>OX387245.1:101012662-102262662 GCA_947561735.1 Cenchrus americanus | reverse complement strand
AGTACGACTACGGCTCTTGATGCGGATGAGGAAGGTGAACACGTGGACCAGAAGGAATACCGAAGCATGATTGGGTCACTCCTCTACTTGACGGCGACGAGGCCGGACATCTAGTTCTCGGTATGTCTGTGTGCTCGTTTTCAAGCATCTCCGAGGACTTCGCATCGGCAAGCGATGAAGCGAATTTTTAGGTACTTGCGTCACACTCCCGACTTCGGCCTTTGGTACTCCGCGTCCTCTTCTCTGGCGCTTCATGTTTTTTCAGACACGGATTTTTCCGGGTGTCGGTTGGATAGGAAGTCCACTTCTGGGACTTGCCAGCTTTTGGGTTCTTCTTTGGTGTCTTGGTCTTCCCGCAAACAGTCGAGTGTTGCTCAATCCACTACCGAGGCCGAGTACGTTGCCGCTGCTAGTTGTTGCTCTCAGCTCCTTTGGATTTCATACACCATGAGTGACTTTGGTAAGGAGTATACCCATGTCCCACTTCAATGTGATAGCACCAGTGCCATAAGCGTTGCAAAGAACCCAGTGCTCCATTCCAAAGCCAAGCACATAGAAGTGAGGTATCATTTTCTGAGAGACATCGTAGAGAAAGGAAAGATAGTTTTGATCCATGTACCCACACATGACCAACTAGCCGATATCTTCACCAAACCCCTAGATCAAGCAACTTTCACTCGTTTGCGGGGGGAACTTGGTGTGTGTTAGATTTCTTGAGTAGGGTGTGTGGGAGCTCCTTTGTAGCATATGCATAATTTCCTTTGTGCATTTCTTGCATTTGGCATGGCTTATGTAACATGATGTATAGGCATCCTTGTATCTTAGATTGCATGCATCTTGTATCATATGCATTGGATAGGAAAAGCTTCTCCTATATACATTATTCACCATGGGATGCTATATATGTTATTGTGAGCTTGTTTGGTATGCTATGGTTAGTTTGGCTTAGCTCTTGATGATCTTGTTGAATGATCCATGGTTGATGGCTATATTTTTGAAAAATGTCACATATATGCTCTCTCATGTGTAAACACCTTTATATGATCTTGACATGTTTTCGTGGCTTTGCTATGCTTAATTTGTGGTTGGATAGCTAGTTTATTGATCATATGGGGCCAAAGGCTCATTTGCCATCATGAATGTTTAGCCCTCTTGCTTTATCTTGTGGAGGGGCATAAGTTCCTTTTTGTCGAAAAGACATTTCATGTACCAATTATGAATCTGAAAATAAAATGTAAAATGCTTGGAAAATACGCTCCTGTGTCATATGTGCTGGATTTAATTTCCTTTGGCTGCTAAACCGTTGCATGATGTCTATCAATGAGAAGTCTCATACATAGAAGTAGGCACATGGCTCGGTGGCTTTGACATGACATGAGGTGCTTGTGGGTGTTTGTGATGGTCTTATGATTAGAATGGCTGTCCTCGCATGAAGTTTGTGTGGCTTTGCCATTTTCATATGCTTTGATCATGTTTAGGACTTTGCTCATGAGTGGCAAGTTTTTCGCAAAATTGCCCAAATACATCTTAGCTTCGTCCAATGGTTGTGAAACATGATAATCATGTAGTTGATGTTGATACGAAGCTATAGAGTATCTAACTTGCTGATTTGGACATGTGTAGCATCCGTTGTTGAATTTTGTCTATTTGAGAAGCTCTAGGTTGAAAGTTTTGCATTTTTCGCTTGATTCATGCATTGCCAACAAGGGAGAGAAGTTTGAGCTTGAAATGGCTTATTGGATGCATTTAGAAGGTTTTCAGGTGGTTTCAAGCCATTTCTGGGCTCTGTTGTGCACCGGTCTGACCGGTCGAGGTCACCGGTCTGACCGGTCAGAGTGCTGGTCCTGTGCACATGTTGGGCACCGGTCTGACCGATGGTGGCGACCGGTCTGACCGATGTGAGCTGAAGTTGTTGCAGCTGCCCTGTTTTCAAGTGGTTTGCATGCATTCATCCAGGGGAAGTTGCATTGGTTCAGGGGAGCTTGTATGTGTGCAGGGGGAGCTCTTTGTGGTTTTTCGAGCTTTGTTTCGGTGATTTGCGCTCTATGCTTGAGCTTTGTTTTGTCTCGGATGTGTCGAGCCGTTGCCCTTTCCTAAGGGGTCTGAGACTTGTCTTCTTCAAGTGATCTAGCTCTTTGCCTTTGTTTGGCTTTCGATCGCTTGTTGGAGTTTCTTTTTGTTCGTTTCTTTTCTTTTTCTTTTCCCTCTTATTACTCTGTGTGGGTGTTGTCAATGCACTCATCAAGGGGGAGATTGAGGACCATGTGTGGTTCTAGGACCGGTAGATGGTCGCTTCCTTGTGTGATGAGTGATTGACAACATTGTGTGGACTGATTCTTGGCTAAGTATTGCAGGTGCAGGTTGCGGCTTGACTGGTGTTGGTGTAGGTGAAGAACAAGCGCGAAAGGTCGTCGCCGGTGAGGCCTCCAGGTGTGGAGAAGACAAGTAGGCTTCGTTTGAGGGACCCGGTGGCCAGCGGGGTGAAGTGTGGGCCGCATGGTGGCATGAACAGCAAGATGAAGTCATGGACGGTTTCTTGGTTGAGCCTCAAAACCAAGGTCGAACCGGGACTACGTGGGAGCCGAGTCATGAGTGGTGATTGGCGGAGGCTACACCGAGTTCGCGGGGTTTCCGGTGGTTCACCAGAAAACCACTGGGTTCCTTGGTTGATCCACAAAGCCAAGACTGAAGAACCGAAGACGGAGCTGCAGCAGCGCCAGACCGGTCTGACTGGTGAGGAGAACCGGTCTGACCGGTGTGCGACGACGCAGTCTGGAATCTTCGAAGCGGAGGACACGCGTCGGGATCGCAATGCTTGCGTCGAGGCTAAGCAGGTTGCGGTCGCCGGGCATCCGTCCGATGGAGAAATCTTGAAGACTTCCAAAACCACCCTTGAGGGGCTTGTATCCGTAGTTGTTAGGAAAGGGTATTTTAGACTTTCGGTTGCCTCCATATAACCCATGAGGTGAGAGGATGGCAGCCAAGCTCTTGGAACCCTAGTTCATTTGCTTTCCTATTTTCCCTTCCTATTTTCTTAGGATTTCCATAGGACTAGCTTGAGAGCTTCATGGAGAGATCTTGTGAGAGGGTTGGATGATCGGGCGGCAAGCTAGACCTTGTATGAACCTTTGTGGCATGTATAGATGATTCGGCGTGGTTCCTCAAGGCCTTGTTGTGTTGTTCCCGGTTGTTCTTGGTGGTGATTTTCGGAGCCCTTTCATGGTGTTTTTCTTAGGTTGTTTTCGGGACCTTTCTCTTGGGATTTGATGGGGGAAATTTGTGGGAACCCTTCGTGGTTCTTTGGGCTGTAATTCCCCTCCCAAATCAGTGAGTAAAGGGGCTCGATTTTGGGGTTTTCCGAGTCCTAGGGTTAGAGGTGTTCTTGGCGGGATTTATTCGATTCCTCCTTTTTGGATAAGTTTTGGTGGGATTAAACTTGGCTATGGACTCCTCATGAGGTGTTCCTATTATCCCCAAAGTCTTGTTCAAGTCCGTGGA
The DNA here is from genome assembly GCA_947561735.1 of Cenchrus americanus. Taxonomy (NCBI): domain Eukaryota; kingdom Viridiplantae; phylum Streptophyta; class Magnoliopsida; order Poales; family Poaceae; genus Cenchrus; species Cenchrus americanus. Next base: position 102,259,164 of record OX387245.1, on the reverse strand, counting down.
GCGATTCTGGAGATCGAGGTTTGGATTTGGCGGAGTTGACCGCGGTGTCTTTGTTCATCCCGAGTCGCCCCGAGCTACACCGGTTTGACCGGTGCTCTTGACCGGTCTGACCGGTGCAACCCTCGGTGGGTTTTTGCTAGGGTGAACATCTGGGTGTGTTTGCTGTTGTCCTGTGTTGCTGCTGTTTCGAGTTTGGGTCAGTTTGGTGGTCGGTTGGCCTTTTGGTGCTTTGGAGGCTTTCAGGCTGTGACCGGTCTAACCGGTCGGACCGGTGCTCTTGACTGGTCTGACCGGTGCAACCCTTGGTGGGTTTTTGCTAGGGTGAATGTCTGGGTGTGTTCGCTGTTGTCCTGTGTTGCAGCTGTTTCGAGTTTGGGTCAGTTTGGAAGTCGGTAGGCCTGTTTGGTGATTTGGGGGCTTTCAGGCTTGGACCGGTCTGACCGGTGTGTTGCACCGGCCTGACCGGTGTGAAGCCACTTAGTGGAAGTCGTCAACTCTCACCAGCAAAGACCGGTCTGACCGGTGGTGCTCACCGGTCTGACCGGTGTTGGTCAGTGGACTCGAGGTTTGGTGTTCCGCTGCTTTCTCGGGTCGGAAGGTTGTGTGTTGGTTCCTAGGTCCAGTGGCACTCCAGTGGCTACGTGGGCTTGACCAACTTGGGTAGTGAGTCGGAGACGTGTGTTGGAAGTCGTGTTCATCTTGTTGGAGTTTCCATCTCCTTCGAGAAGAATTTTTATCGGCTCCCATTCACTCCTCTCCTCTCTGGTTCGCCGTATCGGTCCATCACTTGCTGAGTGCATCAGGGCCACGGTGCGGGCCTCATCTAATTGATCCATTGTGTCCTCGCGGGCTCGCTGGTTGGCGCCTTCGTCATAGCCCTTGACTCTGGGCGACCCATACTCCAGGTTCGTGGGGAGGACGGCCTCCGCGCCGTAGACCAGGAAGAACGGGGTGAATTGAGGACCATGTGTGGTTCGAGGACCGGTGGATGGTCGCTTCCTTGTGTGATAAGTGATTGACAACGTTGTGTGGACTGATTCTTGGCTAAGTATTGCAGGTGCAGGTTGCGGCTTGACTCGTGTTGGTGCAGGTGAAGAACAAGCGTGAAAGGTCGTTGCCGGTGAGGCCTCCAGGTGTGGAGAAGACAAGTAGGCTTCGTTCGAGGGACCCGGTGCCCAGTGGGGTCAAGTGCGGGCCGCATGGTGGCATGAACAGCAAGATGAAGTCGTGGACGGTTTCTTGGTAGAGCCTCAAAACCAAGGGCGAGCCGGGACTACGTGGGAGCCCAGTCATGAGTGGAGATTGGCGGAGGCTACACCGAGTTCGCGGGGTTTGCAGTGGTTCACTAGAAAACCACTGGCTTACTCGGTTGAGCCACAAAACCGAGCCCGAAGACTCGACGAGGAGGCGCAGCCACCCAGGCCGGTTCAACCGCCCAGGAGGGGCGGTCAGACCGACTGGGGCCGGTCAGATCTCCCGGGCCGGTCTAACCGCCCAAGGGGGGCGGTCTGACCGCCCTGGCCGCCGGCGCCGAGATGCTTCGAAGCAGAGGACACGCATCGGGATCACAAGGCTTGCGTCGAGGCTAAGCAGGTTGCGGTCGTCGGACATCCGTCCGATGGTGAAGACATGAAGACTTCCAAATCCGCCCTCGAGGGGCATGTATCCCTAGTTATTAGTGAAGGGTAGTTTAGTCTTTTGGGTGCCTCCATATATACTCATTGAATGGGTGGATGGCAGCCAACTCTTGGAACCCTGACTCATTTGTTTTTCCATTTTCGTTCTCCATTTTCCTTAAGTTTTTAGAGGACTAGCTTGAGAGCTTCATGTGAGATCTAGAGAGGGATGGATGTTTGGGTGGCAAGCTAGACCTTGTACGAACCTTTCATGGTATGTATAGATGGTTCGGCGTTGTTCATCATGGTGGTTTTCCCGTCTCTTTTGTGGTGATTTTCGGAGCTCTTTGTTGGCGGTGTTTTGAGGACGATTTCTTGGGGTTTTTGGCGGGTGTCACGTATGAGGTTCTTGTGCCTCTTTGGCTGGTGACTTTGCCCCCAAATCTCCCTTTAATCGGACTCGATTTGGTGGTTTCTCGAGTTGGGCGAGTTCTTGACCTAGAGAAGCGATTTCTTCGATTCCTCTTGATTGTGAGCGTTTCGGGTCGATTCCTTTAAGGTAGAGGTTGCCCAGGAGGTAACCCAGCTATTCCCGAAGTTCTGCTGCAATCCGTGGAGTGATTCGGGAGATCCGGCGTGAGAAAGTTGAGGTTTGTCCCGCGGGTTCGTTTTCTGGAAGGGGCGGTCTAACCGCCTGCAGGGGGCGGTCTAACCGCCACGGGTGTTTCCGGTAGAAGTTCCGTTTCGCCGGATTTTCCTCTCGTGAGTTTGTTCGCCTTGACCGCAGGAGTGTCCGGGTGAAATTTGGGGTCGTTCTCGTCTTTGTTTGCTAGGTGTTCTTGGTTGGAGTTCGTTGCTTTGGGTACGGGAGGTTAGACCGCCCTTGGTAGCCGGTCTAACCGCCCCTAGGCCCCCGGGTGGAGTTTTGGTTCTCACCAAGATTTTCCGGTAGCTAGCATGGCCTTGACCAGAGATCTTTGTTGGTGAAACCGTGGTGAGTTTTGGTGCTCGGAAGAGGCGTTTCGGAGGATTTCTTGGTTACCAGGTGGAGGCGGTCTAACTGCCCCCTATACCCGGTCTAACCGCCCCCCTCTGGTTAGCTGGCTTTCGAGTTGTTTCCACTGTTGTTGCTGCGTGTGTGTTGAGGTTGCTGGTAGAGTTTGTTCCTAGGACCAGTAGCACTCCAGGGGCTACGTGGTTTTGGGAAACGGAAAATAGAAGTGCGGAGCGTGTGATTTCGGGGGTTCGAACGAGCTAGTTCGTCTTGTCGGAGTTTCAATCTCCCTCGACAAGAATTTTTTATCGGCTCCCATTCACTCCCCCCCTCTCTGGTCGCCTAATCGGTCCTTCAAGTGGTATCAGAGCAGGTTCGTGTCTTTGTTGACTCTAACCAGTCTAAGATCCAAGGATGGCGTACCAGGAACGGGGTTCGGGTACTCCACACTTCGATGGCAAGAACTACCAGATGTGGAGTAAGAGGATGGGTGCGTTCCTCCGCGGAAAGGGTCAGATCTTTTGGGATGTCACGGTGGACACAGGCTATGTCCAGCCGATGGACTTCCTCGCTCCAGGATCGAGGGACAGATTCGACGCCAACAATAAGGCGGTCGACTACTTGTTTCATGCTTTGTGTCAGCCTGAATTCGATTGGGTGCACACCGAGCACTTGGCTTGTAGGATTTGGGAGGTGTTGAAGGAGGCTCATGTTGGGAACGCCCAAGTTCAGGCACGGATATATGCAACCTACCGGAGAGAGTATGAGAACTTCACTCATCTCCCCGGTGAGTCCATCGATGCCATGTTTTAGAGGTTCACGGTGGTTGTGAACAACATGAGGGCCAATGTGGACATGCTCCCGTACGATGATCATGATAGAGCGGTCAAGCTCTTACACTCTTTGGATCGTACGATTTGGGGCGGAAAGTTCGAGGCCATTTTGGAGTCGGAGAAGTATGACACTCTGACCGTGAACGAGCTGTTCTCGAAGCTCAAGTCGGCTGAGGTGGATAGGGGTATGACTGCCAAGCTCGAGGGTCTGACTGATTCCCATAGTCTTGCCCTCGTTGGTGGTTCGAAGGGAAAGGCTAACACTAACTCATCCACTAGGATGTTCTCTTTTTCCTCTTTGATGTCTATGCCAGATGAGGAGTTTGATGACCTTGGAGAGGAGGAGCTGGCGCTGTTGACGAGGAGGTTCGAGAGGCTGCACGAGAACTGGGTGAACATGAGGAGGAACACGAGGACGTGCTTCCAGTGTGGCAAGCCGGGACACTTCGTCGCCGACTGCCAGGAAAAGATCGAGAGCAAGGACGGCTACAAGCACAAGTCTAGGACAGATGGCAAGTACCGGTCGAGGCGCGACCACAAGATCAAGCACAAAAACAAGTACAAGGACGAGCGACGATCGAGGAAGAAGGAGAGCCGAGGCAAGGCCCGAGCGATGGTGGGAGCGAGCGACGTCGACTCCAGTTCCGCGTACTCCACCTCGAGCTCGAGCAGCAGTGAAGATGAAGTTGATCATTGCAAGAACAAGAAGTTGTCCAAGAACCTGAGCGGGGCCGAGGCGCTCGCGAGAGACGGCCTCGCACCATGGCGCTGAGCTCCGGCAGCAAGAAGAGCACACAAAGCGACTCGGACTCTGAGTCCGACGACGAGGTGCGTGATGAACTTCCCTTCTTGTGCCAGAAGAATGAGAGGCTTGGCACTTTGCTTGATAACCGTGATGACATGCTTAGAGAGGCGAAGAAAATGAGAAAAGAGCTTAGGGCTTCACTCGAGGATGCTAGGACTAGAGTGGCTGAGCTAGAGACACAGGTGCTTGATAGCAAGCTTGAGATTGATTCCCTTAAGGCTAGCCCCGTTGCTTGGGATGAGAATGATTGTGCTGATTGCTCCATATTTCTTGCTGATCTTGCTTTGTTTAAGGAGAAGCATGCCTCCAAGTGTGAGGAACTAGATGTGCTTAGGGTTGAAGTGGCTGAGCTTAAGTCTGGACCTGCTTTGCTAGGTGCTTGCACTTCTTGCCCTGTTTTGCATGCTAAGATTGATGAGATGCATGCATACACTAGTTCTCTTAAGGCTAAATTGAAGGAACCCATGCCTACATCATGCTCTACCTATGAAATGCATGCTTTAAAGAATTTGGAACTTGCACATTATGTTGATCGTTTGCAGGATGAGAATGATGACTTGAGGAAGTTGATGTGTTGGTTGTCTGGTCATGAGCCTCTGTTGAGGATGATGATTGAGGCATTTAAGAGGCAGGATGGTGAGGGAGTTGGGGCAAACAAGGTTGGTGAGGTAAGTGGAGAGAATATCCCAGAGCCACCAAAAACCCACCACAAAAATGATTTCCCTCCAAAACCCAACCATCTTAGGAACCGACTAGACACAACCCCAGCTCCACCCATATTTCCTACACCCACAAATGATCTCCGAAGGCCTATCAAGTTTGTGAGCACTTCCGGAAAAGTGTTCTTTGGGAAAGTGAGTGAGAAAGCTAGTGAGGAGAAATCGGTGGAGGAATTAAGTGGAGAGAAACCATGTGAGGAGCCCCAATCCAAGCCTAAGCCGAAGCTTGTGAGGTTCCATTGTGGCTATTGTGGGAAAGAGGGCCACAAGGATGAGTTTTGCTTCAAGAGGAAGCGGGAAGAGAGGATGGCAAAGGAGTGGGCGAACAACGATAGGTACAACCCTTCCCATGGTGTACCTAAGCCTCGTATGCCAGTGCCCAGGGGTAAAGCTGTGGTGAGAAGTGTTCCGGCATGGGGAGATGCGAGTTCCCGCAGCCGAGGAGCAGTTCTGAAGGGGGCGGTCGGACCGGCCTGGCTAGGCGGTCAGACCGGCCCCGGCCCGCAGGGGGGCGGTTAGACCGGCCGGCTAGGCGGTTTAACCGCCCCCCGACACTCGGGGCGGAGTGGTTTTCGAGGTGGTGAGTCGCGAGGTTTCGTGTCCGGAGGTGGAGTTGTTGGTGGTTGGTCCGGAGAGACGGCGGGTGGTCGGTTTGCTAGGCATTCTCCCCCTCGAGTTCACTACGGGGATGGGAGGAGTCGTAGCTTTGAGAAGGAGAGGAGGGACAGTCCACGGGATGTCTTTTGTGGTTTTGGTCCTCCTCCAAGCAGTGAGGGGTGGTTTCCTCGGAGTAGTTACCGAGGTGGTGTTCGTGGTGGTAGTTATGATAGGAAAGATGGATTGATGTGTGCTAACCCCACTTTCGAGCAAATGGCTCGGCACTGGTTTTACTCTTTTGGTACTAACCCCAGTGCTGAGTCGTTTGTTCACTCACGTGCTCAGTTTTGACTTTCAGGTGGGAGACTTGAAGAACATTTGGTTGATTGACTCCGGTTGCTTGAGGCATATGACTGGAGACAGGGGGTGGTTCTCAAGTCTCGTCCCGGTGGCGACGAAGAGGTATATCACCTTTGGGGACAATGGGCGTGGGCGTGTGCTTTCAGAAGGTGAGATAAAAGTGAGTGACAAGATCACTCTGAGGCGTGTTGCTCTTGTTCAATCGCTGGGGTACAATTTGCTTTCTGTGTCCCAGTTGTTGGATGAGGGCTTTGAGGTGTTGTTTCGACCAGGTGGTTCTCGGATTTTGGACTCTCGAGGGGGCCTTGTCTGTATGGTCGTTCCCGAGGGTCACGTGTTTCGTGCTGATTTTTCTCAATCTTCGGGTGTGGAGCGTTGTTTCTTGGCTGGTTCTTCGAGTGAGTCGTGGAAGTGGCATAGGAAGTTGGGTCACTTGAGCTTTGACCTTTTGTCTCGCTTGAGTAAACTCAATTTAGTCCGAGGATTGCCACGGTTGAGGCTTGAGAAAGAGTTGGTTTGTGCGCCGTGTAGGCATGCCAAGATGGTAGCCTCTTCTCACCCGCCTCTCACCGATGTGATGACTGAGCGTCCATGCGAGCTGCTCCATATGGACCTTGTTGGCCCAGCTCGTGTGCGATCTGCGGGTGGGAAGTGGTATTTCCTTGTTGTGGTGGACGACTATTCTCGGTATGCTTGGGTGTTCTTTCTCGAGGATAAGGGGGAGACGTTTGGTTTTGTTCGAGATCTAGTCTTGAGGTTGAGGAACGAGAGGCACGGAGATGCCATACGAGCAATCCGCAGTGATAATTGCTCGGAATTCAGAAACTCTCGTTTTGAAACCTTTTGCCATGACTTGGGTCTTGAGCACCAGTTTTTGAGTCCGTATACGCCTCCCCAGAATGGTGTTGTGGAAAGGAAGAACAAGACCTTGTGCGAGATGGCTCGGACGATGCTTGATGAGCATAGGACTCCGAGGAGGTATTGGGCTGAGGCGGTGAATACCGCGTGCTATGTGTCAAACAGGATATACCTCAGAGTGCACAAGAAGAAGACATGCTATGAGTTGATGCATGGTCGCACACCCAAGGTGAGTCACTTCCATGTATTTGGTTGCAAGTGTTTCATTCTGAAGAAAGGCAGGAAGTTGGATAAGTTTGAGGCTAGGTCTGTTGATGGCATTTTCTTTGGTTATGCATCTCATTCTAGAGCATATCGTGTGCTCAATCTTGAAACAGACCAAATCGTGGAGACTTGCGAGGTAACCTTCGACGAGACAGAGCCACGTAGTCAGCTTGTCTTTGAGTGTGCAAGTGATGATGAGCTTGGCGAGGAGATCTTTCAGGAGGAGGAGCATGAACATGGTGATGATGAAGATGGTGGTGTGGTGCCCCCGGCTGCACATGTACCCACTACTTCGACTACGATGATGGATGGACCCTCTACTACACCTACGACGACAAATCAAGAACGAGGAGAAGCTGAGTTTGAGGGGGAGGTAGCATCGAGGCGAGAACCTCCCCGGCGAGAACCTCCCCGGCGAGTACAAGTGGATCACCCAGCTTCGAGGATCATCGGCGACATGAATGAACGCACTACACGGTCGAGGGTTCGAAACAATTCCCATTTCGCTTATGCTGCATTTGTTGCTACTTTTGAGCCCAAAGACATTGGACACGCACTATCTGATCACAATTGGGTTAATTCGATGCATGAGGAGTTGGAGAACTTTGAGAGGAATCAGGTGTGGGAGTTGGTTGACCCTCCCCCAGGGTGTAAGCCGATTGGTACAAAGTGGGTGTGGAAGAACAAAGAGGGAGAGAAGGGTGAGGTTGTGAGGAACAAGTCGAGACTTGTTGCTCAAGGGTTCAGTCAGAAGGAGGGGATCGACTACGAGGAGACCTTTGCTCCCGTAGCCCGTTTGGAGGCGATTAGGATCCTTCTAGCCTTCTCTGTGGCTAAAGGGTTCAAGTTACACCAAATGGATGTGAAGAGTGCTTTCCTGAATGGTGTGTTGGAGGAAGAAGTGTATGTGAGGCAGCCTCCGAGGTTTGAGAGTGAGAAGTACCCCCACCGGGTGTACAAGTTGAGGAAGGCGATGTATGGGTTGAAGCAGGCGCCTAGAGCTTGGTATGGTAGGTTGAGGGGGTTCTTGTTTGAGAGAGGTTTTGAGATGGGGAAGGTCGATCAGACCTTGTTTTTGCCGAGGCGAGGCGAGAGATATCCCGATTGTGCGGGTGTACGTGGATGATATTGTCTTTGGTGGCTCGTCTAACTCTCTTGTTGCAAGGTTTGCGGATGATATGAGCGAGGGAATTTGAGATGAGCATGATGGGCGAGTTGCGGTTCTTCCTCGGGCTACAAATCAAACAATCAAAGGAAGGAACATTTGTGCACCGAAGCTAAGTACACCAAGGACATTGTGCGGAAGTTCAAGATGTAGGACTCCAAGGCTATGACGACGCCGATGAGTACGACTACAGCTCTTGATGCGGACGAGGAAGGTGAACACGTGGACCAGAAGGAGTACCGGAGCATGATCGGGTCACTCCTCTACTTGACGGCGACGAGGCCGGACATACAGTTCTCGGTGTGTCTGTGCGCTCGTTTTCAAGCATCTCTGAGGACTTCGCATCGGCAAGCGGTGAAGAGAATTTTAAAGTACTTGCGTCACACTCCCGACTTCGGTCTTTGGTACTCCGCGTCCTCTTCTTTGGCGCTTCATGGTTTTTCAGACGCGGACTTTGCCGGGTGTCGGTTGGATAGGAAGTCCACTTCTGGGACTTGTCAGTTTTTGGGTTCCTCTTTGGTGTCTTGGTCTTTCCGCAAACAATCGAGTGTTGCTCAATCCACTACCGAGGCCGAGTATGTTGCCGCTGCTAGTTGTTGCTCTCAGCTCCTTTGGATTTCATACACCATGAGTGACTTTGGTGAGGAGTATACCCATGTCCCACTTCAATGTGATAGCACCAGTGCCATAAGCGTTGCAAAGAACCCAGTGCTCCATTCCAAAACCAAACACATAGAAGTGAGGTATCATTTCCTGAGAGACAACGTAGAGAAAGGAAAGATAGCTTTGATCCATGTACCCACACATGACCAACTAGCCGATATTTTCACCAAGCCCCTAGATCAAGCAACTTTCACTCGTTTTCTGGGCGAGCTTTGTGTGTGTTTGATTTCTTGAGGTGGGTGTGTGGGAGATCCTTTGTAGCATATGTATAGTTTCCTTTGTGCAATTCTTGCATTTGGCATGGCATATGTAACATGATGTATAGGCATCCTTGTATCTTAGATTGCATGCATTTTGTATCATATGCATTGGATAGGAAAAGCTTCTCCTATATACATTATTCACCATGGGATGTTATATATGTTTTTGTGAGCTTGTTTGGTATGCTATGGTTAGTTTGGCTTAGCTCTTGATGATCTTATTGAATGATCCATGGTTGATGGCTATATTTTTGAAAAATGTCACATATATGCTCTCTCATGTGTAAACGCCTTTATATGATCTTGACATGTTTTCGTGGCTTTGCTATGCTTAATTTGTGGTTGGATAGCTAGTTTATTGATCATATGGGGCCAAAGGCTCATTTGCCATCATGAATGTTTAGCCCTCTTGCTTGATCTTATGGAGGGGCATAAGTTCCTTTTTGTCGCAAAGACATTTCATGTACCATTCATAAATCTGAAAATGAAATGAAAAATGCTTGGAAAATATGTTCCCATGTCATATGTGCTGAATTTAATTTGCTTTGGGTGCTAAACCGTTGCATGATGTCTACCAATGAGAAGTCTCATACATAGAAGTAGGCACATGGCTCGGTGGCTTTGACATGACATGAGGTGCTTGTGGGTGTTTGTGATGGTCTTATGATTAGAATGGCTGTCCTAGCATGAAGTTTGTGTGGCTTTGCCATTTTGACATGTTTTGCCCATGTTTAGGTTTTTGCTTGTGAGAGAGTAACTTTTCGCAAAATTACTCAAATCCTTTTTAGCCTTGTCCAATGGTTGTGAAACTTGGTGATCACGTAGTTAAGGTCATTACGAACCTGTAGAGTATCTAACTTGCTCATTTGGACTTGTGTAGCTCCTTGTGATGAATTTTGTATATTCGAGAAGCTATATGTTGAAAGTTTTCGCATTTTGCCTTGATTAATGCATTGTCAACAAGGGGGAAAAGTTTGTGCATGCTTTGGGCACCTGGGAGTGTGTGGAAGGTGTTCCAATTGGTTCGGGAAAAATTTGGGCAGTTTGGTGCAGGGCCGGTCACATGGGACGGTCTAACCGCCCCCAGGCGGTCAGATGAGGCACAGGCGGTCTAACCGCCCTGGGCAGAGTGAGCAGGTTTTTGCTCTTTGTTGCTTTCCCATTTTGCATTGCTACATTTGTGCAGGGGGAGTGTGCTTTGGCTCAGGGGGAGCATGCATATGTGCAGGGGGAGCTCTTTGTGGTGTTCGAGCTTTGCTTTGGTGGTTTGTGCTCTTTGTTTGAGCTTTCCCTTGTCTCGGATGTGTCGAGCCGTTGCCCTTGCCTAAGGGGTCCGAGACTTGTCTTCTTCAAGTGATCTTGCTCTTTGCCTTTGTTTCGCTTTCGATCGCTTGTTGGAGTTTCTTTTTATTTGTTTCTTTTCTTTTCCTTTTCTCTTATGTTACTTCATGTGAGAGTGTTGTCAATGCACTCATCAAGTGGGAGATTGAGGACCATGTGTGGTTCGAGGATCAGTGGATGGTCGCTTCCTTGTGTGATGAGTGATTGACAACATTGTGTGGACTGATTCTTAGCTAAGTATTGCAGGTGCAGGTTGCGGCTTGACTCGTGTTGGTGCTGGTGAAGAACAAGCGCGAAAGGTCGTTACCGGTGAGGCCTCCAGGTGTGGAGAAGACAAGTAGGCTTCGTTCAATGGACCCGGTGGCCATTGGGGTCAAGTGCGGGCCGCATGGTGGCATGAACAGCAAGATGAAGTCGTGGACGGTTTCTTGGTAGAGCCTCAAAACCAAGGCCGAGCCGGGACTACGTGGGAGCCGAGTCATGAGTGGAGATTGGCGGAGGCTACACCGAGTTCGCGGGGTTTGCAGTGGTTCACCAGAAAACCACTGGGTTACTCGGTTGAGCCACAAAACCGAGGCCGAAGACTCGACGAGGAGGTGCGGCCACCCAGGCCGGTTCAACCACCCAGGAGGGGCGGTCAGACCGCCTGGGGCCGGTCAGATCTCCCGGGCTGGTCTAACCGCCCAAGGGGGGCGGTCTGACCGTCCTGGCCGCCGGCGCCGAGATGCTTCGAAGCGGAGGACACGCGTCGGGATCACAAGGCTTGCGTCGAGGCTAAGCAGGTTGCGGTCGCCGGGCATCCGTCCGATGGTGAAGACACGAAGACTTCCAAATCCGCCCTCGAGGGGCATGTATCCCTAGTAATTAGTGAAGGGTAGTTTAGTCTTTTGGGTGCCTCCATATATACTCATTGAATGGGTGGATGGCATCCAACTCTTGGAACCCTAGCTCGTTTGTTTTTCCATTTTCGTTCTCCATTTTCCTTAGGTTTTTAGAGGACTAGCTTGAGAGCTTCATGTGAGATCTAGAGAGAGGGATGGATGTTTGGGTGGCAAGCTAGACCTTGTACGAACCTTTCATGGTATGTATAGATGGTTCGGCGTTGTTCATCATGGTGGTTTTCCCGTCTCTTTTGTGGTGATTTTCGGAGCTCTTTGTTGGCGGTGTTTTGGGGACAATTTCTTGGGGGTTTTTGGTTAGTGTCACGTATGAGGTTCTTGTGCCTCTTTGGCTGGTGACTTTGCCCCCAAATCTCCCTTGAATCGGACTCGATTTGGTGGTTTCTCGAGTTGGGTGAGTTCTTGACCTAGAGAAGGGATTTCTTTGATTCCTCTTGATTGTGAGCGTTTCGGGTCGATTCCTTTAAGGTAGAGGTTGCCCAGGAGGTAACCCAGCTATTCCCGAAGTTTTGCTGCAATCCGTGGAGTGATTCGGGAGATCGGGCGCGAGGAAGTTGAGGTTTGACCCGCGGATTCGTTTTACGGAAGGAGCGGTCTAACCGCCCTGTGGGGGCGGTCTAACCGCCACGGGTGTTTCCGAGTCGAAGTTCGTTTCGCCGGATTTTCCTCTGTGAGTTTGTTCGCCTTGACCGGAGGAGTGTATGGGTGAAATTTGGGGTCGTTCTCGTGTTGTTTGCTAGGTGTTCTTGGTTGGAGTTCGTTCTTTGGGTACGGGAGGTTAGGACCGCCCCCCGGTAGCCTCGTCTAACCGCCCCTAGGCCCCTGGTTGGAGTTTTGGTTCTCGCCAAGATTTTCTGGTAGCTAGCATGGCCTTGACCAGAGATCTTTGTTGGTGAAACCGTGGTGAGTTTTGGTGCTCGGAAGAGGCGTTTCGGAGGATTTCTTGGTTACCAGGTGGACGCGGTCTAACTGCCCCCTATACCCGGTCTAACCGCCCCCCTCTGGTTAGCCGGCTTTCGAGTTGTTTCTGCTGTTGTTGCTGCCTGTGTGTTGAGGTTGCTGGTAGAGTTTGTTCCTAGGACCAGTAGCACTCCAGTGGCTACGTGGTTTTGGAAAACTGAAGGTAGAAGTGCAGAGCGTGTGATTTCGGGGGTTCGACCGAGCTAGTTCATCTTGTCGGAGTTTCAATCTCCCTCGAGAAGAATTTTTATCGGCTCCTATTCACTCCCCCCCTCTCTGGTCGCCTAATCGGTCCTTCATTAATCCCGTGGCCCTGCTCAGGGTGGTCCTGAGGCTCCAAACGACAGTCGGCAGCTCCTGGAGCCATCTTCGGCCAGGCTGGTTCAGCCTGTCAAAATCCTGGGCTTGAGGCCTTGTAAGATCATGTCGTTGGCCCTCTCCATTTGACCATTGGTCTGTGGATGTGCGACGGCCGCCCAGTCCACGCGGATGTGGTACTTGTCTCAAAACTCCAGGAACTTCTTGTCGGTAAATTGGGACCCATTGTCGGTGATGATGGAATTAGGCACCCCGAACCGGTGGATGATGTCAGTGAAGAACGATACGGCTTGCTCTGCCCTGAGGTTCGTGATTGGGTGCACCTCGACCCATTTAGAGAACTTATCTATGGCAACCAGCAAGTGAGTGTCGCCCTCGGGCGCCTTTCGCAGGGGCCCGACGATGTCCAGCCTCCCCACGGCTAAAAAGGCCATGTGATGGGAATCATTTGCAGGGCATGCGCTGGGAGATTGGTCTTGCGGGCATAGAATTGGCACCCCTCGCAGATGCACATGACCTCGTTGGCATCAGCGACCGCGGTGGGCCAGTAGAAGCTTCGGCGGAACGCACTGCCTAAGAGGGTACGCGGCGCCGCGTGGTGACCAAACACGCCCGCATGGATGTCTCGGAGGAGCTCACAACCTTGGGGGATGGGGATGCATCGCTGCAAGACACTGAACGCGACGCGCTTGTACAGCTCGCCGTCGACAATGGTGAATGACTTGGCCATCCTGGCGATGCGCCTAGCCTCGGACCGATCCGGGAGTAGTTCCCCTCGATCCATCCAGGCAAAGTATTTGGCCCGCCAGTCCTCCGCGCGGCGGGCTGGCTCTGTGTCCATGGCCTCAGCCTCGTTCGCCCCGTAGCCCTCGAGCAGGGAGAGCACAAACGCCTCGTTCGAGGGGTCCTCATCCATAGGGTCTGCGCCCGCTGGATTCGAGGGAGCCCCCGAGGGTTCCTCCTGGCTCGAGGGTGATGGTTCGAGGTCGACGGACGGTTTCGCGACGTCTCGCGTAAAAACATTCGGGGGAACGGTGATTCGCCCCGATGCAATCTTGGCGAGTTCGTCCGCCTCCTTGTTGTACCTGTGGGGGACATGATTGAGCTCGATGCCGTAGAACTTGTCCTCGAGGGCTCGTACGGCGCTGCGGTAGACCTTCATCCTGTCATCGTGGCAACTCGCATTCTTCATGACTTGGTCAATCACGAGCTGCGAGTCTCCCCTAACATCGAGGCGTTTGATGCCTTTTTCGATGGCAATTCAGAGGCCGCAAAGAAGGGCCTCATACTCTGCCATGTTGTTTGACACGAGGAAAAGTAGGCGTACCGCCTAGCTCATGTGTCCCCCGAGGGGTGAGATGAAGAGCAGGCCCGCGCCTGCCCCCGTCTTCATCACCGACCGTCAAAGTCTGCCAGGATCTGGGACTTGATCGCCTTGCGCGGCGCGTAGGCGAGCGTCTCACCCATAAGTTGCACGACCACTTGGCGATCTTGCCCGCCGCGTCCGGGTTATGGATGATCTCCCCCAACGGGAACGAGGAGACTACCGAGACCGGGTGAGCCTCGAAGTAATGCCGCAGCTTGCGCCGCGCGAGCACTACCGCGTAGAGCAGCTTTTGGATCTGCGGGTTTCGTGTTTTGATCTCGGATAGCACCTCGCTGACGTAGTATACGGGCCTCTGGACTGGTAGGCCGTGCCCTTCCTCCGTTCGCTCCACCACGATGACGACGCTGACCACCTGGGTGGTTGCGGCAACATAGAGGTACAGAGGCTCACCATTCTGGGGCGGTGTCGGTGCAGAATGTGGTCCCGACACTAACCAATAATAAGCGCCAAGGTCTATCCCTCAATGGTCGGTGCTAAGCAATCAAAGACACAAGGTTTATCCTGGTTCCGGCCGGGGGCCGTACGTCCAGCAGTGGTGTGCTCGGGGCACTATATTGCTCAGCACCGGGGGGCCTGTAGTGGGGCAGCTACAAGCAAAGCGGGAGAGGAGGCGTGGCCTCCAAGTCCCTGGTGAAGTGAACGGAAGGGTTCAGATGTTGTGGGAGAATTGGGGAGTGTGTGTGTGTGTGTTGTGTCGTATGTTGTGTGTCTTCTCTCCTGCGGCGGGGAGTTCACCTTCCTTTTATAGGCCAAGGAGAGGGCGAGTTACAAGCATGCCGCACTATTCAGCTACATGGGGAAGTATGGCGTGCAACGTCGTAGAGTAGGCGGCCGCCTTGACGGTCCTTGCCGCAATCTGGTCATCATGGCGTATCTTGTACCCGAACAGTGGTAGCTTCGAGGGTAGGGGTGCAGTGGTTGGCCGTGATGTCCCCAAGCGGGCTTGAGGAGGTTGCTGACGACGATCCGTACGGGGTACAGCGGCAGGCGTGGTGACATTCCGTTTCCGCGTGCCTTACGGCGTCGGAGTGGTTGTAACAGCGCCCGGCGTGGTGCTGGGAGCACGGGGGTGGCCGTACGGGGCCAACAGTGGCGGGGATGGCATCCTGCTGGCCTAGCGTCGCGACCTAGCCCTGCAAGGTCACGGGAAAGCAGTTCGAGGGTGTGCCCGGCCCCCCTTCGACGGCGCGGCGCGTTAGCCTTGCGGGAGTAGGCGGCGCAGCGTCACGGGGCTAACACCGACCATGTCGCACAGTCCCCCACAGTGGCGGCGATGGCTCCCCACTAGGGAGTTGGTGCAACAGGGTCGGGGCGTGAGTCCCAGGCGCATGATGGCGCCGCCCCACCGTTGTCAGAGCATTAAATGCCCGTACCCGCGTGCGGGAACGGGCACGCGTGTGGAGGAGCCTTGAGCGAGGCGGAAGCGAACCCTCGAGCGAGGCGGAGCCCGCTGGAGGGAGCCTTGAACCCTCGAGCGAGGCGGAACCTGCTCGAGGGGGCCTTTGAGTGGGCCGCTCTGGTGGGCCGCTGAGGACCATGTGTGGTTCGAGGACCGGTGGATGGTCGCTTCCTTGTGTGATGAGTGATTGACAACGTTGTGTGGACTGATTCTTGGCTAAGTATTGCAGGTGCAGGTTGCGGCTTGACTCGTGTTGGTGCAGGTGAAGAACAAGCGCGAAAGGTCGTCGCCCGTGAGGCCTCCGGTGTGGAGAAGACAAGTAGGCTTCGTTCGAGGGACCCGGTGGCCGGCGGGGGTCAAGTGCGGGCCGCATGGTGGCATGAACGGCAAGATGAAGTCGTGGACGGTTTCTTGGTTGAGCCTCAAAACCAAGGTCGAGCCGGGACTACGTGGGAGCCGAGTCATGAGTGGAGATTGGCGGAGGCTACACCGAGTTCGCGGGGTTTCCGGTGGTTCACCAGAAAACCACTGGGTTCCTTGGTTGATCCACAAAGCCAAGACCGGAGAACCGAAGATGGAGGTGCAGCAGCACCAGACCGGTCTGACCGGTGGGTCTGACCGGTCGGCCGGTGGGGACCGGTCCCGGCCGGTGAGGAGCACCGGTCGGCCGGTGTGCGACGACGCAGTCCGGAATCTTCGAAGCGGAGGACACGCGTCGGGATCGCATGGCTTGCGTCGAGATTACGCAGGGTGCGGTCGCCGGGCGTCCGTCCGATGGTGAAGACATCAAGAATTCCATATCCGCCCTTGAGGGGCTTGTATCCCTAGTTAGTAGAGAAGGGCATTTTAGACATTCGGTTGCCTCCATATAACCCAAGAGGTGAGAGGATGGCAGCCAACTTTTGGAACCCTAGCTCATTAGTTTTCCTATTTTCCACCTATTTTCCTTAGGTTTTCTCTAGGACTAGCAAGAGAGCTTCACGGAGAGATCTTGTAGAGAGGGATGGATGATCGGGCGGCTTGCTAGACCTTGTACGAACCTTTGTTTCATGTATAGATGATTCGGCGTGGTTCCTCAAGGTTTGGATGTGTTTTCCCCGGTTGTTCTTGGTGGTGATTTTCGGAGCCCTCTCTTCGTGATTTCTTTGGGGTGTTTTCGGGGCTTTTCTCTTGGGGATTTGATGGGGGAAATTTGTGGGAACCCTTCGTGGGTCTTTGGGGTTGTGATTCCCCTCCCAAATCCGTGAGTAAAAGTGCTCGATTTTGGGGTTTTCTTGAGTTCTTGGGTTGGAAGTGCTTTCGGCGGGATTTCTTCGATTCCTCCTTTTTGGACGAGATTTAGTGGGATTAAACTTGGCTATGGACTCCTCATGAGGTGTTCACGATATCCCCAAAGTCTTGTTCAAGTCCGTGGAGCGATTCGGGAGATCGAGATTTGGATTTGGGGGAGTTGACCCGCGGGTCTTTGTTCATCCCGAGTCGCCCGGAGCTACACCGGTCGGCCGGTGCTCTTGGCCGGTCGACCGGTGCGGGCCCTTGTGGGTTTTTGCTCGGGTGAACGTCTTGGTGAGTTCGTTGTTGTCCCGTGTTGCTGCTTGTTTCGAGTTTGGGTCCGTTTGGTGGTCGGTTGGCTTTGTTTGGTGCCTTGGGGGCTTTACGGCTGCCATCGGTCGACCGGTGCGTCTCCACCGGTCTTACTCGGTAGAGCCACTTAGTGGAAGTTGCTCGGTTTCACCGGCAAGGACCGGTCGGCCGGTGGTGCTCACCGGTCGGCCCGTGTGGGTCTGTAGACTCGAGGTTTGGTTTTCCGCCGCGTTTCTCGGGTCGGAAGGTTGCGTGTTGGTTCCTAGGTCCGGTGGCACTCCGGTGGCTACGTGGGCTTGACCAACCTTGGTAGTGAGTCGGAGACGTGTGTTGGAAGCCGCGTTCGTCTTGTTGGAGTTTTCATCTCCTTCGAGAAGAATTTTTATCGGCTCCCATTCACTCCCCCCCCCTCTGCGGTTCGCCGTATCGGTCCTTCAAGTGGAATCGAGCCGGTTCGGGTCTTTGTTGACTCTAACCGATCTAAGATCCAAGGATGGCGTACCGGGAACGGGGTTCGGGTCCTCCACACTTCGATGGCAAGAACTACCGGATGTGGAGCAAGCGGATGGGTGCGTTCCTCCGCGGAAAGGGTCGACTGCTTTGGGATGTCACGGTGGACACGAGGCTATGTCCAGCCGATGGATTTCCTTGCTCCGGGGTCGAGGGGACGGATTCGACGCCAACAATAAGGCGGTCGACTACTTGTTTTGTGCTTTGTGTCGGCCGAGTTCGATCGGGTGCACACCGAGCACTTGGCTTGTAGGATTTGGGCGGTGTTGAAGGAGGCTCATGTTGGGAACGCCCAGGTTCAGGCACGGATGTATGCGACCTACCGGAGAGAGTACGAGAACTTCACTCATCTCCCAAGTGAGTCCATCGATGCCTTGTTTCAGAGGTTCACGGTGGTGGTGAACAACATGAGGGCCAATGTGGACGTGCTCCCGTACGATGATCATGATAGAGCGGTCAAGCTCTTACACTCTTTGGATCGTACAATATGGGGCGGAAAGTTCGAGGCCATAGTCGAGTCGGAGAGGTACGATACTGCGATGGTGAACGAGCCTGTTCTCGAAGCTCAAGTCGGGCCGAGGTGGATAGGGGCATGATCGCCAAGCTCGAGGGACCGACTGATTCCCATAGTCTTGCCCTCGTTGGTGGTTCCAAAGAAAAGACTAACTCTAACCCATCCACCAGGATGTTCTCGTTTTCCTCTTTGATGTCTATGCCAGATGAGGAGTTTGATGACCTTGGAGAGGACGAGCTGGCGCTGTTGACGAGGCGGTTCGAGAGGCTGCACGAGAACCGCGTGAACATGAGGAGGAACACGAGGACTTGCTTCCAGTGCGGCAAGCCGGGACACTTCGTCACCGACTGCCCGGCGAAGGTCGAGAACAAGGACAGCTGCAAGCACAAGCCGAGGATGAATGATGGCAAGTACCATTCGAGGCGTGACCACAAGAGCAAGCACAAGAACAAGTACAAGGACGAGTGGCGGTCGAGGAAGAAGGAGGGCCGAGGCAAGGCCCGAGCGATGGTTGGAGCGAGCGACGTCGACTCCAGTTCTGCGTACTCCACCTCGAGCTCGAGCAGCAGCGAAGACGAGGGAGATCGCCGCAAGAGCAAGAAGTCGTCCAAGAACACCGAGCGGGCCGAGCCGCCGCGAGAGATGGCTTCGCACCATGGCGCGAGCTCCCGGCGGCAAGAAGAGCACACGGAGCGACTCGGACTGCGAGTCCGACGACGAGGTGCGTGATGAACTTCCCTTCTTGCGCCGGGAGAATGAGAGGCTTGGCTCTTTTCTTGATAACCGTGATGACATGCTTAGAGAGGCCAAGAAAATGAGGAAAGAGCTTAGGGCTTCACTCGAGGATGCTAGGACTAGAGTGGGCGAGCTAGAGACACGGGTGCTTGATAGCAAGCTTGAGATTGATTCGCTTAAGGCTAGCCCCGTTGTTTCGATGAGAATGATTGTGCTGATTGCTCCATATTCCTTGCTGATCTTGCTTTGTTCAAGGAGAAGCATGCCTCCAAGTGTGAGGAACTAGATGTGCTTAGGGTTGAGGTGGCTGAGCTTAAGTCTAGACCTGCTTTGCTAGGTGCTTGCACTTCATGCCCTGTTTTGCATGCTAAGATTGATGAGATGCATGCTTACACTAGTTCGCTCGAGGCTAAATTGAACGAACCCATGCCTACATCTTGCTCTACCTGTGAAATGCATGCATTGAAAAATTTGGAGCTTGCACATTATGTTGACCGTTTGCAGGATGAGAATGATGATTTGAGGAAGTTGATGGGGTGGTTGTCCGGTCACGAGCCTCAGTTGAGGATGATGATCGAGGCCTTTAAGAGGCAAGATGGTGAGGGGCTTGGAGCAAACAAGGTTGGTGAGGGAAGTGGAGAGAATATCACGGAGCCACCAAAAACCCACCACAAGAATGAGTTCCCACCAAAACCTAACCATCTAAGGAACCGACTAGACACAACCCCAGCTCCACCCGTGTTTCCTACACCCACAAATGACCTACAAAAGCCTATCAAGTTTGTGAGCACTTCGGGGAAAGTGTTCTTTGGGAAGGAGAATGAGAAGGCTAGTGGTGAGAAACCGGTGGAGGGTTTGAGTGGAGAGAAACCAAGTGAGCAGCCGCATCCCAAGCCAAAGCCTAAGCTTGTGAGGTTCCATTGTGGCTATTGTGGGAGAGATGGACATAAGGAGGAGTTTTGCTTCAAGAGGAAGCGAGAGGAGAGAATGAAGAAGGAGTGGGCTAACAAGGACAAGTACCACCCTTCCGATGGTGTACTTGAGCCTCGTATGCGGATGCCCGGGGGCAAGGCGATTGTGAGGACGGTTCGGGCTTGGGGAGAGAAGAGAGGGCTGCGCAGTGGTGTTGCTTGTCCCGAGTCACACCGGTCGGACCGTGTGGGGCACCGGTCGGACCGGTGCGGGCACAGACGGACGGATGTTCGGGTTTCGAGCTCGTACGGGTGCGAGGGTTGTTTACGGTGGTCGTGGTTCCGGTGGTTGGGGGTGGAAAGAGTGCAAGTGGTCGGTTGCTAGGCGTTCTCCTCCTCGTGCTCAATACGGGGATTGGAGGAGTCGTGGCGTTGAGTTGGAGAGGAAGGACGTTCCACGGGCTTTCTTGCGTGGTTTTGGTCTTCCTCCGGGCGAGAGAGGGGTGGTTCCCTCGGGGGTGGTTACCGTGGTGGTGTTCGTGGAGGTAGCTTTGGTAGGAGAGATGCTTTGGTTGGTGCTAACCCCACTTTCGAGCAAATGGCTCGGCACTTTGGTTTTCCTCCTTTGGTACTAACCCCGATCTTTGAGTCGTTTGTTCGCTCACGTGC
The DNA here is from genome assembly GCA_947561735.1 of Cenchrus americanus. NCBI lineage: Eukaryota > Viridiplantae > Streptophyta > Magnoliopsida > Poales > Poaceae > Cenchrus > Cenchrus americanus. The sequence continues at coordinate 102,238,803 of OX387245.1, read as the reverse complement.
CTATTTTTGATTTTCGGGTGGGAGACTTGAAGAACATTTGGTTGATTGACTCCGGTTGTTCGAGGCATATGACGGAGACGGGGGGTGGTTCTCAAGTCTCGTCCGGTGGTGACGAAGAGGTACATCACTTTTGGGGACAATGGGCGTGGGCGTGTGCTTTCGGAAGGTGAGATAAAAGTGAGTGACGAGATCACTCGAGGCGTGTTGCTCTTGTTCAATCGGCGGGGTACAATTTGCTTTACGTGTCTCGGTTGTTGGATGAGGGTTTTGAGGTGTTGTTTCGGCCTGGTGGTTCTCGGATTGTGGACTCTCGAGGGGACCTTGTTTGTATGGTTGTTCCCGAGGATCGGGTGTTTCGTGCTGATTTTTCTCGGTCTTCGGGTGTTGAGCGTTGTTTCTTGGCCGGTTCTTCGAGTGAGTTGTGGAAGTGGCATAGGAAGTTGGGTCACTTGAGCTTTGACCTTTTGTCTCGCTTGAGTAAACTCAATTTGGTCCGAGGATTGCCATGGTTGAAGCTTGAGAAAGAGTTGGTTTGTGCTCCGTGTAGGCATGCCAAGATGGTGGCCTCTTCTCACCCGACTCTCACCGATGTGATGACTGAGCGTCCATGCGAGCCTGCTCCATATGGACCTTGTTGGCCCGGCTCGTGTGCGATCCGCGGTGGGAAGTGGTATGTCCTTGTTGTGGTGGATGACTATTCTCGGTATGCGTGGGTGTTCTTTACTGGAGGATAAAGGGGAGACGTTTGGTTTTGTTCGAGATCTAGTCTTGAGGTTGAGGAACGAGAGGCACGGAGATGCCATACGAGCTATCCGCGGTGATAATGGCTCGGAATTCGGGAACTCTCGTTTTGAAACCTTTTGTCATGACTTGGGTCTTGAGCACCGAGTTTTCGAGTCCGTATACGCCTCCCCGGAATGGTGTTGTGGAAAGGAAGAACGAGGACCTTGTGCGAGATGGCTCGGACGATGCTTGATGAGCATAGGACTCCGAGGAGGTATTGGGCCGAGGCGGTGAATACCGCATGCTATGTGTCGAACGAATATACCTCGAGTGCACAAGAAGAAGACATGCTATGAGTTGATGCATGGTCGCACACCCAAGGTGAGTCACTTCCATGTCTTTGGTTGCAAGTGTTTTATTCGAAGAAGGGCGGGAAGTTGGATAAGTTTGAGGCTAGGTCTGTCGATGGCATTTTCTTTGGTTATGCATCTCATTCTAGAGCATATCGTGTGCTCAATCTTGAAACTAACCAAATCGTGGAGACTTGCGAGGTAAACTTCGACGAGACGAGCCACGTAGTCGGCTTGTCTTTGAGTGTGCGGTGATGATGAGCTTGGTGAGGAGATCTTTCGGGGAGGAGGAGCATGAACATGGTGATGATGAAGATGGCGGTGTGGTGCCCCCGCCTGAACATGTACCCACTACTTCGACTACGATGATGGATGGACCCTCTTGCTACACCTACGACGACAAATCAAGAACGAGGAGAAGGCGATGTGGAGGGGGAGGTAGCTTCGAGGCGAGAACCTCCCCGGCGAGTTCGGGTGGATCACCCGGCTTCGAGGATCATCGGCGACATGAATGAACGCACTACACGGTCGAGGGTTCGAAACAATTCCCATTTTGCTCATGCTGCATTTGTTGCTTCTTTCGAGCCCAAAGACATTGGACATGGACTATCGATCACAATTGGGTTAACTCGATGCATGAGGAGTTGGAGAACTTTGAGAGGAATCGGTGTGGGAGTTGGTTGACCCTCCCCCGGGGGTGTAAGCCGATTGGTACAAAGTGGGTGTGGAAAAACAAAGAGGGAGAGAAGGGTGAGGTTGTGAGGAACAAGTCGAGACTTGTTGCTCGGGGGTTCGATCGAAGGAGGGGATCGACTACGAGGAGACCTTTGCTCCCGTAGCCCGTTTGGAGGCGATTAGGATCCTTCTAGCCTTTTCTCGTGGCTAAAGGGTTCAAGTTGCACCAAATGGATGCGAAGAGTGCTTTTCCGAATGGTGTCTTTGGAGGAAGAAGTGTATGTGAGGCGACCTCGGGGGTTTGAGAGTGAGAAGTACCCCCACCGGGTGTACAAGTTGAGGAAGGCGTTGTATGGGTTGAAGCGGGCGCCTAGAGCTTGGTATGGCGAGGTTGAGGGGGTTCTTGTTTGAGAGAGGCTTTGAGATGGGGAAGGTCGATCGGACCTTGTTTTTGCGAGAGGCGGGGGCGAGAGATATCCCGATTGTGCGAGGTGTACGTGGATGATATTGTCTTTGGTGGCTCGTCTAACTCTCTTGTTGCAAGGTTTGCGAGATGATATGAGCGGGGAGTTCGAGATGAGCATGATGGGTGAGTTGCGGTTCTTCCTCGGGCTACAAATCAAGCAATCAAAGGAAGGAACATTTGTGCACCGGGCTAAGTACACCAAGGACATTGTGAGGAAGTTCAAGATGGAGGACTCCAAGGCTATGACGACGCCGATGAGTACGACTACGGCTCTTGATGCGGACGAGGAAGGTGAACACGTGGACCGGAAGGAGTGCCGGAGCATGATCGGGTCACTCCTCTACTTGACGGCGACGAGGCCGGACATACAGTTCTCGGTGTGTCTGTGCGCTCGTTTTCAAGCGTCTCCGAGGACTTCGCATCGGCAAGCAGTGAAGCGAATTTTCAGGTACTTGCGTCACACTCCCGACTTCGGCCTTTGGTACTCGCGTCCTCTTCTTTGGCGCTTCATGGCTTTTCAGACGCGGATTTTGCCGGGTGTCGGTTGGATAGGAAGTCCACTTCTAGGACTTGCCGGTTTTGGGTTCTTCGTTGGTGTCTTGGTCTTCCCGCAAGCGGTCGAGTGTTGCTCAATCCACGGCCGAGGCCGAGTATGTTGCCGGCCGCTAGTTGTTGCTCTCGGCTCCTTTGGATCACCTACACCATGAGTGACTTTGGTGAGGAGTATACCCATGTCCCACTTCAATGTGATAGCACCGGTGCCATAAGCGTTGCAAAGAACCCGGTGCTCCATTCCAAAACCAAGCACATAGAAGTGAGGTACCATTTTACGAGAGACAACGTAGAGAAAGGAAAGATAGCCTTGATCCATGTACCCACACATCACCAACTAGCCGATATTTTCACCAAACCCCTAGATCAAGCAACTTTCACTCGTCCGCGGGGGAACTTGGTGTGTGTTTGATTTCTGAGTTGGGTGTGTGGGAGCTTTCTTTTGCCGGTGGTGTCGAGCCCGTTTTGCCTCCCCTCGAGGAGCCGGTTTGTAGCATATGTATAGCTTTCCTTTGTGCATTTCTTGCATTTGGCATGGCATATGTAACATGTTGTATAGGCATCCTTGTATCTTAGATTGCATGCATTTTGTATCATATGCATTGGTTAGGAAAAGCTTCTCTAATATACATTGTTCACCATGGAATGAGATATATGTCTTTATGAGCTTGTTTGGTATGCTACGGTTAGTTTGGCTTAGCTCTTGATGATCTTGATGAATAATCCATGGTTGATAGCTATGCTTTTGAAAAATGTCACATGTATGCTCTCTCATGTGTAAATGCCTTTACATGCTCTTGACATGTTTTTGTGGCTTTGCTATGCTTAATTTGTGGTTGGATAGCTAGTTTATTGATCATATGGGGCCAAAGGCTCATTTGCCATCATGAATGTTTAGCCCTCTATATTTATCTTGTGGAGGAGCATAAGTTCCTTTTTGTCGCAAAGACATTTCATGTACCATTTACAAATCTGAAAATGAAATGAAAAATGCTTGGAAATGTGCTCCCATGTCATATGTGCTGAATTTAAATTGCTTTGGGTGCTAAACCGTTGCATGATGCCTACCAATGAGAAGTCTCATACATAGAAGTAGGCACATGGCTCGGTGGCTTTGACATGACATGAGGTGCTTGTGGGTGTTTGTGATGGTCTTATGATTAGAATGGCTGTCCTAGCATGAAGTTTGTGTGGCTTTGCCATTTTGATATGCTTTGATCATGTTTAGGACTTTGCTCATGAGAGGCAAGTTTTTCGCAAAATTGCCAAAATCCATCTTAGCTTCGTCCAATGGTTGTGAAACTTGGTGATTATGTAGTTGAGATCGATACGAAGCCGTCGAGTACCTAACTTGCTCATTTGGACATGTGTCGCATTCTTTGTTGAATTTTGTCTATTTGAGAAGCTCTAGGTTGCACTTTTTGCATTTTTGGCTTGATTCATGCATTGCCAACAAGGGGGAGAAGTTTGAGCTTGAAATGGCTTAATGGACGTGTTTAGAAGGTTTTCAGGTGGTTTCGAGCCATTTAAGGCTCTGTTGTACACCGGTCGGCCAGGTGAAGAGCACCGTACGACCGGTGTGAGTGCTGGTCTGTACATATGTTAGGCACCGGTCGGCCGGTGGTGATGACCGATCGACCGGTGGTGATGACCGATCGGACCGGTGTGGTGAAATTGCTGCATAGCCCGTTTTGTTTGTTTTGCATGCATTCGTCCGGGGGAGTTGCATTGGTTCGGGGGAGCTTGCATGTGTGCGGGGGGAGCTCTTTGTGAGTTTTCGAGCTTTGTTTCGGTGGTTTGTGCTCTTTGCTTGAGCTTTGCTTTGTCTCGGATGTGTCGAGCCGTTGCCCTTGCCTAAGGGGTCCGAGACTTGTCTTCTTCGGAGTGATCTTGCTCTTTGCCTTTGTTCGGCTTTCGATCGCTTGTTGGAGTTTCTTTTTTGTTCGTTTCTTTTTCTTTTCTTTTCTCTCTTGTTACTTTCGTGTGGGTGTTGTCAATGCACTCATCAAGGGGGAGATTGAGGACCATGTGTGGTTCGAGGACCGGTGGATGGTCGCTTCCTTGTGTGATGAGTGATTGACAACGTTGTGTGGAGCTGATTCTTGGCTAAGTATTGCGGGTGCGAGGTTGCGGCTTGACTCGTGTTGGTGCGGGTGAAGAACAAGCGCGAAAGGTCGTCGCCGTGAGGCCTCCGGGTGTGGAGAAGACAAGTAGGCTTCGTTCTAGGGACCCGGTGGCCAGCGGGGGTCAAGTGCGGGCCGCATGGTGGCATGAACAGCAAGATGAAGTCGTGGACGGTTTCTTGGTTGAGCCTCAAAACCAAGGTCGAGCCGGGACTACGTGGGAGCCGAGTCATGAGTGGAGATTGGCGGAGGCTACACCGAGTTCGCGGGGTTTCCGGTGGTTCACCAGAAAACCACTGGGTTCCTTGGTTGATCCACAAAGCCAAGACCGGAGAACCGAAGATGGAGGTGCAGCAGCACGGAGCGGGTCGGACCGGTGGGTCGGCCAGGTCGGCCGGTGGGGACCGGTCGGCCGGTGAGGAGCACCGGTCGGCCGGTGTGCGGCGACGCAGTCCGGAATCTTCGAAGCGGAGGACACGCGTCGGGATCGCATGGCTTGCGTCGAGACTACGCAGGGTGCGGTCGCGGGCATCCGTCCGATGGTGAAGACATCAAGAATTCCATATCCGCCCTTTAGGGGCTTGTATCCCTAGTTAGTAGAGAAGGGCATTTTAGACATTCGGTTGCCTCCATATAACCCAAGAGGTGAGAGGATGGCAGCCAACTTTTGGAACCCTAGCTCATTAGTTTTCCTATTTTCCACCTATTTTCCTTAGGTTTTCTCTAGGACTAGCAAGAGAGCTTCACGGAGAGATCTTGTAGAGAGGGATGGATGATCGGGCGGCTTGCTAGACCTTGTACGAACCTTTGTTTCATGTATAGATGATTCGGCGTGGTTCCTCAAGGTTTGGATGTGTTTTCCCCGGTTGTTCTTGGTGGTGATTTTCGGAGCCCTCTCTTCGTGATTTCTTTGGGGTGTTTTCGGGGCTTTTCTCTTGGGGATTTGATGGGGGAAATTTGTGGCAACCCTTCGTGGGTCTTTGGGCTGTGATTCCCCTCCCAAATCAGTGAGTAAAAGTGCTCGATTTTGGGGTTTTCTTGAGTTCTTGGGTTGGAAGTGCTTTCGGCGGGATTTCTTCGATTCCTCCTTTTTGGACGAGATTTAGTGGGATTAAACTTGGCTATGGACTCCTCATGAGGTGTTCCTAATATCCCCAAAGTCTTGTTCAAGTCCGTGGAGCGATTCGGGAGATCGAGATTTGGATTTGGGGGAGTTGACCCGCGGGTGCTGATCATCCCGAGTCGCCCGAGCTACCCCGGTCGGCCGTGCTCTTGACCGGTCCGACCGGTGCGGGCCCTTGTGGGTTTTTGCTCGGGTGAACGTCTTGGTGAGTTCGTTGTTGTCCCGTGTTGCTTCTTGTTTCGAGTTTGGGGCCGTTTGGTGGTCGGTTGGCTTTGTTTGGTGCCTTGGGGGCTTTCGGCTGCCATCGGTACGGCCGGTGCGTCTCACCGGTCGGCCCGGTGTAGAGCCACTTAGTGGAAGTTGCTCGGTTTCACCAGCGGGGACCGGTCGGCCGGTGGTGCTCCCCGGTCGACCGGTGTGGGTCTGTAGACTCGAGGTTTGGTTTTCCGCTGCGTTTCTCGGGTCGGAAGGTTGCGTGTTGGTTCCTAGGTCCAGTGGCACTCCAGTGGCTACGTGGGCTTGACCAACCTTGGTAGTGAGTCGGAGACGTGTGTTGGAAGCCGCGTTCGTCTTGTTGGAGTTTTCATCTCATTCGAGAAGAATTTTTATCGGCTCCCATTCACTCCCCCCCTGTCTGGTTCGCCGTATCGGTCCTTCAGCCGCTGGGACCCCCGCAGTGTGGGTCGTGCCCCGTTTGCGTGCTTAAGTGGGATGTGTTTAGTTTTGGTTTTTTGCAGGTTTTAAGCATGATTCCCCTGGTTGTTTTAGGGGACCCTCAGGGCTGTCCCCGACAGTAGCCCCCGAGCATCTGCGGGTATGCCGGCCAGGTTCCCGTAGATTCTGGAACCTACTGATAGGATATCCTTCCCCCCTGGTTGCTAAAGCTTTCCGTGGGGCCGCGTCAGCGGACCCACGGGTCTAGCCCCCGAAGCCCTGCAGGAGCGTGAGTGCTCCTGCAGGGGTTTTACCGTGGAATCTTGTCAGCAGGCGTGGTACATGTTTCAACCGGCGTCGGCGATGTTCCAGCCGGCTTCGGTGACGCACGCGCGACTCGCACTACCCACGCCCGGTGCAACTCAGGAGGTGTAGCCGTGCGTCGAGCCCCCGAGCCTGGGCCCGTTCAAGGCGATCGGGGCGAGCTCTACGACTTGTTTTTAATGCACCCTCGCCGTCCCTCCGCGGGACGGAGGGTGAGGTTTCTGCAACCCCCATCGATCGGGTCGCGGATTGCGAATTCCTCATTGAGCTATTAGTGGGTGGTTCGAGTGGACGCCCATGCCCCGTTCGATAAGGGTAGGCTGCGCGGTGTGGAGACGCGTCCATTAAAGCGCTTGCGTGGGTTTGCTAGGTGGGGCTCGGTCCCATTCGCTAGGGACCGAGGGCGTGGAAGCTCTCCCTCGGTGGGATCCCCCGGCTAGCTGCCCTCGCTGGCTCTCGAACACGACATGTGAGGCACCCTCGAGCCGGTGGGCTCGAGGAAAGGCTCGAATGCGCGTGCCCTCGTCGTCCCTGACTCTGGTGATCTGGGGCGCCTGTTCGAACCTGTTGAAGGTCAGGCTCCGAACCCGTGATCAGTAGGGCCGTGCGGGGTAACAGCTTGTCGCCCCCGTCTTTCGCATCTGCTGGTTTCGAGGGCCCCTGATTGCGTTAGCCCTCGAACCGCTGATCAGTAGGGTCGTGCGGGGTGGCGGCTGGCCGCCCCCATCTTTCGCATCTGCGGGGTTCGAGGGTCCACGGCTGTGCCAGCCCCCGAAGCCGCTGATCAGTAGCTTTTTGTAAATCGAGGGTACCTGTAGCGCTCGTTTACTTCCAAAGGGCTTCGAGGCCACCGGTCGATGTTTGCACCTGTCAAGGGTCGTGTTAATTTGAGCCAGGGGCTCGGGCCGCTTCGAGGGTCTACCTTACTCAGTAAGGGACAGGGCCATTAAATGCTTGCAGCTGCGAGTGAAAGTCCCGCGCCGCGGGCGCGCCTTTTCAGGCGCAGCGGCCACGCGCGTAGTGGGCGGAGTGGGCAAGCGGATGTGACCGCCTGCCACGGCCCCGCGGTTACCGCGCCGTGATGATGGCCTGTGAGCGGTTGCGCGGCCGCCGCGGTCGTGGTGGGGCCCGTCCGTCCGCGAAGGAATATTTTCTGCTGCAATTAATGCGCGCGGGGCGTGCGATGCGGAGAGCGCGCCCGCAGCCTATAAATCCAATTGAAGGGGAGCAGGCGATTTTTACCTTTGCCTCTAACACTCGCCGTTCTTGCGCTCTAGCCTCCGAGCTGCTCTCGGCATTGCGTTTCTCTCCTCTCGGAGCTCTTCTCTTCCTTCCTGTCCTTCGTCCCTCGCCCCTTCGCCTGCTCGCATGGCGCCCCAACCGCCTCTCGTCATCATCGACCCATTGGCGTGGGAGCGCTCGACGGTGATGCGGTTGGCCCTGAACCAGCTGGTGACCGCTGGCCAGCTGGCGGTGAACAAGGATGGATGGCCGGCCGAGTGGATCGTGCCGCCGGGAAGGAACCAAGCGCCCAACCCTCCGAGCGGCTATGTGGTCAGCTTCGTCCGCTTCCATGAGCGAGGCTTCATGGCGCCGGCGAGCCGTTTTATGCGGGCTCTCTGCCACCACTACGGCGTGGAGCTCCACAACTTCGCGCCAAACGTGATCTCACAGGCGGCCACATTCGTTGGCATCTGCGAGGGCTTCCTAGGGATCCCGGTGAACTGGGATCTCTGGATTCACCTCTTCCGCGCGGAGCTATTCACGCTGCCGACGACGGAGCAGAGGACCCGCCGCGCGGTGCGCACTAGCGGCATGTCGCTCACCTTGCGGGGTCAGCGCAAGGACGACTACATCCCCTGCACGATGACGACCAACAATGCAGGCTGGGAGCGGGGGTGGTTCTATCTCCGCAACGACGAGCCCGACCTCCCCCCTTACTCCGGCTTGGTGCTCCGGGAGAGGCCCGCCTCCTGGCATCACGGGGTGTCTTCGCCCCAGCACTGGTAGCGGTTGGACTCGCTTCTGGCCGCGCTGAGGAACCTGGCGGGCCGCGGGTTGACTGCGGAGGCCGTCCTCGCTTACCTTCATCATCGGCGGATCGTCCCTTTGACGGAGAGGCCGCTCCGCATCTTCGAGATGACCGAGGCGGCGGACCCCGTCGCGTTCGCGAGGTCGCGGACGCTGCAGAGCCCTCTCCTGCGGGACTACGAGGCTACCCGGGCGCGGAGCGCCGTCGACCCCAAGTCCACACGCAACGACGGGTCCCTGTGGGATCTTGAGATGCTGCCCACCGGCCGGCTGGTGAGTGAAGTTCTTTTTTTCGTTTTCGATTTCGCCAGTTCCCCGAGTTGTTGACGCATTTTGATGTTTCGCCCGCAGCTGGTGATCGTAAGCGCCGCGAAGTCCAACCCGCCCACTCCCCTCTCTCGCGCGCTCGGTCTCGCGGCGCAGCAGCGAGAGCGGGAGCGGGCGGCACGCAAGAAGGAGCGTGCGACGTGACATAGGAAGCGTCGCGAGGGGAGGGGCGAGGAGTATCGGCTGTGCGAGCAGCAGGGGCTCTCCTCAATGGGACCGAGGAATACTCGTCATCGGACGAGGAGGAGGAAGAGGAGGAAGAGGTTGGGGGGCAGGGTCTCCCTGATAGGTGGGAGCCTGCACCCCGTCACCGGAGCTGGCTCCGGTGGCAGAAGCAGCGTTGCCTGGGGCGGGCGCGGAGGTGCCCGCCGCCAAGCAATCGACGACGGGGGGCGACGAGGGCCGCGAGGCGCGGTGCGCGCCCGGAGGTGCGCGCGGCGGATGCGCCCGCGCGGCGGGCGGGGCCGCGCGCGGTGGAGATGGCCGGAGGCGCGGTGGCGACCGCGCCGGCCGTGCCAGCATCGTCGGCTGGGACCTCGAGGAAGAGGAAGTGTGCCTTCTCCTCTTTGAGGTGAGAGATTTGTCCATTCGAGAGGTTGCGTGCCTGATAGGCGGGGGCTTGATGGTTTGCTTGTGCTTGCGCAGGGTGGTGCCAACTGTGCCTCCCCTCACACCGGCCAAGGTGTTGAGGGAGGACGCGTCCATCCCCACCCGGCGGCGTTCGTCGAGGGCGCCGCGGGCGGGAGGTGGGCGCGGCGGCAACGAGGCGGCGAGAGCTCGCAAGGTGCGGGGCGGAGGCCTCGAGGCCGCGGCCGGTGGTTCCGCCCGCCGCGTCGCGGCCGGCGGTCGTCGAGGAGCGGCGGGCGCCGGTCGTGGTGGAGGCACGGCGGGGACGGCCATAGCGGGGGCGCGGCCGGAGGTGGAGGTGCGGCCCGCGGCGGCGGTTGCGGTGGCGTTGCCGGCGGCGTTTGCGTGGAGGGCCACCGGCGCCCGCGGTCGTAGAGACGCGCGGCGGAGGCGGTGGTGGAGGCGCGGCGAGGGCCCGTACTCGCCGGCAGCTCCCGGCGGTGGTGGTGAAGATTCGGACGACGACTCCCCGCCGCCGGGTGGGACCGGTGGGTGAGCTTCCCCACACCGTCCCCCCGAATCCCGGGAGGGGGCACTTGTGAGGGCGGCGGGACGGCCACATGGTGGCGACGGCCGAGGGCACGGCGCCGAGGCTTCTTCTTCCGCGCGGCCGCTGCTCGCTCGGGAGAGGGGGCGCGTTGACGGTCTGCCCACCTTTGCCGACGCCCAGGAAGAGCAGGAGCTGTGGGGGGAGCTCCGTGACCACAGCGCCGCGCTCAACCGAGCGTTGAACGAGGCACTGCGGATTCATGGCGGCCCGGCGTGGCGCGTCTTCCAGGTGAGGCACTGTTGCCCCTTTCCTTCGATTTCTCCGTCTTCGTGTTTGTTTCTCACATCGTGACATTTACTGGTTCTGACCTATCGGCAGCAGAAGCTCGAGCATCGCGCCCGCGACAAGTATGACGCGTTCGACCAGATGAGTGCTGAGCTTCGCCATCTCCGGGAGCGGTGCGATGCCTTCGACGCGCTCGCTGACACCTTGGGGACCCCGAACAGCTGGCTGTCGTACCGGGCTGAGGCCCTACGCGACCAGCTCCAGGAGTGCGAAAGGCAGGACGCGGCGCACCCCTCCTCCCTTGAGCGGATTTGCACGGCCCTCATCGATCGGGATGAGGCGCTGCTGCAGGCGCGGGGGGACGTGGAGAGGATGCGCATGTTGGCGTCCACCTGCGAGGCGGAGGTGGTCACCGTCCAGGCTGCCGATCAAGAGCTCCGCTCGTGGCTCCAAGAGGCGCAGGCCCAGCGGAGTCAGGCTGAGGAGCGGGCGCGCGCGGCCGAGCAGAGGGCCAAGGAGGCCGACGAGCTGAAGGCCACCCTCGACGCCAAGGTCGGTTGCGCTCGCCGTCGCGGAGGACCGGCTCTCCCGCAAGAGCGTACCGCACCCCGGGGGCCGAGGGGCAGCTCCAGCAGGAGCGGACCGCTCTTGCTGATGCCCGGTCGGCGCTCGAGCGGGAGCGCACCGCTCGCGAGGCGGCGCAGAAGTCGCTGGAGGAGCGGAACGCTGAGTTCTCGAAGCTCGAGGGCGAACTGGTGGTTCTCAACATCACGAGTGCAAGCCAGGAGCAGTCCCTCAAGGAGCAGAGCGACACCGTCGTCAGCCTGCAGTAGGCGGTCGAGGCCAAGCGTCGCGCCCTCGAGGTGGAGACGAAGCAGGTTGAAGGTAGGTCACTGTTTTGTCTCTTGTTTTGCTGATCTTCCCTTAGAGGGTTCGTCCCCCCTTCTGATCTCTTTCTTGCTGGCAACGTTCAGGCCTGCGCACCGCGCTGGGGCACGTGACCGACTGGGCCGAGGCGCTGCAGGCCTCCTACAACTCCTCCGAACGGGAGCTGCTGGAGCTGCGTTCTGCGGCCCTCGAGACCTGCCAGGCCGTGGAAGAGGGCGAGGCGCAGGCTGGGAGCTCGCTGGCTAGCCGCCTGCGCGCCCTTGGCGGGCATGTCTCCGGGCGCATGCGCCGGGCTCTGCACCTTGGCGTCCAGAAGGCTCTCGGAGTGGTGCGATCTCATTACGAGATCAACTTCGAAGCCGTGGCGGAGGGCTACATCGTCCCCGAGGGCGTCGAGGACGAGGTGGCGATGGAGCGCGTGGACGCGTTGGCTGCTGACGCCGCCGAGGCGCTCGCCGAAGCCTTCGAGGAGTTCCTGTTCCCGGACGTCGTCGATGCCGACGCTTCTCAGGCCTGAAGATTGCTGGGCGCCAAGCCCTTTTTGTTTGTGTGTCAGTGCGTGGGCCGCGTGGCCATGTAAATGAACAAATCATTTTGTTTCAAACACTTGTGAAAGCGAAATGGTGTCCTTTACTTTATTGCATTGTTTTGTTTCTTCCTCTTCTTGAGTAAATTCGAGTTAGGGAAGTTCGATTTTCGCGAGCAGCCTGCTGGGCCAGAGGCAAGAGAGAAGGGTCGTATCCTCGCGGAGGCGTAGGCTATCTCTGACTCGCGTGTCCTTTCCGTTAGGCCGTCTACGCCCCGTTCGAAATTTGCTCGAGGCCAAGGTCGAGCCATTCTTAGCGCACGTGGGTTTTTTGCGAAAAAATGTGACCATTTTTTAGGGGGGGGTGCCCCCCCCCGTAGTAGCCGCCGAGGGTGACTTGGTTTTCTGGGGAAAGCCGAGTTGCCCTTTTTATTGAATTGCTGCTGTTTACATTTGAGCCGCCAACTGGGGTGTTGGGCTTTGTGATTTACAACAGAAAAAACTTGGAAATCCTAGCTAGGGATAGAAGCGACGTAGCTGTTGAATATTCCAAGCGTTGGTGAGTTCTTCGCCGTCCTCATTGGCTAGCTTGTATGTGCCGGGCTTGAGCACTTTCACCACGACGTAGGGTCCCTCCCATGCGGGTGATAGCTTGTGGCGTCCTTGGTTGTCTTGGCGTAGCCTTAGGACCAAATCCCCTTCGGTAAAGTCCCGCCGGCGTATCTTACGGGCCTGGTAGCACCTTAGGGACTGCTGGTATCTTGCGGAGTGCATCAAGGCCACGAGGCACACTTCGTCCAGCTGGTCCAATGAGTCTTCGCGGGCTCGCTGGTTGGTATTCTCGTCGTAGCCTCGCACCCTGGGCGACCCATACTCTAAGTCCGTGGGGAGGACGGCCTCCGCGCCATGGACTAGGAAGAACGGGGTGAACCCGGTGGCTCTGCTTGGGGTGGTCCTTAGGCTCCACACGACCGCAGGCAATTCCTGGAGCCATTTCCGACCAGACTTGTTTAGCTGGTCGAAAATTCTGGGCTTGAGGCCTTGTAGGATCATGCCATTGGCACGTTCTACTTGGCCATTGGTCTGTGGGTGTGCCACAGCTGCCCAATCCACACGAATATGGAATTTGTCGCAAAACTCCAGGAATTTCCTGCCCGTGAACTGGGACCCGTTGTCGGTGATAGTGGAGTTGGGCACTCCAAAATGATGGACGATGTCGGTGAAGAACGTCACCGCTTGCTCCGCCCTGAGGTTCGTGATGGGGCGTACCTCCACCCATTTGGAAAATTTGTCAATTGCGACCAACAAGTGGGTGAAGCCCCCGGGCGCCTTTCGCAGGGGCCCGACGATGTCCAGCCCCCACACGGCGAAAGGCCATGTAATGGGGATGGTTTGCAAGGCGTGCGCAGGGAGGTTGGATTTGTAGGTGTAGAACTGGCACCCCTCGCAGGTGCGCACGATCTCGCTGGCATCCGCGACCGCGGTGAGCCAGTAAAAGCCTTGGCGGAACGCGTTGCCTATGAGGGTGCGGGGCGTGGCGTGGTGGCCGCAGATGCCTGCGTGTATGTCCCGGAGGAGCTCGCGCCCCTCGGGGATGGGCACGCATCGCTGCAGGATGCCGGAGGCAGCGCGCTTGTACAGCTCACCGTCGACGAGGGCAAAAGACTTGGCCATCCTGGCTATGCGCCTGGCCTCGGATCGGTCCGTGGGGAGTTCCCCTCGGTCCATCCAAGCGATGTATTTGTCGCACCAGTCCGCCCTACTGGGGGCCGGCTCGACGTCCATGACCTCGGGCTCGCTGGCACCGTACCCCTTGAGGAGGGAGAGCACGTACGCCTCGTTCGAGGGGTCCTCGTCCATGGGATCTGCGCCTGTTGGACTCAAGGGAGCCCCCGAGGGTTCCGTGTGGTTCGAGGGGTGCGGCTCGAGGGTAACGGATGGTTGGGCGATATCTCGGGCGAAAACGTTCGGGGGGACAGTGATCCGCCCCGACGCGATCTTCGCGAGCTCGTTTGCCTCCTCGTTGTACCGGCGGGGCACGTGGTTCAGCTCGAGGCCGTAGAACTTGTCCTCGAGGGCTCGCATGGCTTTGCAGTATGCTTCCATCTTGTCGTCGTGGCAGTTCTCGTTTTTCATGACTTGGTCAATCACGAGCTGCGAATCTCCCCGCACGTCGAGGCGCTTGACACCTATCTCGATGGCGATCTTGAGGCCGCAGAGCAGGGCCTCGTACTCAGCCATGTTGTTTGACGCGGGAAAATGGAGGCGTACTGCGTACCGCATGTGCTCCCCGAGGGGTGACACGAAGAGCAGGCCCGCGCCCGCCCCGGTCTTCATCACCGAGCCGTCGAAATACAGAGTCCAGCACTCTGCCTGGATCTGCGGCGGCGACAGCTGCGTGTCCGTCCACTCGGCAACAAAATCTGCCAAGATCTGGGACTTGATGGCATTGCGCGGGGCGTAGGCGAGTGTTTCGCCCATTAGCTCCACCGACCATTTGGTGATCCTGCCTGCTGCATCCGGATTGCGGATGATTTCTCCTAGCGGAAAGGAGGAAACCACCGTGACAGGGTGGGCCTCAAAGTAGTGGCGGAGCTTGCGCTGCGCGAGGACCACTGCGTAGAGTAGCTTCTGGACTTGAGGGTAGCACACCTTGGTGTCGGACAAGACCTCGCTGATGTAGTACACCGGCCGCTGAACCGGCAAGGCGTGCTCCTCCTCCGTGCACTCTACCACGATCACGGCGTTGACCACCTGGGTGGTCGCAGCCACGTAGAGTTGCAGAGGTTCACCGTCTTGTGGTGGTGTGAGGATCGGGGCGTGAGTCAAGGACGCCTTCAGCTTGTCAAGCGCCTCTTGGGCCTCGGTGGTCCAGGAGAAGCGCTCGTGCTTCTTGAGGAGGCGGTAGAGGGGCAAGTCTTTCTCGCCGAGCCGTGAGATGAAGCGGCTCAAGGCGGCAAGGCACCCCAGCACCTTTTGTACCCCTTTGAGGTCCCGAATTGGACCCATTCGCTCGAGGGCTGCAACCTTTTCGGGGTTGGCCTCGATGCCTCGCTGGGAGACTATGTATCCTAGAAGCATGCCCCGCGGCACGCCAAAGACACATTTTTCGGGGTTCAATTTTACCCCGTTGGCTCGTAGGTAGCCGAATGTGATGCTGAGGTCGCCAACCAGGTCGTCCGCCTTCCTGGTTTTCACGACTATGTCGTCCACGTATGCCTCGACAGTCCGGTCGATGTGGTCCCCGAAAACGTGCTACATGCACCGCTGGTACGTTGCACCCGCGTTCCAAAGGCCGAACGGCATCGTGACGTAGCAGAACATCCCGAACGGCGTGATGAATGAAATCGCGAGCTGGTCGGACTCCTTCATCTTGATTTGGTGGTACCCGGAGTAGGCATCAAGGAAACAAAGTAGCTCACACCCGGCGGTCGAATCAACAATTTGATCAATACGTGACAAAGGAAAAGGAACTTTAGGACATGCTTTATTAAGACTGGTGTAGTCTATACACATCCGCCACTTCCCGTTCTTTTTCTTTACTAATACAGGATTGGCTAGCCACGTAGGGTGGAACACTTCCTTGATGAACCCGGCCTTGAGAAGCTTCCGCAGCTCCACTCCGATCGCCCGCCGCCGCTCCTCGTCGAAGCGGCGGAGCCGTTGCTGCACGGCGCGGGAGTGAGGTAGGATATCAAGGGAGTGCTCGGCGACCTCCCTCGGGATGCCTGGCATGTCCGAGGGGCTCCACGCGAAGATGTCGGCGTTGGCACGGAGGAAGTCGACGAGCACAACTTCCTATTTTGGGTCGAGGGTAGAACTGACCCTCAACACCTTGCCCTCGGGGGCAGCAGGGTCGAGGGGCACTTCCTTGGTCTGCTCCGCGGCCTCGAAGTTGCCAGCGTGCTTGGTGGTGGAGTTGAGGTCCTCGTTGACCATAATCTCCAAGGTGGTCACCAGCGCTTCATCTAGCGCCAGTGCTTCCGCGTGCTCTACGCATTCGACGTCGCAGTCTAAGGCGTGCTCGATGGACGAGGCCATGGTGATGACGCCGTTCGGTCCCGGCATCTTCATCTTGAGGTAGGTGTAGTTGGGGACAGCCATAAACTTGGCGTAGTAGGGCCGCCAAAGTATGGTGTGATAGGCACCCCAGAACCCCACCACCTCGAAGGTGAGCATCTCCTTGTGGTAATTGCTCGGAGTGCCGAACCAAACAGGCAGATCGATCTGCCCGAGGGGCTTGACGCGCTTGCCCGGCGCGACGCCATGGAACGGCGTCGTGCTGGGCCACAGCTGATCCAACCCGATCCCCAGCAGGCGCAGCGTGTGCGCGTAGAGGATGTTGAGGCTGCTGCCTCCGTCCATCAGGACCTTTGAGAACCGCGCGTTCCCAATGACCGGGTCGACCACCAGTGGGTACTGGCCCGGGTTCGGGATGCGGTTTGGATGATCTTCACGGCTGAAGGTGATGGCATTCTCCGACCAGTCAAGGAAGGAGGGAGGCGCTTTCTCCGCGGCGAGGACCTCGTGTCGCTCCCGCTTGCGTTGGCGGCTCGACATGTCGACGGTTGGCCCCCCGAAGATGAGGAACACGTTCTCCACGGCGGGGAAGCCGCCGGCGTCGCCATCACCCCCGTCTTTCTTGGCTTCGGCGTCCTTCGCGGCGGCGCGGCCGTAAAACTTTTTGAGCATATCGCACTGCTCGAGGTTGTGGTTGACCGGCGTCTTGTGGTAAGGACATGGCTTTTTCAGCATGTCGTCGAAAACCCCCGGACCTCGAGGGGCCGGTCGAGGGCCCCGTCGAGCCGGGTCAACAGCAAGGGCTTCACCATCATCGATGTCGCGTCCCTGCTCGCGCGCCTCGCGGCGCGGCTTCTTCCCCTTCTTGCCCCGCTTATCCTTCCGGTGGGGCTCCTTGGACTTGCTGCCCTCCGCGGGCGTGTCGTCCGTACGTTTGCCCTTCTTACCGTCGAAGATTGCCCCCACAGCCTCTTCGCCTGAGGCAAAGCTAGTGGCGATATCGAACAGCTCGTTCGAGTCGACCGGCGGGCTGCGCCCCAGCTCGCGCACGAGGTCTCGGCACGTGGTGCCCTCGAGGAAGGCGTGCACTATCTCGGATTGCGCCACACTTGGGAGCTCCGTGCAGCGCTTGGAGAAGCGCCGTATGAAGTCTCGGAGTGACTCGCCGGGCTTCTGGGTGCAGGAGCGCAAGTCCCAGGAGTTCCCAGGGCGCACGTATGTGCCCTAGAAGTTGCCGACGAACGTGCGGACCAAGTCATCCCAATTGTGGATCTGACTGGCCGGCAGGTGCTCGAGCCATGTCCGGGCCGAGTCGGCGAGGTGCAGGGGGAGGTTGCGGATGATGACCTCGTCACTGGTGGCCCCGCCCAGCTGGCACGCTAGGCGGTAGTCATTGAGCCACACGCGGGGATCCGTCTCCCCATTGTACTTGACGATGGTCGTGGGCTGGCGGAAGCGCTGGGGGAAGGCCGCCGCGCGGATCTCCCGGCTGAACACGCGGGTTCCTGGGGGTTCCGGCGTTGGCGAGCGGTCCACATCGCTATCGTAGCGTCCGCCCCGCCAAGGGTGGTAGCCTGCTGCCGCTCGCGCATTCGCTTTGCTCGTCCGCCGAGCGTTGATGACGTTGCGGGTGTCGCCGTCCCGCGCTTGCCCGCGCGTGTTGAGGAGCCGTTCTTTGGCCGGCGTGCGTCCCGGGTTGGAGGGGTGCTCCGTCGCTCCACCCGCGTGCACCGAGGGTTCGGCCCCCTGCGCGCCCCCATCGCCCCGCGCGTCCCCCTGCTGGCGGATGCGGGACGCTGAGCTCTCGGCTTGCTGGACGGCCGCTTGCTCGATGAGTGCCTGCGCCTCGCGGTGCAGGTTCCGCGCTTCGGGCGTTGAAGGGGCGGGCATGGCCCGCAATAGCGTCACGGCGGCGATGAGCTTTTGGCTCGCTCGCGGAGGTGTATCCGGGTTGTCGACGTTGAAATCGGCGTTGATGCGGTCGCGGGCCTGTATGCCCAGCTCACGCGCGCGCTCGCCGCGCGCGGAGGCTTCCCCCGCCATCGAGGCGCGGAGCAGCCGCACCGTCCGATATTCCTCCGCCAGCTTGGCCTCGAGCTCGCGGACTTGGGCTAGCTGCACGTTGATGTCGGCCCCGGTTGGGGGTGAAGGAGCAGGGGCGCTTGGTCCCGCTGCCAGGCGCGAAGCGGTCCCTAGAGCGGGCGTAACTACCCCGTCGCCGGCGCCCGCTGCGCCGGTGGCATTTACTGGGTCGTTGGCGATGACGACGCAGCATTCCCGCGCGGGATCGTAGCTTCCGGTGCTGGAGTCGTCGGAGCAGCCGAACCAGTAGTCCGTGGCGTCGAGAAATCGCCTGAACATTACTGGGTCCGGCACGCCGGAAAAGTCCCACTCCGCGTACCCGTGCAGGTTGGCGGGTGGCAACGCGTCGAGAGAGCCTAGGGACGACTCGTCGCCGGCGGAGGCGCTAGGGTCCCTGGCGACGTAAACGTGGCGGGCAGGGGGAACCCTGCGCATCGCGGTGTTGGCGTTGGCGCTGGCGGTGTAGGACGCCGTGGCACCGCGCAGTCCGATGGGGAAGCGCGGCCCGGAGACGATGGCGCTCCCCCACCGGGCGGTAGTCGTCATGTTGATAGGCGCGCCGTGTTGCGAGGCGACGCGCTCGGCTTGACGTCGCTCCGACCGCGCCCGGTGTGAGCACCGGCCGGAGCGGCGGCGACGCCGAGACGCCGACGGGCCCGCGGCGTCCGTGCCGGCGGGGCGTTTGCGTCGTGGCGACGCGCGCAGCGGCGACCGGGGCGGACTCGGCCTGGCGCCGTGCTCGGAGCTCCTCACGGTTGGTGAGGCGCATCAGGTAGCCGTTCCCCGTAGCCTGAAAGTTCAGGCCCTCGAACTGGATTTCAAACCCGGCGGGGAGGGAGTCTGAGCTGCCCATAGAGTAACGCGTGCCGCGGTACTCGGTGCGTATCACCATGGAGGGAGTTGACGGTGGATTGACCTTCGGCGCTCGTGTGCCCCACGGTGGGCGCCAACTGTCGGTGCGGAATGTGGTCCCGACACTAACCAGTAATAAGTGCCAAGGTCTATCCCTCAATGGTCGGTGCTAAGCAATCAAAGACACAAGGTTTATTCTGGTTCCGGCCGGGGGGCGTATGTCCAGCAGTGGTGTGCTCGGGGCACTATATTGCTCAGCACCGGGGGGCCTGTAGTGGGGCAGCTACAAGCAAAGCGGGAGAGGTGGCGTGGCCTCCAAGTCCCTGGTGAAGTGAACGGAAGGGGTTCAGATGTTGTGGGAGAATTGGGGAGTGTGTGTGTGTTGTGTCGTATGTTGTGTGTCTCCTCTCCTGCGGCGGGGGAGTTCACCTTCCTTTTATAGGCCAAGGAGAGGGCGAGTTACAAGCATGCCGCACTATTCAGCTACATGGGGAAGTATGGCGTGCAACGTCGTAGAGTAGGCGGCCGCCTTGACGGTCCTTGCCGCAATCTGGTCATCATGGCGTATCATGTACCCGAACAGTGGTAGCTTCGAGGGTAGGGGCGCAGCGGTTGGCCGTGATGTCCCTAGGCGGGCTTGAGGAGGTTGCTGACGACGATCCGTACGGGATACAGCGGCAGGAGTGGCGACGTTCCGTTTCCGCGTGCCTTACGGCGCCGGAGTGGTTGTAACAGCGCCTGGCGTGGTGCTGCGAGGTGTGGCCTTAAGTTTGTCAGCGCCTCCTGGGCCTCGACCGTCCAGAAGAAATGCACGTGCTTCTTCAGGAGCGGTAGAGGGGCAAGCCCTTTTCACCGAGCCGCGAAATGAAGCGGCTCAAGGCGGCAAGGCACCCCAACACCTTTTGGACCCCTTTGAGGTCTCGAATCGGGCCCATCCATTCGAGGGCCGCGACATTCTCGGGGTTAGGCTCGATGCCCTGCTGGGAAACGATATACCCTAGCAACATGCCGTGCGACACCCGAAGACACATTTTTCGGGGTTCAGTTTCACCCTGTTGCCCCGTAGGCAATCGAACGCAATGCGCAGGTTGTTAACCAGGTCGTCCGCCTTCCTGGTCTCTACGACTATGTCATCTATGTAGTCCTCAATGGTCCGCCTGATGTGGTCTCCAAAGACGTGCTGCATACATCGCTGGTACGTGGTGCCCGCATTTTGGAGGCCAAACGACATCGTCACGTAGCAGAACATTCCAAACGGTGTGATGAAGGAAGTCACGAGCTGGTCAGATTCCTTCATCTTTATTTGGTGGTACCCAGAATAGTCATCAATGACACATAAAAGCTCACACCCTGCAGTTGAGTCAACAATTTGATAGATCTGTGGCAAAGGAAAAGGAACTTTGGGACATGCTTTATTCAAACTAGTGTAATCTACACACATCCTCCACTTCCCATTCTTTTTCTTAACTAGTACAGGATTAGCTAGCCACGTAAGGTGAAAGACTTCCTTGATGAATTCGGCCTCAAGGATCTTTCGCAACTCCGCTCTGATCGGCCGGCGCCGCTCTTCGTCAAAGCTGTCGGGGACAGCCCTAGGGGTCCCCGTAAACAACAGGGAAATCCTCACTTAAAACCCGCAACGAAACCAAAACACGCTAAGCCTAACCATGCAGGTGCCTAACCACGCAGGACACGGCCCGCGCCGCAGGACCCCGACGGCCCATCGAGGCGGCCCTCTTAGAGATCCCCTCGAGCAGGCTCCGCCTCGCTCGAGGATGCGCGCCCCCTCAGGCGGGCTCCGCCCCGTTCGAGGGGCAGCACTTCCCTCGAGCAGGTTCAGCCTCGCTCGAGGGCTCGCTCCCCCTCGAGCGGGTTCCGCCTCGCTCGAGGGTACGTCCCGCCCTCGGCCGGGGTCCGCCACGCTCGAGGGCGCCCATCACGCGTGCGCCGGCCCCCGTACACGGGCATTTAACGCCACGACACCGGTGGGACGGCGCCATCATGCGCCCGGGCTCGCGCCCGGCGCCGCCGCACCAACTCCCCAGGGAGGAGCCCATCCCCACCACTGTGGGGAGGGACTGTGCAGTGCGGCCGGTGTCAGTCCCGAGACACCGCGCGCCTGCTCCAGTACGGCTAACGCGCCAGGCCCTCGAAGGGGGGCCGGGTGCACCCTCGATTCACTTTCTCGTGACCCTACAGGGTTAGGTGGAGGCGCTAGGCCGGTGGATCGCCATCCCGGCCACTGTAACAGCATGGCCGCGGCCCCCGCGCGTGCAGGCGCACGCCGGGTGCTGTAGCAACCACTCCAACACTGTGAAGCGCGTTGGGAAGGGACGCCGTTTTACCTACTCCTGTGCCCCGTACAAGCCAACGTCAGCACCTCCCTCGAGCCTATCAGAGGACATCGCCACCATCCGCCACCCTTCCACCCTCGAACCGCCACTGTTCGGGTACGAGGTAGGCCATCATGGCCAGATCGCTGCGAAGATCGTCCGGACGGCCGCCCACTCTACAGCATAGCACGTCGTGCTTCCCAGCGTAGCTAGATAGCGCGGCGTGCATGTAACCCGCCTCCCCCTTGATCTATAAAAGGGGGGGCGAACCCCCAGCCACGGGAGAGACTCAGCAGGACACGAGACAGGAGCACACCACACACCACGTACTCATTCTCCCACAATATCTTCAGCCACTCCTCCAGGGACTTGGAAGCCTCGCTTCCTCTCCCGCCTTGCTTGTAGCCACCCCACTACAGGCACCCCCGGTGCTAAGTAATATAGTGCCTCGAGCACGCCTCTGCTGGACGTACGGCCCCCTCGGCCGGAACCAGGATAAAAACCTTGTGTCGCTTGTTACTTAGCATCGACCATTGAGGGATAGACCTCGGCGCTATCTACTGGTTAGTGTCAGGACCATATTCCGCACCGACAGTTGGCGCCCACCGTGGGGCAATCGAGCGCCTAAGGTCATTCCGCCAATTCCCTCCATGGTGATCCGCACTGAGTACCGTGGTACACGCTACTGCATGGGTAGCTCGGACCCCCTCCCAGCCGGGTTCGAAATTCGCTTCGGGGACCTGAACTTTCAGGCCACGGGGAACGGCTATCTCATGCGCCTCACCAATCGTGAGGGAGCTCCGCGCGCGGCGCCGAGCCGAGTCCGCTCCGGTCTCCCGGCCGCACGCGCGCGCGTCCGTGCGGCGCCGCGCAGCACGGATGCCGCGGGTCCGTCGACGCCGCGACGCCGCCGCCGCTCCGGGCTACGTTCGCGCCGGGCGCGGTCGGAGCGACGGCGGGCCGAGCGTGCCGCCTCTCAACACGGCGCGCCCTCCGCCACGACGATCGCCGCCGCCCCGGCGGGACAACGAGCGGTCTCCGGCCCACGCATTCCCATTGGGTTGCGTGGCACCACTTCGGCCTACAACAACAACGTCAACACCACGATGCGCAGGGTTCCGCCTGGCCGCCACGTCTTCGTCGCCAGGGACCCCGGCGCCTCAGCGGCCGACGAGTCGTCCCTGGGCTCCATCGACGCGTTGCCACCCGCCAACCGCCACGGGTACGCGGAATGGGACTTCTCCGGCGTGGCGGACCCAGTCATGTTTAGGCGTTTCCTCGACGCTGCGGACTACTGGTTCGGCTGCTCCGACGACTCCAGCACACCGGAGCTACGACCCCGCGCGGGGAGTGCCGCGCCGTCATCACCAACGACCCGGCCAACGCCGGCCGGCGCGGTGGGCGCCGGGAGACGGGGAGGTCACCCCGCCCCGGGGATCGCCGCTCGCATGGCCGCGGGGGCCAAGCGCCCCCGCCGGGGCCGACGCCGACGCGCGGCTGGCCCAAGCCCACGAGCTCGAGGCCAAGGCGGCGGAGGAATGCGGACGGTGCGGCCGCTCCGCGCCTCAATGGCGGGGGAAGCCTCCGCGCGCGGCGAACGCGCGCGGGAGCCGGGGCCGACGGTCCGCGACCGCATCAACACCGTCCCCAACGTCGACAACGTGGACGCACCCCCGCGAGCGAGCCAAAAGCTCATCGCCGCCGCGGCGCCGCCGCGGGCCATGACGGCACCCGCGACCCCCGAGGCTCGAGACCCGCACCGCGAGGTGCAAACTCTCATCGAGCAAGCGGCCGTCCGGCGGGCCGAGAGCTCGGCCTCGCGCATCCGCCAACAGGGGAGATGCGCGGGCGACGAAGCTGCACCGGAGGCGAACCCTCGGTGCACGTAGGGGCCGGCGGGGGCAACCCGCCGACCAAGGACGCACGCCGGCCAAGGAGCGGCTCCTTGACGCACGCGGGCGGCCGGATGGAGACGCCCGCAATGTCATCAACGCCGGGCGCACGAGCGGGGGCGGACGCACGAGCTGCAAGGGGCTACCACCCTCGACGGGGTGGACGCTACGACGGCGGCGAGGACCGCTCCCCGACGCCGGAGCCCCCGCGCACCCGTGTGTTCGGCGGGAGATCCGCGCGGCGGCGTTCCCCCAACGCTTCCGCCAACCCTCGACCATCGTCAAGTGCAACGGGAGACGGACCCCCGCGTGTGGCTTAACGACTACCGCTTGGCTTGTCGGTACCGGGCGGGGCCACCAGCGACGAGGTCATCATCCGCAACTTGCCCCTGCATCTCGGCGACGCGGCCCGAACATGGCTCGAGCACTTGCCCGCTAGCCAAATCCACAACTGGGACGACCTGGTCCACACATTCGTGGGCAACTTCCAGGGCACGTATGTGCGCCCTGGGAACTCCTGAAACCTACGCTCCTGCACACAGAAGCCCGGCGAGTCGCTGCGGGACTTCATACGGCGCTTCTCCAAGCGCTGCACGGAGCTCCCCAGCGTGGCGCAGTCCGAGATCGTGCATGCCTTCCTCGAGGGCACCACGTGCAGGGACCTCATGCGGGAGCTGGGACGCAGCCCCGCCCCGGGGACTCCAACGAGCTGTTCGACATCGCCACCAGCTTCGCCTCCGGAGAAGAGGCCGTGGGGGGCGATCTTCGACGGCAAGAAGGGCAAGCGCTCGGAGGACGCGCCCGCGGAGGGCGACAAGTCCAAGGAGCCCCACCGCGGCCGATAAGCGGGGCAAGAAAGGGAAGAAGCCGCGCCGCGAGGCACGCGAGCAGGGGCGCGACGGCGGCAATGCCGAGGCCCTTGCCGTTGACCCGGCTCGACGGGGCCCTCGACCGGCCCCTCGAGGCCCGGGGGTGTTCGACGACATGCTGAAAAAGCCATGTCCTTACCACAAGACCCCAGTGAACCACACCCTTGAGCAGTGCGATATGCTCAAGAAATTCTATGGCCGTGCCGCCGCGAAGGAGGCAGAGGCCAAGAAAGACGGAGAGATGGCGACGCGGGCGGCTTCCCCGCTGTTGAAAATGTGTTCCTCGTCTTTGGGGGGGCAACCGTCGACATGTCGACCCGCCAGCGCAAGAAGGAGCGGCACGAGGTCCTCGCCGTGGAGAGGGCGCCTCCGTCCTTCCTCAATTGGTCGGAGGACGCCATCACCTTCAGCCGAGAGGACCACCCGAACCGCGTCCCCAACCCGGAGCCGGTGCCGCCGGTGGTCGACCCCATCATCAGGAACGCCCGGTTCTCGAAGGTCCTCATGGACGGAGGCAGCAGCCTCAACATCCTCTACGCGCATACGTTACGCCTCATGGGGATCGGGTTGGACCAGCTGCGGCCCAGCACGAAGCCATTCCACGGCATCGCGCCTGGCAAGCAGGTCCAGCCCCTTGGGCAGATCGACCTGCCAGTCTGGTTTGGCACCCCGAAGAATTTCCGCAAGGAGATCCTCACCTTCGAGGTGGTGGGGTTCAAGGGGGCCTACCACGCTATACTTGGGCGACCATGCTACGCCAAATTCATGGCGGTCCCCAATTATACTTACTTGAAGATGAAGATGCCGGGACCGAACGGCGTCATCACCGTCGGCTCATCCATCGAGCACGCGTTCGACTGCGACGTCGAGTGCGTGGAGCACGTAGAGGCACTGGCGCTGGATGAAGCGCTGGTGAACACATTGGAGAAGATGGTCAACGAAGACCTCGACCCCGCCACCAAGCACGCCGGCACCTTCGAGGCTGCGGAGCAGACCAAGGGGGTCCCCCTCGACCCGTCAGCCCCCGAGGGCAAGGCGTTGAGGGTCAGTTCCACCCTCGACCCCAAATAAAAAGTGGTGCTCGTCGACTTCCTCTGCGCCAACGCCGACATCTTCGCGTGGAGCCCCTCGGATATGCCAGGCATCCCGAGGGAAGTCGCCGAGCACTCCCTTGACATCCTGCCAAACGCCCGCGCCGTGCAGCAACGGCTGCGCCGCTTCGACGAGGAGCGGCGACGGGCAATCGGAGCGGAGCTGCGGAAGCTTCTCGAGGCCGGATTCATCTAGGAGGTGTTCCACCCCACGTGGCTAGCAAACCCCGTGCTTGTAAAGAAAAAGAATGGGAAGTGGCGGATGTGTATAGACTACACTAGTCTTAATAAAGCATGTCCTAAAGTTCCTTTTCCTTTGCCACGCATTGATCAGATCATTGATTCAACAGCTGGGTGTGAATTGCTTTGTTTCCTTGATGCTTACTCCGGCTACCACCAAATAAAAATGAAGGAGTCCGACCAGCTCGCGACTTCATTCATCACGCCATTCGGGACGTTCTGCTACGTCACGATGCCGTTTGGCCTCAGAAACACGGGTGCAACATATCAGCATTGCATGCAGCATGTTTTTGGGGATCACATCGGACGGACGGTCGAAGCATACATGGACGACATCGTCGTAAAGACCAGGAAGGCGGACGACCTGGTTGGCGACCTTGGCGTCGCGTTCAACTGCCTACGGGCCAATGGGGTCAAGTTAAACCCCGAAAAATGTGTCTTCGGAGTGCCGTGAGGCATGCTCCTGGGATACATTGTCTCCCAGCGGGGAATCGAGGCCAACCCTGAGAAGGTTGCGGCCCTCGAACGAATGGGTCCGATCCGGGACCTCAAAGGGGTACAGAAGGTGCTGGGGTGCCTCGCCGCCTTGAGCCGCTTCATCTCGCGGCTCGGTGAGAAGGGCCTGCCCCTCTACCGCCTACTTAAGAAGCACGAGTGCTTCTCCTAGACCACCGAGGCCCAGGATGCGCTCGACAAGTTGAAGGTGTCTCTTACGCACGCCCCGATCCTCACGCCGCCGCAAGATGGCGAACCCCTGCAGCTCTACGTGGCCGCAACCACCCAGGTGGTCAGCGCCGTGATCGTCGTGGAGCGCACGGAGGAAGGGCACGCCCTGCCTGTACAGCGGCCGGTCACTACATCAGTGAGGTCCTGTCAGACACGAAGACGCGCTACCCCCAGGTCCAGAAGTTGCTGTACGCGGTAGTCCTTGCGCGGCGCAAGCTCCGCCACTACTTCGAGGCCCACCCCGTCACGGTGGTCTCCTCCTTTCCGCTAGGAGAGATCATCCGCAACCCTGACGCCGAGGGAAGGATCGCCAAGTGGTCCGTGGAGCTGATGGGCAAAACGCTCGCCTACGCCCCGCGCAAGGCCATCAAGTCGCAAATCCTGGCGGATTTCGTCGCTGAGTGGACGGACACGCAGCTGCCACCCCCACAGATCCAAGCAGAATGCTGGACTCTGTTCTTCGATGGCTCAGTGATGAAAACGGGAGCAGGCGCGGGCCCGCGCTCTTCGTGTCACCCCTCGGGGAGCACATGCGCTACGCAGTGCGCCTCCACTTCCCCGCGTCTAACAATATGGCTGAATACGAGGCCCTTCTCTGCGGCCTCAAAATCGCCATTGAGTTAGGCGTCAAGCGCCTCGACGTGCGGGGGGACTCACAGCTCGTGATCGATCAGGTCATGAAGAACGCGAGCTGCCACGACGACAAGATGGAGGCCTACTGCAAGGCCGTGCGGGCCCTCGAGGACAAATTCTATGGCATCGAGCTCAACCATGTGCCCCGCCGGTACAACGAGGAGGCAGATGTTGCGTCCGGGCAGATCACCGTTCCCCCGAATGTTTTCGCGCGCGACATCGCGCAACCCTCGGTCGTCTTCGAGCCCTACCCCTCGAGCCACGACGGACCCTCGGGGGCTCCCTCGAATCCAGCGGGTGCGGAACCCATGGATGAGGACCCCTCGAACGAGGCGTACGTGCTCTCCCTCCTCGAGGGGTACGGCTCCCACGAGGCCGACGCGATGGACATCGAGCCGGCTCCCGCTCAAGTGGACCGGCGCGAAAAATACATCGCCCGGATCGCTCGAGGGGAACTCCCCGCGGACCGGGCCGCGGCCAGGCGCATCGCCAGGATGGCCAAGTCTTTTGCCCTCGTCGACGGCGAGCTGTACAAGCGCGCCGCCTCCGGCATCCTACAGCGGTGCGTGCCCATCCCCGAGGGGCGCGAGCTCCTACGGGACATTTACGCGGGGATCTGTGGCCACCACGCCGCGCCCCGCACCCTCGTCGGCAACGCGTTCCGCCAGGGCTTTTACTGACCTACTGCGGTCTCGGACGTCAGCAAGATTGTGCGCACTTGCGAAGGGTGCAAATTCTACGCCCGCAAGTCCAACTTGCCCGCCCATGCCCTGCAAACCATCCCCGTGACATGGCCATTCGCCGTGTGGGGGCTGGACATCGTCGGGCCCCTGCGGAAGGCGCCCGGGGGCTTCACCCACCTGCTGGTCGCGATCGACAAGTTCTCCAAGTGGGTGGAGGTGCGCCCCATCACGAATCTAAGGGCAGAGCAGGCGGTAATATTCTTCACCGACATCGTCTACCGCTTTGGAGTGCCAAACTCCATCATCATAGATAATGGGTCCCAGTTCACGGGCCGGAAGTTCTTGAAGTTCTGCGACAAGTTCCACATCCGCGTGGATTGGGCGGCTGTGGCACACCCACAGACCAACGGCCAAGTAGAGCGTGCCAACGGCATGATCCTACAGGGCCTTAAGCCCAGAATTTTCGACCAGCTGAACAAATCTGGACGAAAGTGGCTCCAAGAACTACCAGGCGGTTGTATGGAGCCTAAGGACCACCCCCGAGCGAGCCACCGGGTTCACCCCGTTTTTCCTAGTCCACGGCGCGGAGGCCGTCCTCCCCACGGACTTAGAATACGGGTCGCCCGTGGTTCGAGGCTATGACGAGGATGCTAACCGGTGAGCCCACGAGGACTCGTCGGACCGAGTTCGGACGAGGCACGCCTCGTAGCCTTAATGCATTCCGCAAGGTACCAACAGTCCCTAAGACGCTACCAAGCACGCAAGATACGTCGACGGGACTTCAGTGAGGGGGATCTGGTCCTAAGACTACGCCAAGACAACCGAGGGCGCCACAAGCTATCGCCCCCATGGGAGGGACCCTACGTCGTTGTTGATGGTGAAAATCCGTCAACCTAGCCATGAGTTTACCTTCGGTGTTGGCATGAGTTTTATACCTTATCCATTGGTACTAACCCCCGTGGTATAACAAGTTCACGTGTGCATGTCGTTTTTGGAGTTTAATGTTTATGCAGGGTTTTAGTGTTGAATGCAAGACTTTTGGGATAAGTTCATCAAGCACCTCATGACAAGACCTTGAAGTCCCGAACAAGTCATGCAATGAAGCAATATTAACTCCAAGAAGCCGGGGACTTGATCCGAGAAGACGACGGACTCCGGGGACCCGACCGTAAAAGTGCTTCGAATCTTGCAAGACAAGGAGTTGAGTCCAATTCGGAGAGAAACCGACGACATGGACCTACATGCGAAAGGGGAAGCATCCGGGAAGCAAGGGAACCGACCTCGGGCAAAGGAGCCCACGGGGCCGGGCCAAAATGGGCCCAGGCCGGCCGGCCCAGTCCGGTCGGCCCAGGCCCATTTTGGGCCCAAACGTGCTCTCCTTTGCCCTAGCCGCCAATCGGGCTATTTATAGTCCCCTGACCGAGAGCCACGCAGAGAAGAATTCGTCTTCGGCCGCCGAGGAGCAGAGAAGAGAGGGACACCATGTCGGAGAGGAGAGGGTCGAGCTAGTTGACTAGGGTTTCCCTAGCCGACGTGGGAACCTTGCATGGAAGACCACGTCGGAGTTCCGGAGCTAGAAGCAAGATCAAGGAAGGATCCCGGTGGTGATCTTGTGTATGTATCATTGTCATAGTTGAATTATCGAGTTGAATCTTTTCTTAGCGATCAAGTGTTTCCTCGAAGATTTCGTTTTTCGATCGGCTTTGCTTATTCCAATTCTATTCGTACGATAGATTACATAGGGTGTTCTTGTAGCCGCGGTGGCTAGAGGTACACGCCGGATCTTCCGAAAGAATCTCGACTTGTCTTTTGACTCGCCCTAAGCTCCCCGCATGAATAGGGATACGTTGTGACAGAACGGGGGTCTCGAAAGGCGGATGTTTTCGGATTTGGACGGGAAACCACGATTTAAAGAGGCTTCTATTAAGATTCGATTTGCTACTTCTTCTCTTGCTTGGAACTTCCACAAAAGGCTTACCCCGATCCCTCTGGATCGGTTTATCTACCCAATCTTACTTTGTTTTCTCCGGTTTTTAGTAGATTAGATCTGTTTTGTGTCTTTTACTTAGATGCATTAGGTTCTTTATTGAATATTGCAGTTAATTGGCTTTAATAGATTAAGTCTTGCGTCACACATTTGTTCCACGGATTCGATACCTTGGGTTCACCACTCGAGGGAAGAAGGGTCCCTTGACTACGACGGGAGACTTGTCCGCTTGCAAGTCACAAACGAACTTTGATACAATTATTAACCGTCAACAAGCCCCTTTTTTCCGGCGCCGTTGCCGGGGAACAAGTGATCAAGATTTGATTTTTTATTGCTTTTTTTTGTAATTTTCAGTACTGATTTTGTTTTATTTTTGCATCTATTAAATTTTGATCATCCTCAAAATACATCTAATCTAGTTTGTCTAACTCTAGTCTTTATAGATTTGTTTTGTTTTCTAGTTTCTTTTGCATACTTTGCTTATTGCTAACCCTAACCGGAGATGGTTGGCTACCTCTCCAAGAAACCCAAACCTTTTTGTGGATGATCCAGGAAAACTTTACAGGCAAAGGTGACATGCAACACAAGCTAAAGGGGTGGAAACCCTAGATTCAAAAGTTGAAGTCGAAGGACCGTCGAAATCTCCAAGGGAATCACCACCTCCAAGTCCAAAGGAAGATCAACCTCAACCACCGGAGCGCTGCGCACCCCGACATCGTTGATCTACCTATCATAAACCTTCAAGACGCCGGGAGGCCGTTCAAGATCAAAGTCTCAACTATCCGCATGACGATTGCGAGAGCTGAATGCATACGAGTCGGATTCCTTGAGTGGCATATCGGTTTACTTAAGAGGAGGATGGAGAAGATGGAGATGGAGAAAGAAGC
Organism: Cenchrus americanus; assembly: GCA_947561735.1. Classification (NCBI taxonomy): domain Eukaryota; kingdom Viridiplantae; phylum Streptophyta; class Magnoliopsida; order Poales; family Poaceae; genus Cenchrus; species Cenchrus americanus. The sequence continues at coordinate 102,208,344 of OX387245.1, read as the reverse complement.
TCAACACCTAAAGGCCGCCGAAGCAAGATCCTCATGCAAGGAGTGTGTGGAGTATGACCATGTCCAAGGTCCCCGATTTAATGCAAGTTCGTCAATTCAAGTTTTGGGTTCTCTTTGTGCAAACTTCAAGGACTTGATGGACGAGCAAGCTAAGATCAACGAGGACGCCGTCACTAAGTTCGAGGCTATGGAGAAAATATTGAAGAATTTAGATGGCAAGGTGACGGAGGTCGGAAGCTCTATACGTGAAGTGTTCATCGTGATAAGATGCTAGACGCAAGTGGGACAACTTGCCGGGCGCCCGATGGGTAACGAAGAAGAATATCCGAGACAACTCCAAGGTCCCAAGACGGCGAAGGCTACTCAAGCTCATTCGGGAGAGATGAAGGATCACACTAGAGACCATGAAGATCACGACCGAAGGACCGGAGTTCGAGATGCCGAGCCACAAGGAAGTTGTTGCATCCGTCAAGACCAAAGGACAAAGCCAGCCTGTGAAGACCAAAAAAATTGACTAAGCCAAAGAGGGTACCCAAGATTGCAACGCCCACAAAGAGCGTTGATCCGAAGTAATCAAGTGAAGAAGTCTAGCCATGGACTATAAACGAAGCGCTAGGCGGGAGGCAACCCGTTTCGTCGAGTCAAGAATAAGCTACCGGGAGGACAACCCGATTCCAGGTTTTTCGAGTATTTTTAATAATTTAGTTTTTGAGTTTTACTACGCAAAGACATTAGACTTAGAAGTGGTTGAACAATATTAGAGACATAATTCTTGATTGAATGTTTGCTTTATCATAAACCCTTTGCATGAACCCTCCTATGTGCTTGTTTGATTCTTTTCTTTTCGAGAAACCTCAACCAAATAATTTCAGAACCTTAGCTCAACCTTTCACCCTCATTATGGTGCTGAGGTTGACTTATTTTTCATGCTAAAACCACACGAGTAGAGCCACGATTTATGTTTAAGTGTTAATAAAATTCAGCACGTGGTAGAACTCGCGTGAACTTAGAAATCAAAGCTTTTGGTTGGTTTTAAAAATCTTTATCCTTGGTTTCTCTAGGATTAGAATTTTTCTAAGCCTATTCTAATTTTGTTTTATTCAAAATCTTTCTTATTTAGCCAAATTAGAACCTAAACCTATGCCCCCTTGATCAAGCCGGGAAAAGTCTGCTCTCAACCGATGAAGGCAAACTATACCGGTGAGACCGAAATCGACGTAAAAAGAAAATATTTTCGACTTGCATTTGTTTTTAATGGTTTAAAAACTTCTCTAAAATTATGTTCGAGCTCTTGCATGGCTCTGAAAAATATTTTAAATTTCGAATTAGAGGAGTGCTTAACCTTAAACACACCTTAATGGAGGCAATCTAGTAATCATGCATGCACCATTGGATTCCCTTTCATCAACTTTCACCAATTTCACATGCGAAGGACAAGCATGGTGGGCAGCAAGCATCAACTTTGTAGGAATTTCATGGTGGCATGTGAAGCAAGTGGAGCTAGGGAGCATGGACATGACCCAAAACATGAAGCATCAAGTGGAAGGACCAAGGAGTGGACGAGAGCGTTTGGGCGGTGCAACTCGTGGAGCACGCGGGCAGGAAAGTTGCAGAGGTGAAATGATCGTGCTGGAAGAAAGACGAGACGGGGAGGAGCACCGAGGCCGGCCTCACCTACATAAGGAGCCCCCCCCCCCCCCTCCCCGTTTTCTGTAGGCAAGCTTCCCTCTCCTTCCTTTGTTTGTGTGTTCAAGTTTGTGTGCTCAAAACCTCCGTAGACATAGCCAACCTTCCCAAGCTTGATGACTCAAGAAAAAAAATCCACATCCTTAATCCACTCAAAGTCCACATCCGAAGCAAAGAGTTTAAGTGCCTAGTTACCGGTTGCAACCCGGAGTTTTAGTTGAAGAAAGGGTGCAGCAACCATGTGGAAGAAGACCACAAGTCTCTTCTCCAAGAAGAAGAGTTCGTCATCGTCCAAGCCGTCATCAACCACGTCTTCGAGGAGGCACTCGGTTTCCGAGTCTCCCCGGAGCATGGAGACGAATACGGCGCCACCGAGGAGGAACGATGCTCTCCTCCTTGGTGGTATGAGGGCTGCAAGAAGCACTTCCATGAGGTTTACCGAACCTCGTGGGCACACGGAGAGCAGCCCGCGCCACCACGACGATCGACTCGCTCAACCGCGCCACCTCCTTACACCCCGACATACTCTTCGTACGGCTTCATCATCTTATCGGCGGAGGAGGAGGAGAGGCTCTCTAATCTTCGAAGAGGCTTGTGCTCAACGTCGAGTTCGACGGCCAAGCACTCTACACCTTGGGTTTTGGCACCGACATATACTATATGTTGGGGCACCTTGGATGGGTGCAGTTCTCCAACGGAGTATCGGTGGACACCCATTTGGGGTTCGCCTTGGAAATTTTGATGACTATTGCACCCATCGTTGATGGGGTGCAAAGCTTGTCATTCCGTTTGGAGGGAGTCCAACAAGTGGTTCCCTACGAGCACGTTAGGGAGCTGCTTGGATTCCACAAGGGAGCTCCGGAGAAAGTTGACGTGCCACCCGGCATGTTAGCGGGATGATCTCCGGAGAAGCCCATCAACAACGCAATTGCATCCGCAACCCCATTATCCGGATATTTCACTCTTGGATGTGCAAGAGGGTATTGGGGAGGATGAAGGAAATAAAGGTGACCGACGCGGAGTTGAATTGGCTATACTCGGCTTTAATTGCCAGGCAGCCAATAGACCCCTCTTACCTCATGATCAACCGTTGGTGTTGTGAAGCAACATCGGGGGCGGGTAATATTGGTTCGGGGTGTTACCTCTCCATGTTGGCCTTTTCCTTGCGGCCGGGGATCGCAAGAAACCCCGACCACCTTTTGCGTGGTACCTCTCTCGGCATTAATATTTGCGGCAAGGCAAATACATTAGTGGAGATGAGAGAGGAGTTTATCGGTTGGCCATAGTGAACTTACCACTTCCCAACGAGAGGCTTAGGCTTTTCAACGAAGGGAGAGAAGATTGGTTGGAAGAGGGATTACTTGTCCCTGCAAGGAAGAACAAAAGAGGAAGAATCGTAGAGGAGGGAATATCCTCCGCACAAGCGAGTGGAGCACAACCCAATGTGCAACCATTCGGCGGGGTCCCTCCTCCGCCAAGTTATTACGGAGGGTCACAAGGACAAGCATGGGGGGGTGGTGCACCGGTACCCCCACAAAATTATGTTGTGCCCAACGCTAACTTCGCGGAGTCCTACGCTCATCATCCCCAACCACAACAAAGCATGGCCATTATTGGAGGGTTTGCTGCAAGTAACGCTCAAAACATCGCAGCCATCCAAGCTAACGCAGCTCAACTTGGTGAAGGCAACGCAAATATTGCCTTTGAACTTGGACGCCTTCACCTTATGGAGCCAAATCAATTCGTCGGAGGAAATGTCCAATCATATTATGAGCAAGGGTATTATTATCAAGATCATCAACATCAACCACCGGCGGAGGACTAGAAGATTTGGGAACTTTAGTTTTCTTTTCTTTTCTTTTTCTCTGTAATTTTCAGCTTTTGCTTATGTGTGTTTGCGTAGTATTTTCTGTTTTTTATTTAAATTTCAGCAAGCATGTCTGTTTATTTTCAGTATGTATTTCAACTTGATGTCATCATTAATAAAGACACCACCTTGATTATATCATTGGAAAAGTTACAAAATTCGTGCCATGATGATATATGATTAAAATTGCAGCTTTGTTCATCTTTGTAATTGATTTATGCATGTTTAAGCTAGTGCTCTCTTAAAAATACAGATATGAATTTATTTAAATGCTAGCTTAATTTTCAGCGGAGGTTATGATTAAAATAAAGACCCATAGTGTTTTGTGTGCTCTCAAGTTATGAATAGATTAAAGATGTCTTTTATGCTCAAAAATATCGCTAACCTTGTCACAAATATCGCTTGTGTGTTGCTCAACCTATCCAAAGCCTTATATATATTTGAGTGCATAAACCTTAGTGTACAAGATTTATTTTTGAGTGCGTTATTGCAGGCCATGATTTCTCTGGCCCGAGACTAAGAAGCTGGTCATTCCGTTTTTGCGTATCTATCTTTTTGCTAGCCTTTTATCTGTGCATTGTGTATCCCCGCATCGGTGATCTCACAAACTTCGCCGGATATCCACCCTTAAACCTAAATATCATTTTTTGTGATTACCTCCTTGACCACAACCTATCGTTGAGAATGGATCATCAATTCAAGGAAGATCGCAAGACGGTGCCAACGTTGAAGATTTCAAGTATCTCTCCTAGGAAAAATATTCCGGTACCTACCTTATTTTTCGCCTCTTTGCTCGAGGACGAGCAACGTCTAAGCATGGGGGAGGAGGTAGGTACGGTGCAGTTTTAGAGTTCAAAGGGGAATATTTTAAAAAAAATGATGAAAGAGATGTATAGGGTTGGGTAAAAAAATCTAGTGATACTCATGACTTTCAAGGTATAAAAAAAAATCAAAACTTCGTTGTGGAAGTCATGGGCTGAATATATGACGAGGAAAAAAATGAATGAATGAAAGAAAGAAAAGAATGAGAAATATGAGAAAGAAAAAAAAATGTGCGTAAAGTAAATTCCCTAAGCTCTCTAAAAGTGCATTCAAAGCTTCAAGTTAAAAAGATCCATTCTCAATTTTCCAACCATGTGCAATCCGATAACGAGGACTTCCTTTGTGCCTTGGGATCACTCTTTGCCATTTGCACATGTCCACTCATCTAAAAGTGTGTGTATTTTTCTCTTTCCCCTCCTTGATTCAACATTATTTTCCAATGACCTTTTTGACGAGTCTCGGTAAGACCATGAGAAGCTTGTCTTGTTTTGACAACATCTCATTTATAAAATCTTGTTAGGACTAAACTTTCCCAAAGCTCCATATAAAGCCTACCACATATATATGAGAGGGAAAGGAGTAGAATATATAGGCTTGAGAGACAAGTGAGATGAGAGTTTATGAGCAATACACGAGATGATTTAAATTTGTGACTTTGGTTTAGCTTTTCTTTATCTCGTTCTTTATTTCAAAAATTCTGAGATCTATTTAAAACTTTGTGAGCATGTTAATACTTGTGGGATAAGCTTAATAAGAATCTACCCTCCGTAGAGATGAAGGCTAGTACATTATGGAACTTTAATGAATTAAAATTTTGAGAGCATTATGTTTTCTCATGTGTAATCAAGTGCAAAGTTTAAACATTGTTTAGCAATGATGATATCCATCGAAGGCTTACTCGAGGACGAGCAAGGTTTAAGCATGGGGGAGATGTTGACGGTGAAAATCCGTCAACCTAGCCATGAGTTTACCTTCGGTGTTGGCATGAGTTTTATACCTTATCCATTGGTACTAACCCCCGTGGTATAACAAGTTCACGTGTGCATGTCGTTTTTGGAGTTTAATGTTTATGCAGGGTTTTAGTGTTGAATGCAAGACTTTTGGGATAAGTTCATCAAGCACCTCATGACAAGACCTTGAAGTCTTGAACAAGTCATGCAATGAAGCAATATTAACTCCAAGAAGTCGGGGACTTGATCCGAGAAGACGACAGACTCCAGGGACCTGACCAGAAAAGTGCTGAATCTTCCAAGACAAGGAGTTGAGTCCAATTCGGAGAGAAACCGACGACATGGACCTACATGCGAAAGGGGAAGCATCCGGGAAGCAAGGGAACCGACCTCGGGCAAAAGGAGCCCACGGGGCGGGCCAAAATGGGCCCGGGCGGCCGGCCCACCCGGTCGGCCCGGCCCATTTTGGGCCCAAACGTGCTCTCCTTTGCCCTAGCCGCCAATCGGGCTATTTATAGTCCCCCGACCGAGAGCCACGCGAGAGAAGAATTCGTCTTCGGCCGCCGAGGAGCAGAGAAGAGAGGGACACCATGTCGGAGAGGAGAGGGTCGAGCTAGTTGACTAGGGTTTCCCTAGCCGACGTGGGAACCTTGCATGGAAGACCACGTCGGAGTTCCCGAGCTAGAAGCAAGATCAAGGAAGGATCCCGGTGGTGATCTTGTGTATGTATCATTGTCATAGTTGAATTATCGAGTTGAATCTTTTCTTAGCGATCAAGTGTTTCCTCGAAGATTTCGTTTTTCGATCGGCTTTGCTTATTCCAATTCTATTCGTACGATAGATTACATAGGGTGTTCTTGTAGCCGCGGTGGCTAGAGGTACACGCCGGATCTTCCGAAAGAATCTCGACTTGTCTTTTGACTCGCCCCTAAGCTCCCCGCATGAATAGGGATACGTTGTGACGAACGGGGGTCTCGAAAGGCGGATGTTTTCGGATTTGGACGGGAAACCACGATTTAAAGAGGCTTCTATTAAGATTCGATTTGCTACTTCTTCTCTTGCTTGGAACTTCCACAAAAGGCTTACCCCGATCCCTCGGATCGGTTTATCTACCCAATCTTACTTTGTTTTCTCCGGTTTTTAGTAGATTAGATCTGTTTTGTGTCTTTTACTTAGATGCATTAGGTTCTTTATTGAATATTGCAGTTAATTGGCTTTAATAGATTAAGTCTTGCGTCACACATTTGTTCCACGGATTCGATACCTTGGGTTCACCACTCGAGGGAAGAAGGGTCCCTTGACTACGACGGGAGACTTGTCCGCTTGCAAGTCACAAACGAACTTTGATACAATTATTAACCGTCAACAGTCGTGGTGAAGGTACTCAAGCCCGGCACATACAAGCTAGCCAACGAGGACGGTGAAGAGCTCACCAACGCTTGGAACATCCAACAGCTACGTCGCTTCTACCCTTAGCTTGGATTTCCAAGTACTTTTTGTTGTAAAATCACATGGCCAACGCCCCAGTTGGTGACAACTATGTAAATGCTTCATGTCTAAGAAAAGGGCAACTCGGCTTTCCCCTGAAACCCAAGTTACCCTCTGGGGCTACTGCGGGGAGCACCTCCCCACCAAAATGGTCCCATTTTTTGCGCAAAAATAAAAACAACTCACACGCGCTAAGTTCGTTTCCTACTTCAACCTCGAGCAATGATTTGAACAGGGCGCGGGCGGCCCAGCGGGAGGAGCGTGCGAGCCAGACATAGCCTACGCCGCGTGGATATGGCCCTTCTCTCTCGCCTCCAACCCAGCGGACCCCCAGCGAAAATCGAACTCCCCTAAGTAAAATCTACTCAGGAAGAAGGAGAAACAAAAAGGCGCAATAAGCAAAAACTTCATTTCGTATCATCAAATGTTTACGATTGAGATAGTGTGCTTATTTACAAAGGCCCCATGGCCAGAATACTAATGCACGAACAAAAAACGGGCCTAGCGCCCGGCGCGGTTTCGGCGGGGAGGAGCAGCAGCGTCAGCGACGTCCGGGAAGAGGAACTCCTCGAAGGCCTCGGCGAGCGACCCGGCGGCGTCGGCGGCGAGCGCATCCACATGCTCCATCGCCACCTCGTCCTCGACGCCCTCGGGAACGATGTAGCCCTCCGCCAGCGCCTCGAAGTTGACCTCGTAGTGGGACCGCACCACCTCGAGGGCCTTCTGGACAACCAGATGCAGCGCCCGGCGCATCCGCTCGGTGACGTGACCGCCAAGGGCGCGCGGGCGGGCGGCCGGCCGAGCCGCCGGCTCGTGCTTCGCCCTCCTCCACGGCACGGCAGGTCTCGAAGGCTGCACCACGCAATTCCTGCAGCTCCCGCTCGGAGGAGTTGTAAGAAGCCTGCAGCGCCTCGGCCCGCTTAGCCGCGTGCCCCAGAGCGGTGCGCAAGCCTGGAACCGACAAGATAAGAAAGAAATCAGAAAGGGGGAAGCGAGCCCTCTAACGAAAAACCAACCAAATAAGAAGTCAAGCGGCAGCTCACCTTCGACTTGCTTCCTCTCCGCCTCGAAGTCGCGGCGCACGGCCTCGACCGTCAGCTCGAGGCGCTTGACAGTCTCGCCTTGCTCCCGGAGGGCCAGCTCCTGGTTGGCGTTGGTGATGCTGAGCATAAGCGCCTCGTCCTCGACCTTAGAGAACGCGGCGTTCCGCTCCTCCAGCGACTTCTGCGCCGCTTCACGAGCGACGCGCTCCCGCTCCAGCGCCGCCCGGGCGTCGACGAGGGCGGCTTTGCTCTCGCCGGAGCCGCCCCTCGGCCCCTTGGCGGGCGGTGCGCTCTTGCGAAGCCGCTCCTCGGCGGCCGACGAGCGCCGCGGCGCTTGGCGTCGTGGGCGGCCTTCAAGTCATCGGCCTCCTTGGCCGGCCGCTCCCGGCCCACGCGCCCGCTCCTCGGCCGGCGGCGCGCGCTTGCGCCCCCTCGAGCGACGAGCGGAGCTCCCGGATCTCGCCACGGACGTTGGCCACCTCCGCCTCCCAGTTGGCGGCCAGCGTCCGCGTCTTCTCCAAGTCCGAGCGCGCCTGCCACAGCGCCTCATCACGATCGATGAGGGCTGTGCAGACCCGCTCGAGGCTCGAGCGGCGCGCTGGGTCCTGCCTCGAGCTCTCGGGGAGCTCGTCGCGCCACGCCATGGCCCGGTACGCCAGCCAACCGTCCGGCGTCCTGAGGGCGTCAGCAAGCGCGTCGAAAGCGCTGCAGCGCTCCCGGAGCTGGTGGACCTCGGCGTTCACCCGGTCGAAGGCGTCGTACTTGTCGTGGGCGCGACGCTCGAGCTCCTGGCACCCACAGAATCAAAACCCATAAGCGCTGAGACACGAAGGCAGCACGCAAAAACGAAAGAAGGAAGAGAACGAGCACCCACGGCTTACCTGGAAAACGCGCCATGCAGGGCCGCCATGGACATGCAGCGCTTCGTTCAGCGCGCGGTTGAGCATGGCGCCGTGGCTCCGGAGCTCGCCCCAAAGCTCCTGCTCCCCTCTGGCGTCGGCAAACGCAGGGGGATCGTCAGCGACCCCCTCCACCTGGGCGGAATGGCCGGCGCGGGAGGACAAGGCCCCCGCGCGTGTCCTCGGCCCCCGCCACCATGTGACCCTCGTGCCGCCTCACGAGGGCCCCCTCTCGGGGCTCGGGGGGAATGCGTGGGGAAGCTAACCCACCGATCCCACCCGGCGGCGGGGGAGTCGTCCGAGACCTCCACCACCTCCGCCCCTCGCGGATCGCCGGCGGGCGCCGCCGCTTGTGCCGCCTCCACCGGCGCCTCCACTTGCGCCTCCATGGCCGCGGCGCCTAGCGCGGCGCCGCGGCCACCACCCCTCCGGGTGCGCCCCCGCAACCACGGGCGCCGCCATGGGTTGCGCCCGGTCCGCCTCCCTCCGCGGCCGGCGCGGTGGGCCGCGCGCCTCGCGGCGGCGGCCTCCGCGGGCTGCACCTCCACCACGGCCGCCGCCGCGGGCCGGCGTCCCCACGACGGCCGGCGCCGGCCGCTCCTCGGCGACCGCCGGGCCGCGCCGCGGCGGGCTGATCCGCCGGCCGAGGCCTCGAAGCCTCGGCGGACTGCGAGCTCTCGCCCGCCACCGCGCTTGTCCCCGGCCCGCGACGCCCTCGACGAGCGCCGCCGGGTGGGGATGGACGCATCCGTCCTCAGCACCTTGGCCGGTGCGAGAGGAGGCACGGTTGGCACCACCCTGCGCAGGCACAAACAGAGGGTTAGAACACCTGATCACCAACGAATCAAACCAAGCAAAGGATCGAACTCCTTACCTCGAGGAGGAAAAGGCGCGCTTCCTTTTCCTCGAAGCCTCAGCGGATGAGGCCGGTGCAGCTGGCGCACCTGCCGTTGCGCCTCCCGACGGCGCCGCCGCGCGGCGGGCGCGCCCGCCCCGCGAGCGGTTACGCCCGACGCCGCGCCTCCCGAAGGCGCCGCCGCACGCGCGGGGAACGCTCGCCCCCGCGTGCGGGCACGCTTGCCGTAGTGCCTCCCCGACGACGCCGCCGCGCGCGGGCACGCTCGCCCCCGCGCGCGGGCGCGCTCGCCCCACGCGCGGGCACGCTCGACGCGCGCACGGGCACGCTTGCCGGGCGCGCCTCCGCGGCGCGCGCCGGCGCCTCCGCGGCACGCGCCGCCCTCGATGTCGGCCCGCCCGGCGGCGGGCGCCGTTGCGCCCGCCCCGGGCGATGCCGCCCTTGCCGCCGGCGCCGGCTCCGGCGATAGGGGCGCAGGCTGCCACCTATCGGAGGGGCCCTCCCCCTCAGCCTCTTCCTCCTCGTCCTCCTCCGAGGATGAGTACTCCTCAGTCCCCGGAGAGGAGAGCCCCAGCTCTTCGCGCCGCCGGTAATCCGCGCTCCGCCGGTCGCGGCGCGCTTGATGTCGCCTCGCGTGCTCCCTCCTACGCGCCGCCCGCTCCTCGCTCCCACCGCTGCGCCGCCCGCCAAGCGCGTGGGAGTCGGGGGGTGGGTGGAACGGACTTTGAGACGGTGAAGCTCACCGGGTGCGCACGGGGAGCATCAAGGACGCGTCGGGGAGGCGAGAAGAAACACCAAGAACCAAAACGAAATCGAGAACCAAACTCACCAGCGGGCCGGTGGGGAGCATCTCGAGGTCCCATGGGGTCCGGTCCGCAGGCATCGGCGCCCGGGTGTCGACGGCGCTCCGCGCCCGGGTGAGCGCATATGGCCGCTCGAGGGGCGTCGGGAGCATCCGCGACCTCGCCAGATCGACGGGGTTGGCCGCCTCTGTCATCTCGAAGATGCAGAGCGGCCTCTCCATCAGGGGCACGACCCGCCGGTGATGGAGGAAGGCGAGGACGCCCATCGCGTTCAGCCCCAGCGCCGCCAGGCGCTGCAGGGCGGCCAGGACCGAGTCCTGCCGCCTCCGATGCTGGGGCGTGGACACCCCGTAGCCCCAGGAGTCGGGCCTCTCCTTGAACACCCGACCGGTGTAGGGGGGAGGCCGGGCTCGGCGTTGCGCAAGTAGAACCATCCCCGCTCCCAGCCGGCGTTGTTCGTCGTCATGGTGCAGGGGATGTAGACGTTCTTGAATTGCCCCCGCAGGGCAAGAGACATCCCGTCGGCGCGCACCGCGAGGCGGGTCCTCGGCTCCGTCGTGGGCTGCGTGAAAAGCTCCACGCGGAAAAGGTGTACCCAGAGCTCCCAGTTGACTGGGATCCCCAGGTACCCTTCGCAGACGCCCACGAACGTAGCCGACTGCGAAATCGCGTTGGGCGCGAAGTTGTGCAGCTCCACTCCGTAGTGGTGGCACATTGCTCGCATGAAGTGGCTCGCCGGCGCGTTGAAGCCCCGCTCGTGGTAGCGGATAAAGCTCACCACGTAGCCCTCCAGCAGGTTGGGCGCGCGGTCCCCCGCCGGCGGCACTATCCACTCCGCCGGCGCCCATCCTCGTTCGCCGCCGGCGCGGCGGCGACCAGCTCGCCAAGAGCCAGTTGGGTCACCGACGACCTCTCCCAGGCGTATGGGTCCAAGATCGTGAGGGGCTGCTGAGGCGGCGCCATGAAGAAGGGCGGAGGAAAGCGAGAGCGGAGGACGTAAAACGAAAGAAAAGCTCTAATGGCAACGCCGCACGGTGGCAAAGGCGAGGCGAAGACGAAGGGGCAGGGGGCTGAAATGGCGAGGCGTTAAGGTAAGAAATCGCCGTCTCCCCCTCCCCTCAGATTTATAAGCCGCGGGCGGGCTCTCCGGAGCGGATGCCCCGCGCGCATTAACTGCAGGGAATCTTCCCTTCACGCCGACGGACGGGCCCCACCACGGCTGCAGCGGCCACATCACCGCAGGCGGGCCATCATCACGGCGAAGACCCGCAGGGACCAAGGCGAGCCGTCACGTCCGCCTGCCACGCCGCCCACTACGCGCGCGCGGCCGTAGCGCCTAAAAAGGCGCGCCCACGTTGCAAAACCGCAGCCTCGACTGCGAGGCATTTAATGACCGGGTCCCTTGCCAAGCAAGGAGAACCCTCGAGCGGGGCGGACCCCCGGCTCGAGACAAAGGCAACCCTCGATGGGACATCGGCGTGAGAGGGCCGCCCGGGACCTGCTTGAAGTAAAGCAGGCACCGTGGGCGCCCATGCCACACAAAACCCTCGAGCGGCACGAGCCCCCGGCTCGAGACAAAGGCAACCCTCGATGGGACATCAGCGTGAGAGGGCCGCCGGGACACCCGCTGAAGTAAAGCAGGCACCGCGGGCGCCCATGCCACGCAAAACCCTCGAGCGGCACGAGCCCCTGGCTCGAGACAAAGGCAACCCTCGATGGGACATCGGCGTGAGAGGGCCGCCCGGGACCTGCTTGAGGTAAAACCCTCGAGCGGCACGAGCCCTTAGCTCCAAACGAAAGCAGCCCTCGAAGGGACATCGACGTGAGAAGGTCGCTGGGGGCTCGCTTGATGTAGAGCGGGCACCGCGAGTACCCATGCCACGTAAAACCCTCGAGCGGCACGAGCCCTTGGCTCAAAACGAAAGCAGCCCTCAAAGGGACATCGACGTGAGAAGGTCGCTCGGGGCTCACTTGATGTAAAGCGGGCACCGCGAGTACCCATGCCACGTAAAACCCAAGAGCGGCACAAGCCCCTGGCTCGAGACGATATCAACTCTCCAAAGAGGGCACGCGCGTGAGAAGGTCGCCCAGGGCCTGCTTGAAGTAAAGCGGGCACCGCAAGCACCCATGCCGCGTTGTACTACCAACCAGCGCCTCGAGGGCCGGCTCGCCCAGACCCCTCGACGGCCGCGTACGCTAAAGACGGGGCCGTCCAGGCGCGGCCCCGCACGGCCCTGCGATCGAGAGGTTCGAAGCCGACCCTCGACGGGTTCGAACGGGCGCCTCGGATCGCGAGTCGGGGACGACGAGGGCACGCGCATTCGAGCCGTTCCTCGAGCCCGTCGGCTCGAGGGTGCCCCACATGTCGTGTTCGAGAGCCGGCGAGGGCGGTGTAGCGGGGGGATCCCACCGAGGGAGCGCTTCCGCGCCCTCGGTCCCTATCGAACGGGACCGAGCCCCACCTAGCAAACCCACGCAAGCGCTTCCATGGACGTGTCTCCGGACCACGCAGCCTACCCTCATCGAACGGGGCATGGACGTCCACTTGAACCACCCGCTAGCAGCTCGGCGAGGAATCCGCAATCCACGACCCGCTCGATGGGGGTTGCGGAAACCTCACCCTCCGTCCCGCGGAGGGACGGCGAGGGCGCGTAAGAAAACAAGTCGTAAAGCTCTACCCGATCGCCTCGAACGGGCCAAGGCTCGGGGGCTTGGCCGCACGGCTACACCTCCTTGAAATTGCACCCGCCGGAGAGACGGTGCCCAGCGGCGCGTGCGCCACCGAGGCCGGGCCGAGACACCGCCGATGCCGGTTGGAACATGTGCCACGCCCTCGACCGGTTCTCGCGGTTAACCCCCTGCGGGAGTACCCACACTCTGCCCGGGGCTTCGAGGGCTAGACCCGCGGGTCGGCCGACGCGGCCCCACGGAAGCGTTCGCAAGACAAGGAGGGAAGAACGTCCTATCGGTAGGTTCCGGCATGCGGGAGCCTCAATGGCAAACCCACGGATGCTCGGGGGCTACTATCGGGGACAGGCCCTAGGGGTCCCCGTAAACAACAGGGAAATCCTCACTTAAAACCTGCAACGAAACCAAAACACGCTAAGCCTAACCATGCGGGTGCCTAACCACGCGAGGACACGGCCCGCGCCGCGAGACCCCGACGGCCCATCGAGGCGGCCCTCTTAGAGATCCCCTCGAGCGGGCTCCGCCTCGCTCGAGGATGCGCGCCCCCTCGGGCGGGCTCCGCCCGTTCGAGGGGCGCACTTCCCTCGAGCGGGTTCGGCCCTCGCTTGAGGGCTCGCTCCCCCCTCGAGCGGGTTCCGCCTCACTCGAGGGTACGTCCCGCCCTCGGCCGGGGTCCGCCACGCTCGAGGGCGCCCCTCACGCGTGCGCCGGCCCCCCGTACACGGGCATTTAACGCCACGACACCGGTGGGACGGCGCCATCATGCGCCGGGGCTCGCGCCCGGTGCCGCCGCACCAACTCACCGGGGGAGGAGCCCATCCCCACCACCGTGGGGAGGGACGTGCGGTGCGGCCGGTGTCGGTCCGTGACACCGCGCGCACCGCTCCCGATGCGGCTAACGCGCCGGGCCCTCGAAGGGGGGCCGGGTGCACCTTCGATTCACTTTCTCGTGACCCTACAGGGTTAGGTGGAGGCGCTAGGCCGGTGGATCGCCATCCCGGCCACTGTAACAGCATGGCCGCCGCCCCCGCGCGTGCAGGCGCACGCCGGGCGCTATAGCAACCACTCCAACACTGTGAAGCGCGTTGGGAAGGGACGCCGTTTTACCTACTCCTATGCCCCGTACAAGCCAACGTCAGCACCTCCCTCGAGCCTATCAGAGGACATCGCCACCATCCGCCACCCTTCCACCCTCGAACCGCCACTGTTCGGGTACGAGGTAGGCCATCATGGCCAGATCGCTGCGAAAATCGTCCGGACGGCCGCCCACTCTACAGCATAGCACGTCGTGCTTCCCCGCGTAGCTAGATAGCGCGGCGCGCATGTAACCCGCCTCCCCCTTGATCTATAAAAGGGGGGCGAACCCCCAGCCGCGGGAGAGACTCAGCAGGACACGAGACAGGAGCACACCACACACCACGTACTCATTCTCCCACAATATCTTCAGCCACTCCTCCAGGGACTTGGAAGCCTCGCTTCCTCTCCCGCCTTGCTTGTAGCCGCCCCACTACAGGCACCCCCGGTGCTAAGTAATATAGTGCCTCGAGCACGCCTCTGCTGGACGTACGGCCCCCTCGGCCGGAACCAGGATAAAAACCTTTTGTCGCTTATTACTTAGCATCGACCATTGAGGGATAGACCTCGGCGCTATCTACTGGTTAGTCTCGGGACCATATTCCGCACCGACAAAAGCGTCGCAGCCGCTGCTGCACGGCTCGGGAGTGAGGTAGGATGTCAAGGGAGTGCTCAGTGACCTCCCTCGGGATGCCTGGCATGTCTGAGGGGCTCCACGCAAAGATGTTGGCGTTGGCGCGAAGGAAGTCGACGAGCACCACTTCCTATTTCGGGTCGAGGGTGGAACTGACCCTCAAAGCCTTGCCCTTGGGGGCAGTAGGGTCGAGGGGCACCTCCTTGGTCTGCTCGGTAGCCTCGAAGCTGCCCATGTGCTTGGCGGAGGAGTCGAGGTCCACGTTGACCAACTTATCTAGGTTCGCGACGAGCGCCTCGTCAAGTGCCAACGCCTCAGCGTGCTCCACGCACTCGACATCGCAGTCGAATGCGTGATCGATCGACGAGACCACAATGATGACACCTTTCGGTCCCGGCATCTTCATCTTGAGGAATGTGTAGTTCGGGACTGCCATGAACTTGGCGTAGCATGGCCACCTAAGGATGGCGTGGTACACACCCCTGAACCCCACCACCTTGAAAGTGAGTGTTTCCTTGCGGAAATTGTCCAGCGTGCCGAACCAGATCGGCAGATCGATCTGCCCGAGTGGCTGGATGCGCTTGCCTGGCGCGACGCCATGGAATGACGTCATGCTGGGCCGTAGCTGGTCCAACCCAATCCCCATCAGCCGCAAGGTGTGCGCGTAGAGGATGTTGAGGCTGCTACCCCCATCCATCAGCACCTTGGAGAACCGCGAGTTGCCGATGATTGGATCGACAACCAGTGGGTACTGGTCTGGGTTGGGAATGTGGTTCGGGTGATCCTCGCGGCTGAAAGTGATGGCGTCCACCGACCAGTCAAGGAAGGAGGGAGGAGCCTTATCTGCCGCGAGGACATCGTGCCGCTCCCGCTTGCGCTGGCTGTTGGACATGTCCACGGTCAGTCCCCCGAAGATGAGGAAGATGTTCTCCACCGCCGGGAAGCCATCGACGTCTCCGTCACCACCATCCTTCTTGGCCTCGTCGTCCTTCGCGGCAGTGCGACTGTAGTATTTCTTGAGCATGTCGCACTGCTCAAGGGTGTGGTTAACCGGTGTTTTGTGGTACGGGCACGGCTTCTTCAACATGTCATCAAACACGCTGGGGCCTCGAGGGGCCGCTCGAGGGCCCTTTCGGGCCGGGTCAACTGTGAGGGCCTCGTCCCCGTCGTCGTCGTGCCCCTGCGCGCGTGCCTCACGGCGAGGCTTCTTGCCCTTCTTGCCCAGCTTGTGCTTCTACTGGGGCTCCTTGGATTTGCTGCCCTCCGCGAGCACGTCATCCACACGCTTGCCTTTCTTGCCGTCGAAGATGGCCCCCACCGCCTCCATGCCAGAATCAAAGCTGGTGGCGATATCGAACAGCTTGTTGGAGTCGACCGGTGGGCTGCGCCTGAGCTCGCGCACGAGGTCCCAGCAAGTAGTGCCCTCGAGGAAGGTGTGCACGATCTCAGGCTGGGCTACGCTCGAGGAGCTCAGTACAACACTTGGAGAAGCGCCGGATGAAGTCCCAGAGTGACTCGCCAGGCTTCTGGGTGCACGCCCGCAGGTCCCAGGAGTTCCCAGGGCGCACGTATGTGCCCTGGAAGTTTCCCACGAACGTGTACACCAGGTCGTCCCAGTTGTGGATCTGGCTGGGAGGCAGAAGTTGGAGCCACGTCCGGGCTAAGTCCGCGAGGTGCAGTGGCAGGTTGCATATGATGACCTCATCGGTGGTAGCACCGCCCAGCTGGCACACCAGGCGATAATCGTTGAGCCACACATGGGGGTCCGTCTCCCCCGTGTACTTGTCGATTGAGGTGGGCTGGCGGAAGCACTGAGGGAAGCTTGCCGAGCGGATCTCCCGGCTGAACACACAGTTCCCCAGGAGCTTTGGTGTAGGCGAGCGATCCTCGCGGCTGTCGTAGCGTCCACCCCGCCGGGGGTGGTAGCCTGCCGCCGCCCACGCTTCTGTGTTCCCTGTTCAGCGCGTGTTGATGACGTTGTGGGCGTCGCCGTCATGAGCCTGTCTGCGCGTATCAAGGATCCGCTCCCTGACTGGCGTTCGGCCCTGGTTGGCCGGTTGCCCTGCCGCACCGCCTGTGTGGACGGATGCCTCTTGGCCTTGCATGCCACTGTCATCCCGGGCACTATCCTGTTGGCGTATGCGGGACGACGAGCTTTCGGCCTGTTGCACGGCCGCTTGCTTGATGAGCGCCTGTGCCTCATAGTGCAGGTTTGGCGCCTCGAGCGTCGAGGGAGCCGGCATGGCCCGTAGTAGCGTCGCGGCTGCGATGAGCTTCTGACTCACACACGGAGGTGTGTTTGGATCGTCGACGTTGAAGTCGGCATTGATGTGCTCGCAGGCCTGCTTGCCCAGCTCGCGCACGTGTTCGCCGCGCAAGGAGGCCTCTCCAGCGATGGTGGCACACAACAGTCGTACCGCGTGGTACTCCCTTGCAAGCTTAGCCTTGAGCTCGCGCGCTTGAGTCAGCTGCGCATTGATGTCGACTCCTCTTGCCGGCGAGGTGGGGGTGCGCTTGGCCCCGGGTTTTGGGGTACGCCGGCCCCCGGGTTCTGGGGGGCTTCTCCGTCGCCGGCCCCCGCCACGTTCGTGTCGTCGGCCTAGTCGTCTATGACCACCACAAAGCACTCACATGCGAGGTCGTGACTCCCGGCACTGGAGTCGTCGGAACAGCCGAACCAATAGTCCGCGGCGTCGAGGAACCGCTGAAACATCACTGGGTCCGGCACGCCGGAGAAGTCCCACTCTGCGTACCCATGCGAGGTGGCGGGTGGCAGCTCGCTGGCGGAGCCGTGGTACGACTCGTCGTTGGTGGTGGCGATGAGGTTCCTGACCGCCAGGAGGTGGTGGCCAGGACGATCCTCGTACGCTGCCACGTCAGTGCTAGCGGACGAGGCGTAGGCTGTGGCGGCGTTGCGCATCCCGTGGGGAACCGCGACTCAGGAGCTACGCGCTCCCCCGTGGGCGCTGCCGTCGTCCCGCTGGCAGGCGCGTCGTGTTGTGTTGTGGCACGCGCGGCCGGCGTCGCTCCATCCATGCACGGCGCGGCGTTGGCCGGAGCGCCGTCGGCGTCGGGGGTGCCGAGGGGTCCACAGCGTCCGCCTGAGCAGGCGCTGGAGCGTCCGTAGCGGGCGTGACGGGAACCGGCCCTGGGCCGGTTGACCGCCACAGGTGAAGCTCGGCACAGTTGGTGATGCGCATGAGGTTGCCGTTCCCTGTGGCCTGGAAGTTCAGGCTCCCGAATCGGATTTCGAATCCGGCTGGGAGGGGGTCCGAGCTACCCATGGAATACCTCTGGGTCCTGTACTCGGTGCGGATCACCATCGAGATGGCTGGTGGAAAGCTGATCTTCAGCGTAGCTCCCCTACTTGGCGCGCCAACTGTCGGTGCGGAATGTAGTCCCGACACTAACAAGTACGAGTGTTGAGATCTATCTCTCGATGGCCGGTGCTAAGCAACTAAGTGACATGAGTTTTATCCTGGTTCCGGCCGGGGCCGTACATCCAGCAGGGGTGTGCTCGAGGCACTGTATTTTGTTGCACCGTGGTGCTTGCAGAGGGGAGGTACAAGCGAGGCGGGAGAAGAGGCGGTGCCTCCAGGTCCCTGAGGTTTGATTGAGGCGGGATGTCAATATTGTGGTGAAGGCAGTAAGTGTGTGAGTGTGCGCTATCCGTCCTTCCCGTGGCTGGGGGACTACCTCCTCCTTTTATAGGCCAAGGAGAGGAAGTTTACAAACGTTCCGCACAGTTCTAGCTACGTGTGGCGGTATGGCGTACAGTGCCACGGAGTGGATGGTGGTCCTAGCGAATCTTGCTCCTGACAAGGCGTCACTGCGAGTCATGTGTCCGTCCAGGAGCGGCTTCGAGGGTAGCAGCGTGGGAATTTCTCCTTTGGTTGTTGTGTGTGCGTCAGTTCGAGGGTCGGGCTGACGGAGGGTTGGAGGTCGCACAGCGACGGACGTGGCAACGTCTTGTCGTCCTGGGCTCCCACGGCGCCGGGGATGGTGCTGCAGTGCTCGGGATGGTGGCGTAGTGGCGGGGGTGGCCGCACAGGGCCGATGGTGACGGGGGTGAATAGGATCACTTCAAAATCTACAAAAACCTAGCTGTGGATCAGGGACCGGATGACCAGGCACGACTGACCGAATGACCCGGGGGGTCGGGTCACCCTGGCACTTGTGCCAGATCAACCAGTGCACAGGAGTAAAACACAATAACTTAAGAAGAAAGTGAATTTGCAAAAAGTATATGAACCAAACTTAGTGTGATTGATGTGGAAACAACCTACAACAAAGGATGTTACAAACAACAACACAAATATGTAGATCGATTCAAAGATAACTTCTAGGGTTAGGGGGGAAATTAAGAACACAAGCAATCAAGAGAGACAAGTGATTTGTTTACCAAAGTTCACCTCCACTAAGGAGGCTACGTCTCCGTTGAGGTTCCCACAAAAGGAGGGCTATCACAAAGAGCCACTTGCCTCACCCAATTCACCACAAAGGTAAATTGGTGCTCACTAAGAAACTCCACAAAGGAGAGGGTAATACAAACATTCTCGGGTGCTCCACACAGAGAGGACACTCAGTGGGCGAAGCCTACCCATCTAAAAGTAAGCTTCAAGAGTAACAAACGCGAATCGATCAACCAAAGCCACCACAAGTGCTTCTTGAGAGGAGGGAATGAAGAGCTCTCACAAAGGGGCTAAATCCTACACCTCAAATGCTCTCACACTCAAAGCCTAGGAGGAATCCGTGATTGGAGTGCTTGGGAATGAGTTGAGAGAGAGGGATTGAAGCTTTGGAGGTGGAACAATGGAGTGGGAGGCGGAACCCTAAAGAGGAGGAAGAAGGGGTATTTATACCCCCTTCCCTCGATCTAGCCATTGGGGCTCCCTGCGACCTGGCCGGGTCACCTGGCACGGGTGGCCGGGTCACCCGCCTCCTTACAGAACCGACCCGAGTCGCCTGGCCACTCGTGCCGATTGACCCGGTAGGGCTGGAGGAGGGAGGAAGGGTGAGTCTGAGGCTCTAAAGAATTTTTCTAAGCAATTCTCTAGTGATTTCACTCTTAGAAAAGATGAGATAAGATTAAGAGAAGCACTTGTAGCGAACCTCAACCAACTGACCGCATCCCTCTTTATAGTACGGTGTTTCTTAAACTCAAATTTAAACCAAAAATTAAAATTAAATCGCCGACCTCTACAGCGGTGCTTGCCCTTTTGGTCCTAGCACCGACGGTTGTGGTCCTCCTCTTGAGAATGGGATTCCCATCATGACCACGTCCGCGGCCCTGAGCATGGGAGGGAGGAGCTTGAGGTTTGGACCTCTTCTCATGCACATGAATACCAAACTCCTCGCCGGATGAACGTTCCTCAAACTCCTCAATCTCCTCCTCACTTGACACCGAGTGTATGTCCTTGCCACGGGCGCTAACCTTCTCCCGACCCATCTGTAGATAGATATTGTATGATATGAATTAGGACAAGTACCTAGAAACACCTCAACTCTTAGGTTTTTGGGGCACCCCGACCCTAGCCGGGTCAACCGGCACGGGTGACCGGGTCGACCAGCGGGTCGGGATGAACCCTAGACCTAAGAATCGTGGGTTTGAAAGGTATAGCCAAGGGATCGAGACAATATCATAGAGGGTTGTTCTAGGGCCTAGATGGAAGCCATTGACCAAAGGAAATCAACTAGAACGAACCATAAAAGTAGATCAGGAAATCCAGAGTTTGAATTCGAGTTTACCATTGATTTGAGCGAGTTTTCCGGAAAACCCGAGGATGAGGAGGCAGACGGGAGGGAGAAGGCTTCAAATTCCCACACGTGCGCAAAACCCACGAAGGGGGAGCAAAATCGCCCTATGGGCGAATGGGGAGGCGGCGGCGGCGGTATGAGTGGAGTGAAGTGTTTTTAGGGTTCGAAGGGACCAGCGGCGGGCTTTAAATACCTCTGTGACGGGGGCCGGGCGACCCGGCATGGGTGGCCGGTGGACCCGGCGGCTTACAGAACCGCCCGGGCGACCGGCACCGGTGGTCGGGCGACCCGGCGGCCTATAGAACCGCGCCGGGTCAACCGGGCAGCCGTGCCGGTTGACCCGCCTCGCCCAGAAAAGGCTCAAAGAGACTTAAAAGGATGTAGAGCCTTTTCAAAAAAAGCAATATATGAATAAATATGAGGATTAAGGGTAGATAAACTCTCAAGATTTGAAGAATATTTTGACAAACGAAATTTATGAGAATGGGTTAGGGAAGGTGTTGATAGATTTGAGATCTTTCAATATTTGAGATGAGTAATAGGATTTATCTAGTGGACACATAATAAACTCTTGGCAACAAGTGACTAGCCACAATCAAACATACATAACAATAGTCACTTGAGCCAAGTATTTGACCAAAGATCTAGAAATCCAAAGTTTTGAAACACTCACACAAATAAATGAAAATAAAATATTTTCAACCTATCTAGGCAACAATCAAGTATGTGCAATAAGTCAAGACAAGTTACGAGAATCTAAGATGTTTAGCTCACTCCTCAAAGAACAAAACCTTTGCTCGTCTAGAGGCTTAGTGAAAATATCGCAAGTTGCCTCTCAGTGCTGACATGACGTAGAGCAATATCTCCCTTAGCCTCATGATCCCTTAAGAAGTGATGACTAATGTCTATGTGCTTTGTTCTAGAGTGTTTAACCAGATTGTTTGCTAGTTTGATGGCACTCTCATTGTCACACAAGAGTGGGATCTTGCTAAATTCACAACCGTAATCACTCAATGTTTGCTTCATCCACAAAAGTTGTGCACAACAAGCACCGACGGCCACATACTCGGCTTCAGCCGTGGATAAAGCGACCGAATTTTGCTTCTTTGAGCTCCACGACACCAAAGACATACCAAGAAATTGGCAAGTCTCGGTGGTGCCCTTTCGATATACTTTGCAACCGGCATAGTCCGAATCGGAGTAGCCAAGTAAATCAAAAGTGGAACCCTTGGGATACCACAAGCCTAGGTTAGGAGTGTGAACCAAATGTCTAAAGATTCTCTTAATGGCCATTAGATGACACTCCTTAGGATTGGCTTGAAATCTTGCACACATGCACACACTAAGCATTATATCGGGCCTAGATGCACAAAGATAAAGGAGGGAGCCAATCATGGAGCGAAATACCTTTTGGTCGACCGACTTCCCTTCTCCATTGAGATCAAGATGTCCATTCAAAGCCATGGGAGTCTTGATGGGATTGGAATCGGCCATATCAAACCTCTTGAGCATATCCTTCACATACTTGGTTTGACATAAGAAAGTCCCTTCCTTCATTTGCTTGATTTGAAACCAAGAAAGAACTTCAATTCACCCATCATAGACATCTCAAATCTATTGGTCATGATCCTACTCAATTCTTCACAAAATTTATCATTAGTAGATCCAAAAATGATATCATCAACATAAATTTGACAAATGAATATATCTTTTCCATTTCTTTGTATGAAGAGAGTAGAATCGGCTTTGCCAAACCATTCTTGAGAAGAAAATCCTTAAGGCATTCATACCATGCTCTAGGAGCTTGCCTAAGCCCGTAGAGCTCCTTATGGAGCTTGTACACATGGTTTGAAAATTTTGAATCTTGGAAGCCCGGTGGTTGCTCAACATAAACTTCTTCTTGGAGAGGTCTATTCAAGAATGCACTCTTCACATCCATTTGATGGAGCTTGAAATCATGATGGGTAGAATAGGCCAAAAGAATACGAATTGACTTAAGCCTTGCCACCGGAGCATAAGTCTCTCCAAAGTCCAAGCCTTCAACTTGAGTATAACCCTTGCCAACGAGCCTTGCCTTGTTCTTTGTGATGACACTGTTGACGGTGAATTTCCGTCAACCTAGAGTACTTGTTATACATTGGTTTCGATTATGATTTGCAACTAACCCGCCACTAGGCATACTAATGATGTAACAAGTTCACACTTGCATGTCGATTTTGGAGTTTGTTGTTTACACAGGAAATTAATGTTAAAGAGGAGACTTTCGGGATAAGTTCATTAAGCACTTCAAGAGAAGATCATGAAGCCCGTCACAAATCAAGACACACGATGAACATGACTCCAAATGACTCGAGGACCGAAGCATCAACATGCAAGTCTTCAGGGACTCAACCAGAAAACGGCGAAGCTTGGATTGCAAGGATTCAAGCCTAAACTGTGAAGGAAACGATGTCAAAGGCCCACATGCAAGTGCACACAAATAAGGGATCACGCGAGAAGCAACCGGGGAGGAAACCGGGGCCGAACCGGGTCGAAATGGGCACAGGCCGGCGGCCCCGGCCCACTCGGGCCGGTTCGCAACCCCCTTTTGCCCTAGGTGCTTGACTATTTATTGCCTCTGCCTCCACCGGCCGCCACATCCATCCATTCATCAGAGAGCCTCCGACATGAAGGAGAAGCACCCGGAGGAAGCCGCCGGCCGCCGCGAGTCCTCGAAGTCGTCTAGGAGATGGTCTAGGCCTATCCTAGCCGCCATGGCCGCCTTGCACGGTTGAGCCATGGTGGAGTTCCGAAGCTAGTTGAGGTCTTCAATGGTATGTACTCGGTGGAGATGATCTAAACGCATTTATTATGTGAGTAAAGTACTTCATGTCATCCGATCTTTTAGCGACTCGATTCCTCCCTTTATGATTTTGCTCTCGCTTGGTTTTGCTTCTTCCCTAATCTATACTTACGATATATTGCATAGGATGCTCTTGTAGCTGCGATGGCTAGAGGTGCATACCGGACCGGCCAAGTGATTTCAATTGGTTCTTTTGGACTCGCACTAGACTACCCGCATGAATAGGAGTCCGTTGTGACAGAATGATTGCCCAGAAAGGCGGGCGTTTTCGGAATCGGACCGGAGGATAGTAGTTGAAAGATGGCTTTGGATGAGATGCATGTCGCGCTTGCTCTTTTGGCTAGAACTACGACTAGAAGATGATAGGCCTTAGTTTCCCTTGCTTGCCTTTACCTTGTCTATGTTCATGGATGCGATCAACCTTATGCTATAAATCATACATTTTTAAGGTTTATCTTCTTATGCAATCAGTGCTTCATGTTAGGCTAGATCAATAGGTTAGATGGAGAATCCTAGGAGTTTGCTTCCGATCCTTGGATTGACAAATCTAGGGAGGACCCTCCTTGGTGAAAAAGGCACCAAGTCACCCGTAGGCTTGCGGTGAACTTGAGCATGGTTTTGAACCGTCAACATGCCCCTTTTTCTGGCGCTGTTGCCGGGGATCGGCAACTCGAACCCTAGGGTGATCCATCTATCTCTTTGACTAACCCTAATTTTTATTATTGCATACATGCTTGCTTGCTTTCTTGTTTGTGTCCTTGAAAGTAGGTGAAAAGCTAGACATAAGACGTTCAAGAAATTCACAATCCACTCAGACAAGATGATGACTACATCAAGATTCACTCTTTAGTGCCCTCATGTTGTTCACAACCACCGTGAACCTCTGAAACAAGGCATCGATGGACTCACTTCAGCCTTCAGGTTGACGATGGTCTCCTGCTGCGCATTGCACTACTCTTGAAGATCGGCGACTTTGGCTCCAAGTTGGGAAGGTCGGGGATGGCGCTCGGGTGCTCTCCCTCTCCCCCTCCCCCTGCTCCCTCCTTCGCCCCTCCACGGCTAAGGCGGCACGATGGGAATCAAGCTAAGCTCTCTCCCCTCTCGCAATTCTTCTGCTGATCTCTCTCGGGTGGTTTTCTGTTCTGCTTCGAGGTTTTCTCGTCGTCGGCTCTGGTTGATTGGGTTTTCTTCGCTTCTCGGCATTCTTGCTTTCCCTGCTCATGGATTACATTCGGAACAAGCTTGATTTTGGTATTGGCAAGGCGTTTGAGCATGATGTTCACCGCAAGACTGGAAGGTTTATTCACTCTTACTCTCGGTCTTCAAGGGGTTTCTACCTTCTGGCAACTTTCAGGAGATATCTTTTCCAGCTCAATGAGGAGTCGGTTGCCCTGGTTCTCCAGTCTTGTCTGGGAGGATATGCAAACTCTTTTCAGGTTTCCTATCAAAGTCACAATCACTATCGGTTCACTGTTTTGTGCAAGGCGGTGGGTTTTGCCATTTACAATCTGCGCAGATTCATTGGTGATTCTTTTAATGTTTATTTTCATCTCTGGAGCAATGGGGCCCCTCACTGGGAACGTGAGAAAAGGCTTTGGGAGGAAGAAGAAGCCAAGCAATGGACTAAAGTTCTTTCAAAATGTCAAAAAAGAGTGGGTTTCAGGTCTTCTTCGTCCTCTAAGCGTCCCAGTAAAAGAGTTCGTTTTGCTGAAAAATTAGTGCAAGACTCTCCAGTTATCAAATCAAAACCTTCTGGTCTTCCTCAATTTATCAAAATTGGGAATCTGGAAGTTAAACTTCCATGCTCTGTCTCTGAACCACCTCAGATTTGTGGTGTTCTTAGGAAATCTCTTGACGAAGCTTCATCGGTTCAGGTTCAAAGGGGTCAGGCTACTGATGTGCATGGGGAAACTCAACGGATTTCTGTTCAGCAGTGCTCCCAAAATTTCACTTTTCCCAAAGGTCCTCATTCTCCTTCGTCTGCCTCGTTTAATTCCTTTTTTGGAGAGATTAACCGGTTCCGGTGCTTGGGGGGCTGTGCGCGGTGTCTTGATCTAAGTCACTCAGGAAGTAATTGCTCCTACCTTCCAAAGTGTGCTGCGTGCTTTAAGAGGGGCCACAAATTTAAATTCTGCCGAACTAGAAGCAGGCCAAGGGTGTTCTGGAAGCCCAAAGCGCGCGTGTGCCAGCCTGGCCCAATTTCTCAAGCGTCGGATGTAGAAGATCAAGGGTCGGGGCTCTACAGTGTTTCTCCCCCAAATTCGCCTACTCCAGAAAACCCCAGCTCCTGCTCTGCGTCTCCCGCCTTGGAAGCTGCGCCTCTTCCCTGCAATCCTTCCTCCCAGGAAGCTCCGCCGGAGGAGGAAATGGTGAACTTTGTTGTTGATCCCACTCCATTCGTTCCTGAGGGTTTGGAGCTTGAGGATTGGGCACGCCCCGCCCGCGGCCGGATTGTCATCAATGGCAACCCGCCGCGTCGCCATGATGAGTACGCCATCGTCTCCCTCGCTCCCCCTCCCCTGCCGGACCTCCTTCATGAGGCCATGGAAGAAGTCGTAGCTTTTCTGGAAGAGGAGCAGCATGCGGTCATTCGCTCCTGCTGTCTGTCGCCCTTGGGGTTGTGTCTGGTTCAGTTTTCTTCTTCGTTGGAAAGGCAAGTCATGATCAGTCGCAGACCCATGCAGCTCGATATCCAGCGAGAAATCGTGATTGTTGAGCACGATAGGGGGATTAATTTTTGCAGCTGCCCATTCACTCATACGTGTTGGATTATGTTTCTGGCTTTCCCCTTGGATTTTCAGACCAGAGAAATTATTTCGCAGGCTGTGGGGCTATTTGGTTCAGTGATTAATTGGATTGACAATCCCAGGTGCCGTTCTCGCCTGGTCCTCAAATGCAAGGTCTCTCTTGTTAGTAGAATCCCCAGAAGCATTATTATCAGTGAAGGTAATCCCATGGGGGATCATGGGCACAGTTGGACGGTTCCTGTTTATGTTCTGAACAGTGCTCAAAATGATGTTATGGCTGGGGATGAAGACCCGGTCCCAGGGAATGGGAACCCTCATCCTGTGCATCTTCAGCAGAATGTGAACAATGGCAATGGCAATCCATTCCCTGGGTTCTTTGAGGCTGTCCAGGACTTAGATAAAGTTCAGCAGGCAAATGTGGATCATGGTTGGGAGCTTCCCCCCCCTCCCCCGCCCGTTGTCAATCTTGACGGGTGGGCCCAGTGGCCAGAGCCCCAGGCTAAAGGAATTGATGAAAATGAGCTGCATTTGGTTAATGATTTAGCTGACGTGGCGGTTGCTAATGCTATTGCTGATGGTATGATGCAACACCCTGAAGTGCCCCAAGATAGCCACTCGGTAAGAAGTGAGGTTCAGGCTTTCTTCAGAGCTCAGGGAGCCCCTGTCACGCTTGAACTCCCTGTTCCTGATAGCTCCTCCGCTCTCAGAGTTGTCCCAATTGAAAGGGGCAATGATATTGCTTTTGAAGATGACTGTGCTATCAGGCAGTTGGCTGCAAGAGTTGGCATTCATCAGTGCTTTGGACCCTCCCCATCAGTGGCCATGCTTGTCCAAGACCTTGCTGCTCATGCTCAATTGCTTCTGGCCTCCTTGCCAATGAAGGAACCTCTTCCTGCTCAGTCCTGGAATTTTGTTCCGGCCTCCTCTATTGCTGACACTTGGTTTTTTTGTGTGGACAATCCTGCGTGGGGAAACAATGCTGAAGTCTCTTCATCTAAGGGAGCCAGAATGCCAAGACTGACTCTCATCAGTTCCCCTCACTCAGCCAACTCCCCCAATCAGATGGAGGTCCTTGAGCGCAGCAATAATCTGGAGCCAACCAATCAAATGAACCCTGATCAGGCAGCTTCTGATGGCCGTGTGGTGGACATGGATCTTGACTCCCCCACCTGTCTAGATTCTGAAATTATTTCAAGCCCCCCTGCTGCCAAAAAGAGAAGAGGAAGGCCTCGTACCCCCATTGTTGATGATGAGGTCCGGAGGAGTGCCAGGCTCAGAAATGTAGACGCCCAGGAGCACATTTAGCTTGATGGGGAACCAAGGAGAAGAAAGGGTGCCACCAAAAAATCCGTGTCTTTCTCTTCGGTTGCTGACCTGAAGAAAGCCATTGTCAGCTGTAGCTTTGATGATGCCCTCGTGGAATTTGAAGTTGCTCCTATCCATACTTCAACTTTGGCTGAGCTTGGCTCCTCCTTCTGTGGCATTCCTCCTGCGGAGGTGAGCTCTGCCACCTTGCTTCTTGAAGACGAAGAACAATGATCAAAGATAATTGGACCTCATTCAGTCTCTGGTGGTGCTTTTCCTGCTTTTGTTCGGGGGGATGTTTTCAACATGACTGTAACTTAGTATCTTCTTGTTGGTTGTTGAACTCTGGGCTTTCTGATATGTCTCCCTGTGGTGGCTGTGCCCCGCAGTCTTTTAGCTTTTGCTTTTCCTTCTGATTACAATGAATTATCGTTCCTGGAATATTTTGTGTTGGAATATTCGTGGGTTAAATGACAGGGATAAGTGGCATTCCATCAGAAACAAAATTGAGGAAAGTTGTGCTAATATTTTCTGCCTGCAAGAAACGAAAAAAGAATCCATTGATTTACAGTTTATTCACCAATTTGCCCCAAAAAGATTTGATAAGTTTGACTTCAGCCCCTCGGCTGGGGCTTCTGGGGGAATTCTTGTCTGCTGGGCCTCCAATCATTTCTCAGGTAGCACTGTTGAAAGGCACCCTTTCGCCTTGAGTCTCAAAATGCAGTCCATTCAATCTAGAATTTCCTGGAATCTTGTGGTGGTTTATGGCCCTTGTAGGCAGCCTGCTAGAGACCATTTTGTCCAATGGCTTCTTGATTTGCAAATTGAGGATGAAGAACTCTGGATGCTCTTAGGGGACTTTAACTTCTATAGATATGCTGAAAACCGTAATAAAGCTGGGGGTAATTTTCAAGACACGTTAATCTTCAATAATATCATTAGTCACTTGGGCCTTATTGAGCTGCCTTTGAAGGGTAGAAGCTATACCTGGAGTAACATGCAGGCTGCCCCTCTTCTGGAGCAAATTGATTGGTTTTTCACTTCGTAGCTTTGGACTGGTATCTTTCCTTTTTCGGTGGTCCTTCCCCTTGCTAGGATTACCTCGGATCACCTCCTGTAGAGTCCGTTGGCACTAGCATCCCTAAGGCTAATATTTTTAGATTTGAGAATTTACGGCTTCGACATCCCTTTGTTTGTAGCAGATTAAATCTGTTTGGGTCTATCCTGTCAGGGTATACAACAGTGATCATGTCATCAGTGCTAAATTCAAGCTCCTCCGAAGATCTCTCAAGCTTTGGTCCAGGAATCTTTCCAACTTATCAAGACTTATTGCTAACTGCAATATGACAATTGCTTTCTTTGATAGATTGGAAGAAATCAGGCCTCTGTGTTCCAGTGAATTGAAATTCAGGATCATCCTCAAGGAGCACATCAGCTCTCTTCTAAGAATGCAAAATCATTACTGGAAGCAAAGATTCACTCAGAGGGTCATGCAATTTGGGGATGAGAACACCAAATTCTTTCACTCCATGGCCACCGAGAGATACAGGAAAAACGCCATTTCTCAACTGATTGATGGATCTGGAAGGGTTGTCCAGGATCATGGGGAATTAAGCTCCATCCTTTGGCAGGAATTCAAAAGGAGATTGGGCTCCTCGGTGGGGGTGTCCATGCAATTTGATCTTTAGGATTTAGTTCAGAGCCATCCTAATCTTGAGGCCTTGTGCCTCCCCTTCTCCAATAAGGAAATTGATGAGATTATCCTTGATTTACCTTCTGATAAGGCCCCTGGCCCGGATGGGTTCAACAATCTGTTCTTCAAGAAATCTTGGCATATCATTAGAGGCGACATGTACAAGCTCTGTCATGACTTTTTTCATCATCAGGCTGACCTTAAGAGTCTCAATCACTCCTTTATCACCTTGGTTCCCAAGAAGGATAATCCTGAATCTGTGAATGATTTTAGGCCAATCTCTCTGCTCAACTCATCCATTAAGCTCATTTCAAAACTGCTTGCCAACAAAGCCAGGCTATGGTAAAGATTGTTCATCAAAACCGGTATGGTTTCATCAAAGGGAGAACTATTCAAGGCCGCCTTGGTCGGGCTTTTGAATTTCTTCACCGGTGTCATCACTCTCGAAGGGAGATTATTATCTTGAAGTTGGACTTTGAAAAAGCATTTGATGCGGTGGAGCACTCCATTATTACGGAGATGCTTCATGCTAAAGGCTTCCCTCCGAAGTGGTTGAAGTGGGTTGAGGAGGCTGCTGTCCACTTGCTACTTCCTCGAGTTCTTCTCAATGGCACCTTTCTTGGTAAAGATTTTAAATGTTCCAGAGGGGTTAGGCAGGGGGATCCCCTCTCCCCTCTTCTCTTTGCCATTGCTGCTGACCTCCTTCAATATGTCATCAACAGAGAGTATTTTCTTGGCAATCTTCTGCCCCCTTTCCCCCAAAGGTCTGATGCTCCCTTCCCAATATGCTGATGACACCATCTTGGTCATGCAAGCTAATGAGGATCAGTTGGTCCTCCTAAAAAGAATTCTCCACAGCATTACCCTCTCTAGTGGCCTTGTGGTAAACTATCATAAATCTTGTCTTGTTCCAATTAATGTTTCTTCTGAGAAAGCTTCCTCTTTGGCTCAGACTTTTGGGTGTGCTGTGGGCTCCTTCCCATTTACTTACCTTGGTCTCCCCCTGGGCCTGGCCAAGCCCCAAGTGAAAGATTATGCTCCTCTAATGCGAAATTGAAAGAAAGGCTTTGTCGGCATCTACTCAGTTTCTCTCATATGCTGGGAGGTTGCAACTATTCAACTCGGTCATCTCCTCGCTCCCCACTTATTACATGTGTTCTCTGAAGCTCCCCTTGACTGTCATTGAGATCATAGATAAACACAGGAAGAACTGTCTCTGGAGAGGCAAGGATTTCAATAGTAAAAGGTACAATCTAGCCGCTTGGGATGCGGTCGGGAAGCCTAAAAACAAAGGTGGGCTTGGAGTAATCAATTTGAGCATTCGGAATGACGCGCTTCTTCTCAAACGGTGCACAAATTCTATAGCAAGGCGGATATTCGGTGGGTTACTCTCGTCGGCGGAAATACTACAACAACACCTGTTCCCCATCGACAAGAGAGAAGGGCTCCTTCTGGTGGAAAGACATCTTTCGACTTCACACTCAATTTAGAGGAGTTGCCATTTGCAATCCTAACCAGGGGGACACTGTCAGTTTCTGGGAGGATATTATAGATGGGGTCATTCATTCAGAAAAGTTTTGTCATCTCTTGCCTTTTGCCATGGACCCTTCCATTTCTCTGTTTGCGCTGAGGATGACTGCCAACTTGCTGAGCTGTTTCAGAATTCCCATGTCCAGGGCTGCTCACAATGAGTTCCTGGAATTACAGGCCTTTCTCAACTCTCTCCCTCCCATCAGCCCTGGCTCCAAGGATTCCTGGCACCTTATTTGGGGGCAGCGTAGGTTTCTGAGTAGCCACTTCTACCAGTATCAATTTAGAGAGCTCAGGCCCAGTAGAGCCATTCTTGACATCTGGAAAACCAAATGCATCCCTAGGATCAAGTTTTTTGCTTGGCTGCTTCTCAATGATAGGTTGAATACAAGGAATATTTTGAGAAGAAGGAGGAAAGTCTTTGGATGATGGATACAAGCTGTGTCTGTGCCACAACAACGAGGAAGAAGCGTGACTCATCTCTTCTTCGACCGCCTGCTGCTGTTAATAGATGGTTTGCCTTGGGTATTATTTGGGGGGCAAATCTTAGCGTCCACCAGAAAATCTTGCATGCCAGAGCTGTTTCTGGGCTTCCTTTCTTCATGGAGATCTTTTTGATTGGTGCATGGTGTATCTGGACGCAGAGAAATGAAGTCATTTTTGATGGCAAGCTTCCACACCTCGAGGCCTGGAAGGCAAATTTCAAGGCACTGGTTCCCGGAGCATTTTTGCGGATTTAAGCCAAGTCTTCATTCTTCGATCAAAAAGCGGCTTAGTGCTCTTTAGCTTCTCTTGTAATGCTTTGCTCGATCTTTTGTTTACTGCCGTTGTATCTCTCTCTGCCTATCCTCCCCTCGTTGCCTAACCACTGGTTGGGCAGGGCGTAAGTCCCTCCTCTTTGTAATTTAACCTTTGTTTCTTCTGTTAATATATGATTCCTGTTGCCGGGGGGCGTTGCCCCACGGTTTTTGTTCAAAAAAAAGATTCACTCTTTAGTGGTAGGTGCTAACTTTTGTTAGTGTCCCATTATCCGCTATTGAGTCCACACCCTACATGAGTGATGTTAAACAAGGTATGTCAATGTGTCAATTAATGTTTTATGACTAATGATTTGTGGAGGTTTGTTTATCCAAGCAATAGGTGTTGGAAGCAATCACGTTGCGAAAGAAGCACCTGTCACTTTGGCTAAAGCAAAATCATGAAGAAGACACACCATTGCCATCATGCTACTCGCTGGTCCAGCAATGGTGACGACTAAAGCCAAAGGAGACACAATGTAACGCCCCGAAGACCACAAGATCAAGGATATCTTTTAATATTTAGAAGCCTCATGAAGTTATGCTTCCAACGAATCAAGAATCAAGTCAATCGGAGGTTCTTACAAGCGGGTATGGCCGAATTACCGAAGGTTGCGCGTTCTGAAATTTTCTGAACAGCATGCAAGAGCGGAAACAAAACGGCCATAACTCCTTCATTTGGGCTCCGATTAAGATGAATGAGTACCCATTGGAAAGTTAATTTTATAAAGTTTTCAATGGAACAATATTTTTGTATATGTTGTGTTATGTACACAGGGGAAAATCCACGAAAAAGAGTCAGCAGCACACGATGAGAACAAGATAGTGGAGATGAGGACGACGACAACGAAGTGAAGCTTGGGCAACGCTTCCATTGGACCACACGAGATGAAATTCAGAAGTTTGGAACAAAACAAAGACCCCAAGAGCATTGGCAAAAGAAGGCACAAGTTGGCAATATCCGACGCTAGGAGATGTTAGAAGCAAATCACCATGGATTACACACAAATGATGGCATCCAATGGCGCGGATACTCTGGGCTCTCACACGAAGGATCATGGAGTTACATGAAGATATTTGAGACATGTGTGAAGTCCCACAAATGAATAAGAAGAGTGAGTCTACAAAAGGCAACCTTGATGATGTGTGGCACGAACGAAGGAATTGCGAAAAGACGATACAAGCCACCGATCATTGAAGATTGTTTGCTTTCAACTCCGAGAGACCACTCACGATGAAAAGCTCGAAGGAAAAGGTACAAATTAAACTCTCAAGGTACTTTTGGAGCTGATAATATTCCTTTGATATATCTATGGTTCATACCCAATAGTGAGGTTGATTCAATTCTATGCCTTGTTCTTATCATGATAGGCTAGAATTTCTTGAGAGTGATAAAGAGGCTTTGTTGTGCTTAAAATTTGTTACATGCCTAATGAAACTTTTCCTAATGAGAGCTTAGTGCTGAGCAAGAAAACTTATGCTATAATTAATTAAAACTTACTTTGTCATAAATTGTGGTTATGGAAGCGTTTGTTTGCAATATGATTTATAAATCTTGGACTTGCTTTGTGCTCGGTCAAGCTAGTGACCTTAAAAGAGCAAATTGTGGGAGAAATCCCAAGTTTCACTAACCATGCAGGGCATTAAATATAAATTAAGAGGAGAGAATCATACCCAAAGGAATTGCAAACTCGTGCATCACCGTCACCGAACCTCAAAAACGGATGTCGCTGTTTTCATCAATTTTGAGGACCTGATCAGACATGTTCAAGGAAGAAAAAGTTGAAAATCAGAAGCTCCATCAAGTGCCGGTTCCAACGCATCAAAGATGGATGAATTTGAAGACCCGTACAAGGAGATATGGCAAAAACATTGAGTGATGCGCAGTCTGAAATCAGCTTTGGACAGATTGCAGTGCCGGAGTAGAACGGGCATAACTCACTCGATCGGAGTCTGTTGGGGGTGAATAAATACTTGATGGAAATATAATTTCATGCGCCACACAAGCAATCTATTGTTTTCTACATGGTTTGATCTGGACAGAGAGGAAAATTTGTGAAAGAAGAGGCAGCGATAAAGTGTGATGGAGAAGGTGATGATGATGATGCAAGGAGACGATTGGGCAAGCCTCTCACCGAGTATAAGTGATCGTGTCAAGCATGGAGAGTGGATCAAGGCTGCATGAACACCTTCAAATCTTGCATGAAGGATCATGGTTCCGCAACAATAAGAAGGTATGTGAGAAAGTCGAGCTCTATGACTTTAAATGAATCGCTTTGCGGGAAGCAACCCGGTTTTTATTTATATATATACATGACCGTCTACATTGTGCTCTTTAATCAGACCATCAAGTAAACCATTGATCTAATAAAAACCTCAACACCATGTTGAATGATCTAATTGCTGTTGAGGGAGCGCTTTGTTATTTGATCTTGGAAAACTTGTAGACCTTTTTGTGTGCCTATTAGAATTTAGAGTCTTTTTCTTTTGTTTCTTTTTAGAGAGATATATGAAGTTGGCACCATCCTTTGATTCTAAACTTGTGGTTAGTTATTTTAGGCTAACTTTTGTTTTAGACAACCTCCATATCATGTTGTTTTGTTCATCCATGTTATATTGCATTACATGTTGTGTTAATCTAACTTTTTGTCCTACCAACCTAAGCCTTCCTATAACCCCCACCAAAAACCATAGCCTATAGAGGTAGGATTTCTTGAGTTGACCAAGGGCTCTCACCCTCGGGGTTGAACAAGTCTATCCCTTTCCTCTTTTCAAATTAAAAACTTTGACTAGCCTCCCCATAAAATCCTTAGAAAAACTTCCCCTACCTATAGACATCCTAAAACCATAGGTTTGTAGAAAGACTCTAGGACCACCTTAGTTAGAATTTCTATACTTGACTTTCTCTCTTCAAAATCCTCGTTTGAGCCAAAAATATAGGATACCCATAACCTACCCTTAAACCTTGTTAGTTTGGTTGATTGATTCTTTTCGATGGGTGACTTCCTTGTTGACAATGCTTACTTTGTATGAAGTGTGAGATCAAGCTTTGTCCTTTGATTATTATAGACCATGTCGAAAGTGTTTTTCAAACCTTGCTAATGTTTGTTTGTTTGTGCTAACTTTCTGCATTTGTATTTTACATCCATCTCTTTGTCATCGTTCACTTTATGTTAGCTTGGGACCTTCTGTGAAACTTTATGATGAATGCTTTCATATCCATGTTAATGCTTGTCGACATGCGTTACTACTTTTTGCAATCTTGTGTAAACATAGTGTTTAGACATGATTGGAGACCACCATCATTTAGTCTTATATCCTGAGCTATCATGTTGCATTAGTTGGTTTATAAACTTAGCAATGCGCCATACTTTTCTTGCACTATAAAGAATTATTGATCTTGGGATGAACATGGTGTTTTGATCTTGGTTAATAAATCTCTATGGGAATAGAAAGTTTGGCAACCACTTTGTAAGCATGGAGCTTAGAATTTGGTTTAAACATTGTTTTGTTTTTATATCATCCTCTCATTTTCATACACGCTTGTACTCACGTACACCCATTAGGATTTTCGCTAGATTAACTATGCCACGAGTGAAGATCGTAGGGATGTCATGGTTTGTTGGCCTAGGGTGAGTATTCCCGACCGTCACCTCGGGGGTACTTTGTGCATTATAGTTATTTTGCAGGCATGGTGAATCACTCCCATGAGTTCGTGATAAAAGCTGAAATCAAGATCATCAACACCTCCAAAATCCCGAAAGGAGCACTGCTGTTTTTATCAAGATTAAGCACATGTTCAGAGATGTACAAAAGGGAAAAAATTGGATATTCAAGTTCCCCATTAAGTCTAGTTTTCAATGCATCAAGAATCAACATTTTAGGAGACCTGTGCAAGAAGTTACAACCATATCTTTGGGCGTCACACATTCTGAAATCAGTCTGGGACAGCTTGCACCAACAAAGTAAAAAGGGCGTAACTCTCTTGTTCGGAGTCTGATCGGGATGAATGACCACTCGTAGGAAAGATAATTTCAAGAACTTTGCAATGGAGTGATGATTCAGTACATACTCAGTTTTGGAATTAGAATAAAAACTCGTGGAAGATGAACCAGCGGTAAGAGACAACATGTAAGGAGGAGAAGATGGGATGAGAAACATTTGGGATCAAAGCTCGTGGCAAAGGGCGAACATTGAAGGATGAACAACGGCAACAATGGGATGATCTCCTCATGTGATGGTAGGACTTCAAGAATTTTAAGATGGTTCATCATCTTCCGTGCCTAGCAACATGCTAAGCATGGGGGAAGACTTGGTGGACGAAGGCACAATGCTTAAGCATGGGGGAGGGCACGCTACATCACAAGCATCAAAGGACGGTAAAAATTCCTCAACCCCCTCTTTGTCCTTGTCTTTCTAAATGCTTGTATATATGTATATGCCTTCAACAACCTTAGATGCAACTTTTGTATGTCTCTCTCATTAAATAACATGGCTTCTAGGAGTACAACCTAGTTTTTGTTTTTTTATTGTCATCACCTTGTGCTCACCATGATGAAATAATTTTGGCTTGATCTTGCTCGTTGATATATGATGACCGTTGCCACTTTGTTTAAACTTTGTGCTTGTTTATGTATGATTAAGCTATTGCTCTCTCTAATACAAATCTGCAATTAATTAAATACTAGCTTAATCTTTTGTGGAGGTCATGATAAAAATAAAGACCCATGGTTTCTTTATGCTCTCAACTTTGGATGGGTCGAAGAACATATTACTTTTTGCTTTTAAAAGTCATGCTAACCTTGTCATTAATACCTCTTGCATTTTGCTCAACCTATCCAAAGCCTTATATATTGAGTGCAACAAATTCAAGGCTCGATTCTTTGGCTCGTGACTAAGAAGTTGGTCATTATGTGTTTTGCGTAACTTATCTTTTGCTAGCCTATTCTATCCGTGCATTGTGAGCTCCCACATCGGAAGCTTTGCAAATCTCGCCGGATATCCACCTTTAAACCAACATCACCTTTTGTGTTAACCTCCTTGACCTACCTACCTATCACTTGAGTATGGAGATGACACGTCACAAGAAGGTGCTTCAAAGGGAAGATTCAAGTTTCCTCTCATCAAGACATCGGGTACCTAACTTAACACCACTTCCTCTTTGCTCGGGGACGAGCAAACGTCTAAGCATGGGGGAGGAGGTAGGTACTATGCAAATTAGAGTTCTAGGGGAGAAAAAATGAATAAGATAAGAGGACAAAATAAAAAAATCCAAGTACCTCACATGTCAAAAAAAAGAGAAAAAAAAAGAGGAAGAAAACAAGAAAAAGAAAAAGAAAAAAAATAGAGTACTAATAATCTCCCTGGTTCTCTAGATGCTTAAGGATTTTCCAAGGACTTCAAGATCAAGACCCATACTCATTTTTCCAACCATGTGCAATCCGATAACGAGGACTTCGTTGGGGCCTCGGGATAATTCTTTGACATTTGCATATGTCCACCTATCTAAAAGTGTGAGTTCTTTTTCTTCCCCCTTCTTGTGAACATTATTTTTCCAATGACCTTTTTAACGAATCATGATAAGTCCATGAGAAGCTTGCCTTGTTTTGATAATAGTCTCAACTTTAGCATCTTGGTAGGATAAAAACTTTTCTATGAGCTCCAAATAAAACCCTTCCACCTACAAACATGAGAGGGAAAGGATATAGATCAAGTAGGCTTGAGAGTGTTGTGAGATGAGAGAGTTCTTGAGCAAGATGCAAGAAGGTTTAAATTTTTGTACTTGGTTTAGCTCTTTTATTTACCTCGTTCTTCACTTCAAAAGTTTCTAAGACCTATTGGAATTTTGTGGAGCATGATTGATTACTTGTGGAAAGAGCTTAAATTATATCTACCCTCCATACAGATGAAAGCTAGTTACATTATGGAATTTTAACAAATATAAACTTGGAGAGCATTATGCTTTCTCATGTGTGATCAAGTGCAGGGTATGAACAATGAAAGGCAATGCTGATATCCATTGAAAACTTACTCGAGGACGAGCAAGATTTAAGCATGGGGGAGATGTTGACGGTGAATTTC
Organism: Cenchrus americanus; assembly: GCA_947561735.1. Taxonomy (NCBI): domain Eukaryota; kingdom Viridiplantae; phylum Streptophyta; class Magnoliopsida; order Poales; family Poaceae; genus Cenchrus; species Cenchrus americanus. The sequence goes on along the minus strand of OX387245.1, from coordinate 102,170,782 downwards.
CGTCAACCTAGAGTACTTGTTATACATTGGTTTCGATTATGATTTGCAACTAACCCACAACTAGGCATACTAATGATGTAACAAGTTCACACTTGCATGTCGATTTTGGAGTTTGTTGTTTACGTAGGAAATTAACGTTAAAGAGGAGACTTTCGGGATAAGTTCATCAAGCACTTCAAGAGAAGATCATGAAGCCCGTCACAAGTCAAGACACGTGATGAACATGACTCCAAATGACCCGGGACCGAAGCGTCAATATGCAAGACTTCAGGGACTCAACCAGAAAACGGTGAAGCTTGGATAGCAAGGATTCAAGCCTAAACCGTGAAGGAAACGACGTCAAAGGCCCACATGCAAGTGCACACAAATAAGGGATCACGCGAGAAGCAACCGGGGAGGAAACCGGGGCCGAACCAGGTCGAAATGGGCCTGGACCGACCGGACCAGCCCACTCCGGGCCCGGTTCGCGACCCCCTTTTGCCCTAGGTGCTTGTCTATTTATTTCCTCTGCGTCCGCTGGCTGCCACATCCATCCATTCATCAGAGAGCCACCGACACGAAGGAGAAGCACCCGGAGGAAGCCACCGGCCGCCACGAGTCCTCAAAGTCGTTTAGGAGATGGCCTAGGCCTATCCTAGCCACCATGGCCGCCTTGCAAGGTTGAGCCATGGCGGAGTTCCGAAGCTAGTTGAGGTCATCAACGGTATGTACTCAGTGGAGATGATCTAAACGCATTTATTATGTGAGTAAAGTACTTCATGTCATCCGATCTTTTAGCGACTCGATTTCTCCCTTTATGATTCTACTCTCACTTGGTTTTGCTTCTTCCTTAATCTATACTTAAGATAGATTGCATAGGATGCTCTTGTAGCCGCGGTGGCTAGAGGTGCATACCAGACCGGCCAAGTGATTTCAACTGGTTCTTTTGGACTCGCCCTAGACTACCCGCATGAATAGGAGTCTGTTGTGACAGAACGATTGCCCCGAAAGGCGGGAGTTTTCAGAATCGGACCGGAGGATAGTAGTTTAAAGATGGCTTTGGATGATATGCATGTCGCGCTTGCTTTTTTGGCTAGAACTACGACTAGAAGATGATAGGCCTTAGTTTCCCTTGCTTGCTCTTTACCTTGTCTACGTTCATGGATGCGATCAACCTTATGCTATAACTCATACATCTTTAAGGTTTATCTTCTTATGCAATCAATGCTTCATGTTAGGCTAGATCAATAGGTTAGATGGAGAATCCTAGGAGTTTGCTTCCGATCCTTGGATTGACAAATCTAGGGAGGACCCTCGGTAAAAAAGGCACCAAGTCACCCGTAGGCTTGCGGTGAACTTGAGCACAGTTTTGAACCGTCAACAGACACCAAATTCATCTTGCTTGTTCCTAAAAACCCATTTGGTGCCGATCACATTTTGATTGGGTCTTGGTACCAACTCCCAAACTTCATTTCTCTTGAAGTTGTTCAACTCTTCCTCCATGGCAATAATCCAATCCGGGTCCTCAAGAGCTTGTTCCACACTAAGAGGTTCCAATGAGGAAACAAATGAGTAGAATGCACAAAAATTTGACAATCTTGAGTGAGTTGTTACCCCTATTTGAATACTCCAATTATGTTGTCAACGGGATGATCCCGTTGAACCATTTGATGTACTCTTGGGTGTGGTGCTTGAGATTGATGTTGAATGGGTCCATCATCATCATCTTCAATTTGTGGAGTTTCTTCTTGAGCTTCACCACCTTGTTCTCCCCCTTGATCAAAGCCAAGTCCATGATCGTCACCATGAACTTGACTTTCACCTTGATGAACTTGAGAACTTGGTGGTTCTACTCTTGTTGATGATGGTGGATCTTGATTGTTTGTATCAACCGGAGCTTGTAATTGAACCTCACGAGGCATCACTTCACCAGTCCCCATTCTAAAGATAAATACGCTTGGGGGATCTTCATCATCTACAAGGTTTTCACTAACTTGCTCTCATTGAGAGCCATTGGATTCATCAAATTTCACGTCTACTGTGGTCTCAACACAACCGGTGGTTTTGTTGAAAACATGATAGGCATGCTCGTTAGTTCCATAACCAAGAAGAAAACCTTCATCAACCTTAGATGCAAACTTTGAGGCTTTGGGTTTTTTGTTAAGTATGAAACACTTACACCCAAAGACCCTAAAGTAATGCACACTAGGCTTCTTACCGGTGATGATTTCGTAGGGAGTCTTTTTCAATTACTTGTGGAGGTAGAGGCGGTTGGCGGCATGGCATGCGGTGTTGATGGCTTCCGCCCAAAATGAGTCCGGAGTCTTGTATTCATCAAGCATTGTCCTTGCCGCTTCAATCAATGTACGGTTCTTCCTCTCAACGATGCCATTTTATTGAGGAGTGTAAGGAGCGGAAAGTTCATGCTTGATGCCTTCTTCATCTAGGAACTCTTCAACTTGAGTGTTCCTAAACTCCGAGCCGTTGTCACTTCTTATGTTCTTGACTTTAAGCTCGAACTCATTTTGAACTCTTCTGATGAACTTCTTCACGATCCCCTTTGCTTCACTTTTATCTTGCAAAAAGAATACCCAAGTGAAATGGGAAAAATCATCAACAATTACTAAACCATATTTGTTACCATTGATGCTTATGTAGGCGATTGGTCCAAATAAATCCATGTGTAGTAGCTTCAATGGTCTTGATGAGGATATTATGTTCTTGGCGGGATGATGAGCTCCAACTTGCTTCCCGGCTTGACAAGCACTACATAACCTATCTTTCTCAAAAACAACATTTGTTAGTCCTAGGATGTGCTCGTCTTTTTGAAGTTTGGTGTTGACGGTGAATTTCCGTCAACCTAGAGTACTTGTTATACATTGGTTTCGATTATGATTTGCAACTAACCCGCCAATAGGCATACTAATGATATAACAAATTCACACTTGCATGTCGATTTTGGAGTTTGTTGTTTACGCAGGAAATTAACGTTAAAGAGGAGACTTTCGGGATAAGTTCATCAAGCACTTCAAGAGAAGATCATGAAGCCCGTCACAAGTCAAGACACGAAGTGAACAAGACTCCAAACAACCCAAGGACCGAAGAATCAACACGCAAAACTCCGGGGACTTGGATGTTTACCAACGAGATCAACTCAGCCCGAGAGATATTCTCGCAGCTCAGGACAGCATGATCTTTCGGTACAGATTCGGAGACTTAAAAGGTCTTTAATGGCAAAAGTTTGACTACCAAAGTTGTGGGCCTCGACGATACCTTCGATTTGGACATGTGGAAGGCCCAATTTGGATAAGGGAGCTAGGAGATATAGCCCCCGAAATCCCTGCTGCGCAGTCAGTCCGAAATCAGAACAGATTATCTTCCAAGGCCGATTTGGAGATCTTATCTTCGTTTTTAAGGAAAGAAATGAATACCAAAGTCGAAGATAATTTTGTGGCACACAACCTGGACACTGAATTTTCATTATTTGGAGTTCGTACGTGGGAGATATGGCCCTGGCAAGGAAGGACTGCGAATCAGGAAAAACTGGCTGATTTTATGGAAACCAAGTTTGCTTCTCTCCCAAGGAGGATCTCGTGCAAGGCAAGGTGGAGCACGCCCAAAGGCACCCCAAGGACATAAATACAACCCCCTAGGCGCCCCAAGATGGTGACCCATCGAACAAATCATCCTACCGACGCCAATCACCAGAAAACCGCCGCCGCAAGATGAGGGAGAGAGTTAGATGAGCTCGTCGCAAGGATCAATGCCGGTGGAGAGAAGGAAGAAAGAGGAGGACTCCAAGCCACTGGCCTAGGGGTGTTCCCAAGCTCCATCGCCGCCATCTTCATCGACGACGTTCTCCGGAGTCTCCATCACCCCTATGTGCTTCAATCCGTGTAAGATGATGGGGTAATGTCTCCGTTCATCCCTAGGATTAGATGGATACATGCTATGTGATCGCTACTTGATTCGTGGTTTCAATCTATTGTTTTCATGTTGATGATGCTTTGATGATTAAGGTAGGCCACCGTGTTTTTTCGGGCGTATGATATCCGCTACTCCCATAGATTCCATCAACATACCGTGTCCATCATAGGTCTAGTCACGAATACCTTCGCGTAGTGACAGTACGAGAGGAGGGAAAGGGCGAAACCGTGGTCACAACCCCCGGTAGATTGGTTTACCGCTTTCATGTAGTAAATGCATACCATGTTATTCTAGATCCTAGGGAGGGAACGCTTATCTTTCTTGCTCACTCTCTTGTGTTCACCCCTTTACCATCTAGTTTAACCCTAGATTTGTTTGATCAACTTAACTTAGATTAACTTAGGTTAGATTGTCTTTACTTTTAGATTAATACTCTCTTTCAAAGGTTTTCCATTCGATTAGATTAGTACTTGGTTAAGCGCTAGTAATCCCCTTGCTCCGCGGATTGACAAGAACCTTGGGAATCCCGTGGTGAAAAAGGTGTAGGTCCGTACGCTTGCGGATCGTAGGTGGATACGAGTTTTATCCGTCAACAAGCCCCTTTTTTACGGCGCCGTTGCGGGGAGCAAGCCAGTTTGCTACGTTTAATCTAGTATTAATTTTGTTGATTACTAACACCTAACCCCTATTTTCTAAAAAAAAGAAAAAAATATTTTTTGTTTTTCTTTCTACTTTTCTTGTGCCTAGATGGATTTGTTCACCTCACCATTGGAAGACGAAGAGATGTCGCTAAGGGAGCTAGCAATGCCGCCAATGGAGGACATTGAGATGCAAAAATCAGATTTGACGTTTGCTACAACCCACTATGAAGTGAAGCCTAGAATCATCAAGTTAGTGGCAACAAAACCATTTACAGGATTGGAGGATGACAACCCATATAGACACATTAAGGAATTCATGATGTTATGCAACACGGTGCAACAAAAAGGAGTTCCGGCCGCTTGGTTCAAGTGGAATCTTTTTCCATTCTCTCTCGAAGATGAAGCGCGAAGATGGTACACACTTGCGTCCGTTGAAGCAAAAGGAAATTGGGATGAGCTAGTGAAGAAGTTTCTTTTGAAGTTCTTTCCCATAAGCAAGGTCCAAGACTTAAGGAGGCAAGTGCTCAATTTCAAGTAAGGAGAGGATGAAGGAATTGATGAAGCATGGGACCGATTTAATGAACTACTTGAGCGAGACCCGAACTTGGGATTTTTCGGTGACTTGATGTTGCATACCTTTTATTTTTCACTAACCCCTAACTCGTCTCGTTTTGTAAGCATGTGTGCAGGCGGTGATATAATGGATAAAACAATTAGTGAAGCCGCACAAATCTTACAAAGGATAAGCAATGGACAAAGAACACTGCGAGATTGGCAAAGATGTTGTCGAGAGGAGCAAAATGACAAAAGCAAGCCCATGGTGCTTGCTGAAATTTCTGAAAAAGATGAACCGAAGGTCAAGGAAGATGAACCGACCATACAAGAAAGTGAAGATCAACTTCCCAAGGTAAGAGAGGTCATTTCGGATGTTAAAAATGTTGAAACTAACGTGAATGTAGGCCGAAGTATGTGGAATGCTAGACCATTGGCGGAATTCAAGCAATCCGGTTGGGTTCAAGTTGATTTCGCCCCACTAATTAACTACCGAAGGAAGGAGGAACGCCGACACGTTGCCAGACTAGTTGAAGATATATTTGATCAAGAGATGAGTGGAGAGTCGATCCAAAAGATGTTTGAAGAAGAAAGAGAAGACGGAGATGAAGGATGCATCGACCGGTTTGACAACTCAAAGATTTATGATGAAGGAATAGAAGAGTACAACCGTGATGAGCCTAGTGACTCAAAGGATAAATGGGAGGAGATAGGACTCAAGCTAGATGATAGCTTGTGTGCTATTGAAGCCTACACACTAGCAAATCAAGACATGGAAGTACTCAAGGATGAAGGAAAGAGTGAATCAACAATGAGCGATCTTGACGACATGTGGTACATGGAAGATAAAGAAAGCAACATACAAGTCTTTGAAGATGAAGATCTGGTTGATAAAGAAGACTTCAAAGAAGAGATGAATGCGTACATAGTTGAAGGATTACATGTTCCACATGATGAGTTGAAGAAATTGCAAGATGGTGATGAGGAGGCAACTACACTTGTTGAGATCGATTCGCCTTCAACACTGTTTGATGAACAAAATATCACTCTTGTTGAAAAATCTCTAAGGCCAAGGTATGCGCTGAAATCTCAAGATATTATTGGTATTTATGTTGATAAATTCAAATACTCATGCTCAACCAATAGTATGAATGATAGTTTAATGTCTATGCCTTGTTCCAATAGTGATCATGTTGATAGGCTAGATTTTCTTGAGAATGAAAAAGAGGAAACATTTATTTTTGATCCAATTAATCTCACACCTAAACAACCTTTGCCTAATGATGAGCTAAGTGCTATGCATGAAACATATGTTTCTTTTATTTACACCTTGATTTGTTGCTATAATTCACATGCGGTGTTAATTATGGACGCTGTTGACGGATAAAACTCGTATCCACCTACGATCCGCAAGCGTACGGACCTACACCTTTTTCACCACGGGATTCCAAAGGTTCTTGTCAATCCGCAGAGCAAGGGGATTACTAGCGCTTAACCAAGTACTAATCTAGTTGAATGGAAAACCTTTGAAAGAGAGTATTAATCTAAAAGTAAAGACAATCTAACCTAAGTTAATCTAGGTTAAGTTGATCAAACAAATATAGGGTTAAACTATATGGTAAAGGGTGAACACAAGAGAGAGAGGTTAAGATAGATAAGCGTTCCCTCCCTAGGATCTAGGATAACATGGTATGCATCTACTACACGAAAGCGGTAAACCAATCTACCGGGGGTTGTGACCACGGTTTCGCCCTTTCCCTCCTCTCGTACTGTCACTACGCGAAGGTATTCATGACTAGACCTATGATGGACACGGTATGTTGATGGAATCTATGGGAGTAGCAGATATCATATGCCCGAAAAACACGGTGGCCTACCTTAATCATCAAAGCATCATCAACATGAAAACAATAGATTGAAACCACGAATCGAGTAGCGATCACATAGCATGTATCCATCTAATCCTAGGGACGAACGGAGACATTACCCCATCATCTTACACGGATTGAAGCACATAGGGGTGATGGAGACTCCGGAGAACGTCGTCGATGAAGATGGCGGCGATGGAGCTTGGGAACACCCCTAGGCCAACGGCTTGGAGTCCTCCTCTTGCTTCCTTCTCTCCGCCGGCATTGATCCTTGCGACGAGCTCATCTAACTCTCTCCCTCATCTTGCGGCGGCGGTTTTCTGGTGATTGGCGTCAGTAGGATGATTTGTTCGATGTGGCGGCCGACGGCGGCGGAGGCAATAAATAGACGAACACCTAGGGCAAAGGGGGGACCGAACCGACCCCGGAGTGGGCTGGGCCGGTCGGCCCAGGCCGGCCGGCCCTGGCCCACTTCGGCCCGGTTCGGCCCCGGTTGCTTCTCGCGTGATCCCTTATTCGTGTGCACTTGCATGTGGGCCTTTGACGTCGTTTCCTTCACGGTTAAGGCTTGAATCCTTGCTATGCAAGCTTCGCTATTTTCTGGTTGAGTCCCTGATGACTTGCACGTTGACGCTTCGGTCCTTGGGTCATTTGGAGTCATGTTCATCGCGTGTCTTGACTCTTGTCGGGCTTCATGATCTTCTTCCAAAGTGCTTGGTGAACTTATCCCGAAAGTCTCCTCTTTAGCGTAGATTTCCTGCGTAAACAACAAACTCCAAAATCGACATGCAAGTGTGAACTTGTTACATCATTAGTGTGCCTAGTGGCGGGTTAGTTGCAAATCATAATCGAAACCAATGTATAACAAGTACTCTAGGTTGACGGAAATTCACCGTCAACATCTCCCCCATGCTTAAACCTTGCTCGTCCTCGAGTAAGTGGTCCTCGCTTAAAAGGGAAATCAGCGTTGCCTTCTAATGTTATCCCTGCACTTAGTCATTCATGACGAGACAAATTGCTCTCTCTTAAGAATTTATTTTTAAAGTTCAAGTTGTGACCGGCTTCTTTTTCATTATGGAAGATAGACTAACAATAAAGAACAAGCCACATTTAACACGATGCTCTCAAACTTAAGTGAACTTCAAACCATTACCTTGTCACATGGAAGATTTTCAAAAAGATGCATCCAACATAAGTGAAAATCTCTTGCAAAAGATCATGGAACACTCATCTCATCAAGTCACTCAAGCCTATACTAGATTATTTTCAACCTACTCTACTCATATGTGATAGTGGAAGGCTTATGTGGAGCTTGGAAGGTTAAAAACAATCCTAGCAAAACATCCATCCGAAATATTGTCAAATTAAGAGAGAGATCTATTGGAATTACCGAGACTCGTCAAAAAGGCCATGGAAAATAAATGATGGAAAGAGAGAGAGGGATGAAACACACACATTTAGATAAGTGGACATGTGCAAGTGGCAAATGGATGATCCCGAGGCACGAGTGAAGTCCTCGTTATCGGATTGCACATGGTTGGAAGATTTGAGTATGGATTTGTCATCAAGGCACTTGAGAACTTATGAAGCAAAAAGAACCGAGGAGCATCTTTATTTTTTTATCTTTATTTTATTTCCTTCTCATTTTTCTCTCTTCCTTTTTTTCACTTTATTCTTCCTAATTTTCTTACTTTTCTTTTCTTCTTATCATATATTTTTTCATTTTTCATTTTTATTCTTTTTTCTTTTGCTCCTCAAAACTTTTTGCAACATAATACTTACATAGAATTTGTGTCAGAGAATGACTCCTCCCCCATGCTTGAACGATGCTCGTCCTCGAGCATAAAAGAGAGGGGAAATGACTGCTAAAGTAAGTATAAATTTCATAATATTGCAGAATATTTGAATCTCCATCGAGAATTTTACTCCATACTCAAATTGGGTTGTGGACAAGGAGGTGATCACAAAAGGATGTTTTTGGTTTAGGGTGGATGCCCAGCGAAGTTTGTGAAATTGTCGATGTGAAAACCCACAATGCATGGACAAAAAGGCTAGCATGGAAAAGTTACACAAAGGAATGACCAGCTTCTTAGTCTCGAACCATAGAAAGCAATCCTAATCCAACTCATCAAAACATATGTTTGCAATCTACGGGTTTTGTTATCATAAAACATATATGTATATGGCTTTGGTAGGTAGAACTTTGCAAGAGCATCGCAAATATGTAGATAGCATAAAAGTTAAGTTTTCATAAAAACAACAAGTTATCCGGCTATCCATAAACTTAAATCAAAGAGCAAAGATATGTATGTGGGTCTAGAGCATAGTCATTTCACCTCCACAAATAAAAGAGCCGGTATTTAAATTAATTTCAGATCATATTATAGAGAGCAATTAGCCAAGACATGTATAACTTCATGTAGGTAAAACAAAGCAGCAACTTTCATCATCTTTCCGTAAGCATAGGCAATATAGAACATCGAGGTGAACACATGGTCATGCTTATCTATTGAAAGTAAAAAGAAACCTAGGTTGTCCTCCTAGTAGCCATGTTATTGTTTGAAGAGAAAAACAAAAGGTTGCACCTAGTTGAGGTTGAAGGCATACTTACAAGCATTTGTGTTTGGAAAAGAGAAGGTCCATGGAGATGTTACCATCCTTTGTAATTCTTCGTTGCCTTCTTCCGACATCTCCATGTATCGATGTGGCTTTTGCTTTTGTCTTGATTTATTAATGCTCCTAAACTTCTGAATTTAATCTTGTATACTTAATGGAGTCATTGGTCGCCCTTCTCTTCAATGTTGTCATCACCATCTCTTCTTTCTTGTTCTCATCATCTCCTTGCTGTCTCTTTTTCATGGATTTCCCCCTCTGTCCAGAACAGAACATATATCGAAATATAGCTCTATTTAAAAGTTTATGAAATTACCTTTCCAACGAATGGTCATTCATCAAAAACGGAGTTCAAACAAGTGAGCTATGTCCGTTTTACTTCAGCGCTGTGTGCTGTCCAAAACTGATTTCAGGACGTGTTGCACTCGGTGATTCGGGCATAACCCTTGTAGGAACCTCCGATTGTCTTGATTCTTGATTTGTTGGAATCGTAACTTCATGGGGCTTCTAAATATCCAAAAATATCCAGTGTTTTCCCTTTGAGACCATGCAGAATTTTGATGAGATTGGTGGCTTCTTGCGCATTGATCCGGAGATGTTAACGATCTTTATTATTCTATCTTCTAGAGTGTCATGTTGCACTTCCGTGTTGCAGATTCAGGGTCTCCCCCATGCTTAGCATTTTGCTAGTCATGGAAGAAGAAGACAAAGCACTTCTTAGTCATCCTTCAATTTCCTTGTAGTGAGAGTCTTTATCTTGCCTGTAAGACGTTTTAAACGCACATTCTACCACCAAGGTGACGGTTGGGAGTAGATAGAATTGCTAACAATCCAACAATGTCTCCTAAGATTCTTAACTTGTGGCATAATTAGTTTAATGAGGAATAAAAACCTAATGAGTGTACGTGGTGCAAGGTGTGTATGCACATGATAGGAAAGCATATAAACAAAGACAATGTTTTCACCTAGTTCTAAATACCATGTTTACAACTAGGTTGCCGAGTTTCTCCATAGCCATAAAGGTTTATATATCTAGGGTTAAAACACCATGTCTATCCTTAAATCAATAACTCTTATAGCACAAGAAAAATTAAGCGCATTGCAAAGCTTATAAACTAACCAAAGCAACATGAAAACATATGAAAAGCTAGCTAGGTTTATCGAACTTAACGATGATGGTCCGCAATCATGTTTGAACACCATGTTTACACAAGATCACAAAAGGAAAATACCCATAGGGCCCTATGAAGCATTAACATGGAAACTGAAGCATACATCATTAAGTATATAAAACAACCAAGCCAACTATGTGCAAAACATGTATACACAAAGAAACATCACATTGATAACAAGATGCAATGCATACAAATAAATATTATCATGAACATGATGGTGGTTCTAAAAAGAAAAACTGAACTTAGATTAATAACCACAAGTTGATCATCATAAGATAGTGCCATTCTTTATTTTCTCTAAGAAAGTAGTAAAAATATAAAGAAACGGGTTGCCTCCCGAAAAGCGCTTCATTTAAAGTCATAGAGCTGGACTTTCTCACATACCTTCTTTTCGTTGCATAGCCATGGCCCTTCATGCAAGAAGAAAAGGTACCAATGCAGCTTTAATTTACTTCCCATGTTGTGCTTGATCACTTATAGAAGACTTGCCCAAAGCATCCTTTTGTTTCATCATTATCTCCTTCTTTATCGTCCTTCGGTGCTACCTTCACTCCATGAATTTTTTTTAACGTCCAGAACAGAAAGTATACTCAAGCTCTACTCCATTGCACAGTGCACAAAATTTCCTTTCCAACGAGTCTTCATTTGCTCAAATCGGACTCCGAACAAGAGAGTTACGTCCGTTTTACTTCGGCGATGAAATCTGTCCTGAAATTTCAGAACGCGCAACGCTCAATGTTTTCTCCATAACTCCTTGCACGGGTCTTCAAACTTGTTGGTTCTTGATGCGTTGGAATGGTAATTTGATGGAGCTTCTGAATATCTCATTTTCTTCATTTGTACACCTCTGAACAAGCTCTCAAATTGATGAAGACAGCAGCATCCATCGCGGGATTCGGAGAGGTTGATGATTTATCTTGCAACTCTTTTAGGCATGACTTCTTTTTTTTCATTATTCAAGCCTTGTCTACATGGTTAGTGAAAATCGGGCCTTTCCTGACATATGATTCTTTAAGGTCATTATCTTGACCAAGCGCAAAGCATGATCGAGATTTATTAAACTTATTGTAAACATACGCGTCCATAATTAACACCACATGTGAATTGTAGCAACAAGTCAAGGTGTAAATAAAAGGAGCATATGTTTCATGCATAGCACTTAGCTCATCATTAGGCAAAGGTTGTTTAGGTGTGAGATTAATTGGATCAAAAATAAATGTTTCCTCTTTTTCATTCTCAAGAAAATCTAGCCTATCAACATGATCACTATTGGAACAAGGCATAGACATTAAACTATTATTCATACTATTGGTTGAGCATGAGTATTTGAATTTATCAACATCAATACCAATAATATCTTGAGATTTCAGCGCGTACCTTGGCCTTAGAGTTTTTTCAACAAGAGTGATATTTGGTTCATCAAGCGGTGTTGAAGGCGAATCTATCTCAACAAGTGTAGTTGCCTCTTCATCACCATCTTGCAATTTCTTCAACTCATCATGTGGAACATGTAATCCTTCAACTATGTACGCATTCATCTCTTCTTTGAAGTCTTCTTTGTCAACCAGATCCACATCTTCAAAGACTTGTGTGTTGCTTTCTTTATCTTCCATGTACCACATGTCGTCAAGATCGCTCATTGTTGATTCACTCTTTCCTTCATCCTTGAGTACTTTCATGTCTTGATTTGCTAGTGTGTAGGCTTCAATAGCACACAAGTTATCATCTAGCTTGAGTCCTATCTCCTCCCATTTATCCTTTGAGTCACTAGGCTCATCACGGTTGTACTCTTCTCTTCCTTCATCATAAATCTTTGAGTTGTCAAACCGGTCGATCCATCCTTCATCTCGTTCTTCTCTTTCTTCTTCAAACATCTTTTGGATCGACTCTCCACTCATCTCTTGATCAAATATATCTTCAACTAGTTTGGCGACGTGTCAGCGTTCCTCCTTCCTTCGGTAGTTGATTAGTGGGGCGAAATCAACTTGAACCCAACCGGATTGCTTGAATTTCGCCAATGGTCTAGCATTCCACATACTTCGGCCTACATTCATGTTAGTTTCAACATTTTTAACATCCGAAATGACTTCTCTTACCTTGGGAAGTGGATCTTCACTTTCTTGTATGGTCGGTTCATCTTCCTTGACCTCCGGTTCATCTTTTTCAGAAATTTCAGCAAGCACCTTGGGCTTGATTTTATCATTTTGCTCCTCTCGACAACATCTTTGCCAATCTCGTATTGTTCTTTGTCCGTTGCTTATCCTTTGTAAGATTAGTGCGGCTTCACTAATTGTTTTATCCATTATATCACAACCTGCACACATGCTTACAAAACGAGATGAGTTAGGGGTTAGTGAAAAATAAAAGGTATGCAACATCAAGTCACCGGAAAATCCCAAGTTCGGGCCTCGCTCAAGTAGTTCATTAAAACGGTCCCATGCTTCATCAATTCCTTCATCCTCTCCTTGCTTGAAAGTGAGCACTTGCCTCCTTAAGTCTTGGACCTTGCTTATGGGAAAGAACTTCAAAAGAAACTTCTTCACTAGCTCATCCCAATTTCCTTTTGCTTCAACGGATGCAAGTGTGTACCATCTTCGCGCTTCATCTTCGAGAGAGAATGGAAAAAGATTCCACTTGAACCAAGCGACCGGAACTCCTTTTTGTTGCACCGTGTTGCATAACATCGTGAATTCCTTAATGTGTCTATATGGGTTGTCATCCTCCAATCCTCTAAATGGTTTTGTCGCCACTAACTTGATGATTCCAGGCTTCACTTTGTAGCGGGTTGTAGCAAACGTCAATTCTGATTTTTGCATCTCAATGTCTTCCATTGACGGCATTGCTAGCTCCCTTAGCGACATCTCTTCTTCTTCCAATGGTGAGGTGAACAAATCCATCTAGGCACAATAAAAGTAGAAAGAAAAACATAAAAGATTTTTTTTCTTTTTTTAGAAAATAAGGGTTAGGTGTTAGTAATCAACAAAATTAATACTAGATTAAACGTAGCAAACTGGCTTGCTCCTCGGCAACGGCGCCAGAAAAAGGGGCTTGTTGACGGATAAAACTCGTATCCACCTACGATCCGCAAGCGTACGGACCTACACCTTTTTCACCACGGGATTCCCAAGGTTCTTGTCAATCCGCAGAGCAAGGGGATTACTAGCGCTTAACCAAGTACTAATCTAGTTGAATGGAAAACCTTTGAAAGAGAGTATTAATCTAAAAGTAACGACAATCTAACCTAAGTTAATCTAGGTTAAGTTGATCAAACAAATATAGGGTTAAACTATATGGTAAAGGGTGAACACAAGAGAGAGAGGTTAAGATAGATAAGCGTTCCCTCCCTAGGATCTAGGATAACATGGTATGCATCTACTACACGAAAGCGGTAAACCAATCTACCGGGGGTTGTGACCACGGTTTCGCCCTTTCCCTCCTCTCGTACTGTCACTACGCGAAGGTATTCATGACTAGACCTATGATGGACATGGTATGTTGATGGAATCTATGGGAGTAGCGGATATCATACGCCCGAAAAACACGGTGGCCTACCTTAATCATCAAAGCATCATCAACATGAAAACAATAGATTGAAACCACGAATCGAGTAGCGATCACATAGCATGTATCCATCTAATCCTAGGGAAGAACGGAGACATTACCCCATCATCTTACACGGATTGAAGCACATAGGGGTGATGGAGACTCTGGAGAACGTCGTCGATGAAGATGGCGGCGATGGAGCTTGGGAACACCCCTAGGCCAACGGCTTGGAGTCCTCCTCTTGCTTCCTTCTCTCCGCCGGTGTTGATCCTTGTGACGAGCTCATCTAACTCTCTCCCTCATCTTGCGGCGGCGGTTTTCTGGTGATTGGCGTCGGTAGGATGATTTGTTCGATGTGGCGGCCGACGGCGGCGGAGGCAATAAATAGACGAACACCTAGGGAAAAGGGGGGACCGAACCGACCCCGGAGTGGGCTGGGCCGGTCGGCCCGGTTCGGCCCCGGTTTCCTCCCCGGTTGCTTCTCGCGTGATCCCTTATTCGTGTGCACTTGCATGTGGGCCTTTGACGTCGTTTCCTTCACGGTTAAGGCTTGAATCCTTGCTATGCAAGCTTCGCTGTTTTCTGGTTGAGTCCCTGAAGACTTGCACGTTGACGCTTCGGTCCTTGGGTCATTTGGAGTCATGTTCATCGCGTGTCTTGACTCTTGTCGGGCTTCATGATCTTCTTCCAAAGTGCTTGGTGAACTTATCCCGAAAGTCTCCTCTTTAGCGTAGATTTCCTGCGTAAACAACAAACTCCAAAATCGACATGCAAGTGTGAACTTGTTACATCATTAGTGTGCCTAGTGGCGGGTTAGTTGCAAATCATAATCGAAACCAATGTATAACAAGTACTCTAGGTTGACGGAAATTCACCCTCAACAGACGCGTATGTTTACAATAAGTTTTGTAAATCTCGATCATGCTTTGCACTTGGTCAAGCTAATGACCTTAAAGAATCATATGTTGGGAAAGGCCCGATTTTTACTAACCATGTAGACAAGGCTTGAATAATGAAAAAAAGAAGTCATGCCTAAAAGAGTTGCAAGATAAATCATCAACCACTCCGAATCCTGCGAAGGATGCTGCTGTCTTCATCAATTTGAGAGCTTGTTCAGAGGTGTAAAAATGAGGAAAATGAGATATTCAGAAGATCCATCAAATTACCATTCCAACGCATCAAGAACCAACAAGTTTGAAGACCCGTGCAAGGAGTTATGGAGGAAACATTGAGCGTTGCGCGTTCTGAAATTTCTGGACAGATTTCATCGCCGAAGTAAAACGGACGTAACTCTCTTGTCCGGAGTCCGATTTAAGCAAATAAAGACTCGTTGCAAAGGAAATTTTGTGCACTGTGCAATGGAGTAGAGCTTGAGTATACTTTCTGTTCTGGACATTAAAAAAATTCATGGAGTGAAGGCAGCACCGAAGGATGATAGAGAAGGAGATAACGATGAAACAAAAGGATGCTTTGGGCAAGTCTTCTATAAGTGATCAAGCACAACATGGGAAGTAAATTAAAGCTGCATTGGTACCTTTTCTTCTTGCATGAAGGGCCATGGCTATGTAACGAAAAGAATGTATGTGAGAAAGTCCAGCTCTATGACTTTAAATGAAGCGCTTTTCGGGAGGCAACCCGTTTCTTTATATTTTTACTACTTTCTTAGAGAGAATAAAGAATGGCACCATCTTATGATGATCAACTTGTGGTTATTAATCTAAGTTTAGATTTCCTTTTTAGAACCACCATCATGTTCATGCTCATATTTATTTATTTGCATGCATTGCATTTTGTTGTCCTCGTGATGTTTCTTTGTGTATACATGTTTTGCACATAGTTGGCTTGATTGTTTTATATACTTAATGATGTATGCTTCAGTTTCCATGTTAATGCTTCATAGGGCCCTATGGGTATTTTCCTTTTGTGATCTTCTGTAAACGTGGTGTTTAAACAAGATTGAGGACCATCATCGTTAAGTTCGATAAACCTAGCTGGCTTTTCATATGTTTTCATGTTGCTTTGGTTAGTTTATAAGCTTTGCAATGCACTTAATTTTTCTTGTGCTATAGACTTATTGATTTAGGGATAGACATGGTGTTTTAACCCTTGATAAATAAACCTTTATGGCTATGGAGAAATTCGGCAACCTAGTTGTAAACATGGTGTTTAGAACTAGGTGAAAACATTGTCTTTGTTTATATGCTTTCCTATCATGTGCATACACACCTTGCACCACGTACACTCATTAGGTTTTTATTCCTCATTAAACTAATTATGCCACAAGTTAAGAATCTTAGCAGGCATTGTTGGATTATTGGCAATTCTATCTACTCCCAACTGTCACCTTGGGGGTAGAATGTGCGTTTAAAACGTCTTACAGGCAAGATAAAGACTCTCACTACAAGGAAATTGAAGGATGGCTAAGAAGTGCTTTGTCTTCTTCTTCCATGACTAGCAAAATGCTAAGCATGGGGGAGACTCTGAATCTTCAATACATTAGTGCAACATGACACTCTAGAAGATAGAATGATAAAGATCGTTAACATCTCCGGATCAATGCGCAAGAAGGCACCAATCTCATCAAAATTCTGCATGGTCTCAAAGGGAAAACACTGGATACTTTTGGATATTTAGAAACCAGATGAAGTTACGATTCCAACAAATCAAGAATCAAGACAATCGGAGGATCCTACAAGCGGTTATGCCCGAATCACCGAGTGCGGTTATGCATACCATGTTATCCTAGATCCTAGGGAGGGAACGCTTATCTTTCTTGCTCACTCTCTTGTGTTCACCCCTTTACCATCTAGTTTAACCCTAGATTTGTTTGATCAACTTAACTTCGATTAACTTAGGTTAGATTGTCTTTACTTTTAGATTAATACTCTCTTTCAAAGGTTTTCCATTCGATTAGATTAGTACTTGGTTAAGCGCTAGTAATCCCCTTGCTCCGCGGATTGACAAGAACCTTGGGAATCCCATGGTGAAAAAGGTGTAGGTCCGTACGCTTGCGGATCATAGGTGGATACGAGTTTTATCCGTCAACATTTGGCCAAGTTCCTCATGCCAACATGGGCTAGTCGGCGATGCCACAGCCAACCCAAGTCGGATTTTGCCACTAAGCAAGCCTTAGGGTCCACCTTCACTTTTGTGAAATCCACATAGTAAAATTTTCCCTGTAAATGACCTGCAAAGACAATAGAGGAATCCTCCCTTCTAAAGACAGTCACACCCTCATGAGTAAAGAGACAATTGTAGCCTTTCTCACAAAGTTGTGAAACCGACAACAAGTTGTATCCTAACCCTTGAACATGATAAACATCTTCAATTGAATTTGTTGTTGAGATAGCAATTTTACCTAGACCAATAACATCTCCTTGACCATTGTCTCCATAGATGATAGTTTCCGTAGGGTTGTCATAACAATCAAGGGATGCAAATAAGCCTTCATCTCCGGTCATATGATTAGTAGCACCACTATCAATCAACCACGCACTTCCACCAGAGGAGTAGGCCTACAAAACAAGTTTAAGATTTTGGTTTAGGTACCAATAATGATTTGGGTCCTTGGAGGTTAGATGCATAAACTTTTGGAACCCACACACTCTTCCTCATGGCCTTCATGGCATAGGCCCCAACATACTTGACCACCATTTTACCATTATGGTCCAAGGTTACAATGTAGTCACAAGTGTAGTTGGGAGAGGGCTTGTGCTCAACCACATTCTTCGATGCCTTTTGTGGAGTGTTAACTCCACTATTTCCTTTTGTGGTGTTCATTTCCTTTGGCATGTCCTTGGTTGTGGTAGAGGTGGTGACTCCATGGGCAATATCCATAATAGTGTTTAAGTAGCCACCCTTGTTCCACAAGGAAATCTCATGCCCTTTCACAACAACTCTACCATTGGCCTTGTTGTTCTTGCGGTGCCCAAGTCCTTGCTTTTCAACCACCTTGGGTATGGACTTGGCACCAATGTTGCCTTGAGTAATCAACATGTTCAAACAAGCAATTTCCTTGTCCTTGCTCTTAATTTTCTCTTCAATCCTTGCATGGTTAGTCTTAAGAGCATTTATATCAATGTTAGAACAAATAGAACAACCTTTGCTAGTGGATGCACTAGAGTCCAGTATTGCCGAAGGAGTGGCTTTGGTGCTTTGCCAAAGACTACTATAGTTAGCTTCAAGATTTTTATATTTCTCTGTCAAGCATGAAAGGTTTGATTGAAGTTCACTATGAGTATCCTTTAGAGATTCTAGGATTCATTTGTTAAAGTATAATCTTTTGACATCCTCTTGTTGGAATCATTAGCCAAAGACAAGTCCGTGGTCAACTTTTCCACCTTAGCCCTTTCCTCGGCAAGAGATTTCTCTAGAGAAAGGTTTCTTTCCTTTTCAAGGATAAGTAAGTCTTCTTGCTCATGGATGATCTCCTTCTTTTCCTCTAGTTTGTCCAAAAGCTTTTTAATTTCCTTGTGGCCCTTTTTACCAAATTTCTTTATCATGTTGTCTTCCATTTCCTTTTCCTCATCTATGTTTTCTATGTCACTACTAGGTGTGGATGAAGAAGAGGTTGGAGAAGATGAGGTGGTAGATTCTTGTACCTTGCTCCCCCTTGCCATTAGGAAAAAGTGAGAGTGGTCCTCATCATCGGAGAGGTTGTTGAAGAGGTGTGGTGAAGATGACCCTTGTGCCATGGCGACGGTTGTCATGCCTTGCTTCTTCGGTTCCTCATCTTCATCACTTGAGTCCCATTGTTGACCCACGTGTGCACGCCCTTGGTACTTGTTCTTGTATTCCTTACTCTTCTCCTTGTATTTCTTATCTTCCTCATTCTTGTTCTTGTTCTTGGGACACTCGGCAATAAAGTGTCCATACTCTCCACACTCATAGCATTTCCTTTGAGATTTCTTCTTTCTTTCATCGCCGCCTTTTCTTGATGTTCTTGACTTCAACAATTTCTTGTACTTCCTTATGGCAAAGGCAGTTTCTTCATCCGTGCTTCCTTCATCGCTAGTGTCTTCCTTCTTGCTCTTGGAGAGCTTGGGCTTTGCTTCCACCACTTCACTAGAGCTAGCATTAAGGGCTAAGCTCTTGCCCATCTTCAAGGTTAGAGACTTCTACACATCTTGATCAACTAGTTCTTGATGCAAGATTTCTCCAAGAAGTTGAGTGGGTGTCATTGTTTGGTATCTTGGATCCCTTCTTATCATTGTCGTCAAGTTCTTGTCCTTAGGGGAAAAAGCTATTAGCAACTTCTTTGTGACCTTTGAATCATCCCAATCTTTACTTCTGAGGGCTCTAATGTCCGAGACAAGGACCATGAGCCTATCATACATTTCTTGTAGGGTCTCTCCATCCTTCATGAAGAATAGCTCAACTTCCCTATTGATTAGGTCCATTGTCACACCCGTTTTTCCGAAGAAAACCGAATGCATCTCATATGTGTGCCAGGATTAGAATTTCACACATATGATAGACTCATGAGTGTAATATCATAAAACAATGCTCAAAAACATACAGAAAAGATATATTAACTTTTATTACACTCACGAGGGTAGACTCGAAGGTCTTTACACAAACAATGATAACTATGAAGACGCGACTCCATCTTCATCTTCCACAGGCATCTGACTGGTTGATCGCATCCTCAGAACTCCTCGTAGTCGCTGAAGTACTCCACTTCGGGATTCTTCTCTGAACAGCGTAAGCAAGGATGAGTACACTTATGGTTGGTACTCAGCAAGGCCACAAGAATAACTAGAAATCAATATTAAATCCATCTTTAAGTTCATTAATCATATGAGGGTCCAGGCCGCTCTTAACCGTGAGCGTGGCTGATCGATCAGTTTTACACTCTACATAGGTTGCACACTTTCACCACAGTTCGCGTAAAAGTTCTGAAGAACTTTGAACCCAACCATGCATGTGCTGATCAGGCACAATACCACACTTCCGAGGTGTCATTGCATAGGGACGCTACGAAGCCTTTACAAAGATATGCAAAAGCACCAACAACCCACGACAGTTACAGCCCAGGCGGACCATAACCCTCCCAAATGGTCAGCACCTTAGCAAAGGCTGCTACCCCAAAAGAACCGGGCTATACCCCTGCAACCCAGAGCCCCCTGTGTTCCTTTCGGATAAGGTCACCAGTACAATCGCATAACTAATTAATTGGCTAAGCCAGAGCCATGTGGATTGTGGTTGCACTGTTTTCCTGGGTGGTTCTCCATGTTCTGATTAATTTATAGTATTCTTGATTAAATAATAGGTAGAATGGTGGTTAGGATCACTTGCCTTTCTCCAATGATAAGGTACTCTCCTTTACTTCAAAGCTCTGCACTTGTTCTTCCTCGAACGGCGCGTTGTCTACGATCATGCAAGAAAACATGCAATAAATAAAAAATACATAAAACATTACTAAAAGACTAAAACAAGCCTCTAGAACTAACGGTCTCTGAGAGACGGTCACGTGGACACCAAGAATGCTAAAAACGGAGCTAAGACGGAAAAGATATTGCTTGAACAAGATTCAGGGGCTAGATTGTGAGAAAACTTGGGCTTCAACGGCTTATCTGCAAGAAAACAGGGACCTAAACACAATTATGTGCAAAACTAGGAGGGCTAACAAGTAAAAGATGAAGGGTGGACTTTAGTACATAGAAGGTAAGGAGTTCAGGGGTTAAAACATAAGAAAAAAGGACTTCATTGTAGGGATCTTCATGGGTGGAAAAGGGCATTTATGTGATATTTAAAAGAGCAGGGGCATTTTTGCAAAAAGGACGGCGGCGGCTTCGGTTGACCGTTACTTGAACTGTTGACCTGGGCTTGGGCGGATCGGGTTCGCTGATCTGCGATCGGACAGCGGCCGGCTGCGGGTGGCGGCGGAACAGAGGCCCGCGGCGGCGCTGGGCGGCGGGGACGCCGGAAGTTCACCGATGAAGCTCAAAATCGAGCTCCCGGTGGCCAAACGCTACAGGACCAAGACGGAAACGAAGCTAGGGAGATGTGGAACTCACTGAGAGGCTTGAAGAGGCGAGGAACTCTGCAAGATGGGAGATCGGGGTGGCGTTGCTCCGGCGGTGGCGGAGCTCCGGTCTCGGGCGGCGGCGGCGCTGCACTAGCGAGGAGAGGAGAGGAGCGGCGCGGGGTGAAGAGGAGGCCCTAGGGCACCTTTTATAGGGTAGAAGCAGGGAGAGGGAAGGCCGGCAAGGCGGTGGTGCAGGCGCAATGGCCGGCCGCCATTAATGCTCAGTGGGGAGCTCCGGGTGCGGCGGTTTCGGTGCGAGGAGGAGGTGGAGGCGGCACGAGTGGGCGGCGGTTCACTCACCGTGGTTTAAATGAGGGAGCAGGGAAGCGCGGGAAGGCCGGAGGCGGCGGGGAAAGCCGGCGGCGACGCAGGGGAGAAAGGAGGGGCGGACGGAGGTAGGGGAGGACCTGACAGGTGATCCCCACCTGTCAGTGAGAGGGGAGGAAGAGAGGAGGCGGGAGGGAGATGGGCCGTGTGGGTCGAAAGGGAAGCCGGGCCGGGTGGGAAAAAAAGAAAGAGGGGGGAGGAAGAGAGGTGGGCCGAGTCGTTGGGAAGGGAGAGAGGGTTAGATTAGGTTTGATCTTTTTCTCTTTCTTTTTTTTCAAACCCTTTTAAACCACTTTTCAAAACCCCTTTTAAATCAAACCTTTTACACAAATTTTTGCAAACTTTTCACAAACCTTTTTCACAATTATTTTTTAAAGACTTTTAAAGCCACACAACAATAAACTCATGCATTTCAACATGATGCTCACACACGTGGTTATTTTTCTAAATTAATTAAGCATTGTTTCATAATTTTAGAGCAAAATTAATTAGTCAAAATTAAAGAACCCTTAGAAAATAAAATTAACTATTTTCTAGCACTTTTAAAAGTGATGGAATTTTAGGGTGTGACATCCATCTTCCCTTGTCTCACATGTTCGGTTCCCTCGTGTGCTTCCTTGAGTGTATCCCAAATCACCTTGGCAATTTGGATGTTCCGCACTTTGTTGAACTCTTGTGCACACAAGGATCCCGTGATGACTCTTGTTGCTTGCACATTGCGGTGGAGGTCTTGCTCATGCTCAATTGTGAGGGCTTCTCCTTCGGCGGGTATTGTAACACCTACAACGACAATCTTCCAAAGAGAAGGATGAAGCCCGTGAAGGTGCATTTGCATATCATAAGCCCATTTGGGATAGTCCTTCCCATCGAAATGAGGAGGCTTTCCAAAATGCACGGAATAGAATTTATCGTTAGAGTTGATGCCCAGAATTTGCGTGTAGTTGTGGGGCACTTCGTAGAAGTCGGAGTGAGTGTACTTGGCTTGCTCCTTCTTGATCATCTTCTTGAGGAGCTTCTTGCCCATCTTCTTGGCCTTCCTCTTCTTCTTAGTCTTTCTTCTCTTCTTTGCCGCCTTCTTTGCCCCATCATCATCATCCTTGACATCTTCATCACTTGAGTCGGAGTCCGAGCCGGAGTCGGAATTGGATGATGAGTCGTCAGAGCTATTGATGTTGGATGGTGTTCGGCTTGGGGCCTTGCCGGTGAGGTCACCGACTTGAGCTGCCTTGAGCTCTCTCTCTTGAGCTTCTTTTGCGGCAACTTTTTCGGCGGTTGGGTTGCTTCCAATCCCTGACATCTTGATCCCTTAGCGGTTAAGCCTAAATCAAGGGATTAGGCTCTGATACCAATTGAAAGGACCTTGTGATGCCTAGAGGGGATGAATAGGATCACTTTAAAAATCTGCAAAAACTTAGCAGCGGATCAGCGACCGGATGACCCGGCACGACTGAACGGATGACTCGGGGGGTTCGGGTCACCCTGGCACTTGTGCCGGATCAACCAATGCACAAGAGTAAAACACAATAATTCAAGAAGAAAGTGAATTTGTAGAAGTATATGAACCAAACTTAGTGTGATTGATGTGGAAACAACCTGCAACAAAGGATATTACAAACAATGTAGATAGATTCAAAGATAACTTCTAGGGTTAGGGGGAAAATTAAGAACACAAGCAAGCAAGAGAGACAAGTGATTTGTTTACCGAAATTCACCTCCACTAAGAAGGTTACGTCTCCGTTGAGGTTCCCACAAAGGGAGGGCTATCACAAAGAGCCACTTGCCTCACCCAATTCACCACAAAGGTAAATTGGTGCTCACTAAGAAACTCCACAAAGGAGAGGGTAATACAAACGTTCCCGGGTGCTCCACATGGAGAGGGCACTCAACAGGCGACGCCTAACCGTCTAGAAGCAAGCTTCAAGAGGAACAAACGTGAATCGATCAACCAAAGCCACCACAAGTGCTTCTTGAGAGGAGGGAGTGAAGATCTCTCACAAAGGGGCTAAATCCTACACCTCAAATGCTCTCACACTCAAACCCTAGGAGGAGTCCGTGATTGGAGTGCTTGGGAATGAGTTGGGAGAGAGGGTTTAAGCTTTGGAGGTGGAACAATGGAGTGGGAGGCGGAACCCTAAAGAGGAGGAAGAAGGGGTATTTATACCCCCTTCCCCCGAGCTAGCCATTGGGGCTCCTTGCGGCCTGGCCGGGTCACCCAGCACGGGTGGCCGGGTCACCCGCCTCCTTATAGAACTGACCCGGGTCGCCCGGCCACTCATGCCGGTTGACCCGGTAGGGCTGGAGGAGGGAGGAAGGGTGAGTCTGAGGTTCTAAAGAATTTTTCTAAGCAATTCTCTTGTGATTTCACTCTTAGAAAAGATGAGATAAGATTAAGAGAAGCACTTGTAGCGAACCTCGACCAACCGACCACATCCCTCTTTATAGTACGGTGTTTCCTAAACTCAAATTCAAACCAAAAATTAAAATTAAATTGTCGATTGAGCTTCAACACCATCCAAAAGAAAATGAGGGCCTTCCTTTGAGTATTCATATTTATTTAATCTTTTAAGCCTCCACACATCTCATTGAAAGCATTAATCCTCCCAAATTGCATTGTCATTATCACCAAAATAATTAGGAGCCTAGATTCACTTTCAAGGAGATGCGCCTCACTGGCCTGACGTCACGGCGTCGTCCCGTGCAGGCGTGAGACGGGTGGTCGTACCCTTTTCGAGGGTTCTGCCGTCCTTTTTCGAGGGTGCGGCGTGCGGGATGTACGGGAGTGGGCGGCAAAGTGTCACGGAGCTGACACTGGCCTCACCGCACAACACCGTACAGTGGCGGGGATGGCCCTACCAGGAGAGTTGGCGGAACAGCGCCTTGATATGATTCCCAGGAGGTGTCAGTGGGCCGGCGTGGCGGGGATTCACCTTTTTAACCCGGGCGCCTGCGTTGTGTCAGAGCAGTTAATGCTCCGGTCGGGGGAGTGGGTGCGAGAGTGGCGGATCCGCGAGAGTCTCGAGTGAGGCGGAGTCTCGCCCAAGGGGGTGTCCAGCCCTCGAGCGAGGCGGAGTTCTGGTAGTACAGCCCTGTGCCCCTCGAGCGAAGCGGAGTTTCACTCGAGGGGTACTGGGGTCCACCGTTTTGAGTGTAATTTATGACCCACGCGTTCGTTTGTGTTTTTGTTATTCGTGAAAAGATGGGTTTCCCCAGGTTATTAGGGGACCCTTATGGCTGTCCCCGACAAGTAGTGAAAAAAGACTTGGAAATCCTTTCTAAGGGTAGAAGCGACGTAGTTGTTGGATGTTCCAAGCGTTGGTGAGTTCCTTGCCATCCTTGTTTGAAACCTTGTAGGTGCCGGGTTTGAGCACTTTGACGACGACATAAAGTCCCTCCCAGGGGGGCGACAGCTTGTGGTGGCCTCGATTGTCTTGGCGCAGTCTTAGGACTAGGTCCCCTTCGTCGATGTCTTGGCGTCGTATCTTCCGGGCTTGGTACTGTCTCAGTGCTTGCTGGTACCTTGCTGAGTGCATCAGGGCCACGATGCGGGCCTCGCTCAATTGATCCATTGAGTCCTCGCGGGCTCGCTGGTTGGCGCCTTCGTCATGCCCTTGACTCTGGGTGACCTGTACACCAGGTCCGTGGGGAGGACGGCCTCCGCGCCGTAGACCAGGAAGAACAGGGTGAATCCCGTGGCCCTGCTCGGGGTGGTCCTGAGGCTCCAAACGACCGTCGGCAGCTCCTGGATCCATCTTCGGCCAGGCCTTGTAAGATCATGTCGTTGGCCCGCTCCACTTGACCATTGGTCTGTGGATGTGCGATGGCCGCCCAGTCCACGCGGATGTGGTACTTGTCACAAAACTCCAGGAACTTCCTGTCGGTAAATTGGGACCCATTTTCGGTGATGATGGAATTAGACACCCCGAACCGGTGGATGATGTCAGTGAAGAATGATACGCCTTGCTCTGCCATGAGGTTTATGATTGGGCACACCTCGACCCATTTAGAGAACTTATCTATGGCAACCAGCAAGTGAGTGTAGCCCCCGGGCGCCTTTCACAGGGGCCCGATGATGTCCAACCCCCCCCCCCACGGTGAAAGGCCATGTGATGGGAATCGTTTGGAGGGCATGCGCTGGGAGATTGGTCTTGCACGCGTAGAATTGGCACCCCTCGCAAGTGCGCACGACCAGTGGGCATCAGCGACCGCGGTGGGCCAGAAGAAGCCTTGGAGGAACGCCTTGCCTACGAGGGTACGCAGCACCGCGTGGTGACCACACACACCCGTGTGGATGTCGCGGAGGAGCTCGCGACCTTGGGGGATGGGGACACATCGCTGCAAGACGCCGAACGCGGCGTGCTTGTATAGCTCGCAGTCGACACTGGTGAACGACTTGGCCATCCTGGCGATGCGCCTAGCCTCGGACCGATCCTGGGGTAGTTCTCCTCGATCCATCGAAGGAAAGTATTTGGCCCGCCAGTCCTTGGCGCAAGGGGCTGTCTCTGTGTCCATGGCCTCAGCCTCGTCCACCCCGTAGCCCTCGAGCAGGGAGAGCACAAATGCCTCGTTCGAGGGGTTCTCATCCATAGGCTCTGCGCCCGCTGGATTCGAGGGAGCCCCCGAGGTTTCCTCCTAGCTCGAGGGTGATGGTTCGAGGTCAATGGATAGTTTCGCGACGTCTCGCGTAAAAACGTTCGGGGGAACGGTGATTCGCCCTGACATAATCTTGGAGAGTTCGTCCGCCTCCTCGTTGTACCTGGGGGACATGATTGAGCTCGATGCCATAGAACTTGTCCTCGAGGGCTCGTACAGTGTTGCAGTAGGCCTCCATCTTGTCATCGTGGCAACTCGCATTCTTCATGACTTGGTCAATCACGAGCGGCAAGTCTCCCCTGACGTTGAGGCGTTTGATGCCTGTTTCGATGGCAATTCGGAGGCTGCAAAGAAGGGCCTCGTACTCTGCCATGTTGTTTGACGCGGGGAAATGTCGGCGTACCACGTACCTCATGTGTTCCCCGAGGGGTGAGATGAAGAGTAGGCTCGCGCCTGCCCCCGTCTTCATCACCGACCCGTCAAAGTAGAGGGTCCAGCACTCAGCCTAGATTTGTGGCGGCAGCAGCTGTGTGTCCGTCCACTCGGCGACGAAATCCGCCAGGATCTGGGACTTGATTGCCTTGCGCGGTGTGTAGGCGAGCATCTTGCCCATAAGTTCCACAGACCACTTGGCGATCCAGCCCGCCGCGTCCAGTTACGGATGATCTCCCCCAACGAGAACGAGGAGACTATCGTGACCGGGTGAGCCTCGAAGTAATGCCGCGGCTTGCGCCGCCCGAGCATTACCGCGTAGAGCAGCTTCTGGATCTGCGGGTATTGTGTTTTGGTCTCAGGCAGCACCTCGCTGACGTAGTATATGGGCCTCTGGACTGGTAGGGCGTGCCCTTCCTCCGTTCACTCCACCACGATGACAGCGCTGACCACTTGGGAGGTTGCGGCAACATAGAGGTACAGAGGCTCGCCATTCTGGGGCGGGTTGAGGATTGGCGCATGGGCGAGTGTGGCCGTGAATTTGTCCAGTGCCTCATGGGCCTCGACCGTCCAGGAGAAACGCTCATGCTTCTTCAGGAGCCGGTAGAGGGGCAAGCCCTTTTCGCCGAGCCGCGAAATGAAGCGGCTCAAGGCAGCAAGGCACCCCAACACCTTTTGGACCCCTTTGAGGTCTCGAATCGGGCCCATCCAGTCGAGGGCCGCGACTTTCTCGGGGTTGGGCTCGATGCCCCGCTGAGAAACGATATACCCTAGCAACATGCCGCGCGGCACCCCAAAGACACATTTTTCGAGGTTCAGTTTCACCCTGTTGGCCTGCAGGCAATCGAACGCAATGCGCAGGTCGTTAACCAGGTCATCCGCCTTCCTGGTCTATATGACTATGTCGTCTACATAGGCCTCAACGATTCGCATGATGTGGTCTCCGAAGACGTGCTGCATACATCGCTAGTACGTGGCGCCCGCATTTCGGAGGCCAAACGACATCGTCACGTAGCAGAACATTCCAAATGGTGTGATGAAGGAAGTCGCGAGCTGGTCGGATTCCTTCATCTTTATTTGGTGGTACCCGGAATAGGCATCAAGGAAACATAAAAGCTCACACCATGCAGTTGAGTCAACAATTTGATCGATCTGTGGCAAAGGAAAAGGAACTTTGGGACATGCTTTTTTCAAACTAGTGTAATCTACAAACATCCTCCACTTCCCATTCTTTTTCTTAACTAGTATAGGATTAGGTAGCCACGTAGGGTGAAAGACTTTCTTGATGAATCCGGCCTCAAGGAGCTTCCGCAGCTCCGCTCTGATCACCCGGCGCCGCTCTTCGTCAAAGCATCGCAGCCGCTGCTGCACGACTGGGGAGTGAAGTAGGTTGTCAAGGGAGTGCTCGGCGACCTCCCTCGGGATGACTGGCATGTCCGAGGGGATCCACGCAAAGATGTCGGCATTGGCGCGGAGGAAGTCGACGAGCACCACTTCCTATTTCGGGTCGAGGGTGGAACTGACACTCAACGCCTTGCCCTCAGGGGCAGTAGGGTCAAGGGGCACCACCTTGGTCTGCTCAGCAGCCTCGAAGTTGCCCGCGTGCTTGACAGAGGAGTCGAGTTCCTCGTTGACCAGCTTCTGTAGGTTCGCGACGAGCGCCTCGTCAAGCGCCAACGCCTCAGCGTGCTCCACGCACTCAACGTCGCAGTCGAATGTGTGCTTGATCGACGAGCCCACGGTGATGACGCCTTTCGGTACTGGCATCTTCATCTTGAGGTACGTGTAGTTCAGCACCGCCATGAACTTGGCGTAGCATGGCCGCCCAAGGATGGCGCGGTACGTGCCCTTGCACCCCACAACCTTGAAGGTGAGTGTTTCCTTGCAGAAATTGTCCAGCTTGCCGAACCAGACCGGCAGATCGATCTGCCCGAGAGGCTGGATGCGCTTGCCTGGCGCGACGCCATGGAACGACGTCGTGCTGGGTCGCAGCTGGTCCAACCCAATCCCCATCAGCCACAGGGTGTGCGCGTAAAGGATGTTGAGGCTGCTGCCCCCGTCCATCAGCACCTTGGAGAACTGCAAGTTGCCGATGACTGGATCAGCAACCAGCGGGACTGGCCTGGGTTGGGAATGTGGTTCGGGTGATCCTCGCGGCTGAAAGTGATGGCGTCCGGCGACCAGTCAAGGAAGGAGGGAGGAGCCTTCTCTGCCGCGACGACCTCGTGTTGCTCCCGCTTGCACTGGCTATTGGACATGTCCATGGTCGGTCCCCCGAAGATGAGGAAGACGTTCTCCACCGCCGGGAAGCCGCCGACCTCGCCGGGCTTCTGGGTGCATGCCCGTAGGTCCCAAGAGTTCCCAGGGCACACGTATGTGCCCTGGAAGTTTCCCATGAATGTGCGCACCAGGTCGTCCCAGTTGTGGATCTGGCTGGGTGGCAGATGTTCAAGCCACGTCCGAGCTGAGTTCACGAGGTGTAGCAGCAAGTTGCGGATGATGACCTCATCGGTGGTGGCGTCGCCCAGCTGGCACGTCAGGCGATAATCGTTGAGCCACACACGAGGGTCTATCTCCCCCGTGTACTTGTCGATCGAGGTGGGCTGGCGGAAGCGCTGAGGGAAGCTCGTCGTGCGGATTCCCGGCTGAACACACGGGTCCCCGGGGGCTCTGGTGTCGGCGAGCGATCCTCGCAGTTGTCGTAGCATCCACCCCGCCGGGGGTGGTAGCCTGCCGCCGCCCATGCTTCTGCGTTGCCTGTTCGGCGCGTGTTGATGACGTTGCGGGCGTCGCGGTCCTGAGCCTGTCCACGCGTATCAAGGATCCGCTCCCTGACCGGGGTTCGGCCCTGGTTGGCCGGTTGCCCTGCCGCACCGTCTGTGTGGACGGATGCCTCTTGGCCCTACGCGCCGCCGTCATCCCGGGCGCTACCCTGCTGGCATATGCGGGACGCCGAGCTTCCGGCATGTTGCACGGCCGCTTGCTCGATGAGCGCCTGCGCCTCGCGGTGCAGGTTTCGCGCCTCGGGCGTCGAGGGAGCGGGCATGGCCCGTAGTAGCGTCGCGGCTGCGATGAGCTTCTGACTCGCACGCAGAGGTGTGTTTGGATCGTCGATGTTGAAGTCGGCATTGATGTGCTCGCGGGCCTCCTCTGCGAGCTTAGCCTTGAGCTCACGCGCTTGAGCCAGTTGCGCATTGATGTCGGCGCCTCTTGCCTGCGAGGTGGGGGTGTGCTTGGCCCCGGGTTCTGGGGTACGCCAGCCCCCGGGTTCTGGGGGGCTTCTCCGTTGCCGGCCCCCGCCACGTTCGTGCCGTCGTCCTGGTTGTCTACGACTACCACGAAGCACTCACGTGCGGGGTCGTGGTTCCCGGCACTGGAGTCGTCGGAACAGCCGAACCAATAGTCTGCAACGTCGAGGAACCGCTGAACATCACTGGGTTCGGCACGCCGGAGAAGTCCCACTCTGCGTACCCATGTGAGGTGGCGGGTGGCAGCTCGCTGGCGGAGCCGTGGTACGACTCATCGTTGGTGGTGGCGATGAGGTTCCTGACCGCCAGGAGGTGGTGGCCAGGAAGATCCTCGTACGCCGCCACGTCCGTGCTAGTGGACGAGGCGTAGGCTGTCGTGGCGTTGCACATCCCGTGGGGGAACCGCAACTCAGGAGCTACGCGCTCCCCCGTGGACGTTGCCGTCGTCTCGCTGGCAGGCGCGTCGCATTGTGCTGTGGAGCGCGCGGCCCGGCGTCGCTCCATCCGCGCCCGGCGCGAGTGTTGGCCGGAGCGCCGTCGGCGTCGGGGTGCCGAGGGGCCCGCAGCGTCCACCTGAGCGGGTGCTGGAGCATCAGCAGCGGACGTGACGGGAACCGGTCCTGGGCCGGTTGACCGCCACGGGTGAAGCTCGGCACGGTTGGTGATGCGCATGAGGTAGTCATTCCCCGTGGCCTGGAAGTTCAGGCTCCCGAACTAGATTTAGAATCCGGTTGGGAGGGGGTCCGAGCTGCCCATGGAATACCTCTGGGTCCTGTACTCAGTGCGGATCACCATCGAGATGGCTGGTCGAAAGTTGATCTTTAGCGCAGCTCCCCTACCTGGCGCGCCAACTATCAGTGCGAAAAGTAGCCCCGACACTAACTAGTATGAGCGTTGAGATCTATCTCTCAATGGCCGGTGCTAAGCAACTAAGTGACACGAGATTTATCCTGGTTCCGGCCGGGGCCGTACGTCCAGCAGGGGTGTGCTCGAGGCACTGTATTGCGCTGCACCGTGGTGCTTGCAGAGGGGAGCTACAAGCGAGGCGGAAGAGGAGGCGGTGCCTCCAAGTCCCTGAGGTTTGATTGAGGCGGGATGTCAATATTGTGGTGAAGGCGGTAAGCGTGTGAGTGTGCACTATCCGTCCTTCCCGCGGCTGGGGTACTGCCTCCTCCTTTTATAGGCCAAGAAGAGGTAGTTTACAAACGTGCCGCACAGTTCTAGCTACGTGTGGCCGTATGGTGTACAGTGCCACGGAATGGATGGTCATCCTGGCAAATCTTGCTCCAGACAAGGTGTCACTGCGAGTCCTGTGTTCGTCCAGGAGCGGCTTCAAGGGTAGCAGCGTGGGAATTTCTCCTTTGGTCGTCGTGCGTGCGTCAGTTCAAGGGTCGGGCTGACAGAGAGTTGGTGGTCGCACAGTGGGGGACGTGGTGATGTCTTGTCGTCCTGGGCTCCCACAGCACCGGGGATGGTGCTGCAGTGCTCGGGATGTTGGCGTAGCGGCGGGGATGGCCACACTGGGCCTTTGGCAACGGAGGAGACGCGCCTCACTGGTATGACGTCACGAGGTCGTCCCGTGCGGGTGTGAGGCGGGCGGTCGTACCCTTTTAGAGGGTTCTGCCGTCCTTTTTCAAGGGTGCGGCGTGCGGGCCGTACGGGAGTGGGCGACATAGTGTCACGGAGCTGACACTAGCCTCACCACATAGCGCCGTACAGTGGCGGGGATGGCCCTACCAGGAGGGTTGGCGGAACAGCGCCGGGATATGATTCCCAGGCGGTGTCAATGGGCCAGTGTGGCGGGGATTCGCCTTTTGACCCAGGCACCCGCGTTGTGTCAGAGCAGTTAATGCTCCGGTCGGGGGAGTGGGTGCGAGAGCGGTGGACCTGTGAGAGTCTCGAGCGAGGCGGAGTCTCGCCTAAGGGGGCGTCCAGCCCTCGAACGAGGCGGAGTCTCACCCGAGGGGGCGTCCAGCCCTCGAGCGAGGTGGAGTTCTAGTAGTACAACTCTGTGCCCCTCGAGCGAAATGTTGTTTCACTCGAGGGGTACTGGGGTCCACCGTTTTGAGTGTAATTTATGACCCGCGCGTTCGTTTGTGTTTTTGTTATTCACGAAAATATGGGTTTCCCCAGGTTATTAGGGGACCCTTATGGCTATCCCCGACACCTGGCCAGAGTGAGCAATGTCTGCTCTTTGTTATGCATTTCCAAGTGACATTATTGCATGCATTGGTTTAGGGGTGTGTGCATTAGTTCAGGGGGAGCTTGCATATGTGCTGGGGGAGCTCTTGTGTGAGTTCTTTCTTTGGTGGTTTGCTCGTTGTTGAGAGCTTATTTTTACTCGGTTGTGTTGAGCCATTGCCCCTGCCTAAGGGGTCCGGGACCGTTTCATTCAAGTGATATTGTTCTTTGCCTTTGTTTCGGCTTTCGATCACTTGTTTGATTTCTTTTGTTCGTTTCTTTCCTTTTTTTCCTTTTCTCTTTTGTTTAGCGACTGTGTGTGTTATCAATGCACTCATCAAGGGAGAGACTGAGGACATGTGTGTGTCCGAGGACTGGTGGATGGTCGCTCCTTAGTTATGAGTGATTGACAATGTTGTGTGGACCGACTCTTGACCTAGTATTGCAGGTGCAGGTTGCAGCTTGATTTGCGTTGGTGCAGGTGAAGAACAAGCGCAAAAGGTCTATGACGGTGTGGCCTCTAGGTGTGGAGAAACAAGTAGGCTTGGTTCGAGGGACCTGGTGGCCAGCGGGATAAAGTGCGGGCCGCATGCACTACGTGAAAAACTGTCTTTGGTAACGGGCGTAGATCGCCTTTGGTAATGGGCAATGCGCCCATTACCGATCAAGTGTTAGAAATAAGCCAAGAAAGGTAACGGGCAGATGCCCGCTACTGATAAGACATATTCGTAACGGGCATTAAACAACGACTATTACCACAACTAGCCACCGGTCACGTGAAAATTACTGTGTCTATGGTCCCATAGGGAACTTTGGTAACGGGCACCAAACAAAGCCCGTTACTGTGAAATCAATATCAGAGACGCGTGTGGTGAACCTGCGTCTCCGATGTCTAAATGAACGGGCCACGTATTGGTAACGGGCTTTTACGGTGCCTGTTACTTTGCTGGCAAGTTTGTAACGGGTGCTCCAATTGAAGCCCGTTACTCAGTGGTCAATGTTTGTAACGAGCTTTAATTAACGCCTGTTACAGATATGTAGGCCACCCCTACGGAACCTCCGCCGCCTACTTTACGGCTACATCTCCGATCCGGCCAGGATTTGGCGACCATCGAGGGCCGCATCCTGGAACCAGCCAGGATATGACTAAATTCACAGAAATTAGATCCAACATCCAAATTCACAGAAATCCACAATTCACATGCATCATATGAAAACTTCAGCATCATTATCTCATACAAGTAGGAAATGCATCTCCCAAGGAGGAATGCAACAATATCACAAAAATTCATGGTCAATGAGGAATGCAAAATTTCATGGACAAGGAGGAATGCAAAAATGTCCTAGTCACCAAACACAATATTAGCCCACACAGTTTCATCAGCATGAAATTTTCCTCCGGCTGTGATCACCTGTTCCATGACGAATGTGGCAATTCTTTCACGAACATCTACTAGCGAAGATTTGTCGAGAGGACGCTCTAGCCCTAATCTCTGGATATAATAATGTCACCAGTCGGCACACAAATATAGGTGGTTACCAAACATGTGTAGTGCTAATAAGCAAGAACTGTGCTCAGTTGCAGGTTTTACAAATGAAGATCCCAAGAAAGTACCTTCATATGTGTGCCGCTATATTTAATTGAAGCATGTGATAGGCACAATAGAAGCCGCAGAGTCTGGATCCAGTAGGTTGTTGGTGGCACTGCAATAAACATACAGAAAAAAAATAGTGGTGATCAAGAAGAAATAAACTCAAGCACTGCAATAAACTCAAGAAATACTGTCCCTTTACTAGCTTCCACAGGAAGGAAATAAGTGGTATGAACCTTAACATCTCTGACGTGTTTCAAGGGGCCACGACGCAAGAACATTTTGCGGCAGTAACGTTCCCAAGCCCTACAACGAAAATATCAACAAGGGTTAGGACACTATTAATTAATATACTATGTATAGTTTTTTGAGGAACGTCCGTAGGTTAAGAAAGAAATAACTTACTCATTAATGATTAGCTATAAAGGGCGAGTATTAGTATTAATTGTCTTCAATGAATCAAGATAGTAGACCTTCCGCTACTTCCGAACGATCGCCACTGCAATCCAGTGGTTTGTATTGAGATAAGTGGTAAGCATTAAATCCTTTGTAGCATATTGTTCAAAGGCTCTGAGCATATAGTCAACAGAGAAAGTAACCGCATTATCCGTGCTGTTCAACGTTGTCGAGCAAAGGCATTCAGGATCAAGGTAGCCAACTGGAGGGCCCTTGTTGTCAACTTCTACAGTCATATTCCTATTAGTTACAAAAAAACAAAGTATAAGGAGGCAAAATATATGGTAATAAAGATGATGTGAGGCAAAAAGCACAGTTCGATAGAGGATGTGATTAGTGAGAAGCAGATTAAATTTTCAAGCAACTTACAGGATGAAGCAGCGGAGAAGTGTCAGATCCAAAGCATCCAAGTTGAAGAGATCGTACAAATCACTGAGTTGCACAGGCATCTGCTGGAGTGCGTTTGACGATTCATCTCTCTTCAGCCATGCATTGGTCCTGGGCCCAAGTGCGACCATAATGTCAGAAGCATCATCTGACTCACCACGTTGCATGTAGAATGTGTGGAGCTTTCTGGTAAAAGGAGCAGCCTTTTTGAGATCACCATCACTGAGAATGTTCTTTCCGAATTTGTAATTTGGGTTAGCCATAGCCCAAGGATTCTTCTCAGTGTCACTCTCAGATTGCTTTGGGTTAGCCATATACCGATGATTCTCCTTGGTGTTTCTTCTAGATCGCTTTCTAGTAGGCCTTGTAGAGGTTTTATTTACAGCAATTTCCTTTTCCTGCTGCTTTGAGATGGCTGAAGAAGGTTTCTTAAGGGCTTGCTTGCCTGCTGTAGAGCTGTTATTTTTGGCAAGTTTCTCTTCTTGCAGCTTTGAAATGGCTGAAGGTTTCTCAAGGGCTTTCTTGCCTAGTGGTGTCTCACCAGGACCTATTACAGAGGTATTAGGCCCAGATGTACCTACTTTGGCATGATTGTTTCGAGCACTTCCGTTTGGGTGTGTAGGTTTTGTTGTTTCATGAGGAGAAGGAGGAGGAGGTGGTGAGCGTGGTGGTGGGGATGGAATATTTGGTGTCTCTTGCGGATGTGGGGATGCAAGTTTTTCTGTTTTTTTAGGACTAGGAGTAGGTGGGGATGGAATATTTGTGTACCTTCCGGATGTGGGGATGGAACATGTGGGGATTGAGGAGGAGGAGGAGGAGGAGGGGAACCATCTAAGGAACCTGTACCGTACTGTGTGAACTACAAGGAATCTGTACAATAGCCTGTGAACGAGACCTTCTCCACTGTAACCTCTGTCCTTGAGCTTGTCCGAGTTTCATCACCTCGTCATTAGGAGGGTATCCCAACAGTTCATCCACAAAGATAGTATATACAGTGATCACTTCAACCACAACACAGTCTTCATGAATCGGGACTGTTTGTAGCGTAGTCTCCTCTGGATGAACAAGACCAAGTGCAGCCTCACATTGAATCCCCCTCCACCTGATCCATAGGCCACAGTGTGTGGATTCAGTCAACATGCCTATAAGGTCTTTGTGTGTACGATCGTCACAGCGCACCTCCGTCGCCAACTCTGCAGTGCCATCGATCAAACCTACATCTGCGGACACACAACTACTCTTCAATGTGGCAGGTGAAGGGCTTACACGATTGGACATTGGTGACAACACCATATGGTGACAACACCACCTCTGCATCTGCATGTTCTGCATCCGTATCTCAACCACCAGTTCTTGCTTGATTTGTTCCTTTATCTTTTCCGTATCAACTGATGTTTCGGTCTTCGTCCTCTTCTTCTTCCTGTACATCTCGACGTGCTGAGGCCATGCATACTTCCAACCCTAGTAGCTGGAGACACCACACACACGACCGTGTTGTTCAGGGCAGCCCAAGCACTGACTTAGCACATCATACTCCCTCTACCCTGCCATTCCTGAAGATTCTGCACATGCAATCTTCTCCTTGATGTCCGCAGACAATTTTTCTGCCTCTTTGTTATTGAACACTATCATGGCAACACGGTCTTTAATCACTAGCTTACTCCTTGCTCGTATCCAATTCTTGGAATAATCATCGGGGTAGGCGTCATATGGGTTGGGGATACCAGCTGCAGATAATTGTCTATCCCCTTCCTCCCATTGTTCTAGTTTCACAGTATAACCAGCTGGACCCATGTTGTGTTGGCTTGTGTGCCGGCTTCGGAGTTCTTTGAACTTGATACTAGCAGATGAGGCTTGCTCAGTTTCTGCCTATTTCATGAACTCCTTCCACTGTTCCAGAACAATAAACGGGTGCCTTGTAAATGGCTCAAGTCCTTTTCTGATAAAATCTCGCCTAAGCTGAAATCTGAATTGTCTCTATGCCTTGGCTGCCGTCTTCCAGAAAAGCTTGAATGCCTACGGTTTCGCATCTTCCTGGAACTTCAAGTGTTTCTGCACATGCTTATCAAACAAGTCCCACTTTTCTTCATTGCTTAGTTCTTTGATTTTTGGCAAGTTCAAAAGTATCTTTTGTCTAGCAACGAGCCCCACAAGCGCCCTGAACCTGCGCTTTTGAGTTAATGGTACTGGCATCCCCACTATGTCGACCTCAATGACTATCATTGTGTCACTTGGCCAATTTGTGGATGTCCTTGGCACTCTTCCTCGGCACTGAGCCCCACCCATCTGGTCTTGTTGTGCACTAGCAGTGCCATAACCCTCTTCTTCATCTTGTGCCCTAGGTCTATAGTCCTCGTCAGAATTATCATGTGAATTAATAGTCAAGGGAATTATAGTAACTACTTTAGCCCACTGTAATATCATTGGTTCTTGGTAAACCATTAACATAAATTAGTGCAGGCAAAGCGACCATACCATTTTAAAGAGCAAGATGCAGGCTGCCTCGGTTGCTGATGATGTACTTATTAAACTTGGAGAGAATGTGCAGATGTGCATAGGAACAAGAGCAAAACCAAATGTAAGAGTCAATCTAAAAGGATATGCTAAGTATGTATACGATCGATAGCTAAGTATGTCCACATGTATTTATACAAAGGAGCCACGACATACCCTGCAACTCCCACAAGTACAAGTATAAAAAGAAAACCATATGCACGCATATGTTGTATACTTGATTACCTGAACGCATGTGTGCTGCAAAAGCGCGCTTGGCCTAATTCCGTAAACTCGAGCAAATATACCAAATTACCTTATTACTGAATTGTTGTTAATTTTAAAATTATTACCGAGTTGGTAGAATGCATTTACCGAATTGTATAAGACATTTTTAGAGTGGCATACCATAAACTCAAATCCTAGATTCGCCACTGACCTTCGCACTGCTGGAGCGGAGGGATCTCTACTCCTCGTCGCTGCCTGCTCGTCACCACGTCCTTGTCCTCGCGTCGACCTCGTGGCTGGATCCCTCCTCCTCCTAGTCGTCATCGTCGTCACTGGATCCCTCCTCTAGTCGTCGTCGTTGTCGCCGCCGCCGCAGCTGGGTCCCTCCTCCTCTAGATCTCGCTATCATAGGTGCGGCACGCATCTCAGCGAAGGGGTGTCGAGTGGGTCGCGGCGTGGGGGAGGTGAGGGGGCGAAGGCGAGGGGGAGAAAGTGGCGGCAGCGGAGCAAGGGGAGAGTGGGAGGAGACTGCGTGAGGGAGGCGTCCTTCCCTACTAAGTACTAACCTAGCGCGAGTGGGCTTGTGTGGGCCATGACATTTTTTCGTATGTAATTCCATTTCTTGGATGTTGTTTATACACCTTATATTGTTCCTTATAAGTACAACATATAAATAATATTTGTTTACACAACCATTACTAATTAAACTTTGAATTTCGTAATCTTATGGTGAACATAAGGTTATGTTAAAATTTCAAATGCATATGAGTTCGAACATGTTTTAAAGTGTGGAAACTTCAATGTTGAAGTAACATTCTAATAAACTAGGTGTGTCGGGGACAGCCATAAGGGTCTCCTAAACAACCAGGAGAAACCCGCTTAAACTCGTAAAAACAAACACAAACAAACCTAAACACACGCACAAAACGAACCCGCGGGCCCACGGCCCGACAAACAATCGGCCCAGCCACCCTCGGGCGGAATTCCACTCTGCTCGAGGGGTACAGCGCCGCCCCGATACAAATCTGCCTCACTCGTGGGTCAGTCGCCCCCTCGATTGAGGTCCTGCCTCGCTCAAGGGTCGGACGACCCTCGAGCGGGAATCCACCTCGCTCGGGGGGTGGACGCACCCCTCGCGCGAGGCCCCGTCTCGATCGAGAGCCAAACACCCCCTCTAGCGAACTTCTGTCTCGCTCGAGGGCATCGCGGGCCGCTGCCCCGATACCTGCTCCTCCGACAGGGGCGTTTAATGCACTGACACCTACAGGTGTCCAAGTCAAAGGCGAATCCACGCCACTACGCGCCTGGGAATCACGCCCCGCCACTGCTCCGCCAACTCCCGTGGCGCGGCCATCCCCACCACCGCGACGCCATCCCGGCCACTGCACCACCATGCCTGACACTATGGAAGCATGCGGCGACTGGACACCGCCACGCCAGCCACTGTGCCTCGTACCGCCTCCCGTCAACGGCACCCTCGAACCGGCCCGCGGGAAGCGGTTGGACGAGCACCCTCTACGCCACCACCCTCGAAGCCGCTCCTGTACAGGCACAGAACTCGCCAAGACGTCCCAACAGGAGCGAGATTCGCCAGGACAACCGTCTACTCCATGGCACTGTACGTCATGCCTCCACACGTAAGCGAAATAGTGCAGCACGCTTGTAAACTGTCGCCTCCTTGGCCTATAAAAGGAGGGGCAGTCCCCTAGCGGCAGGGGACGGGACGATGGATAGCGATCACACGCACGCTTTCCGCCTTCACCACGATATTGGCACCCGCCTCAATCAGTACCTCTGGGACCTGGAGGCCCGACCTCCTCTCCCGCCTCGCTTGTAGCCCCCCTCTACGAGCACCACGGTGCAACGCAATATAGTGCCCCGAGCACACCACTGCTGGACGTACGGCCCCTGGCCGGAACCAGGATAAAAACTAGTGTCACTAGTTGCTTAGCACCGACCATCGAGAGACAGATCTCATCGCTTCTTACTAGTTAGTGTCGGGACTACTTCCTCACTGACAGTTGACGCGCCAGGTAGGGGCACGGCGCTGAGGATCAGCTCTCATTAGCCCTCTCGATGGTGATTCGCACCGAGTACTGGGGCCAGAGGTATTCCATGGGCAGCTCGGACCCCGTCCCAGCCGGGTTCCAAATCCGGTTCGGGAGCCTGAACTTTCAAGCCACGAGGAACGGCTACCTCATGTGCATCACCAATCGCGACGAACTTCACGCGCGACGGCCGACCGGGCCGGGACCGGTCCCCCGCCGCACCCGCCGGCCGACGCCTCGGCGCCCGCCCAAGCGGACGGCGCGGGCCCTTCAGCACCTCGACGCCCACGACGCTCCGGTCAGCGCTCTTGACAGGCACGGATGGAACGACGACGGGCCACGCACGTTGCCTCGCAACGCGACGCAATCACTAGCATGACGGCAACCGCTCCGACGGGGGAGCGTGCGGTTTTCGGGCCGCGGTTCCCCCTCGGCTTTGCGCGGCGCCGCGATGGCGCACGCCTCATCCGCCAACACCAACATGGCGGCGCAGGGGCCGTCCCAGCCGCCATGTCCTGGCGGCCAGGAGCCCTACCGCCACCACCGACGACGAGTCCTACCACGGCTCCACCAGCAAGCTGCCACCCACCACCTCGCACGGGTATGCGGAGTGGGACTTCTCCGGCGTGCCGGATCTGGTGATGTTCCAGCAGTTCCTCGACGCAGCAGACTACTGGTTCGGCTACTCCGACAACTCCAGCACCGGGAGCTACGACCCCACGTGGGAGTGCTCTGTCGTGCTCGCCAATGACCAAGCGAACGCCGTGAACGTGGCGGAAGCTGGCGACGGAGAGGTTCCCCCCGGCCCGGGAATTGGACCGCACCAGGATGCGGGACTGAATGCACCTCCCCCCTCGCCGCCGAGGGGTGCCGACATCAACGCGCAGTTGGACCAAGCGCGCGAGGTCGAAGCCAAACTCATGGAGGAATACCGCACGGTGCGATTACTTTGCGCCTCCATCGCCGAGGAAGCCTCCGCGTGCGGCGAGCGCGCGCGCGAGCTGGGCAAGCAAGCCCGCGAGTGCATCAACACCAACTTCGACATCGACAGCCCGAGCACGCCCTCCTGAGCGAGCCAAAAACTCATCACTGCCGCGACACTGCTGCGGGCCATGCCCGCACCCTCAACGCCCAAGGCGCAGAACTTGCACCGCGAGGCGCAGGCGCTCATCGAGCAAGCGGCCGTGCAGCAGGCCGAGAGCTCGGCGTCCCACATCCGTCAGTAGGGGATCACGCGGGACGACAGGGGCGCGCAAGGCCCTGAGGTGTCAGTGCACGCGGTCGGAGCGGCGGGGCAGCCCGCCAACCAAGGATGCATGCCGGTCAAGGAGCGGATCTTTGCCACGCACGGGCAGGCCCAAGACGGTGACTCTCGCAACATCATCAACACCCGGCGGACGGACAACGCGGAGACGTGGGTGGAAGCAGGCTACCATTCGTGGCGAGGCAGGCGCTACGACAGCCGAGAGGATCGCTCGCCGACGCCGGAACCCCCGGGAACCCGCGTTTTCAGTCGGGAGATTTGCACGGCGAGCTTTCCTCAACACTTTCGCCAGCCTACATCAATCGACAAGTACACGGGGGAGACGGACCCCCGCATATGGCTCAACGACTACCGCCTGGCGTTCCAGCTAGGTAGAGCCACCACCGATGAGGTCATCATCCGCAACCTGCCGCTACACCTCGCCGACTCGGCGCGGACGTGGCTCGAGCATTTGCCGGCTAGCCAGATCCACAACTGGGATGATCTAGTCCGCAGCTTCGTGGGGGAACTTCCAGGGGACGTACGTGCGCCCTGGGAACTCCTGGGACCCGCGCGCGTGCACCCAGAAGCCCGGCGAGTCGCTCCGGGACTTCATACGGCGCTTCTCTAAGTGTTGCATGGAGCTCCCAAGTGTGGCCCAGTCCGAGATCGTACATGCCTTCCTCGAGGGCACGACCTGCCGGGACCTCGTGCGCGAGCTCGGGCGCAGCCCGCCGGTCGACTCCAGCGAGTTGTTCGACATCGCCACCAGCTTCGCCTCCCGGCGAGGAGGCGGTGCGGGCTATCTTCAACGGGAAGAAGGGCAAGCGCGTGGACGACGCGCCCGTGTAGGGCAGCATGTCCAAGGAGCCCCAGCAGAAGCACAAGTGGGGCAAGAAAGGCAAGAAGTCGCGCCATGAGGCGCGCGCGCCAGGCGCGACAACGACGGGGACGAGGCTCTCGCTGTCGACCCAGCTCGAAGGGGCCCTCAAGCGGCCCCTTGAGGCCCAGCGTATTCGATGACATGCTGAAGAAGCCCTGTCCGTACCACAAGACGCCAGTCAACCACACCCTCGAGCAGTGCGACCTGCTCAAAAGGTATTACAGTCGCACCGCTATGAAGGATGGCGAGGCCAAGAAGGATGGGGGTGACGGCGATGTCGGCGGCTTCCCCGCGGTGGAAAACGTCTTCCCCATCTTCGGGGGGCCGGTCGTGGACATGTCCAATAGCCAACGCAAGCGGGAGCGGCACGAGGTCCTCGCCGCGGAGAAGGCTCGTCCCTCCTTCCTCGACTGGTCAGAGGACGCCATCACCTTCAGCCGCGAAGATCACCCGAACCTCATCCCCAACCCGTGCCAGTACCCGCTGGTGGTCGACCCTGTCATTGGGAACGCCTGGTTCTCCAAGGTGCTAATGGACTGAGGCAGCAGCCTCAACATCCTCTACCAGCTCGGCCCAGCACGATGCCGTTCCATGGCGTCGCGCCAGGCAAGCGCGTCTAGCCCCTCGGGCAGATCGACCTGCCCGTCTGGTTTGGCACGCTAGACAACTTCTGCAAAGAAACCGTCACCTTCGAGGTGGTTGGGTTCAGGGGCGCGTACCACGCCATTCTCGGGTGGTCGTGCTACGCCAAGTTCATGGTGGTCCCGAACTACACCTACCTCAAGATGAAGATGTCGGGACCCAAAGGCGTCATCACTGTGGGCTCGTCGATCGAGCACGCGTTCGACTACGACGTCGAGTGCGTGGAGCACGCTGAGGTTCTAGAGCTGGATGAAGTGCTCGTGGCGAACCTAGAGAAGCTAGTCAATGAAGACCTCGACTCCACCGCCAAGCACGCCAGCAGCTTCGAGGCAGCTGAGCAAACCAAAGAGGTGCCCCTCGACCCTGTTGCCCCTGAGGGCAAGGCGTTGGGGTCAGTTCCTCCCTCGACCCAAAATAGGAAGTGGTGCTCGTCGACTTCCTCCGCGTGAATGCCGACATCTTTGTGTTGAGCCCCTCGGATATGCCAGGCATCCCGAGGGAGGTCGCTGAGCACTCCCTTGATATCCTACCTCACTCCCGCGCCGTGCAACAATGGCTGCGCCGTTTTGACGAAGAGCGGCGCCGGGTGATCGGAGTGGAGCTGCGGTAGCTCCTCGAGTCCGGATTCATCAAGGAGGTGTTCCACCCTATGTGGCTAGCTAACCCTGTATTAGTTAAGAAAAAGAATGGGAAATGGTGGATGTGTGTAGACTATACCAGCTTAAATAAAGCATGTCCCAAAGTTTCTTTTCCTTTGTCACGAATCGATCAAATCATTGACTCGACTGCTGGGTGTGAACTCTTATGCTTTCTTGATGCCTATTCCGGGTACCACAAAATAAAAATGAAGGAGTCCGACCAGCTCGCGACTTCATTCATCACTCCCTTCGGGATGTACTGCTAGGTAACGATGTCGTTTGGTCTCTGAAATGCGGGCGCTACATACCAGCGATGTATGCAGCACGTTTTCGGGGATCACATCAGGCGAACCGTTGAGGCTTACATAGACGACATATTCGTAAAGACCAGGAAAGCGGACGACCTGGTTAACGACCTGCGCGTGGCATTCGATTGCCTGCGAGCCAACGAGGTGAAGCTGAACCCCGAAAAGTGCGTCTTCGGAGTGCCGCGAGGCATGCTGTTGGGATACATCATCTCCCAGCGGGGGATCGAGCCCAACCCCGAGAAGGTCACAGCCCTCAAGCGGATGGGCCCAATTCGAGACCTTAAGGGGGTTCAGAAGGTGCTAGGGTGCCTCGTCGCCTTGAGCCGCTTTATTTCACGGCTCGGCGAAAAGGGGCTGCCCCTCTACCGACTCTTGAAGAAGCACGAGCGCTTCTCCTGGACCGTCGAGGCCCAGGAGGCGCTTGACAAGCTCAAGGCAACGCTCGCCCGCGCGCCGATTTTAACTCCGCC
The DNA here is from genome assembly GCA_947561735.1 of Cenchrus americanus. Lineage (NCBI taxonomy): Eukaryota > Viridiplantae > Streptophyta > Magnoliopsida > Poales > Poaceae > Cenchrus > Cenchrus americanus. Next base: position 102,127,288 of record OX387245.1, on the reverse strand, counting down.
TCAGGACGGCGAGCCTCTGTACCTCTACATCACCACGACCACTCAGGTGGTCAGCGCCGTCATCGTGGTGGAACGTACGGAGGAAGGGCACGCCCTACCAGTCCAGCGACCCGTTTACTACATCAGCGAGGTGTTGTTCGAGACCAAGGCGCGTTACCTGCAAATCCAAAAGATGCTCTACGCGGTGGTGCTCACGCGGCGCAAGCTTCGCCACTACTTCGAGGCTCATCCGGTCACGGTGGTCTCCTCCTTTCCGTTAGGAGAGATTATCCGAAACCCGGATGCAGCGGGCAGGATTGCCAAGTGGTCGGTGGAGTTAATGGGCGAAACGCTCGCCTACGCGCCACGCAAAGCGATCAAATCCCAGATCTTAGCGGATTTCGTCGCCGAATGGACAGACACATAGTTGCCGCTGCCGCAAAATCCAAGCCGAGTGCTGGACCCTCTACTTTGATGGGTCGGTGATGAAGACAGGGGCAGGCACGGGCCTGCTCTTCGTCTCACCCCTCGGGGAGCACATGAGGTACGCGGTGCGCCTGCACTTCCCCGCATCGAACAACATCGCAGAGTACGAGGCCCTTCTCTGCGGCCTTCGAATCGCCATCGAGACGGGCATCAAGCGCCTCGACGTTAGGGGAGACTCGCAGCTTTGTGATCGACCAGGTCATGAAGAACGCGAGCTATCACGACGACAAGATGGAGGCGTACTGCAACGCCGTGCGGGCCCTCGAAGTCAAGTTCTACGGCATAGAGCTCAACCATGTGCCCCGTCGGTACAACGAGGAGGCGGACGAGCTCGCCAAAATAGCGTCAGGGCGAATCACCGTTCCCCCGAACGTTTTTGCGTGGGATGTCGCCAGGCCGTCCGTCAACCTCAAGCCTGCCCCTCGAGGCAGGAGGAACCCTCGGGGGCTCCGTCGAATCCAACAGGCGTGGAGCCTATGGATGAGGACCCCTCGAACGAGGCGTATGTACTCTCCTCGCTCGAGGGGTATGGCGCTGACGAGGCCGAGGCCATGGATACAGAGCCGGTCCCCAGCGCGGAGGACTGGCGAAACAAATACATCGCCTGGATGGATCGAGGGGAACTCCCATCGGACCGATCCGAGGCCAGACGCATCACCAGGATGGCCAAGTCGTTCACCCTCATCGACGGCGAGCTGTGCAAGCGCGCCGTGTCAGGCGTCCTGTAGCTATGCGGGCGCGAGCCCCTTCGAGATATTCACGCGGGCATGTGCGGCCACCACGCGGCGCCACCACCCTCGTGGGCAACGCGTTCTGTCATGGCTTTTACTGGCCTACGGCAGTCGCAGATGCCGGTGAGATCATGCGCACCTGCGAAGGGTGCCAGTTCTATGCCCGCAAGACCAACCTCCCTGCGCACACCCTCCAGACAATCCCTGTCACATGGCCCATCTCCATGTGGGGGTTGGACATCGTCGGGCCCTTGCGGAAAGCGCCCGGGGGCTACACCCACCTACTGGTTGCCATAGACAAGTTCTCCAAGTGGGTCGAGGTGCGCCCGATCACGAACCTTAGGGCAGAGTAGGTCATGACGTTCTTCATCGACATCATCTATCGGTTTGGAGTGCCCAACTCCATCATCACCGACAACGGGTCCCAATTCACGGGCAGAAGGTTCCTGGAGTTCTGTGACAACTTCCACATCCGCATCGATTGGGCGGCCGTGGCACATCCACAGACCAACGGTCAAGTGGAGCGCGCCAACGGCATGATCCTATAGGGTCTCAAGCCCAGGATTTTCGACAGACTGAACAAGTCCGGTCGTAAATGGCTCCAGGAGCTACCAGCAGTTGTGTGGAGCCTCAGAACCACCCCGAGCAGAGCCACGGGATTCACCCCGTTTTTCCTTGTCTATGGCGCGGAGGCCGTTCTCCCCACGGACTTGGAATATGGGTGGCCTAGAGTCGTGGTCTATGATGAAGGCACCAACCAGCGAGCCCGCGAGGACTCGCTGGACCAACTGGACGAGGCCCGCACCGTGGCCCTGATGCACTTGGCGAGGTACCAACAGGTGCTGAGGCGCCACTAGGCCCGGAAGATACAGCGCTAAGACTTCAATGAAGGGGACCTAGTCCTAAGGCTGCGCCAAGACAACCAAGGCCGCCACAAGCTATCGTCCCCTTGGGAGGGACCCTACGTTGTGGTGAAGGTACTCAAGCCCGGCACGTACAAGCTGGCCAACGAGGACGGTGAAGAACTTGCCAACGCTTGGAACATCCAACAGCTACGTCGCTTCTACCCTTAGAAAGGATTTCCAAGTTCTTTTTGTAATTTACATACCCAACACCCCAGTTGGTTGTAAAAATGTAAACTCTTTCGAATCAATAAAAGGATAACTCGGCTTTCCCCAGAAAACCAAGTCACCCTCGAGGGCTACTATGGGGGGCGCCCCCCCCAAAAAAAACTGGTCCCATTTTTTCGCAAAAAATCGCAAGCACGCTAAGTACGACTTGACCTAAGCCTTGGGCGAGCTCAGGCGGGCGCGAGCGGCCAAGCGGGAAAGATGCGCGAGCCGGAGATAGCCTACACCTCCGCGAGGATACGGTCCTTCTCCCTCGCCTCTGGACTAGCGGGCCACTCGTGGAATCAAACCTCCCTAGCTCAAATTCTCCTAGGCAAAGGAAAAGAACGGCGGAACGGCGTGACAAGTGACAAGTGAAATAAAAAGCATCACTTCAATTTACAAGATGTTTCAAACAAGCAATTGTTCATTACACGGCCACACGGCTCGAATGCTAATACTTAAATGATAAGGGCACGAACGCCCAACTGCTTTCAGGCTTCAGGGCCACCTGCCGCGGGAGCATCTGGGAACAAGAAGTCGGTGAAGTCCTCAACGAGCATATCGGCGGCGGTGGCGGTGAGCGCATCTGCACGGTCCATCGCCACCTCGTATTCAACACCGATCGGGACGACGTAGCCCGAGGACACAGCCTCGAAATCGACCTGGTAGTGGGACGCCACCACGCCAAGGGCCTTCTTGACGCCCAGATGAAGGGCGCAGTGCATGCGCTGGGAGACATGCCCGCCGAGGGCGCGTAGGCGACTCGCCAGCGAGCTCCCGGTCTACGCCTCGCCTTCTTCAACCTCCTGGCAGACCTCGAGGGTGGCAGCCCGCAACTCCTCCAACTCCTATTGCGAGGAGTTGTAGGCTGTCTGCACAGCCTCGTCCTGGGTGGTCGTATTCCCCAGGGCGGTCCGCAGGCCTGAAAACCAACGACAAAGAAACGAGGGTCGAGAGCGGATCCCGAGCAAGCCAAATCGACGAACGAGAAGGGATGGAATGCAACTCACCTTCGACCTTCTTCCTCTCTGAGTCGAGGGCCTTGCGCGCTTCCTCGGCCTCTCGCCACAGGTCATGGACTGTGGCCTCCTGCTCCTCGAGGGACTGGCGCAAGTCCTCGTGCGAGATGCAGAGCTGCACCAGCTCCCTGTTAAGCCGCGAGACATCGTCGTCCCGCTGCTTAAGGGTTGCCTGCGCCCCCTCGAGCGCGGTGCGCTCTTGCTGGAGCTGACCCTGCACCTCTTCACGTGCCAGGCATTCCTGCTCAAGGGCAGCCCGAGCCTCGACGAGGGCAGCCCGCTCCCGCTGGAGCTGGTCCTCTGCCTGCTGGCGCGCGGCCCGCTCCTACCGGAGCTGCTCCCCTGCCGACACGAGAGACACGGCCTTCTCGATCACGCTAGTCCTCATCTCCTCCGCCTCCTTGGTCTTCTCCTCGGCCTAGCGTTGCCAAGCACGCGCTTCCTCGAGGGTCGCGTGAACTTGTTGAGGCTGGGCACGAACTGAGGCCACCTCGGTCTCCCACTCCGCCGCCAGAGTACGCGCCCTCGCCAGATCTTCCCTCGCCCTCTGTAGCGCCTCGTCTCGGTCCACGAGCGCGGTCCGCACCTTCTCGACGGCGGAGGCCCCCTCCGCGGTCTGAGCCTCCAGCTCCAGGAGCTGGTCCCACAGGGCTTCCGCCCGGTACGCCAGCCACCCGTCGCCTGTCCTTAGGGCCTCGACGAGGGCATCGAGAGCATCGCGCTTCTCCCGGAGCCGGCAGAGCTCAGAGCTCATCTGGTCAAGGGCACCGTACCTCACCATGGCCCGATCCTCCAATTCCTGTCGCCGGAAAATAAAAACCAAGGGGCACAGATCAGGGAAGGCGTGGAAACGGAAGAAACGAGAGGGGAAAGATCACAACACTCAACAAATAACCGCGTACCTGGAAGACGCGCCACGCAGGACCGCTGTGGATCCGCAGCGCCTCGTTCAGTTCCCGGTTGAGCGAGGCGCCGTGGTCGCGGAATTCCTGCCATAGCTCCTGCTCGGCCTGGGCATCGGCGAAATGGGGCGGCGGCGTGACAGCGTGTTCTCACTCCTGCTACGGGCGCGCCGCGGCACCGTCCGAAGCAGGGAGTACCACGCGTGACGACGAGGCCTCAGCGCCGTCTGCCGGGTGCCCCGACATCATGCCGCCATCATCCCTCACCATGAGCACCCCCACCGGGGGCTCGGGGGCTCGTGTGGGCAGGTTCCCCCACTGGTCCTATCCGGGCGGCGGGGTGTCGTCGTCCGGGATCTCCACCACCGCCGCCCCCGACCGTCGCCGACCGGCCGCGCCGGCGGAATCGACGGCGCGGTGACCGCCGTGGTCATGGCCGCCGTCGTGGCCGCCACCACTTGCTTGCGGCTCCGCCGCCGCGGCCACGCTACGCAGGCCCTCGCCTGTCACCGTCGCTGCACTCCCGGCCGCCCGCGGCGCCTTCGATGAGCGCTGCCTCATGGGGACGGACGTGTCTGCCCTAAGCGCCTTTGCAGGCACAAGGAGGGGTGGTCGGCGCCACCCTGCGAATGAGAAATCGAAAAGATTAAACTCACACCCCTCGAAACGGAGTGTCTGGAAGAGTGATGGCCTAACTCAGGGTGGAGAAGCCCCACTTCCTCGTCCTCGAGGGCTCGGCGGGCGTTGAGGCCACGGCCGACACCGACACCGTCGCGCCTCCAGACGCCTTCGCGGCACGTGCCGGCACCTCCGCGGCGCGCGTGCCGCACCTCCGCGCGCGTGCGCCGCCTCTTCCATAGACCGCCCGGCGGCGTGCGCTTCCTCGCCCGCCCCAGGCGCTTGTTCCTCCGCTGCCTCCACGGCTCTCGGTGAGGGGGGCATAGGCTCCCACCTCTCGGGAGGGGCCTGCCCCTCGTCACTTTCCTCCTCCTCTTCTTCCTCCGACGACGAGTACTCCGACGTCGCCGGGGGAGAAAGTCCCTGCTACTCGCGCAGCTGGAACTCTTCGTCTCTCTACTCCCGGCGCTCCCGGCGCCGGATCCCCCACTCCTTCTTCCGCGCCGCTCGCTTCTGTTCCCGCCGCTGCGCCGCGCACGCGCCCTTGGGCTTGAGGTGTGGGCGGGTCGGACCGCGCAGCGTTCACGACCACCCTCTGCTAGGGAGGACGAAATGTCAGAGTCGCGGCGGCACATGGCGAAAGAATAAAGGAAAAGGGGAAGAGCCCACTCACCAGCTGACCGTCGGGAAGCATAACGAACGACCAAAGGTCGTCGTTGTTGTTCTTGACAGCCCTGAGGTTGATGGCGCGCCTCGCCCTTGTGGCCGCGTACTCCGGGGAGAGATGGTCGTAAACCAGCCGTGAGTGCGCCAGCGCCACGGGGTCGGCCACCTCATCCATCTCGAAGATGCGGAGCCTCCTCTACATGAGGGGGATGATCCACCAGTGGTGAAGGTTCGCGAGAACCGAGGCCGCGCTCAGCCCGGCGTCCGCCAGGCTCTTCAGCGCGTGCAGGGCTGACTCCAGCCGGTCCTGGCGCAAAGACGGGGACAGGTCGTGCCACCAAGAGTCGGCCTTCTCCCTCAGGACCTTGCCGGTGTAGGGGGGAGGCCGGGCTCGTCGTTGCGGAGGTAGAACCACCCCCGCTCCCATTCCGCGTTGTTGGAAGTCATCGTGCAAGGAATGTAGAGTTCCCTGCGTGACTCCCATAGCAAAATGGACATCCCTCCGGTGCGCACCGCGTGGCGCACCCGCGGCTCCAGCGTGGAGAGCGTGTGCAACTCCGTGCGGAAAAGGTGGACCCAGAGATCCCAGTTCGCTGGGATCCCCGGGAATCCCTCGCACACGCCGACGAAGGTGGCTTCCTGCGAGATCGCATTCGGCGCGAAGTTGTGCAGCTCCATGCCATAGTGGTAGCACAGCCCACGCATGAAGCGGCTCGCCGGCGCTGCGAAGCCATGCTCGTGGTGGCGGACGAAGCTGACGACGTAGCCGAACGGTGGGTTGAGCTCCCGGTCTGCCACTGGCGGGACGATCCACGCCAGGGGTTGCCCGTCCACGTTCAGCGCGAGCTGGCCGCCGTTCGCGAGCTCGCTCAAGGAGAACCGCGTCACCGTCGAGAGGCTCCACAGCAGCGGGTCCACCATGATGATTGCCTGCGGGGGAGCCATGTCGATCGGCGGGAGGCGCGGCGACAAAGCGAACGCCGAGGGAAAGCGAAGGGGCGTGCGGTGCTCTGGAACGGAAGCGAGAGAGACGGGAGCGATGGGCGCTAAGTGTTGAGGTAAAGAACTCACCTCTCCCTCCTCTCGGATTTATAGATCCATGGGAGCCATGCTCCCCGAATTGCACGCTCCATGCGCATTAACTGCAGGTGACGACATCCGTCACTGACGAGCAGGGCCCACCACGACCGGAACGGCCAGGCGCACGCATGCACGCGATCATTACGGCGTGGCAACAGAAGAGCTGCGGCGGGCCGTCACGTCAGCCCGCCCACATCGCCCACCACACGCGCGGCCGTGGCGCCTGAAAAGGCGCGCCCGCAGCGCATATCTGTAGCCACGACTGTGGGCATTAAATGGTCCAGTCCCTTACCAAGTAAGCGTGACCCTCGAGCGGCCCAAGCCCAAGGTTCAACAAACCCGACCCTCGAAGGGTGCGATTACCGACCAGTGGTCTCGAAGCCCACTCAGCGAGAGCGGGCGCCACAGGTGCCCTCGATTCACGAGAATTACTGATCAGCAACTCGTGGGCTGGTCCGACCGCAAGCCCACGAGTCTTGCAGATGCAAAAAGTCGGGGGCACCCGGCTGCCACCCTGCAGCGGCCCTACTGATCAGGGGTTTGAAGCCTGACCCTCGAAGGGTTCGAACAGGCACCCCAGATCAACAGAGTCAGGGAAGACGAGGGCGCACGCATTCGAGCATATCCTTGAGCTCACCAGCTCGAGGGCGCCCCACATGTCGTGTTCAAGAGCCAACGAGGGCAGCTAGTAGGGGGATCCCATCAAGGGAGAGCTTCTGCGCCCTCGGTCCCTAACGAACAGGACCGAGCCCCACCTAGCAAACCCACGTAAGCGCTTTCATATACGAGTCTCCGGACCACGAGCCAACCCTTATCGAATGGGGCATGGGCGTCCACTTGAATCATGTGACGCTCCAGGTTTTTAATTACTGTCATTAACGTTAATGACCGTTTCAGCCGAGTCAAACCGGTCAAACACCGTCAAACCTAGGTCAACCCGGGTCATCACCCCGAAAACCTCACCGATGAACCCTAATGAACCCCTTGACCAAGTCTACACACACCTGTAATGGACCCTTGGCCGAAGACACAGTCAAAACCGGCTCAACCGTTGACGTCAGCGAATGTCGTCCGGAACTTTTGTCGCGTTCTCCAAAATTCACCTAAACACTTCAAAATCTACCTTTATGAAAGTTGTCCATCTTGTTGAGGGACACAACTTTCATGTAGATTTGCATTTCAAATTTTGGGTGGAAATTGGTGAAAAACTCGATCGACTGACAGTACCTCCTGTTTAGCAGAACATGCCGGCATTCAGAGTTGGCACGACGTTCCTGCAAAATCCGTCGAGAAAAATACTACACGGCCTTTGTGAAAGTTGTAGAAGGTAGTCGGATCTACAACTTTCCTATTCACCACATATTGCACTTTTATTCAAAAATTTGGATAAAATCTATTTCCAATAGGGTCAGTTTGAAATCAGGCAGGCCGACGCCGGGCCGTGACGCGACGTCGCGCGCCGTGCGCGCGCGGGCGCCGCGTCACCGCGCGCCGGCACCGCCCGCGCCCGCCCCCGGCCGTCTCGACGTCCGTGCGGGCTCGCGCCTTCCCGAGGACCTCCCTCGCACCTTCCCAAGATCGCTCCCCGCCCCAAGACGCCCGGAACGCCGCGCCTCGCCACGTGCCGCCCCCGACCCGCGCGGGCCGTCCCCGCTTCGGACTACCGGCAAGCCGCCGTCGTTCGGTCGCACGCCTACCGAGGCCCCCTCCCCCATCGGTCCACTGGTCCCAAGCATGCGCATCCGCGTTGCATATATAGGCCGCCACCCCTGCCCCACGCGCCGCCATCTCCCTGTGCGCCGGACCGCCCAGAGCCGCCACCGGCCTCCGCGGTGCGCCGCTCCTCCGCTGGTTCCCCTCGCCGGTCGGCACCACCAACAGCTTCCCTGACATCTACACAAGCTAACCGGCTTGCTTCTCCGCTCCCCTGAACCGCCCCCTCGCCGGAACAGCAGCCACCACGGCCGCTCCTCCCTGGCCGCCGGTGAGCCGCTCACCGGCCACCTCTCCCCACCAACCCAGCGCCCAAATAGGGCCCTAGGGGCCCATAGACTCCTCCCTAGCCCTTCCCCGGCCGAACCCCGGCGAGCCTCGCCGGGATTTTGCTCCACCGCGCCGGCCGGCCGCCTAGGGACCACATTGCAAAGAAAAAGTTCTTTCCAGGGTCCCTGCTGCAAAAGTGCAAATGAAATAGTAAAGTGAGTTTCCCAGTTTCTTGTAAATTGCGTAGAAAATCACAGAGAAATGAGAAAACTGCCAAACCAATTTTGTTGGATTCGTGGTGAAATATACTACAACTTTTGTTATTCTGGCCTGAGCCAATTCCTGTTAGTTTTTGCATGAAAAATACAAATGTGAAAAATCCAGATCTGCAATATCTCAAATTCTATAACTTCTCTGTATCTAATTTTTGGATATGTTGTGTGTTAGGACAGGACTAGATCCTATGCCAAAAATTGCACAAAGTCATTTTGTAAATCTTTTTATAAAAATGTTTTTTCCATTTCTGCCAGATCTGCATAAATGATTTTTCTAGCTAAAAATAATTAGGTTTTTACAACCAACTTTTGCATATTGTCTTTTAATGTCAAAACACACCTCTGGTGAATTAATCACAATTTTATAATTAACATAAATATTTATTATTGAATAATTCTTGATTTTCTTTAAAAATCCATAACTCAAGTTCCATAATAGTTCTAGGTGTATGTGCTGCACCACTAAGCTAGTTTTGGACCATTTAACATGTGTGAGAAAGTTTGGATCAGTTTGTTGAGTAATTATTTTTGTGTGCATTTACCTTGTCCATCTAGCTAGCTTTTGTCTTTTTCAAAAATTATTAATCTATGGCTATCCAAAGCTCGCATGTGTGTCCAGTGGCTTGTTATAGGTGTTTAGAGTGTAACACACCCATCCAATGAATTTTCTTAATTAATTTCATGAATAAAAGCTATGGAAGCAATTAAAGGCTTAATAGTCGTTAAATGGGAAAAATCACCAAATCATCCTTACTAATTTTGGGTGTGGTTGTAAATCGTTTTAAAAGGTTAAATATACCCACCCACTACTGTTTGTGAAGTTGAATTTGATGATTTACATATATATGTACACAGTCACCATCAAAAAGAATATTTAATAAAGAGTTGCAAATCGTTCCTTTTTGGAAGAGTATGCTAAATGTATTCTTATCTAGGTGAATGTGTCCAACTAATACACCCTTGATTGTCATTTATGGTTTGTGGTTAATTAAATTAAAAATCGTCGAGTGAATCTTGCATTTGCATCTTCGTGTAGATCTTTCCGCCAGTAGACGTACGCTCGTGCCGGAAGGAGGAGACGAAGGTGCCGACAAGAAGCTGCCGTACGTGAACGTAGCTCAAGACCTGGACCCAAGTCCAGAAGGGCCCAAGACCAACCTTGCCAGCGAAGGCAAGCCCCGGATCATTAACCCCGTCTTTTAAAATTATGCAATTATGTTTGCTATGATTGTGCATTTACGTTTCAAGAGTTGAATTGAAACCCTAGATGCATGATCCTTAGGTACCTATGCTCTATCACTAGTATGCTAGGTCGATAGCTGCTATGCTATAGGACCCGATAGAAGTCGAGTGATGTTCGTCACTCGCGAGAATAGGTTCCTAGATAGAAATCATAAGATATCCTTAAATGGATTGCTCATGTGGTAAGAGCATGGGATTGGGCTCCGGTCCAGTGGCTTTCGTGGGCTAAGCTTTTGAACATACTAAACATTCGCTGGGTATGGGACCGGTAAGCCTAGTACCTTAATGAGGCGGCAAGGGATCCTGCCATTACTACTCTTGAGAAATCGCCTTACCGGCTAGCTACCGGGAAGGGGGGTGTATTGTGTGAGACTAGATACCTTGCGGGGTATACCAGCTAACCTTGCACCCAGGACTGTAAGATTCGATCCCAACCCGAGGATTTTTGGAAACGGTCTGGGAAAGTTGTTCCTTTGTGGGCAGCTTACCGTGTGTTTGGGTTTACCTTGCAATGTTTAAATCAATCGATTGTTGGCCTCTCACCGTTATCCGAGACTGCTTAATCAACTGGCCATGATATCCCATCATGATGGAACCCGAGGAATATTGTTGGATGAATTAATTGCTTGTCCAATTCTTGATTGAATTAGATGGCACATTTAGAAATGGTAATCAACTAGAACTTGTGCTAAAAGATTGAAAGTAAGGATCTACTCTTAACAGCTGTTTAGCAAAAGCAACTCCACCGGCCAAAAGCCTTTCATGTCTAGAGTTTGGTGATGTAGTTACCACCCGACAGTTAAGTCTTGCTGAGTATTAGTATACTCAGCCTTGCTTTAAAATTGTTGTTGCAGGTGTGATTGACCGGCTGGGTGACGACAAGTGATGACATCACGGATGGCCTCCTGTGATGTCTACCATTGCGCTAGTTTATTTTATTTCCGCTGTTTTTCGAACTCTGAACCTGTACTCCATGCCATGAACAATGGTTTGTAATAAAATGTTTAATTCATGTTGTACTCTAGACTCGCCTTTGTGTGAGCTTTAATGCATGTGTCGATCCTCTGTTCGATGTCCAAGTGATTTACCGGGCGTTAACCTGGCAACTAACGACAGGATGGTACTTTACTATTGCTTAATGACCAAAGTGGATCGGTCTTAGGCGATAGTACGGTATTTTCCTGGGCGGGTTGTCACAGCTGGTATCAGAGCCAGGTGCATGCACCAGAGCTTAATTCAAAACCTTAATCACATGATTTTTGAATAAAATTTGCCAAGATTGTTTGAATTTGCAAAACACGTTGGTCCGTTAAGGATAAACTAGACCGAGAGGCTCTAAAGGGAATTTTTGGTTTCTTTCAGGTGGCTTATTAATCTATGGTTTATTTTGCTAACTTCCAGCACATTACTTTATGTCAGACTTACTTTCTTGCACAATCAAACTAGATGAGCCACGTGTTTTATACGTGTGTTGTACCGCATCACGGGAATTGCGAGGGTTGATGGAGTGATCCATTCCACGGATCCCATCTTCGCGTCTGGTTGTGAGTTGTGTGTCGCCACGTGTTTCATACGTGTGCATTCCGCATGTCGATCATGCGAGGCAAGGATACACTCCATTCAAACGGAGGATGTCCGAGGTTGGACGCTGTCCATGCAGCGGCTTAACGCATGGATGTTGTTTCTATAGTGAACGGTAATGTATGTGGACGCTTTCATGAGTGCTGGCATGAAAGGTTCGTTTGTGCTGTGATCTTCTGCAGGTACACTAACCTCGTTTCGTAAGTTGTTAAGTGAGCATCGAGTAGTTATTCTAGGGAGATACGTGTATGTGCCATGCCACCGGCGCTAACTCCGAGTTTGGCTGAATGCCTTGTGAGGACGAATAGGACGTTTTGCATCATGCTAAAAGTGGTGGAAAGAACCTAAACTGAACTCATAGCTGTTTCCGTGCTCTCTAAGGCATAATAGTGCTAGTTTGTTTGTCATGTCTAGCCTCTCTAGCGTAGATGTGTTGTCATGCTTAAATTTGTTAGAGTTGTTCCTTAGATTGTTGTCCTCACCTAAGAATCTTGTGTCTGGTTGATCTCTATCTAGGTTGTTCCGATCTAATCTAGTTTCTGCTCGCCCAAGTTCACGATCATAACCTGGTCTACCGCAAGTTATGCTCGGTTAGTCAACCCTTGTCTTGCTATCTTCTTAGAATCATCTGGAATCTGGCTTAAATAGCACCTTCCTAATCCTCTAGCTCAACCTTGCATACCCAACTTGAGTTTCATCACCTTGCTAGGTTACTACCAGAGTTGAGAAGTGTTGGACTCTGGTTCAAGTTAGGAAGTCCGGTTCCCGATGGCCAGACCTTGTATCATTTGGTATGCCTGCTCGTTCGAGCTCAGCATACGATGGTATTTTGGTATACATAATGACCCCATACCTTAACCCTACTTGTACCCGTGGATCGAGTTACCTTTGTACACTCGCACCCGACTGATTCTCACTTTTGTCATTATGTCCAGATGGACAACGCTAGATCTACGTCGGCTGATGTGGAATCATGGACTCTCGTGGACTACCTCGAGGAGGGTGGATTTCCAGCACTTTTGTGGGACACCCTGAAGGACTTTGGGTACACCACTTACCTAGAGTACTCGACACGTGAGGTCATGACCACAGGCCAACTCTTTCGTTGTGAAGTAAGGGTGAAGATTTCAGTGTGCCCGACCAATCCTGCTTGGGATGAGTGGGAGTGTATGGCACACGGAAGAAACTTGTCCGACACAGCGCAGAAGGCTGCTCTCGAAGCACTCACAACTTTCTGTGGGAAGCACCCTGCCGAGATAGTCAACTCTGCAGCCAAAGTAATTCCGGTACCCGAGCGACACATTGCACCGGGTGGTGAACGTGAAACTATTCTTCCAGCCCAGAGCAACTCTCACCATAGCCCTGATCTTGTTACTTCAGTCCGCTTCTCAGGAGCCATGTACGACACCTACCGACGGATGGTGGGAGAAAGCGTATTCTATAGACACCAAATCTATAGATACAAAGTTAAGGAAGTGGAGTGTTCAGCTCAAGCATTGAAGGAAGCCCGAGCAATGATAGCTACTCTCAAGAAGGAAAGACGCAAGGACAAGGCAAAGATACAAGAATTAAGTGAAGTTATCCATGAGTAGAATTTCTTGTTGCAGCATAACGATCAGTATATGCTTGAACTAGAAAATCAACTGGAAGCTCTAGCCGTTCCACCCCCAGAACCTGTCATTCCTGGACCCGTACAAGAAGAAGATGCCGAAGATATCCAAGGAGAATCTGGAATTGAGTCTGGACCCGAGTCACCATAGTCCCTCAGCGTGGAAGACCCAACCCTAGGAAGTTTGTATGTGGAAATAAAATTTCGAGTCGTAAGAGTGTAGTGTTTGTAAGGAACCCTAGGGTACAATCACCGCGTTTGGTTAACTATTGCGGTTGGTTGAACTAGGAACCTTGTTGTGCAGCCAGTCTGCATTGTATTTCCAAATGTGTTTGGTAATTCTGAAAACCCCTCATCGATGTAATGCCTTGATTAAACATCTCTCTTTTCGTAATGATCTTTGTAAGTATTATTTATGCTAGTTGTGATCAGTCAAGTTCTGTGCTACACGAACTTCGTGCCAATCAAGAATCCGATCGATTCCTCAGTTCTGAACTTATTCTTTTGGTCTTACTCACACCCGTGTGATTTAAATTAAGAATGTTGCTTTTGAGCATGTACTGCATAGGCATTTGGGAAGTTTGGGTATACTAACGTGTATCCGCATGAAAACTCCGTACCCCTACTCTACCTCTGTTGATTGGTGACAATGTTATCCCATAACCAAAGGTGCCGCGACGGAACCTAGGGTATCGTGTGTGCTGCAGCCACCCGACTGCCACTAGGAGCGCGCTAGGTATCTTGGTTGTGAGAAAACGACTCGCCACGAAAAATTTTCCTCTCTGCCTTTGATTGCCCTTGCAATCACTAACTCATCATATGGGTAACCGAGTCATTCTAACGTGCATCATGAGCACCATACCGCACAAGCATGTGCATAGTGTCTTCACAAGCATATGCATCTCATCAACTTGAAGAGTATTGCACTTTCAAAACAATGAGTTGCCAAAACCCCAAATTTGTGAAATAAGTAAAGGTATAAGCAAGCCTATTCTGAAGTTTCCGCATAAAGCCATTATCCGTACAAGAAAATTTGGGAACTCTTTTATTAGCCTTCCTTTTCCTCTTAATGGTCTTTTGGAAAAAATCCTGTCGACTTGGCCTCGTGCCGCAAATCTCGACGACCTTGTAGCATCGATCCCTTTCCTGCTAGCCAAGCGGAAGCCCTAGACGTAGAAATTCTCTTGAGCAGTCAAGGTTCTCGAATAGTCAATGTGGAGAAGTCATCCATCGTGTATTCGTTCTTGGTCCGTGCTCATAACCTTCAAGTCCTCCGAATCGAGTAAGGACGTACGCCCAGGATCGATCGAAGCCTTGGCTACACTTCTCTTTGATGCTATCACAAACATAAAGCGTTGTACCCTGAGCTTTCTCGTTTTGCTCCCCATCACGGTTGATTATTTAGACCGTTGAGCCCCATCGTCATCAGTGTCACGACCGTACGACGCCATGACGTCGCTCTACCATCGATTTCTGCAACCGTAGTCACGACGCCGAAACCTCACAAGCTGACCATTGTCGAGCTCCGTGTTGCCTACACCAGATACCCGACTGGGTCAACTGACTGTTACAGCCCCGCAGCGATTATAAAATGGAACCCTTACCCGGAACAGCCGACACGAAAGCTCCATTTCCATCCAAGCTCGACATTATCACTGTTCTTGTTCTTCTTCTAGCTAGCCTGGCTACTTTGCCACTAGAGCACCTCTCCCAGCTACTTCAATCCTCCCGAGCAAACTGTTCTCCGTCTTTATTTCCGACGTCAAGGAGAAACTCAGAGTAAACCGAGAGCAGAAATCAATCCAAGCTGCCACCCATGACTCCGTCTTCAGAAGAGCTCGAGTCGTTTCGCTGGACATTGTTAGGGATGTACCTCTGTATCGTAGGAGGATTATGTCTGCAATTAGCTGTGCATGTGCACATTCATCATCCGCTTCCTCATGAACGGCGATGAGGCAGTAAGGAAAAGCACCTTATACCTTTTGTTCTAGCTGCATTCTCGATCATGGGATGTGTGGACAAAGCTTTATCGATTTGATATTGTGACTATTTGGATGTCCGGTTCACATTACTTACCGAGAACGAGCCTCGTAGAGTATGTTCTAATTATAAGTTACTGGGTGAGATTCTGAACATGTACTAATTAGGACTTAATTTTCAGATGTTCAGACCGGCATGGAATAACCCCAATGGTTTTGATGCATCGGGTAGCGGTGATCTTACGCTACCGCCGCCCACATTGTTGACCGAAGCTTTCGTAGCAGCGCATACCGAGGTATTGTGCCAGCTCCTGCAGGCACAATAACGGATGGCTCAACAACTACAACTAATGCCACCGATGCAACAGAAGATCCAACCTTCCAAGCCATGTTCACCCCGAAGTACCTACCCAGAGGGACATAAACGCCATTGTCGGCGCAACTCAACTGTTAGAAGGGCAGAATTCCGTGCTGAACCAGATGGTGTCCGATATCATCCAAGGATGTTATGGGAAACCATATTAGAATAGTTTGGCAGATAGTCTCTCTCAGTCCTTATCTGCCTCTATGGTCGAACAAGCCCGTTTGTTCAATCTGTTGGAGGAGTATGTTAATCGAGACCAACCCCAAGCCTCTGACTCCATATTACCACCTTGTCGACTACCAATAGAACTTAGAGCAGAAGAGAGGGCAAATCAAGGCAACAAACGAGTCTCATCCGAGATAGATGTAAGTGAGTGGGAAATTACCTGTACGGAGACTTGTCCGCGTGAAGGCAAACGAAGATGTAACGCTAACAAGGCCACTCAGCTCCCTGCTAGTGCAACACCTTCGCGAGCCACAAGGTTAAAAAGGAAAAAGGAGAGGAAGAGGCTCCGCCTTATCAAGAAAGCCCAGCAACAAATCTCTAAGCCCGGAGACCTTCCACCCCGTTTGTGCTACAATTGTATACAACCCGGGCATTACGCAAATGAGTGCCCGAACCCCAGACAGCAGAACCCCCAGCAACACAAGCAGAACCCCGGATCCGCTATCAACAACCACGGCAACAAGCCAAGCCCTCAAGTGGAGCAAGGCCAACTGAATTTCTTGGGTAACACCTCTATCCCAGAACCATTTCCCCACTTCCACTTGTAATTTCGAATCTCGGGACGAGATTCTTCTTAAGGGGGGTAGACTCAGCTGTGACAACCCGCCCAGGAAAATACCATACTATCGCCTAAGACCGATCCACTTTGGTCATTAAGCAATAGTAAAGTACCATTCTGTCATTAGTTGCCGGGTTAACACCCGGTAAATCACTTGACATCGAACAGAGGATCGACACATGCATTAAAGCTCACGCAAAGGCGAGTCCAGAGTACAACATGAATTAAACATTTTGTTACAAACCATTGTTCATGGCATGGAGTACAGGTTCAGAATTCGAAAAACAGCGGAAATAAAATAAACTAGCGCAATGGTAGACATCACAGGAGGACATCCGTGATGTCATCACTTGTCGTCACCCAGCCGGTTAATCACACCTGCAACAACAATTTTAAAGCAAGGCTGAGTATACTAATACTCAGCAAGACTTAACCGTCGGGTGATAACTACATCACCAAACTCTAGACATGAAAGGCTTTTGGCCGGTGGAGTTGCTTTTGCTAAACAGCTGCTAAGAGTAGATCCTTACTTTCAATCTTTTAGCACAAGTTCTAGTTGATTACCATTTCTAAATGTGCCATCTAATTCAATCAAGAATTGGACAATCAATTAATTCATCCAACAATATTCCTCGAGTTCCATCATTATGGGATATCATGGCCAGTTGATTAAGCAGTCTCGGATAACGGTGAGAGGCCGACAATCGATTGATTTAAACCTTGCAAGGTAAACCCAAACACACGGTAGGCTGCCCACAAAGGAACAACTTTCCCAGGCCGTTTCCAAAAATCCTCGGGTTGGGATTGAATCTTACAGTCCTGGGTGCAAGGTTAGCTGGTATACCCCGCAAGGTATCCAGTCTCACACAATACACCCCCCTTCCCGGTAGCTAGCCGGTAAGGCGATTTCTCAAGAGTAGTAATGGTAGGATCCCTTGCCGCCTCATTAAGGTACTAGGCTTACCGGTCCCATACCCGGCGAATGTTTAGTACGTTCAAAATCTTAGCCCACGAAAGCCACTGGACCGGAGCCCAATCCCATGCTCTTACCACATGAGCAATCGATTTAAGGATATCTTATGATTCCTATCTAGGAACCTATTCTCGTGAGTGACGAACATCACTCGACTTCTATCGGGTCCTATAGCATAGCAGCTATTGACCTAGCATACTAGTGATAGAGCATAGGTACCTAAGGATCATGCATCTAGGGTTTCAATTCAACTCCTGAAACGTAAATGCACAATCATAGCAAACATAATTGCATAATTTTAAAAGACGAGGTTAATGATCCGGGCCTTGCCTTCACTGGCAAGGTTGGTCTTGGGCCCTTCTGGACTTCGGTCCAGGTCTTGAGCTACGTTCACGTACGGCAGCTTCTTGTCGGCACCTTCGTCTCCTCCTTCCGGCACGAGCGTACGTCTACTGGCGGAAAGATCTACACGAAGATGCAAATGCAAGATTCACTCAACGATTTTTAATTTAATTAACCACAAACCATAAATGACAATCAAGGGTGTATTAGTTGGACACATTCACCTAGATAAGAATACATTTAGCATACTCTTCCAAAAAGGAACGATTTGCAACTCTTTATTAAATATTCTTTTTGATGGTGACTGTGTACATATATATGTAAATCATCTAATTCAACTTCACAAACAGTAGTGGGTGGGTATATTTAACCTTTTAAAATGATTTACAACCACACCCAAGATTGGTAAGGATGATTTGGTGATTTTTCCCATTTAACGACTATTAAGCCTTTAATTGCTTTCATAGCTTTTATTCATGAAATTAATTAAGAAAATTCATTGGATGGGTGTGTTACACTCTAAACACCAATAACAAGCCACTGGACACACATGCGAGCTTTGGATGGCCATAGATTAATCATTTTTGAAAAAGACAAAAGCTAGCTAGATGGACAAGGTAAATGCACACAAACATAATTACTCAACAAACTGATCCAAACTTTCTCACACATGTTATATGGTCCAAAACTAGCCTAGTGGTGCAGCACATACACCTATAACTATTATGGAACTTGAGTTATGGATTTTTAAAGAAAATCAAGCATAATTCAATAATAAATATTTCTGGTAATTATAAAATTGTGATTAATTCACCAGAGGTGTTTTTTAACATTAAAAAACAGTATGCAAAAGTTGGTTGTAAAAACCTAATTATTTTTAGCTAGAAAAATCATTTACGTAGATCTGGCAGAAATAGAAAAACATTTTTATAAAAAGATTTACAAAATAACTTTGTGCAATTTTTGGCATAAGAGCTAGTCATGACCTAACACACAACATAGCCAAAATTTAGCTACAGAGGATTTATAGAATTTGAGATATTGCAGATCTAGGTTTTTCACATTTGAATTTTTCATGCAAAAACTAACAGGAATTAGCTCAGGCCAGAATAACAAAAGTTGTACGATATTTCACCACGAATCCAAAAAAAATGGTTTGGCATTTTTCTGATTTTTTCTCTGATTTTCTACGCAATTTACATGAAACTGGGAAACTCACTTTACTATTTCAGTTGCACTTTTGCAGCAGGGACCCTGGAAAGAACTTTTTCTTTGCAATGTGGTCCCTAGGCGGCCGGCCGGCGCGGTGGAGCAAAATCCCGGTGAGGCTCGCCGGGGTTCGGCCGGGGAAGGGCTAGGGAGGAATCTATGGGCCACTAGGGCCCTATTTGGGCGCTGGGTTGGTGGGGAGAGGTGGCCGGTGAGCGGCTCACCGGCGGCCAGGGAGGAACGGCCGTGGTGGCTGCTGTTCCGGCGAGGGGGCGGTTCGGGGGAGCGGAGAAGCAAGCTGGTTAGCTTGTGTAGATGTCAGGGAAGCTATTGGTGGTGCCGACCGGTGAGGGGAACCGGCGGAGGAGCGGCGCACCGCGGAGGCCGGTGGCGGTCGGCGCACGGGGAGATGGCGGCGCGTGGGGCGGGGCGGCGGCCTATATGTGCAACGCGGATGCGCATGCTTGGGACCGGTGGACCGACGGGGGAGGGGGCCTCGGTGGGCGTGCGACCGGACGACGGCGGCTTGCACCGGCGGTCCGAAGCGGGGACGACCCGCGCGGGTCGGGGCGCGGCACGTGGCGGGGCGCGGCGTTCCGTGCGTCTCGGGGCGGGAGCGATCTTGGGAAGGTGCGAGGGAGGTCCTCGGGAAGGCGCGAACCGGCACGGACGTCGAGACGGCCGGGGGCGGGCGCGGGGCGGCGCCCGCGCGCGCACGGCGCGCGACGTCGCGACACGGCCCGGCGTCGGCCTGCCTGATTTCAAACTAACCCTATTGGAAATAGATTTTCTCCAAATTTTTGAATAGAAGTGCAATATGTGGTGAATAGGAAAGTTGTAGATCCGACTACCTTCTACAACTTTCACAAAGGCCGTCTAGTGTTTTTCTCGACGGATTTTGCAGGAACGTCGTGCCAACTTTGAATGCCGGCATGTTCTGCTAAACAGAAGGTACTGTCAGTCGATCGAGTTTTTCACCAATTTCCACCCAAAATTTGAAATGCCAATCTACATGAAAGTTGTGTCCCTCAACAAGATGGACAACTTTCATAAAGGTAGATTTTGAAGTGTTTAGGTGAATTTTGGAGAACGTGGCAAAAGTTCCGGACGATATTCGCTGACGTCAACGGTTGAGCCGGTTTTGACTGTGTCTTCGGCCAAGGGTCCATTACAGGTGTGTGTAGACTTGGTCAAGGGGTTCATTAGGGTTCATCGGTGAGGTTTTCGGGGTGATGACCCGGGTTGACCTAGGTTTGACCGGTGTTTGACCGGTTTGACTCGGCTGAAACGGTCATTAGCGTTAATGACGGTAATTAAAAACCCGGGGCGTCACAAATCACTAGGTAGCAGCTCAACGAGGAATCCGCAATTCGTGACCCGATCGATGGGAGTTGCGGAGACCTCACCCTTCGTCCTGCGGAGGGACGGCGAGGGAGCGTTTAAACCAAGCCAAAGAGCTCACCCCAATCGCTTCGAACGGGCCCAGGCTCGGGGCTCGACGCACGGCTACACTCCCTAGGGGGCACCGAACATAGATGATTCCGGGTATGTGTGCGCGGCACCGCCGAAGCCGGCTGGAATATTGCTGACGCCGATTGAAACTAACACCCCGCATGCCGGTAAATCCTGTGTAAAAACCCTTACAGGAGCACCCACGCTCCTGCAAGGCTTCGGGGGCTAGACCCGCGGGTCCGCTAGCGCGGCCCCACGGAATAGCATCAGCAGCCAGGGGGGAAGAACGTCTCATCAGCAAGCATCAGCATCTGCGGGATCCTAACGGATACACCCACAGATGCTCGGGGGCTACTGTCAGGGACAGCCATAAGGGTCCCCTAAACAACTAGGGGAAACCCGCTTAAACTCGTAAAAAACAAACACAAACAAACCTAAACACACACACAAAACGAACCCGCGGGCCCACGACCCGACAAACAATCGGCCTAGCCACCCTCGGGTGGAATTCTGCTCCGCTCGAGTGGTACGGCGCCGCCCCGGTACAAATCTGCCTCGCTCGTGGGTCAGTCACCCCCTCGAGTGAGGTTCCGCCTCGCTCGAGGGTCAGATGACCCTCGAGCGGGAATCCACCTCGCTCGGGGGCTAGACGCCCCCCTCGCGCGAGGGCCCGTCTCGATCGAGAGCCAAACACCCCCTCGAGCAAACTTCCACCTCGCTCGAGGGCATCGCGGGCCGCCGCCCCGATACCTGCTCCCACTAGTAGGGATGTTGTCATCAATGACGTTACATTAACGTCATTGAAGACGCCAGAATGGTCACAATTAGTATTTTGTGACGATTTTGTGACGAATTTGTTTTGGTCACTATGGTGGCGTCACATTTGTTCATCGGTGACGAAATTGGTTTTTCCGTCATAGATGTGTCTCCAATCTGTGACGAATTTTGTGTCGTCATGGATTTAAAATCATTCTATGACAAACGTTTTTGGTCATAGATTATACCCTGTTTTCGTCATAATTTCACGTCCACCTGGCTAACTGACGTCGCCGTTAACGCCGTTTGTGATGTGTGACGATCAAATTTGGTCACAGGTGTTGCTATGTTTTGGTCATAATCTTCCGTTAACGGCGTTTGCATCTGACGTGGCGCTGACGTCAGCTATGACGTGGCGGTGACGTCATCAATGACGTGGCAGTTGACGTCATCTTTTTGGAATCGTCATAGAAGACAAGTTTATATCGTCACAGAATGATATTTGCCATTGTCACCTTTTGATATAAAATGGTCACAGATTTGCCATTATTTTGGTCACAGGTTGCCCTCTATTGAGCCACGTGGCTTCATCTGATCAGTTTTATTTTGTCACAAATGTGCAAATGGTAATTATCAATACAATTTACAAATAATACTGAAATAACAAAAAAATTGTATAAATTAACAGATCCAGTATTCCAATGACCATACAACTCCATAACTCAACTCAATTCATATTATTACTAACATTACAACAAATTCGAACCACAAGTTACAGCAGATTCTAACTACAAGTTACATCTTATTTCACATCTTATTTTACATCTGTACTTCTCACTTCCTTTTAGCATCCTGCACACATTCCATTCAAAAAAGAGTTCTTACATTGTGGCTACTTTGCATTAGGGGAGAAGAAAGAGGCAAAGGGGTTATTCTGACCTTGATCTTGTTCTCACCCGAGAGAAATCAAACTCGATCTGTTGCAGCTTGTGCATGAGCTGTCGAGCTGACCTGTAGAAAAGAAGTGTAGAGATGAGCTAGCTGACCTACCAAGAAAATAAGAGTTATAAAGCAAAGATAGTGAAACAACTATTAGAAGCAGACAGAGCAATAACCACCCAACAAATTTTGCTAAGTAAACTATCAATCCATGGGCCATTTATGTGATGCACTCATGGTTGTTGTCCATCATATCATCGACTCATCTGCTTCCTGTAAATGTATTAAGTATATCAGATGTAAAAAAATTTCCATGTGCTTCCATATATGATACAATGCATCACAAGGGTCCATTACTGATAAATGAGCATCACAATGGCATATTGTGTTGTCTGGTAAAAGAAGTCCATTACTGATACAATGCATCACAAGAGTCCATTACTGATAAATGAGCATGCTTGCAGCTTAGCCTGCTCCATAAAAGAAGTTCTGTACTTAAGAAAAAACTAGTAGATATTGTGTTTCAAAAAAACTAGGGATAATCTGCAAATAGAAGGCAGCAAAAGTAAAGGATAACATCAGTTTCAGATATTACTGAAATTCAATTACCCAAATTGACTGATGAAAGGATTACTTCCAATAACACATACTGAAAGGACTACTTCCAAACAAAATTTTTAACATATGACAATAAGAATAAAGGAATAATACACTCAGCAAATAAAAAAATGCTGCTAAATTTTTAAGAGCAAGAATCCATTGAGGATGGATCAGGCTGTAGTAATAACACGCTGCATACATTCAGTGGTAATTTTTTTTAACAATCTCTTGTTCAATGTAGTCCTAACTCCTAAGATTCCCGAGCCGCATTGTTACTCAGTCCTAGTACAATATTATTGGACATAACCTGCAGATGAGTTTGTAGCTACGTACACTGTCACTATTCAGAAAGCAGCTTATTTTTTCATACTATGTGCTAACTAGATGTTTCTGTATTCTGGACCAAGTTTGTATTCTGGCTGGCAGCCTACTGCATGCTAGTTGAGAATGTAGAATAGCAATGATCAGACTAGTATCAGTGTTATTGTGCCACATTACTCCAGGACAACTTGTTTCTAAACAAAGTACTCCAGGAAATAGACTATTGTATAGGTGCACAACTATGGCAGAGCAGCAATCAGGTAGAGCCATCAGGAGAACCAATCTGAATATATAACAACTTCCTCTAACAAACAGAAATTTGCTATCAACAGAGAGCAAACCACAATCCTATGGAAATTACAGCAACCACCGGCGACAAGAAAGTTCATTTGACTTGAGTTGGGAATTAACAAGACCAACTGGATGAGTCATCTACAAAAGGATGGTACTAATTTCTAGAGCAATAATTTCTGTAGCATTTACATCTTAGCACATATTTGTCATGGCTCATGACATCGAAACAGACTAAAGATATATCAGGTTCACCTTGGCGTTCCCCACCTGCAAGTACTGAAACACAATTCAGCACAACATTTCAGGTTAGGCTCTTGAACTGCGGCAGACCAGCATCAAGTGCAATATAGGAGAGCAACTGGTTTCTCCTAGCAATAGTTTCTAAGTATCACAGTAGGTTACCAGTAGACAGTTAATCTACTCAAGCAATGTCCAATAGCAATATCAAGTTACATGAAAGCGGGGAAACGAACAAGGCCTTAGCTGGTGGAAGCAGGGAAGCGAGCGGATCGGAGAAGGAAGATGAGGGGGCGGCGGCGTAAATGTACCATTCCTTTGTTGCTCCGCTAGGGTTGGAGGTGCGGGCGGCTCCCAGATCTGAGGTGTACATGGAGAGGGTGGAGCCGGCCCGCACAGAAGGGATGGGTCGCACCAGCCCTGACCTGCTCCATGCGTCGACGCCGAGGAGGTCCGCCGGCGGCGGCAGGGATTGAAACGAACTGGGATTGAAAAGAATATAAAATGAAGATGCATGGATTGGAACAAGATGAACCAGGATATACAAAGCTCCACACGCCTGTGGACGTCGAGGCACACCACCGTGGCTGCAATAGCCAATCTCCACCTAAGGCTGCAGGTGATCCCGGCCGGAGCTCGCCCCGGCGGTCACAACCTTCGACCCCGGCCGCCGCCTGTGATGATGGGGAGGCAAGACGCAGGTGCACAAGGTCCGATGGGTGGAAGAGGGGAGGACCTGGACAGAGTCGTGGCAGATCTACGGCGGCAGGCTACGGATCTACGACGACGTTAACTGGAGCGGTGGTGGTGGCGAATGTGAAGCCAGCGGTGGCGGCCGCGTGTGTGAGACGAGCGGATAGGCGTGGTGGTGTTGACCCCTCTCCCTACAGCCGCAAGCTGCAAGGCGTGGTGGTGTGCAGGGGCTTCTTTGGGCCGTCACAAAGGCCACCAAGGCCTCAGCCCGACGCAAAACTCGAATAGCATAAAATATTTTGATTATTCTATTGCTCTGGCGTGTAAAGAATAGAACCAGATAATTATTGTAGGAGTAGTAATTATCTATAAACCAAACAACGCCATGCCATTTGTTAAAGAGCTTATATGTAATGACAGATCAACAACTAAAATCGGTACAATCTCCATTTCGTACCATTTTCCATCACATGACATTAATTCTTTTTAAGAAAGATAAAAGTAACTACAGTGCCAATCTTGACATTAGATTTGTGAAAAAAAATCCTAATAAGCATGTCTATGTCCATGTGAAAAATTCTCCGAGGGGCATAATTAGCAGAAGGGTGGTTAGGTGTAATGGTACCAAGCACATATAGCGTGGGTGCATGCTATGGTCTTTGGATTTCAAATGTACCGAGCATGCTTATACTTTGGGTTGTATTTCATTTCATAGCCTCATACTTTATGTAATTGTATTATAAATATTTAAATATCTATTTTTATTTATGAATGTCAGTCGTAGCAACGTACGGGCAACTTTGCTAGTAAGATTTAAAAAATCAGAAAAATTATTATGCGCCTAAGGTCCATTCAAGCCCACGTCTAATAAATATTTGTTGATTTAATAAGGAATAAATGTAAAAAACTTGTAACCTTGTTTAAAAAATCTGAAATTTTGCTGGAGCTCCTCCTTTTGGTACGGTATGTTGTCAAAAAAGTTTCAAGTGATTCTGAGAAAGTGATGATGCACTTCCCCACTGAAGCATACATGTCTCACACATGTCACTGTGAGTCACCAAGAGATGTTCATCCCTATGTGGGACGTGTAGTACAAGTTGCTTGAAATCGTGTGAAACTTTTTTGGGATGCTAATGGATGTAATCTAAGATGTTGGGTGAAGTTTCAGAATTTTCTGACCAAGTTTGCCTATTATTGTAAATATTTGTTGATTTAATAAGGAATAAATGTAAAAAACTTGTAACCTTGCTTAAAAAATCTGAAATTTTGCTGGACCTCCTCCTTTTGGTACGGTATGTTGTCAAAAAAGTTTCAAGTGATTCTGAGAAAGTGATGATGCACTTCCCCACTGAAGCATACATGTCTCACGCATGTCACTGTGAGTCACCAAGAGATGTTCATCCCTATGTGGGACGTGTAGTCCAAGTTGCTTGAAATCGTGTGAAACTTTTTTGGGATGCTAATGGATGTAATCTAAGATGTTGGGTGAAGTTTCGGAATTTTCTGACCAAGTTTGCCTATTATTGTAAATATTTGTTGATTTAATAAGGAATAAATGTAAAAAACTTGTAACCTTGCTTAAAAAATCTGAAATTTTGCTGGACCTCCTCCTTTTGGTACGGTATGTTGTCAAAAAAGTTTCAAGTGATTCTGAGAAAGTGATGATGCACTTCCCCACTGAAGCATACATGTCTCACGCATGTCACTGTGAGTCACCAAGAGATGTTCATCCCTATGTGGGACGTGTAGTACAAGTTGCTTGAAATCGTGTGAAACTTTTTTGGGATGCTAATGGATGCAATCTAAGATGTTGGGTGAAGTTTCGGAATTTTCTGACCAAGTTTGCCTATTATTGTAAATATTTGTTGATTTAATAAGGAATAAATGTAAAAAACTTGTAACCTTGCTTAAAAAATCTGAAATTTTGCTTGGACCTCCTCCTTTTGGTTCGGTATGTTGTCAAAAAAGTTTCAAGTGATTCGAGAAAGTGATGATGCACTTCCCCACTGAAGCATACATGTCTCACACATGTCACTGTGAGTCACCAAGAGATGTTCATCCCTATGTGGGACGTGTAGTACAAGTTGCTTGAAATCGTGTGAAACTTTTTTGGGATGCTAATGGATGCAATCTAAGATGTTGGGTGAAGTTTCAGAATTTTCTGACCAAGTTTGCCTATTATTGTAAATATTTGTTGATTTAATAAGGAATAAATGTAAAAAACTTGTAACCTTGCTTAAAAAATCTGAAATTTTGCTGGACCTCCTCCTTTTGGTACGGTACGTTGTCAAAAAAGTTTCAAGTGATTCGAGAAAGTGATGATGCACTTCCCCACCGAAGCATACATGTCTCACGCATGTCACCGTGAGTCACCAAGAGATGTTCATCCCTATGTGGGATGTGTAGTACAAGTTGCTTGAAATCGTGTGAAACTTTTTTGGGATGCTAATGGATGTAATATAAGATGTTGGGTGAAGTTTCGGAATGTTCTGACCAAATTTGCCTATTATTGTAAATATTTGTTGATTTAATAAGGAATAAATGTAAAAAACTTGTAACCTTGCTTAAAAAATCTGAAATTTTGCTTTGGACCTCCTCCTTTTGGTACGGTATGTTGTCAAAAAAGTTTCAAGTGATTCTGAGAAAGTGATGATGCACTTCCCCACTGAAGCATACATGTCTCACGCATGTCACTGTGAGTCACCAAGAGATGTTCATCCCTATGTGGGACGTGTAGTACAAGTTGCTTGAAATCGTGTGAAACTTTTTTGGGATGCTAATGGATGCAATCTAAGATGTTGGGTGAAGTTTCGGAATTTTCTGACCAAGTTTGCCTATTATTGTAAATATTTGTTGATTTAATAAGGAATAAATGTAAAAAACTTGTAACCTTGCTTAAAAAATCTGAAATTTTGCTGGACCTCCTCCTTTTGGTTCGGTATGTTGTCAAAAAAGTTTCAAGTGATTCTGAGAAAGTGATGATGCACTTCCCCACTGAAGCATACATGTCTCACACATGTCACTGTGAGTCACCAAGAGATGTTCATCCCTATGTGGGACGTGTAGTACAAGTTGCTTGAAATCGTGTGAAACTTTTTTGGGATGCTAATGGATGCAATCTAAGATGTTGGGTGAAGTTTCGGAATTTTCTGACCAAGTTTGCCTATTATTGTAAATATTTGTTGATTTACTAAGGAATAAATGTAAAAAACTTGTAACCTTGCTTAAAAAATCTGAAATTTTGCTGGAGCTCCTCCTTTTGGTACGGTATGTTGTCAAAAAAGTTTCAAGTGATTCTGAGAAAGTGATGATGCACTTCCCCGCTGAAGCATACACTGCTCACAAACGGTTACATCTCTGACATAGTTTCTAATAACTCAACACAATCTTTGAGATTTGAGTGGTGATTTACATTTTCAAAGTCGTATGCATCTAAAGCTTGGTTACAACCTTATGTTTATCATAACATTAGAAAATATGAAGTTATGTTAGCATTTGCTATGCCAAAATATGTTTTATTTATTATCTTTCACTACAAGAAAAGCAGTTGTATAGAAAAGGTAAATGAAATAGTAACTAATATGTAAACAAACAAAATTACATGAAAGATCGTGATTTTATAAAAAATCGAAAAAAAGAATCAATAAATTTGGAGTTAATATGATCGAGAAACACTAGTTTTAAATTTTAATTGTAGATTAAAAAGAAAAAAACGAGGGGAAAATCAGCTCGGCGTGCGCCACGTGGTCCCGCGAAGCAACTTGACTAACCCCCGTGCTGCCACATGGTCCCGCGAAGCTCCATCGCTTGGTAAACACTATTATAAAAGGACAACATACACCAAAAGGACACAACTCATGTTATAGCTTAGTGGTAAGTCTCTCTCTTCCCACTAAGGAGACCAGGGTTCGAATCCCATGGGTGCACCTTTTTTTGTTTTGCAAATTTAAATGTGGGTGGGTGCACCTTTTTTTTGTGACATACACCAATGGGACAGAAATCATGTTATAGCTCAGTGGTAACTCCCTCCCTTCCCATTGTGCAGACTAGGGTTCAAATCCCCCTAGTCGCTCTTTTTTTCACGCTGATAAAAGCCAAAAGAGTGGCCCATTTTTTTGGCCCAATTCCAAAAAAACAGGGAGCGGAGCGGCCCATTTGGAACACGCATCCCACATTTCGTCAAGTGCACCACTGATTTGTGACCAATTTGTTTCATCATTAAGTGTGTCAAACAATTTCAACAAATGGTGACGATATTAAAACTAATTTGTGACGATCAGGTTTCGTCATTCCAATACGGTATACCCAAAACAAGTTTTATGACGATCTCCTTTTACAATTATGTGACATTATTTTCATTTTCGTCATAATTTTCCAGGCCAAATCTTCGTCACTTGCCACCTATGACGAAATTGGAGAATTCGTCATATAAGACATACCATTCTATGACAAAAGTGAGCAGCGTCACGAGCAAATCGTCACAGATAGCAACTTTTCTAGTAGTGTCCTCCGACAGGGGCGTTTAATGCACTGACACCTGCAGGCGTCCAAGTCAAAGGCGAATCCACACAAATACACGCCTGGGAATCACGCCCCGCCACTGCTCTGCCAACTCGCGTGGTGCGGCCATCCCCGCCACCGCGACGCCATCCCGGCCACTGCACCACCATGCCTGACGCTGTGGAAGCATGCGGCGATGGGACACCGCCATGCCAGCCACTGTGCCTCGTACGACCTCCTGTCAACGGCACCCTCGAGCCAGCCCGCGGGCAGCGGTCGGACGAGGACCCTCTATGCCACCACCCTCGAAGCCGCTCCTGTACGGGCACAGAACTCGCCACGACATCCCAACAGGAGCGAGATTCACCAGGACAACCGTCTACTCCATGGCACTGTATGCCATGCTTCCACACGTAGCGAAATAGTGCGGCACGCTTGTAAACTGCCGCCTCCTTGGACTATAAAAGGAGGAGCAGTCCCCAGGCCGCGGGGGACGGGACGACGGATAGCGATCACACGGACGCGTTCCGCCTTCACCACGATATTGGCACCCTCCTCAATCAGTACCTCTGGGACCTGGAGGCCCGACCTCCTCTCCTGCCTCGTGTAGCCCCCCTCTATGAGCACCACGGTGCAACGTAATATAGTGCCCCGAGCCCACCACTGCTGGACGTACGGCCCCGGCCGGAACCAGGATAAAAACCAGTGTCACTAGTTGCTTAGCACCAGCCATCGAGAGATAGATCTCAGCGCTTCTTACTAGTTAGTATCGGGACTACTTTCCGCACCGACAAGGTGAGAGATGTAGACATTTGTACACAAGTATAATCTTCCGTTTTCAAAACCATTTGAATTTTTGTAGACAAGCTTAGGGACTTAAATTATGTTGCCAAGTCAATTTGTAGAATTTTTAGAACACACTAAGACGTTATTATAATTGTTATATTATAAACAAGAGATAAAAATTCTAATTTTAAGAAATTTGGTTAGACAAGTGTGGCTGTTGATATTTTATTCAAATACTAAATTACCAACTATGAATTATTCGTATTTTTTACGAATTTTTTGGTGCTGTTTATGGGGTATACTATTTGAGGGAAGCAAGTTTCAATTCAGAAAAAATAGTGTCGGGCCCACGCGTCAGTGTCAGAAGCCTATATAAAAAAAGATAACCGTAGCCTGCCCGACCGACAAAGGTGATCCTGGTAGACTAACCATCATCGCCAATGAAGGGGCGGGGCCAGGTCTGTTCGAATGAAGAACAGTTTGCTTTTCCCCTTTTAATCTGCAATCAAATTTTGTATCACGTTTTTCTCCGTCAACCGTAATCCAAATTTGATGATATTTGTTTCTGAATTTTTCTAAAATCAACATCCATTCATTTATGACATTTTTTCGTATGTAATTCCATTTCTTGGATGTTGTTTATACACCTTATATTGTTCCTTATAAGTACAACATATAAATAATATTTTTTACACAACCATTACTAATTAAACTTTGAATTTCGTAATCTTATGGTGAACATAAGGTTATGTTAAATTTTCAAATGCATATGAATTCGAACATGTTTTAAAGTGTGGAAAACTTAAATGTTGAAGTAACATTCTAATAAACTAGGTGAGAGATGTAGACATTTGTACACAAGTATAATCTTCCGTTTTCGAAACCATTTGAATTTTTGTAGACAAGCTTAGGGACTTAAATTATGTTGCCAAGTCAATTTGTAGAATTTTTAGAACACACTAAGTCGTTATTATAATTATTATACCATAAACAAGAGATAAAAATTCTAATTTAAAGAAATTTGGTTAGACAAGTGTTGGTTGTTGATATTTTATTCAAATACTAAATTACCAACTATGAATTATTCGTATTTTTTACGAATTTTTTGGTGCTGTTTATGGGGTATGCTATTTGAGGGAAGCAAATTTCAATTCAGAAAAAATAGTGTCGGGCCCACGCGTCAACGTCAGAAGCCTATATAAAAAAAGATAACCGTAACCTGCCCGACCGACAAAGGTGATCCGGGTAGACTAACCATCGTCGCCAACAAGTGCTCCATTGTCAGAAATGCCCCTTGCCGAATGAATATGCATCCGCCCCGGCGCCCCGACCCCTGCCCCCTTCTTCTTCCCCAATCTGAGCTCCACGTCGCCGCCTGCCCGTCCTTCCCCGCCGTCGCACACATGTCGCACTACGCCGATTCGTCTGGAGGTGCACGTGCGAGGAGCAGGGTCCAAGGTTGCGGAGCGGCCCGCAATCACTCCATCGGCTTGGATCCGGTCGGTGAGCTAAGCGGCTTTCCATCGGTCCCTTACCCGACTATGGTATGGCTCGGGTGGTGGAGGGGCGGACGCAGAAGGAAGGTGAAAACCACGGTCGTCTTTATTTCAAGTGTGCAAGGAACTCGGTGAGTAGTCTGTTGTGTCTCCCAAATCTGAGTTAGGGTTGTTATGTGCTTTTGATTCTGCAGTACCCCAAGTATTGTGGATTTTATCGTTTCCATAAGGAGTATCTCCAGATGCTGAAGGATGCTGGCGTCATTGTTTTTCGACCGTCGAACTGGGCAGACGCGATTGATGAAGTAGTTGATTCAGTGGAATGTCAGATTGGGAGCGGCGAGTAGAGGCAAGCACTGGAGGACAAGCAGAGGAAGAAAGCACTGGAGGAGAAGATGGACAATGTGATCTAGAAGATGAACTTGATTATTGTGGCTGTTGTTTGTGTATTATTTGGATGTTTACTAGGGATGTATGCTGCAAAGAAGTAATTCTGATGTTCAAAGTGGTGCTTTTGCTTCATCTGTGTGGATGAAGAATGAAAAATTTGTCACATATGACAAACTTAAATGTATGAATGAAGAATGAATGGAATGCCAATTGGGTCACAAATCTTAATGTGTCACACATCACAAAATTCATAAATTCAACTGTGCTGACATTTCATTGCAGCACGAGGCAAAGGAAATGCGGATTATTAAGACAAACAGAGTAACAAACTTCTGGCATAACTCTGGGGTATATACACATTGCAATTCATTGTGAACTGCTGCCATATAATGACACAGAGTATCAAACTTCTGGCATACACATTGCAATTCATTGTAAGCTGCTACCATAGACATTGCAATGCCTTCCAAAATAGGAGACATGGATTGATCTACCGCGTCTCTTAGATCTACTAGTTCATCACAAGTTCAACATACACAGATCTACTAGCTAGTCCATCACAAGTTCAACAAGCACACTGGAAGAACACGTTAACAGAAGAACAAATAAGCAGAGGTAGTCGCCGCCGGAAGAGCCCCACCGTCGGAGTCGGAGTCAGTGTCGGAGTCGGAGCTGGAGACGTCGAGGCCGCCATCGTCGTCGTCGTCGGGGGGGGGGGGGGGGGGACCACTTCTCCCTCCAGATCCCCAGCCAAGACATTGACCTTGTAGGCGTAATCCATCACGGTCGTCTGCAGCGACTCAGGAGGCCGTTGGACCCCGAGATGAACAACCATCTTTTTAAGACTCTGCCAAGCCTGGTAGAGCATCTTCACTGAAAAACAGGCATCCTCAACATTTACGGACGGAGCACGCATGGGCAGCGGCACCTTGCGCCGGGGCGGCTTCAGCCGCTTCACCTCCTTGGGCGGGGGCGGCGGCACCTCCTCGGGCGGGGGCGGCGGCACCTCCTCGGGCTCGGCGGGCGGGGGTGGCGGCACCTCCTCGGGCTCGGCGGGCAGGGGCGGCGGCACCTCCTCCCTCCCCCGCTTCCTTGATGGATCGCTTGACGCCATGCACTTGCTTGAGGAAGGAGAAACTCTTGGATTCACTTCTTGGTGACCAGAGACGGTGGTGCTGGGGTTTTCTTGGTGCTGCAGTTGACGAAGTTCTTGGCCGGCCAAGATTTATATTGACAACACGGCGAACCGTCAGGCGGTCGGTCACGTTCCTCGGAACCCGTGTCCACTCAGGAGAGCTCTTGCCTCTTGGCCACAAAAATCATGTGGTCACAAGGAGACATGTGACTGTTCATATTTTATTCAAAATACCAAATGCCCAACTACTCCTATGAGTTGTTTGATTCTTAATAAAACTATGAATTGTTCGTATTTTTATTAATCTATATCTATATAACTTATATAATTGTACCCACTAACTATCATTAACTTCATTTCTCTCTTCATGCAAGCTACCCACATCATCTCTCATCAAACTAATGGTTATTAACTCTATCTCCTTTTCTCTTCATTACACCAATTCTTTCTTCATACAAACTACAAAGCGACCCGGGTTTGCTAACCCGCATCGTCATTGACTGCTACCCCCTCCATCCCAAATATTGCCCCTTTAATTTCTTCTTTCCGAATGGATAAGCGCAGCAGTTTCCTTGAAAAAAAAGCGCAGAGGAGGCGTGGAGACAGAGACGACGATGAGCGCCGGTGAGGGGCCAAGCAGCAGACGACCCCGCGCACCCGGGATCGAGAAGAACCGGAACGTGAAGCGGTGTCGCAACTGGATCTGTGCGCATGCCGACGAGATGGCAGCGAAGAGGGAGACGACGATGAGCACTGGAGAGGGGCCAAGCGGCAGTGGAGTGAGCCCAATGCCGGAGACGAGGGTCCTCGACTGGATCCTCTCGGATTCCGACAAGGGGCCAAGCAGCGGCAAGGAGGAGTGTGCCAGCGAGGGGGCAACGAAGTGGGCGAGTGGCCTGCCTCATGTTTATAATCACAAGTGTGTGGCAACTACGAAGAGGTGTTGAGGGAGCGGCGAAGAAGGTGTAGAGGACCTCATCTCTGACTCTGGCAACGACTACGACGACGACGAGGCAAGTTTCTCTGAATCTCACTGCCTTTTTACTTGTTCTATAGATAGAGCTTAAGGTAGCTTGAGCTTGAGCTTCATAAAGTTAATTAGTGCCTATGATGATGTCTTCCATGCTTGTCATGATCTTAATTATACCAAGTTCTGAGGTAAATCAGTTCTGAACTAAGTTTTACTTTTACTTGTCACACCCTGCTCCAAGGTCTGAGGCAAATTAGTTCGAATTAACTATGTTGTTCTTATACCATGTTTAACCCCGTTTCGTGCAAAACTCTTTGAGTCGCGAGCAGAGCTTGAGTTACTTCTTAACCTTAATGTCTGGGATTATGTGAAACCTGAGTTTGAAAAAATCACAAAAGAAGTGAACATCCTCAACAAAAAGGCTAAGCACATAAGGAGGTACAATTATACTACTGAACAAAATCTCGAGCCCATTGAAGGTGCGCTAGAAGGGCTTCAAGAATCCTTGGTTGCTTACGAGGCTGCAAAAAGAGCCAATAATCCTGATGGGGCATGATCTAGTTCAAGCTTGTTGATGTGCAGGGTGAGTATCCATACTTTTGTGGATGTTCAAGGGACATGCCTTTGTTGATGTGTATGGTCAGATAGCACGACCATAGTGTAAATAATGTGATGGACTAGTTAAGTCCTAGCATGTTATATGGAGAAGTTAACCTTTTGTAATAATTATCTTTATTTTTGTGGACAAGTTATCTTCATCTTTGTGGACAAATTATCTCTCTTATGATGTCTGTTTTGTCTCAGAAGATATGTGTGTTGATTGTGCCTGTATGTCGAAATGGAAGCAATGAGAGATGGATCGAGTTGACCTGCCAATGAGGACAGACTCAAAGGAGACGATGATTAACTAACGCCGCGCTCATTTGTTCACTAACGCCGTGCTCCCGCTTCACTGCAGTTGAGTGCTCTCAGACTTCAATATATTATTGGGCTCTCAAACTAGTAATGGGCGTCAAATGCTCATCGGTAACGGACTTTATAGCACGTTACCAATACGGCAGCGATCAGTAACGGACTTAAGCAGCCCGTTACTGATATGGAATTGATCGGTAACGGACTTTACAAGCCTGTTATCGATAGGTTTAACATTTGTAACGAGCTCTTTTAACATCCGTTACAAAGAATTTATGTAACGGGCGTTTAAGAAGCCCGTTACCAAAAGTCCACATTGGTAACGGGCGTCGTGGAGGCCAACCCCGGGGTCGTCCTGGCGCGCTTATAGGTAACGTGCGCCAAACAACAACCGTTACAGATGTGGGTGGATGTAACGGGCGTTAAGGGCCCGTTACAAATGCGGCGTGACCTATTTGAGGTTTTCACGTAGTGATGGTGGCAAGAAGAGCAAGACGAAATCATGTACGGTTCCTTGGTTGAGACACAA
Organism: Cenchrus americanus; assembly: GCA_947561735.1. Classification (NCBI taxonomy): domain Eukaryota; kingdom Viridiplantae; phylum Streptophyta; class Magnoliopsida; order Poales; family Poaceae; genus Cenchrus; species Cenchrus americanus. Next base: position 102,092,344 of record OX387245.1, on the reverse strand, counting down.
AGTCAAGACCGAGCTGGGACGACTATGGCGACCAGGCCATGAGTGGGGATTGGTGTCAGGCTGCACAAAGTCCGCGGGGTTTGCAGTGGTTCACCACAAAACCACTAGGTTTCTCGGTTGAGCCACAAAATCGAGGCCGGAGACTCGACGGAGGAGGGGCCGCCACCCAGGGCGGTCTGACTGCCCAGGTGTGGTGGTCTTACTATCCGGGTCGCAGGTTCGAGAAGCTTCAAAGGAGAGGACACATGACATGATAGCAAGGCTTGCATGGAGGCTACGGGGGCTTGCGGTGGATGCGCATGCGTCCAATGGTGCTACAACGAGAAATCCCAAAGTGCCCTCCAGGGTATTTTAGTCTTTCGGTTGCCTCTATATAAACTTGGTAGAGAGAGGATGGCAGCCAACTCTTTGAACCCTTGTTCATTTGCTCCTTTGTCTTTTCCCCCTTTCTTCTTCACTCCTATGGCTAGCTTGTGCTTCAAGGAAAATCTTCAAGTGGGTAGGATGATGGGAGGTTGCTAGTCTCTTTGTAAAGAATCTTTCCTCTGATGTATGGAAGGTTTGGAGCTCATCCTTGTGTCCCTTTGTGATTTGCTTGTGGATCCCATTTTTCCTTTTTCGGTGATTTTCAGAGCCTTTTTGGTGGATTTTCGTGGGAGAGATTTGGGGGCATTTCTTCGCGGGATTTATTATGGGAGTCACACATGAGGACCTTGTGCCTCTTTTCTTGGTGATTTTGCCCCTCTAAATCCCCATGAAAGCCTTTATTTTGGTGGTTTTTTGTGGTTCCTCGAGTTCATGACCTAGAGGCCTAAGATTCGCGATTTCCTTTGATTGAGAGCATTTCGGTAGATACCCTTTGATGAAGGTCGTCCATGAGGTGAACCAGCTATCTTTGAAGTTTCGCTGCAATCCGTGGGGCGAATCGTGAGATCGATCGATGGGAAGTTCAAGGTTGACCTACGCTAAAGTTTTTGGACGGAGGCGGTCTAACCGCCCTAGACCCGTTCGGAGAAAGTTTCGATTTTCGCCAAGATTTTCTTTAGCATGCTGGCCTTGACTAAAAGATTCTGTGGTTGAAATCTTGGAAGGTTTTGAGCTCGTTTGGGTTGTTTCGCTCGAGTTTTTGGTTGCCAGGAGCATGCGGTCTAACCGCCCCCCATATGCGGTTTAACCGCCCTGCTGGGCACATAGCTTCGGTGTTGTTTCTGCTGCGGTTCGTGTGTAGAAGCTTTGGTTGGAAGTGCGGTTTGTTTCTAGAATCGGTAGCATTCCAGTGGCTGCATGGTCTTGGCAAACTCGAAGAGTTTGAGGCGGAAGTGATTTTGGGATTCCTATCGTGTTCATCTAGTTAGAGAATTCATCTCCTTCGAGAAGAATTTTTAATGGCTCCTATTCACCCCCCTCTGGTCGCCCAATCCGGTCCTTCAAAGTGTGGATTTGTCTCTTTATGGCGACTTCGATGAAGGATACAACGGCATCTACGACGTCGACAACTTTCTAGGAATTGTGACATTGGGAATTAGTTTTCCGGATGGCGACATCGAGGTGGAGTGGTGCCGTCATCATGGAATAAATTTCAGCCACTTCTCCATTTTGTCGTGGTTAGATCCAACAATAGTGAAAGACTTGTGATAATAAGTCAATCCTCCAAACTGGTGATCGTTCTTGGATCGGATAGATCAAGATCAGTCTCTCTTCTTCGGCGGTGGTAGAAAGAGGAAGAAGAAAGACACAAGGAGGAAGATGAAGTTTCTGCTAGTTTCAACCTACAAGGATGTTGATCATCGTTCTTTGGGTGTTTGGTTCTAAGTTTGCTTGCTGAGCCTGACTATGCGGCCTTCTATTTAATTTTCACACAGGTTTGGGACTGAGATTTGAAATTACTCGATGTCTAAGTACTCTATAGGTGTTATGTGTAACTTGATGCTGTACTTTTTGATATAATATAATCTTCCTTCGATCTGGAAAAGGAGGAAGGACATCGAGCACAAGTGCAACTGTGCAAGGATTACTGTCTGCATAGGTGGCCGTGGGCCCAAGACTGACAGTTACACTAGAGAAGCCCAATGGGCCCCCACGTTGCTCTCGCCACCAACGGATCGCACGAACGAAAGCGGCACCCACCCACTCGTTTCACCGCGCTAGCCGAAAACGAGCGGAGAGGGCGGCAATGCCACGGCCCACCGTCAGATCACGCGCACGCGGCACATCGCGCATTCATGGCACGGGGAGTAACGGGCGACGCCGGGGGCAGCAGCGCCGCCGCCGCCGCCGAGCACGGGAGTGCGGCCGCCGCGCCGGCTCCGGTTCCAACGTGGCAGCGGGTGCGAAGGGCCGGGCAGGGGGCGGTGGCGCACGCGCTGCTGCTCTGCTTCACCGCGCTCCTCGCGCTCAAGCTCGACGGCTTCGTCTCGCTGCCCTGGTGGTAAGCCGTAACCCTGTCCTCCTGCCCAGCTCTCGTGGAATCCACACCTTATATTGTTCGAGCAAGTGATGCCGTTCGCTGGGTCGCGCTGGTTCCCACGGAAAATCGAGATGAGCGCTTGGCTAATAGTTTCTGATTCAGTGATTCGTTGTGAAATTGTATGCCATTTCTCGTTTTGTCATGGTGGTTGTGGAACTTAGACGACGACGAACAAATGAGTTCCATGGTGCGTCCATCCTTGTTTTAAAGTTAATTATAGGAAATGATTTGATTTTTTAGGAAATGATTTGATACAGTGACTGATTGAGGGAATTGTAAAATTCCTGCTTTATGAAGGGGTGGAAATTAGCTCTTAAGTGTTATACTGAGTCAGGGTACGGATACCAGCCAGGAGATATATATAGGTGCTGAGACTTTGGGTGATGTAACTTATGCAGACACACTTAGTCTTGCACATCCACTTTGAAGAATCTGCAGTCATCAATGTTGCAATGTGTCATAGAGTTGCTAGAAACACCGAAACAGTTTCACCACACATTTGATGTCAGTCTTTCATGTCTCAAACTCTCAATATTAGAATTCTCAAAATGACTACCAACACTGCAGGGTGCTTTTCATCCCTCTATGGTTGTTCCATGCTGTTGCTGCTCGATGTCGATTCTCGCTACCTGCTCCATCATCACCTGAAAGTTGTCAAGTGTGTCTTCTGCTTTTACCGGGTACCTTTTTTCTGAAGTTGGCTTTGGCTCGCAGCAAGTTAATCAGATCACTTTCAACTGTACAGCAGGTGCCATGCCATTCCATTGTCGCCACACCCTTGCTTGTTGCTTTTGAACTGCTTCTCTGTGTTTACCTGGAAGGCCTCAATGGTGAATTCACTGCTTACTGTGATTTATCGTTTGGTTGTTTGTTTGCCTTCTGCATTGATTTTTTTTCACCTGTCATCTGGATTGTTAATTTTCAGGTCATGGGGATCCTTTCATAGATTTAAAGCTTGTCTTCCTTCCACTCTTGGCTTTGGAAATCATTACACTGGTTGACAACTTCAGGTGATCACATAAAAACTGTGGAACAATGCAAATTGCTTATATTGATATTGAACAATTACAGTACAACTTCTTGGCATATACACATTCTACACTTCTCCTTTTACATTTTGCATACGAGTAATCCAACATGTACATTGTCACCCTAATCTTTAGGAAATTCTTTAATGCTACATATTTAATATTTTCGTAATGTAAGGATCACGGTGATAGTCGTCTCACTGATCATTTCTATACGTGTAAGTGCAAACTTGCTACTTCGAGTTTTGTACTATATGTGAGTACATACCAGAAAATTTTGCTATGGTATGAACAAAGAACCAGGCAGTTCACGTGAACATTTTCTTTTTTGTCACTTGACAGAAATCGTTATGCAAAAAAATTACACCTATTATTAGTACATGGTTTGGTTGCTCAAATTTTCTACCGTAACTCCTTTCTCTTTTTTATTCTCAATAGGATGTGTGGTACTCTAATGCCTGGACATGGAGAAACTATAACCGACGAAGCAATTTGGGAGAGGCTTCCAGTAAGATTCTAAGACTAGATTCAATCTGTGGTTATCTCTTCTCCCAATTTATTAGATAAATATGACCAAACCGTTCAGTTTTAAATCCTGTCCAAAAGTTCAACTTCATGATAGAACTTGCAATCTCCAGTAGAATTATTTTTTCATTTGCATTATTTCGATCAATGTTTTATTTAAGAACCAGTTTGTGGTCGTCGTCCTTGTCGGGGACAGCCACGAGGGTCCCCTAAAAAATCGGGGGGAATCCTACTTAAAACCTGCGAAAAACGTAAAACGCAAACCCAACCTTGGGCCTAACGCAAAACATACACTCAACGCGATCCACGCCGTGGCGGCCCCCGCGGCCCACCAAAGCGGCCCAGCAAAACGCCCCCTCGAGCGAGGTCCGCCTCGCTCGAGGGTCCTCGCCTCTCTCGAGCGGGATCCGCCTCGCTCGAGGGTCCCTCATGAGCACACCTGCTCCCGCACGCGTGTACGGGCATTTAATGCTCTGACACGGAAGAGCTGCGCCACGACGCGCCTGGGAATCACGCCCCGACGCTGTTCCGCCAACTCCCTACGGGGAGCCCATCCCCACCACTGTGGGGGACTGTGCGACGAGGCCGGTGTTAGCTCCGTGACACTGTGCCGCCCACTCTAGTACGGCTAACACGCCGCGCCCTCGAGGGGGGGCTGGCCGCACCCTCGAACCCTTTTCTCATGACTCCGCAGGGTCAAACCATGACGTCAGGCCGGCGGGAGCTCCATCCCTGTCGGCCGCCGCGCCCCGTGCGGCCATCCCCGCCCCTGCCGCGTCACGCCGCGTACTGCTACAACTACTCCGACGCTGTTGAGCACGCGGGGACGGGACGCCGCCACGCCTGCTACTGCACCCCGTACGGATCATCGTCAACGGCTCCCTCGAGCCCGCCAGGAGACGCCCCGGTCAACCACCACGCCTCCACCCTCGAGGTCGCCCCTGTTCAAGCACAGGGCACGCCACGACGCCATAACTGGAGCAAGATTCGCCAGGACGGCCGTCAACTCCACGGCACTGTACGCCATACTATCACATGTAGCGAAATAATGCGGCATACCTGTAAATCGCCCTCTCCTTGGCCTAGAAAAGGGAGGCGATCCCCCCTGCCGCAGAGACACGGGACAACGGATAGCGATCGCTCACACGCTCTCCGCCTTCCCCACGATTTTGGCACTCACCTCAATCACCCCTCTTGGGACTTGGAGGTCACGCCTCCTCTCCCGCCTCGCTTGTAGCCGCCCCACTACAGGCACCCCGGTGCGAAGCAATATAGTGCCTCGAGCACACCCCTGCTGGACGTACGGCCCCGGCCGAAACCAGGATAAACCAAGTGTCCTTAGTTGCTTAGCACCGACCATCGAGAGGCAGATCTCAGCGCTTATTACTAGTTAGTGTCGGGACTACATTCCGCACCGACAGTCCTTTTTTTAATCTAATTAATTGTGGGAATCATTACCTTATTTGTCTGGCTCCAAAAACTATGTCTTTGAAATGGTTATGTATTCAACTTAGCAGTTGGAAGACATTCTGCTAAACTAAAGTATCAGCAGATATCATATCAATGCAACTACAGATTTTCGGCTAATGTAAGCCTACAGTTTTGTTTTCACAAGCATCTTTTTAACCCATGACTTGTTAGAGGTACCACATTACCATTTGAGCCATTGGTATAAATTTTTACTGCATGATTCGATTTAAACTACAAAATCATATGTATATTTGGTGGATGACATTGCTTGAGACCTTTCCTGTTGATAACTAGATGCCCTATATGAAGGCTTAATATTTAACTGTTACTAACAACTTCATTTTTTCATAGTACTTCTGGGTTGCAATTTCCATGGTATTTCTACTAGCGGCTACTTCACTCATGCTTCTGAAGTTATGTGGTAAGCTATATGAATATTATGGAATTTATAGCTGCTGTTCATAAAGTAAATTACATGACTTGGCCTTTTTTTCCTTTTACCTGAATGGCTTACATTTATGCTGGAATACTAGAGCAAATTCTTGAGAATTCTCTTGTAGTAAATTGAACAATGGATGCAAGTTTCATAGTCTTTAACTATAGGTGAGAGTACAGTAGAACCTTTTGACTTCTTAACTGATAGTTACACTGCAACAGGTGGTGCAGTTACCCTGGGGTGGTGGGATTTATTCATTAATTTTGGGTAAATACTTTTTTCTCCATTTCGAATCATGCTTGTAATCCCTTCAACTGTCTTACTAATTATTTGGCATCTTGTACAGGATTTCCCAGGGCTTTGCTTTTATGGTATGCACAAGATGGTCAAATCCAATGGTCGGTAGACATTCAATCCTTGGTATAACAATAAATTACCTTACATGGATAGAGAGTGCAATCGGAACACAGAATTCCATTTTTTTTCTACAAAAATGGTGCTGACATGGACTGTGTGGTCTGCAGGACATTGGTGGCCCTCTATTGATAATTCCTATAATAATTTTCCAAGTTCTTCTTTGTATGCGCTTAGAGGTCTGTTCAACTCCATTTTCCATGTGCTTTATTCACTTCAAAAATATAGGCTGTCTATTATACATTGCTGTCATTTGAACTTTGGTAACTTGCACCTAGTTTTTTATGTCATAAACATTGTGCCTTTTGAGCTGTCATAGTTCTTTTCTTGTGAATGTCATCTAGTGCACATTTTATCCCAATTGTGTGCAGTTCTAGTCTGAGTACCATTTCTCTCTTATTGCAGGGCACCCCATCTAATGCACATTTCATCCCAATGCGAGCTATTTTTCTGCCCATAATTTTGCTGCAAGTTGCTGCTCTATCTTTTGCTGTTTGGAGATTCTTTGACAGGCTTCTTACTAAACTACAAGATGGAATTATCAGTCAAGGACATATTTCTGTGTCTTCGAAAGTTAATGAGTTGTTTATGATGATACAATATGGTTCAAGGTTTTATTTGCTCTTTAACACAACTCTATCAATTATGTTTTCAAATTGCACACCTACTGTTTGTACCTTCTGAGTTTGATCACCCTCATTGCTGGCCAGGCTCCTTCACTGGTGGTCTATTGATCAAGATAGCAGAGAGGAACAGGCTCACTTATGCTATGCAAATAACATTGGGTATCCACTGCAAAATTCTGATTAGTTGTATTTGTATATAGACACTAGACATACTCATGACATATATGCTTGCCTTTAAGAGTCATCATGAATGTCAATATTTTGGATCTATGGATCATAATCACTGAACTACCCATGCTAGTTTTTGTATATGTGATGCATTATGCATCATTGCAACTTAGATATATGAAAAACAATAGTCTATGGGACCAGAAATTTCTAGAAAAACATTTTTTGTTGTTGTGACATGCTATATGGAGCTCATGATCAGCTTAAACAGAATTTGGCTTATTGGTATTATGTTCTACCTTTTTTATTTTGCTTGGAGTCTGGGTAGAGATTGTTGCAGGACAAAGCATCATGGTCTCGTGTGAGATGGATTTTCCTAGCAGAGAGAAGAAATAAAATGACAGGATCAATGTTAGAAAGAATGTATCATTGAAAGCCCATATATAAATATAAAACACATATGGGAGATCCCACCTATGCTTTAGAGGGCCCAAGATGTAGAATGACAACCAAAATAATTTCTAAAACCAACCTGCTTGATTTAGCCGATCTTGATAGTGATCCTTTTGAAGTTATGAGCCAATTAAACCCACTGTTTGATACTTCATTAAGAGAGACGGAAGGAAGGAGTTTATATGCATTCTAAATGCTTTCAGGTCGCAACTTTCAATGGCTGATCTCGTGTTCATTATCTGCAGCTATAGTACCTTTTGCAGTTATCCACCAGAGGTGGTAAAAGAGATGCCAAAGAAAGTTCTTGTCAAAGAGGTCGTTTCTTCACACTTGCTGCAATAGCTTCCTTGTTTACATGAAGCTAATAACTCATTTATCCTCTTTCAGGTACAGAGACTTCAAGTGGCCTTGGAAGAGCAAACTGAAATGGCAAATCATAGCCAACAGCAGTGTGATAGGCTAAAAAACGTACTGTCTTCTCTTTTCTAACACACCGATACATTCTTTGCAGTTTTAATGTATTCATGGATGTCTGAAATGGCTATCTCCATCTGCCTACCATTGTTGGCATTATTTGCCTTTCAGAATGTTCAATTTATCAAAAGGCTGTACCATTGTCATATAGCTTGCAGATGTTCATCTATTATCACTATAGGATTAATACACAGCAGATGTTTCTGACTTATTTTTTGCTAGAACCTTTTCCTGAACCAATGCTACCAAAATATTTGCATGAATGCAGGAACGGATCTTGTGCCGAATTTGCTTTGAAAGAGACATCTGCATTGTTCTGCTTCCCTGCCGCCATCATGTTCTATGCGAGTTAGTTTGATTGCTCATTCTGATATATCGACACATTCTGGACCTATTCTTATGATCCATATATACATGATTCTGAACTTCTCCATTTGTTCCCCTTGCAGGCCCTGCTCTGAGAAGTGCCAGACATGCCCAATTTGCCGATTGACCATAGAGAGCAGATTATCTGTTAATGATGCAATGATGTCAACCAATCCATTATGTGATGCGGTGTAAAGTTCACATGTTGGCTGTCGGTTCTAGGGTGCCGACTTCGTTTGTTGGCAAAGATGACCCACATTGATTCCTATCATAGAAAGGCAAGTGCAATTCTTTGGTACCAAATTTGGAAGAAAGTGAGAATAAGTGTTGTCAGATATGAGTACAAGAAAAATCAAAAGCCACACTGTACATCCTTCTGAGTGATATGACACAAAGGAAGTGGGGAGTGTAAGTTCTTCAGCTCTTGGATTGCACATCTTTCTTCGGCCGGCCATATATGACATGTGGCCAGTTTTGTATAGTTCCTGAGAGAATTCTGCTAACAGATGGACAGACAAACCAAGAAAACATGTGCAAACTGGAGGTTCTTTGGCGTTCAGGGGGGAAAAAGAAGCAAATCTCAGTCTGATCTATCCTTTCCCTAATGGAGTTTCGACATGTAAACAGCTTACATGCACATGTACAGATGCGACAATAATGTCCGTCAATTTTATCTCCAATGTATAAAGAGCATTGAGCTTTCTCCTGGTCATGTCAAATAATGAGAGCACGAGCATCTATTGTGTGCATGTCATGTCGACCCTCATGGGTCCTTTCTCCACGATACCAGAACATCTCACTTTGCGGTACGAGAATTGGCTCTCAAGTCAACATTTGTGGCTAGCCACAACGGCACAACCCACACCTCTTTTGTCACGTTGCTATGCATATGATTTCACATGTCTTGTGGCCTTCAATCCTCCGGTACTCTCCTTTGGAGATCACTAGCTGCCCAGCGTCGTCGGAGGGACATCCGAGATTGTGTGCCGGCCGGTACCAATATTTGCCAGGAAGTTGCTAGGTGCAGTGCATGCTCCGGCAAAGGACTGGTCACTCCATTTTTTGCCATCCTTATCCTTGTTCCCTTCAAGTGTAGTAGGTCACCTTTGTTGCTATAGTCCCTGCTTGTGCTACCTCTGTGTGATGGTACGTGTCGCAGAATGCAGTGTCGAAGATGGTGGCAAATGCTGATAAGCACATGTTTTCTTGGTTAGCTGCGAATAGCAAATCACGAGTGCACTATTCAATCTGAGTTGTTTTAGCGCACTAATAATGTCATTATTTTTCGGCCTTTGGATTCCGAGTGGAAACAGATAAACAAGAGCAGCCATACAGCGCCCCCTTTTTTTCATTTGCCTGCTCATGGTGATCCGGTGTATGACTGCCTTCGCTCTAAATTACTCGTCATTTTGACTTTTGAGATATACTCCCTCCGTTTCAAAATATTTGTCGCTATTGACCTTCTTTTTTTGCAACTTCGACCCTTCGTCTTATTCAAAAAATTATCGCAAACATGTAAAATGATAAGTGAGCTTAAAATACATACAACATTAAAACATATAGCAAACAAAATAAACTGTACTTGCACAATTTTTTGGATAAGACGAATGGCTAAAGTTGCAGAAAAAAATTAATGACGAAAGTATTTTGAAGCAGAGGGAGTATTTTGTTATGTATCTAGACATAAATATATATAGATTTATAACAAAACGAATGTATAGTGAAAACGACAAGTCCCCCGGCCATGAAATTTGAGATCGGGTGTTTCTGTGCCAGTCGAGCTGACCAAACCCCCGGCCATCCTTTCCGGCGGATCGCGTTGCCGCGCGCGTCGCTGTTGCCTTTTCCCCCCTCACGCCCACAACCCACGCTACCGCCGGGCACGCGCGTGGCAATTTCATGGCCATCTCTGCATGATAGGGAGGCTTTGTCGACGTCAGATCAAATGGGACGCACCGGCGGCAGGTGCAGAAGGGAGGATTCAGGCGAGATCATGCATGCGCTCCGCAGCACGCTTCGCTTCGGCGACGCGGCGGAGGGAATGATGGTCAAGCAGAGCGCGCAGGTGCGTCGCATGTAGTTGGAGCTAGGGGGGCTTCCGGCCACTTCCACTACTACGATGACAAGGGCATGTGAGCTGCGGCCACGGCCGTGAGGTGATGATGCCTTCTCAGAAATTGGTTGGCCAAGGTGGCCGGCCGGCAGGTTGCATCGCGCGTACGTCGTCGACCCAGAGACGACGACGCGACAGTGCTGCCGTGCAGTGTCCATGTTTATGATCGAGCCGCGGCTTGTTTGGATAGATATAGGGCCGGGGGTGATCCAGCCATTCTGGAGTACGTGGCCGAGAATGATTGTTGCTGGTTGCCTGGTTCGTTTTTCCCTCGTCGGCGCCGGTGTCCACAAGGGTTGGTTTGTTTCGGGCCTTTTGATCGATCGAGTCTGCTCTCAGGATGATCCTTAACACATCCGTTGTCTATTGACCAACCACAATATCTACTTTAAGAGCGGTGGCGGACCTAGGATTTGAACCTTGAGTAGTCCTGATAAAAAGAAATTCAAAATCTAATACGGAACAATCTAAGGGCGTGTTTGGGAGGGCTCCGGCTCCACCAAACCAGCTCTGGAGCAGCAACTCCACCAATCTGCAGCTCCACCGTGGAGCTGGACTCTCCCTTTGGAGTTGAGGAGATGTGTTTGGCTGAGACAACAACTTCAGCTCCGAAAAAATGAAGATTTGAATTGATTACCCTCTTTTGCCCTTAATTTTTTGTGTTGTTTGCATGTGTGGTGTGTACGTCACGTGTGTGTGCATGCGTGTGTAGTTGCATGTGTGGTGTGTACGTCACGTGTGTGTGCATGCGTGTGTAGTTGCATGTGTGGTGTGTGCGTGGTGTGTGCATGCTGTGTGCATGGTGTGTGTCAGTGTTGTGTGCATGGGTGTGCATGTGTGCGTGCATGGGTGTGTACGGCTGCATGGGTGTGTGCATGGTGTGTTGTGTGCTGTGTGCGTGCAGCATGTGTGTGTGCGTGTGTGTGCTGCATGTGTGTGTGTGCGTGGTGTGTTTTTTTTGAATTTGAAAAAAAAGTAATGATTTTGATCACCACACATCTCAAAGACTCCAAGTAACCGATAATTAGAAGTTGTCCACATGCATATAAAAGTTTACACAGACGAATTGTTCAAACGATAAGAGATATAAAAATTCAATGTCGATTACAAGCTAGTGCCAACCGAGAGCGAGAGATGTGGCAAGTTCATCTCGAAAAGTATCCATGCAAGTCCAACTCGCTTCCGGAGTAGATGTATCTGATGCATTTGCTAGGACGGCATCTCGTTTATAACGTTCTGGTATTGTTGGCATGTAATTGGGATCACGATCAAACCGAGCAAAGTCTGCATCCTCACTGTTATGCTCACGAATGAAATTGTGAAGAACCATGCAAGCGACAACTATCATCTTTTGCTTCCACATGGGGTATTTCTTTATTCTATATAGAATTTCCCACTTCATTTTTAATAAACCGAAATATCTCTCAATCACGTTACGAATAGATGAATGCTTATGATTGAACTTTTCTTTCGGAGTATTAGGTTCCATACCTCTATGCCACTCAGGCATATGATACCTCTCACCCTTGTATGGAGCAAGGTAACCGGGCCGATTAGGATATCCAGCATCGACAACATAATATTTTCCTGCAAATAATAAAAGAAATTAAAATATTTTGATGGTCAACTGAATGAAATTAATTATTGACAACTATCTATCTTGTGGAGGATGTGGAAAGAAGTCCTTGTCGACACTCAATGCATTGTATAGCACACTTGTGTCATGCATAGATCCAGGTTGGCCCGCTGACACATATGTGAATCGCATGTCAAAATCACAAACTGCTAATACATTTTGGGTGGGTATCCCTGTTTTTCCAATGTACCTCACTTGCTCATCAGGTGGAAGTGTCACACGAATATGTGTGCCATCTAATGCTCCAATGCAATCTTTGAAATATGGATAGGCTCGTTTGTCATCCCTTATCCTTCTATGGATTGTGTGAAAATTTGGATCTTTTGGCCTAATGAAATCCTTTGCCATGCTCATCAAACTGAAGAAAACCTCCTCAAATTTACGACTAATGGTTTCACCAGAGTGCTTGAATCTATTTTGACTTCTGCTGTTGGACTCATTCCCCGAACAAATGAATAACAGAATACCAAGACTCTCAATAGTAGACATATGCAGTGATGAGGTCAACCCATACCTCTGAACCAGTAACTTGTGTAGGTCGGAAAAAATCTCTGGGCTCATGCGCAATTGCCTATGACATTCTCCCGGAGTGTTGAATAGCTCCATCATATACCCCATTCCACTTGTTGTAGACGTCCTTGGAGGATTTTTCTTAACAAACATGTCAGCATATGTTTGTCCCAGCATAGCAGCAGAATAGATCATTTTAAAAAAATCCTCATCCTCTTCATCAATGTCAGAATCATCATCGCTAGATAGCTGCATACATGATATAGATAAATAATTTATCGAGGTAAAAAATAAGAAGTTCACATGACATAGAACAAATAATTTATCGAGGTAAAATATAAGACGTTCACATGACATAGATAAACAAATTGTCCACATGACATAAATAAACAACTTGTCCACGTGACACAGATAGATAACTTGTCCACTTGACATAAATAAACGAAACTGACATGACAAAAAACTAAAGTTTACATGACACAGATAAAATGACACTAGACTGATCACTTTCCAAACATCATGTCAAACTTCCTCTTGACCAATTCAACCTAGCCTCATTGGTGGGTATAGTCATAAACATCTCCCTATGTTCCTTTTTGACAAACAACTCAGTAGCCACAAAGTGCTCATCACTCCCAAGATCGGCCCCACATGCAATGACATGCCCCATGACTTCCTCAATACTGATCCCTCCAAACCTAGCTGCAACAAAAGCCTGAGCACTCTCTGTTATCTTTGTCATATTCTGCTGTATAACTATTGCAGTGCTACTCTTAGGCTTCTTGTTAGGTTTATCTAAAATAATTTGAGGCTTCCTCTTAGGTTTGTTGCTAGGTGCGGGAGAGACTTCCAAATTCTCTTCACCAATATCATCACCGATCTCTTCACCATTCCCCTCACCATTCTCTTCACCTTCATTCTCCAAGTCGATATCATCCTGAACAGTATTAGGTGGTATAATTGGGTTGGAAGACATAGGATTCCAATGATCAGTCTCTTCATTCATGATGTTCCCAAACATCACCTTCAAAAATTCTTCATTTTGAAGCGGCTTATTCTTAAATTTTCCAACACCAGGTATCTCATACATAATTAAATTACAGTAAGCAAGTGCATATTTACCAACAAACTATAAATGAAAGCAAATGTGAGGTGCTCACGATTTGATTTTTTTCCACCACTCGGCATCCATGTTGATACTTCCCGTGCTCCAACTCCAACCGGTTCCGGTTTGTTTCCTCATCAATTTTCTCCAAACAGACAGATCATTCTTCAACTTATCCCATTTGTTCTTAAGCTGACTTCTTTTCAACATGATACCGGTGGACTGGAAAAACCCTTTGATAACCTCATCATACCCCACATTATTCAAGTGTGTGTTTGGTCTATTTCCTTTCCTTTTCTGATCAGCAAACAATTGGCAAACTAGGGTGGTATTCTCATCAGTCCAATCAATATAATCTCCTCCCTATACATGATTTATGACAGTCCAATTTATATCTACAAATTTTTAAACAAAGAACAAGACAAAGACATCGAATTATACCTCATCATCTCTGATCCTTTTGCTTGATGCAGCACGTCTCCTTCTCTGAGCACCGGAGGTAGCTGATGCTTGAGACGCCAAAAACGCATCGTCGATGGAGGGATCCATTTCAAAACGCCCGATCATGCCGCTCCCCAGACCGTCTCCTTCGTTGCCCAGACCGGCAGGGCCGCTGGAGAGGCCGGCCGCGCCCCTGCCATGGCCGGCCGCGCCACCGGCACGGGCGACCGCGGGCCTGCCATGGCCGGCCGAGCCCCTCCCACGGCCGCCGGCCAAGGCACCGGCCGGCCGCGGCTAGCCGTGCCCCCGCCCTAGGGCGGTGGAGCCCCCGGCCGCAGCACCCGTGGGGCGGCCGGCCGCCACGCCCCCGGCCGGGCCTAGGGCGGCGGCGCCCTCGCCTAGGCCGCCGGCCGCTCCCGGGGGCCGGACCAGGCGCACCCCTAGCCAATGGGTCGGCTGTGCCGCCGGCGTCGTCCCCAAGGTCGCCAACCGCACCAAATTCTTGCGAAAACGGATCGATTGAATCCTCCCAGGTAGCGCCATGAGCTCCGTTTTCTTCCTCATCTCCGGCGGCCGCCGCTCCATTGCCATCCATGGCGTCTAGGGTTGGAGGAGGAGGACGGGAAAGGCCAATTCGACGCCCGGAATTGATAGGAGGAGGCGGAGGAGGGGGCGGACGGCTCATCTGCGGCGATTCCGGCGGTCCAGCCGGCCGCCGGGAGGAGGCAAGGGCGGCGGCGGCTCCTGTAGCACCGGCGGCGGCAGAGGAACAGTGCGGAGGAGACGATGCGTCGCGAGGGGTGGGGCGCGGCGTCCTGTTCTGTTCGGGGAAAAAGAAATCGAACCGGTATGTGTGTAATCGGTGGCAGTGGTGGGTAATTACCCCCCAACTCCACGAGTTGTTTACCAAAACGTGTTCGCAGAGTACCCCTTGAGGCACTCCATGGAATTGGTGGAGTTGGGAGCTAGATCCATGGATTTGGTGGATCTGGAGTTTTTGGAGCTGGGGTGTTTGGCACGAAAAAGTTGGAGTGGAGCTGTTTTTGTGGATCTGGAGCTGCGTGGAGCTCTCCCAAACACGCCCTAAATATCAATTCGGTACCGGAACGGTACAAAGCAATCAAATGAACAATAACTCATTTAAAAGGTCTCATAATAGTTTCTACTCAACAAACTAGTTGGAAACATGAATGTATTATTAATTACAACATAAAAGGTTGTGACAGTGTTATAGGTCTTACATAAAAAGAAGATTATAGTACCACTCTGAGCGTTGGCGGCTGGCGCTGCTGCCAGCTGAGGCTGTGAGGTAGTAGGGTTTCAAAGTTGAGCAGATTTGGACTGTAATTTGGAGTAGTTAAAAAAATTTTAGGCCGAAATGTAGAGTAGCCCTGGGCCTACCTGGACTACCCATTGGGTCCGCCCATGGTTAAGAGTATATGAAGTAACCCAATATGATGACCGGACTTATCACACGCTTACCTTTACCACACCTGTCTAAATGCATTCCATCACGTTCCGTCAGCGTTTGGCTATATAAGGCGCCTTCCTCCTCCACACGGCACACTCACATTCAGATACTCTTGTTCAGGAGATCTCTCCCTTCTCCTGCTCTGTCTGCTGCTTCCTTGCGTTCCCATTGCTTGCGCCATGCACACGGTACTGGTGAGAGCAAAGCCTACAGAACCTCGACCTCTGTTTTGCTGTTATGGTAGGATAAATTTAGTTAGAATTGATTGATTGTAATCCCCTTTATAGTTCTCATCTTTGTCTCTGCTAGGAGTGATAAAAAAAGGAGAAAGCTATATTATGCTTGCGCATTTTATTGGTTTCCCACACTCGAATATTTGCTCTGATAACCTTTTATGGTTTGGGGTTTGCGTAAAGGATGGAGGAGGGATTGTGGGCTAGGGGAGGGAGGGCGGGTCTCGGTGCTTACAAGCCAGTGGGGAGCAGATGACAGGGGCTCACTCGGGGGTGGAGGCGACGGAAACGGATAAGGTTGAGGACTAAGGGGTGGAGGAAGTAAAAGAAAATGATGGTTCGATTTGCACCATTGATTCTGGATCAAAGGTTAAAATTTATATATACCTAAGTGTGGTGTAGACAAAAAAATCAAGAGGTCGAATGCAATCCAAATCATCCAATATTTTACGATATTCATCTTCTCAAACCTTTCTCCACAGACGCTCCATGATGTGCTGCTGTTCTTCGTCTTCCTCGCTACAACCATCTTTTATGCTGCATGCTCTCTCACCTGACCCCACCCACCTCCCACTAGCCTCCTACACCCTTCAATAGCTCACCCACTGCCACTCAATAGTCTACCATCCCTCCTTTGACACGCACGCGACAGATAGCACTTTGCCTCCTCCATCAAGCATGCTCTACCTCCCAAAAGGGTGCCAACTCTATGGCCTATGGGTATACCATATCAGAGTTTTACCCGTGTGAAAAAGAGAGAAAAATTATCTCTTGTTCAAAAGATAGTCTCATACACACACTTTCTTAAATCATATGAGGCTGACTCAACATATAAGTACAAGAGCTAGTGTTTGATTCTAATTGTTGGAAGACATAGGAGTATCTCTTACATTGTTTCTTAGGCAGCTATACTAGTACCAATGGAAGAGCCTAAGACGGGGCTCCACTTCTCACCAAATAAAAAGAGAAAAAATGTAGCTTCCCTTAACCATATATTTGACCAAGTTTCGCCATCAACATTGTAGAGTTTCTGATCTGGTGGTCTTGAAAAACAATGTCGATGGAATTTCTTCCACAAGGGAGGAAAGGGAAGACTGATCGACCATACCAATAACGTCGCCGAGTGGTCTAGACGCTGAGTGCCCGACATCTGACACTCTGTAGACAACATGGCCTCATTATATGCCATTAGTTCGAGTATGATTTTGGTGATTCATGACAACATGATCAATGAGACTAACCATATTGTTTAGCATGTCTTTGTAGACATTTCTAGGTCCCAAGGATGCAAAAATACCACATGCCAATTGAGAAGATAGTCTATTTTTCTAGGGTCAAAACCGAGCAAAGAAAGGAAAAGAAAACACACCGTCGGATGAACCGACAGTACCATCGGTGCATAGCGTCGGTGTTGTTGGTACACTGCGCAACGACTGGAATTAACTTGATACCGTCGGATGAACCGATGGTCCCATTCCTAGTTGCGTTGGATGAATTGGAGAAGAGAAGCTGCGAAGACACCAACGTCGGATGAACCGACGGTCCATTGGAGGAAACTGTCGGTCTATCCGGTGGTCGAGTTTAAACAAGACAAAGACGCGCCAAGATCAACGCAGTAGCACCGGATGAACCGATGGGTCAGCAGCGGTTCATCCGATGGTCACGTGGAAGCTAACAGTAAGGAACTAGCCGTTGGGTCTTCAGCACCGGATGATCCGACAGTGCGTCGGAGCATAGCGTCGGAGTAGTTCTGTCAGAGAACCTCAACGGCTATCTGACATGAGAGGGGCATCGGATGAACTGACACCTTGAAAATGATAGCATCGGTTCATCCGACGCTTACCTTTTTAGAGTACGTTAGCCAACGGCTCTTTGGATGCCTTGGGCTATTTATACCCTCTCCACTCACCGATTTGAGGTGGCTGGATTGTGTGGAAGTGCAGAGGAGTTCAAGACACCTAGAAGATCATATCCAATCCATCCAAGTGCTTAATTGCTCATCCATAGACTAGCATATGCTTAGTGTATGTGCTTAGTGATAGGCTTAGCTTAGAGCTGAGTGAGTGCAAGGTTGTGCCAACCTTGTGAGGTGATTCTTGAGTGAATCAAGGTGTACAGGGTTCGCTGGAAGCCTTGAGGCCTAAGTGGCTCACCAGCAATCGTATTCGACCCTCCGACTTGGTGTGGAGCGGCGAGGACACTTTGTGCGGGGGATGTGGAGACCCCTTTCCTTGGTGGAGAAGCTCCTTAGTGGAGGCGGCATCAAGGTGACCAAGGGAGCTTGGCAAGTGCCTAAGTGTCTAGCCTTTGTGGCGAGTCAAGTGGTGCTCTTGGGAGAGACTTGGTGAACGGGAAGCAATACTCTTGTGTGAGTGCTTCAACAACGTGAACTAGGGGTGGCTTAGTGCCTACCGATACCACGGGATAAATCGCGTGTCAAGAGTTTGCTTCCTCTCATCCCCTTTACGTTTCCGCATTTACTCTTTTGCAATCTTTTCTTGCTTTTACTTTCCTAGAGTAGTATCTTGCTAGGATTGGCTATAGGTTGCAAACCTTGTTTTGGGATGGGAGTTTCACACTAGAACAACCTTAGTTGCACATCTAGATAGTATGTTCTAGTTTACTTTAAGAAAAAGTAGTGAAGCCATAGGTTAAGGTTTTTAGATTGCCTAATTCACCCCTCCCACTCTTAGGCTACGAGCATCCGATTCCTTACAAGTGGTATCAGAGACGGGACTCACTTCCTTCACAAGGAAACGCCAATTCGATTGGTAATTTGTGAAAACCGGCTCATTGGAACGGTTGGGCTTCACCGCCTAGTGAGTTGCTCTATAGAGGTATGAAAGGGGTGGATACCTTAGGTTTGGCTCCTTATTTCGATGGCATGGGCTATCCTCGGTGGAAGGTTCTCATGGAGGCCTATCTCCAATCAAAGGACCTTGATGTTTGGAGAGTCACCGGTGAGGGCAAGAAAAATGGTACTAAGAAGGAAAAGCAATTTGACGTGATTGCTAAGAGTATCATTTTGTCCGCACTAGATGTAGGCGTTTTCAATAGAGTTTTTAATTGTGAAAATGCTCATGAGCTATGGAAAACCATCAAGGAGAAAAATAAGGGTTCAAAAGAAGTTGCTAATGAACGCTACGGTTGTCTCTTTGAGGAATTCAATAGCTTTAAGCAACTTGCAAATGAAAATGCCGAATCTATGTACTCACGCCTAAATGTTCTTGTCAATGAGATCAATGCTTTAGGTGTGAAGAACATCACAGACTTGAACATCAACCACAAGATCCTTCAAAGTCTCCGGAAGCCCGATTATGACTTGGTGAAGGCAATCATCTATGAGAAGAAGCTCGAAGAATTGAAGCCATCTCATATCTTGAGCAAGATCATGGCACATGAGCTTCAAATCATGCCCAATTCCAAGAAGGCACCCCAAGAAAAGCCCCAAGAACCATCTTCTCCAACCACAAGCCATGCTCTCTCAAGCCAACAAGAGAAGGTGATGAGTAGGATGGCTACTCATGGAAGCTCAAGCGAAGATGATTGTAATGATGGTGACGATGAAGATTCCTCAAGTGATGAAGAGGTTGAATCCATGGTGTCCGAGTACGTGAAGAAGATCTTCAAGTATGTGAAGAAAGTCAACATGTACGACTACAACATCCAGTTGAGAGAAGGGCGTCATCATCAACACATCAAGTTCACCAAGATCGAGCACAAGCCCAAGAAGAAGGTGGTCAAGGAGTGGAGACCAAGGCAAGATGAAACTATCACCGTCTGTGAGTGGACAAGTGGTGGAGAATCAAGTTCGTCTAGCTCAAGTGATGAATCAAAAAAGAACTTCACCACCCGCTTCATGCATGGTCCTTCATCATCACTACACATGTGCCTTATGGCCAAAGGTATGGAGAGCAATGTAAGTGATGAGAGTCCAACACCACCTCTCTCGATGATCTTGTTGAGCTTGTCCATGAGAAAAAAGGAATGCTTAAGAAGCAAGCTAATGAAATTAAATAACTCAATGCTCTCAATGATCTTAGTGCAACCCTTACTACAAATTATGAACATTTGTTGTGCAAATTCAAATTGCTTAGCAAGGAGTGTGATGAGCAAAAATCTAAGCTTGAGAGTAATGAGACTAAAGCAAGTAATTCCTTTGAGCTTGATGACTCATCTATCCCTTGTGCAATTCTTATCTCCAAGGTAGATGCTTCAACTTCTTGCATTGATTTAATTGATGAATCTTGCTCAATATCTTGCAATGAGAATGTTGTTGTAGAAACATGTGATTCCCTCATAGGCAAGAAGAATGATGAGCTCAAGCAAGAAGTGAAATGGCTCCGAGAGAGGTTGGCAAGCTTAATGGGCAAGGGCAAGAACAATGAGGAACAAGTGGACATCTCTCAAGACATGAAGAGCAAAGTTCAACCTTCTCAAGATAATCGTGATCCCATGGTGAAGAAGCTTGAGAAGGGTGCATCCGTGACTTGCTACAAGTGTCATGGAAAAGGGCACAAGTTCTACAAATGCCCTCAATTTGTCAAGAAGATGGACAAGGGCGCAAAGAAGAAGTTGAACCCCACCATCAGGAGCCCCCTCATCTACACCAAGCCCAACCGCAAGAACAAGACCAAGAGCAACACCTACGTCAACAAGAAGAAGGCTAATGGCAAGGTGGTTGCACACAAGGTTGGGAAGATGAAGGAAGAGCGGGGTTGGAACCAACCCATTTGGGTGCCTAAGGAAGTCATCATCAACATGAAGGGGCCTCAAATGGTTTGGGTTCCAAAGGCCACTTGAAGGCCATGAGTCGGGGACTTGGGAGGCTTGGCACAAAGAAGATGTGAGGATTCAAGCCAAGAAGCCAAGCTTGCAAGTTGGACATGTGTTGCCCAAGATCCCCAGTTGAGGTAGTGGAAACTATTACACATTTCATGTATCTTTGTAGCTCCATTGCGTTGTCTAGGTTTGCATTTGTTGCTATGCCTAGTTGTTTACATATGGTAGGTTGCTTGTGTCATGTGCTAACCCATGAGCAACCTACATGGTTTGATTAGTGTGTAGGAAAGCTACACTTGTTCTTTCATGGTGCATGTTTTCTTATATATCTCTTTGCATCATGATCAAGCTATAGGGTTAGCTTCCCTTTTGTTGTCATAAACAATGTGCACACATTTGGTTGGTGATTCAAACACTAAATGCACACATTTAGGGGGAGCTCATCCTATGGTTTGGTTATGGGACTAACATTGTTTCAAGCTTATCTTATGTAGTCCCTTGGCGACACGTTCCGGTGTGGCATTTCATTGTAAGAAAATGCTATTTCACTCTAAATGTGATCTAACATCTCTAAAAGAGTGAATATAGCAATATGAGCTTCATGCTATTGAGTCATGTCCTTGCGAGCTTATGTCCTTATATAAGTTCAAAGGCAATGTACTCATACATTCCTAATCCTTGTGGTACCCCAAGTGTCTCCTATGCAAGCTTCTTTCAAGTGGTGTCACCTAGTGATATCATTTCCAAATGGCTCATCTCAATGTGGTATCAACAAGGTAGAGAGGAATATCCCCCGGAGGTATGCAATGATCAAAAGACTACGAGTGATATCTAACAAGTGGTAATGTAACAAGAACCCATTTGTCTTATCTCTTGTCCTTTAAGCTACCTCCTTGCATGATATGCTCTAAGCTTCCTTGTCTTACAAGTTTGTAGTTGTGCACTTGATTTTCACATTATCATTTTGTGCACACACTTAGGGGGAGCTTAGTTTGTATCATGCTAGTCTCATGAGCTTGTGATCCACCTTAGTTATTTTTACATGTGGTATCTTCATTGATATCATACATATGGATCACGGTTCATGCGGCTTTCTCCCTTGTATTTAACATTTCTCTTTGAGCTATGTTTGTTAGGACTTGCTAAATTTCCTTAGAGACATTTTGTTTTGGTCACTTTTGGAGATTTTATTCCAAAGGGGGAGAATGTGGGACCAAAGCAAGCTAGTGTTTCCATAATTGGAAGAGGCAAGCTATGTGTGAACATAGGAATAGAAGATCAAAAAGGGGGAAGTTTGATCTAGGGGGAGTTTGGATGATGGTAAGCATCCAAGCAAGTGTAAGTGGTTCTAATTTTGTTAATTTTTGAAAAAATTATGCTTGCTTTGGTTGTGTTGTCATAAATCACCAAAAAGGGGGAGATTGTAGCGAACATGGCCTCATATACCATTAGTTCGAGTATGATTTTGGTGATTCATGACAACATGATCAATGGGACTAACCATATTGTTTAGCATGTCTTTGTAGACATTTCTAGGTCCCAAGGATGCAAAAATACCACATGCCAAATTGAGAAGATAGTCTATTTTTCTGGGGTCAAATTGAGCAAAGAAAGGAAAAGAAAACACACCGTCGGATGAACCGATGGTACCATCGGTGCATAGCGTCGGTGTAGTTGATACACTGTGCAATGACTGGAATTAACTTGATACCGTCGGATAAACCGACGGTCCCATTCCTAGTTGCATCGAATGAATTGGAGAAGAGAAGCCGCGAAGACAGCAGCGTCGGATGAACCGACGGTCCATTGGAGGGAACCGTCGGTCTATCCAGTGGTCGAGGTTAAACAAGACAGAGACGCGCCAAGATCAACACATTAGCACCGGATGAACCGATGGGTCAGCAGCGGTTCATCCGGTGGTCATGTGGAAGCTAACAGTAAGGAACTGGCCGCTGGGTCTTCAGCACCGGATGATCCGACGGTGCATCGGAGCATAGCGTCGGAGTAGTTCTGTCAGAGAACCTCAACAGCTATGTGACGTGGAAGGGGCACCAGATGAACTGACACCTTGAAAAGGATAGCATCGGTTTATCCGACGCTTACCTTTTCAGAGGACGTTAGCCAACAGCTCTTTGGATGCCTTGGGATATTTATACCCTCTCCACTCACCCATTTGAGGTGGCTGGATTGTGTGGAAGTGCAGAGGAGTTCAAGACACCTAGAAGATCATATTCAATCCATACAAGTGCTTAATTCCTCATCCGTAGACTTGCATATGCTTAGTGTATGTGCTTAGTGATAGGCTTAGCTTAGAGCTAAGTGAGTGCAAGGTTGTTCCAACCTTGTGAGGTGATTCTTGAGTGAATCAAGGTGTACAGGGTTCGCTGGTAGCCTTGGGGCCTAAGTGGCTCACCAGCAATCGTTTTCTACCCTCCGGCTTGGTGTGGAGCGGCGAGGACACTTTGTGCGGGGGACGTGGAGACCCCCTTCCTTGGTGGAGAAGCTCCTTAGTGGAGGCGGCTTCAAGGTGGCCAAGGGAGCTTGGCAAGTGCCTAAGTGTCTAGCCTTTGTGGAGAGTCAAGTGGTGCTCTTGGGAGAGACTTGGTGACTGGGAAGCAATACTCTTGTGTGAGTGCTTCAACAACGTGGAGTAGGGGTGGCTTAGTGCCTACTGATACCATGGGATAAATCGCGTGTCAAGAGTTTGCTTCCTCTCATCCCCTTTAAGTTTCCGCATTTACTCTTTTGCAATCTTTGCTTGCTTTTACTTTCCTAGAGTAGTATCTTGCTAGGATTGGCTATAGGTTGCAAGCCTTGTTTTGGGATGGGAATTTCACACTAGAACAACCTTAGTTGCACATCTAGATAGTATGTTCTAGTTTACTTTGAGAAAAAGTAGTGAAGCCATAGGTTAAGGTTTTAATTGTCTAATTCACCCCCTCCCCCTCTTAGGCTATGAGCATCCGATTCCTTACACACTCGGCCTCTATAACGTCGCCGAGTAAATTTCCACCGGGCGGAGGATGCCAAGGGTAACACTCGGCGAATATGCTCGCCGAGTGGTTTTGGCGCTCGGCGTTAACCCATTTCTTAGGCAGCTATACTAGTACCAATGGAAGATGCCTAAGACGGGGCTCCCTTCACCAAATAAAAAGATAAAAAATATATAACTTCCCTTAACCATATATTTGACCCAGTTTCGCCATCAAGTATCGATTTTCTGATCTGGTACACTAGGCCAGAAACGATTTGTCCTGACACTAGCAAATTAGCGTGCTGGCGGGTGCAACTATCAATCGCTAGCAAAGTGGGGCGCAGGGGCGCCGGGCCAGCAACCGCCAGCATTGAAGCATCACTGCTGGCGGGCTACATAAGCCACCCGCCAACACAAATGGTACAATTTATACTGACGGACGAGTTATGTTGACCGCCAGCATAGAAGGTTTAGTGGGGGCGGCCTACATAAGCCAACCTCCAGCACAAATGGTCCCATTTCTGCTGGCAGCTGGCTTATATCGACCACCAGCAGGGATCTTTACTACTGGCGGATTTCATATGCACCCGCCAACACAGTGAAGCTGAAAATAGCTTGAAATTGATACAAGTCACCAATATTTCAACATGGGTAGCAACAACAAGTCAAATTCAAACTGAAATATCAACACAAACAACACCTTAGAAAGGTTTATTTCACACAAACAACATGCATGATGACAAATGTTTCAAAGCACACTTAAAACCAACAAAAATTAAAGTACACTACAATAGGGGCCTCACTCACAAATCAACACAACTATGCCTCACTCAAATTTCTTATACTGTCCGGCTGTGATATAACTACCAAGCACTAAACCTATTATCAATACCACAACAGTGATGATGGTGCCCTGCATGCAAAATCCTTGATTTTTCTTGTGCTTCTTTCGATAGCCAATGTCCGCCATAATTTCTTTAAGTTGCCCTCTATGGTCTGCAAGTTCAAGCCTCATTTCATTACTCACTATCTTCAAATCACTCATCCCCACCTTCATATCAGAAATGACACACTTCATCTGATTCCATTGATCCAGAATTTCAGAAATTGCTTGTGGTGTCGGTTGTGGCTTCTGCACCTGCCCCGACGGATACACAACACTAGACGGTTGTGGTGTCGCTCCTGGTGCCGCTTCTGGCAGTGCACCAATGAAACTGCTGAACGTCTGATAGTTTGGCGGCACCAAATGAGGGTGAATTTTTTTCAAATGGTGGAGGTATTGATTTTCCCAAAAAACTTCCTAACATGATTTAGGGTCCTCCTACAAGAATAAACAACAAATGTGGCTTCCATCAATAAATTGGATAATTCTATATACATAAAATTATATCAACTGAATCATTAATAATCAACAAATGTGGATAATTCCATATCAACCGAATTACTAATAATCAACAAATCCTACTAATATTATATCAACCAAATCAATAATAATTAACAAATCCTACTAATATTATATCAACTAATAATCAACTAATAATCACTAATATTATATCAACTGAATCAGTACTAATCAAATGAATTAGGGCATGAGATGAAAATCAAACCACGTGGTTGTTCGGGCACTTGTAGATGATGCCATTTGACTTGGTCTTGAACCAAACCAACAGGAGCCGACAGTCCCTACAAGTTAGCAGGGGAAGAGGCACAAACTGGCTAAGGTTGGGCACCGTGGAGCTGCTCGCCATGCTCCGGTGATGCTGCTCGATGTCGGTTGAGGAACTGGAGGTAGAAGAGTGGGTCGACAGTTTGCCTCTTCGAGCTCCTCCTCCACCGCAAGCTAGCTGCAACGGCAACCGCGGCGCACGGGTGCTGCTGGCGCGCGAGTTGGCGGGGCTGAGGCGGCGGCACGCGGGCAAAGCTCACGAGCGGTGGTGGCGGGCCGGGGTCGGTTGCGGCTACGGCGGGGCACGAGGCGGCGGCGGCTAGGGTTGGGAGCAAGTGTGTGAGTGAGTGAGTGAGTGAGTGGTTGAGTCAAACTACGTTCCGACCGGAGATATTCAGACAAGTGTGCTGGCGGTTGGCTCAAGAGCCCACCAAGAGAGGTATCAGTGCTGGCGGGTGGCTTAAGCTGACTGCCAACATAAATGTACATAGTGCTGGCGGTCAACATAAGGCATCGCTAGCGTAGAGATTACTGCTGGTGGTTGCCTTATGCCACCCGGCAGCACTGTGTCTTCTATAGATATAGATCAGCCCCTTCTTCCCAGCAACCTTCCAATGGCGTTGTGCCCGAGAGGAGCTCAGGAAAAGCTCCAAAAACACCAAATCTAGGGGGAAGGTTTTGCTCTTGATTTTCTTGGAGGAGGTGGCTATATAAGGTGAGTTTGTGCTATTTTAACCTTAGTTTTCTCCTTTTATTCATGATTTCTATGTAGATAGAGATCTAGATCTAGACCTAGGGTTAGCTAGGAGAGAGAGGGGAGTGAAGAGAGATATTGATTTAGAGATTTATTTTTTAAATAGCTTTAGATTTAAATTATTAGTTCGTCAATGCAAAATATTTAAATGTTCATAATATAGAAGCAAGTTATATTAAATTATATAAGTTATTAGTTTGTCATCAAAATTTTTAGCTTCATTAATTAAAATTATAGAATTTAGTTTTGCTTTCGTTTTTACATATTAAATGAAGCATAGAGCATACGAAGTTTATAACAGAATATTTTTTATAGGTTATTTAAGATGGAACATAGAGCATGGATGTATGGCATACGGAGAAATTCGTCTACATTCTTGACAGAGTTAGCAAACTTTCTTGAGGTTGCACAGAAGCATGGCCAAATTTCTAGGACAAAGCAAATACATTGTCCATGTTGTGATTGTTGCATCAAAATTGTGTGGGAAGATGTTAATGCCATCAAGATGCATTTGATCAAATGTGGTTTTGTGAAAGGATACAAAACTTGGTCCCACCATGGTGAAGTAGAAAGTACTTTCAACAATGCAGACATTGGCACCAGGTATGATGAAGTGGGTGTGAAGATTTAGATGAAAATGATCATGTCATGATGGATGATGCTTTTGGCTGTGAAGATCAAAATGATGACCAAACAGATGCACCACAGGTGGACGAGGAATGTGATGTTGATATGGAAGAAATGTTGCGCCACATTGAACCGAAGGTGTTGCTAGGGAGCGCTAAAGGGTTAGAAAATTTTGAGACACTAAAGAAGGCAACAAAGGACCGTATGTATGAGGGTTGTGGGAAGGAGTGGACCATGTTGCATTTCATGCTCCATCTTCTGATTGTGAAGGAAAAATTTGGATGGTCGGACAATAGTTTCAACGAACTCCTTACTTTGTTGGCCAATCTAGTCCCGAAGCCTAACTTGGTCCCAAGAAACACATATGAAGCAAAGAAGATTATCAACCCACTAAAGATGCGAGTGCAAAGAATACACACGTGTAGGAACCATTGCATATTGTGCCGCGGTGACTATGCAGAACTGGAGAAGTGTCCAAAATGCGATGCTAGTCGTTACAAAAGTAATGCCGATTTTTTTGTGGAACGAGTCATTGCATCTAAAGGCGCGAATAGGAAGGTGGGTGGAAAGAAATGTGTATTTTCTCAAGTTGAGGAGGAGTATAGTATTGGTACTGACACTACTACTCTACGTAAAGTCCCTGCATTGGTGATGTGGTACTTGCCGGTGGAGGATCGTCTAAAGCGATTGTTCTCAAACCCAAAGACCGCTGAATTAATGACTTGGCACGCAGATCGCCCAAAGAAGTCTGATGGGAAGCTTCGACATCCTTCTGATGCTCAGCAGTGGAGGACCTTTGATTCCAAGCACAAAGAGTTTAGAGAAGAAAAAAGAAATATAAGGTCCGCGTTAAGTACAAATGGTATGAATCCATTTGGTGAAAGAAGCAGCATGCACAGCACATGGCCAGTGTTGATGACCATATACAACCTTCCCCCCGGCTATGTCACAAGAGAAAGTTCCTTTTGCTTACCATTCTAATCCAAGGACCGAAGCAACCTGGTATTGATATAGATGTCTTCCCGGAGCCATTGATGGAAGAAATGGAGAAGTTTTGGAAACATGGGGTTGAGATGTGGGATGAGTACAGAAGGGAGACATTCACACTTAAGGCAATTATCTTTGTTACCATTAATGATTACCCTTCCCTATTTTCTTTGTCTAGTCAGAAGAAAGGAAAAACAGGTTGTGTAGTTTGTTTGAATGGTATAATATTTGTGTACCTGAAAGGATCTCAGAAGACAGTGTACATGGGGCACAGACGCTGGCTACTAAGGACTCACAAGTACCGTAAGATGGCAGACTCTTTCGATGGAAAGATTGAGAAAGACTCTTTTGCCCCACAACCGGCCACCGGTAGAACCGTATTTGAAATGTGTCAGAAGGTCAAGTTTAAACTTGGTAAGAAATCAAAAGGTGATGTTGATGATAATTGAAAAAGGGGAAGGAAGGAGGCTGAAACTACAGAAAACATTGATGTGCCTTTCAAGAAGATGTCTATATTTTTTAAGTACTTGCCATACTGGGAAGATTTGACAGTGCGCCATGCCATCGATGAGATGCATCTTCAGAAGAATGTGTTTGAAAGCACAATGGGATTCTTAAGCTTAACAGGAAAGGTAAAGGACGAACTGAAGTCGCGTAAGGATCTTGTTGACCTAAAAGTTAGGCAAGAACTCCACCCACAACCATGTCCTAATGGTAAGCAGTACCTTCCACCTGCTAGCTACAACTTAACACAACATGAGAGGTTGGCTATTTGCAAATGCTTGCGCGGGCTGAAAGTGCCAACCGGATTCTCATCCAACATCCGATCATTGGTCTCGTTGAAAGACACGACGCTTACTGGTTGTAACTCTCATGACTGTCATGTGATGATTACTGTTTTTCTCGCGATTGCGATCCGAGCTGTCAAACCAGTATTCCTTATGATGGTCATCACAAGGATGTGCTACTTTTTCAACGTCATTTTGCAGAAAGTGGTAAATTGTGTAGAGTTGGCAAGGCTTCAGCTGTTTATGTCAGAAACTCAAGCCCAGCTCGAGATGTGCTTCCCTCTGTCATTTTTTGATATCATGGAACATCTAATGATCCACATGGTCGAGCAAATTACTGAACTGGGACATATGTACTTTCATCAGATGTGGACGTACGAATGGTTCTTGTTGATTCTCAATGGATACATGAGAAACAAGGCATTTCTAGAGGCAAGCATGATCGAGAGCTACCATACAAAAGAGAGTGTTGATTGTTGCATAGACTACATAAAAGATAAGAGAGCGATCGGTTTACCGGAATCTCGACACGAAGGCAGATTGTCAGGGAAAGGGACCATTGGAAGGAAAAGATTCGTTGACGAGGACAACCAACAACTGGAGAAAGCACATGCTAGTATTCTGCGACAACTTGCAATAGTGGAGCCATTTATCGTGCAACACGAAAATGAGATCCGTGAGGAAAATGATAGTCGGACCGAGGATTGGGTCATCAAAGAGCAAAAGCGTCATTTCCCATCATGGTTAAAGGAACATGGGCATCTATTTCAAGGAAATTCCATAGATGACACAACATTGACCAGGTTGGCGGCTGGTCCATCAAGCAATGTTACCTCATGGCAAGCATGCAAAATTAATGGGTACACCTACTATACAAAGGCGAAAGATAACAAGAGTGTCACATATAAAAATAGTGGTGTTCGCATAGATGTGATTGATAAATCCGGAAACAACATCACTTACTGTTGACGGTGAAAATCCGTCAACCTAGCCATGAGTTTACCTTCGGTGTTGGCATAAGATTTATATCTTATCCATTGGTACTAACCCCCGTGGTATAACAAGTTCACTTGTGCATGTCGGTTTTGGAGTTTAGTGTTTATGCAGGGTTTTAGCGATGAAAGTAAGACTTCCAGGATAAGTTCATCAAGCACCTTGTGACAAGACCTTGAAGCCCCGTACAAGTCATGCAATGAAGCAAACTTAACTCCAAGAAGCCAGGGACTTAACCCGAGAAGATGACAAACTCCGAGGACCTAACCAGAAAAGTGCCGAATCTTGCGAGACAAGGAGCTACGTCCAACTCGAAGAGAAACTGACGACAAGGGCCTACATGCAGAAGGGGAAGGATCTAGAAGACTCGGGAACTGACACCACACGAAGGAGGCCGGGAACTGGGCCTAGATGGGCCCAGGCCGGTCGGCCCAGGCTGGCCGGCCCAACCTAGTCCAGGGCCCATTTGCCCCCTCCTTTGACCTAGCCGCCATCCAGTCTATTTATAGCCCCGGGGTCGAGAGCCACGCATCGATCAATTCGTCATCAGCCGCCGAGGAGCAGAGAAGAGAGGGACACCATCCCGGAGAGGAGAGGGTCGAGCTAGTTGACTAGGGTCTCCCTAGCCAACGTGGGAACCTTTCAAGGAAGACCACGTCGGAGTTCCCGGAGTTAGAAGCAAGATCAAGGTAGGATCCTGGTGGTGATCTTGTTTATGTATCATTGTATTAGTTGAATTATCAAGTTGAATCAATTTCTAGCGATCAAGCATTTCTTCGATGATTTCGTTTTTCAATCGGCTTTGCTTATTCTAGATCTATTCTCGAGATAGATCACATAGGGTGTTGTTGTAGTCGCGGTGGCTAGAGGTACACGCCAGATCTTCCGAAAGAACTCGACTTGTCCTTGGACTCGCCCTAGACTACCCGCGTGAATAGGAATACGTTGTGACAGAACGGGGGTTCTGAAAGGCGGGCGTTTTCGGAGTAGGACGGGAAACCACGATTTAAAGAGGCTTCTAATAAGATTCGATTTGCTACTTCTTCTCTTGCTTGGAACTTCAACAAAAGGCTTAACCCGATCTCTCTAGATCAGTTTATCTACCGTATCTATCTTTGTTACCTCCGATCTTTAGTAGACTAGATTAGTTTTGTGTTCTTTATCTATATGCATTAGGGTTTCTCTTTACCGAAGATTGAAGTCACTTGGCTTTACTAGATCATCTTTTGCGTCACACATTTGTTCCACGGATTCGATACCTTGGGTTCACCACTCGAGGGAAGAAGGGTCCCTTGACTACGACGGGAGACTCGTCCGCTTGCAAGTCTAAACAAACTTTGATACAACTATTAACCGTCAACAAGCCCCTTTTTCGGGCGCCGTTGCCGGGGAACAAGGGATCAAGATTTGATCCTTTATTGCTTTTTTGTAATTTTCAGTTTTCTTTTAGTTTTTCTTTTTGCATCTACTAAACTTTGATCATCCTCAAAATAAATCTAATCAAGTTTGTCTAACCCTAGTTTTTATAGATTTATTTTTACTTTCTTGTTTTTGCATATCTTGTTTATTGCTAACCCTAACAGGAGATGGACGGCTACCTCTCCAACAAACCCGATAATTTTGTGGATGATCCACAAAAACTTTACAAGCTAAGGAGACGTGAAGCACATCAAGCTAAAAAGCTGGATTTTGTAGATTCGAAGTCAGAAGACAAAGGATCGAAGGAATCTCCGAAAAATTCACCACCTCAAAGTCCTCGGGAGAATCAACTTCCACTGATTGGTGACCAACCGCAAGAGCGCAAGATCGGGGAGCTATGCACCCTGTATATCATCAAACTACCAATCTTGAATCTTGAGGAGATCGAAAGACCGTTCGAGATCAAGACCTCAACAATCCGCATGGTGCAACATTTACCCTTCACCGGTAAAGAGGATCCGAACCTTCACCTCCAAGCATTCATTCAACTATGTCAAACTTTCAACATGGATGGGGTGACTCATGATCAAATGAGGGCAAAGCTTCTTCCGTTCTCGCTACTCGGGAAGGCTTTGCAATGGTTCCACTCTCAACCGGCGGAGACGGTGCAAAATTGGAACACGTTGATGAAGGCTTTCATGAAGGAATACTACTCGCCAGGTAAAACTCAAAGCTTGCGTAATAAGATTGCCACCTTTGTTCAATATCCTACGGAAACTATCTCAGAGGCATTCGAGCGCTTCAACGAGTACACTCGGACGGTTCCACATCACAAGTTCCCGAAGGAAGACCTCATGCAAAAGTTCTATCAAGGACTCACTATGGCGTCAAGGACGATCATCGATGCATCGGCGGGGGGATCTATCATCGAGCTTACACCGACAGAAGCTTTCACTCTATTCAAGAAGGTCGTGGATAATGACACATGGGCGTCATCCGGATGCCTACATCCGGTTCAACCCACAGTCATTATCGACGCGAGGCTGATAACCCACGTCGGATTTTGTGCTCTCCCAAAATTTTACGCAGATAAATCAAGTATCATACAAAAGCTAATCTACTACTACTGATTTCCTATTCTCTGTAAGCGTTGGGGTTCCACACCCAAAAAATCTCATCTACATTGGAATCACTTCCTCTGCAGCTCTGCTCCCAGCCATTGACTAGCAATAGTTTCGCCATTGACCATCATGGGAACCTCTTCGCGTTTCCTGTGCTCTTGATCTTATCCCTTCCTCTCTTTTTTTGGAGATGATGACTACATTGGATGTTTGGATGGGGGTGTTAGTGTTAGTTTGTAGCAAACTAACACCAAAACTAACACTTTAGAGCCAAACACATGTGTTAATTTGGAGGTGTTAAAAACTACCACTAATAGCATATCATTTAATTCTACATTGGAATCACTGTACCTCTGCAGCTCTGCTCTCAGCCATTGACTAGCAACAGTTTCTCGGCCGTCTTGACCGTATTGGGAACCTTCCCGGCCGTTCCTGTGCTCTTGATCTTATCCCTTGTTTTTCTATAAAAAGGCACCGACGCCTTTCGGTCCTCCTCACTTCAAGTTGCTTCCTTCTTCTCTAGATCTAGATCTAGCTATATGGTTCCTTCTTCTGATAGGAGTACAATAAAGTGAGTCACTTGCTTCCTTCTTCTCTAGATCTAGATCTAGCTTTGGCGCAAAGAATAGATCTTGTAGGGCGCAAGCTTTTGCTTTTCTCTCTTCTTCCTCCTCCTCGATCTCTCAGTTGCTAGAAGAATTCTTGCGATAGGGGGTGATTGGGTTGCTCATCCCTCGAACACGGCTGCCAGAAGAATCCTTGTGATGTACCCCTTTCACGTAGCCGTGTCCGGGGAAGGTAGCCCAGAACCTCCTGGCATCAGGATGTACAAGCCGAAGGAAAGCTTGCTGCAACTTCTCCGTCACACTTGGGCTTCCTTTTGCTTTCCCCTTCTCCTCCAGGAGGAGGGATTTTTTAAGGGATATGTTTCCACCCTCTCTGTATTATTTTTCCTCTGTTGTGTTCACTTGGAAGATGAGGAAGCAGCCAGAATCTGGATGGAGCATATCTCATTATTTTTCCTTGTAAGATGAGCATAACTATGGAAAGCTTTTGTCTTGCAAACCAAAATTAGGGTTGCTAGACAGAAGCTGTCCTTAATTAGTCATGCAGGGAATCAAGTCTCTAAGCCGTCAGCAGAAATAGAGCTTGTTCGATGACCACGTGCAGCAAGATTGACGACTTGCGAGCAAGATCGATGTGTGTGTGTTTGATTTTGCATATCTCGTCATGAAGATATGGCCGCATTGTAACCTTGTTCTGATGTATTAATGATGACTGTAATTTGTGTGTGTGTGTGATTTTGCATCTCAAGAGACATGCTTTTGTGAGTATCTCTATGCAGTACAATTTTTTGTATGATTTACCTACTCACTTGCAAAGCTTGTGATTATCTCAACAGTTTGGCAAATCAACTTGTTTCTCTCAGGATTCCTGATCTAGATTTGGCAAGTGAAATTATACCAGATTGTTGGAGATGAACTCTTTTTTTACTTGGCATATCTTTTTAGAAGTTGGCAAGGCACAAGGATTTCTTATTCCACATTCTTTCTTCTTCTTCACCATCTCGTTTCTTTCTTTTGCCAAGGGTTTTTCAGTCAGTTTGGGTAACTCCTCGATAGTTTTGATGTCCTTGACTTTCAAGTGGACCAGATCTCCAGTCACATGCAACGACGCCTCTCGATTCTCCTTTTCCCCATTAAACTGACAATCCATGGCCCGGTATGGATGTTTCTTGCTGAGGAAACGACGGTGCCCCATAAATACGTATTTCTTTGAATGTCTTAGACATGCAGTAATAATGTTGTAATTACCGACGAGATAAGGAATCTAGCAGCGGGGCCATTGTTCACTGTTACAAGATACAAAGGAATGGATATCAATGGATACACGTTCTACACCATGAACCAGGATAGAAAGAGCGTCTATCAAAATAGTGGTGTGCGTGTACGGGTCGTCGTTGACGACAGTCATGACAATGATGATGACACGGAGACAGACACATATTATGGTCAAATAGAGGAGATATGGGAGCTTGATTATGTAGGATCGAAGGTAGCCTTGTTTCGGTGTAGATGGGTCACCAATGGGAAGAGAGCTGTGATCAAGGACAAATAAGGTTATGTTAGTGCTGATCTCCGGGTCTTTGGTTACAAAAACGAACCATTTGTCTTCGCCAACGATGTTGAGCAAGTGTTCTATGTACCTGACCTTGCAAAGAAGAACTGGTTTGTGGTTATGCCTGAAAAAAAGGATTGTGAGGATTGAAAATGTTGTTGAGGAGGAGGAATATAACCAGTTTGATGAAATTCCATCCTTTGACACTTCATACAAGCCCAACTCTTCAGAACTAACAAAACACCATACTTGCGAAGCGCCCATAGTGAAAAAATCCATATACCGAAATCAAGGAAGAAAAAGCAAGCCTGATTTCTACCGAATCCTTTTTGTAATGCCGGAGGATGTGTCTATTGGTGGAAATGGAATCCGTTTTGTAATATAAAGGATGCGATGTATTGGTGGAATTTCAATCCTTTTTATAATATATGGGATGTGGTGGAATTTGAATCCTGCTTGTAGTATATTCTGCCAAAGATACTATATATACTATGTTTATATTCTGCTTCAGTTCAGTAACGAGCAAGAGACGAGGATTAACGAACTCGCGTCGCCATTGCTACGGGCAAGAGACGAGGACTAACGAACCAGCGTCACCTTTGTTACGGGCAAGAGACGAGGACTAATGAACCAGTGTCGCCTTTGTTACGGGCAAGAGACGAGGACTAACGAACCAGCGTCGCTTTTGTTATGGGCAAGAAGATATGCGAAATCACGAACAGATTACATCAAAAGAGACACAGATTAGAGCGTCTCCAAGAGTTTGCCAAATTTTACTTAGCAAATCTTGTGCTTTGCCAACTTCTAAAAAGATATGCCAAGTAAAAAAAGAGTTCATCTCCAACAATCTAGCATAATTTACTTGCCAAATCTTGATCAGGAATCCTGAGAGAAACAAGTTGATTTGCCAAACTGTTGAGATAATCACAAGCTTTGCAAGTGAGTAGGTAAATCATACAAAAAATTGTACTGCACAGAGATAATCACAAAAGCATGTCTCTTGAGATGCAAAATCACACACACAGATTACAGTCATCATTGATACATCAGAACAAGGTTACAATGCGGCCATATCTTCATGACATGACTAATAAAAAAAGCTTCAGTCTTGCAATGAATAATTATAGAGAGCTTCTGTCTTGCAACCCTAATTTTGGTTTGTAGACAAAAGCTCTATTTAATTATGCTCATCTTACAAGGAAAAATAGTGAGATATACCCCATTCAGATTCTGGCTGCTTCCTCATCTTACAAGTGAACACAAGAGAAAGACACAAAGAGGGTGGAAACATATCCCTTAAAAAATCCCTCCTAGAGGAGAAGGGGAAAGCAAAAGGAAGCCCAAGTGTGACGGAGAAGTTGCAGCAAGCTTTCCGTCAGCTTGTACATCCTAATGCCAGGAGGTTCTGGGCTACCTTCCCCGGACACGGCTATGTGGAAGGGGTACGTCACAAGGATTCTTCTAGCAGCCGTGTTCGAGGGATGAGCAACCCAATCACCCCCTATCACAAGAATTCTTCTAGCAACTGAGAGATCGAGGAGGAGGAAGAAGAGAGAAAAGCAAAAGCTTGCGCCCTACAAGATCTATTCTTTGCGCCAAAGCTAGATCTAGATCTAGAGAAGAAGGAAGCAAGTGACTCACTTTATTGTACTCCTATCAGAAGAAGAAACCATATAGCTAGATCTAGATCTAGAGAAGAAGGTGAGGACCATGTGTGGTTCGAGGACCGGTGGATGGTCGCTTCCTTGTGTGATGAGTGATTGACAATGTTGTGTGGACTGATTTTTGGCTAAGTATTGCAGGTGCAGGTTGCGGCTTGACTCGTGTTGGTGCAGGTGAAGAACAAGCGCGAAAGGTCGTTGCCGGTGAGGCCTCCAGGTGTGGAGAAGACAAGTAGGCTTCGTTCGAGGGACCCGGTGGCCAGTGGGGTCAAGTGCGGGCCGCATGGTGGTATGAACAGCAAGATGAAGTCATGGACGGTCTCTTGGTAGAGCCTCAAAACCAAGGGCGAGCCGGGACTACGTGGGAGCCGAGTCATGAGTGGAGATTGGCGGAGGCTACACCGAGTTCGCGGGGTTTGCAGTGGTTCACCAGAAAACCACTGGGTTACTCGGTTGAGCCACAAAACCGAGGCCGAAGACTCGACGAGGGGGTGCGGCCACCCAGGCCGGTTCAACCGCCCAGGAGGGGCGGTCAGACCGCCTGGGGCCGGTCAGATCTCCCGGGCCAGTCTAACCGCCCCTGGGGGCGGTATGACCGCCCTGGCCACCGGCGCCGAGAAGCTTCGAAGCGGAGGACACGCGTCGGGATCGCAAGGCTTGCGTCAAGGCTAAGCAGGTTGCGGTCGCCGGCATCCGTCCGATGGTGAAGACATGAAGACTTCCAAATCCGCCCCTCGAGGGGCATGTATCCCTAGTTATTAGTGAAGGGTAGTTTAGTCTTTTGGGTGCCTCCATATATACTCATTGAATGGGTGGATGGCAGCCAACTCTTGGAACCCTAGCTCATTTGTTTTTCCATTTTCGTTCTCCTTTTTCCTTAGGTTTTTAGAGGACTAGCTGGAGAGCTTCATGTGAGATCTAGAGAGAGGGATGGATGTTTGGGTGGCAAGCTAGACCTTGTACGAACCTTTCATGGTATGTATAGATGGTTCGGCGTTGTTCATCATGGTAGTTTTCCCGTCTCTTTTGTGGTGATTTTCGAAGCTCTTTGTTGGCGGTGTTTTGAGGACGATTTCTTGGGGTTTTTGGTGGGTGTCACGTATGAGGTTCTTGTGCCTCTTTGGCTGGTGACTCTGCCCCCAAATCTCCTTTGAATCGGACTCGATTTGGTGGTTTCTCGAGTTGGGCGAGTTCTTGACCTAGAGAAGCGATTTCTTCTATTCCTCTTGATTGTGAGCGTTTCGGGTCGATTCCTTTAAGGTAGAGGTTTCCCAGGAGGTAACCCAGCTTTTCCCGAAGTTTTGCTGCAATTCGTGGAGTGGTTCAGGAGATCGGGCGCGAGGAAGTTGAGGTTTGACCCGCGGGTTCGTTTTCTGGAAGGGGCGGTCTAACCGCCTGCAGGGGGCGATCTCACCGCCCTGGGTGTTTCCAGGTCGAAGTTTTGTTTCGCCGGATTTTCCTCTGTGAGTTTGTTCGCATTGACCAGAGGAGTGTCTGGGTGAAATTTGGGGTCGTTCTCGTGCTGTTTGCTAGGTGTTCTTGGTTGGAGTTCGTTGCTGGGTACAGGAGGTTAGACCGCCCCTGGTAGCCGCTTTAACCGCCCCTAGGCCCTTGGGTGGAGTTTTGGTTTTCGCCAAGATTTTCTGGAAGCTAGCATGGCCTTGACTAGAGATATTTGTTGGTGAAACCGTGGTGAGTTTTGGTGCTCGGAAGAGGCGTTTCGGAGGATTTCTTGGTTACTAGGTGGAGGCGGTCTAACCGCCCCCTATACCCGGTCTAACCGCCCCCTGGGTGTGTGTTGAGGTTGCTGGTAGAGTTTGTTCCTAGGACCAATAGCACTCTAGTGGCTACGTGGTTTTGGCAAACGGAAGGTAGAAGTGCGGAGCGTGTGATTTCGGGGGTTTGACCGAGCTAGTTCGTCTTGTCAGAGTTTCAATCTCCCTCGAGAAGAATTTTTATCGGCTCCCATTCACTCCCCCCCTCTTTGGTCGCCTAATCGGTCCTTCAAGTGGTATCAGAGCGGGTTCGGGTCTTTATTGACTCTAACCACTCTAAGATCCAAGGCTGGCGTACCAGGAACGGGGTTCGGGTCCTCCACACTTCAATGGCAAGAACTACCAGATGTGGAGTAAGCGGATGGGTGCGTTCCTCCGCGGAAAGGGTCAAATCCTTTGGGATGTCACGGTGGACACAGGCTATGTCCAGCCGATGGACTTCCTCGCTCCGGGATCGAGGGACAGATTCGACGCCAACAATAAGGCGGTCGACTACTTGTTTCGTGCTTTGTGTCAGCCTGAGTTCGATCGGGTGCACACCGAGCACTTGGCTTGTAGAATTTGGACGGTGCTGAAGGAGGCTCATGTTGGGAATGCCCAGGTTCAAGCACGGATGTATGCGACCTACCAGAGAGAGTACGAGAACTTCACTCATCTCCCCGGTGAGTCCATCGATGCCTTGTTTCAAAGGTTCACGGTGGTTGTGAACAACATGAGGGCCAATGTGGACGTGCTCCCGTACGATGATCATGATAGAGCGGTCAAGCTCTTACACTCTTTGGATCGTACGATATGGGGCGGAAAGTTCGAGGCCATTGTGGAGTCGGAGAAGTATGACACTCTGACCGTGAACGAGCTGTTCTCGAAGCTCAAGTCGGCTGAGGTGGATAGGGGCATGACTGCCAAGCTCGAGGGTCCGACTGATTCCCATAGTCTTGCCCTCGTTGGTGGTTCGAAGGGAAAGGCTAACACTAACCCATCCACCAGGATGTTCTCTTTTTCCTCTTTGATGTCTATGCCAGATGAGGAGTTTGATGACCTTGGAGAAGACGAGCTGGCGCTGTTGACGAGGAGGTTCGAGAGGCTGCACGAGAACCGGGTGAACATGAGGAGGAACACGAGGACGTGCTTCCAGTGCGGCAAGCCGGGACACTTCGTCGCCGACTGCCCGGAGAAGATCGAGAGCAAGGACGGCTACAAGCACAAGCCGAGGAACGATGGCAAGTACCGGTCGAGGCGCGACCACAAGAGCAAGCACAAGAACAAGTACAAGGACGAGCGACGATCGAGGAAGAAGGAGAGCCGAGGCAAGGCCCGAGCGATGGTTGGAGCGAGCGATGTCGACTCCAGTTCCGTGTACTCCACCTCGAGCTCGAGTAGCAGTGAGGATGAAGGTGATCGTCGCAAGAACAAGAAGTCGTCCAAGAACCTGAGCGGGCTGAGCTGCTTCGCGAGAGACGGCTTCTGCACCATGGCGCTGAGCTCCGGCAGTGAGAAGAGCACACAGAGCGACTCGGACTCTAAGTCCGACGATGAGGTGCGTGATGAACTTCCCTTCTTGCGCCAGGAAAATGAGAGTCTTGGCACTTTGCTTGATAACCGTGATGACATTCTTAGAGAGGCCAAGAAAATGAGAAAAGAGCTTAGGGCTTCACTGGAGGATGCTAGGACTAGAGTGGCTGAGCTAGAGACACAGGTGCTTGATAGCAAACTTGAGATTGATTCCCTTAAGGCTAGCCCTGTTGTTTCAGATGAGAATGATTGTGCTGATTGCTCCATATTTCTTGCTGATCTTGCTTTGTTTAAGGAGAAGCATGCCTCCAAGTGTGAGGAACTAGATGTGCTTAGGGTTGAAGTGGCTGAGCTTAAGTCTAGACCTGCTTTGCTAGGTGCTTGCACTTCTTGCCCTGTTTTGCATGCTAAGATTGATGAGATGCATGCATACACTACTTCTCTTGAGGCTAAATTGAAGGAACCCATGCCTACATCATGCTCTACTGTGAAATGCATGCTTTGAAGAATTTGGAACTTGCACATTATGTTGATCGTTTGCAGGATGAGAATGATGACTTGAGGAAGTTGATGGGTTGGTTGTCTGGTCATGAGCCTCGCTGAGGATGATGATCGAGGCATTTAAGAGGCAGGATGGTGAGGGACTTGGGGCAAACAAGGTTGGTGAGGGAAGTGGAGAGAATATCCCAGAGCCACCAAAAACCGACCACAAAAATGATTTCCCTCCAAAACCCAACCATCTTAGGAACCGACTAGACACAACCCTAGCTCCACCCATATTTCCTACACCCACAAATGATCTCCAAAGGCCTATCAAGTTTGTGAGCACTTCCGGGAAAGTGTTCTTTGGGAAAGTGAGTGAGAAAGCTAGTGAGGAGAAATCGGTGGAGGAATTGAGTGAAGAGAAACCAAGTGAGGAGCCCCAATCCAAGCCTAAGCCGAAGCTTGTGAGGTTCCATTGTGGCTATTGTGGGAAAGAGGGCCACAAGGATGAGTTTTGCTTCAAGAGGAAGCGAGAAGAGAGGATGGCTAAGGAGTGGGCGAACATGGATGGTACAACCCTTCCCATGGTGTACCTAAGCCTCGTATGCCACTGCCCAGGGGTAAAGCTATGGTGAGAAGTGTTCCGGCATGGGGAGATGCGAGTTCCCGCAGTCGAGGAGCGATTCCGGGAGGGGGCGGTCGACCGGCCCGGCCCGCAGGGGGGGCGGTTAGACCGGCTGTTGACGGTGAATTTCCGTCAACCTAGAGTACTTGTTATACATTGGTTTCGATTATGATTTGCAACTAACCCGCCACTAGGCATACTAATGATATAACAAGTTAACACTTGCATGTCGATTTTGGAGTTTGTTGTTTACGCAGGAAATCTACACTAAAGAGGAGACTTTCGGGATAAGTTCACCAAGCACTTTGGAAGAAGATCATGAAGCCCGACAAGAGTCAAGACACACGATGAACATGACTCCAAATGACCCAAGGACCGAAGCGTCAACGTGCAAGTCTTCAGGGACTCAACCAGAAAACAGCGAAGCCTGCATAGCAAGGATTCAAGCCTTAACCGTGAAGGAAATGACGTCAAAGGCCCACATGCAAGTGCACACGAATAAGGGATCACGCGAGAAGCAACCGGGGAGGAAACCGGGGCCGAACCAGGCCGAAGTGGGCCTAGGCCGGCCGGCCTGGGCTGACCGGCCCAGCACACTCCGGGGTCGGTTCGGTCCCTCCTTTGCCCTAGGTGTTTGTCTATTTATTACCTCCGCCGCCGTCGGCCGACCCATCGAACAAATCATCCTACCCACGCCAATCACCAGAAAACCGCTGCCGCAAGATGAGGGATAGAGTTAGATGAGCTCGTCGCAAGGACCAACACCGGCGGAGAGAAGGAAGCAAGAGGAGGACTCCAAGCCGCTGGCTTAGGGGTGTTCCAAGCTCCATCGCCGTCATCTTCATCGACGATGTTCTCCGGAGTCTCCATCACCCCTATGTGCTTCAATCCGTGTAAGATGATGGGGTAATGTCTCCGTTCATCCCTAGGATTAGATGGATACATGCTATGTGATCACTACTCGATTTGTGGTTTCAATCTATTGTTTTCATGTTGATGATGCTTTGATGATTAAGGTTAGCTACCATGTTTTTCGGGCGTATGATATCCGCTACTCCCATAGATTCCATCAACATACCGTGTCCATCATAGGTCTAGTCACGAATACCTTCGCGTAGTGACGAGACGAGAGGAGGGAAAGGGCGAAACCGTGGTCACAACCCCCGTAGATTGGTTTACCGCTTTCGTGTAGTAGTTGCATATCATGTTATCCTAGATCCTAGGGAGGGAACGCTTATCTTTCTTGCTCACTCTCTTGTGTTCACCCCTTTACCATCTAGTTTAACCCTAGATTTGTTTGATCAACTTAACTTAGATTAACTTAGGTTAGATTGTCTTTACTTTTAGATTAATACTCTCTTTAAAGGTTTCCTTAGTCAACTAGATTAGTACTTTGTTAAGCGCTAGTAATCCCCTTGCTCCGCGGATTGACAAGAACCTTGGGAATCCCGTGGTGAAAAAGGTGTAGGTCCGTACGCTTGCGGAACGTAGGTGGATACGAGTTTTATCCGTCAACAAGCCCCTTTTTCTGGCGCCGTTGCCGGGGAGCAAGCCAGTTTGCTACGTTTAATCTAGTATTAATTTTGTTGATTACTAGCACCTAACCCTTATTTTCTAAAAAAAAGAAAAAAAATCTTTTTTGTTTTTCTTTCTACTTTTCTTGTGCCTAGATGGATTTGTTCACCTCACCATTGGAAGAAGAAGAGATGTCGCTAAGGGAGCTAGCAATGCCGTCAATGGAAGACATTGAGATGCAAAAATCAGATTTGACGTTTGCTACAACCCACTATGAAGTGAAGCCTGGAATCATCAAGTTAGTGGCGACAAAACCATTTAGAGGATTGGAGGATGACAACCCATATGGACACATTAAGGAATTCACAATGTTATGCAACACGGTCCAACAAAAAGGAGTTCCGGCCGCTTGGTTCAAGTGGAATCTTTTTCCATTCTCTCTCGAAGATGAAGCGCGAAGATGGTACACACTTGCGTCCGTTGAAGCAAAAGGAAATTGGGATGAGCTAGTGAAGAAGTTTCTTTTGAAGTTCTTTCCCATAAGCAAGGTCCAAGACTTAAGGAGGCAAGTGCTCAATTTCAAGCAAGGAGAGGATGAAGGAATTGATGAAGCATGGGACCATTTTAATGAACTACTTGAGCGAGGCCCGAACTTGGGATTTTCCGGTGACTTGATGTTGCATACCTTTTATTTTTCACTAACCCCTAACTCGTCTCGTTTTGTAAGCATGTGTGCAGGCGGTGATATAATGGATAAAACAATTAGTGAAGCCGCACAAATCTTACAAAGAATAAGCAATGGACAAAGAACACTACGAGATTGGCAAAGATGTTATCGAGAGGAGCAAAATGACAAAAGCAAGCCCAAGGTGCTTGCTGAAATTTCTGAAAAAGATGAACCGAAGGTCAAGAAAGATGAACCGACCATACAAGAAAGTGAAGATCCACTTCCCAAGGTAAGAGAAGTCATTTCGGATGTTAAAAATGTTGAAACTAACATGAATGTAGACCGAAGTATGTGGAATGCTAGACCATTGGCGGAGTTCATTCAATCCGGTTGGGTTCAAGTTGATTTCGCCCCACTAATTAACTACCGAAGGAAGGAGGAACGCCGACACGTTGCCAAACTAATTGAAGATATATTTGATCAAGAGATGAGTGGAGAATCGATCCAAAAGATATTTGAAGAAGAAAGAGAAGAAGATGATGAAGGATGGATCGGTCGGTTTGACAACTCAAAGATTTATGATGAAGGAAGAGAAGAGTACAACCGTGATGAGCCTAGTGACTCAAAGGATAAATGGGAGGAGATAGGACTCAAGCTAGAAGATGAATGGGAAGGGGTTGACATTGATCAAGTACTCCAAGAAGGCCCCTCCCCACAAGATGATAGCTTGTGTGCTATTGAAGCCTACACACTAGCAAATCAAGACATGGAAGTACTCAAGGATGAAGGAAAGAGTGAATCAACAATGAGCGATCTTGACGACATGTGGTACATGGAAGATAAAGAAAGCAACATACAAGTCTTTTAAGATGAAGATCTGGTTGATAAAGAAGACTTCAAAGAAGAGATGAATGCGTACATGTGGAAGGATTACATGTTCCACATGATGAGTTGAAGAAATTGCAAGATGGTGATGAAGAGGCAACTACACTTGTTGAGATCAATTCGCCTTCAACACCGCTTGATGAACCAAATATCACTCTTGTTGAAAAATCTCTAAGGCCAAGGTACATGCTGAAATCTCAAGATATTATTGGTATTGATGTTGATAAATTCAAATACTCATGCTCAACCAATAGTATGAATGATACTTTAATGTCTATGCCTTGCTCCAATAGCGATCATGTTGATAGGCTAGATTTTCTTGAGAATGAAAAAGAGGAAACATTTATTTTTGATCCAATTAATCTCACACCTAAACAACCTTTGACTAATGATGAGCTAAGTGCTATGCATGAAACATATGCTTCTTTTATTTACACCTTGACTTGTTGCTACAATTCACATGTGGTGTTAATTATGGACGCGTATGTTTACAATAAGTTTTGTAAATCTCGATCATGCTTTGCGCTTGGTCAAGCTAATGACCTTAAAGAATCATATGTCGGGAAAGGCCCGATTTTCACTAACCATGTAGACAAGGCTTGAATAATGAAAAAAAAAGTC
The DNA here is from genome assembly GCA_947561735.1 of Cenchrus americanus. Classification (NCBI taxonomy): domain Eukaryota; kingdom Viridiplantae; phylum Streptophyta; class Magnoliopsida; order Poales; family Poaceae; genus Cenchrus; species Cenchrus americanus. Next base: position 102,048,435 of record OX387245.1, on the reverse strand, counting down.
ATGCCTAAAAGAGTTGCAAGATAAATCAACCTCTCCGAATCCCGCGATAGATGCTGCTGTCTTCATCAATTTGAGAGCTTGTTCAGAGGTGTACAAATGAAGAAAATGAGATATTCAGAAGCTCCATCGAATTACCATTCCAACGCATCAAGAACCAACAAGTTTAAAGACCCGTGCAAGGAGTTATGGAGGAAACATTGAGCGTTGCGCGTTCTGAAATTTCAGGACAGATTTCATCGCCGAAGTAAAACGGACGTAACTCTCTTGTCCGGAGTCCGATTTGAGCAAATAAAGACTCGTTGGAAAGGAAATTTTGTGCACTGTGCAATGGAGTAGAGCTTGAGTATACTCTCTGTTCTGGACATCAAAAAAAATTCATAGAGTGAAGGCAGCACTGAAGGATGATAAAGAAGGAGATAACGATGAAACAAAAGGATGCTTTGGGCAAGTCTTCTATAAGTGATCAAGCATAACATGGGAAGTAAATTAAAGCTGCATTGGTACCTTTTATTCTTGCATGAAGGGCCATGGCTATGCAACGAAAAGAAGGTATGTGAGAAAGTCGAGCTCTGTGACTTTAAATGAAGCGCTTTTCGGGAGGCAACCCATTTCTTTATGTTTTTATTCCTTCCTTAGAGAGAATAAAGAATGACACCATCTTATGATGATCAACTTGTGGTTATTAATCTAAGTTTAGTTTTCTTTTTAGAACCACCATCATGTTCATGCTCATATTTATTTATTTGCATGCATTGCATTTTGTTATCGACGTGATGTTTCTTTGCATGTACATGTTTTGCATATAGTTGGCTTGGTTGTTTTAAGGCTCAATGATGTATGCTTTCATATCCATGTTAATGCTCCAGCTGGGCATTTTCCTTTTGTGATCTTGTGTAAACGTGGTGTTTAAATATGATTTCGGACCATCATCATTAAGTTCGATAAACCTTACTAGCTTTTCATATGTTTTCATGTTGCATTGGTTAGTTTATAAGCTCTGCAATGCGCTTAATTTTCCTTGTGCTATAAGGGTTATTGATTTAGGGATAGACATGGTGTTTTAACCCTAGATATATAAACCTTTATGGCTATGGAGAAATTCGGCAACCTAGTTGTAAACATGGTGTTTAGAACTAGGTGAAAACATTGTCTTTGTTTATATGCTTTCCTATCATGTGCATACACACCTTGCACCACGTACACTCATTAGGTTTTTATTCCTCATTAAACTAATTATGCCACAAGTTAAGAATCTTAGGAGACATTGTTGGATTGTTGGCAATTCTATCTACTCCCAACCGTCACCTTGGGGGTAGAATGTGCGTTTAAAACATCTTACAGGCAAGATAAAGACTCTCACTACAAGGAAATTGAAGGATGACTAAGAAGTGCTTTGTCTTCTTCTTCCATGACTAGCAAAATGCTAAGCATGGGGGAGACCCTAAATCTTCAACACGGTGAAACATGATGTTCTGGAAGATAGAATGATCAAGATCGTTAACATCACCGGATCAATATGCGAGAAGCTATCAATCTGATCAAAATTCTGCATGGTCTAGAAGGGAAAACACTGGATATTTTTGGATATTTAGAAGCCCCATGAAGTTACGATTCCAACAAATCAAGAATCAAGACAATCGGAGGTTCCTACAAGCGGTTATGCCCAAATCACCGAGTGCAACACGTCCTGAAATCAGTTTTGGACAGCACACAACGCTGAAGTAAAACGGACATAGCTCCCTTGTTTGAACTCCGTTTTCGATGAATGACCACACGTTGGAAAGGTAATTTCATAAAATTTTCAATAGAGCTATATTTCGATATATGTTCTGTTCTGGACAGAGGGGGAAATCCATGAAAAAGAGACAGCAAGGAGATGATGAGAACAAGAAAGAGGAGATGGTGATGACAACATTGAAGAGAAGGGTGACCAATGACTCCATTAAGCATACAAGATCAAATTCAGAAGTTTAGGAGCATTAATAAATCAAGACAAAAGCAAAAGCCACATCGATACGTGGAGATGCCGGAAGAAGGCAACGAAGGATTACAAAGGATGGTAACATCTCCATTGACCTTCTCTTTTCCAAACATAAATGCATGTAAGTATGCCTTCAACATCAACTAGGTGCAACCTTTTGTTTTTCTCTTCAAACAATAACATGGCTACTAGGAGGACAACCTAGGTTCCTTTTTACTTTTTATAGATAAGCATGACCATGTGTTCACCTCGATGTTCTATATTGCCTATGCTTACGGAAAGATGATGAAAGTTGCCGCTTTGTTTTACCTACATGAAGTTATACATGTCTTGGCTAATTGCTCTCTATAATATGATCTGAAATTAATTTAAATACCGGCTCTTTTATTTGTGGAGGTGAAATGACTATGCTCTAGACCCACATACATATCTTTGCTCTTTGATTTAAGTTTATGGATAGCCGGATAACTTGTTGTTTTTATGAAAACTTAACTTTTATGCTATCTACATATTTGTGATGCTCTTGCAAAGTTCTACCTACCAAAGCCATATACATATATGTTTTATGATAACAAAACCCATAGATTGCAAACATATGTTTTGATGAGTTGGATTAGGATTGATTTCTATGGTTCGAGACTAAGAAGTCTGGTCATTCCTTTGTGTAACTTTTTCATGCTAGCCTTTTTGTCCATGCATTGTGGGTTTTCACATCGAAAATTTCACAAACTTCGCTAGGCATCCACCCTAAACCAAAAACATCTTTTTGTGATCACCTCCTTGTCCACAACCCAATTTGAGTATGGAGTAAAATTCTCGATGGAGATTCAAATATTCCGCAAGATTATGGAATTTATACTTACTTTAGCAGTCATTTCCCCTCTCTTTTATGCTCGAGGACGAGCATCGTTCAAGCATGGGGGAGGAGTCATTCTCTGACACAAATGCTATGTAAGTATTATGTTGCAAAAAGTTTTGAGGAGCAAAAGAAAAAAAGAAAAAAAATGAAAAATGAAAAAATATGATAAGAAGAAAAGAAAAGTAAGAAAAATAGGAAGAATAAAGTGAAAAAAAGAAAGAGAGAAAAATGAGAAGGAAATAAAATAAAGAAAAAAATAAAGATGCTCCTCAGTTGTTTTTGCTTCATAAGTTATCAAGTGACTTGATGACACATCCATACTCAAATCTTCCAACCATGTGCAATCCGATAACGAGGACTTCACTCATGCCTCAGGATCATCCATTTGCCACTTGCACATATCCACTTATCTAAATGTGTGTGTTTCATCCCTCTCTCTTTCCAACATTTATTTTCCATGGCCTTTTTGACAAGTCTCGGTAATTCCAATAGACCTCTCTCTTAATTTGACAATATTTTGGATGTATGTTTTGCTAGGATTGTTTTTAACCTTCCAAGCTCCACATAAGCCTTTCACTATCACATATGAGTAGAGTAGGTTGAAAATAATCTAGTATAGGCTTGAGTGACTTGATGAGATGAGTGTTTCCATGAGCTTTTGCAAGAGATTTTCACTTATGTTGGATATGCATCTTTTTGAAAATCTTCCATGTGACAAGGTAATGGTTTGAAGTTCACTCAAGTTTGAGAGCATCGTGTTACATGTGGCTTGTTCTTTGTTGTTAGTCTATCTTCCATAATGAAAAAGAAGCCGGTCACAACTTGAACTTTAAAAATAAAATCTTAAGAGAGAGCAATTTGTCTCGTCATGAATGACTAAGTGCAGGGATAACATTGGAAGGCAACGCTGATTTCCCTTTTAAGCGAGGACCACTTACTCGAGGACGAGCAATGTTTAAGCATGGGGGAGATGTTGACGGTAAATTTCCGTCAACCTAGAGTACTTGTTATACATTGGTTTCGATTATGATTTGCAACTAACCGGCCACTAGGCATACTAATGATATAACAAGTTCACACTTGCATGTCGATTTTGGAGTTTGTTGTTTACGCAGAAAATCTACACTAAAGAGGAGACTTTCGGGATAAGTTCACCAAGCACTTTGGAAGAAGATCATGAAGCCCGACAAGAGTCAAGACACGCGATGAACATGACTCCAAATGACCCAAGGACCGAAGCGTCAACGTGCAAGTCTTCAGGGACTCAACCAGAAAACAGCGAAGCTTGCATAGAAAGGATTCAAGCCTTATCCGTGAAGGAAACGACGTCAAAGGCCCACATGCAAGTGCACACGAATAAGGGATCACGTGAGAAGCAACCGGGGAGGAAACCGGGGCCGAACCGGGCCGAAGTGGGCCTGGGCCGGCCGGCCTGGGCCGACCGGCCCAGCCCACTCCGGGGTCGGTTTGGTCCCTCCTTTGCCCTAGGTGTTTGTCTATTTATTGCCTCCGCCGCCGTCGACCGACCCATTGAACAAATCATCCTACCGACGCCAATCACCAGAAAACCGCTGCCGCAAGATGAGGGAGAGAGTTAGATGAGCTCGTCGCAAGGACCAACGCCGGCGGAGAGAAGGAAGCAAGAGGAGGACTCCAAGCCACTGGCTTAGGGGTGTTCCCAAGCTCCATCGCCGCCATCTTCATCGACGACGTTCTCCGGAGTCTCCATCACCCCTATGTGCTTCAATCCGTGTAAGATGATGGGGTAATGTCTCCGTTCATCCCTAGGATTAGATGGATACATGCTATGTGATCACTACTCGATTTGTGGTTTCAATCTATTGTTTTCATGTTGATGATGCTTTGATGATTAAGGTTAGCTACCATGTTTTTCGGGCGTATGATATCCGCTACTCCCATAGATTCCATCAACATACCGTGTCCATCATAGGTCTAGTCACGAATACCTTCGCGTAGTGACAGTACGAGAGGAGGGAAAGGGCGAAACCGTGGTCACAACCCCCGGTAGATTGGTTTACCGCTTTCGTGTAGTAGTTGCATATCATGTTATCCTAGATCCTAGGGAGGGAACGCTTATCTTTCTTGCTCACTCTCTTGTGTTCACCCCTTTACCATCTAGTTTAACCCTAGATTTGTTTGATCAACTTAACTTAGATTAACTTAGGTTAGATTGTCTTTACTTTTAGATTAATACTCTCTTTAAAGGTTTCCTTAGTCAACTAGATTAGTACTTTGTTAAGCGCTAGTAATCCCCTTGCTCCGCGGATTGACAAGAACCTTGGGAATCCCGTGGTGAAAAAGGTGTAGGTCCGTACGCTTGCGGATCGTAGGTGGATACGAGTTTTATCCGTCAACACCGGCCTGGCTAGGCGGTTTAACCGCCCCCCAGAATTCTGGGCGGATTGGTTTTCGAGGTGGTGAGTCAAGAGGTTTCAGCTCCGGAGGTGGATTTGCTGGTGGTTGGTCTGGAGAGACAGCAGGTGGTCAGTTTGCTAGGCATTCTCCCCCTCGAGTTCACTACGGGGATGGGAGGAGTCGTAGCTTTGAGAAGGAGAGGAGGGACGGTCCACGGGTTGTCTTCCGTGGTTTTGGTCCTCCTCCAGGCAGTGAGGGGTGGTTTCCTCGGAGTGGTTACCGAGGTGGTGTTCGTGGTGGTAGTTATGATAGGAAAGATGGATTGATGTGTCCTAACCCCACTTTCGAGCAAATGGCTCGGCACTGGTTTTACTCTTTTGGTACTAACCCCAGTGCTGAGTCGTTTGTTCGCTCACGTGCTCGTTTTTGAATTTCAGGTGGGAGACTTGAAGAACATTTGGTTGATTGACTCCGGTTGCTCGAGGCATATGACCGGAGACAGGGGGTGGTTCTCAAGTCTCGTCCCGGTGGTGACGAAGAGGTACATCACTTTTGGGGACAATGGGCGTGGGCGTGTGCTTTCAGAAGGTGAGATAAAAGTGAGTGACAAGATCACTCTGAGGCGTGTTCCTCCTGTTCAATCGCCGGGGTACAATTTGCTTTCGTGTCCCGGTTGTTGGATGAGGGCTTTGAGGTGTTGTTTCGACCGGTGGTTCTCGGATTTTGGACTCTCGAGGGGACCTTGTCTGTATGGTTGTTCCCGAGGGTCAGGTGTTTCGTGCTGATTTTTCTCGGTCTTCGGTGTGGAGCGTTGTTTCTTGGCTGGTTCTTTGAGTGAGTTGTGGAAGTGGCATAGGAAGTTGGGTCACTTGAGCTTTGACCTTTTGTCTCGCTTGAGTAAACTCAATTTGGTCCGAGGATTGCCATGGTTGAGGCTTGAGAAAGAGTTGGTTTGTGCGCCGTGTAGGCATGCCAAGATGGTAGCCTCTTCTCACCCGCCTCTCACCGATGTGATGACTGAGCGTCCATGCGAGCTGCTCCATATGGACCTTGTTGGCCCAGCTCGTGTGCGATCTGCGGGTGGGAAGTGGTATGTCCTTGTTGTGGTGGACGACTATTCTCGGTATGCGTGGGTGTTCTTTCTTGAGGATAAGGGGGAGACGTTTGGTTTTGTTCGAGATCTAGTCTTGCGGTTGAGGAACGAGAGGCACAGAGATGTCATACGAGCTATCCGCAGTGATAATGGCTCGGAATTCAGAAACTCTCGTTTTGAGACCTTTTGCCATGACTTGGGTCTAGAGCACCAGTTTTCGAGTCCATATACGCCTCCCCAGAATGGTGTTGTGGAAAGGAAGAACAGGACCTTGTGTGAGATGGCTCGGACGATGCTTGATGAGCATAGGACTCCGAGGAGGTATTGGGCTGAGGCGGTGAATACCGCGTGCTATGTGTCGAATAGGATATACCTTAGAGTGCACAAGAAGAAGACATGCTATGAGTTGATGCATGGTCGCACACCCAAGGTGAGTCACTTCCATGTCTTTGGTTGCAAGTGTTTCATTCTGAAGAAAGGCAGGAAGTTGGATAAGTTTGAGGCTAGGTCTGTCAATGGCATTTTCTTTGGTTATGCATCTCATTCTAGAGCATATCGTGTGCTCAATCTTGAAACTAACCAAATCGTGGAGACTTGCGAGGTAACCTTCGACGAGACAGACCCACGTAGTCAGCTTGTCTTTGAGTGTGCAGGTGATGATGAGCTTGGTGAGGAGATCTTTCAGAAGGAGGAGCATGAACATGGAGACGATGAGGATGGCGGTACGGTGCCCCCGGCTGAACATGTACCCACTACTTCGACTACGGTGATGGACGGACCCTCTACTACACCTACGACTACAAATCAAGAACGAGGAGAAGCTGATGTTGAGGGGGAGGTAGCATCGAGGCGAGAACCTCCCCGGCGAGTACAAGTGGGTCACCCAGCTTCGAAGATCATCGGCGACATGAATGAACGCACTACAAGGTCGAGGGTTCGGAACAATTCTCATTTCGCTCATGCTGCTTTTGTTGCTACTTTTGAGCCCAAAGACATTGGACATGCACTATCTGATCACAATTGGGTTAATTCGATGCATGAGGAGTTGGAGAACTTTGAGAGGAATCAGGTGTGGGAGTTGGTTGACCCTCCTCCAGGGTGTAAGCCGATTGGTACAAAGTGGGTGTGGAAAAACAAAGAGGGAGAGAATGGTGAAGTTGTGAGGAACAAGTCGAGGCTTGTTGCCCAGGGGTTCAGTCAGAAGGAGGGGATCGACTACGAGGAGACCTTTGCTCTCGTAGCCCGTTTGGAGGCGATTAGGATCCTTCTAGCCTTTTCCGTGGCTAAAGGGTTCAAGTTGCACCAAATGGATGTGAAGAGTGCTTTCCTGAATGGTGTGTTGGAGGAAGAAGTGTATGTGAGGTAACCTCCTGGGTTTGAGAGTGAGAAGTACCCCCACCGGGTGTACAAGTTGAGGAAGGCGCTGTATGGGTTGAGGCAGGCGCATAGAGCTTGGTATGGTAGGTTGAGGGGGTTCTTGTTTGAGAGAGGTTTTGAGATGGGCAAGGTCGATCAGACCTTCTTTTTGCTGAGGCAGGGCAGAGATATCCTGATTGTGCAGGTGTACGTGGATGATATTGTCTTTGGTGGCTCTTCTAACTCTCTTGTTGCAAGGTTTGCAGATGATATGAGCAGGGAATTTGAGATGAGCATGATGGGTGAGTTGCAGTTCTTCCTCGGGCTACAAATCAAGCAATCAAAGGAAGGAACATTTGTGCACCAGGCTAAGTACACCAAAGACATTGTGCGGAAGTTCAAGATGGAGGACTCCAAGGCTATGACGACGCCGATGAGTACGACTACAGCTCTTGATGCGGACGAGGAAGGTGAACACGTGGACCAGAAGGAGTACCGAAGCATGATCGGGTCACTCCTCTACTTGACAGCGACGAGGCCGGACATACAGTTCTCGGTGTGTCTGTGCGCTCGTTTTCAAGCGTCTCCGAGGACTTCGCATCGGCAAGCGGTGAAGCGAATTTTCAGGTACTTGCGTCACACTCCTGACTTCGACCTTTGGTACTCCGCGTCCTCTTCTTTGGCGCTTCATGGTTTTTCAGACGCGGATTTTGCCGGGTGTCGGTTGGATAGGAAGTCCACTTCTGGGACTTGCCAGTTTTTGGGTTCTTCTTTGGTGTCTTGGTCTTCCCGCAAACAGTCGAGTGTTGCTCAATCCACTACCGAGGTACGTTGCCGTTGCTAGTTATTGCTCTCAGCTCCTTTGGATTTCTTACACCATGAGTGACTTCGGTGAGGAGTATACCCATGTCCCACTTCAATGTGATAGCACCAGTGCCATAAGCGTTGCAAAGAATCCAGTGCTCCATTCCAAAACCAAGCACATAGAAGTGAGGTATCATTTTCTGAGAGACAACGTAGAGAAAGGAAAGATAGCTTTGATCCATGTACCCACACATGACCAACTAGCTGATATTTTCACCAAACCCCTAGATCAAGCAACTTTCACTCGTTTGCGGGGCGAACTTGGTGTGTGTTTGATTTCTTGAGTTGGGTGTGTGGGAGCTCCTTTGTAGCATATGTATAGTTTCCTTTGTGCATTTCTTGCATTTGGCATGGCATATGTAACATGATGTATAGGCATCCTTGTATCTTAGATTGCATGCATTTTGTATCATATGCATTGGATAGGAAAATCTTCTCCTATATACATTGTTCACCATGGGATGCTATATATGTATTTGTGAGCTTGTTTGGTATGCTTTGGTTAGTTTGGCTTAAGCTCTTGATGATCTTGTTAAATGATCCATGGTTGATGGCTAATTTTTTGAAAAATGTCACATATATGCTCTCTCATGTGTAAATACCTTTATATGATCTTGACATGTTTTAGTGGCTTTGCTATGCTTAATTTGTGGTTTGATAGCTAGTTTATTGATCTTATGGGGCCAAAGGCTCATTTGCCATCATGAATGTTTAGCCCTCTTGCTTCATCTTGTGGAGGGGCATAAGTTCCATTTTGTCGCAAAGACATTTCATGTACCATCTATAAATCTGAAAATGAAATGAAAAATGCTTGGAAAATATGTTCCCATGTCATATGTGCTGAATTTAATTTGCTTTGGGTGCTAAACCGTTGCATGATGCCTACCAATGAGAAGTCTCATACATAGAAGTAGGCACATGGCTCGGTGGCTTTGACATGACATGAGGTGCTTGTGGGTGTTTGTGATGGTCTTATGATTAGAATGGCTGTCCTTTGAAATTTGTGTGGCTTTGCCATTTTGACATATTTTGCTCATGTTTAGGTTTTTGCTTGTGAGAGAGTAACTTTTCGCAAAATTACTCAAATCCTTTTTAGCCTTGTCCAATGGTTGTGAAACTTGGTGATCACGTAGTTAAGGTCATTACGAACCTGTAGAGTATCTAACTTGCTCATTTGGACTTGTGTAGCTCCTTGTGATGAATTTTGTATATTCGAGAAGCTATATGTTGAAAGTTTTCGCATTTTGCCTTGATTCATGCATTGTCAACAAGGGGGAGAAGTTTGTGCATGCTTTGGGCACCTGGGAGTGTGTGGAAGGTGTTCCAATTGGTTCGGGCAAATTTTGAGCAGTTTGGTGCAGGGTCGGTCTCATGGGGCGGTCTAACCGCCCCCCAGGCGGTCAGATGAGGCACAGGCGGTCTAACCGCCCTGCGCAGAGTGAGCAGGTTTTTGCTCTTTGTTGCATTCCCGCGTTGCATTGCTGCATTTGTTCAGGGGGAGTGTACTTTGGCTCAGGGGGAGCTTGCATATGTACAGGGGGAGCTCTTTGTGGTGTTCGAGTTTCGCTTTGGTGGTTTGCGCTCTTTGTTTGAGCTTTGCTTTGTCTCGGATGTGTCGAGCCGTTGCCCTTGCCTAAGGGGTCCGAGACTTGTCTTCTTCAAGTGATCTTGCCCTTTGCCTTTCTTTGGCTTTCGATCGCCTGTTGAGGTTTCTTTTTATTTGTTTCTTTTCTTTTCCTTTTCTCTTGTGTTACTTCATGTGAGTGTGTTGTCAATGCACTCATCAAGGGGAGATTGAGGACCATGTGTGGTTCGAGGACCGGTGGATGGTCGCTTCCTTGTGTGATGAGTGATTGACAACGTTGTGTGGACTGATTCTTGGCTAAGTATTGCAGGTGCAGGTTGCGGCTTGACTCGTGTTGGTGCAGGTGAAGAACAAGCGCGAAAGGTCGTTGCCGGTGAGGCCTCCAGGTGTGGAGAAGACAAGTAGGCTTCGTTCGAGGGACCCGGTGACCAGTGGGGTCAAGTGCGTGCCGCATGGTGGTATGAACAGCAAGATGAAGTTGTGGACGGTCTCTTGGTAGAGCCTCAAAACCAAGGGCGAGCTGGAACTACGTGTGACAACCCGCCCAGGAAAGTACCGTACTATCACCTAAGACCGATCCACTTTGGTCATTAAGCAATAATCAGGTACCATCCTGTCGTAAGTCGCCGGGTTAACGCCCGGTAAATCACTTGAATAGCACAAGGATCGAATATATGCATTAAAACTCACTCGAAGGCGAGTCCAGAGATACAACAACATTAATATCCAAATTCTTACCCCGAAGGGTTTAATTATTACAAACCATAGTTTTGATCATGACAGAATAGTTCAGAGTTTTGAAAAGACACAGCGGAAATTAACTAGCGGAAGCAAGTCACCACGGGAGGCCATCCATGATGCTTCAGTAGTCGTCCTCCACCCACTCCCGCTCCCAGCCGGACGGGATCTCACCGGGCCACACATCACTGAAGGCATTACCTGGATCAACACATTATAGCAAGGCTGAGTATACTAATACTCAGCAAGTCTTACCCGTCGGTGATAACTACTTCACCAAGTCTAGAGCATGAAAGGCTTTTTGGCTACTGGGTTGCTTTTGCTAAAAAGTAACAAAGAGTAAGTCCTTACTTTCAAGATTTTAGCACAAGTTCTAGTAGTTTAATCTTTAGTACATTAGCCACTAGTACAAACAGAGTTGTACAATACAATTATTCAAACATCATCTTCATCATCTTCCATCATTAGGGATCATGTGACTAGTGGAGTAAGTAGTCTCGGATAACGGTGAGAGGCCGACAATCGATTGATTTAAACCTTGCAAGGTAGACCCAAACACACGGTCGGCTGCCCCCGCGAGGACAACTCCCCAGACCGTCCCCATAAATCCTCGGGTCGGGATCGAATCTTACAGTCTTTGGTGCAGGCTATCCGGCATACCCCGCGAGATACCCGGAGTCACCATACACCACCGGTGGCAAGCCGTGAGAGCGAATCCCAAGAGTAGTAACGGTAGGATCCCTAGCCGCCTCATTATGGTACTAGGTTTACCGGCCCCATAAACGCCATGTGCTTAGTACGTTCAAAAACTTAACCCACATAACCACTGGACCGGAGCCCAGATCCCATGCTCTTACCACGTGAGCAATCCATTTAAGGATATAGTGCGATTCCTATCTAGGAACCTATTCTCGCGAGTGAGGTTATCACCCGACTTGTAACGGTCCTATAGCTTAGCAGCTATCGACCTATCATACTAGTAGGGACCAAAGGTACCTATGGATAATGCATCTAGGGTTTCATTCAACTCCTGTACGTAAATGCACAATCATTCATAGATAATTGAATACGGAATTTGAAAACTGGGTTAGATGCATCGGAGCTTGCCTTCGTCAGCTAGGTTAGCTTGGGCACCCTCGGTGTCGAGTCCGTCCACGTACTGCAGAGAACCTTCCGCTCTGCCTTTCTCGGTTTCCGGGACCAGAGAGTAATCTCCGTCCGGAAGATCCACACGAAATGCAATGCACTTTAGGTGATGTGATAGTTCATTGTCTTATCCAACTCTAGTTGGTCATATTCACCTTAACAAACATCTATTCAAGGTTTCGAGTTGAGGAAGTCATTGGTTGTACATGGATTACTCTTTTATTCCTTATTTAAATAAAGGTTTTTATTTAGGATTATCATTTCATGTGAAAGCTTCATTTCCTTTTTATCTTTACCAACAAAGGTGTACTTAATATCTTTTATTTATGAATTAAATTTCTTTATCAGTAATATTAATTGAATTCCTTTTATTTATATTAAGTACTATTTCCAAAAAGAAAAAGGGATTTAATTAAGGATTTCTCTTTATTTTACTTTCCTTTTAATATTAAAAGGGCATTTAAGCCATTATTTAAACAATTAAATTACCAAAAATTAACTGAGTGTTTCTCAAGCCTAACAGTACCTATCCTGGTCCATTGGGCCCACATGTAAGTGTTGGATGCTAGAAAATTAAATATTATTGAAAATAACAAAGGTTATCTAGTGATTCAACTTAAATGCAAATAAAAATAATTAAGCATCAAAATTACCCAAACTTTCTGGTGGATGTTCTCTGGTCCTAAAAAAGCTTAGAAAACCAACATGTTCACATGGAACCTCTACTGAATTTGGTTTATTAATTTACAAAGGAAAACAAGCACTAAACAAGAATAATTATTTCTGTTACTCCTAAATTCATGATTAATTCACAAGAGGTGCCTTTTGGCATCACAAGACAGTGTGCACAAGTTGGGCTCAAGAACATGAATAAAATTAACATGAAAAATCATTTATGTAGCTCTGCCAGAGATGGAAAAAGATTTTTATAAAAAGATTCACAAGATAACTTTGTGCAATTTTTGGCACAGCATCTAGTCTTACTCTAACACACAACATATCCAAAGCTTAACTACAGAGGAGCTGTACATTTCAAGATATGACAGATTCAAGCATAACACATTTGAAATTTTCCTGCCAAAACTACTTTGAATCTAGACACAAGTGTACCACACATGGGTGGGGTTTGACATCCTGAGACCTACAAAATTTGTTTGAGAATTTTTGGAATTTTCTGTGATTTTCTAGGGATTTTCTAAGACTGTGGACTGAACTGCAAATAAACTAAGTTAAGAATCCTTGCAAATATGCCCCTGGATTCACATCTATGCCCTCGACGGCGGCGGGAGGGTTCGCCGGCGGCGATGTGGGGCCCGACCACGACAACAAGCGGCACCATGATGAAATTGAGCTCACCACGGTCCTATTGGTGGTGGTGGCGAGGGTGGAGCTGGCTCCGGCGACGGCGCACGGCGGCGACCGGCGGCGGCGCTCGGGGCGGCTCGGTGTACTTGCAGCGTGGAGGCCATATTGGCGCAAACAAGCGCGCTTGCGAGCTGGCACGGGTGCTAAGGAGCCTAGCGGCGTGCTTGGACGGCGGCGAGCGCGGGCCGGGGGAGCTAGCACCGCGGCGGCGGGATGGCGGCGGTGATGGCGCGGGCGGCTCGGTGTGGCGCGCGAGGAGAGGCCGGGGGCTTTTATACTCGGCTCGGGCGGCCCGTGGGTGACGCGCGCGGTGACGGCGGGGAGATGCGGCCGGTGCTACGGCGCGTCGGAACGCGCGCGTACGGCGGCGCGGACGTCAAGACGCCTCGGGACGGTGCGCATCGGGGCGCGCGTGCATCGGGACGCGGTGTGGCGCGGACGTCGAGGCCTCGGGCGGCGTGGGCACGGCTGCCGGGGCAAGGCCGGCGGCCGGCGGCACCGGCGGCGCACGGGACGCGCACGACGTCGCTCGTGGCGCGCTCCGGCTCGGGCCGTGCTGCTTGGTGCCATCTTTGACTCGATTTTTCTCAAAATTTTTCAACGAACCGGACCAAGTGATGAATACCAAAGTTGTAGATCTAGGTACCGGCTACAACTTTTACAAAGGTTGTATAGGGTTTTGTTGCCAAGAATTGAATCCGTGGAAGTGCCAACTTTGAATGTCGGCGGGGTTCCGTCAACAAGTGATTTACGGCTTGCAAGGGCTTTTTCACAATTTCCCCTCCAAATCAGCAATGCCACTCTACATGAAAGTTGTGTCCCTCAACAAGACCTACAACTTTCCCAAAGGTAGAATTTTAAGTGTTTAGGTGAATTTTGGGGAACGCGGCAAAAGTTCCGGCAGACACTTGTGGACATTTGGTGGCAAGGGGATTTTGACCCACCCTTTGACCAAGGGTTGGCCCCATAAGTGTTTTACTATTCACTAGGGTCACTTAGGGGTATGCTAGGGAGTTTTCATGGGTGAGGGCCCAGGTTGACCTAGGGTTGACCAATTGACCGGCTAACCGTGTCGTTAGCGTTAATGACGGTAATTAAAAACCTGGGGCGTCACACTACGTGGGAGCCGAGTGTGGAGATTGGCGGAGGCTACACCGAGTTCGCGGGGTTTGCACTGGTTCACCAGAAAACCACTGGGTTACTCGGTTGAGCCACAAAACCGAGGCCGAAGACTCGACGAGGGGGTGCGGCCACCCAGGTCGGTTCAACCGCCCAGGAGGGGCGGTCAGACCGCCTAGGGCCGGTCAGATCTCCCAGGCCGGTCTAACCACCCAGGGGGGGCGGTCTGACCACCCTGGCCGCCGGCGCCGAGATGCTTCGAAGCAGAGGACACTCGTCGGGATCGCAAGGCTTGCGTCGAGGCTAAGCAGGTTGCGGTCGCCGGGCATCCGTCCGATGGTGAAGACATGAAGACTTCCAAATCCGCCCTCGAGGGGCATGTATCCCTAGTTATTAGTGAAGGGTAGTTTTGTCTTTTGGGTGCCTCCATATATACTCATTGAATGGGTGGATGGCAGCCAACTCTTGAAACCCTAGCTCATTTGTTTTTCCATTTTCGTTCTCCTTTTTCCTTAGGTTTTTAGAGGACTAGCTGGAGAGCTTCATGTGAGATCTAGAGAGAGGGATGGATGTTTGGGTGGCAAGCTAGACCTTGTACGAACCTTTCATGGTATGTATAGATGGTTCGGCGTTGTTCATCATGGTAGTTTTCCCGTCTCTTTTGTGGTGATTTTCGAAGCTCTTTGTTGGCGGTGTTTTGAGGATGATTTCTTGGGGTTTTTGGTGGGTGTCACGTATGAGGTTCTTGTGCCTCTTTGGCTGGTGACTCTGCCCCCAAATCTCTTTTGAATCGGACTCGATTTGGTGGTTTCTCGAGTTGGGCGAGTTCTTGACCTAGAGAAGCGATTTCTTCGATTCCTCTTGATTGTGAGCATTTCGGGTCGATTCCTTTAAGGTAGAGGTTGCCCAGGAGGTAACCCAGCTTTTCCCGAAGTTTTGCTGCAATTCGTGGAGTGATTCAGGAGATCGGGCGCGAGGAAGTTGAGGTTTGACCCGCGGGTTCATTTTCTGGAAGGGGCGGTCTAACCGCCTGCAGGGGGCGGTCTAACCGCCCCGGGTGTTTCCAGGTCGAAGTTTTGTTTCGCCGGATTTTCCTCTGTGAGTTTGTTCGCCTTGACCAGAGGAGTGTCTGGGTGAAATTTGGGGTCGTTCTCGTGCTGTTTGCTAGGTGTTCTTGGTTGGAGTTCGTTGCTGGGTACAGGAGGTTAGATCGCCCCTGGTAGCCGGTCTAACCGCCCATAGGCCCCAAGGTGGAGTTTTGGTTTTCGCCAAGATGTTCTGGTAGCTAGCATGGCCTTGACCAGAGATCTTTGTTGGTGAAACCGTGGTGAGTTTTGGTGCTCGGAAGAGGCGTTTCGGAGGATTTCTTGGTTACTAGGTAGAGGCGGTCTAACCGCCCCCTATACCCGGTCTAACCGCCCCCTGGGTGTGTGTTGAGGTTGCTGGTAGAGTTTGTTCCTAGGACCAGTAGCACTCCAGTGGCTACGTGGTTTTGGCAAACGGAAGGTAGAAGTGCGGAGCGTGTGATTTCGGGGGTTCGACCGAGCTAGTTCGTCTTGTCGGAGTTTCAATCTCCCCCGAGAAGAATTTTTATCGGCTCCCATTCACTCCCCCCCCTCTTTGGTCGCCTAATCAGTCCTTCAGAAGGAAGCAACTTGAAGTGAGGAGGACCAAAAGGTGTCGGTGCCTTTTTATAGAAAAAAACAAGGAAGGGATAAGATCAAGAGCACAGGAACGGCTGGGAAGGTTCCCAAGACGGTCAAGACGGCCGGAAACCGTTGCTAGTCAATGGCCGAGAGCAGAGCTGCAGAGGTATAGTGATTCCAATGTAGAATTAAATGATACGCGGAGTAAGCAAACATCATCTCCAATGGTTGTGTTTGGATGGTAGATGTTAGTGTTACTGTTAGTGGTAGTTTTTAACACCTCCAAATTAACACATGTGTTTGGCTCCAAAGTGTTAGTTTTGGTGTTAGTTTGCTACAAACTAACACTAACACCTCCATCCAAACATCCAATGTAGTCATCATCTCCAAAAAAAGAGAGGAAGGGATAAGATCAACAGCACAGGAAATGGGAAGAGGTTCCCAAGGCGGTCAATGGCGAAACTGTTGCTAGTCAATGGCTGAGAGCAGAGCTGCAGAGGTAGTGATTCCAATGTAGAATTAAATGATACGTGGGGTAATGAAACATCGTCTCTTTGCGCATTAGCCAAACATCATTTTTAATGGAGAATTAAATGATAACGCGGATTAGCCAAACGTCATCTCCATTGCATACTTAAACCATGTTTGGAAACCAATATCCTGTATCTTCTCCTTCCAAAACAATTAGATCCCCTGCCCCTTCATCTCTACCCCTGAAAAACAGCAACTGCCTACTCCTCATCGTCTCCATTCCCGACCGGAGATGGATAGCATGCCGGGAAGAAGCACGCTGCACCAGCCGTCATCGCTGCTACTGGGCCTCCCTCAAGACCTCCGCATTGAGATTGCAGCGCGTGTCGGTGCGACCTCGGAGCGGCCCTTGGCTGACCTCCGCAGCCTACGCGGTACTTTCTCGACCATGCACCGCATGTGCGGCCACGACAATGTCGGCCGGCGTTTGTCGATAGAGGGGATACGAGATGAGATTTCTTGGGTGTGGAACCCCACCACTTACAAAGCATTCCTTGCTATGCTGAGCGATCTCGGGAATCCGGATGCTTGTTTCCTCTCCGGAATCAAAGCCTTCTTCATCGAACACAGGGAATACAATGATCTCCGGTGCACCGCCGAGGGTGGGCACGATGCGGCGGCCAATCTATATGCCATATTGCTCTACAGAGACAATGGCGGTGCCGCCGTCGACGACACCGCGAAGGGGTACATGAGGCGGGTCGCGGGCGGCGGCATTACGACGTCGACGAGATGGCTAAGCAATGAGGGGTGTCTGCCTTTGCGCGATAAGGCCGCGCGTGCGCTCCACTACTCAACTTGGCGCATTTGGGGTGAACCGCTGCCGCCTCCGGCACAGGTGCACGTTGATCAGCCGTGCGCAGGCACCGGCGGCGGCTGCGGTGTGGAAAAAGGATGGCTTCAAATTTCTCTGTTTTGCGGCGAAGACTGTAGGCTACGTTGCGAAATGGTGAAGTTCGCACAGAGAATAGGAAATCAGTAGTAGTAGATTAGCTTTTGTATGATGCTCGAATTATCTGTGTAAAATTTTGGGAGAGCAGCAAATACGACGTGGGTTATCAGCCCCGCGTCGCTAATGACTATGGGGCCCAGTTCTATTCAAATGAAGAACATTTCCCATTTCTCCTTTTAATCTGCAATCAAATGTTGTAACAAGTATTTCTTCGTCGTTATTAGTCCAAATTTGATACTTTTGTTCTAAATTTTTCTAAAATCACCATACATTCATTAATTTCATTGTTTAGTGTACATTCCGTTTGTTGAGTGATGTTTATATGCCTTATTTTGTTCTTTGTAAGTACAACATACAAATAATATTTGTTTTTGAGGACCATGTGTGGTTCGAGGACCGGTGGATGGTCGCTTCCTTGTGTGATGAGTGATTGACAACGTTGTGTGGACTGATTCTTGGCCAAGTATTGCAAGTGCAGGTTGCGGCTTGACTGGTGTTGGTGCAGGTGAAGAACAAGCACGAAAGGTCGTCGCCGGTGAGGCCTCCAGGTGTGGAGAAGACAAGTAGGCTTTGTTCGAGGGACCCGGTGGCCAGCGGGGTCAAGTGCGGGCCGCATGGTGGCATGAACAGTAATATGAAGTCATGGACGGTTTCTTGGTAGAGCCTCAAAACCAAGGTCGAGCCGGAACTATGTGGGAGCCAAGTCATGAGTGGAGATTGGTGGAGGCTACACCGAGTTCGCGGGGTTTCCGGTGGTTCACAAGAAAACCACTAGGTTCCTTGGTTGATCCACAAAGCCAAGACCGAAGAACCAAAGACGGTGCTGCAGCAGTGCTAGACTGGTCTGACCGGTGGGTCTGACCGGTCTGACCGGTGAGGAGCACCGGTCTGACCGGTGTGCGATGACGCAGTCCGGAGACTTCGAAGCGGAGGACACGCGTCGGGATCGCATGGCTTGCGTCGAGGCTACGCAGGGTGCGGTCGCCGGGCATCCGTCCGATGGAGAAGACATGAAGACTTCCAAATCCGCCCTTGAGGGGCTTGTATCCCTAGTTATTAGGAAAGGGCATTTTAGACTTTCGGTTTCCTCCATATAACCCAAGAGGTGAGAGGATGGCAGCCAACTCTTGGAACCCTAGCTCATTTGTTTTCCTATTTTCCTTCCTATTTCCTTAGGATTTCCATAGGACTAGCTTGAGAGCTTCATGGTGAGATCTTGTGGGAGGGTTGGATTATCGGGCGGCAAGCTAGACCTTGTATGAACCTTTGTTGCATGTATAGATGATTCGGCGTGGTTCCTCAAGGTTTGGATGTGTTGTTCCCGGTTGTTCTTGGTGGTGATTTTCGGAGCCCTCTCTTGGTGATTTCTTTGGGTTGTTTTCGGGACCTTTCTCTTGGGGATTTGATGGGGGAAATTTGTGGGAACCCTTCGTGGTTCTTTGGGCTGTGATTCCCCTCCCAAATCCGTGAGTAAAGG
Organism: Cenchrus americanus; assembly: GCA_947561735.1. NCBI lineage: Eukaryota > Viridiplantae > Streptophyta > Magnoliopsida > Poales > Poaceae > Cenchrus > Cenchrus americanus. The sequence continues at coordinate 102,029,347 of OX387245.1, read as the reverse complement.
GGCTCGATTTTTGGGGTTTTCCGAGTTCTAGGGTTTGTGGTGTTCTTGGCGGGATTTCTTCGATTCCTCCTTTTTGGACGAGTTTTGGTGGGATTAAACTTGGCTATGGACTCCTCATGAGGTGCTCCTAATATCCCAAAAGTCTTGTTCAAGTCCGTGGAGCGATTCGGGAGATCGGGGTTTGGATTTGGGGGAGTTGACCCGCGGGTGCTGTTCATCCCGAGCTGCCCAGGCTACACCGGTCTGACCGGTGCTCTTGACCGGTCTGACCGGTGCGAGCCCTGGTGGGTTTTTGCTCGGGTGAACGTCTGGGTGTGTTTGCTATTGTCCTGTGTTGAGGCTGTTGAGGACCATGTGTGGTTCGAGGACCGGTGGATGGTCGCTTCCTTGTGTGATGAGTGATTGACAACGTTGTGTGGACTGATTCTTGGCTAAGTATTGCAGGTGCAGGTTGCGGCTTGACTCGTGTTGGTGCGGTGAAGAACAAGCGCGAAAGGTCGTCGCCGGTGAGGCCTCCGGGTGTGGAGAAGACAAGTAGGCTTCGTTCTAGGGACCGGTGACCGGTGGGGTCAAGTGCGGGCCGCATGGTGGCATGAACGACAAGATGAAGTCGTGGACGGTTTCTTGGTTGAGCCTCAAAACCAAGGTCGAGCCGGGACTACGTGGGAGCCAAGTCATGAGTGGAGATTGGCGGAGGCTACACCGAGTTCGCGGGGTTTCCGGTGGTTCACCGAGAAAACCACCGGGTTCCTTGGTTGATCCACAAAGCCAAGACCGGAGAACCGAAGACGGAGGTGCGGCGGCACCGGACCGGCCTCGACCGGTGGGTCGGCCGGTCGGCCGGTGGGGACCGGTCGGCCGGTGAGGAGCACCGGTCCGACCGGTGTGCGGCGACGCGGTCCGGAATCTTCGAAGCGGAGGACACGCGTCGGGATCGCATGGCTTGCGTCGAGGCTACACAAGGTGCGGTCGCCGGGCATCCGTCCGATGGTGAAGACATCAAGAATTCCAAATCCTCCCTTGAGGGGCTTGTATCCCTAGTTAGTAGAGAAGGGCATTTTAGACATTCGGTTGCCTCCATATAACCCAAGAGGTGAGAGGATGGCAGCCAACTCTTGGAACCCTAGCTCATTAGTTTTCCTATTTTCCACCTATTTTCTCTAGGTTTTCCTTAGGACTAGCAAGAGAGCTTCATGGAGAGATCTTGTAGAGAGGGATGGATGATCGGGCGGCTTGCTAGACCTTGTACGAACCTTTGTTTCATGTATAGATGATTCGGCATGGTTCCTCAAGGTTTGGATGTGTTTTCCCCGGTTGTTCTTGGTGGTGATTTTCGGAGCCCTCTCTCGGTGATTTCTTTGGGTTGTTTTTGGGGCTTTTCTCTTGGTGATTTGATGGGGGAAATTTGTGGGAGCCCTTCGTGGTTCTTTAGGCTGTGATTCCCCTCCCAAATCCATGAGGAAAAGTGCTCGATTTCGGGGTTTCTTGAGTTCTTGGGTTGGAAGTGCTTTCGGCGGGATTTCTTTGATTCCTCCTTTTTGGACGAGTTTTGGTGGGATTAAACTTGGCTATGGACTCCTCATGAGGTGTTCCTAATATCCCCCAAAGTCTTGTTCAAGTCCGTGGAGCGATTCGAGAGATCGAGTTTTGGATTTGGGGGAGTTGACCCGCGGGTGCTGTTCATCCCGAGTCGCCCGGGCTACCCGGGTCGACCGGTGCTCTTGGCCGGTCCGACCGGTGCGAGCCCTTGTGGGTTTTTTGCTCGGGTGAACGTCTTGGTGAGTTCGTTGTTGTCCCGTGTTGCTTTCTTGTTTCAAGTTTGGGTTCGTTTGGTGGTCGGTTGGCTTTGTTTGGTGCCTTGGGGGCTTTCGGTGCGCCCATCGGTCTAACCGGTGTGTCTCACCGGTCGACCGGTGTAGAGCCACTTAGTGGAAGTTGCTCGGTTTCACCGGCGGGGACCGGTCGGCCGGTGGTGCTCACCGGTCCGACCGGTGTGGGTCCGTAGACTCGAGGTTTGGTTTTTCCGCTGCGTTTCTCGGGTCGGAAGGTTGCGTGTTGGTTCCTAGGTCCGGTGGCACTTCGGTGGCCACGTGGACTTGACCAACCTTGGTAGTGAGTCGAGACGTGTGTTGGAAGCCGCGTTCGTCTTGTTGGAGTTTTCATCTCCTTCGAGAAGAATTTTTATCGGCTCCCATTCACTCCCCCCCCCTCTCTGGTTCGCCGTATCGGTCCTTCAAGTGGTATCGAGCCGGTTTGGGTCTTTGTTGACTCTAACCGGTCTAAGATCCAAGGATGGCGTACCAAGAACGGGGTTCGGGTCCTCCACACTTCGATGGCAAGAACTACCAGATGTGGAGCAAGCGGATGGGTGCGTTCCTCCGCGGAAAGGGTCGGTTTGCTTTGGGATGTCACGGTGGACACGGGCTATGTCCACCGATGGATTTCCTTGCTCCGGGGTCGAGGGACGGATTCGACGCCAACAATAAGGCGGTCGACTACTTGTTTCGTGCTTTGTGTCGGCCGAGTTCGATCGGGTGCACACCGAGCACTTGGCTTGTAGGATTTGGGCGGTGTTGAAGGAGGCTCATGTTGGGAACGCCCGAGGTTCGAGCACGGTTGTATGCGACCTACCGGAGAGAGTACGAGAACTTCACTCATCTCCCCGGTGAGTCCATCGATGCCTTGTTTCGAGAGGTTCACGGTGGTGGTGAACAACATGAGGGCCAATGTGGACGTGCTCCCGTACGATGATCATGATAGAGCGGTCAAGCTCTTACACTCTTTGGATCGTACGATATGGGGCGGAAAGTTCGAGGCCATAGTCGAGTCGGAGAGGTACGATACTCGACGGTGAACGAGCCGTTCTCGAAGCTCAAGTCGGCCGAGGTGGATAGGGGCATGACCGCCCAAGCTCGAGGGACCGACTGATTCCCATAGTCTTGCCCTCGTTGGTGGTTCCAAAGGAAAGACTAACTCTAACCCATCCACCAGGATGTTCTCATTTTCCTCTTTGATGTCTATGCCAGATGAGGAGTTTGATGACCTTGGAGAGGACGAGCTGGCGTTGTTGACGAGGCGGTTCGAGAGGCTGCACGAGAACCGCGTGAACATGAGAAGGAACACGAGGACTTGCTTCCAGTGCGGCAAGCCAGGACACTTCGTCGCCGACCGCCGGAGAAGGCCGAGAACAAGGACAACTACAAGCACAAGCCGAGGATGAACGATGGCAAGTACCGTTCGAGGCGCGACCACAAGAGCAAGCACAAGAACAAGTACAAGGACGAGCGATGATCGAGGAAGAAGGAGGGCCGAGGCAAGGCCCGAGCGATGGTTGGAGCGAGCGACGTCGACTCCAGTTCCGCGTACTCCACCTCGAGCTCGAGCAGCAGTGAAGACGAGGGAGATCGCCGCAAGAACAAGAAGTCGTCCAAGAACCTGAGCGGGCTGAGCTGCTTCGCGAGAGATGGCTTCTGCACCATGGCACTGAGCTCCGGCAGCAAGAACAGCACACAGAGCGATTCGAACTCTGAGTCCGACGATGAGGTGCGTGATGAACTTCCCTTCTTGCGCCAGGAGAATGAGATGCTTGGCTCTTTGCTTGATAACCGTGATGACATGCTTAGAGAGGCCAAGAAAATGAGGAAAGAGCTTAGGGCTTCACTCGAGGATGCTAGGACTAGAGTGGCTGAGCTAGAGACACAGGTGCTTGATAGCAAGCTTGAGATTGATTCGCTTAAGGCTAGCCCCGTTGTTTCGATGAAAATGATTGTCTTGATTGCTCTATATTCCTTGCTGATCTTGCTTTGTTCAAGGAGAAGCATGCCTCCAAGTGTGAGGAACTAGATGTGCTTAGGGTTGAAGTGGGCCGAGCTTAAGTCTAGACTGCTTTGCTAGGTGCTTGCACTTCTTGCCCTGTTTTGCATGATAAGATTGATGAGATGCATGCTTACACTAGTTCGCTCGAGGCTAAATTGAAGGAACCCATGCCTACATCTTGCTCTACCTGTGAAATGCATGCATTGAAAAATTTGGAGCTTGCACATTATGTTGATCGTTTGCAGGATGAGAATGATGATTTGAGGAAGTTGATGGGTTGGTTGTCCGGTCACGAGCCTCAGTTGAGGATGATGATCGAGGCCTTTAAGAGGCAAGATGGTGAGGGGCTTGGAGCAAACAAGGTTGGTGAGGGAAGTGGAGAGAATATCCGGAGCCACCAAAAACCCACCACAAGAATGAGTTCCCACCAAAACCTAACCATCTAAGGAATCGGCTAGACACAACCCCAGCTCCACCCGTGTTTCCTACACCCACAAATGACCTACAAAAGCCTATCAAGTTTGTGAGCACTTCCGGGAAAGTGTTCTTTGGGAAGGAGAGTGAGAAGGCAAGTGGTGAGAAACCGGTGGAGGGTTTGGGTGGAGAGAAACCGAGTGAGCAGCCACATCCCAAGCCAAAGCCTAAGCTTGTGAGGTTCCATTGTGGCTATTGTGGGAGAGATGGCCATAAGGAGGAGTTTTGCTTCCAGAGGAAGCGAGAGGAGAGAATGAGGAAGGAGTGGGCAAACAAGGACAAATACCACCCTTCCGATGGTGTACTTGAGCCTCGTATGCGGATGCCCGGGGGCAAGGCGATTGTGAGGACGAGTTCGGGCTTGGGGAGAGAAGAAGGCTGCGAGGTGGTGTTGCTTTCCGAGGTCACACCGGTCGGACGGTGTGGGGCACCGGTCGGACCGGTGCGGGCACAGACGGACGGATGTTCGGGTTTCGAGCTCGTACGGTGCGAGGGTTGTTTCTGGTGGTCGTGGTTCTGGTGGTTGGGTTGGAAAGAGTGCAGGTGGTCAGTTTGCTAGGCGTTCTCCTCCTCGTGCTCAATACGGGGATTGGAGGAGTCGTGGCGTTGAGTTGGAGAGGAAGGACGTTCCACGGGCTTTCTTGCATGGTTTTGGTCCTCCTCCAGGCAGAGAGGGGTGGTTCCCCCAGGATGGTTACCGTGGTGGTGTTTGTAGAGGTAGCTTTGGTAGGAGAGATGCTTTGGTTGGTGCTAACCCCACTTTCGAGCAAATGGCTCGGCACTGGTTTTCCTCCTTTGGTACTAACCCCAGTGCTGAGTCGTTTGTTCGCTCACGTGCCTATTTTTGATTTTCAGGTGAGAGACTTGAAGAACATTTGGTTGATTGACTCCGGTTGTTCGAGGCATATGACCGGAGACAGGTGGTGGTTCTCAAGTCTCGTCCCGGTGGTGACAAAGAGATACATCACTTTTGGGGACAATGGGCGTGGGCGTGTGCTTTCAGAAGGTGAGATAAAAGTGAGTGACAAGATCACTCTGAGGCGTGTTGCTCTTGTTCAATCGCTGGGGTACAATTTGCTTTTTGTGTCTCAGTTGTTGGATGAGGGTTTTGAGGTGTTGTTTCGGCCTGGTGGTTCTCGGATTGTGGACTCTCGAGGGGACCTTGTTTGTATGGTCGTTCCCGAGGGTCAGGTGTTTCGTCTTTGATTTTTCTCAGTCTTCGGGTGTTGAGCGTTGTTTCTTGGCTGGTTCTTCGAGTGAGTTGTGGAAGTGGCATAGGAAGTTGGGTCACTTGAGCTTTGACCTTTTGTCTCGCTTGAGTAAACTCAATTTGGTCCGAGGATTGCCACGGTTGAAGCTTGAGAAAGAGTTGGTTTGTGCTCCGTGTAGGCATGCCAAGATGGTGGCCTCTTCTCACCCGCCTCTCACCGATGTGATGAGCGAGCGTCCATGCGAGTCGCTCCATATGGACCTTGTTGGCCCGGCTCGTGTGCGATCTCGGGTGGGAAGTGGTATGTCCTTGTTGTGGTGGATGACTATTCTCGGTATGCGTGGGTGTTCTTTACGGAGGATAAGGGGGAGACGTTTGGTTTTGTTCGAGATCTAGTCTTGAGGTTGAGGAACGAGAGACACGGAGATGCCATACGAGCTATCCGCGGTGATAATGGCTCGGAATTCGGGAACTCTCGTTTTGAAACCTTTTGTCATGACTTGGGTCTTGAGCACCGGTTTTCGAGTCCGTATACGCCTCCCCGGAATGGTGTTGTGGAAAGGAAGAACGGGACCTTGTGCGAGATGGCTCGGACGATGCTTGATGAGCATAGGACTCCGAGGAGGTATTGGGCTGAGGCGGTGAATACCGCGTGCTATGTGTCGAACAGAATATACCTCAGAGTGCACAAGAAGAAGACATGCTATGAGTTGATGCATGGTCGCACACCCAAGGTGAGTCACTTTCATGTCTTTGGTTGCAAGTGTTTTATTCTGAAGAAGGGTAGGAAGTTGGATAAGTTTGAGGCTAGGTCTGTCGATGGCATTTTCTTTGGCTATGCATCTCATTCTAGAGCATATCGTGTGCTCAATCTTGAAACTAACCAAATCGTGGAGACTTGCGAGGTAACCTTCGACGAGACAGAGCCACGTAGTCAGCTTGTCTTTGAGTGTGCAGGTGATGATGAGCTTGGCGAGGAGATCTTTCAGGAGGAGGAGGAGCATGAACATGGTGATGATGAAGATGGCGGTGTGGTGCCCCCGGCTGAACATGTACCCACTACTTCGACTACGATGATGGATGGACCCTCTGCTACACCTACGACGACAAATCAAGAACGAGGAGAAGCTGATGTTGAGGGGGAGGTAGCTTCGAGGCGAGAACCTCCCCGGCGAGTTCAGGTAGATCACCCAGCTTCGAGGATCATCGGCGACATGAATGAACGCACTACACGGTCGAGGGTTCGAAACAATTCCCATTTTGCTCATGCTGCATTTGTTGCTTCTTTCGAGCCCAAAGACATTGGACACGCGCTATCTGATCACAATTGGGTTAACTCGATGCATGAGGAGTTGGAGAACTTTGAGAGGAATCGAGGTGTGGGAGTTGGTTGACCCTCCCCCAGGGTGTAAGCCGATTGGTACAAAGTGGGTGTGGAAAAACAAAGAGGGAGAGAAGGGTGAGGTTGTGAGGAACAAGTAGAGACTTGTTGCTCGGGGGGTTCGATCGAAGGAGGGGATCGACTACGAGGAGACCTTTGCTCCCGTAGCCCGTTTGGAGGCGATTAGGATCCTTCTAGCCTTTTCTGTGGCTAAAGGGTTCAAGTTGCACCAAATGGATGTGAAGAGTGCTTTTCGAATGGTGTCTTGGAGGAAGAAGTGTATGTGAGGCGACCTCCGGGGTTTGAGAGTGAGAAATACCCCCACCGGGTGTACAAGTTGAGGAAGGCGGCCGTATGGGTTGAAGCGGGCGCCTAGAGCTTGGTATGGCGAGGTTGAGGGGGTTCTTGTTTGAGAGAGGTTTTGAGATGGGGAAGGTCGATCGGACCTTGTTTTTGCTTTGAGCGAGGGCGGGAGATATCCCGATTGTGCGGGTGTACGTGGATGATATTGTCTTTGGTGGCTCGTCTAACTCTCTTGTTGCGAGGTTTGCGGATGATATGAGCAGGGAGTTTGAGATGAGCATGATGGGCGAGTTGCAGTTCTTCCTCGAGCTACAAATCAAGCAATCAAAGGAAGGTACATTTGTGCACCAGGCTAAGTACACCAAGGACATTGTGAGAAAGTTCAAGATGGAGGACTCCAAGGCTATGACGACGCCGATGAGTACGACTACGGCTCTTGATGCGGACGAGGAAGGTGAACACGTGGACCAGAAGGAGTACCGAAGCATGATCGGGTCACTCCTCTACTTGACGGCAACGAAGCCGGACATACGGTTCTCGGTGTGTCCGTGCGCTCGTTTTCAAGCGTCTCCGAGGACTTCGCATCGGCAAGCGGTGAAGAGAATTTTCGGGTACTTGCGTCACACTCCCGACTTCGGCCTTTGGTACTCCGCGTCCTCTTCTTTGGCGCTTCATGGCTTTTCGGACGCGGATTTTGCCGGGTGTCGGTTGGATAGGAAGTCCACTTCGGGACTTGCCGCGTTTTGGGTTCTTCTTTGGTGTCTTGGTCTTCCCGCAAGCGGTCGAGTGTTGCTCAATCCACGACCGAGGCCGAGTATGTTGCCGCCGCTAGTTGTTGTTCTCGGCTCCTTTGGATCACCTACACCATGAGTGACTTTGGTGAGGAGTATACCCATGTCCCACTTCAATGTGATAGCACCGGTGCCATAAGCGTTGCAAAGAACCCGGTGCTCCATTCCAAAACCAAGCACATAGAAGTGAGGTATCATTTTCGAGAGACAATGTCGAGAAAGGAAAGATAGCTTTGATCCATGTACCCACTCATGACCAACTAGCCGATATTTTCACCAAACCCCTAGATCAAGCAACTTTCACTCGTCTGCGGGGGGAACTTGGTGTGTGTTTGATTTCCTGAGTTGGGTGTGTGGGAGCTTTCTTTTGCCGGTGGTGTCGAGCCCGTTTTGCCTCCCCTCGAGGAGCCGGTTTGTAACATATGTATAGCTTTCCTTTGTGCATTTCTTGCATTTGGCATGGCATATGTAACTTGATGTATAGGCATCCTTGTATCTTAGATTGCATGCATTTTGTATCATATGCATTGGTTAGGAAAAGCTTCTCTCATATACATTGTTCACCATGGAATGAGATATATGTCTTTGTGAGCTTGTTTGGTATGCTACGGTTAGTTTGGCTTAGCTCTTGATGATCTTGATGAATAATCCATGGTTGATAGCTATGCTTTTGAAAAATGTCACATGTATGCTCTCTCATGTGTAAATGCCTTTACATGCTCTTGACATGTTTGTGTGGCCTTGCTATGCTTAATTTGTGGTTGGATGGCTAGTTTATTGATCATATGGGGCCAGAGGCTCATTTGCCATCATGAATGTTTAGCCCTCTAGATTTATCTTGTGGAGGAGCATAAGTTCCTTTTTGTCGCAAAGACATTTCATGTACCATTTACAAATCTGAAAATGAAATGAAAAATGCTTGGAAATGTGCTCCCATGTCATACGTGCTGAATTTAATTTGCTTTGGGTGCTAAACCGTTGCATGATGCCTACCAATGAGAAGTCTCATACATAGAAGTAGGCACATGGCTCGGTGGCTTTGACATGACATGAGGTGCTTGTGGGTGTTTGTGATGGTCTTATGATTAGAATGGCTGTCCTAGCATGAAGTTTGTGTGGCTTTGCCATTTTGATATGCTTTGATCATGTTTAGGACTTTGCTCATGAGAGGCAAGTTTTTCGCAAAATTGCAAAAATCCATCCTAGTTTCGTCCAATGGTTGTGAAACTTGGTGATCATGTAGTTGAGATCGATACGAAGCCGTAGAGTACCTAACTTGCTCATTTGGATATGTGTAGCATTCATTGTTGAATTTTGTCTATTTGAGAAGCTCTAGGTTGAAAGTTTTGCATTTTTGGCTTGATTCATGCATTGCCAACAAGGGGGAGAAGTTTGAGCTTGAAATGGCTTGCTAGGCGCATTTAGAAGGTTTTCAGGTGGTTTTGAGCCATTTATGGGCTCTGTTGTACACCGGTCCGACCGGTGAAGAGCACCGGTCGACCGGTGTGAGTGCTGGTCCTGTACATATGTTAGGCACCGGTCGACCGGTGGTGATGACCGGTCGACCGGTGTGAGCCGAAAGTCTTTGCGGTGTCTGTTTCATGTGGTTTCTTGCATGCATTCGTCCAGGGGGAGTTGCATTGGTTCAGGGGGAGCTTGCATGTGTGCAGGGGGAGCTCTTTGTGAGTTTTCGAGTTTTGTTTTGGTGGTTTGTGCTCTTTGCTTGAGCTTTGCTTTGTCTCGGATGTGTCGAGCCGTTGCCCTTGCCTAAGGGGCCCGAGACTTGTTTTCTTCAAGTGATCTTGATCTTTGCCTTTGTTTGGCTTTCGATCGCTTGTTGGAGTTTCTTTTTGTTTGTTTCTTTTCTTTTTCTTTTCTCTCTTGTTACTTTCATGTGGGTGTTGTCAATGCACTCATCAAGGGGGAGATTGAGGACCATGTGTGGTTCGAGGACCGGTGGATGGTCGCTTCCTTGTGTGATAAGTGATTGACAACGTTGTGTGGACTGATTCTTGGCTAAGTATTGCAGGTGCAGGTTGCGGCTTGACTCGTGTTGGTGCAGGTGAAGAACAAGCGCGAAAGGTCGTCGCCGGTGAGGCCTCCAGGTGTGGAGAAGACAAGTAGGCTTCGTTCGAGGGACCGGTGGCCGGTGGGGTCAAGTGCGGGCCGCATGGTGGCATGAACGACAAGATGAAGTCGTGGACGGTTTCTTGGTTGAGCCTCAAAACCAAGGTCGAGCCGGGACTACGTGGGAGCCAAGTCATGAGTGGAGATTGGCGGAGGCTACACCGAGTTCGCGGGGTTTCCGGTGGTTCACCGAGAAAACCACCGGGTTCCTTGGTTGATCCACAAAGCCAAGACCGGAGAACCGAAGACGGAGGTGCGGCGGCACCGGAGCCGGTCGACCGGTCGACCGGTGGGGACCGGTCGGCCGGTGAGGAGCACCGGTCGACCGGTGTGCGACGACGCGGTCCGGAATCTTCGAAGCGGAGGACACGCGTCGGGATCGCATGGCTTGCGTCGAGGCTACGCGAGGTGCGGTCGCGGGCATCCGTCCGATGGTGAAGACATCAAGAATTCCAAATCCGCCCTTGAGGGGCTTGTATCCCTAGTTAGTAGAGAAGGGCATTTTAGACATTCGGTTGCCTCCATATAACCCAAGAGGTGAGAGGATGGCAGCCAACTCTTGGAACCCTAGCTCATTAGTTTTCCTATTTTCCACCTATTTTCTCTAGGTTTTCCTTAGGACTAGCAAGAGAGCTTCACGGAGAGATCTTGTAGAGAGGGATGGATGATCGGGCGGCTTGCTAGACCTTGTACGAACCTTTGTTTCATGTATAGATGATTCGGCGTGGTTCCTCAAGGTTTGGATGTGTTTTCCCCGGTTGTTCTTGGTGGTGATTTTCGGAGCCCTCTCTCGGTGATTTCTTTGGGTTGTTTTTGGGGCTTTTCTCTTGGTGATTTGATGGGGGAAATTTGTGGGAACCCTTCGTGGTTCTTTGGGCTGTGATTCCCCTCCCAAATCCGTGAGGAAAAGTGCTCGATTTCGGGGTTTCTTGAGTTCTTGGGTTGGAAGTGCTTTCGGCGGGATTTCTTTGATTCCTCCTTTTTGGACGAGTTTTGGTGGGATTAAACTTGGCTATGGACTCCTCATGAGGTGTTCCTAATATCCCCAAAGTCTTGTTCAAGTCCGTGGAGCGATTCGAGAGATCGAGTTTTGGATTTGGGGGAGTTGACCCGCGGGTGCTGTTCATCCCGAGCTGCCCAGGCTACACCGGTCTGACCGGTGCTCTTGACCGGTCTGACCGGTGCGAGCCCTTGTGGGTTTTTTGCTCGGGTGAACGTCTTGGTGAGTTCGTTGTTGTCCCGTGTTGCTGCTGTTTCAAGTTTGGGTTCGTTTGGTGGTCGGTTGGCTTTGTTTGGTGCCTTGGGGGCTTTCGAGTCGCCATCGGTCTGACCGGTGTGTCTCACCGGTCTGACCGGTGTAGAGCCACTTAGTGGAAGTTGCTCAGTTTCACCGGCGGGGGACCGGTCGGCCGGTGGTGCTCACCGGTCCCGACCGGTGTGGGTCTGTAGACTCGAGGTTTGGTTTTTCCGCTGCGTTTCTCGGGTCGGAAGGTTGCGTGTTGGTTCCTAGGTCCAGTGGCACTTCAGTGGCTACGTGGACTTGACCAACCTTGGTAGTGAGTCAGAGACGTGTGTTGGAAGCCGCGTTCATCTTGTTGGAGTTTTCATCTCCTTCGAGAAGAATTTTTATCGGCTCCCATTCACTCCCCCCCTCTCTGGTTCGCCGTATCGGTCCTTCAGCTGTTTCGAGTTTGGGTCTGTTTGGAGGTCGGTTGTGCTTTGGGGGCTTTCAGGCTGTGACCGGTCTGACCGGTGCGTCTCACCGGTCTGACCAGTGTGAAGCCACTTAGTGGAAGTTGCCCAGTTTCACCAGCAGGGACCGGTCGGCCGGTGGTGCTCACCGCTCGACCGGTGTTGGTCAGTAGACTTGAGGTTTGGTGTTCCGCTGCGTTCTCGGGTCGGAAGGGTGTGTGTGTTGGTTCCTAGGTCCAGTGGCACTCCAGTGGCTACGTGGGCTTGGCCAACTTGGGTAGTGAGTCGGAGACGTGTGTTGGAAGCCGTGTTCATCTTGTTGGAGTTTTCATCTCCTTCGAGAAGAATTTTTATCGGCTCCCATTCACTCCCCCCCCCCCCCCCTCTGCGGTTCGCCGTATCGGTCCTTCAGCTGTTTCGAGTTTGGGTCTGTTTGGAGGTCGGTTGTGCTTTGGGGGCTTTCAGGCTGTGACCGGTCTGACCGGTGCGTCTCACCGGTCTGACCAGTGTGAAGCCACTTAGTGGAAGTTGCCCAGTTTCACCAGCAGGGACCGGTCTGACCGGTGGTGCTCACCGCTCTGACCGGTGTTGGTCAGTAGACTTGAGGTTTGGTGTTCCGCTGCGTTCTCGGGTCGGAAGGGTGTGTGTGTTGGTTCCTAGGTCCAGTGGCACTCCAGTGGCTACGTGGGCTTGGCCAACTTGGGTAGTGAGTCGGAGACGTGTGTTGGAAGCCGTGTTCATCTTGTTGGAGTTTTCATCTCCTTCGAGAAGAATTTTTATCGGCTCCCATTCACTCCCCCCCTCTCCGGTTCGCCGTATCGGTCCTTCAAGTGGTATCAGAGCCAGTTCGGGTCTTTGTTGACTCTAACCAATCTAAGATCCAAGGATGGCGTACCAGGAATGGGGTTCAGGTCCTCCACATTTCGATGGCAAGAACTACCAGATGTGGAGTAAGCGAATGGGTGTGTTCCTCCGCGGAAAGGGTCAGATCCTTTGGGATGTCACGGTGGACACAGGCTATGTCCAGCCGATGGACTTCCTCGCTCCAGGATCGAGGGACAGATTCGACGCCAACAATAAGGCGGTCGACTACTTGTTTCGTGCTTTGTGTCAGCCTGAGTTCGATCGGGTGCACACCAAGCACTTGGCTTGTAGAATTTGGACGGCGCTGAAGGAGGCTCATGTTGGGAATGCCCAGGTTCAGGCACGGATGTATGCGACCTACCGGAGAGAGTACGAGAACTTCACTCATCTCCCCGGCGAGTCCATCGATGCCTTGTTTCAGAGGTTCACGGTGGTTGTGAACAACATGAGGGCCAATGTGGACGTGCTCCCGTACGATGATCATGATAGAGCGGTCAAGCTCTTACACTCTTTGGATCGTACGATTTGGGGCGGAAAGTTCGAGGCCATTGTGGAGTCGGAGAAGTATGACACTCGACGGTGAACGAGCCGTTCTCGAAGCTCAAGTCGGCTGAGGTGGATAGGGGCATGACCGCCAAGCTCGAGGGACCGACTGATTCCCATAGTCTTGCCCTCGTTGGTGGTTCGAAAGGAAAGGCTAACACTAACCCATCCACCAGGATGTTCTCTTTGTCCTCTTTGCTGTCTATGCCAGATGAGGAGTTCGACGTGCTTGGAGAGGACGAGCTGGCGCTCCTGACGAGGCGGTTCGAGAGGCTGCATGAGAACCGAGTGAACATGAGGAGGAACACAAGGACTTGCTTCCAGTGCGGCAAGCCGGGACACTTCGTCGCCGACTGCCCAGAGAAGGTCGAGAACAAGGATGGCTACAAGCACAAGCCCAGGAACGATGGCAAGTACCAGTCGAGGTGCGACCACAAGAGCAAGCACAAGAACAAGTACAAGGACGAAAGACCATCGAGGAAGAAGGAGAGCTGAGGCAAGGCCCGAGCGATGGTTGGAGCGAGCGACGTCGACTCCAGTTCCGCGTACTCCACCTCGAGCTCGAGCAGCAGTGAGGATGACGGTGATTGTCGCAAGAGCAAGAAGTCGTCCAAGAACCTGAGCGGGCGAGTCGCCGCGAGAGATGGCTTCTGCACCATGGCGCTGAGCTCCGGCAGCAAGAAGAGCACACAGAGCGACTCGGACTCCGATTCCGACGACGAGGTGCGTGATGAACTTCATTTCTTGCGCTAGGAGAATGAGAGGCTTGGCACTTTGCTTGATAACCATGATGACATGCTTAGAGAGGCCAAGAAAATGAGAAAAGAGCTTAGGGCTTCACTCGAGGATGCTAGGACTAGAGTGGCTGAGCTAGAGACACAGGTGCTTGATAGCAAGCTTGAGATTGACTCCCTTAAGGCTAGCCCTGTTGTTTAGGATGAGGTTGATTGTGCTGATTACTCCATCTTTCTTGCTGATCTTGCTTTGTTTAAGGAGAAGCATGCCTCCAAGTGTGAGGAACTAGATGTGCTTAGGGTTGAAGTGGCTGAGCTTAAGTCTAGACCTGCTTTGCTAGGTGCTTGCACTTCTTGCCCTGTTTTGCATGCTAAGATTGATGAGATGCATGCTTACACTAGTTCTCTTGAGGCTAAGCTGAAAGAACCCATGCCTACATCATGCTCTACCTATGAAATGCATGCTTTAAAAAATCTGGAACTTCCACATTATGTTGATCGTTTGCAGGATGAGAATGATGAGCAGATGAAGTTGATGGGTTGGTTGTCTAGTCATGAGCTTCAGTTGAGGATGATGATCGATGCATTTAAGAGGCAGGATGGTGAGGGACTTGGGGCAAACAAGGGAGGCGCTGCTGCCCAAGTCACACTGGTCAGACCGGTGTGGGGCACCGGTCAGACCGGTGCAGGCCTGGACAGGCAGCAGTTCGGGTTTCGTACTCGTACAGGTGCGAGGGTTGTTTCTGGAGGTCGAGGTTCTGGTGGTTGGGCTGGAGAGTTTGCAGGTGGTCCGGTTGCTAGGCGTTCTCCCCCTCGAGTTCACTACGGGGATGGGAGGATTCGTAGCTTTGAGAAGGAGAGGAGAGACGTACCACGGGCTTTCTTTCGTGGTTTTGGTCCTCCTCCAGGCAGATAGGGGTGGTTCCCTCAGGGTGGTTACCGTGGTGGTGTTCGTGGAGGTAGCTTTGGTAGTAGAGATGCTTTGGTTTGTGCTAACCCCACTTTCGAGCAAATGTCTCGGCACTGGTTTTACTCTCTTGGTACTAACCCCAGTGCTGAGTCATTTGTTCGCTCACGTGCTCGTTTTTGAATTTCAGGTGGGAGACTTGAAGAACATTTGGTTGATTGACTCCGGTTGCTCGAGGCATATGACCGGAGATAGGGGGTGGTTCTCAAGGCTCATCCCGGTGGTGACGAAGAGATACATCACCTTTGGGGACAATGGGAGTGGGCGTGTGCTTCCAGAAGGTGAGATAAAAGTGAGTGACAAGATCACTCTGAGGCGTGTTGCTCTTGTTCAATCGCTGGGGTACAATTTGTCCTATGTTGAGGCTGTTTCGAGTTTGGGTCTGTTTGGAGGTCGGTTGGCCTGTTTGGTGCTTTGGGGGCTTTCAGGCTGTGACCGATCTGACCGGTGTGTCTCACCGGTCTGACCGGTGTGGAGCCACTTAGTGGAAGTTGCCCAGTTTCACCAGCAGGGACCGGTCTGACCGGTGGTGCTCACCGGTCTGACCGGTGTTGGTCAGTGGACTTGAGGTTTGGTGTTCCGCTGCATTCTCGGGTCGGAAGGGTGTGTGTGTTGGTTCCTTGGTCCAGTGGCACTCGAGTGGCTACGTGGGCTTGGCCAACTTGGGTAGTGAGTCGGAGACGTGTGTTGGAAGCCGTGTTCATCTTTTGGAGTTTTCATCTCCTTCGAGAAGAATTTTTATCGGCTCCCATTCACTCCCCCCTCTCTGGTTCGCCGTATTGGTCCTTCAGTTTTACACAACCATTAGTGATGGAACTTTACATTTCGTAAGCTTAAGGTGAACACAAGGTTTTGTTAAGTTTTCAAATGCATATGAGTTCGAACATGTTGCAAAGTGTGGAAAACTTCAATGTTCAAGTAAACATTCTACGAAACTATGTGAGAGATGAAGACATTTGTACACAAGTATATTATTCCTTCATCGATACCACTTGAAATTTCGAAGACAAGTTTAGGCACCCAAATTATGTTGCCAAGTTAATTTGTAGATTTTAAAGCAAATTTTATGTTATTAGAATTATTATATAATTACCATGGGGTGTAAAAACGAAATATATGAATTTTGGGCACACAAGTTTGATTATTGATATTTTATTCAAATACTGAATGCCCAAAAACGAATTTTTCATATTTTTATGATTTTTTAGGTGCTGTTTTTTGGGCTCTAATAATTCATGGAAGAAAGTTTAATTCCAAATAAAAATTGTGACAGGCCCACGCGTCAGTGTCAGGAGCCAATATAAAAAAGATAACCATTGCCTGCCCGCCCGGACCCAACTGCCAACAAATGCGATCCGGGTTCACTAACCATCGTCGCCAATGACACTGGCCCACGCATCAGCGTCAGCGTCGGCAGATCTAATTCATCACAACAGATCTCCAGTTAATCTCGCGTATATTAGATCGAGTTCATGACATACAAAATCTAACAACCAAGCTAGTTAACTAAGCAGTTCATGATCGACAGACAAACTAAGCAGTTCATCTCCAAGAACCAGACGAAGATACAAAAGCACACAAATATTATTGTTACTAATTGGTAGAGGAGTCTATCAATTAGTTGGAGTCCCGTCGTAGCCACCTTGGCTGTTGTCGTCACCGCCGTCGTCACCGTGGCTACTATCGTCGCCGTCAGAGCCGTCGTCGTCGAAGAAGAAGTGGCGGCGGGCAGCCCGCTTGACCATGGGGAGGTTCTCGAGCTTCTCAGCCAACCCGTGGATCCTGAAGGCGAGACCCTTCAAGGTCGGGTCCTTGTACGCATCATGATGCGCCTTGATGTCGAAGGCCTTGCCAACACCTTCAAGCTTTCTGAAGGCGCTCCTGAGCGGCTCAGCGGCGAACTTCGTCGAAGAGCAGTTCCTCGTCGGGGTTGAAGGACCGATTAGGCGACCAGAGAGGGGGGAGTGAATGGGAGCCGATAAAAATTCTTCTCGAAGGAAATTGAAACTCCGACAAGATGAAGTCGCTCGGTCGGACCCCCAAAATCACACACTCCGCACTTCTACCTTCCGTTTGCCAACACCACGTAGCCACTGGAGTGCTACTGGTCCTAGGAACAAACTCTACCAGCAACCTCAACACACACGCACCCACGACAGCGGAAACACCTCGAAAGCCGGCTGTCCAGAGGGGGCGGTTAGACCGGGTATAAGGGGCGGTTAGACCGCCTCCACCTGGTAACCAAGAAATCCTCCGAAACACCTCTTCCGAGCACCAAAACGCACCACGGTTTCACCAACAAAGATCTCTGGTCAAGGCCATGCTAGCTACCAGAAAATCTTGGTGAAAAACAAAACTCCACTCAGGGGCCTAGGGGCGGTTAGACCGGCTACCAGGGGCGGTCTAACCTCCTGTACCCAGCAACGAACTCCACCCAAGAACACCTAGCAAACAGCACGAGAACGACCCGAAATTTCACCCAGACGCTCCTCTGATCAAAGCGAACAAACTTACAGAGGAAAATCCAGCGAAATAAAACTTCGACCTGGAAACACCCAGGGCGGTTAGACCGCCCCTAGGCGGTTAGACCGCCTCTTCCAGAAAAACAGCCCGCGGGTCAAACCCTAACTTCCTCGCGCCCGATCTCCCGAATCACTCCACGGATTGCAGCGAAACTTCGGGAATAGCTGGGTTACCTCCTGGGCGACCTCTACCTCAAAGGAATTGACCCGAAACACTCACAATCAAGAGGAATTGACAAAATCGCCTCTCTAGGTCAAGAACTCGCCCAACTCGAAAAACCACCAAATCGAGTCCGATTCAAACGAGATTTGGGGGCAAAGTCACCAGCCAAAGAGGTACAAGATCCTCATACGTGACACCCACGAAAAACCCCAAGAAATCGTCCTCAAAACACCGCCAACAAAGAGCTCCGAAAGTCAACACAAAAGAGAGCGGGAAAACCACCTTTAGGAACAACGCCGAACCATCTATACATACCAAGAAGGTTCGTACAAGGTCTAGCTTGCCACCCAAGCATCCATCCCTCTCTCTAGATCTCACATGAAGCTCTCAAGCTAGTCCTAGGAAAAACTAGGGAAAATAGAGAATGAAAATGGAAAAACAAATGAGCTAGGGTTCCAAGAGTTGGCTGCCATCCACCCACTCAATGAGTATATATGGAGGCACCCAAAAGACTAAACTACCCTCACCTAATTACTAGGGATACAAGCCCCTCGAGGGAGGATTTGGAAGTCTTGGAATTTCTTCATCGGATGGATGCACGGCGACCGCACCCTGCTTAGCCTCGACGCAAGCCTTGCGATCCCGACGCATGTCCTCCGCTTCGAAGCATCTTGACGCCGGCGGCCAGGGCGGTCAGACCGCCCCCCTGGGTGGTTAGACCGGCCAGGGAGATCTGACTGGCCCCAAGCGGTCTGACCGCCCCTCTTGGGCGGTTGAACCGGCCTGGCTGGCCGCACCTCCTCGTCGAGTCTTCGGCCTCGGTTTTGTGGCTCAACCGAGTAATCCAGTGGTTTTCTGGTGAACCACTGCAAACCCCGCGAACTCGGTGTAGCCTCCGCCAATCTCCACTCATGACTCGGCTCCCACGTAGTCCCGGGTCGACCATGGTTTTGAGGCTCTACCAAGAAACCGTCCACGACTTCATCTTGCTGTTCATGCCACCATGCGGCCCGCACTTGACCCCACTGGCCACCGGGTCCCTCAAACGAAGCCTACTTGTCTTCTCCACACTTGGAGGCCTCACCGGCAACGACCTTTCGCGCTTGTTCTTCACCTGCACCAACACGAGTCAAGCCGCAACCTGCACCTGCAATACTTAGCCAAGAATCAGTCCACACAACGTTGTCAATCACTCATCACACAAGGAAGCGACCATCCACCGGTCCTCGAACCACACATGGTCCTCAGGGGTCCTTGGCCGCCGGCTCCTTCCCCTTCTCCAACTTCTTCCGACGGCGGCTTTCGTCGTCGTCATCCTCCCTTCATCCCCACTTCGACGGCAGTGGGCTCCGCGACACCATCTCCTCCTTCTCTCGGTGACCAAAGATTTGTAGTGGTGAATCGCGAGGAGGATGAAGAAGTGAAGAAAAAGATGATAAGCTTATGGAAGAAGTAGGGGAGAAAGCAGGCGAGGGCAACTGGGTGAGGGAGTTATATTGACAAGACGCGGAACCGTCAGGCGCCTCTGCCCTGACCCACTACTCCATTACTGCAAGTACGTGCGACTCAATTGCGCATCAGGCTCCATCTCGGGCGTGAAACCACGCGTCGCATTTCACTTAGGCGGGAAGGAGAAGGGGTGGGGCAATGATGTCGAGCCCACTTGTCAACGGTAGCAGCCAAACTGCGGCGCGATTTCAATTTCCATTTATTGTTTTATTAAGACATGGCCGAGGCGCCATCTTCAACCTTCAACCCTCGAGCTCGTCGCCTCCTTCAACTTCAATCCTATTCGCCAACTTCATCCCTCTTCAACTTCAATCCTCCTTGTCAACTTCATCCCTCGTCGCCGCCAACTTGAACCCTCGTCGCCATTCAAATTCCAAACCCCGTCGCTGTGCTATTTCCTCCATTCTCCTTGATGGCCGCTGCGATGTGCTTGATGCTACTGCTGCCAGATGAGATTCTCACCAAGATCATCATCCACTCCATCAAGGATGTGGCCGTTTTCCATTTTCTAAACCTTCACAATAAAATCTGTGGCACCTTCCGGCGCATCTGCAACTCCGATGAGGTAGTACTGCATGTGTCACTGTGTGATCTTCGTTCGGCGTGCAAGAATCGCTATGTCAGGTCGTGCTTTGAGCGGTGCTTCCGCGAGGCCAATCATCCGGAGGCATTATGCTTCGAGGGGATGGTGAGGTTGATGAGGCGGCGAAACCCCGATAAGGGTCTGAAGCTCATCGGAGATGCCGCCGCTGCTGAAGACTCCGGTGCCAAGTACTTTTTAGCGATGCTGAAGTACCGTTGCAACCCGGTGGACCTCGAAGCCATGGCACTACTCCAAGAAATCAGCGGCGGCCCGTCGCCCCCTGACGGCCGGTGGAAGAACCACAACCTGTGGCGGTTGCGCTACCTCGTCAAGCAGGATCTCGACAACATTGCGTGGTTGTACTGGCTTGATGACGGCAACGGCGACGACGACATTCCATTGCTGCCCGTCCAGAATCCCCACATCTGCATTTGGGAAGCAGGATGTAGGCGCTACGGGCCGGATACCAAAGAGATCATCCACTACTGCAGCGCCGAGTGTCGCATCCGTCATGAGTTCGACCTCTGGACACGTAAATTCCTCCCTGCCGTGGAGTACACCGTCAGCAGGATGAACATCGGGATGTAGGCGCAAGCATCAATATGAACATTATCTATCTTGAATGCAAATTATTAGATATTGCTAAACGCAGATTTGATTTTATCGGGATGCCGGGATGTCGGCGGTGCCCTCTGCTTCCTCCTTTGTTCTATTCAAATGACTGTGGGGGCCAGTTCTATTCAAATGAAGAATAGATCCCATTTGTTCTTTTAATCTGCAACCGAATGATTTAACAAGTATTTCTTCGTCGTTTTTAGTCCAAATTTGATACTTTTTTCTAAATTTTTCTAGAATCACCATCTATTCATTAATTTCATTGTTTAGTGTACATTCCGTTTGTTGAGTGATGTTTATATGCCTTATTTTGTTCTTTGTAAGTACAACATACAAATAATATTTGTTTTACACAACCATTAGTGACGGAACT
Organism: Cenchrus americanus; assembly: GCA_947561735.1. Classification (NCBI taxonomy): domain Eukaryota; kingdom Viridiplantae; phylum Streptophyta; class Magnoliopsida; order Poales; family Poaceae; genus Cenchrus; species Cenchrus americanus. The sequence continues at coordinate 102,008,680 of OX387245.1, read as the reverse complement.
TTACATTTCGTAAGCTTAAGGTGAACACAAGGTTTTGTTACGTTTTCAAATTCATATGAGTTCGAACATGTTGCAAAGTGTGGAAAACATCACTGTTCAAGCAAACATTCTAGGAAACTATGTGAGAGATGTAGACATTTGTACACAAGTATATAATTCCTTCATCTAAACCATTTGAAATTTTGAAGACAAGTCTAGGTACCCAAATTATGTTGGCATGTCAAGTTGTAGATTTTTTAGAGCACACTAGATGTTAGTAGAATTATTACATCATTAACATGGGATGTAAAAACGGATTCTAAGAATCTTGGGCACACAAGTGTGACTGTTGATATTTTATTCAAATACTAAATGTCCAAATACGAATTGTTCGTATTTTTATGATTTTTTAGGTGATGTTTTATGGGTCTAATAAATCAGGGAAGCAAGTTTCATTCCAAAAAAAATTGTGACAGGCCCACGCGTCAGCGTCAACCGCTAATATAAAAAAGATAACCGCTGACCCAACTCCCAACAAAGGCGATCCAGATTCACTAACCATCATCGCTCATGACACTGGCCCACTCGTCAGCGTTAGCAGGCGAACCGTGCACGGGTTGCTCAAAATTTCCCACCTATATTTACTATAGTGCCCATGAAATTCCAATTGCTGCACAGAGCCGTCAAGGGCACGCCAGTAAGTTTCATTAAACACAGTTACGCACATCGTTCATATTCGGCTCCTCACTAGACAGATCCACAATGCCCACATTCTCCCCACCGTTGCCGCCAGTTGCCCCGCTCGCCTTCACCGCTCTCTCCCTGCCGCAGCCCTGCTCTTCTCCAGCCCCACCGCTCTGTCGTATGGACCTCCCTAGGCCCACTACCTCGGTGGGTACCAGGACCGACTACTCGGTGGGCCCCTGGGACTACCTGACTTGCGCTGCATGGTACCTGATGGCGTGAAGCACAAGGACTACAGAGGAGAAGTACTCGGTTAGGAAGCTGTACAAGTCCCGCACTGTATGGAAGACTCCTACACGTACTCGACTAGTACTCTCTCGCTATTCCGACTTGTAACCCTGCCTCCCGGACTATATAAGGCGAGGCAGGGACCCCTCTCTCATCATCTCATCTCACGGCGTAAGATTTCATCATCTTGTAATCGTACCCAATCAATCCAGAGCTACGCAGCATACAGGACGTAGGGTATTACGCACCTCGCGGCCCGAACCTGTCTAAATTGTGTGCCACGCGTCTCTTCCTTCGAGTTACCGATCTTGGCGAGGCCACATTCATCTACTTCGGGTACTCCCCTTAGTAGGTTGCCGGTCTAAAACACCGACAGCTGGCGCGCCAGGTAGGGGATCTCGCCCGAGATCACATGGCGAACTCGATGGCTCCTGTCTACATCAAGCCAACCGTCACCTTCAACTGAGGCGACACCTTCGTCTTTGGTGCCTGGGTCTGCACTGCCGATGGCGCTGGATCCTTCCAACGCTGCCTCACCATGCCGCCCAACCCGGAGACTGGCTTTGTGACGCTTCCTGAAGTAGTCATGGGCGAACTCGCCGGCAAGTTCGGCGAAATTTCGCTCTTTGATCAACATGCCGACTTCGAGCTCGGATCCGTTTCCAACTCGAACTCGACGTCCCGTGGGCTACCGTGTGTGAGCCGGCTGCTCAGCCATCACAGGCGGTCCCCCCACCCCGCGAGCGCTCCACGCGTGGCCCCCGCAACCTCTGCAGGGCCCGCACGGAGGCTCCCTTCGCGCGCTGGGCCGGCAAGAAGCCCGTACCCGAGTACAACTCGGACTCCGACACCGCCCCCGACCACGCTTCGGACTCCAACCCCTCTCCGAATTCTACTCGGACTCCGCATACGAGTTCGACTTCGGGTCGGACCCTGAGGACCACGAGTCCGAAGACAACACTACTGAGCAACCCTTGTCAGGGCCGGCTTCCGGGCTGGTTATAACGTCGACACCGGCCGGGAGATTCGTCTACTGGCCAGACCGCAAGCCTGCCGACCTGATAAGTGGGGACTCACACTACATCGCCTACCTCGACTCGCTCCCGTTCCAGGAGGGAACACCACTTGCTCGAGCTGAGGAGTACACTCCAACTGAGATGGCGAGCTCCGACTCCAGTCTTGGCAACCCCGATCGCCAAGTCTTCATGGCTGCCGGCGACACGCCAGGACCTTCGGGGACGGCAACTGACAAGTACCTTGAAGACATCTCCGCAGACGAGTTGTCTGCTGAGGCTCCCGCGGACGAGACTGACGCCAGCAGGGACGCTCGACGTGAGCGCAACCGATGACGGAACGAACGGCGCCGGCGTCTCCGGGGCAGCTTACCCATCCGCAACCTCGCGGAGGCCCTCGAGCAAGTCGAGAGCAGGGTACACACCACCCCTGAGCAATGCCTCAAGTCGATCACAGCGATCGCACGCCAAGATCAGGGGATACGCGCTGGAGAAGTCATCGCCAAGCTCGCTGAAGACGCCTACTTCATGCGGGTCGACAACAGGGTCAACCAGCCTCCTCCCGCCAGAAATCGCGTCAACGAAGCTACAAGTTGTAGCGCTGACCTCGGCCGCAACCGTACTCGAGCCGAGCTGCCGGCTCAGCCCAACCGTACTCGCGCGAACGCCGGCGGACCCTCACAGGGTGGCAACAGCAACCGGGAGATCATCCCTCACCGCGGCCCTGGCGGCGGCGGCCGTGACCCTGGCGGCGGTGACAGCAACGGAGGAAGCTCCAACCACGGGGCCAATAGGAGAGCCGGTGGCGAAGGCAGTCGCGACGGTCGAGACCACGCGAACAGCCACTCCTCCGGAGCCTCACAGCAGGGCGACTACGACGCCCACCAGAAGATTGAAGAGCTGCAGCGGAAGAAGTCCGCCACCGCAGGCGACAACGACGGCTTCCCCGCCTTCTCTCCTCGGCTTCGCAACTTGCTCCTCCCCGAAAAATTCAAACCTTTGGGGATCACCAAGTACGATGCGAAGCAGGATCCCATCCAGTGGCTCAGGTGCTACGCCCTCTCCATCGAGAACGCTGGCGGCAACAACGACACCAAGTGCCTCTACTTCCCCTTCTGCCTGGACCAAGCTCCACTCACATGGATTGAGTCGCTGGACAAGCACTCGATCGACAAGTGGGACCAGCTGAAGGAGCAGTTCACCAGCAACTTCGCGGGCGCCATGGGCCAATCAGGTACTCGCATGGACCTGGCCATGGTCAAGCAGGAACAAGGCGAGACCCTCCACAAGTACATGGGCCGCTTCTTCGACAAGCGCGCCACTGTAGTCGACGTCACCGACAAGGAGGTCATCGACCTCTTCCAAGACGGCCTCTACAATCGCCGCACCTTTGAAGACTTCGGTCGCCGTCGCCCCAAGTCCATCCCCCACCTCAAGGACATGATTACTTCCTGGGCGGATGAAGAAGACAAAGCCAATGCCAAGTACGATGCCATACGTAGCAAGAGCAAGCAGAACACGGGCGGCGGCAGCAACAACGGGAACCAGGGCGGTCGCAACAACAACTACTACTCGGGTCCCAACCGCAAGTGCAAGCCAGACAACACTGTCACGGCTATCCAGCGCCCTGCGAAGGAGAACTCAAAAAAGACCTTCGGCGGCTTCAAAGACCTCCTGAAGGCGAAGTGCCCGTGGCATCTGGACGGCAACCACACCACCAAGCAGTGCTACCAACTCAGGCGGGCACTCAAGAGTACTCCAGAGCCACCGCACCCTCACGACAAGAAGGGCAAGAAGAAGAACGACGGAGGCAACGACGACTTCCAGGAACCCGACAAGACTGTCAACGTCCTCTTCGGCGAACTACCCAGTAGACGGGAACAAAAGGCTAATCGTCGAGAAGTCATGAGCATTGAACCAGCGGTCCCGACCCCTCTCAGGTGGTCGGAGGTACCCACTACCTTCTCCCGCGCGGATCAGTGGACCAGCTTCTCCGAACCAGGGCGTTTCCCTCTCGTCCTGAAGCCAGTGGTCGCAAGCTCTAGGCTCAACAAGGTCCTCATCGACGGTGGAAGCGGGCTCAACATCCTTTTCACCAAAACCTTGAAGAAGATGGGCCTCGACATCACGCACATGCTCACCAAGGGCTCCTCGCCTTTCTACGGCATCATCCCCGGGAACGCGGCTATCCCACTGGGCACAGTGGTCCTGCCAGTTACCTTTGGGGAATCTCGGGACAACTACCGTACCGAGTACGTCAGTTCGAAGTCGCGGACTTCGAGACGTCCTGTCAGGGACCGCCCTAGGGGTCCCCTTAAACAATGGGGGAACCCTCACTTAAATCCCTGCATCAAAATAAGCTAAGCCTAACCATGCAGGAAACTAACCATGCAGGACATGGCCCATGCGGCAGGACTCCGGAGGCCCACCAAGACGGCCCGTCTGGAAGACCCCTCGAGCAGGCTCCGCCTCGCCCGAGGGCACGCTCCTCCTCGAACGGGCTCCGCCCCGTTCGAGGGGCAACCCCCTCCTCGAACGGGCTCCGCCCCGTTCGAGGGGCGACCCTTCCCTCGAGCGGTCCCGCCCCGCTCGAGGGCGCGCTCCCCCTCGAGCGAGTCCCGTCTCGCTCGAGGGTCCGCTCCGCCCTCGGCCGGGGCCCGCCACGCTCACGGGCGCCCCGCACGCGTGCGCCGGCCCCGTACTTGGGCATTTAACGCCACGACGCCGCGGGGACGGCGCCATCATGCGCCGGGGGCTCACGCCCCGTGCCGCCGCACCAACTCCCCGGGGAGGAGCCCATCCCCGCCACCTGTGGGGTGGACCGTGCGGTACGGCCGGTGTCGCTCCCGTGACACCGCGCGCACGCTACGCGTATGGCTAACGCGCCCGACCCTCGAAAGGGGGCCGGGCGCACCCTCGACTCCACTCTTCCCGTGACCCCCGGAGTTGGGTGAGGGGCGCTAGGCCGGTGGGCGGCCATCCCGGCCACGCGTAACGGCGCGGCCGCCGTACCCACGCGCGCGAGCGCACGCCCGACTCCGCGAGGCACACGCCGGCACTGCAGCAACCACTCCACCACCGCAGAGCTCATTGGGAAGGAACGCCGTTCGCCCGCTCCCGTACCCCATACCGGCCCATCATCGGCCACCTCCCCTCGAAGCCTATCGGGGACGCCATCGCCATCTGCCGCCTCCCTACCCTCGAACCGCCACCTTGTTCGGGTACGAGGTAGGCCATCATGGCCGGATCGTAGCGAAGATCGTCCGGACGGCCGCCCGCTCTACACCGTAGCACGACGTGCTCCCACACGTAGCTAGGTAGCGCGGCGTGCATGTAACTCGCCGCCCCCTTGGCCTATAAAAGGGGGAGGCGAGCCCCCCTGGCCCGCGGGGGGACAAGTTCAGAGGAACAAGCACAGTCGAGCACTACGCACCGTGCACTCACTCTCTTATTCTCCCACAACATCTTCAGCTACTTGACCAGGGACTTGGAAGCCACGCTTCCTCTCCCGCCTTGCTTGTACTTGCCCCACTACAAGCACCCCCGGTGCCGAGCAATATAGTGCCACGAGCACACCACTGCTGGACGTACGGCCCCCTCGGCCGGAACCAGGATAAAACCTTGTGTCATTTGTTGCTTGGCATCGACCATTGAGGGATAGACCTAGGCGTTATCTACTGGTTAGTGTCGGGACCATATTCCGCACCGACAGTTGGCGCCCACCGTGGGGCAAACGAGCGCCTAAGGTCATTTCGCTAACTCCCTCCATGGTGATCCGTACTGAGTACCGTAGCACCCGCTACAACATGGGTAGCTCGGACCCTCTTCCGGCCGGGTTCGAGATCCGCTTCGGGGACTTGAACTTCCGTGCCACGGGGAACGGCTATCTCATGCGCCTCACCAACCGTGAGGAGCTTCGCGCGCGGCGTGAGGCCGTGGTCCGCCCGGTCTCCGCCGCACGCACGACACCGGCGCGCGCGCGCTGCGAGCACGGATGCCGCGGGCCCGTCGACGCCACGACGCCGTCGTCGCTCCGGGCTACGCTCATGTCGGGCGCGGTCCGAGCGGCGGCGGGGCGAGCGCGCCGCCGCCCAACGCGGTGCGCCCACCGTCACGACGACCGCCACCGCCCCAGCGGGACCGCGCATCCCCATCGGGCTGCGTGGCGCCACTACGGCCTACAACGCCAACGTCAACACGACAATGCGCAGGGTTCCTCCTGGTCGCCACGTCTTCGTCGCCAGGGACCCCGGCACTTCAGCAGCGGACGAGTCGTCCCTGGGCTCCGTCGACACGATGCCACCCGCCAACCGCCATGGGTACGCGGAGTGGGACTTCTCCGGTGTACCGGACCCAGTCGCGTTCAGGCGCTTCCTTGACGCCACGGACTACTGGTTTGGCTGCTCCGACGACTCCAGCACTGGGAGCTACGACCCCACGCGGGAATGTTGCGCCGTCATCACCAACGACCCGGCCAACGCCGCCGGCGCGGCGGGCGCCGGAGATGGGGAAGTCACGCCAGCCCCAGGGGTCGCCACGCGCCTGGCCGCGGGGCCAAGCGCACCCGCCCCGGGGCCGACGTCGACGCGCGCGCCGGCCCAAGCTCGCGAGCTCGAGGCCAAGGCGGGCGGGAGGAGTGCGGACGGTGCGGCTACTCCGCGCCTCGATGGCGGGGGAGGCCTCCGCGCGCGGCGAACGCGCGCGGGAGCCGGGCCGACAAGTCCGTGACCGCCTCAACCCCGTCCCCAACGTCGACAACGCGGATACTCCGCCGCGGGCGAGCCAAAAGCTCATCGCCGCCGCGACACCGCTCGCGCGCCATGCCGGCACCCTCGACCCCCGAGGCTCGAGACATGCACCGCGAGGTGCAGACCCTCCTTGAGCAAGCGGCCGTCCAGCAGGCCGAGAGCTCGGCCTCACGCATCCGCCAACAGGGGGACGCGCGGGGTGATGAACCGGCACCGGGGGCGAACCCTCGGTGCACGTGGGTCAACTTGCGACCGGGGACGCACGCCGGCCAAGGAGCGGCTCCTTGACACACGCAGGGCGGCCGGATGGAGACGCCCGCAACGTCATCAACGCCGGGCGCACCGGCAAGGCGGACGCACGAGCGGCCGGGGGGCTACCACCCTCGAAGGGGTGGACGCTACGACGGCGGGGAGGATCGCTCCCCAACGCCGGAGCCCCCGGCACCCGTGTGTTCGGCGGGAGATCCGCACGGCGGCGTTCCCCCCGGCGCTTCCGTCGGCCCTCGACGATCGTCAAGTACAACGGGGGAGACGGACCCTCGTGTACGGCTCAACGATTACCGCCCGGCTTTGTCGGTGGGCGGGGGCCACCAACGACGAAGTGATCATCCGCAACTTGCCCTTGCATCCGGGCGATGCGGCCCGACATGGCTCGAGCACTTGCCCGCCGGCCCGGATCCATAAGCGGGACGATCTAGTCCACACCTTCGTGGGCAACTTCCGGGCACATACGTACGCCACGGGAACTCTGGGATGCCGCGCTCCCCGCACGCGTGGGCCGGGCGAGTCGCCTGCGGGACTTCATACGGCGCTTCTCCAAGCGCCGCACGGAGCTCCCCGGCGTGGCACAATCCCGAGATCGTGCACGCGTTCCTCGAGGGCACCACGTGCGGGACCTTGTGCGCGGGCCGGGACGCGGCCCGCCCACGGACTCGAACGAGCCGTTCGACATTGCCACCGGCTTCGCCTCCGGGAGAGGAGGCCGTGGGGGCAATCTTCGACGGCAAGAAGGGCAAGCGCTCCGAGGACACGCCCGCGGAGGGCGGCGGGTCCAAGGAGCCGCGCCGCAACGACAAGCGGGGCAAGAAGGGGGAAGAAGCCGCGCGCGGGCGCGCGAGCGAGGGCGCAACGGCGGCAACGCCGAGGCCCTCGGCGCTGACCCGGCCCGACGGGGCCCTCGGCCGGCTCCTCGAGGCCCGGGGTGTTCGACGACATGATGAAGAAGCCATGCCCCTACCACAAGACCCCCGTGAATCACACCCTTGAGCGGTGCGACATGCTCAAGAAGTTCTACGGCCGTGCCGCCGCGAAGGAGGCGAGAGGCCAAGAAGGATGGGGGCGATGGCGACACGGGTGGTTTCCCCGCCGTCGAAAATGTGTTCCTCATCTTTGGGGGACCTACCTGTCGACATGTCGACCCGGCGGCGCAAGAAGGAGCGGCACGAAGTCCTCGCCGCGAGAGAGGGCACCTCCGGCCTTTCTCAAGCGGTCGAAGGATGCCATCACCTTTAGCCGGGATGATCACCCAAACCGCATTCCGAACTCGGGCCGGTACCGTCGGTGGTCGATCCCATCATTGGGAACGCCCGGTTTTCGAAGGTCCTTATGGACGGAGGCGGTAGCCTCAATATCCTCTTCGCGCATACATTGCGCCCGATGGGGGATTGGGCTGGACCGCCTGCGGCCCAGCACGAAGCCGTTTCACGGCATCGCGCCCGGCAAGCAGGTTCAACCCCTCGGGCAGATCGATCTGCCCGTCTGGTTTGGGACCCCCAAGAATTTCCGCAAGGAAACCCTCACATTCGAGGTGGTGGGATTCAAAGGGGCCTACCATGCCATCCTTGGGCGACCATGCTATGCCAAGTTCATGGCGGTCCCCAACTACACGTACCTAAAGATGAAGATGCCGGGTCCAAACGGCGTCATCACCGTCGGGTCGTCGATCGAGCATGCATTCGACTGCGATGTCGAGTGCGTGGAACATGCAGAGGCGCTAGCGCTGGATGAAGCGCTGGTAAACACACTGGAGAAGATGGTCAACGACGACCTCAGCTCCGCCGCCAAGCACGTCGGCACGTTCGAGGCCGCCGAGCAAACCAAGGGGGTCCCCCTCGACCCGTCGGCCCCCTAGGGAAAAGCGTTGAGGGTCAGCTCGACCCTCAATCCTAAATAGGAAGCAGTGCTCGTCGACTTCCTCCGCGCCAACGCCGACGTCTTCGCGTGGAGCCCCTCGGACATGCCAGGCATCCCGAGGGAGGTCGCCGAGCACTCCCTTGCCGCCTTGAGCCGCTTCGTCTCGAGGCTCGGTGAGAAGGGCCTGCCCCTCTACCGGCTGCTCAAGAAGCACGAGCGCTTCTCTTGGACCGCCGAGGCCCAGGAAGCGCTCGACAAGCGAAGGCGTCTCGACGCACGCCCCAATCCTTACGCCGTCGCGGGACGGCGAGCCCCTCCAACTCTACGTGGCCGCAGCCACCCGGGTGGCGGCGCGTGATCGTCGTGGAGCGCACGGAGGAAGGGCATGCCTTGCCCGTGCGAGAGGCCGGTCTACTACATCGGCGAAGTCTGTCGGACACGAAGACGCGCTACCCCCGGGTCCGAGGAAGGCTGTTGTACGCGGTAGTCCTCGCGCGGCGCAAGCTCCGCCACTACTTCGAGGCCCACCCGGTTACGGTGGTCTCTTCCTTCCCGCTAGGACGGATCATTCGCAACCCCGACGCGGCGGCGCGAGGTGCCAAGTGGTCGTGGAGTTGATGGGCGAGACGCTCGCCTACGCTCCGCGCAAGGCCATCAAATCGCAAATTCTTGCCGATTTCGTCGCGGAGTGGACGGACACGCGAGCTGCCCCGCCCCCTCGGATTCAAGCGAGTCTTTGGACTCGTTCTTCGACGGCTCGGTGATGAAGACGGGGAGCGGGCGCGGGCACTGCTCTTCGTGTCACCCCTCGGGGAGCACATGCGCTACGCAGTGCGTCTCCACTTCCCCGCGTCCAACAATATGGCGGAATACGAGGCCCTTCTCTGCGGCCTCAAAATCTCCATTGAGTTGGGCATCAAGCGCCTCGACGTGCGAGGGGATTCGCAGCTCGTGATCGATCAAGTCATGAAGAACGCGAGCTGCCACGACGACAAGATGGAGGCCTACTGTAAAGCCGTGCGGGCCCTCGAAGACAAATTCTACGGCATCGAACTTAACCATGTACCCCGCCGGTACAACGAGGAAGCGAACGGGCGGCAAAAATAGCGTCCGGGCGGATCACCGTTCCCCCAAACGTTTTTGCGCGCGACGTCGCGCAGCCCTCGGTCACCTTCGAGCCCTACCCCTCGAGCGACGGCGGACCCTCGGGGGCTCCCTCGAATCCAGCGGGTGCGGAACCCATGGAAGAGGACCCCTCGAACGAGGCGTACGTGCTCTCCCTTCTCGAGGGGTACGGCTCCCACGAGGTCGATGCGATGGATATAGAACCGGCTCCTGTCCAAGCGGATTGGCGGGAAAAGTACACAGCCTGGATCGCTCGAGGGGAACTCCCCGAAGATCGGGCCGCAGCCAGGCGCATCGCCAGGATGGCCAAATCCTTCACCCTCGTCGACGGCGAGCTGTACAAGCGCGCCGCGTCAGGCATCCTCCAGCGGTGCATACCGATTCCCGAGGGGCGCGAGCTCCTACGGGACATCCACGCGGGAATGCGTGGCCACCACGCCGCGCCACGCACCCTCGTTGGCAACGCGTTCCGCCAGGGCTTCTATTGGCCTACCGCGGTCGCGGACGCCAACGAAATCGTGCGCACTTGCGAAGGGTGCCGGTTCTACGCCCGCAAGACCAACTTGCCCGCTCACGCCACGCAAACGATCCCCGTAACATGGCCATTCGCCGTGTGGGGGGTTGGACATCGTCGGGCCCCTGCGGAAGGCGCCGGGGGCTTCACCCACCCGCCGGTTGCAATTGACAAGTTCTCCAAGTGGGTGGAGGTGCGCCCCATCACGAATTTGAGGGCGAAGCGGGCGGTCACGTTCTTCACCGACATCGTCTACCGCTTTGGAGTGCCAAACTCCCATCATCACGGACAACGGGTCCCGGTTCACGGGCCGGAAGTTCTTGGAGTTCGCGACAAGTTCCACATCCGCGTGGATTGGGCGGTGTGGCACACCCACGGACCAACGGCCAAGTGGAACATGCCAACGGCATGATTCTACGGGGCCTCAAACCCAAATTTTCGACCAGCTCAACAAATGCGGCCGAAAATGGCTCCAAGAACTACCCGGCGGTCGTGTGGAGCCTTAGGACCACCCCAAGCGAGCCACGGGTTCACCCCGTTTTCCTAGTCCATGGCGCGGAGGCCGTCCTCCCCCACGGATGCGGAATACGGGTCGCCCAAGGTTCGAGGCTACAACGAGGATGCTAACCAGCGAGCCCGCGAGGACTCGCTGGATCAGCTGGACGAAGTACGCCTCGTGGCGTTGATGCACTCCGCAAGATATCAACGGTCCTACGGCGCTACCAAGCGCGCAAGATACGTCGGAGGGATTTCAGCGAGGGGGATTTGGTCCTAAGGCTACGCCAAGACAACCGAGGGCGCCACAAGCTATCGCCCCCATGGGAGGGACCCTACGTCGTGGTGAAGGTGCTCAAACCGGGCACGTACAAGGCGGCCAACGAGGACGGCGAAGAACTCACCAACGCTTGGAACATCCAACAGCTACGTCGCTTCTACCCTTAGCTAGGATTTCCAAGTATTTTCTGTTGTAAAAACGCACGGCCAACGCCCCAGTTGGTGTCACCTATGTAAATACTCCAAGTCTAATAAAAGGGCAACTCGGCTTTCCCCCCGAAACCCAAGTTACCCTCGGGGGCCTCTTGCGGGGGGCCACCCCCCCCCCCCCCCCCCCCAAAATGGTCCCATTTTTCGCGCAAAGATAAAAAACGATTCACACGCGCTAAGTTTGTTTTCTACTTCAACCTTGAGCCATGATTCGAACAGGGCGCAGGTGGCACAGCGGAAGGAGCGCGCGAGCCAGAGACAGCCTACGCTGCGTGGCTATGGCCCGTCTCTCTCGCCTCCAACCCAGCGGGCCCCCTGCGAAAAACGAACTCCCCTAACTAGAATCTACTCAGGAAGAAGGAGAAACAAAAAGCGTAATAAGCAAACGATTTCATTTACAACAACTACCCATGTTCTTGAAACGACTTGTTTATTTACAAGAGGCCACGAGGCCAGAATTCTGATACACATAAACAAAAAACGGGCCCAGCGCCCAGGTGCTTTCAGGCGGATGGAGCGGCAGCATCAGCGGCGTCCGGGAAGAGGAATTCTTCGAAGGCCTCGGCGAGCGACCCGGCGGCGTCAGCAACAAGCGCGTCCGCGCGCTCCATGGCCACCTCGTCCTCGACGCCCTCGGGCACGATGTAGCCCTCCGCCACCGCCTCGAGGTTGACCTCGTAGTGGGATCGCACCACTCCGAGGGCCTTCGCACGCCTAGATGCAACGCCTCGCGCATCCGCTCCGTAACGTGGCCGCCGAGGGCGCGCGCGCGGCGGGCGGCCGGCGAGCTGCCGGCCGGGCCTCGCCCTCCTCGACGACGCGGCGGGTCTCGAGGGCCGCGTCACGCGGCTCCTGCCGCTCTCGCTCGAGGAGTTGTAGGAAGCCTGCAGGGCCTCGGCCCGCCCAGCAGCGTGCCCCAAGGCAGTGCGCAAGCCTGGAACCAACAAGACGACAAGAAATCAGAAAGGGGGAAAATAACCCTCTAAAGCAAGAACTAACAAGCAGGGTCAAGCAGTAACTTACCCTCGACTTGTCTCCTCTCCAGATCGAGGTCGCGGCGCGCGGACTCGAGCGCCAACTCGAGACGCTGGACGGTCTCGCCTTGCTCGCGGAGGGCCATCTCCCCGATTGGCATTGCGATGCGAGCGCCGGCGCCTCATCCTCAACCTTGGAGAATGCGGCGTTCCGCTCCTCCAGCGATCTCTCCGCTGTCTCGCGCGCGACACGCTCTCGCTCCCGGCGCCGCTCGGGCGTCGCCAAGGGCAGCCTGCTCTCGCCGGAGCCGCTCCCTCGGCCCCACCGGCGGGCGATGCGCTCTCGCCGGAGGCTGCCCCTCGGCGGCGACGAGGGCCGCGGCCTTGGCGTCGAGGGCGGCCCTCGGGTCGTCGGCCTCCTTGGCGCGGCCGCTCCAACCCGCGCGCCCGCTCCTCGGCCACCGGCGGCTGCTGCGCGCCTGCGCCCCCTCGAGCGACGTGCGGAGCTCCCGGGTCTCGGCGCGAGCGGTGGCCACCTCGCCTCCCGGGTGGCGGCCGGCGTCCGCGTCTTGTCCGGGTCCTCACGCGCGTTCCACGGCGCCTCGTCGCGATCGACGAGGGGCTGCGCGGATCCGCTCGAGGCTCGCGTGACGCGCCGTGCCCCGCCCGAGCTCTCGGGGAGCACGTCGCACCACGCCATCGCCGGTACACCGGCCCGGTGTCCCGGCGTCCTGAGAGCATCCGCAAGCGTGTCGAAAGCGCTGCATCGCTCCCGGAGCTGGCGGGCCTCGGCGTTCACCTGGTCGAATGCGCTGTACTTGTCACGAGCGCGGCGCTCGAGCTCCTGGCATCCACACTTCGAATCTCGTAATTGTCAAGGCTAGAATGCAGCACACGGAAACGAAAAAAGAAGAGAGACAAGCAACCGAGGCTCACCTGGAAGACAAGCCAGGCCGGGCCGCCGTGAACTTGCAGCGCCTCGTTCAACGCACGGTTGAGCGTGGCGCCGTGGCTCCGAAGCTCGCCCCAGAGCTCCTGCTCCCTCTGGGCGTCAGCAAACGCCGGGGGATCCTCCACGGCCCCCCCCCCCCCCCGGGCGGGGGCGGCCGGCGTGGGAGGACGAGGCCTCGGCATCGTGCCCTCGGCCCCCCACTATCATGTGACCCTCGTGCCGCCTCACGAGGGCCCCCTCCTGGGGCTCGGGGGAGTTCGTGGGCCGGTCCGGCCCCTTTGGTTCCACCCAGGCGGCGGGGAGTCATCCGAGAGCTCCACCACCTCCGCCTGGAGACCGCCGGCGGGGAGGAGCCGCCGCTCCGCCTCCGCGGCGCCTCCACCGCGCCTCCGCGGCCACGGGCGCCCGTCGTGGCGCCGTCGCCGCCACCTCCGCCCGTGCCGCCGCATGCGCGGCGCCCCCGCGAGGTTGCGCCCGCTCCGCCTCCTCCGTGGTGGCCGCCACCGCGGGCGGCACCTCCACCGTAGCCACCGCCGCGGCTGCGCCTCCGTGGCGACCGGCGCCGGCCGCCCCCCGGCGACCTGCGGGCTGCGCCCGCGGCGGGCGATCCGCCGGCCGGGGCCCGAGGCCCCGGCGGGCCTTGCGAGCTCGTGCCCGCCGCCGCGCTTGTCCCCGGGCGCGACCCCCTCGACGAGCGCCGCCGGGTGGGGATTGACGCGTCCGTCCTCAGCACCTTGGCCGGTGCAAGAGGAGGGACGGTTGGCACCGCCCTGCGCAAACACGAACGGAGGGTTAGAGCATCTAATCACCAGCACACTAAAACCAAACGAAGGAAGACAGGCTCCTTACCTCGCGGAGGAAAAGGCCCGTTTCCTTTTCCTTGAAACCTCTGACGAGGCCGGCGCAGCGGCCGCGCCTGACGCGGCGCCTCCCCGACGGCGCCGCCGCGCGCACGGGCACGCCCGCCCCGCGCGCGGGCGCGCCCGATGCCGCACCCCCCCCGACGACGCCGCGGTGCGCGGGGGCACGCTCGCCCGCGCGCGCGGCACGCCTCCCGACGCGCCCCTCGACGACGACGCCGCTCGCGCGGACGCGCTCCGCCGCGCGCGCGCACGCTGCGCGCGCGCGCGCGGCACGTCCGCCGCGCGTGCCTCCGCGGCACGCGCCGGCACCTCCGCGGCGCGTGCCGCCCCGACGATGACCGCCGGCGGCGGACGCCGCGCGCCCGCCCGGACAAAGCCACCCCCGCCGCCGGCGCGAGATCCGGCGACGGGGGCGCGGCGCCACGTACGAGGGGCCCTCCCCCTCGGACTCTTCCTCCTCGTCTGCTCCGAGGACGAGGGCTCCTCGATGTCGGGGGAGGAGAGCCCCGGCTCCTCCCGCCGCCGTACTCCGCGGACCGTGCGTCGCGGCGCGCTTGGCGCCGCCTTGCGTGCTCCCTCTTGCGCGCCGCTCGCTCCTGCTTGCTCCCGGCTCGCCGCCCGGCCGAGCGCGCGGGGGTCGGGGGGGTGGGTGGAACGGACTTGGCGGCGTTGAACTGCACCAGCTGCGCACAAGAGCGACAATGGCACGTCAGAAAACAAAAGCAAGACCAAGGATTGAAACAAAATCAGGAACCCAACTCACCAGCGGGCCCGCGGGGAGCATCTCGATATCCCACGGGGTCCGACCCGAAGGCGCCGGCGTCCGGGTGTCGACGGTGCTCCGCGCCCGGGTGAGCGCGTACGGCCGCTCCAGCGGCGTCGGGAGCATCCGCGACCTCGCCAGGTCGACGGGGTTGGCCGCCTCCGTCATCTCGAAGATGCAGAGGGGCCTCTCCATCAACGGCACGACCCGCCGGTGGTGGAGGAAGGCGAGGACGCCCATCGCGTTGAGCCCCTCCTTCGCCAGCCGCTGCAGGGCGGCAAGGACGGACCCCTGGCGCGCCCGATGATTGGCCGTAGGCAACCCGTAGCCCCAGGAGTCCGGCCTCTTCTTGAACACCCGGCCGGTGTAGGGAGGGAGGCCGGGCTCGGCGTTGCGCAGATAAAACCATCCCCGCTCCCAGCCGGCGTTGTTCGTCGTCATGGTGCAGGGGATGTAGAAATCCTTGAGCTGCCCCCGCAGGGGCGGCGACATCCCGCCGCGCGCACCGCGCGCGGGTCCCTCGGCTTCCGACGTGGGGCTGCGTGATGAGCTCCCCGCGGAAGAGGTGTACCCCGAGCTCCCAATTGGCGGGATCCCCCGGGTACCCTTCGCGGACGCCCACGAATGTGGCCGCCGCGAGATCGCGTTGGGGGGCAAAGTTGTGCGGCTCCACCCCATAGTGGTAGCACAATGCCCGCATGAATGTGCTCGCCGGCGCGTTGAAGCCGCGCTCGTGGTAGCGGAGGAAGCTCACCACGTAACCCTCCCCGGCGGGTTGGGCTCGAGGTGCGTCGACGGCGGCACGATCCACTCCGCCGGGCGCCCTTCTTCGTTGGCCGACGGGGGCCGGCGGCGACCGGCTCGCCCGGGCGAGCGGGTCACGGTCGACCTCTCCCGGGCGTACGGCTCCCGGGACCCGATCGGAAGGCGCGGCGGCGCCATGAGGGGGGGCGAACGAGTGCGAAGGCGGAGGACAAGGAAACGAGGAAAAAGCTCTAGCGAGCGAGCCCGCGCGACGGCAAGAGTGAGGCGAAGGCGAAGGGACGGAGGGAGCGAAAACGGTGAGAAGCCAAGGTAAAAAACCGCCGTCCCTTCCTCCCCCGCGGTTTATAGGCAACGGGCGAGTTCTCGGAGCGGACGCCCCGCCGCACGTGCTTCCGGGAATCTTTCCATCGCGTCGACGAGTGGGCCCCACCACGGCCGCGGCGGCTCTAACACTTGCGGGCGGGTCATCATTGCGGCAAGACCGGCGGCGACCGACGCAAAACCGTCACGTCCGCCGGCCACGCCGCCCACTACGCGCGCGCGCGCGCGCGCGGCGCCTAAAAGGCGCGCCGCGGCTGCAAAACCGCGGCCACGACCGCAAGGCAATTAAATGCCCGGGCCCCTTGCCAAGCAAGGAGAGCCCTCGAGCGGGGCGAACCCTCGGCTCGAAACAAAGGCGACCCTCGATGGGATATCAGCGTGAGAAGGCCGCCGGAACTGCTCGATGTAGAGCAGACCACCGCGGGCACCCATGCCACGTAGAACCCTCGAGCGGCATGACCCTCAACTCGAAACAAGGCGACCCTCGATGGGATATCAGCGTGAGAAGGTCGTCCGGGACCTGCTTGACATAGAGTAGACCACCGCGGGCACCCATGCCACGTAGAACCCTCGAGCGGCATGACCCTCAACTCGAAACAAGGCGACCCTCGATGGGATATCAGCGTGAGAAGGTCGTCCGGGACCTGCTTGACGTAGAGCAGACCACCGCGGGCACCCATGCCACGTAGGACCCTCGAGCGGCATGACCCCCAACTCGAGACGATGTCAACCCCCTAAAAGAAGGCACGCGCGTAAGAGGATCGCCCAGGTCACGCTTGAAATAGAGCGACACCGAAAGCACTCATACCGCGCCATGCTGCCAACAAGCACCTCGAGGGCGGCACGCCCGGACCCCTCGACGGCCGCAAACGCGAGAAGACGGGGGCTGTCCATGCACGGCCCCGCACGGCCTTGCGATCGAGGGTTCGAAGCGACCCTCGACGGGTTCGAACGGGCGCCCCGGATCACGAGTTAGGGACGACGAGGGCACGTGCATTCGAGCCGTTCCTCGAGCCCGTCGGCTCGAGGGTGCCCCACATGTCGTGTTCGAGAGCCGGCGGGGCGGCTAGCGGGGGGATCCCACCGAGGGAGAGCTTCCGCGCCCTCGGTCCCTAGCGAACGGGACCGAGCCCCACCTAGCAAACCCACGCAAGCGCTTCCATGGACGTGTCTCCGGACCGCGCGGCCTACCCTTATCGAACGGGGCATGGACGTCCACTTGAACCACCCGCTAGCGGCTCGATGAGGAATCCGCGATTCGCGACCCGCTCGATGGGAGTCGTGGAAACCTCACCCTCCGTCCCGCGGAGGGACGGCGAGGGCGCGTTAAAAAACAAGTCGTCAGGCTCGACCCGATCGCCTCGAACAGGCCAAGGCTCGGGGGCTTGACGCACGGCTACACCTCCTTGAAATTGCACCCGCCGGAGACAGTGACAGGGGAGCGTGCACCCCCGATGCCGGCTGAAATACCGCCGATGCCGGTTGGCATATGTGCCACGCCTTTCTGACCGAATTGCTCGCGGTTAACCCCTGCAAGAGAGCCCACACTCCTGCAGGGCTTCGGGGGCTAGACCCGCGGGTCCGCTGACGCGGCCCCACGGAAAGCGTTCGCAAACAAGGAGGGAAGAACGTCCTATCAGTAGGTTCCGGCATGCGCGGGAGCCTCAATGGCAAACCCGCGGATGCTCGGGGGCTGCTGTCGGGGACCGCCCTAGGGGTCCCCTTAAACAATGGGGGAACCCTCACTTAAATCCCCGCATCAAAATAAGCTAAGCCTAACCATGCGAGAAAACTAACCATGCGGGACATGGCCCATGCGACGAGGACTCCGGAGGCCCACCAAGACGGCCCGTCCGGAAGACCCTCGAGCGAGGCTCCGCCTCGCCCGAGGGCACGCTCCTCCTCGAACGGGCTCCGCCCCGTTCGAGGGGCAACCCCCCTCCTCGAACGGGCTCCGCCCCGTTCGAGGGGCGACCCCTTCCCTCGAGCGGTCCCGCCCCGCTCGAGGGCGCGCTCCCCCCTCGAGCGAGTCCCGTCTCGCTCGAGGGTCCGCTCCGCCCTCGGCCGGGGCCCGCCACGCTCACGGGCGCCCCGCACGTGTGCGCCGGCCCCGTACTTGGGCATTTAACCCCACGACGCCGCGGGGACGGCGCCATCATGCGCCGGGGCTCACGCCCGGTGCCGCCGCACCAACTCCCCGGGGAGGAGCCCATCCCCGCCCGCGTGGGGTGGACTGTGCGGTACGGCCGGTGTCAGTCCCGTGACACCGCGCGCACGCTACTGCACGGCTAACGCGCCCGACCCTCGAAAGGGGGCCGGGCGCACCCTCGACTCCACTTTCCCGTGACCTGCCGGGTTGGGTGAGGGGCGCTAGGCGGTGGGCGGCCATCCCGGCCACCGTAACGGCGCGGCCGCCGTACCCACGCGCGCGGGCGCACGCCCGACTCCGCGGGCGCACGCCGGGCCTTGCGGCAACCACTCCACCACCGCGAGCTCATTGGGAAGGAACGCCGTTCGCCCGCTCCCGTACCCCGTGCCGGCCATCATCGGCACCTCCCTCGAAGCCTATCGGGGGACGCCATCGCCATCGCCGCCTCCTACCCTCGAACCGCCCCTTTGTTCGGGTACGAGGTAGGCCATCATGGCCGGATCGTAGCGAAGATCGTCCGGACGGCCGCCCGCTCTACACCGTAGCACGACGTGCTCCCACACGTAGCTAGGTAGCGCGGCGTGCATGTAACTCGCCGCCCCCTTGGCCTATAAAAGGGGAGGCGAGCCCCCAGCCGCGGGGGGACAAGTTCAGAGGAACAAGCACAGTCGAGCACTACGCACCGTGCACTCACTCTCTTATTCTCCCACAACATCTTCAGCTACTTGACCAGGGACTTGGAAGCCACGCTTCCTCTCCCGCCTTGCTTGTACTTGCCCCACTACAAGCACCCCCGGTGCCGAGCAATATAGTGCCACGAGCACACCCCGCTGCTTTGGACGTACGGCCCCCTCGGCCGGAACCAGGATAAAACCTTGTGTCATTTGTTGCTTGGCATCGACCATTGAGGGATAGACCTAGGCGTTATCTACTGGTTAGTGTCGGGACCATATTCCGCACCGACACGTCCTACCACGCCATCCTCGGCAGACTGGCTATCGCCAAGTTCATGGCGGTGCCCCACTACACCTACTTGGTACTCAAGATGCCAAGCCCAGCAGGTGTACTCTCACTCCAAGGGGACTTGAGGATCTCGCACGACTGCGACACGGAAGCTGTGGAGATCGCCTCCACAAATCAAGTACCCAATGCTATGATGGAGATCTACACTGCATCGAAGAAGCTTGCCCCAACAAAACTCGACATCCCTGAGAAGTCAGACAAAGCTAATAAGCCTCAGCCAGCTGAGGAGGTTCTAGTCAAAACCATTGACCTCGGCACAGGCGACAGCAGCAAGACTGCGAGAACAGTGGGATCGACATCCGATACGTCTCAGTTGCCCATCCTCGGGCCAACGGACAAGTCGAGCGCGCCAACGGGATGGTGCTCGACGCTCTCAAGAAGCGGCTACACGACGCTGCTAACTCCAAATGAGGCAAGTGGATCAAGGAACTACCCAATGCACTCTGGGGGCTACGTACTTAGCCCTCCAAGCCAACGGGGTAATCCCCTTACTTCCTGGTCTATGGCTCCGAAGCAATCCTCCCTGCTGATGTCATATGGGATTCACTAGCAGTGGAGCACTACGACGAAGGCGTCTCTGACAGCAAACGAGTTGACATTGATGGACTCGAAGAAGCTCGCTGCGTTGCCCTCGTCCAATCAGCAAGGTACCTGGAGGGTATCCAACGCTACCATGATCGCAACGTCAAGGAACGCTCCTTCAACGTCGGCGATCTCGTCCTCCGTCGCATCCAGAACACGGAAGGACTACACATGCTCAGCTCCCCCTGGGAAGGTCCCTTCACCGTGGCAAAGGTGACCGGGCCGGGCTCCAACCGCCTCCAGACACTTGAAGGAGAAGACGTCAACAACTCGTGGAACGTCGACCAGCTTTGTCGGTTCTACGCCTAGTCTACACGACTACTCTGGGGGCTCAAGTCTACGCGACTACACCAAGACCCCTCCGCCGTAAGCGGCCTTCGGGTCCAGGCTCCAGTCTCCGGACTACTTCTTCGCTGTAAGCGGCCTCCGGGTCCAGGCACCAGTCTCCGAACTACTCCTATCCAGAATCTAGCCCATGCAGCTACCTACGGATCCTGGGCTGCAACGAGCGACAAAGGACTCTAGCAGCGGTCTACTGAGAGACCATGTACTTCTAGATCTAGCCTATACGGCTACTTACGGATCTACTGCTGTAAGCGGCTACACGCCCTAGCATCACTTAGCCGTAGGCGGCCTCCGGGTCCTGGCGTCTACTCTGTAACTACGGCCCAGGCCATCCAGGTGTACTTCTTCAGTAATAAAGTTTGATTGATCATCAACTGCTTTACTGTCTTCTTCCCTCAACGGGACTACTACTGCCGAGTACGACTACTCGCGACAACTCCACAATGGGACTCCGCACTCTAAGATCGCGGCAACGAGTACTCATTGATGGAAACTTTTCTTCATTAATACTTAAACAATTTCATTATAATTGTTTTTGTACATCTACTGCTACGAGCTAACTATTACAGGACTACTGGAGATTAAGCTTTTCGGCGACTTGATCCGCAATGGGCGCCATCTGCTCCAGTAGCTCCGCATATTGCTCGTCGGTGCAGTTGGCGGCTAGTCCGCCAGCGACTACGTCTACGGGAGCCTTCGGGAAGTATGACTTCATGAAGGCCAGCACTTGGTTCGGGATCGACTTCGCAAAGTGCTTCACGTAGGCCGCCAGCCGGCTGGGGGCTTCCTTCAACCGATCCGCCAGCGGCGCTATCTTGGGGCCGCCAGGGTGAGGCACCAGCAGCCTCGTGATGGGGAGCGCGGCCTCCTCGAGTTCCTTGAGCTGGGCCCGCAGCTTCTCGCAATCCTCGTTCAGCTTCTGCAATGATTTGTAGCAGTTGACGAGGTCACGGTCGGATGCAATACAGAGCTCCATGTGCTTGTCGCACTCGTAAGCAAGCTCCTTATAATCTAACTCCAGTACCTGGCGGGCCTCCTGCTCCCGGTAGAAGAGATTCTTCAGATCAGTCTCTGAAGTCTTCAGCTGCTCTACCCGAGTCTCAAGCTCTGCAAACAACAAGGCACAGAGGGTTAGACTACCTCTCGACCTCCAACAAGTACTCAACAAGACAAGTGGTGTACCTTTGTTCTTGTTGCGGAGCGACTTGTTCTTCCGCACCAAGTCGTCGCTCTTCGCCTGCATCTCCTGGATGTCATTATGGTACTTGGCGAAGGTGGTATCCAGCTTGGACTGCATGGCGGCAGCGTACTTCCGGGACTTCACAAGTTGGTCCTCCAGCGTCTCGGCCCGAAGCACCGCGTCGCCGTACCCCTGAAGCATCTCCGACTTCAGGCGGGACCTCTCAGCGACGTCCTACACAGACAACTCACATCAAATGGGTACTCAACGCTACAGGATTGACTACTCAAGAGTTACAGCTACTCACCTTCATCCATTGCTCGGCTTGGCGGACCGCCTCTAGATGCCGAGCCACTGTTGCCGGATCGACCAAGTCGTCCGCCAAAAACTCGATCCCTCCACGACTACTCGTAGCGGCTTCGGTCATCGGTGCCGAGCGGATTGGCTCCGCGTCTTGGATCTTCGGCGAGCGGACGACCACCTCCAGAGCGGGTTCTGGCAGCGTGGCGGCCTCCTCCCTCCAGTCGTCACGGCGGCTTCCGTGGCTGCCACCTCCATCGGCTCGGAGGCTTCTACGGCTGCCTCTTGAGTCTCCGGTGCCACGTCCTCTACGGGCACCGCCGATGCGATATCGTTCCCTCCGGCCTCGGCACCTCTCGACAGAAAGACAAGTGTATCAGTCAACATGAGATTACGACTACTCTACGAAGGCTCTTCGACTTTAGCAGAGTACTCACCTTCAACGATGCTGGCCACGGGCAGCGTAGCCTCGGTGACCGGCGCTTCGGGCTCCGCCTGAGGGGCGGGAGCGGACTCCTCAGCGGGCGGTGCGGCTCCTCCTTCCGCCACCGCTGCGGTGGGTTCATCCCCCTCCCAGGATAGATCCGTCGATTTCCTGTAGAGTACACAAGCCGGTTGTCAATCAAGTACGACTACCACATCAAGTACTACTCGGGAAAATTCAGCACTTACAAGCTTGACCGGACTACCGTCACGGTCGGGGCGCCGAGGATGCTGGCGATGTCCACCAGTCCAGCCTCGGCAGGCGCCTCCTCCTGCGCCTCCCCCACCGTGTCCCACTCGCCTTCGTCGCCCTGATCAACGGGCTCCGTAGGCGGCAAGTCCTGCAAGCAAGGAAACTTCTTCATCAACAAGTGAACTCGAGACACGAGTACTCGACCACACTAGTGAAGACGGCTTACCTTCTGAGACTGGTCTCAGTGACCTTCAATTTCTTGACCACATGCTTGCGGGACACATTGCACGGCCTCCTTGGTGGCGCAGCCAGACTAGCCTCCAGGCTAGCCGGCGGATCCTAAACGAGAGGAACGTGAGGTAAGCCAGGGCGACTGAACCTTGACCGCAGCTGGAAGCGGTCCTGCAATATCTCCTCGTCGTCGTCCTCCTCGGACGTGTCTTCTACGACAACGGTGTCGTCTCCTTCGCCGACTTCACGCCGCTTTTTGGCCTTGGCTTTCCCCTCCTCTGGGACCTCGACTAGCTGAGGAGGCGGCGGCGGCTCGGAGACAAACTTCTTCAAGTCATCCTGCAAGAAAGAGAAACTCATCAGCGCAATTACTCACATGCAATGGGTCCTCGACTATGGATGCGGCTACTTACCTCCTTTGGTGGGCGCGCGGCGGAGTACTCCGGTACGGGGCACGCCGTGTACGGCGGCATATCCTTGAAGATCCGGGCCAGCCTATCGACAATATCGTCGTCGTCGACTTCGTCTCCAAGCATCCGCGACGTGTCGTCGTCCCCGGTGTACTCGTACCCCAGGGTGTCGCGAGCCATCAGTGGCTGCACCCTGTGCTTCATGAAGCTGAAGGCCACGTGCTCGGCCCTCAGCCCGGCCTCCCTCAGCGCCTTGATCCGCGCCAACAACTCGGGCAGCTGGATCCCTTCCTGCATCGTCGGCTCCGAGTTCCACCAAGGGCGATGCTTGGGCTGCTTCCCGCTCGGCTTCGGCAGCTCTGGATGGTGGTTCGTGACATTGAACCATTTGGCCTTCCAATCCTGGTTGGAGTCTATGAGCTTGTACGAGAGGTACTGCTCGGCGGCGTCCTCCCTCATCTAGATCCCCGCCCCTCCGACTACCCGCGGGTTGCTGGCGCTGGGTTGTGGCTTCACCCGAAAGAATTTCTGGAACAAAATCCAATGGGGCTTGATCCCCAGAAAGGCTTCGTAGAAATGTACGAAGACAGCAGTGTGGAAGATACCATTGGGGTTGAGGTTGAGGTACTCGATGCCGTAGTACCCCATGAGTCCCTTGAAGAAGTCGCTTGCCGGGAGGGAAAGTCCACGCTCCGCGAACCGCGCGAACATCGGGATCTCATCTGGATTCTTCTCCATGGGGTACGTATCCCCAGCGGCGGCCCTCCACATGTCCACCTCCTTCTCGCGGAGGAATCCACTGTTCAGAAGGGTGAGCAAGTCTTCGGTCTTCGCCTTGGACTTCTTCCACTCGCGGTTCAGATCTGGCCGCGATGGGGACACTGGCGGTGATGTCCCTGTGGCAGATCCGACGGTCTCTTCACGGCCTCTCTTCTTCCCGCCGGCGGCTTTCGTGGTCTTCGATGGAGACGGCTTCATCCTCCAAGTGCATGGTGTCTTCACGCGCATTCGCTCGGGGGCTACTGCGGTGGCTCTCTACGGCGGCGCACTCCGATCTACGCTTCACTCAGCGGCGGCGGCGTGCACTGGTGGTGATTTCTGGCCAAGATCTGCTCGGAATGGCTACAGCTGCGTAGGGTGAAAAACCCTAAGGGTTTTGGCTTCTATTTATAAGTCAACGCGGCCCTCCAACGGCCGGATGGATAAGTCTGCGCTCGGCTGACTCAGCGGCCACACGTGACCTTTCGAATTCTACTAGTCGACACGCCTCACCTCGGGGGCTCGGCTACTTCTACTCAACTTCGTGGGAAGCAGCAAGATTCAAGAGCATCTCAGGACACATTCTACAAGATGACCCTTCAATTCGAGAGGAAGTACTCGACTCAAGGCTCGGGGGCTCCGTGCCATGTGTCCTTCGGTTTTTTCTCAGATTTTTCGGGATATTCTTGCCAAAACTTCAGATGGACCCTCAGCCAGAGTCTACAACTCAACCTAAGTCTCGGGGGCTACTCCATATGGAGTGCGATTTTGCAATCGCACTTCCATATCAGCTTCGGCTTCAAGACAACACGGGCATTGTTGAAGACCTTCAAGGGCAGCACTCGAGGACGCTTGGGACTACTCGAGAAGACTTCAAGATTGCTCAAACATCAGCTGGAGTACATTCCAGCCTCGGGATGCTTCGACTACTCTTGAGGACTTTTGACTTGTAGTACTCGGGGACGCCTGAGGACTACTCGTTAAGGCTGTCAAGACTACTTGAAGCTATCCTTCTCAACTACAAAGTACTCGAGGGCTTGTCGTATGGACCTCCCTGGGCCCACTACCTCGGTGGGTACCAGGACCGACTACTCGGTGGGCCCCTGGGACTACCTGACTTGCGCTGCACGGTACCTGATGGCGTGAAGCACAAGGACTACAGAGGAGAAGTACTCGGTTAGGAAGCTGTACATGTCCTGCACTGTATGGAAGACTCCTAGACGTACTCGGCTAGTACTCTCTCCCTATTTCGACTTGTAACCCTGCCTCCCGGACTATATAAGGCGAGGCAGGGACCCCTCTCTCATCATCTCATCTCACGGCGTAAGATTACATCATCTTGTAATCGTACCCAATCAATCCAGAGCTACGCAGCATACAGGACGTAGGGTATTACGCACCTCGCGGCACGAACCTGTCTAAATTGTGTGCCACGTGTCTCTTCCTTCGAGTTATTGATCTCGGCGAGGCCACATTCATCTACTTCGGGTACTCCCCTTAGTAGGTTGCCGGTCTAAAACACCGACACGCTCCCTGCGTGATGAGGATGCGGTTACTGGCGTGCGGACGTACGTTCGGCCAACCTAAAGACGGTTGACGCAGATCCTTCGACGTCTTCCCCGGCCACGACGACGAGCCGGCCGGCCGCCTCAGGCCACGAGCCGCCGTGGATCCGGCCCCTCCGACTATCACGAGAACAACTACTTCATTTGTGACAGAGGTTAGTCCTGCTTGAACCCCCAACAACTCTCTCTCATCGGCCACCAAAATCGATCTGCTATATATTCATGTCAATGTGGATTAATTAGGGAGATATGCCTAGATAGTTCATCTTTAATTGATTGACTGTGGTTTTGATTGATGGATTTTGTTGCCCCAAGTCTGTGTGAATAAATTGTTGCTAACAGATGTAGTTATATGAACTGTTGAAATTCATTTTCATGTTCCTGGTGCTACAATTTTTGCACTGTAAATTCATGAAAAGCATCGAGGATGTTAGCATACTTTAATTCTGCTATGCTCTGAATGTACCAGATCGACAGTTATGCTTTGGACCTGTTAGCATATACTTTAATTCTGCTATGCTCAGATCGACAGTTATACTTTGGACCTGTTAGCATACTTTAATTCTGTTTTGAATAAATTGTTGCTAACAGATCAAGTTATATGAAATGTTGAAATTCATTTTCATGTTCCTGCTGCTATAATTTTTGCACTGTAAATTCATGAAAAGCATAAAGGATGTTAGCATACTTTAATTCTGCTATGCTTTGAATGTAGTGATAACTAGACTGTCTTATGCTTTGTTGTGAGTGTTAATTGTTTCACTACTGTCATATATATTGTTATTGTTGGTGTCATGATGTGTTGTTTCACTACTCTCATATATAATGTCATGACCATTGCTTTATCTTCCTGTTGCATGTACATATTGAACACACAATAACGCTACTCAAGTTAGACAACGAACCAGTTGAAGGAATTTATTCTCTGCTTTGATATATAAGCATATTGTTGTGTCCCTGTCAAAATGGTTAGCACCTATCCCTGTATGCTAATTAAGTGAAATATGAACTGTGTATGTCTGTATGAAGTTCACAGAGGTTTGGTATCTAGATTCTGCTAAACAACATCGCCCGCTAAAGTTCACAGACCTCCAAAATGTTTTGAACTGGTCAGTTTCTTGTAGGTTTTGTTCACAAAAATTCAATCTCTTAGTGTTTCTAATTGGTATTGCTGACCATGCAAGGCCTTTGGTACAGTATTTTTTGTTCACAAAAAATCAATCTCTTAGTGTTTCTAATTGGTATTGCTGATCATGCAGGGCCTTTGGCGATGCACAGTACAGAGTGACAAAAGGAAAGAAAAAAAGCCAAAAGCCACACTCAAGCACAAAACAAATCTCGTTGTAAGACCGAGGTTTTTTTATGGTCCCTTCTTACCTATTTTGTACTGCATTAACTTGTCATTTTGGTACCTTGATGCAGTGTGCTCAGCAGCCACGGGGGTCCTCTTTGTGTGGATTCCATGTGGCATTCCATATGTTAAGACTACTCGATGCTATAAGTAGATAATAATGCTCAACCTTGTCTCTGCTCATATTATCCATCTGATTTGAGATAATGATTTCTACTTGTATTCTCATAAATGATTGTATTTTGTAGGATTTCAAACCTCATGTAGATGTTTCCATAGAAGATGTAAAGCGTCTGGGAGATGCTGTGCGAGTACATTCCTAAGGAGGCCATCGACCGAAAGGGCAACTTGTACAGTGGTGCACCGTGAGTTTATTGTGACCAGAAACTTGAAACTCATGCAGTCTTCTTTAGTCAGGTGTTGTTGCCTGAGAAACCTGCTTGGCTTGCTTGGTTGGGGTCAGATACTGCCTGGTTCAGTCTGTTTTCTCATGACTCCATCCAAACAAGCCCTGATGAGAGTAACTTGAAACTTGATGTGATCATAGCTAGCTTGTCTATAAATGTGATCTTGCTTTGCCAATATCTGTGATGTGAGAATGTGTTTGTGATGTCTCCTTGCTGTGGTGGTTGTCATATCTTGGCTGGTTCCAGGATGCAGCCCCTGGTGGCTGTCAAATCCTGGCTGGTTCTAGGATGCCACCGGCAACCGGGCAGGTTACTGTAGGGGTGGCCGCCGTATCAGTTATGGGTGTTAATTAAAGCTCGTTACAAACATTGATCAGTAAGTAACGGGCTTCATTCAGAAAGCCCGTTACAAAAATGCCCACAATGTAACGGGTAGTGTAACAGCCTGTTACCAGTCCTGACCGGTGGGCCCCAGGACCTGGCCGTTCAACGAGATACAGGAGACGCAAGTTGAAAACAAGCATCTCCTTCAATAGAGAGAAAGCAGACGCGCGTAGAAACAGATGTGTCTCATTTCGTCGAGATAGTGGAGACGCCGGTTCACAGAATGCATCTCTGATGTTAATTTAACAGTAACAGGCTTTGTTTCATGTCCGTTACCGAAGTTCCATGTGGGCCTAGAGAAACAGCCATTTCACATGACCGGTGACTAGTTGTGGTAACAGTCGTTCTTTGATGCCCATTACGAATACTAGTTGTGCTGAGACGCGCGTGAAATAGGCACACCTCATTTCGTCAAGATAGTGGAGACGCAGGTGCACATCAGGCATCTCTGATATTGAGCTTCTGTAACGGGCTTTGCTTTTGTGCACGTTATGAAAGTTCCCTGTGAGCCTAGAAAAACAACCATTTCACATGACCGGTGGCTAGTTTTGGTAACGGTCATTGTTTAATGCCCATTACGAATATGTCTTATCAGTAACGGGCATCTGCCCGTTACCTTTCTTGGCTTATTTGTAACACTTGATCGGTAATGAGCGCATTGCCCGTTACCAAAGCCAGCTTTTCACGTAGTGATGGTTGAATGATGTTAGAGACATAATTCTTGGTTGAACATTTTGTTTGGATCATAAACCCTTTACATGAACCATCCTATGTGTTATTTGCTTCTTTTCGAGAAACCAAAACCAAATAAATTCAGAACCTATATCAACCTCTCATCCTCTTTATGATGTTATGGTTGACTTGTTTTACATGCTAAAAACACACGAGTAGATCCATGACTTGTAACTAGATGTTATTTAAATTTCAGCACGTGGTAGGACTCGCGTGAACATAGAAACTTGACTTTTGGTTGGTTAAAAAAATCCTTATCATTGGTTTCTCTAGAGTTAGAATTTTTCTAAGTGTCGGTGCGGAATATGGTCCCGACACTAACCAGTAATAAGCGCCGAGGTCTATCCCTCAATGGTCGATGCTAAGCGATAGAAGACACAGAGTTTATCCTAGTTCCGACCGAGGGGGCCGTACGTCCAGCAGTGGTGTGCTCAAGGCACTATATTGCTCAGCACCGGGGGTGCCTGTAGTGGGGCTGCTACAAGCAAGGCGGGAGAGGAAGCGTGGCTTCCAAGTCCCTGGTGTAGTGACTGAAGATGTTGTAGGAGAATTGGAGAGCAAGTGCGCGATGCAGCCTGTCTCGTGTTGTGTTACGTTGGGTCCCCCCCCCCCCCCCCCCGGGCAAGGGGGTTCGTCCTCCTTTTATAGATCAAGGAGAGAGCGAATCACATGCGCGCCGCGCTATTTAGCTACGTGAGGGAGCGTGACGTGCTATGATATAGAGTAGGCGGCCGCCCGGACGATCCTTGCAGCAATCCGGCCATCATGGCGTATCCCGTACCCGAACAGTGGAGGCCTCGAGGGTAAAAGAGCAGCGGACGGCTGTGATGTCTTCAGATGGGCTCGAGGGAGCTGCTGACGTTGGTCCGTACGGGGTACAGCGGCAGGTAAGGCGGCGTCCCGTTCCCGTACGCTCCGCAGCGCTGGGGCTGCTACCACAGCGCCCAGTGTGGGTTTGTACGCGCGGGGGCAACGGCCATGCCGTTAACAGTGGTAGGGATGGCGTCCCACCGGCCTAGCGCCTCCACCTAACCCTGCAGGGTCACAAGAAAAGCGAATCGAGGGTGCGGCCGGCCCCCCTTCGAGGGCTCGACGCGTTAGCCGTACCGGAGTAGGCGGCGCGGCGTCACGGGACTGGCACCAGACACGCCGCACAGTTCCTCCCACAGTGGCGGGGATGGGATCCCTCCTGGGGAGTTGGTGCGGCGGCACCGGGGCGCGAGCCCCAGGCGCATGATGGCACCGCCCCGCCGTTGTCAGGGCATTGAATGCCCGTGTACGGGAGTGGGAGCACACGTGCGGGGCGCCCTCGAGCGAGGCGGACCCCGTTCGAGGGCGATGCGGACCCTCGAGCGAGGCGGAGCCCGCTCGAGGGGGGGAATGGGCCCTCGAGCGAGGCGGAGCCTGCTCGAGGTAAGCGCACCCCCTCGAACGGGACGGAACCCACCCGAGGGAGGCGCGCATCCTCGAGCGAGGCGAAACCTGCTCGAGGGGGTCTTCGAGAGGGCCGCCTTGGTGGGCCGTTGGGGCCTCCGCGGCGTGGGCCGTATCCTGCATGGTTAGGCGAGGCGTGTTTGGCTTTGTTGCGGGTTTTAAGTGGGGATTTCCCAGTTGCTTAAGGGGACCCCTAGGGCTGTCCCCGACAGTAGCCCCCGAGCATCTGTGGGTTTGCCATTGAGGATCCCGCAGATGCTGGAACCTACTGATAGGACGTTCTTCCCTCCTGGTCTTACGAACGCTTTCCGTGGGGCCGCGTCAGCGGACCCGCGGGTCTAGCCCCCGAAGCCCTACAGGAGCGTAGGTGCTCCTGTCAGGAGCGTAGGTGCTCCTGTAGGGGTTGACCGCGAGGCCTGGACAGAGGGCGTGGTACATGTTTCAACCGGCGTCGGTAATGTCTCAGCCGGCTTCTGTGACGCACACGCTGCTGGCACCATCCCCGGTGGGTGCAAGACAGGAGGTGTAGCCGTGCGTCAAGCCCCCGAGCCTGGGCCCGTTCAAGACGATCGGGTAGAGCTTTACGACTTGTTTTTTGACGCGCCCTCGCCGTCCCTCCGCGGGATGGAGGGTGAGGTTTCCGCAACCCCCATCGGTCGGGTCGCGAATTGCGGATTCCTCGTTGAGCTATTAGTGGGTGGTTCGAGTGGACGCCCATGCCCCGTTCGATAAGGGTAGGCTGCGTGGTCCAGAGACACGTCCATTGAAGCGCTTGCGTGGGTTTGCTAGGTGGGGCTCGGTCCCGTTCGCTAGGGACCGAGGGCGCGGAAGCTCTCCCTCGGTGGGATCCCCCGGCTAGCTGCCCTCGCTGGCTCTCGAACACGACATGTGGGGCACCCTCGAGCCGGCGGGCTCGAGGAACGGCTCGAATGCGCGTGCCCTCGTCGTCCCCGACTGCGTGATGCGGGGCGCCTGTTCGAACCCGTCGAGGGTTAGGCTTCGAACCTCTGATCAGTAGGGCCGTGCGGGGTGGCACCTGGGCGGCCCCGCCTTTGCATCTGCGACGACCGAGGGGCCTGGGCGAGCCAGCCCTCGGAGCGCTGATCAGTAAAGATGGTGCGGGGCGGCGACTAAGCGCTCCCGGCCTGGCATCTGCGACCATCGAGGGGCCTGGGCGAGCCAGCCCTCGAGGCGCTGATCAGTAATACAGCGTGGCATGGGTGCTTGCGGTGCCCGCTATGTTTCAAACGGGCCTCGAGGCGACCTTCTCACACCTGTACCCTTTCGAGGGTTGAAATTCTCCCGAGCTAGGAGCTCGTGCCGCTTGAGGTACAGCGTGGCATGGGTGCTTGCGGTGCCTGCTTTGTTTCAAACGGGCCCCGAGGCGACCTTCTCACGCCTGTACCCTTTTGAGGGTTGAAATTCACCTGAGCCAGGGGCTCGTGCTGCTCGAGGTACAGCATGGCATGGGTGCTTGCGGTGCCTGCTTTGTTTCAAACGGGCCCCGAGGCGACCTTCTCACGCCTGTACCCTTTCGAGGGTTGACATTCACCTGAGCCAGGGGCTCGTGCCGCTCGAGGGTTCTCCTTACCTTGCAAGGAACTGGGCCATTAAATGCTCCACAGCCGAGGCTGTAATTTCGCGTCGCGGGCGCGCTTTTTTAGGCGTTGCAGCCGCGCGCGCGCGTAGTGGGCGGCGTGGGCAGGTGGATGTGACCGCCTGCCACGGTCCCTGCTATTCTTCGCCGTGGTGATGGCCTGTTCGCGGTGGCGTGGCCGCCGCGGTCGTGGTGGGGCCCGCCCGTCAGCGAGAAAGAAGATTCCCTGCAGTTAATGCGCGCGGGACGTCCGCCCCGGAGAGCACGCCCACGGCTTATAAATCTGAGGGGAGGGAAAAACAGCGGTTTTTTACCTTAGCGTTTCGCCATTAACTGCGCAATGCAACCCTCGAGACCTGCCGGACTGTGGAGGAGGGCGAGGCACAAGCCTGTAGCTCGGCCCCGGCCAGCCGCCTGCGCGCCCTTAGCGGCCACGTCGCCGGGCGCATGCGCCGGGCGCTTCATCTGGGCGTCCAGAAGGCCCTCGGGGTGGTGCGATCCCATTATGAGGTTGACTTCGAGGCGCTGGCGGAGGGCTACGTCGTCCCCGAGGGTGTCAAGGACGAGGTGGCGATGGAGCGTGTGGACGCGATGGCCGCCGACGCCGCCGGGACGCTCGCCGAAGCCTTCGAGGACTTCCTCTTCCCGGACGCTGCTGACGCCACCGCTCCTCCCGCCTGAAGGCAGCCGGGCGCTAGGCCTGTTTTTTGTTAATGTATCAGTATGCTGGCCGTGCGGCCCTTGTAAATAAACAAATCACTTTTGCCATAAACATTTGCCGATGTAAAGTGATATCTTTTGTTTATTACGTTTTTTTATTTCTCCTTCTTCCTGAGTAGATTCTAGTTAGGGGAGTTCGATTTTCGCGGGTGGCCTGCTGGGTTGGAGGCGAGAGAGAAGGGCCGTATCCTCGCGGCGTGGGCTATCTCTGGCTCGCGCGCTCCTTCCGCTAGGCTGCCTGCGCCCTGTTCGAATCTTTGCTTATGGTCGAAGTAGAAAACAAACTTAGCGCGCGTGAGTTGGTTCGTTTTTGCGCGAAAATGGGATCATTTTGGGGGGATGCCCCCGCAGTAGCCCCCGAGGGTAACTTGGGTTTCAGGGGAAAGCCGAGTTGCCCTTTTTATTAGACTTAAGGTGTTTACATAGTTGTCACCAACTGGGGCGTTGGTCATGTGATTTTTACAACGAAATACTTGGAAATCCTAGCTAGGGGTAGAAGCGACGTAGCTGTTGGATGTTCCAAGCGTTGGTGAGCTCTTCACCGTCCTCGTTGGCCAGCTTGTACGTGCCGGGCTTGAGCACCTTCACCACGACGTAGGGTCCCTCCCATGGAGGCGATACCTTGTGGCGTCCTCGGTTGTCTTGGCGTAGCCTTAGGACCAAATCCCCTTCGCTGAAGTCCCGTCGGCGTATCTTGCGTGCTTGGTAGCGCCTGAGGGACTGTTGATACCTCGCGGAGTGCATCAAGGCCACGAGGCGTGCTTCATCCAGCTGGTCCAGTGAGTCCTCGCGGGCTCGCTGGTTGGCGTCCTCGTCGTAGCCTCGAACCCTGCGCGACCCGTATTCTAGGTCCGTGGGGAGAACGGCCTCCGCGCCATGGACTAGAAAAAACGGGGTGAACCCGGTGGCTCTGCTCGGGGTGGTTCTTAGGCTCCACACGACCGCTGGTAATTCTTGGAGCCATTTCCGACCAGATTTGTTTAGCTGGTCAAAAATCCTAGGCTTAAGGCCTTGTAGGATCATGCCGTTGGCACGCTCTACTTGGCCGTAGGTCTGCGGGTGTGCCACAGCTGCCCAATCCACACGGATGTGGAATTTGTCGCAAAACTCCAAGAATTTCCTGCACGTGAACTGGGACCCGTTGTCGGTGATGATGGAGTTTGGCACTCCAAAGCGGTGGACGATGTCGGTGAAGAACGTCACCGCTTGCTCCGCCCTGAGATTCGTAATGGGGCGCACCTCCACCCACTTGGAGAACTTGTCGATCGCGACCAGCAAGTGGGTGAAGCCCCCGGGCGCCTTCCGCAGGGGCCCGACGATGTCCAGCCCCCACACGGCGAACGGCCATGTTATGGGGATGGTCTGCAGGACATGAGCGGGAAGGTTGGACTTGCGGGCGTAGAACTGGCACCCCTCGCAGGTGCGTACGATCTCGCTGGCGTCCGCGACCGCGGTAGGCCAGTAAAAGCCTTGGCGGAAAGCATTGCCAACGAGGGTACGAGGCGCAGCGTGATGGCCACCGATCCCCGCGTGGATGTCCCGTAGGAGCTCGCGCCCCTCAGGGATGGGCACGCACCGCTGCAAGATGCCAGAGGCGGAGCGCTTGTACAGCTCGCCGTCGACGAGGGCAAATGACTTGCCCATCCTGGCGATGCGTCTGGCCGCGGCCCGGTTCGTGGGGAGTTCCCCTCGGGCCATCCAGGCCACATACTTGTCACGCCAGTCAGCCTTGACGAGGACCGGCTCGATGTCCATCACATCAGCCCCATAGGCGCCATACCCCTCGAGGAGGGAGAGCACGTACGCCTCGTTCGAGGGGTCCTCATCCATGGGTTCCGCACCCGCTGGATTCGAGGGAGCCCCCGAGGGTTCTGCGTGGTTCGAGGGGTGAGGCTCGAGGGCGACCGAGGGCTGAGCAATATCACGGGCGAAAACGTTCGGGGGGACCGTAATCCGCCCGGACGCGATCTTGGCCAGCTCGTCCGCCTCCTCGTTGTACCGGCGGGGCACGTGATTGAGCTCGATGCCGTAGAAATTGTCCTCGAGGGCTCGCACGGCCTTGCAGTATGCCTCCATCTTATCGTCATGGAAGCTCGCGTTGTTCATGACTTGGTTGATCACGAGCTGCGAGTCTCCCCTCACGTCGAGGCGCTTGACGCCTAACTCAATGGCGATCTTGAGGCCGCAGAGGAGGGCCTCGTACTCAGCCATTTTGTTTGACGCGGGGAAGTGGAGGCGCACCGTGTACCGCATGTGCTCCCCGAGGGGTGACACAAAGAGCAGAGGCCGCGCCGGCCCCCCGTTTTCATCACCGAGCCGTCGAAGTACGCAGTCCGGCCACTCGCCCGGATGCGTGGCGGTGGCAGCTGCGTATCCGTCCATTCGGCGACGAAATCCGCCAGGATCTGGGACTTGATGGCCTTGCGCGGGGCATAGGCGAGCGTCTTGCCCATCAGCTCCACGGACCACTTGGCGATCCTGCCCGCCGCATCTGGGTTGCGGATGATCTCCCCTAGCGGGAAGGAGGAGACCACCGTGACGGGGTGGGCCTCGAAGTAGTGGCGGAGCTTGCGCCGCGCGAGGACCACCGCATACAGCAGCTTTTGGATTTGGGGGTAGCGCGTCTTGGTGTCAGACAAGACCTCGCTGATGTAGTAGACCGGCCGCTGGATCGGCAGGGCGTGCCCTTCCTCCGTGCGCTCCACTACGATCACCGCGCTGACCACCTGGGTGGTTGCGGCCACGTAGAGCTGCAGGGGTTCGCCGTCCTGCGGCGGCGTGAGGATCGGGGCATGCGTTAAGGACGCCCTCAGCTTGTCGAGCGCGTCCTGGGCCTCGGCGGTCCAGGAGAAGCGCTCGTGCTTCTTGAGTAGGCGGTAGAGGGGCAGGCCCTTCTCACCGAGCCGCAAGATGAAGCGGCTCAAGGCGGCAAGGCACCCCAACACCTTTTGCACCCCTTTGAGGTCCCTGATCGGGCCCATTCGTTCGAGGGCCGCAACCTTCTCGGGGTTGGCCTCGATCCCCCGTTGGGAGACGATGTATCCCAGGAGCATGCCTCGCGGCACTCCAAAGACACACTTTTCGGGGTTTAATTTGACCCCATTGGCCCGTAGGCAGCCGAACGCGATGCCAAGGTCGCCAACCAGGTCGTCCGCCTTCCTGGTTTTCACGACGATGTCATCCACATACGCCTCGACCGTTCGTCCGATGTGATCTCCGAAAACGTGTTGCATGCAACGTTGATACGTCGCACCGGCGTTTCGGAGGCCGAACGGCATCGTGACATAGCAGAACATCCCGAACGGCGTGATGAACGAATGTGCGAGCTGGTCGGACTCCTTCATCTTTATTTGATGATACCCGGAGTAGGCATCAAGGAAGCAAAGCAGCTCACACCCAGCCGTTGAGTCAACAATTTGATCAATGCATGGCAAAGGAAAAGGAACTTTAGGACATGCTTTATTAAGACCAGTGTAGTCTATACACACCCGCCACTTCCCGTTCTTTTTCTTTACGAGTACAGGGTTTGCTAGCCACGTTGGGTGGAACACCTCCTTGATGAACCCGGCCTCTAGAAGCTTCCGCAGCTCCGCTCCGATAGCCCGTCGCCGCTCCTCGTCGAAGCGGCGCAGCTGTTGTTGCACGGCGCGGGCGTGAGGCAGGATGTCAAGGGAGTGCTCGGCGACCTCCCTCGGGATGCCTGGCATATCCGAGGGGCTCCACGCGAAGATGTCGGCGTTGGCGCGGAGGAAGTCGACGAGCACCACTTCCTATTTGGGATCGAGGGTGGAGCTGACCCTCAACGCCTTGCCCTCGGGGGCAGCAGGGTCGAGGGGGACCTCCTTGGTCTGCTCCGCGGCCTCGAAGGTGCCGGTGTGCTTGGCGGTGGAGTCGAGGTCCTCGTTGACCATCTTCTCCAAAGTGGTCACCAGCGCTTCATCCAGCGCCAGTGCTTCTGCGTGCTCTACGCACTCGACGTCGCAGTCGAATGCGTGCTCGATGGACGAGCCTACGGTGATGATGTCGTTCGGTCCTGGCATCTTCATCTTCAAGTAGGTGTAGTTGGGGACCGCCATGAACTTGGCGTAGCAGGGCCCCCAAGTATGGCGTGGTAGGCGCCCTTGAACCCCACCACCTCGAAGGTGAGCGTTTCCTTGCAAAAATTCTTTGCGGTGCCGAACCAAACCGGCAGGTCGATCTGCCCGAGGGGCTGGACCTGCTTGTCGGGCGTGACGCCATGGAACGGCTTCGTGCTGGGCTGCAGCTGGTCCAACCCGATCCCCAGCAAGCGCAGCGTATGCGCGTAGAGGATGTTGAGGCTGCTGCCTCCGTCCATCAAGACTTTTGAGAACCGCGCGTTCCAATGATTGGGTCGACCACCAGCGGGTACTGGCCCGGGTTGGGGATGCGGTTCGGATGGTCTTCCCGGATGAAGGTGATGGCGTCCTCCGACCAGTTGAGGAAGGAGGGAGGCGCCCTCTCCGCGGCGAGGACCTCGTGCCGCTCCCGCTTGCGCTGGCGGGTCGACATGTCGACGGTGGGTCCCCCAAAGATGAGGAACGCGTTCTCCACGGCGGGGAAGCCGCCGGCGTCACCATCTCCTCCGTCTTTCTTGGCCTCCGCTTCCTTCGCGGCAGCGCGGCCATAGAACTTCTTGAGCATGTCGCAATGCTCAAGGGTATGGTTTACTGGGGTCTTGTGGTAAGGACATGGCTTTTTCAGCATGTCATCAAACACCCCCGGACCTCGAGGGGCCGGTCGAGGGCCCCGTCGTACCGGGTCAACAGCAAGGGCCTCGGCATCATCGCCGTCGCGCCCCTGCTCGTGCGCTTCGCGGCGCGGCTTCTTTCCCTTCTTGCCCCGCTTGTCCTTCCGGTGGGGCTCCATGGACTTGCTGCCCTCCGCGGGCGCGTCGTCCGAGCGCTTGCCCTTCTTGCCGTCGAAGATTGCCCCCACGGCCTCCTCTCCCGAGGCGAAGCTGGTGGCGATGTCAAACAGCTCGTTGGAGTCCGCGGGCGGGCCGCGTCCCGGCCTCTCGCACGAGGTCCCGCATGTGGTGCCCTCGAGGAAGGAGTGCACAATCTCGGATTGCGCCACGCCGGGGAGCTCTCGTACGCCGCTTGGAGAAGCGCCGTATGAAGTCCCGCGGCGACTCGCCGAGCTTCGAGTGCGGGAACGCAGGTCCCGGGAATTTCCCGGGCACACGTACGTGCCCCGGAAGTTACCCACGAACGTGCGGACCGCATCGTCCCGGTTGTGGATCCGGGCGGCGGGCGGGTGCTCGAGCCATGTCCGGCCGCATCGCCGAGGTGCGGGGGCAAGTTGCGGATGATGACCTCATCGCTGGTGGCCCCGCCCAGCTGGCACGCCAGGCGGTAGTCGTTGAGCCACACGCGGGGATCCGTCTCCCCGTTGTACTTGACGATGGTCGAGGGTTGGCGGAAGCGTTGGGGGAAGGCCGCCGCACGGATCTCCCGGCTGAACACACGGGTCCCCGGGGCTCCGGCGTCGGAGAGCGGTCTTCGTCGGCCGTCGTAGCGTCCACCCCATCGAGGGTGGTAGCCCACCGCCGCTCGCGTGTCCGCCCCCGCCGGTGCGCCGGCGTTGATGACGTTGCGGGCGTCGCCGTCCGGCGCCCCCGCGCGTGTCAAGGAGCCGCTCCTTGGCGGCGTGCGTCTCGGGGTTGGCGGGTCGCCCCGCCGCTTCACCTCGCATGGACCGAGGGTTCGCCCCCCCCGTGCGGCTCTGTCATCCCGCGCATCCCCCTGCCGGCGAATGCGTGACGCCGAGCTTTCGCCCGCCGGACGGCCGCTTGCTCGATGAGGGCCCTCGCACCTCGCGGCGCGCGCGCGCGCGCCTCGGGGGTCGAGGGTGCCGGCATAGCCCGTAGCAGCATCGCAGCGGCAATGAGCTTTTGACTTGCCCGCGGTGGCGCGTCCGGGTTGTTGACGTTGAAGTTGGTGTTGATGCGGTCGCGGGCCTGTCTGCCCAGCTCCCGCGCGCGTTCTCCGCGTGCGGAGGCTTCCCCTGCCATCGAGGCACAGAGCAGCTGCACCGTTCGGTACTCCTCCGCCAGCTTAGCCTCGAGCTCACAGGCTTGGGCCAGTTGCGCGTCGGCGTCGGCCCCAGCAGGAGTGCTTGGCCCCGCGGCCGGCGTGGAGCGATCCCCCGGGGCGGCGCGTGACCTCCCCGTCGCCGGTGCCCACCGCGCCGGTGGCGTTGGCTGGGTCGTTGGCGATGACGACACAGCACTCCCGCGCGGGGTCGTAGCTCCCGGTGCTGGAGTCGTCGGAGCAGCCGAACCAGTAGTCCGTAGCGTCAAGGAAACGCCTGGACATGACTGGGTCCGGCACGCCAGAGAAGTCCCACTCCGCGTACCCGTGGAGGTTAGCGGGTGGCGGCGCGTCAAGGGAGCCTAAAGATGACTCGTCACCCGCTGAGGCGCTGGGATCCCTGGCGACGAAGACGTGACGGCCAGGGGGAACCCTGCGCATCGTGGTGTTGACGTTGGCGTTGTAGGCCGTCGTGGCACCACGCAGCCCAATGGGGAAAGCGCGGTCCCGAGACCGCGCGCCGCCGTCACGCCGGGGTGGCGGTTGCCGTGATGACGGGCGCGTCGTGCCGAGAGGCGCGCTCGGCCGCCGTCGCTCGGACCGCGCCCCGGCGCGAACGCCGACCGCAGCGCGGCGGCGGCGTCGTGGCGTCGACGGCCCGCGGCGTCCGCGCCGGCGGGCGTCCGCGCGCGCGTGGTGGTGCGCGCGGCGGGGACCGGAGCGGACCCGCCCGGCGCGCGCGCGCGGAGCTCCTCACGGTTGGTGAGGCGCATGAGGTAGCCGTTCCCCGTGGCCTGAAAGTTTAGGCCCCCGAACCGGATTTCGAACCCGGCGGGGAGGGGGTCCGAGCTGCCCATGCGGTAACACGTACTGCGGTACTCAGTACGGATCACCATGGAGGGAGTTGGTGCATTGACCTTAGGCGCTCTATTGCCCCACGGTGGGCGCCAACTGTCGGTGCGGAATATGGTCCCGACACTAACCAGTAATAAGCGCCGAGGTCTATCCCTCAATGGTCGATGCTAAGCAATAGAAGACACAGAGTTTATCCTGGTTCCGGCCGAGGGGGCCGTACGTCGAGCAGTGGTGTGCTCAAGGCACTATATTGCTCAGCACCGGGGGTGCCTGTAGTGGGGCTGCTACAAGCAAGGCGGGAGAGGAAGCGTGGCTTCCAAGTCCCTGGTGTAGTGACTGAAGATGTTGTAGGAGAATTGGAGAGCAAGTGCGCGATGTAGCCTGTCTCGTGTTGTGTTACGTTGGGTCCCCCCCCCCCCCCCCCCCCCGGGCAAGGGGGTTCGTCCTCCTTTTATAGATCAAGGAGAGAGCGAATCACATGCGCGTCGCGCTATTTAGCTACGTGAGGAAGCGTGACGTGCTATGCTATAGAGTAGGCGGCCGCCCGGACGATCCTTGCAGCGATCCGGCCATCATGGCGTATCTCGTACCCGAACAGTGGCGGCCTCGAGGGTAAAAGAGCAACGGACGGCTGTGATGTCTTCAGATGGGCTCGAGGGAGCTGCTGACGTTGGTCCGTACGGGGTACAGTGGCAGGTAAGGAGGCGTCCCGTTCCCGTACGCTCCACAGCGCTGGGGCTGCTGCCACAGTGCCCAGCGTGGGTTTGTACGCGCGGGGGCAACGGCCATGCCGTTAACAGTGGCAGGGATGGCATCCCACCGGCCTAGCGCCTCCACCTAACCCTGCAGGGTCACAAGAAAAGCGAATCGAGGGTGCGGCCGGCCCCCCTTCGAGGGCTCGGCGCGTTAGCCGTACCGGAGCAGGCGGCGCGGCGTCACGGGACTGGCACCGGCCACGCCGCACGCTCCTCCCACGGTGGCGGGGATGGGATCCCTCCCCGGGGAGTTGGTGCGGCGGCACCGGGCGCGAGCCCCGTGCGCATGATGGCGCCGCCCCGCCGTTGTCGGGGCATTGAATGCCCGTGTACGGAGCGGGAGCACGCGTGCGGGCGCCCTCGAGCGAGGCGGACCCCGTTCGAGGGCGGTGCGGACCCTCGAGCGAGGCGGAGCCCGCTCGAGGGGGGAACGGGCCCTCGAGCGAGGCGGAGCCTGCTCGAGGTAAGCGCACCCCCTCGAACGGGACGGAACCCACCCGAGGGAGGCGCGCATCCTCGAGCGAGGTGAAGCCTGCTCGAGGGGGTCTTCGAGAGGGCCGCCTTGGTGGGCCGTTGGGGCCTCCGCGGCGTGGGACGTATCCTGCATGGTTAGGCGAGGTGTGTTTGGCTTTGTTGCGGGTTTTAAGTGGGGATTTCCCAGTTGCTTAAGGGGACCCCTAGGGCTGTCCCCGACACTAGGCCTCATTTAATTTTATTTCATTCAATTATCTCTCATCTAACCAAAATTAGAATCTAAACCTATGCCCCCATGATCAAGTCGGGAAAAGCTTGCTCTCAACTAATGGAAGCAAACAATACCGGTGAGACCTACATAAAAGTAGTCGGAAAATATTTTTCGACTTACATGTGTTTTTAATACTTTAAAACTCCTCTAAATTTATATTTGAACTCATTGCAAGCTCTGAGTTTATTTTTGTTTCGAAATTAGAGGAGTGCTTAGCATTAAAACATGCTTAGAGGGAGGCAATCTAGTTATCCTAACCATGCATGCACCATGATGCATCACGGGGTGCCCCTCTAACATCTTTTATCAAACCACATGCAAAGGACAAGCATGGGGGGCATCCAAGGCTTGGTTTTGCAAGAATATCATGGATGCATGTGAGGCAAGAGAGCATGGAGGTGACTCAAAGCGAAAACATCAAGTGGAAGGAGCAATAATGCAAGCAAAGGAGTGGACGAGAACGTCTGGAAGGTGCAACCCCGTGGAGCACGTGGTCATGAAGCAACAAAGCAAGCATGAGTGCGCTGGAGAAGAACCGAGCCAGGATAGGTAAGTCGCTCATCCAGCTCTTTGTTCGTGTGCTCTAGTCATTTACGTAGGTGCCATTAAAAAAGATGTCAGTTACCTACATGCCATAAAAAAGTTTGGAGACACCTCCATGCCATGAGCTCAACTTTAGTTTACCCGTGTGCCATTCTGTCCACATTGCGAGGTAACGGTGTCAAACCGACAACTGAAATGACTATTTT
Source organism: Cenchrus americanus (assembly GCA_947561735.1). NCBI lineage: Eukaryota > Viridiplantae > Streptophyta > Magnoliopsida > Poales > Poaceae > Cenchrus > Cenchrus americanus. The sequence goes on along the minus strand of OX387245.1, from coordinate 101,967,572 downwards.
GCCCTTGTGGGTCCCACCAATCTCTTCCTCCTCTCTTCTCCTTCCTCCCGCCCATTCTCTCTCTTCCCCAACCGGTGCCGGCGCCCCCATCCCTCCCATCCGAGCTCGAAGGCGGAGCCCCAGCGGCACACGCGTGTGGGACGCCACGGCCCCACGCGCTGCTTCCCTGGAGCTCCACAGGCCGGCTCCCCGCAGCTCGGCGCGGGGGGGGAGCTCCGCGCGGCGCGCGGCCGCCGCGGCGGCGCGGGGGGACCTCCGCCGCGGCCGAGTGCCGGTGCGGGCGAGCCGCCGTGGCCGGGCCCTCGCACGGTGAGCGCCGCCGCGGCCGGGTGCCGAAGCGGGGCAACTCCGCCGCGCACGGACCGGCGGCGGCGAGCGCCACCGCGCCCGGGCCGGTGCGGGCAAGCTCGGCACAGGGGAGCGCCACCGTGGCCAGTGGGAGAGGTGTGCGGGTGCCGGAGCGTGGCAGCTCCGCCGCGGCCGAGCCGGTGGGGGTTCAGGTAGAACGCAGTGTCACCTGCGTGTCATGGCCATGGATGAGAGGATGAAGGTTGAAGAAGCAGTGGGCCCCTCACACAGGGGCAAAATTGCCATTTCCATACGTGGGTCCCACATGTCAGAGCAATGAAACCATTAAGTTCTAACTGGACACAGACGGAATGGCACACAGGTAAACCAAAGTTGAGCTCGGCATGGAGGTGTCTCCGAACTTTTTCATGGCATGTAGGTAACTGACATCTTTTTTAATGGCACCTACGTAAATGACTCAGTTTGTAGTCCGGAACCACCTTAGACGTAGTCATCCACCCCATTTGTTTTGTGCAACAAATCGCATCCTTAATCCACTCAAAGTCCATACTCCAAAATAATATTGGTGTACCTTATTACCGGTTAAAAACCCTGGATATATATTTGTGAGGAGAGTGCTGCAACCATGGAAGAAAGCTACAAGTCTTTTCACCAAGAAGAAGGGATCATCGTCGTCCAAGCCATCATCGACAACCTCTTCGAGGAGGCACTTGGTTTCCGAGTCTCCTCGAAGCATGGAGGAGGACATGGAACCACCAAGGAGGAATGACACGCATCAAATTCATTCTCTTCGAGGAGGCACTTGGTTTTCTCGGGCTATTTATAGCCCCTTGACCGAGAGCCACGCATCAAATTCATTCGTCATCCGCCACCGAGGAGCAGAGAAGCTTGAGGGACACCATCTCGGAGATGAGGGTCGTGCTAGTTGTCTAGGGTCTCCCTAGCCGACATGGGAACCTTGCATAGAAGACCACGTCGGAGCTCCGGAGCAAGGATCAAGATCGAGGTAGGATCCCGGTGGTGATCTTGTTCATGTAATCATTCATGGTGAAGTCTTTAAGTGAATCCGATTTCTAGCGATCAAGTGCCTTCTCGATGATTTTGTTTCCCCCTTGGTTTTGCTTATTCCCCAATCTATACTTAAGATAGATTGCATAGGGTGCGCTAGTAGCCGCGGTGGCTAGAGGTGCATACTGGACCGACCAAGTGATTTCAACTTGTTCTTATTGAACTCGCCCTAGACTACCCGCATGAATAGGGGTGCATTATGACAGAACGGTGGCTCTGAAAGGCGGGTGTCTTCGAAATCGGACCGGAGGCCACGATTTAAAGATGCTTTTAATGAAATTCGCTTTTCTATCTTCATCTATCTTGTTTGGAGCTACAACATAAGCATGATCTAGACTCTCTAGATTGGTTATCTCTTGCTTTCTCTTGCTACCTCTTGAGTTAGTAGATTAGATTCGTTTTCTTGATGATCTCTTAGATTAGATGCAACTTTGTTCTTTAAAAGATAGCCTTCTTTGCTTTACTAGATTGAATCCTTGTGTTGCACATTGTTCCACGGATTCGATACATTGGGTTCACCACTCGAGGGAAGAAGGGTTCCTTGACTACGACGGAGGATTTGTCCGCTTGCAAATCCATATGAACTTTGATACGAATATACACCGTCAACATCTGGCCACTGATGTGCCGGCCACGCCGCCACCGCCAAACTCGCCTCTATCGGCCCCGGTATGGTCGAGCCTACCGAAAACGCTATCCTCTTCCGCCTATCTACTCATCTGCAATAGTCGATCTGTTTTTTCGTGGTGGTTGAATGCATAGATGATAGTGATTAGTGAAGTTTTTAGCGAATTTGTGATGTATACCCAACATATTTGGTGGAGTGCAGATAGAACAGTGTTATAGAGAGGTGTCATATTTTTTCTACAATATTACAGTGGCTATGTTACCTTGCCACTGTTTTATTCGCCTTCTAGTTGTATGTGTTATCCTAAAATTGACAATTTACATTGTTGCTTTAGTCAAGCAAATACTAGCTGCAATACATGTATAACTTGTATTTGGCAGAACGTTAGCATACATAATGTTGGGAAAGGCTAGCCACTCTGTTACATCATGACAGTAGCTTGAGGGTTGGTCCCCGGTGATTTAGAAAATGTTGAGCCATCAATTACACGGATACCTGAGACTGCAAGCACCCGTGATGCAGTGTGGTAGTGCATTAGGTTCGTGAGTTCAGCCCATATATGAAAAATCATTTAGTTATAATTGCATTGCAAGAGTTCAACCCATGAAAAATCAGATGCCATTTGGTAGTATAATTTTGAACCATCACATCTTGTTAGGTTGGTCCATAGCACAATTAGGGGTGGCAAAGGGCACTCTAATTTAGCCTAGCAAATTTAAGGATCGGGCTCTATAAGGGCCAAGCCATAATACTATATGACTGTTGCATGTTGCTGTTGGCATGCATTTCTGACACTTTTAATGCTCCTTTTGGCTTAACAGGTTGATAGATCTGGGAGATTCGGTCACCTTAGTCTGGCTGTGAATTTGATCACCTATGAGGATCGGTTTAACCTGTATGCAGACTCTCCACTACAAGTTTGTTGGCCTCTTCTGTTCCACACTTTGTTCTGACTGTCATTTCTTGGAACAGGTATAGGATTGAACAAGAGTTTGGTACTGAAATAAAACCAATTCCTCCTCAGATAGTAATGAGACAACTTTTGTAAATACCAGCTCATCAGGTAATTTTTTTCTCTTAAAAAAATTGGTTTGGTCGTCTGTCTTCATAATCGATGAGTACTTGTTACTTCTTTTAGTATAACTTCACAAAGGCCTCAGTGATGATGTTTCAACCTATGTTTTTGCATGCTCCATAGACTGGTTCAATGATTGTTGCCAGAACATTTAAAATTGTGTAAACTCTTATGATGTACTTCACAGTCATCGTATAATGCTAACATTATTTTCTTTACAATTTGAGTTGTATGTTGCTATTTTTTTATGGAACTGGATGTGGAAGTATTGGACAATATCTAGGATGTTTTGACCTGTGGTACTACATGTTATTAGTTTCACTTTAATTTTTTGGCCGACATGATACTTGAGAACTGAGTTCAGACCTACTCTCCAAGCAGCCACCAACTTTTACACATTCAATAACTTGTCATTTGCATAGCAATATAAATTTAAACTTAAAAATCCTAACATATGCTTGCATTGCTGCATGCCCAATGTGCCTTTCGACACTAACATGTGCTTTTAAGAAAGTTAAATCCTGCTGATCAATTATTGTATATTGTATAGAAAATTATGTTTTTTGGCTGAAAATTGTATGAAAATCTTAAAAAAAACTTCTTGTGGCTGACATGTAGCTGAAAGGAATTCGGTTTCGGCAAATTTATGTTTTTTAGCTGCCTCAATAATTTCTGAAAGTAATTCATATTTACCTAAAGACATACATCTCTGTTGCATCAGGTGTGGCAGGTGCAATGGAACATTGGAGGGTTGGAGCAGTAGGTCTTGCTGCGGCCACAGGACGTAGTCGCCAAGTTCTCCTAGATAGAATAGGACTATAGTTAAAAAAACTTATTTTGTTGCAAAAACTCATTGTAATTTTAGCTGATTAGGTTTGATGAGATGGAACCTTGTCCTCCGATCCTGATATGAGAATTGATGTGTATTGAAAATATTTACTTTCTGAGGTAGTACATATGATCAACCTACGTTTATACATATGCTTTGTTGTTTACACGGAAAAGCAAAAAAAAGAGGCGGCTTCCCCGAGTGCCCCTGCCCAGGCACTCGGGGAAGAGGGTTTTCATAAAAAACAGCCAACTTTCTTCCCCGAGTGCCTAGAACAAGCACTCGGAGAAGAGGATTTTTATTAAAAATCATAAATTTCTTCCCCGAGTGCAACACTTGGGGAAGAGTTTCTTTTTTAAAAAAAAAAATCTTCCCCGAGTGTTGCACTTGGGGAAGAGGGATTTTTTTTAAAAAAAAGGCTAACGGTGCCAACGGTGTTAATTCTTCCCCGTGAACCGCTTCCCCGGTAGGCCTTCCCCGAGTGTTGCACTCGGGGAAGCCTTCCCCGAGTGTTTTTGGATCTTCCCCGAGTGCATTCGACACTCGGGGAAGGGGGCGGCTCCTATAGTGTTTGCTAACCACCACCAACACGCTATCCAGCTGTGCACACCGTGCGCGTACGACATGCATCGTGAGTAGTGGTCTTGCCGGATGGAGCCACACCCCTGTGTCCCTTTGGTTGGTGTTTGAAGCTAGCTATACTATATACTCCCTCCGTCCCAAAATAAATGCAATTCTAGGACCGAGCACAGAAACCAATGCAATGTGTAAAATGACCAAAATACCCCTTGTCTTATATGAGAAAGATCTAGCAATTGGCTTGTCTTTTATGTGAGAAGATTCCAGATTCTCTTGTCTTTTGTGGTTGGTTAGTCAAAGTTGCATTCTTTCTGGGACAAATTTTAAATCCTAGAATTGCATTTATTTTGGGACGGAGGGAGTATGTAGGTAGCGTGTAGACTCTGCAGCCAGCTGTGCGCGTGTGCGTACGTATAATGCGTGCCATCACCAGGTTAAGGTGGTAGCCGTCCCTAGTCCCTACTAGCTAGTAGCTCTTTCTATCATATCGTTTCCACGCCGGCCGGCGCACTCTCCTAGTACATACGCTTCGCGCATGGTCGAGCACAGAGACGATGGACGAAGCCAACAATCCCGGCATGCGTGCAGAAATGGAAAGGGCAAAGCGGCAAAGCCAAGCAATCTCGTGTCGTATGCATGCATGAAGATGTACTAGGAGTACTGTAGTAGGTAACTACTCCTAGCAGCTGCATGCTACCGGATGACCTTATTATCTCGTGTCGTCCTTGTTGCTTTAATTTGCTTTTTCACCCTCTGCATATATATGTGCGTGTGTATTAATTTGTGCCTGGAACGTACACTGCCATATACGATGCACCGTACATGTACGTGTATATTCGTGCGAGGGTAGAGATAGCTCACGTGGCCACAAAAGTGCATGAGGTATTTGCTTTGATTTCCATGAATCCATGATCAGATGGATGCATGGTTGGGCTTTTCTGGGGTTCAACCCTGGACTTTTTAAAGTACGAGATGGCATGCATGGAGCGGCAGTGTAACATATATGCGCACAGACCAGAGACCAGAGGAAGACTGACCAGACCAATGAAGAACAAACAAACATATTCAAAAGCTGGGGGAGTTGCGAGCTGCATGCGCAGAGGGTGAACACGGGTGGTGGGAATGTGGGATTCTCCGAGGCGGGGGGCGGCCCCGGCCAACCGGCCCTCAAACGACGAGGGAGTCAGGGTAGAGGGGCCTCCCGGCGGACATGGTCCCGGCGCCCGCTCCCCCACGTGCGCGTGCATGCACGGGTGTGGTTCTGAAAAAAAGAAACATCCGAAAATAAGTTCCGAAAATAAGTTTTTCTAAAAATAGTCAGATAAAAGTTTGAAAAGAGAAAAAAAAATTGGAAAAGTTCTTTAAAAATATAGACACAAAGAATCTTTTGTCGACAAGTTTAGAAACAAAAAAATATCAAAGAAAAATCCGAAACAAAAAAGATCGAACACAATTTATTTTTTCAAAAACTTTGGAAACAAAAAGATTTATCAAAAGAAAAATATCAGAAACAAAAGATCGGGCAAAAACTTGCTGAAAATGTTTACCAACAAACGCTCGAAATAAAATTCAGAAAAAATGAAAAAAGAAGAATAAATATTTTAAACAATAATAACAAAAAAAATCCCTAAAAATCGTCATCGTGGGATCCGCGGTCCTCATCGGAGTTGGGCTGTGTCGGAGCTCCTACCAGCTGCGGCTCAGCGGGGAGCTCACCCGCACTACCGCTCTTTCACGCGGCCGGGTCACCGGGGAGCTCGCCCGGGCCGCATGAGCAGAGCCACTATGGTGCATGCGTATTCTAGGACTAGCAACTATTTTGCTAAAATATCAAGTATATACTAAGTATACACACATGCATATGTTATATTGAGTCAAGATATCTTGTTTTCAACTTTAGAGTATAATTATGTACTCTTCTCATTTTTCTTGAATTTTTCTACTATGAATGAAGAGTTTCTATAGTGTAGAGGTAGCTAGAAGAATGTGTTCAGCCCCTCTTATGTGATCCTGGATCTGTCACTGCAAGCGGCTGCTTGCCGGGTAGCTCACCCGCACCACCGCTCCGTGTAGCTGCTCGCCGGGATTTTGGCGCCCTCATCACCAGTTCACCACTCCAGCGATCGGCCGCTTCGGATATGCCACAACCCGTCTTTAACAACCACATTGTACTCCCTTCGGTTTGGTAAAGGAAGTCGTTTAGGACAGCGAAACGGTCTCCAAAGTACAACTTTGACTTCCTATTTTTCTAAAAATAATTATTAAAAACTAACATATGTATACTTTTATGAAAGTATTTTACAAGACAAATCTATTCATGTAGTTTTCACATTTTCAAACTCAATGATTTAAAAGTTATTCATGAGTTATAGTCCCAATGTTTGACTCAAATCTTGTCCAAAACGACTTCTTTTAGCAAACTGGAGGGAGTAGTCGGTATAAGCCTCAGCACCGACGCACCATAAAGCACTGATTAGCCAAGACTGGGAACTAACCCGACGTGGTGCCAATAGACAGGTGGAGGTAGGGCCTGCCAGCGGCGGTGGCCAGGCGGAGTTGCGGAGCTCAGTGGTGGCGCTCCAGGGAAAGGGACGAGCGGGCTAAATCCAGGGGTGGGGAGGAGCCCCACGGGAGAAAAGGACCGGGCAGCATGGGGAGGAGGCGGCACAATGCGTGCGGTGGGAGGAGCGGCTGGGTGTCGCAGTGCGGTGGGAGGAGGCGGATTGGGGACGGGCGCGGCTCGATGGCGCAGTGAGAGAGGCCGAGGAGCAGCGTTGCGGTGTTGGAGGCGGCGCGGGGGAGAGATGGAGGTGCCAACGAGGAAAGGGTTAGGGTTCCAGAGGGGGAGCCGCGAGATCGATTTGAGCCGTCGGATCGCTCTCACTCGAGCTTTGGTTAAGTTGGGCCAAAGTAATTATATGGGGCGGCTGGGTCCAATTCTATACCTACCGAGATATAACGACGGCTCATGCGATGGATTTTTGTAGGCTTTTATAACGACGGATACTGAGATGTTACAATGAAAAATAATGAGGGATCCTTCAACGTGAACTTGTAATGACAGATGGTACGATGGTAATTTCATACTTAGATCGACGGACATCCTAATTTGGAGTTGTGGTATAGTGTCCCAGGGAGCGCATCGGTCCCCATGGGCCATGGCTGCTTCTCCTGATGACCTCACGGATGGGGAGATCGAGTTAGGGAAGATATAAGCAGGACCAACCATGTCAGAGTGGGATCGACATGACGGTCGCTGGTAAACTGGCCATGTCGAGACCTGACGGGGGACACCAGAAGACCAGGTACGGTGGTGCTGCTGAGAGGTCTCGAGCGAGCTCTCCCGCTGCAGGGCATGCATGCAGAGATATGATGCAGCGCTCAGCTCGCTAGCTAGGGCTCGGCCGGCCCGATCGATCGAGATCATCACTGGTGTGTGCGCCTGCTAGCTGCTCCCTGCAGGGTGCAGGCCGTGCGTGGCCCCTACATGGCAGCATCAGCTAGCGCGTGCAGGACCGGCGGCGGCGGCGGGATCGCCGGCCGGCCGGGATAGCTCCCTGCAATGTCCTGACGCGGAGTGTGTTCATTTTATTAATAACCTGATGAGTGGACAAGCGTACCTACGGTAGCTTTGTTTCGTGAGATTATTCGACCCTTAAACCTATCCATATCTTTTCGTTCTCTATTTGACACTCACTTCAGGTTTCATTCCTATTTGACACATCCATCTATTCCTTCACCTAACAGCGCCAAGGACTATTTGAAAACACAATTTTGCCTCTCGTGCCTAAGTGAACGCGAAGGGCTTTTGCTTGACATGTAGTGACACTTGCTACCCAGATTTTTTTTCCCAATTAACTATTTTTAATTTGGCACACGTAATGATAGATTACCCAATTATGTTGACTTTTTTCATGTACAGTAGCATGACCCATCATGAATATCAGACATGTGTTCTTGAGGAAGCATTAATTAATTACAATCAAAATACATGAGGCAAATTTGAGCAGGAAAATAAGTTCACACATAGATCAAGTTCATAAATCGCTTACAATAAGATTCACAAATATCTTACAGACTTTTTGAAGGAAAACTGTGGGGTAGTTCCACAACAAATTAGCATTAAAAAAATAAAAGGTTTCGCTATACAAACAGGAAAAGAAATACTTACATATACAAGACACAAGAAAAACCTATATACAAGGACTAAAGTGCCATTGTGGCAGAACTAAAAAGAATCAAAACCAAGCGTTTTCTAAAGTTTGTCCTGCCTCATTAAACCTCAAGATTTGTAGCCGAAATTGTTCTAAAAACCTCACGGTCCAGACCTCAAAATGCGGTTGCGCACGATCAAAGATGGATGCATTTGTCAGCTTCCACAATTCCCAAGCTGTCGTGGTCAATATTTCCAAAAACAGAGGGTGTGAGCTATGTCCTTTTTGCTTCTGCTATCCGAGGGTGGAAAGGCAGCCCCAAGTCCCATTGGATTTGAACCTTGCTCCAACATCGTTGTGCAAAAAAGGCATGTAAAGAAGAGATGCTCTCAATCTGGGCTAACTGTGTCATGTGCAATCTTGGATTAGAAAGAGGATCTTGAGCATCTCATCTTACAATAGATTCACACATAAATAAATCACCATGAAGAGATGGATGTTGACTCACTCTTGAAGCATTGCTTAGCTGGCGCTTGCAGCTGCATGCTCTGGGTCGTCGCTGTCGAGGCCCATGCCTGCGCCCAGCCATGCCTATCGACGCCTGGCTCCTGTGCCCGGCCATGGCTGCCAGTGCCTGGCTCCCACGCATCGTCGCCGACACCCGCGTCTGAGTCCCGCTCTCACCTGTGGCCACCTGCCAGGCCTGCTCCTAAAAGGACCTTGATCTCAACTAGGGGGTTAAATAGGCGAGATGACCAATTTAAACTTTTCTTCTCCAAAAACTTGAACTGACAGCCACCACTAGTCAGACTAGTGGCATAGACCGGTCCTGGCTCACCACGCAGAGGGCACATGTCAGACCGGGGACTCGCAGAGAACCTACAAAAATAGCTCAAGCTCTTCTTAACTTCTAGCACGAACCAAACTTGGAGAGTGGCTTTGGTAGATGATCACAAGTAGTAGGGTAATGATCCTTGCACACAGAATGAGCACACCCAAGTAGATCGCAGCGGAAACAAATCATATAAGCTAGAAAAACAACTTAGAGAGGCAAACCACCAGGAGACACAAGGATTTATTTTCCGAAGTTCATATTCACACCCAAGTAAATTCTACGTCTCCGTTGAGGAGCTTGTTAGATATATGAGTTTTTTCAATTCCCTCTCAACAAGTCGGGTCTCTTTCAACTGCTTTCCTCCTTTACACTAAGGCAATCTTTTCCAAGAAGAGGCAAGATGATCACAACCCTCACAGACTTACCACTGCTCACCACAACTTGCATTGGGAGCTAGTCGGCTACGCCTAGCTGTCTAGGAGGCAAACCTCCAAGAGTAACAAATACTTCAAAGACTTGTGGACGCAAATCAAAGTGCTCAAGCTATGGAATGCTCTTTCTTAGCTCATGTAACACCCTAAAAATTCCATCACTAAAATAATTTAGCAACAAATGGCAAGGTTTAAAAATTCCTTTAAGGACATGAATAAATCATTAAGCAAAATGGCTTTTAAAATATTTAAACATCACTAAAATAGTTTAGAAATAATAAGTGTTTGTGCATCATGATTCGAATGCATGGATTTTGTTTGATTGGGGTTTGAATGTTTGAAAAATGAATTTGAAAAAATTTTAAAAAAACAAAACCCTCTCCCTCTCCCTCTCTCTATCCCTTTCTTCTAACTCAGCCCGCAAGCTTCCCAGGCCAACAGGCCTTTTTCTTTTTCCTTTCCCGCGCGAGCAAGCCGGCCCAATGGCCCAACTCAGCGCAACCGCCGGCCCAGCACTGCCCTTTCTCCTTTTCTTTTCGCGCCGGACGCTGACAGGTGGGACCCGGCTGTCAGGCCCGTCTCCCACCTTCAGCCGGGTCAACCGCGCCGGCTCCCGTGCGCCGCCGGCCGTTACCGGCCACCTCCCCGCACCCCGCGTCTTCAAACCGCGCCATTAAGCCGCCTTGAAGCTCCCCCATCACTCCCCCCTCTTCAATCGACCGTTACCGCTCTTATCCCCCCTCCCCCCTTAACTCCCAATCAAGCCGCGGCCGTTAATGGCGAGGCCGCCGGGAACCGCCTCCCGGTGCCCCCTCGGGCCTATTTAAACACCCCCGGGGCACCCCCGCTCCTCCCCCCTTCGCTTCACACCAAGCTCCAGCGCCTCCCGTGCCCTAGCCGCTTGCGCCACCGCACTGAACCGTGCGCCGCCGCGCCATTGCCGTCGCCCGAGCTCGTCCGCCGTCGGTGAAGCCTCCTGGACTCTCTCAATCGATTCTCCTTCGCACGTGTGAGCTAACCATCGCATCCCATTGAACCCGCAGGCCCTCGTGCACTCCGGGCCGCAGCTCGCCGTCGCCGCCCGTGAAGACCGGCCGCCGGGAGTTGAACCGCGCCGCCGCCGCCTTCTCCGGTCCACTCCCGCCCACCGTAGCCTCTACGCACCGTAAAGAGCCTATCCCCGCCCTCCTTTTTGCTTGAGCCCGACCGCGCGCACTCCGCCGCTTGCCGGCCGCCGGCCGTCCACCCCCAAGGACGCCCCGCCTCGGCCGTCGCCCTTTCCACCCGTGCAAGTCCCTGCTTAGGCTCGCGTTGTTCCCAGCTACGCTTAGGCGATGTTTCCGCGCGATTTAGTGGCCGGGAGCCCCTGTTTGGTCGTCGCCGGCGACCCACACTACAAGAAACTATTTAATCTGTGACGCTTTCTCCGCGACGTTTTCAGAAAACGTCACGAATGTGCATTGCAGCCCAAAACACTGCGACGATTTCTTTAATTCGTCGCGATTCTACGACGTATTCCTTTTTTTCGTCACGGATTTGCATCGAAGCCCAAAACACTGTGACGATTTGTTAAATTCGTCGCGATTCTACGACGTATTCCTTTTTTCGTCACAAACACTGCGACGATTTGTTTAGTTTGTCGCGATTCTACGACGTATTCATATTTTTTCGTCACGGACGTGCATGGATGGATATTGAAGCCCAAACCATCACGACGATTTGTTAAATTCGTCGCAATACGGCCCACAACACCGTGACGTTTTAGCAGATTCGTCGCGATCCGTAAAAAAACAGCCACCTCACCAGCACTTAGGACCCACCCACACTGCCACGCAGGCGCCACCTCACCCAGGCGCCACGTCACCACCACGTGAGCGCCCAGGGCCCACCTCACTGCCACGCAGGCGCCACCTCACCCAGGCACCACCTCACCACCACGTGAGCGCCAAGGGCCCACCACACTGCCACGCAGGCGCCACCTCACCCAGGCGCCACGTCACCACCACGTGAGCGCCCAGGGCCCACCTCACTGCCACGCAGGCGCCACCTCACCCAGGCGCCACGTCACCACCACGTGAGCGCCTCGGGCCCACCACACCGCCACGCGAGCGCCACCTCACCCGTGCGCCACGTCACCACCACGCGAGCGCCGGGGCCCACCTCATCCGCCACGCGGCGCCACCTCACCTAGGCGCCATGTCACCACCACGTGAGCGCCCGGGGCCCACCTCACTGCCACGCAGGCGCCACCTCACCCAGGCGCCACGTCACCACCACGTGAGCGCCCGGCCCACCTCACCGCCACGCAGCGCCACCTCACCTGGCGCCATGTCACCACCACGTGAGCGCCGGGGCCCACCTCACCGCCACGCGAGCGCCACCTCACCCGGGCGCCACGTCACCACCACGTGAGCGCCCCCGGCCCACCTCACCGCCACGCGAGCGCCACCTCACCTAGGCGCCATGTCACCACCACGTGAGCGCCGGGGCCCACCTCACCGCCACGCGGCGCCACCTCACCCGTGCGCCACGTCACCACCACGTGAGCGCCCGGCCCACCACACTGCCACGCAGGCGCCACCTCACCCAGGAGCCACGTCACCACCACGCGAGCGCCAGGGGCCCACCTCACTGCCACGCAGGCGCCACGTCACCACCACGCGAACGCTAGGGGCCCACCTCACTGCCACGTAGGCGTCACCTCGCCCAGGCGCCACGTCACCACCACTCGAGCACCAGGGGCCCACCTCACTACCACGCAGGCGCCACCTCACCCAGGCGCCACGTCACCACCACGTGAGCGCCGGGGCCCACCTCACCGCCACGCGTGCGCCACCTCACCCGGGCGCCACGTCACCACCACGCGAGCGCCGGGGGTCCACCTCACCGCCACGCGAGCGCCACCTCACCTAGGCGCCATGTCACCACCACGTGAGCACCGGGGCCCACCTCACCGCCACGCGTGCGCCACCTCACCCGTGGCGCCACGTCACCACCACGTGAGCGCCGGGCCCACCACACTGCCACGCAGGCGCCACCTCACCTAGGCGCCACGTCACCACCACGCGAGCGCCAGGGGCCCACCTCACTGCCACGCAGGCGCCACGTCACCACCACGCGAACGCTAGGGGCCTACCTCACTGCCACGTAGGCGTCACCTCACCCAGGTGCCACGTCACCACCACGCGAGCACCAGGGGCCCACCACACTGCCACCTCTGCTCTGGCCCAGCGCCGCATGGGCCGCCTACGCTAAGATGGCCCAACGACCGCACGGGCTGCCAGCGCCAGGTTGGCCACTAGGCCGCCAGCCCGCCAACACCGCATGGGCCGCTAGCCCCACAAAGGCCCAGCCGACGCATGGGCCACAACGCCACATTGGCCCAACCCCTCTGAAATATATCCCGCGTACAAAAAAAGCGTCGAATGGGGGACTCGAACCCACGACCTAGGGGTAGGGAGGAAGATGAGTTACCACTGAGTTACAAGTCAAGTTGTGTTTACTTGCAGAAGTTTGTATATATATATATTAAAAACATGTTGGTTAGGGTTGCATTGTATATCCGAAATTTACAAATTGAAGAACACCTTAAGGGTTCATCTTTTTCTTTTTAATCCTGAATTAAAAGTTGTGTTTGGTTTTTCTCTTTCATATGAACTCCAAATCTTATGTTTCTTTTTCCCAAATTTTTCTAAAATCACGAACTTTCATTTAGTGATGTTTGTTTCTATGTTAATTGAAATTTGTTGAACTTTTTAGTATGACTTGTTTTCATCTATCGAGTATGTGTGTGTGTATATATATACAGAAAAACCAAGTTTTTGCAAGAGAATTGATAATGCAACTTCATATTTGATCATATTATGCTCAACATAAGTTTGTCTCCAAGTTTGAAGTGCATACAAGTTCAAACTTATGTAGAAGGGATGTATCCTTTTGTGAACAATGAATGATCCTACTTTCTTCAAACCACTTAAATGTTTTATGGCAATATTTTGGGACAAAAACATGATGTTATGCCAATTTGTAGAACAAGGTGACTAGTTGAAATTCGAGTTTTCCCTAAAGTGATAGTGTAAATTCGAGATGTAAGTTTGAATTACTCCTAATAAAGTGCTGGCGAAATCATTTTTTCATTTGTTAAAGCTGTAGATCTTGGTAGAGAATGATTTTAGAAAATTTTAGAAAAAAGAATCATCGAATTTGGAGTTAGTATGAGGCAGAAAAACTAGTTACAAGTTTTAGTCAAAGATTAAAAAGAGAAAACACACTTGTTCATCTCAGTTCATAGCAATTGCAGTTTCTGTTTTTAATCTTCGGATAAAACTTGTAAACTGTTTTTTTTCCTCATACGAACTCCAAATCGGTTGATTCTTTTTCCTAATTTTTTCTAAAATCGAGATGTTTTACTTAGTGCCATTTGTTTGTATCTTAATTTCTATTTCTTGGTTGCTTTTCATACAACATAACTTTTCCAACTAAAAAGAGAATATAAAAAACATGTTTTTTCACAATAATTGCTAATATAACTTAATATTCTCTAATGTTATGGTCAACATGAGATGATGTCAAAAATTGAGGTGCATACAAGTTTGGTCACGTTATTAGTTGTTCAAATCTCAAAGTTAGTTTTCAATTGTAGGAAACTATTTGAGTCTTGTGTCCTATTTGTGGACAATATATTGTGCCACTTTATCATATACTCGTGATACTAAAATATGTTTCCATGCCAATTTTTAAATTATTTTGACCATTTTTGAGATAAATATACTTCAAATTCATTTGTGCACCATTTTTGACCATTATTTTCGATAAATTCACAAAAATTCATTTGAATTAGTAAAATGGTAAAATAGTTAGAATTATATTGAAATTTTTACCAGTCAACTTTTATATAATCTATTAGATATACAAAATATATTGGCTTATATAAGACCAATATTTGTATGTGTTACTTCACAATGGTGCAATAAAAGAAAAAGAAAAAGGAAAATGTTAGGCCACACAGGCCCACCTGAAAGCGGCCCACTTTCACGTCAGCCCACCAACACCTCGGTCGCTGGGAGCCGCCGATCTCGCGATCGGACGGTCGACATTCATCGTGATGTTTATATATATTGACTCCACTAACCCTAATCCCCCTCCACCTCCACTTCTCCACCAGGCGCAGCCTTCCTCTCCTTCCTCCTCCGCCGCCTCCCTGCCTCGCCGCCTCGCTCTCTCCTCTCTGCCACCTCCCTCCCTCCTCCCCGCCTCTCCCCACCTTCCTCCCTCCCTGATCCGCCACCTCCCTAGCTCCTCCCCTCCTCTGTGCATCGATCTGCACCGCATCGAGGAGCGGCACCGCGACCCCGCTCCTTCCTTTTTTTTCCGATTCGAGTTCGATTCGATTCGAGTAAAAGCCACCCCACGCCGCCGCCGTCCGTGACGAGAAGAGCTGAGGGAGAAGCGGGAGCCGTGTCGCGAGAAGAGCTGATGGTGGTGAGGCCGCGGCCGCCTGCTGTTGTTGGTTTTGTTTGCAGAGTTTGGGCGGCGAAGGGTGCAGCCTCCTCCCCGCACGACCACTTCTGGATCGCCAGCGAGCGCGTCGTCACGCTCGGCCGCGTCGGGCCCGCCGCGAGTGATGAGCGAGCCGAGCCGAGCGGAGCTCGCGCGTTGACCTCCTTACTTCCTTCCTTCCTCATCGTTCGTTCGGTTCGCTGTCTGCTGCTGATGGTCGTTCCCTGTGTGTGTGACTCATCGGGTGCGTGCATGCGTGCGTAGTGGAGGTCAAAGCGGGGCTCGTCAACACGATCGCCGTCGGGGACTACCGCAACTTCGTGCTCCGGCGGCCGCTCCTCGACTACGGCGACGCGGTCATCATGCCCGGACTCATCGACGTGTAAGCGAACCTTCATCCTCAGCTCGGGACCCGCGCACGCGCAAACCGCAGCCAGGATGCGTGCCTTTGGCAAGGCCCGCGCACGCAGCCTCACCGCTCCGTGTTTGTTTGCTTGCTGTTGGGTACCTCCAGTTAATTGTTCGGCAATGTTTTGTTTCTAGGTCGACGCACGAGATGATGGCGTCCCCCAGCGACGCATGAGACGGGCTTGAGGACCTCGGGTTGCGGCCTTGTGGGCTAGATCTGGTAGGTTATGCTTTCCTCGAATGGAAGTATGTGCTAGTGAGGCGACTCTTGCTTCGGATTTGGTCAGTGCAAGCTTGATTGCAAGCTTGATTGCGTAGTCGTACATGATGATCTGATGCGAAAGATTTCACACTTTGCACGCCCTCCCATATTGATGTTGTTAGTTCTAAGTAATGATAGAATCGGCTCTTGCATTTTCAACATTTCAATTAGTAGTTCAATAATCCATGGAAAGTGGAACGTGTACCGGTAGGTAATTTGTGCGTTAAGCTGTGTTAAGTAGATATCCTGACAATCCAGACATTGGGACGCTGCATGATAATTTTGAGTAAGATTATATTTGCCTTTCGCAGACTACTTGATTGATTAGGAAACATATTACCTTTCAGGCAAAATGTTATATGATATTCCAAATTTTTGCTACAGGTCTTTGTCTCTCTGGTTCTCCCGCTCCTTCCCCATGCGCTCGATCCGATCTGGAGGTGCGCTGAATTTAGTGTTAGGTTTGATCTGGATTTAGCGAGATCTATTTGATTATCCGTTCGAACCACCGGGTAATTTATCTTTGCCGCGAATTGGGGGGAGTATGCTAAGTCAAACCGAGTGCTCAAATGTCGATCGAGGGGGAAAGGGGAGCTATGAGTTGATTACCGGAAACATTTTCTCTTAAAATTTGTGATGTGAAGTTTCAGCTATCTTATTTGTAGACTTTACAAGCAATTTTATGATCGGTAAATTGGTGCTTTATTATAGCTGCCTGGTTGAATCTGCTACATTGAATTAACTGGATCTGTTTTGTTCTTCCTGGCAATATTAAGCCAAATTGCTAATAATAGTAGGGGTTTGATGTTCCAGAATGCTTGACGAATAATGAAATTGAAGTAATCTGACATATATATCTCGCCAAAACCCTTTTATATGTTTACAACTAACCTTGGCCGGATGCACTTGGGGTGAATTGATTTTCCCGTGTAATTTGTTTCCCCAATTTGAACTCTACCTTGTGTGCGACGGTTTTAGGTGTCATGCCCTGATAAGTAGGATGTGATTGTGGCGGAGTTCAAGGTTTTCTACACTTAGTCAGTACACCAATCTGAAAATTGCTAAGCTGAAATCTATGTACAGTAGTTGTGCATATGGCTTTGTTAGGTCCCCTGAACAGATCCTCTTTGTTAGGTTTTCTTGAGTAGGATGACATGCTTTACTCAGTTTACTGTAAATAGTTCACCATCACACATTTTACCTGTACCTTTGTACCCCGCAGAAATTAATTTCAGATAATCCTTTCCTGAAACTATGTTTCGACTATTTCTTGCTCTCTGGTAACAGCTTTGAATCTTATTATTTTGACAGATATGTAGTTGTCTATTTCTCGATCCTGTATCTTCGGTATCAAGCGGGCATTGTCAACGATGAGATGCTGTCTCTACCGCAGAAACCTTTTCTAGCTGTAGGGCTCTTAGAGGCGTTTGGAGCAGCAGCAGGGATGGCGGCTGGAGGTAAATTTCTCAAGCTTATGAGTTCGGTTCAAAGTTTATGTTATAGGTTCATAGTTTCACACATTCGGGTGTACTTCTATACCGATGCTTATGAGCTTCGCTTGCTAGTTCATTAATAAGATTAAGTGTACTTGACATGTACTATACAAATCTTGTCCTCACAGTTATATTTGTCTTCTTTTGTTGTTGGAGTAGCTGTTCTTTCTGGGGCTTCAATACCAATACTGTCACAGGTTATGAGCACTATCAGTATTCTATTGCTGTCTTGGTTTAATCAAATCTAAGCACATGTCTATAATTTCTTTATTACTTTCTGCAGAGCTATCTTGTCTGGCAGAATCTGCTATTTTCTTCTGTCTTTGTTTTTCTCCATTAGCCTCACACATGTTCCAGAGCATCTGCCTGCCCCATTGTTTACGACTCATGCCTCTGCCACCAGAATGCCCACCACCTCTCCTAATTCTGCAACAAAATAACGCGTGAGACGATGTGGCTACTTATAAGCCACAACCTCAATGGCTAAACTATTAGTATCATGTAATGTTACTAAAAGGACAAATTGCTTCTATTGATATGTGCTAATTGACAGTGTAGTATTTAATATATTTAGCAAGCACAAGTTAGCCTTCTAGATGATGCAATAAATAAGGTATACTTTTTCTTGCTAAATATATATACTAAATATTACCCTAATTTTGTTAGCTCAGTATACAACTAATTTTGTTGCTAATGTTATGTCCAAACAGACTTTATTTACCCATGAACAAGTGACAGTAATAAACTAATTACATGTTATGATAAAAAAAATAGGGAAAACCATGAATGTCTAATTGGATTCCGGTTTCCTTTATTTCAGGATTTATACGAACTCGCAAGGAATGTGTAGAGCTTTAATGCCTGGAGATGTGTAGAGCTTTAATGCCTGGACATGAAGAAAGCATGAGCGATGAAGCTATTTGGGAGACACTTCCGGTAATGTTTCCATACTAGTGCATATGACTACCTTAGGCACAAGTCGCACAACTTGTCCACTAATTTGAATCGCAGTCCATTGTTTTTAGTAAAAATAAGTATAGAATGCATCACTAAACCAGAAACTTTAAGGTGTGCAATTTTGTAGTATTCATTTGATACTCTTTGGTAGTGGAATGTTGCACTATGTGCCATGAATCAATTGTAGGCTTCAAGTTAAATACGAAAAACAAATACATGATTCATCAATTTCACATTTTTTGCATTATCGAAAAAACTATATAGTGCAAAAATAATATCGGAACAATCGTTAAGACCATTTTAATATTCTACTATACTAATGTAGTTAGTGTTATTCTGGTTAATTATTTGTATGATTGACACATAAACTACAGAGATGCGCCATTGTACATTGAAAAAGACATCTAACATTTCTAAATGCATAAACCCCATTTATTTACAGCTCTTCCTTGTTTAGAAAACTAAATGCAAATTTGTATAAGAATAAAAATATGTGAACCTCTTTGCTTTACTGCTTGCTTGGTAGTTCTATCATTACTTTGTCTCAGCTTATTTTGGTTAATTATCATGTTGCAGGCTCCATCTGGATAACTTAAGTTATGTTTTCTTAATGTATCTCACCTGCATCTCACTGTGATTGAAATATGTGTCTGGCAGCATGAGCAATCTAAGAGGCCACCTGGCTATGCTTACCCAGCATTGGATACCCCAAATATGCCCACCTGTTTGTTATTCATATGCTGCTACTGAACAGATATTTCAAGCATTTTCTCAGGTAAATACATTTAATTTATTGTTATCCTATTTGTGAATTGCTCGACTAAAACTGACCTTTGAGTAAAGATAATGGTAAACCATATGTGCTATGTGATTCTAGTACCACTGGAAAGTAGATTGCTAGATGTTATTCTCTTCTGCTATCCTTGTATGCAGTATTGTGGCTTGATAAAAGGAATAGTTTTAGAAGCTTTACCTAGCTTCCTGTTTTCATGTTATAGGTTGTTTCATGTTTAAACTATTACTAAATCTGTGGAAAGTGGTTAGTTGAGTCATGTCTAAAAATGGAACTTATGTCGGATTTATATTTATATCTTGATTGTTGCGAGGAAGAACCAAGGTGCGAGATGTTGAGACAGCTCTGCAGCCAAATGTAATGTAAGTCTTTCTCCAAAACTACTATTACTTTGTCGATTCATCTTCTAGTCGTCACTCTTGTTACATAAATGATTACAATATTAGAACTTGGGATTTCCTCATGTACTAATCGGGATGTCCCGACCGGGTGTAGATATGGGAGGAGATCGGTGAGATGCAATAGTGATTTGACTTTTATCTATGCCACTCGGTACCAACAATAGTGATTATGTACTCATGTTGCTAGCTCTATTCTTCTCGTTGCTCGATGTCAACACATTATATTGTTCACTACTCTTCTATTTTCAACTTTCGGTATATGCTTGCTACATGTAGCTTCTTTGGTAAATTATTTAATGATTGGAATATTGGTGTTTGTTACCCGTCATAGTAGATCAGTTTGGTCTCTCGTCCGATTTGATTCATCTAAAGCAAGAATCTAGTTAAGTACTAAAAGCTTTGACACTTAATATTTGATAACTTTTTAACATTACCCTCTAACTATTAGTATTTGGTAATGTGCTCTTTCGAGTGGCGAGGATCGGATCAGCAAGGAGCAAGCCACTAGAAGTGATTGGATGAGGATCAGTTGCATCCAGTAACAAGCAGTTAGAAGGAAAGAGGAGACTTAGATTTTCTATGTTGCACTACTAGTGATTAACAAATGCATGTGATCTTTTAATACTCTGAATTGTAAAACATGTGATGTCGTTACTTGTGAGGTGGAATTACTTATTGTTAAATGTTAAAATTGGGATGTTCCTGTTGTAATAAATTTGACTCCCTGATTGCTTACTGTTGAATGAATTGGGATGGAAAAATAATTGAAATTTGGTGTGTTAATTGCCACGTCATCGTCCACGTAGGATGCCACGTCATTGACCACGCAGGATGCCACATCATTGTCCACGCAGGATGCCACGTCATCGTCCACGTAGGATGCCACGTCATCGTCCACGTAGGATGCCACATCATCGTCCACGCAGGATGCCACGTCATTGTCCACGCAGGATGCCACGTCATTGTCCACGCAGGATGCCACGTCATCGTCCACGCAGGATGCCACGTCATCGTCCAAGCCACGTCATCGTCCACACAGGATGCCACGTCATTGTCCACGTAGGATGCCACATCATCATCCATGTCAGTTGCCATGTCAGTAGCAATCCGTGACGATTTTATTTTGTCACGGATAGTGAGCCATGGGTTGGGCTGCATGGGCCTCGGGCTGCTCCGTGACGATTCAGATACGTCACGGATCGCGACGTTTATTAAGGGAACGTCGAGAGATTTAATCAATGACGCTCATTCCACCACGAAAATGTAAATCGTCACGGATGCTGATTTGCGATGAATTTTATTTAATCTATGACAGAATGGTTACGTCATAGATTAAATAGTTTCTTGTAGTGCCACCGCCGTGCGCCGCGCGCGCGCCGCCGCCGCGCGGCGCGCCGCCCCTCGGCGCACGAGGGCGTGGGTGGCCATCGGATCGGCCATCCACGGCTCAGATCCGTTGGACCCCGCGGGTCAAACCGCTTATAACGGTCAACCGAGGGCAACTTCTTAAAGAGACCCCCAACTCTTTTATAATCGCAAGCCGGTCCTCCCACCTTTAAAGATCCTTGCAAAACAGTCCCGAGTTTTGTGTTTAAGCCCCTGTTTTTAATAGAACTTTGCTCAGAGGTCCAGAACAGCCTTTTTATAGTTTAAACCTTCTGTTTTTAAGCTTATTTACGTTTTAGCCCCTGTTTTCTTGCTGTTAGGCCCCTGTATAGTTTAGTTTATCGCAGATTAGCCCTTAAATCTTGTTTTTAGCATAACTTCTTCGTTATAGCTCCGTTTTTAGCGTTCTAGTAGTCCATACGATCGTCTCAGCGAGCCCGTTGTTTTAGTAGCATGTTTTCGGTCTTTAGGATTGATTGGTGATCTGTTTTATTTATTGTATGCTTTATGTGTGCATCGTAGATATCGTGCCTGTTTCATCTGAGCCACCTCTCGGGGACGATCAGGAGCAGTTGTTCGAAGAGGAAGAAGTTTTTACCGTAGTTGAGGAAGGCAAGTGGTCTTCTCCCCCTGCATGTTCTCTTTTGTCCTATATAATTGCATTACAAATTAATGTTTACTTTATGATATCATCGCATTAATTTGACGGGAAAACCTTTTTAAGGACTTACCTAGATCTTTTACCCTAATCCTTGGCCTAGCCCTTTTAAATAAAGTTTCGGGTAGAAAACGCTAGTTGCTTAACATGGGTTGGTTAAATGGGTCTTATATGGAAATGATACATGGCTTATAGTTAATGTTTTGGGGTAACACAAGAACACATGTTTTAATCGGAACATGGAGAACCACCCAAGAAAACATGCGCAACCACAGTGTTACATGGCTCTGACCTTAGCCGAATAATTAGGTGTGTGATCATACTAGTGGCCCTTTTTCGAAAGGAGCAGAGGGGGATCCGGGTTGCAGGGGTATAGCCCGGCCCTTTTGGGGTAGTAGCCTTTGCTAAGGTGCTGACCACTAGGGAGGGTTATGGTCCGCCCTGATCTGTAACTATGCGGGTCGTTAGTCTTTTGCATGCCTTTGTAAAGGCTTCGTAGCGTCCCTATGCAATCACACCTCGAAGTGTGGTATGGTGCTTGGCCGCATCGCATGGTTGGGTTCAAAGTTCTTCGGAACTTTTACGCGAGCTGTGGGTAAAGTGTGCAAACCTCTGCAGAGTGTAAAACTGATCGATCAGCCGTGCTCACGGTCATGAGCGGCTTGGACCCTCACATGATTAATAAACTTAAAGACGAGATAAATCGTGGTTGGTGAAGCTCGTTGAGCTTGGGTTGTTTTGGCTTTTAAGTTTTTCTTAAGTGGGATGGTACGAACTTACACTTAGTAATTAGGTGTTCTATAATTAAAACTTGACCAACATTAAAATGCTAACCGCTGCAAAACCTTAGCCTATCCTTGATAGCCTTGCATTTTCCCCCACTTGCTGAGCTCCAACCATAAGTGTGCTCAGCCTTGCTTATCGCTGTTCAGAGGAAAACTTTGGAGGGGAGTTCTATGATGACTTCGATGAGTTGTGAGGCTTGCAGACCCCCAGTCAAGTGCCTGTGGGAGCGGAAGACGAGGACTCGACGAGTAGTTATCGTTTTCCGTTGTTAGAGACCTTCGAGTCTCCCCGCATGAGTGTAATAAGAGGTTAAACTTTGAAATACGTTTGTATACTGTTTATGGTATTTCACTCATTTTTGTCTATCATATGTGTGTGAACTGATCCTGGCGCACATATGAGATGCACTCGGTTCCTCTTCGGAAATCAGGTGTGACAGAGTGGTATCAGAGCAGTGTTGACTGTAGGAACGCAGCCTTAGTTAGAAATGGACGAAATTTAAGGATTCATGTTCTAGATCATTATGTCATCCTTCAAAATCACCTTATTTTCGCATAAAAATCTAATTTGTTCTCGTTCTTTTGTTGAAAATTTGCATCATTTTGATTTCCTCTATGCTGAGTTCACTCTTTCTTAACAGATGGCCAGGTCTCGTCTTACTGCCCGCAAGAGCACTGGTGGTCGCCTTCCTTCAGGACAGTTGGCTCCACGCTATCCAGTAGTCCCGGAGGAGGCACAGCTGGAGGAGATGCAGCAGGAGGTTGGAGACTACCCGGTACAGTTACAGCCGGGAGCAGTTGAGCAGGGATATCAGGCAGTACAACATCAAGAAAATGATGAAGAGGATCCAGAGGAAATAGTGTTTGAGGAGGATGGGACCGAGGAACATCCACAGCTATATGACGGAGTTTTTCTGGAGGTTAATGAAGATGGAGACATAATATTTCCACCAGAGGTAGAAGCTGAACCAGAACCAGATGTGGTAGGAGGAGAAGAGCTTGAACAGAATGCTGCAGGAAATGATCCAGATGACTCCGGGGATGATTCAAGTAGCAGTGAGGAAAGTTCCAGCGAAGAAGATGATGAAAGTGAGGAAGAAGAAGAGGAGGTAGACATAGAAGGATTAGAGGATGACAACAGTGCCGTGGGAAATGGAGAAGACAACAATGATAATCAGAATGAGAACGACAACAATAACAATGAAAATGAAGACCAGCAAGGTGATGAGCATAGGTATCACAGGGCTGAGTATCATGAACACACATACATCGGCCCAGATGCTCCGTCCTGTGAGCTATTGGAGGAGTTGTTGCAGGAGATAGAGTACGCAGTGAGACCGTTGTACATCACCAAACACTATGTAGAGCCGGGGATGAGAGATTATTATACCACAGAGGTCCATGTTAGGGTTGCCACTGCACAGGCAGGAAGATGGAGGACCCGTACCATTCACCCCTGCACAGCACACTTTGCCTCAGAAGCAGCTGCTATCAACGATGCCGCAAGAAGAGCACTGTGGTCCATCAGTAACACGTTCCGCGATCGCTTAGAAGGCACGAACTTCCGATTCGTCCCCAGCAGAGTCAGTGGTACAGAAAACACCGTGATACCTATGGGAGAGATAAGCACAAGGAGTTTATGAGCCACCACCCTCCCACCTACTCTCACTCAACCGATCCGCTAGATGCTGATGATTGGTTGAAAACCATTACCAAGAAGTTGGAGAGGGCTCAATGTAATGACCGAGAAATGGTCCTTTATGCTTCCGGACGCCCGGAAGGGCGGGCATCGGATTGGTGGGATGCCTACACGCCGCCCATCCCGCACCTAACACCATCACATGGCAAAGCTTCCGAGATGCTTTTCGCGCTCACCACATCCCTGATGGGGTATTAAAGCTTAAGCAGAGAGAGTTCCTTGCTCTGAAACAGGGCAATATGTCTGTAAATGAATACCTTGACAAGTTCACTCAGTTGTCTCGCTATGCTCCCGACGAGGTCAACACAGACCCAAAAAGGCAGGAACGCTTCCTTGATGGGTTGATAGGACCACTGAATTACCAGCTCCAGAGCCATACCTTCCCAGATTTCGCCACTCTGTTAAACAAGGCAATTGGCCTAGAGAACAAGCGCAGAGAGCTTGGGGAGCAGAAACGCAAGTTTCAATCCCGTGGTCGATCCAAAGACCATACTCGCCCACGCTTCGGCCTACCATCGAATACACCATTCCGCTCCGGAGGACATGGTGGTAAGCACCCACGGAATATGCGGTGCAGGCGTTCATTCCAAAGCAGCCTCAACGGTTCAATCCGCAAACCCCTCGCACACCAAACTTCCGGCGAACCGTCCGGCCTCCTACCCCCGGTGCACGCAAGAAACACCACACCCGTGCAGCCCAATGGATGCTTCAAATGTGGCGAGTTGGGGCATTATGCTAATAACTGCCCTAAGCGTGGAATGCAGACTCCTCAGAGGAGTAACATTCAGAAAGTTGGACAGTCATCAACTCCAGCACGCCCTGGAAGTGCAGGTACTCTAGGCAACAAAGCACAGCAAAATTATGTGCGTAGTAGGGTGCACAACATGACTGTGGAGCAGGCACAAGACGCTTCTGGGGTTGTACTTGGTACGTTCCCTATCGACTCTGTACCTGCTACAGTATTATTTGATTCGGGAGCTACGCATTCATTCATTACCGATCAGTTCGTAGCAAAGCATAATATGCCTATGAGTCCAATGAAGAAACCGTTGCTTGTTAGTTCACCTGGCGGTGATATGAAAGCCAGCCATCTGTGCCCACAAGTAAACCTTAAAATCATGGGGATAGACTTTCCATCCAACCTGGTAGTCCTCAAATCCTGGGGCATAGATGTAATTCTAGGGATGGATTGGTTAAGAAAGTATGATGGGGTTATCCAGTGCCGGGAGAAATCAGTTCACTTGACTAGTCCACAAGGGGACAGAATAGAATTTATCGCAACACCGTCACCTACTGGGAAGGATTTAGTGAATTCAATGAAAGGAAAAGTGCTGGAGGATATTAAGGTGGTGAATGAGTATCCGGATGTATTTCCTGATGACCTGCCAGGTATGCCACCCGACCGAGACATTGAATTCAGTATCGAACTCTTACCTGGTACTGCTCCTATATCCAAAAGACCATATAGAATGGATGTCAAAGATTTGGTAGAATTAAAGAAACAAATAGAGGAATTGTTAAGTAAAGGGTTTATCCGTCCTAGTTCATCACCATGGGGAGCCCCCACACTCTTCGTAGATAAAAAGGATGGATCTAGGAGGATGTGTGTAGACTATCGATCTCTTAATGAGGTCACTATCAAAAATAAATATCCTTTACCCCGGATCGAGGATCTGTTCGATCAAATGAGAGGAGCGAAAGTTTTCTCTAAGATAGATCCGCGATCCGGCTACCATCACCGAAGATCCGTATGGAGGATATTCCTAAAACGACTTTCACATCAAGATATGGTCTATACGAGTTCACAATGATGTCCTTTGGATTGACCAACGCACCAAAGATACTTCATGTACCTGATGAACAAGGTTTTCATGGAATATCTTGATAGGTTTGTGGTAGTATTTATAGATGATATCTTAGTCTTCTCTCAGAATGAAGTGGAACATGAGGGACACTTGAGACTGGTGTTGCAGAAACTTCGAGAGCATCAGTTATACGCCAAGTTCAGCAAATGTGATTTTTGGTTAAAAGAGGTTTCGTTTCTTGGGCACATTATCACGGACGGAGGAATTGCTGTAGACCCAAGTAAAGTTCAGGATGTGCTAAATTGGACTCCACCTAGAAATGTATCAGAGATCAGGAGTTTCCTCGGTTTGGCAGGGTATTACCGACGGTTTATAGAGGGATTCTCGAGGATTGTGAAACCACTCACTTCTTTGTTGGAGAAAGGAAAGGAGTTTAAATGGGATGATAAGTGTCAAGCTAGCTTTGAAGAATTAAAGAAGAAATTGACCACCGCACCAGTACTAATAATGCCTGATATACACAAAGGATTTGATGTGTATTGTGATGCGTCAAGGCAAGGACTGGGATGTGTTCTGATGCAGGAAGGAAAGGTGGTGGCATATGCTTCTAGACAACTCAGGAAGCATGAACAAAACTACCCTACTCATGATTTGGAGTTAGAAGCAATAGTGCACGCACTGAAGATTTGGAGACACTATATGATTGGAAACAAGTGTCAGATATTCACAGACCACAAAAGTCTAAAGTACATCTTTACCCAAAGAGATCTCAATCTCAGACAACGAAGGTGGTTAGAGCTGATTAAGGACTACGATTTGGATATACAGTATCATCCAGGAAAGGCCAATGTGGTGGCAGATGCCTTGAGACGTAAGAGTCAAGCAAACGTGTTAGTAGCCCGATTAATGCCCCAGGAACTGTGTTGGGAAATGGCACGACTCAATCTAGGGATAGCTGCATCGAGCGAAAGTATGACCTTAGAAATGGAGTCAACTCTTGAACAAGAGATTAGAAAAGGGCAATTGGATGATGAAAAGATTAAGGGATATAAGAAGTTGATTGAACAAGGCAAGGTTCCGGAATTCAGAGAGGATGAGCAGGGAACCATTTGGTTTAAGAACAGGATCTGTGTACCGGAAATCAAACATCTTCGTGAGTCCATATTGGAAGAAGCACACGATTCAGCCCTCTCTATACATCCAGGAAGTACTAAGATGTACCAAGACCTAAAGCAGAAATATTGGTGGTACGGTATGAAGAAAGATGTTGCAGCTCATGTAGCACTATGTGATATATGCCAAAGAGTAAAAGCAGAGCATCAAAGGCCAGCAGGGTTACTACAACCATTGCAAGTACCTGAATGGAAGTGGGAAGAGATTAGTATGGATTTTATAGTAGGATTACCACGTACACGTGATGGATACGATTCGATATGGGTCATAGTGGACAGATTAACCAAAGTTGCACACTTCATACCGGTAAAGACCACATATACAGGAACAAAGTTAGCAGAATTATACATATCGAAGATAGTCTGTCTGCATGGGGTTCCAAAGAAGATAGTATCAGACCGAGGCACTCAGTTCACGTCCCGATTCTGGCAGAAGTTACATGAGTCTATGGATACGAAGTTGAATTTCAGCTCAGCATATCATCCACAGACAGATGGTCAAACAGAAAGGACGAATCAAATCTTAGAGGATATGTTAAGGGCATGTGCCTTGAAACATGGTGGAAGTTGGGATAAAAGCTTGCCATACGCTGAATTCTCGTACAACAATAGTTATCAGAGTAGTCTTAAGATGGCACCATTTGAAGCTCTGTATGGAAGGAAGTGCAGGACGCCATTGTTCTGGAACCAAACCGGGGAGAGTCAACTCTTTGGTCCAGAAATAATAAAGGAGGCAGAAAGACAAGTGGAGATAATTCGGGAAAATCTCAAGATTGCTCAATCAAGACAAAAGAGTTATGCAGACCCTAAGAGAAGAGAAGTGATATTTGAAGTCGGGGATTATGCATATCTTAGAGTGTCACCTATCCGAGGCCTTCGAAGGTTCAATATCAGAGGGAAGTTGTCACCTCGCTTTATCGGACCTTTTCAAGTCTTGGAAAGACGTGGCGAAGTAGCTTATCGGTTGGAGTTACCTGAACGTTTGGCAGGTGTCCATGATGTGTTCCACGTGTCTCAATTGAAAAAGTGTACAAGTGAGGTCAGAGTAGAACATTTACCATTGGAAGAACTTGAGGTAAAGGATGACCTGACATACAAGGAACACCCAGTCAAGATCTTGGATACCTCTGAAAGGGCTACGTGCAGTAAGGTCATTAGGATGTGCAAAGTACAATGGAGTCACCATTCAGAGGATGAGGCTACCTGGGAAAGAGAGGACGAACTTAAGGAAGAATTCCCTCAGCTGTTCTCTAATCTTCCTGAATCTCGGGACGAGATTCTCTTTAAGGGGGTAGGATTTGTAACACCCTAAAAATTCCATCACTAAAATAATTTAGCAAAAAATGGCAAGGTTTAAAAATTCCTTTAAGGACATGAATAAATCATTAAGCAAAATGGCTTTTAAAATATTTAAACATCACTAAAATAGTTTAGAAATAATAAGTGTTTGTGCATCATGATTCGAATGCATGGATTTTGTTTGATTGGGGTTTGAATGTTTGAAAAATGAATTTGAAAGAAATTAAAAAAAACAAAACCCTCTCCCTCTCCCTCTCTCTCTCCCTTTCTTCTAACTCAGCCCGCAAGCTTCCCAGGCCAACAGGCCTTTTTCTTTTTCCTTTCCCGCGCGAGCAAGCCGGCCCAGTGGCCCAACTCAGCACAACCGCCGGCCCAGCACTGCCCTTTCTCCTTTTCTTTTCGCGCCGGACGCTGACAGGTGGGACCCAGCTGTCAGGCCCGTCTCCCACCTTCAGCGGGTCAACCGCGCCGGCTCCCCGTGCGCCGCCGGCCGTTACCGGCCACCTCCCCGCACCCCCGCGCCTTCAAACCGCGCCATTAAGCCGCCTTGAAGCTCCCCCATCACTCCCCCCCTCTTCAATCGACCGTTACCGCTCTTATTCCCCCTCCCCCATTAACTCCCAATCAAGCCGCGGCTGTTAATGGCGAGGCCGCCGGGGAACCGCCTCCCGGTGCCCCCTCGGGCCTATTTAAACACCCCCAGGGCACCCCGCTCCTCCCCCTTCGCTTCACACCAAGCTCCAGCGCCTCCCGTGCCCTAGCCGCTTGCGCCACCGCACTGAACCGTGCGCCGCCGCGCCATTGCCGTCGCCCGAGCTCGTCCGCCGTCGGTGAAGCCTCCTGGACTCTCTCAATCGATTCTCCTTCGCACGTGTGAGCTAACCATCGCATCCCATTGAACCCGTAGGCCCTCGTGCACTCCAGTCGCAGCTCGCCGTCGCTGCCCGTGAAGACCGGCCGCCGGAGTTGAACTGCGCCGCCGCCGCCTTCTCCGTCCAATTCCCGCCCACCGTAGCCTCTACGCACTGTAAGGAGCCTATCCCCGCCCTCCTTTTTGCTTGAGCCCGACCGCAGCGCACTCCGCCGCTTGCCGGCCGCCGCCGTCCGCCCCCAAGGACGCCCCGCCTCGGCGCGTCGCCCTTTCCACCCGTGCAAGCCCCCCGCTCAGGCTCGCGTTGTTCCCGCCTACGCTTAGGCGATGTTTCCGCGCGATTTAGTGGCCGGGAGCCCCTATTTGGTCGTCGCCGGCGACCCACCGCCGTGCGCCGCCGCGCGCCGCCGCCGCCGCGCGGCGCGCGCCCCCTCGTGCGCACGCGGGCGTGGGTGGCCATCGGATCGGCCATCCACGGCTCGGATCCGTTGGACCCCGCGGGTCAAACCGCTTATAACGGTCAACCGAGGGCAACTTCTTAAAGAGACCCCCAACTCTTTTATAATCGCAAGCCGGTCCTCCCACCTTTAAAGATCCTTGCAAAACAAATCCCGAGTTTTGTGTTTAAGCCCTCGTTTTTAATAGAACTTTGCTCGAGAGGTCCGTAACAGCCTTTTTATAGTTTAAACCTTCTGTTTTTAAGCTTATTTACGTTTTAGCCCCTGTTTTCTTGCTGTTAGGCCCCTGTATAGTTTAGTTTATCGCAGATTAGCCCTTAAATCTTGTTTTTAGCATAACTTCTTCGTTATAGCTCCGTTTTTAGCGTTCTAGTAGTCCATACGATCGTCTCGCCGAGCCCGTTGTTTTAGTAGCATGTTTTCAGTCTTTAGGATTGATTGGTGATCTGTTTTATTTATTGTATGCTTTATGTGTGCATCGTAGATATCGTGCTCGTTTCATCCGAGCCACCTCTCGGGGACGATCGGGAGCGCTTGTTCAAAGAGGAAGAAGTTTTTACCGTAGTTGAGGAAGGCAAGTGTTCTTCTCCCCCTGCATGTTCTCTTTTGTCCTATATAATTGCATTACAAATTAATGTTTACTTTATGATATCATCGCATTAATTTGACGGGAAAACCTTTTTAAGGACTTACCTAGATCTTTTACCCTGATCCTTGGCCTAGCCCTTTTAAATAAAGTTTTGGGTAGAAAACGCTAGTTGCTTAACATGGGTTGGTTAAATGGGTCTTATATGGAAATGATACATGGCTTATAGTTAATGTTTTGGGGTAACACAAGAACACCTGTTTTAATCGGAACATGGAGAACCACCCAAGAAAACATGTGCAACCACAATGTTACATGGCTCTGACCTTAGCCGAATAATTAGGTGTGTGATCATACTAGTGGCCCTTTTCCGAAAGGAGCAGAGGGGGATCCGGGTTGCAGGGGTATAGCCCGGCCCTTTTGGGGTAGTAGCCTTTGCTAAGGTGCTGACCACTAGGGAGGGTTATGGTCCGCCCTGATCTGTAACTATGCGGGTCGTTAGTCTTTTGCATGCCTTTGTAAAGGCTTCGTAGCGTCCTTATGCAATCACACCTCGGAAGTGTGGTATGGTGCTTGGCCAGCATCGCATGGTTGGGTTCAAAGTTCTTCGGAACTTTTACGCGAGCTGTGGGTAAAGTGTGCAAACTTCTGCAGAGTGTAAAACTGATCGATCAGCCGTGCTCACGGTCATGAGCGGCTTGGACCCTCACATGATTAATAAACTTAAAGACGAGATAAATCGTGGTGGTGAAGCTCGTTGAGCTTGGGTTGTTTTGGCTTTTAAGTTTTTCTTAAGTGGGATGGTACGAACTTACACTTAGTAATTAGGTGTTCTATAATTAAAACTTGACCAACATTAAAATGCTAACCGCTGCAAAACCTTAGCCTATCCTTGATAGCCTTGCATTTTCCCCCACTTGCTGAGCTCCAACCATAAGTGTGCTCAGCCTTGCTTATCGCTGTTCAGAGGAAAACTTTGGAGGGGAGTTCTATGATGACTTCGATGAGCTGTGAGGCTTGCGGACCCCCAGTCAAGTGCCTGTGGGAGCGGAAGACGAGGACTCGACGAGTAGTTATCGTTTTCCGTTGTTAGAGACCTTCGAGTCTCCCCGCATGAGTGTAATAAGAGGTTAAACTTTGAAATACGTTTGTATACTGTTTATGGTATTTCACTCATTTTTGTCTATCATATGTGTGTGAACTGATCTTGGCGCACATATGAGATGCACTTGGTTCCTCTTCGGAAATCAGGTGTGACAGCTCATGTTATAATGGATATTAAGTACCACTTTTAGTCGTTAATATTCTCGTGAATAAAGGAGCATTTGCATTTCTTACACACATTTTAGTTAAAGAATAATGTAGTTCCACATATCCTAGAAGATTATGTGATTGCAGGAAAATACATACAAAAGGAGTGAGAACCCATCTTCTATGGGCCATTCATGTCACCTCATCTGAGGAGTGGCTACCACACAGGATCCTACGTGTCCTTGACACGTCATCTATCCAAGGGAGGCAAGCTCTGACGAATCAGAGGTCAACACATGGATGTCACTTGGATTAGAGGGCCCACACGGGAGCAAATCGACTCAAAAACTTATGTGCACCAAGAATCTACGCAAGGGCCCACTTGGAGGTCAATGTGCAGAAGATGGAGACGAGTACGAGTGGGCCCACAAGGGGTTCTGCTGAACCGACCTTTTGTCGGCTCATCTCAGCCCTCCACGTGGCGCTTCCTCGTTAGTCCAAGGCTCTATTTTGGGGGTGCATTCGATGTTCCTCTGTGACCCTCCCCTTCTATAAATAGAAGAGGACCTCCTCACTTCTAAACACACCACTTTGCTCCTCCTCTCTCACTTTTAGTTTCCAAGGCTAGGGAGTAGGTTAGAGTAGTTCTTCAGGTTCCAAGTCTTCTTTTGGATCTTGGTATGAGTGCTCTTGTATCTTTATTTCTTTGTATGACTTCAATCTACTTCAGTTATTCAGGTATTTCATATAAAGTAGTGTTGCATGCATAGGTGATATGTTCTTGTGTTCAACATTCGTTCATCATTTAGAGGCTCATTTCATCATGAATGAGACCCTTTGATCAAGTTAAAGGATGATTTTATCATGAGTTTTTTGTTTGTTCATAAGTTAGAGGCTTGTGTTCTTCACGAACACGACCCTTCGATTTATACATGCACGTAGAAGTTCTCGTATCCATTTGTATGCATAGCCTTAGTTTGATCTTGTTAGTTACACATTTCTATTGTATGATGTTCGTATTTAAGTTATAGTACTCGATCTAAGTGACCGATTATATGGTGTCTCTGACCTGGGTCACAATAGCTTGGGCTGGTCAGGGTCCAGTTGACAATAATGCAAGCATGGTGCTTGGGTTGGACAGCTATGTTGGTTATGAGCTCACCCCACGTTTAGATAGAGTTTGGCCACAGTAGTGACAACCGTTAGACCCTTTGTACTCCTCCGCATTCGAGTAGAGCTGTAGGAGTTCTGAAAGTAGCAACCGAGTTGTCGTATAAAACCGGCACGGGTGCTATCTCCTGTTTGTACCTGGGTGCAGGACTGACGTTTCATGCAGCTTTTTACATTTGTGTATCTTTCTTGTATGGCTAACCTTTAGGTGTATAGTACATTAGAACCTAGAGCTAACTTGTATGTTGCTCCCTATGTCGTAGTGTTCTTTGAGAGCAAGCATTGTGTGTCACACTAACCCTTATCATATTATCCTTACCCCTGTATTTGAGTGTTGTATCTTTCTCTATCCATGATATATATTCATTTGCAATAGTGTAAGTCTTGTTATCCGACCTCGCCTTCCTTGGATTCGATACCTTTTGGAATGCTACAATGGTAGATCCGTGGGCTTACGAATTCTCTTGTGATTGTTAGGATTACCACTGGTCATTTCTGGCACCATTGCTAGGAAAACATAACTTAGAAGCGACGTTAAGAAATGCCAATAGCTTGCAAAGGATCTCATAAACTCACTATCTCAACCCAACTCAAGGATATGTCTTGAAACACATAAATCTCACAAAGAGATGTTGGGGAGAGCCACAAAGGCTTTGGCTTGTCAAAGAATGGCTTAGAAGCTCAGCAATGGCACTAGAATCAGCAACCCTTCACAGGGGAGGGTGTGGAGTATAAATACTCTACTCAAGGGAAACTAGACATTAGAGCACGAGGCACACCGGACAGACCGATGTTTGAGAAACTAGTCATTGTCTTGGGGTGACCAGTCAGACTGGTCCCCTTGACCAGTCAAATCGATCCCCTTGATCGGTCAGGCCGGAGTTAGTCTCAAAACACTTTTTTCTCTCCAACACTTCGCCAAAGAGATGAAGTAGCTCAGGCTAGGTCAGATGGAACTGTTATCACACTCCAAGGCTCTCAAGACTATGTCTCACAACAGTTTTCTAAGAGCACTTTCGACTTGGTCATCAAGCTAATGTTGCATCCATCTAGATAGTATGACATTCCAGTACTCAAGAATAAATAAAAATACCATGCCAACCTCTTGAGCTTGAATATCTTCAATCTTGTCACACTTGAACAATTTTTCACTTGAGGGCTTCCAACATTGCTATTTTCTTGAGCACGTCCATGCTTGAGCTAGTGACTTAAGATTCTTCTATCAAAGATAAGAGTGCACACTTTAATCTTGAAGTTACTCCATATTGTCAACCATAAAAAAAGTGATGCATCACATTGCTTCCCTCGGTAAGGATTGGATATGATTATTCGAGACCCCACGGATACTAGATACTTCACCCTAGCAAAAACACTAATGTTAGCCACACTAACCAAAGATTGCTTATAGTACCTCACTCCAATCATCTCGGTTGATCTCTTCATCACTTACCCTAGCCACATTGAGTTTCGCTTTGGTTCATCAACGAATAATCTTCATTTTGAAATCACTTCAAATGCATATTCTTGATTGACAACGATTATACAATCTTCCAATTAAGGATCATCAATTAGAGAGACATCCTTGTATCCTTTTGCAATCACCATATGAAGCCTTGCATTATCTCTTGTGAAAAACACCATTTCACTCTAAATGATCCATTTTATTTGTACACAAGTTGTCACATGAATTCGAGACCTTGTAGATCATTCTTAAATCATACTCCAACATTATCTTTAATTGAGCTTGTCATTAATCAACATTTTGCACATGGGATCACATACTTGCTTGCTTTCAATGATGTGGGCCATATTTATTCATCTAACTGAGTGAACCAAAATTACATCATGAATCATTAAAAATTTGCTCACAATCTTTAGCAACCAAGTTTTTCCTTTAATCTCTTTATCATACAATTTACCAAAATCCACTTAGGGGCTTATATGCACTTTCAGTGCCGAGCAGGGATGCGGAAGCCTCTTCACCACCTGGATCTGCGTCTTCGTCATTCCACATTACCCGTCAAGCTCCTCCCCGCGGAGCATCTAGGGTAGAGCCTCACCCACCATCGCCAC
This sequence comes from Cenchrus americanus, assembly GCA_947561735.1. Classification (NCBI taxonomy): domain Eukaryota; kingdom Viridiplantae; phylum Streptophyta; class Magnoliopsida; order Poales; family Poaceae; genus Cenchrus; species Cenchrus americanus. The sequence continues at coordinate 101,932,638 of OX387245.1, read as the reverse complement.
AGCTAGGGTTCACGGGTGGTGGTTGAGCTGTTTTGATTGGGCAAAGGGTGAACATGTCAGTGGTATGTGTAACTAGCAAAGGGGCAGTGGCATTTTTGTCCAAACACAAAAAATGGGTAACCTTGAACAGTTTTTTGTGGTAGAGGCTAGAGAAACGAACAACAATGTCAAATAGGGGTGAAACTTGAAGTAAGTGTCAAATAGGGAATAAAAAAATCAAGGTCAAGAAAGGGATGGTTAACTTTTTTAGGTCAAATAAGGAATAATCGATCTAATGGTCGGTGTTCAGAAGTTGGGTATTTCTAACTCCTCCTGTAGTTGGTGCTCGTATTCCTCATGAATAAACTGAAAGCCAAAGTTCATTTTAGCTCTTCACACAAGAGAACTAAATTCTTCTTAATAAGTACTTGAAGGGCATCACCAAGCAATACAATTGTGAAGAATATGTTAATCTTTAAGGTTAAGCCTCCTACATGGCTTTGCGTCAATTAATGAGATCTCAATTTTTTTTCAACTTAGGAAGTTTGTGAAGGCATTGATCTCACCTCAAAGAGGAAGGAGGTCAAATTCAAAAGTGGGTACTATTATGGTTGAAAGAAGCCCAGTTTCTTTAATTACAAGTTCCTCAATGATGATGTATGAACCTGGACGGACCCAAACTTCGACAAACAAATTTATTCTATTCATTCCTGATATATCTAGAAGTTCCAACTATGAGAGGCAAATTTGCTATCATAGTACCCAAAATTGCAAATGTTTACTAATTAATTTTTTATTGATTTCATGAAATTTCTATTCAACCTTTCTAGGAAACATCCCTATCCTTTTCAATGGAAACTAATTATTAGACCATACATGAACCCAATTAGATTGTCATTTGTCAATTTCCGGTTCTCCATTCTTGATTTCAAGTGATTCCAAGAGTCAAGATGCACTAATTAACCCTCAACAAAATTGAGCCACAAGCCGTTCATGAATCGGCCTAGTTAGACAACTATGAAATGATTTTCATGTGCTTCTAGTGTGCTCAAATGGGCGAGGTATAGGCTGTGAGTACCAAAAACTAAATTCGAAATATTGGTCAAGATCTCACTGGGAATTTTCAAAAGGAGTTGTCTATATCACACTCGAGCACTTTTTCCTCACCACACTCAATTTTTTCCTTTATACGGATAAACATTCATGGGATAAATGTCCTTCGTCTACCTATATCTAGGTTCTCTCCTACCTCTTGCTTCAACCCAAGCCGTCATCCTGTAGTGCCCCGACCTTTGCTGCGGTGGGCTAGTGTCTTGTTGGAGCTCTGTGGCGGCACCCTTATACCCCGCTCCTGCCACTATCGTTGTCGCCATCGCCCCAGACCACTAGTTGTCCCCCACCGCTCGGAGCGGTCGTGCCATGGCTATCGGCTCACCACCCCCAAACCTACCTTCCTCCCACTATCTTCCTTCTAAGCCTAGCAATGGAGGAGATTGTAGGAGCCCAAGACGTCGTACGTCAAACATTTAATCTTGTTGGAGGAGAAAGAGGTCTTTGATGGGTCAGTTAAGCAAGAAGCAAAGTTCAAGTGCGAGGGGGCTCGGCGGTAGCCCTCGTTGTTGACGAGGCTACCCACCATGGTTCGAACCTTAACGGTTCGGCCGAGGGGTTTAATTATTCCACAACAGACGAATGTGTGTGTGGTGGTGGAGCGGTCGTTATATGACCCTCCCGAGAGTCTGTTGTTGTCAAAAAAAATTCACTTGTTCATCCCACGCTAAAGCATTGGTCTAAGACCAACTAAATCTCGTGTATGCTGTGAAGCCGCTGTGTATGGGGTAGAATAGGGGTTCGGGGATTTTTTTTTTGCAACTTGTATGAGAAGGTCATCTTAATACAATGTTATTGGGATAGTCTTACCCTTCGCATGTCGAGTTTTTTAAAAAGAAGTAGTTGATGGGTCAGTTAAGCAAAAAGCAAAGTTTGTGTGCGAGGGACAAAGCAAACGTGCGCTCGTGTACCATATTTAGCTTTCCCCTTTCAAAAACCGCCATCCCCTCCTGTCATCGTCCTTCATGTCTTTCATTAACTACCGGTTTCCACCCTCCGGTCATCTTTTAACCCCCGCACCAAACAAAACCTTGAGAGACGACAACAGAGGCCCACATCATATAATTGCACGTTAGGGAAGTTGCTTGGACATGTACGTGATGAGTCATACAAAATCGTACATCCCGCGCCCTACATATATACTGCAGAGACCGCACAGCTTGCATATGTTTTTCACCCTTGTCTGCCTGATGATCCACTTGCATGCTTGTCCCTACAGTGCACCCCCCATGTAGCCGCCATAGCCATCTGCATCGATCGAGCCCAATAATGCCTTCATCATTCCATTCCTAACTCCTCCATACCGCGCACACCAACGCCACGCAGCTACCTCTAGCTAGGGCAGCTCCCTCCTACGAGTAGTATTACTTTGCTAGCCTAAAGCTTCTGCAGTGACGCAACAGTGGCAGGTTGTCAGCGACGACGCCATTGCTCTGAATGCTGTGTGGCTCATGCTCTCTCTCCCCTACAGAGTCACTACTCACTACTAGCCATAAACAAACAAACCAACACACAAAACATGTCCTAGCAGCAACACAAGGCCTAAAAGCTTCACTCGCTCACATCTCTTTCTGCTTCCTGTGCGCGCACACAGACCACACCGGCCGGCCGGCCCCTTTCGCCATCTCTAACTTTCCCCCCCTTTCTTTCTCGATCGATATTGCCTTTCCTTCCCCTTTTAAGCCTTGATCTAGATGCACACACCTCCACACATCAGTACTGGGAATGGACACACACTACTCTACCTCTTGATCTGAAGATCTGTTCATTTCCAGAGTAGTAGTTTCCACATATTGTTAGATCAGAGGCAAGCGAGGAAGAAGATCAAAGAAGCAGTAGCAGTGGCAGTATAGCGCGCTAGAACTAGCTAGATCTCGTCTCTTGCTAGCTACGAAGCTTGTACAAGCAGTGCGCAGATGTTACCTTACCCTAACCCTCACCATTTCGGCGTCGTCTCCCGCCAAGAACCTCCACACCCAAACCCTACCGGCTTCCCCATCATGCTTCCGCCGGCCGCGCATCTGGATCAGCACTACGCCGACCACTTCTTCCCCGGCCACGCTCACCAGTTCAATTCCGAGACGCTGGAGGCGGTGCTGAGGCCGCCGCGCGCCGCTCCGGGGTGCGAGGCCACCGTGACGGCGCCCCAGGGCGGTGGAAGAAACGGTGCAGCCGCCGCCGCCGGCAGCGGCGGCGGCGGCCAAGGCCACGCGAGGGCGCGGAAGCGGCCGTTCCGGACGGACAGGCACAGCAAAATCCGGACGGCGCAGGGCGTGCGCGACCGCCGGATGCGTCTGTCCCTCGACGTCGCGCGCGACTTCTTCGCCCTGCAGGACCGGCTCGGCTTCGACAAGGCCAGCAAGACGGTGGACTGGCTGCTGACCCAGTCCAAGCCGGCCATCGACCGCCTCACCGAGCCCTCTCAGCGAAGCGGCGGCGGTGACGCCCCCTGCTTGTCGTCCCCGACGTCGGAGGCGCCTGACGGTTCAGGTAAGAGGGGAGGGGTTGCAGAGAAGGCGGGGCCCAGAAATGGTGGATCGGCGTTCATGGAGCGCGGCGGACACGAGCTGGACTACCGCCTCGTGTCCGCCGCGCCGATGCTCGGGGAGTACTACTACGCCGGTCTCAGCGAGATGATGAGCAACAACGGAGGAGAAGAAGGCGACGACGACGGTGAGTACGAGGAAGACGGCGATGATTTCCTGGACGGTATGCAATATTAGCAGCAGCTTGTTGCATGGTTTTCTACGTACTAGCTAGTAACTATGCTGGTAGTAGCTTATATTTAGGTCTTGATCCGGCAAGCACTTCACTGTTGTTAGTTAGTAATGCATATGTACTCCCTTTTAAGCTACTATAGTACTGTTTGTGCAACTTGATCTAGCTTGTGCTTTGATTTCACTAACTATTAATTAAGCAATAATATATGTGATCGGTTTTAATTTCATCTTGGTTTAATTGCTTATATATTTGGGCATTCTGGTGGGTTTCTGTTTATGAAGGTCATATACTGGTAGCTAGGAAATGAAGCTAAGGTTGCTTGATTGATGGAATAATCTCATGGGTTGCATATGTGAGTGTGTGGCGGCATAGATAGTTCAATGCATAGGCACTCTAAATTACTTAAGGCTTTATCTATGTCTTCCAAACTTGTAACCTGATAATGAAGTAAAATCAGAAGATGCTATTAATGGTCAAACATGTGAATATAACGAGATTTATGCAAATTAAAATTTTCCCCAACTATATTACTTTGTCCTTTCGTATGCCAGCTAAAATTTTCCTAATTTTATATTAGTTGTGCAAAAAGCGCAGAGATAACACATGACATGCATCATATCCTTTTCATGGTACGGTAATATCCCATATATATAGCATCCGCGCTACTGTACACATGCTCATCTCATGTATCTTTCCAACTGCAATCGTTTGCATGCATGGTGCGTTTTCTCGATTTTGATGGTAGGTTAAATATCATCTAAACCAAGGCCCATACGATTTATAATAAAAAATCACATCGATTCAATACATAAGAAAATAAGTGAAATTTATTTTTTTAGTATTTTTTGTTTTCAGTTCTTATTGGGTTTTAATTTCAGTGGTTGGCATGCCAATTCTTAGGTCAAGAGGCACAGAGGAGTGCACTGATGAATTACTGAAACTTCAGGAAGATAATGTGGTATACCAAACAAAAATACTTGTCACAAATGCTGACAAGGGTCTAGATAAAACTAAAAGTTCAGCCAGTAAATTACTTGTCAAATTTAACAAGTACTCCCTCCGGTTTGGTAAAGGAAGACGTTTAGGACAGCGACACGTCTCCAAAGTGCAACTTTGACTTCTTATGTTTACAAAAATAATTATTAAAAACTAACATATGTACACTTTTATGAAAGTATTTTACAAGACAAATCTACTCATGTAGTTTTCACATTTCCAAACTCAATAATTTAAAAGTTATTCATGATTTATATATTCCCAATGTTTGACTCAAATCTTGTCCAAAACGTCTTCTTTTACCAAATCGGAGGGAGTACTGCTTCAATTTCTAGGAATCAATATTTCATAGACAACACAAGTTGACCAACAGTCCTGGTTTTTTGTGGTATAGAATCATTTGGTTTCGTTTTTTTGAACATCTGTTTCACATGAACACCACGTAATCAAAATACTACATGTTCTAGAAAAGTGGAATAATAGCAAAGATAAAAAAAACCTTTGCTGTTATTTGTTTCATGTTTCTTGTAGGGCCAAGCTTTGATTAGTTGTGGCTTAAAACTATGAAAGATAGCAAATCGTCCACTTTTAGTAGCCAGAACACAGCTTTATTTTAAATCACACTGTCACTTTTTAATAAAAGGTTACTACTCAATTCAAATGTTTAATAATTTTTAATTATAAAAGCAGCATATATATAACATCATAATCATAACCTTTTTCAGAATGGTAAATTAAAGATGGCACGTGTAACTAGTTGAATAGAAGGGGGGAAGTTATTGGTTTTCACACTGCTCATCACAGATAACTAAATTCTCAAATATCAGTATATGCACTACAAATATTGCAGTAGGTTTTGTCAATTATAAGTTTAAATAGGAAGCAGTGGTAAGCTGCTTTTTGCAGACAGTCTCGAACCCAAAACGATACTATCTAAGCATTGCAAATACTTAAAGATATACAGAATTATGGTTGTGCTTTTATCTTTACATTGTTTATTGTCCAACGGGTATAAATTTAATCTTAGCCTTTATTTTCCTAATAACGAACTTTTACACAAATGATCAAAAAAGTCACCCACAAACGAATGAACAATATCCTCTTTTATTTTGAATTCCTAATGAACGTTTACACTCCTATATACTAGCTACTGTCATGCTTGATTTATTTCCATCTTATTTTTGTTTCGCCTTTGTTATATATGTTTATCATACTAGTCGTTTAAGTTATATATATTGCAATTTCTCTGTCAAACTATCCTTGTCGGATTTTGCCTGAGTTGATTGACATAAATAATATTTCTGATGGTTTTCCTATACTGTCACATGAAAGAAAACTTGCATTGGTTCCAGTAGACACTAGTGTATGTAGATGCACCCACTCCATTCATGGTTTATTTCTAGAACGTAATGCTTAACTTTGTCCTACCATTAATTCATGTGCAAAGGAGATGGCATATGTCCTTGTATGAATTTGGATGGGGCCGATCAATTTCTAAGTTCTACCATCTTGCTTCTTGTGATCAGGAATACGATGAGCATATGTATGCGACCCTTCTAGCTTTAACTAAATTAACCTCCCGCATGCAGCGTGCATAGATCACAGTGGATCTCGCATTGTGGCTAGATATATATTCTGTATTTCTTATCCCCATACATATATATATACCTAATCTACATCTGCGTCGTATTATACCTTTTCTGCCCAGCGTTATATATATACTGTATGTAGTTCTGAGCATAAGGTGGCGCCACCACCAAGTTTTGTAAGCCAAAAAAGGGATTGTTTTGGTATGTTTTTGAAAGATGAGAACACGACGCTATCTTTATATCAGTTTTGACAATAAGACTGATCTCAGTGTGGGTGCATGCATTTACATAGTGCATGTGGACAATATATAATATGGATCGGTCGCATTGGCTAAGCAGATTTTTTTTTTGTGGCCGGGGGGGGGGGGGGGGGGGGGGCGCTCCGCTCCTGCCCCGCTATTCTGATCTATATATAGATATAGAGGTAGCGCTCATGTTCTGCGAAAAAATAAATATCTAATTAATTTTCCACAGATAGAGTCTGTTGTTAGATATATAGTGTGATTAATATATATGGTTGAGAAGGTCATGCGCATCTGCTTGTTGTGCACGCCCGCACGTCATGTAGCACACACCGATAATTGATTATTGATGTACGTACGCACGCATCACTGCACGCACGTCACGCAACGGCCAACAACGGTGACACTAGCTCCTGCCTACTACCAGCTACTACCATATACTTGTAATAATTCGTAGCTGTGTTGCGTAGCTCTGTTACTCCGACAACAAGAGATTTTCAATACGAGCTAGTAGGAGTTGTGCCGTAGCAGCTCTGATCGATCTATAGCTACTAGGTCTCTCTCGATCTGCTTGTAGCTAGGCACACTACGCAGATCATGGTTCTCGGTCTCGGCTTGCGGCCAAAGCACTGTTGCAGCAGTTGCATTCGCATATGCCGCCGCAGCGCATACAGCTCGGACTCATGGCGACTTGGCGAGAGGGGGGCCAGCAGCAGCAGGCCCGTGATGGTCCTGATGGAAGCGCGTGTGCGCCGGATATTGCCATTGGGTTGGGGGAAAGCCCGGTCTCCCGCCGACGATATGATGCGCTAGCGAGCAGAGGCGGCCGCCGTCCCGCCGCGCGCGCGCGCACGTACTGGTACGGTGGAGGAGGACGACGACGACGACGCGGGCGAGCGAGCGCAAGGGCGCGCGTGAGTGACCGCGTGGTGGGGGTGCGGAGGATGTGCGGCTGTGTGTGTCGTGTCGGCGCGCGCGGCCGGCCGGCCTATATATAACAGCTGCGGGAGCTATAGCAAACCCTACTAGCTTAGCTAGGGCATATCTGGACATGGCGACGTGCGTAGCCTCGGCCCCGTGTCTTCGGCAGAGCTTGATTTGCTGTCTTCTCTCCCCCTGTGCGTAGTCCGAGATTGACGAGCTGGCAGCAGTACGTCGTCTCAGTCAAAGCAGTATTTTGACCACAACGACAATCAAGAACGACTAGTATAGCATTCTCAATCAATATAACCGCCTTCGATTCGATTTCATATATACTATATCTCCCTCTGTCCCGCTTTATCTGTCGCTCACTGATAGGCGACGATTAAAACGGAACATGATTCCCTGGCGACAATTAGAAGAACGGGTGGGAGTACTGGTGGGCGATGGGGCTTTCAGCCCCCTCGCTCCTACTATTGCTGACTTGCTGTAGCCATGGAGCCCTTCCTAACTCCTAAGCCCATCTACAAATTTACATCTATTGAAGTTTGTGAGTAGAGGCTAGAGATAGAAGAAGGTGATGGAAAGAGCTCCTAACATTTTTATAGATCCGCCACTGGTGTGTGTACAGTCTAGAAATATGCATGTCCGAGGGAAACTGGCAAGGGAAAACAGAAGTCGAAGAAAATCGTACAAAATTGGTTCTACCAGGAAAAAATGTCCTAAAACTTTTGAGAGAAAGGAACAATTAGATCTTTTTAGATGTATTAATGCCACCTAATGTTCTTGTATTTGATAAACCTAATTGTCCTTGGCTGGTTATTACTAAGGTGCAAAAATGATCATTTCATGGCATTGTGACCTCGATCATTATTATGGATTAAAAAAAAACTCGACCTGCAAGGGTAAGACTACTCCACGAGCATTATATTAAAAGAAGACATGTCGAGAAAATTCCACTACCCCACCATACACAACGTCACTGCAGCTCATGTGAACAAGGCAGGCCTTAGACCTACTTTGGTGTGGGGCAAGAGGCAATTTTTTTCAATGCACACATAAGACCAAGTTTAATAACACGCTGCAAACCGGTGTATGTATACGTAGAGCAATGAGGAACGAGGAGAGAGAGAGGCGGGCATCTCGTAACACGCTCGCTCTCAGCTAGCGAATACGCATCAGCACTGCTGCTGAAGGGGCTGTAGCGCATTAAATATCAGCGGGACCCGCACCAACGCGCAGCCACGTCAAGGAGCCTTGCAGACGGCAGTGAGCGAAATCATTAAACTTGCTCTAAGTGCGCCAGCTCGATTCGGCCGCAATTCGCCCCAAGAGGGTTCAAACCCCGGCCGACAGGGTGCAAGGTAGCAGCTATGACGAGTAAAGACAACAGTGATTTTGTTTGGGGCAACAGTGTCATGAATAATTGAATATAGAGAAGTGTCACTTGTCGTTTGATTAGGATTAGAGATTAGAAATCAGTGACGTAGTTAAATTATTTCATCTTAATACAATGATAAGTACCTCTCCTGCGTATTCGAGAAAAAAACTATATAATTAATGAATAATGGTCAAAGGTTCATTTGCAGGCTTATACTAGTCATAGCCATGCATGCAAGTTGCAAGTTAATGATGTATTGCAAACAGATTTTTTTACAAGATTTTGTTTAATTTGCATGGCGCTGCATGCCCTGCATGTATCAGCAATTCAGCACAAGTATAAAAAAAAGTGGCGCTGGCCTTGGGAGGGGCCATGTTTTGGCGCCTGCGTACACAGTGCCGGGCCGTGTCTGCGGCTGACAGTCTGTTCGGTTGGCTGGTGGCTGATGGCTGGTGCTAGTTTGTTCTGAGAGAAGAGTACTGCTGGCTGGTTGCTGGTGGCTGATTTGTTCTGAGAGAAAAGTACTACTGCCTGATAAGCCAAGCGAACACGACGGACTCACTATGAGTGACGTCCTAGTAGACTCCCAGTTCCAGACCAGGGGCGGATTTGGGCCTAGGGCCACTAGGGCCATGGCCCTAGGCGTGGCCCAAATCCTCCCTTATAACCACATGAATTTTTAGGGCCTAATCAATCAGTTTATGGTCTAGCTTCTAGATGTTTGGTCACTGGTCAGCCCGGCCCCGCGCGCAACCGATGAAGTTGTGGCCCAAAATTTCCCTCCCCCTCGCCTCGCGGGGAGGACTCAAGGCTCGCCGACGACCGGTGCCGCTGCCGGAGTGACGGCCTCGGATCCGCGTCTTTGCGCCGCGCATCAAAATCATGAAGCATGTTGCTGTCGTCCCCTCGCGTTTTCTAGCCCCTCCCCTTCATCTCGGCTCGCCCCTCACCTAGCGAGGCTAGTAATACAACTACCGGCGCGCGGTGCGCACCCTCCTAATCTCTCCAATCCGGCAAATTGCGACGAGCGACGGCGGCGCGGGCGTCGGTGCTCCTGCGCATGCGGCCAAGGTGAGCAGCAAGCATCGGCTAGGCGAGTAGCAAGAGTAGAGCACTTCAGCTGTAGCGTCAGAAGCACAGCAATGTGTGCACCTACAATTTGTTTTGCCCTTCAATCGTTTTCGTAGTACTGCTGTGCAGCTGGGTAATGAGTTCACACATTGCTCTACTTAGTACTAAATTAGAAATCTAACATATGTAAGCATTCTAAGCCGAATACATACAAATCAATGTTTTTGAGTCACACGTACGAATCAATTATGTGAAGCTTCTCACTGTACGGGCTAAGTGCAGGATTGAAACGAGCGAGAAGCTAGCAGCCTTCCTTCTATGTTTCGTGAATCCTGATTACTGAATTTCAAACAATCCTTGTTCCTTAGACAGTTAGACACTGCCCATATATAGCTAACTTCTTACATTGAAGAGATTGTCCATGCTTAAAAATTGAAATGGTTCATATATGATACATGCGGAATTAAACGTAGATTTCTAATGAGGTCATTAACACCGTCATTGATTCAGTGAAATATATATGGGTTCTATGCGGGTTTGCAGCATGGGCCAGCCGCCAGCCCAGTGGGTAGTAGGTTAACAACCTAGCTTGGTTTGATAGCGGCCCTAGGCGTGAAAGTCCACCAGCTCCGCCACTGTTCCAGACTCCCAGTACGTGCGATGGGACTTACCTGCAGCTGCCGCACGCAGGCGCGCACGTCTTCGCCTGTCCGTGCGGGGCGTCGTGACGGTGATCCCGACTCGTGTGAGTCCTGTCGCCGCCGCCCCCCGCCCGGCGGCGCCGGCGGCGGAGTGGCCGGCCCATCCCGCACGACCAGCTCCTTCTCTCCTCCTCCGCACGGGCCAAGGCTTTGCTGCACACAGACAGAAGAGCTGAACTTCACTCACGGGCCGAATTTGTGGAAAAAAGACCGCGCCGCTGTGCGGACGTCGTGGGCCGGGAGTCCTATAAGTTTTTTTTCCAATTAACCTTCCAGAGTTCCAGCTTGCAAACACATGATCAATTCTAACCTAAAAATAATAATGCAAACACATCCACAGCTTTGAAGTTCGGGAATGGTTTGGTTTTAAACCGGTTTTAATAGTTTGGTTTTTAATTAGTGTTAGTTGGTTTGGTGGATAATGTGGATGTATATATATATATATATATATATATATATATATAGAGAGAGAGAGAGAGAGAGAGAGAGAGAGAGAGAGAGAGAGAGAGAGAGAGAGGACATGGATATTCACCACGCTGTGTGGTGAATATTATTTAGCACCCGCCATTTGCATGGACGGAACTCTGGTAAGGTAGGGTAATCACATAATTACTTTTTTCTCAATCCTATGGGAGTAAAATCAGATGTAGGTGATTTCTCGAATCCATTTTTCAGTATTTTTTTAGTTCCAACAGATTTGCCCGAATCATGTTTGGGGGTTCCACGACGGCCCAACACCGCTACTGCCCACCGAAGAAGCTCTGATGAACCCTTATGATCATGTAGTTACTTTGTTTATATCTCAGGCAGTAAAAATCAAATATCATTAACACGCACATGGTTTTGCATCCAATTTTACATCTCTCGAGTCTTCAACATGGTGGAGTGAGTACTCATGAGTACTCCGGAGCAGTAAAAATGTCAGGCATGGTGGAGCGGCAGAATCCAATGATTACAAAAGTAAATCGATTCGTTTGTGAATCGGAGCATGACATGCAAGACAACAAACCACTCGCATGACATACGTTCAAACAAGTGGTTAAAGCGAGAGAAATTCCAGGGTGTTGTCAAGTTGACATGCATGTACGATAGTGAAAAAATTAAGGATTGTAGTTAATGCTCCATGCCAATTTGTTCGAATTACTCTCTTAGTTCTCAAGCAGTAAAAAGTAGGTCCCAAGTGCAATCTCAGGTTGCATCGGGTGGTTTTGGGCTGAAATTTTTACTGCTTCCTACCTCGCTACTTGATATTTGTTTCCACTGTTCAATAGTTAGTGGCTGTTTGTGTCATGGTTCTAGCAGATCACGGCACATCAAAAGCAAAAATTAAGGGCGTTTACACATTAATAGCTGGAACATGCATGCATCATATATAAGGTACCAAGCCATGAATGCTCTCCAATTGATTACGTGTGTGGTGATAATTATCATTATTTTTCAAGTAAAGGATGCTTGATTTCCTCCAGCTAATTACTTGCAGTGATAATTTTCATTATTCTTCATGAAGATTACCCCATACATGATGGCTTTAGGCACATCAGTTTCGGTAGTATGCAGGGTAGTCTGCCTGCAAGCATGAGCCCTTCTTGTAGTGCATGGTGCAATGGTGAGAGAGTAATTATAAAATTAGAGTAATATGAAGATTTTCTTGGACAATTAATAATTATGCTTAGATTGTGCACATGCACATCACTAGTTTACCGTGGTGGGTGGCGCCAGCGGCGGGCCACCATCTTAAGCTCTAAAGTTCAAGCAGTTGAAAAAAATATTGTGAGGATATCTCCATTCGCATGCAAAGGAAAGGTGAACTGTTCCTAGATTTGCTCCAACTAACTAAATGTTGGGATAACTATGGAGGGTCAAAATCTCTCTCTGCTTATTTTCTTTATTTGTGCTAATAGCCGACTGAGTTGGTTACACGTGTCTGACATATCGTCCATACTCCCGAGCCTGACCAGCATAAGAGAGGAAGAAGTAATTTTGTCATTGAAAATTACTCATTTATTCATTGGAACATGTTGAAATTACAGATTTGTATTCTTGTATAGAAGCTTTTGGGTCACAAAAAATACTGTTTGCATGGTGAGAATTATTAGAAATATCTGGTGTGTGGCTAAGCGGCAGAATGCATGCAATGAATTCAAAAGGAAAATTTCCCCTAACATTAAAAGGTGAAATCGTTCATTTCTTACTCCTCTTTAATGAAAAGGAATAAATAGTCATATGAACCCTGCAGGCATTCGTTTTTACTCCTCGTGATTGAAAAGGAGAAAATTATCGTCAAGCAAAGTTTGGTGGACCTGTATTATTCCTCTATTGTATTATTTACTTTCATAAGATGTATGGGAGTTATTATTCATGACAATGGAATTTATGAATTACACAAATGTAATACTAGAGATAAGATAGTTACTCCAATCACGAATGACATTTCTAATTTTCGAAGAGAAAAAATCCAACATGAAATTTACAATTGAGGATATGCATGCAAGTAAGCATTAAGTACTTAAAAATCCATTAATCTCTTGTAGCAAGGGCGTAATTACAGCTTCAACCAATCGGATGAATACGAACATTTTTGTCACTAGAAAATTGTACCGGAACAAAAATTGGAGATCACAGTCAGCTTGATGGCAGCCATTTCCCCTGGGCAGCATCCTCCAAATACATCAGCGATTACTAGGGAGGGATAGCGGTGGCACCCGTATGTGGGTAGTGGCGGCACCCAAGCACGACTCACTTGCACTGTGGCAGCATGCCAATAATCTTCTTACGTTCGTGGAGGTGCTTTGGATTCATTTTTCTCTAGAAATATCCATTGAAACATGCGAAATTTAGCACTCAACAAAAATTCAACAGCATGATTTTACGCGGAAACATCTCGATTCCTCAGGATTTATCTCAAAACATAAAAAACATATGCAAAAAGCCACCTGTATACATTTTTACAACTTAGGAATGAAAAATAGTAATTATGTGACTAACAAGGCTAACCATAGGTCTAGGCGTGGCGCCGCTGCACGTAGAGTGCTGATTCGTGAAGACCGTTGGCGTAGGTTGATGGAGGGCCGTATAAGTCTCTCCATACAAGAACCGTCTTCTTGTGGCCACACAGGGAGAGTTCAAAGAAATCTGACAAGCTAGTGAAGGTGCCGACCGACAATCTTGTCGATGGGTGGTGCACCACCGTCACCAAACGGCCAACTGCAGAGAATGCTCGACATGGAAGAGAAAAAGGGAGCGGAAAGAGAGACTAATGAAAAATAGACATGCACTCCCTCTCTACTTTATAGCTAGTTCAACATGGAATTTTTTAACGTGTGTGCATGTAGTGTTGATTAAGTCAATTAATTATTCCAATGAATACATAAGTACATGAATGCATACGGTCAAAGGAGTAAATGATAAAAAACATTAACTACACTTGTGAAAATTTAACAACCATAGACGGAGCTACAGAGGACTAACGCCCGTTTGCATTGTTGAATACTCCCTCCATACCCACAATAGATGATGTTTAGGACAGGAATACGCATACCAAGAAGTGAGTAATTAGGGTAGAGTTTTCCTGGTTTGCCCTTATTAAATAGGCTCGCGGGTGCCTCCCAAACACAAGTAAATGTGGTCCCAACTGGTTAGTACAACGAAGCCTAAGAGGTGAGGTCGCGGGATCGACTCCCAGCAGCCTTGTTTTTTTGCCGTCGCGGCTATTTTTTGCATGGCGCTGTGCAAGCTGCATGCAGACGCGCGCTGAGACGCGTTTTTTCGGCTGGGGACGTGCATGGCGCGCTTGGGGGTGTTTTTTCGGTTTTTTTTGCTCGTTGGCGCGTTGGGGACGTGCATGGCGCGCTGGGCCATTTTTTTCGTTCGCGCGCTGCTCGTTTTCGTTCGCGCGCTGCTCGTTTTCGGTGCCGTTTCGTTTGCCGCTGCCGTAGAAGTATTTAACTACACCATGCCTTCACTTCCATCACGTCCAACACATTCCAGGGCACACAAATGGATCTCAACATTCCTTTAGAGGAAGAAGAAAACAACATTGGTAGCTTTGATTTGAACATTCCCATACTAGAAGATGATGAAGACATGAATGGTAATCCATTCTCTCGTTACTTTCCATTTGCATTTGATTTGTTTTAGTTTCCTCTTTCATGTCAATGTTTCCTGTAGGATTTGGCGCACCTGTACTGCAAGATGCTAATGAAGGCCTTGTTCTAGAGGATGGTGATGACGCCCCTGTAGTGGAGGATGGTGATGCGCACATGTTTGATCTAAACCTTCCACTAGATGAGTTTGGCGCGGTGGATTTTGATTTCGTTCAAAACAATCTTGGTAAGTAAAACTCAATGTGTTATTTTGTAAGCTTGCTGCATCTACCAAGCCGTGCAAGTAATTTTACTTTACTTTGTTCATGTAGAAGAAGCCATGGAAGCTCTGTTCAAGCAAACAACCCAAGAAACAAAGAGATGTCGGATGAGCTTAGAAAGCAAGTTTACCAAGCTTTGTTAGCTAGAAGCAAGAATGGGAAGCTAGGCAAGAAAGATACAAGTATTGTTGCTTGATCATTTTGGGTTACACATTCGGGCGAGTTCAACGTACGTGGAAGAGAGGTAAAACACAACTTGCAAATTTCATTCCGGTTGATGTTAGCGGTAGAAAGAAGGGTAAATGTGGTCGTAAGGCGGTCCACTCGTTAATTTGGAAGCATTGCGGAATGTTCCTCTCAAGGATAGAATGACCCTAGAAGATGTGTGTAACAAACTTAACATGCACAAATCAAAAATTCAGAAGTTATTGAAAGCAGGACTTATTAGGCGCCACTCTAGTACCATCAAACCATACCTCACTGATGCTAATAAAAAGGCTCGGTTGAAGTGGTGTATTGATATGATCGATAAGGATATCGTTGATGATCCAAGATTTAAGGATTTGTTTGACATTGTGTTCATTGATGAGAAATGGTTTTACATCTCTGCAAAATCTGAGAAATTTTACTTGCTTCCTGAAGAAGATGATCCCCATCGCACTTGTAAGAACAAGAATTACATTCCTAGGCTCATGTTCTTGTGTGTTTGTGCTCGGCCAAGGTTTAGGGATGGAGAGTGTATTTTTGATGGTAAGATTGGTTGCTTCCCACTTGTTACTTATGAACCGGCTCAAAGAGGTAATGAGAGAACGGGTCGTGTCCGTGGAGATTTGATGGTAAAGCCTATATATTCGATCACAAGAGATGTCATTAGAGAGTTCATGATCAACAAAGTATTGCCGGCAATTAGAGCCAAATGGCCAAGAGAGGATGTGGCCAAACCTATCTACATTCAACAAGATAATGCACCTTCCCATTTAAAATTGGATGATCCAATTTTTTGTGAGGCTGCAAAGCAAAATGGATTTGACATTCGCCTAATTTGTCAACCACCCAATTCTCCTGATTTTAACATCCTTGATCTGGGATTTTTTCGTGCTATTCAAGCCATTCAGTATAAGAAAAATGCCAGATCAGTTGAAGCTCTTATTCCAGTTGTACAACAGGTAAATTAATCAATTCTCTTCATTTTAGCATTCTTGGTTTAGGGTTTATACTCACTGAATTTTTTTTCAACACATGTAGGCATTCATGGAGTACAGTCCACACAAGGCAAACAAAATATTTGTAACCCTCCAAACTGTTTTGATGGAAGTCATGAAGATTAAAGGATTCAACACACTATGTGCTATATATATATATATATATATATATATATATATATATATATATATATATATATATACGGTCAAAAGCCGGACCCTGAAACTAAAAGCTTGTGTTCACATCTTAAAATTAGCGAATTTGATTAAAATTTGTTGGAGATGTGTCTTAGAAACATATTCTGCTAATTTATGCAGATTACCGTACCTAGATCTACATGGGGTCCCATGTCGAGAGCCAAACCCTAAAACTAAAAGCTCGTGTTCACACCTTAAAAATTTTAGCAAATTTAAAAAATTTGTTGGAGATGTCTTAGAATGACAGTCTACTACTTTGTGCATATTAGCATGCCTAGATCCACACGTGGGGCTCATGTAGAATCGGACCCTAAAACTAAAAGCTCGCGTTCACACATTAAAATTTTAGTGAATTAGACTGAAATCTGTTAGAGATCTCTTAGATTGACAGTATTCTACTTCATGCAATTTGGTACAGCTAGATCCACATGTTAGCCCATATTAAAAGCTCACTGTATGATCTATGGAAAATGGGTTTTAAGGATAGGATTGGTTTGAGACATGGGTTTGATTGGTTTGTGTTCTTTTACACCTCTTGATTAGTTTAGTTTATATATACACCAGAAATGGGTTGATTGGTGTGGTTTCAAAATAATTTTCTTTTATGTATAGTTTGATTTGGTTTTTGGGTTGCTCTCAAACTCTTGGTAACCTTACACCTACGGTGCCCTCCTGATGGGTGGGAGGTAGTCGTGGTGGGGGTGAGGGGTGTCGGTGGTGGTCGAGGGTGTGGCCTTAGGGATAGGGTTCCAAGGGATTTGAGGTTCGAGGTGTTTCATTGGTCCTTGTACCATGAAAGGGAGAGGGTCGAGGGGAAGCATATATAGGACTGGCATCGGTGATGATTCGATCGGCGACGGAGGCAAGGCGACATGGTAGTGCCGCCGGTCGGGCATAGTTGGATGAGCAGCGGGGATGTGACGAGAGGTTTGAGTTAGGAAAGGCAAACAGGAGGACAATGGTGACGGCGGGCGGGCGGGTGACGTGGCGACGAAGCAGTTGTCCGCTGAGGCGGAGGACGAGACAGTGGGATAATGGCCCGCCGAAGTAGAGGATATGAAAGGTAGAGGGAAAAAAGATTTTTTAGAATTACATAGTACAACGCAGACGCTCACAACACGTATGCACAATCACCCCTATGAACACACGTACGTAAATCCTACCCTTGTGAGCACCTTCGAAGGACTGAGCACCCGACAGATCTGGAGATTCTCGAAGTCATCATTGGCGCCTCGTCGTCGATGGGAACACCGTTTACCACTTAATGCATAACGTCGGTAAATTTGGAAAATCTAGGAAAAAGTGTGAGCACCAGGATTTGAAACCTGGTGGATAGCATCCCAATGGATTGTCCTACCATTGGACTGCAAGTCCATTCGTGAGGAAAAGAAAACAGTAATGCTTAGGAACGGGCATCCGGACGGTGGAGAAAAAATTGGACGACCTCCCCCGGACGCTCACGTGGCACAACCGCCTCCACATTTCCTCCTTTCCGTATCCTTTCAACCATCTGTTCTCCACCCACCATTTCTATCCTCCTCTCTCTCTCTTCTCGCACAAGACATCTCACTACGCAGGCCATGGATGAGGCAGGGAGCTCTGATCCAGCACGCTAGTGGAGCAGGCCTCGTGGACGGGCACAAGTCGTCGGGGAGGGGGTGGGACCGAGCACCGCCAGTGTAGCTGGGGTCGCCAACGGAGCTCTGCTCCGGGTGCGGGGGCGCGACCATGGCGGGGGAACTTCAGGTTCGAGGCTGCACGCCATCGTCGCGGGCCTCCCACCGCTCGCGCACCCATCCCGCGACCTCACCACCGCTGATACTGCCCAAGAGACCCGCCTCGCGTCATCTGTCGCCGCGGCGCTCGACTGCCCTAACGTCCTCGGCGGGGACACTACGCTCCACCTCGTAGTCCGGCTCCGGCTGCCCTCCCTCGTCTCTGCGCTTGCCGCCCGGGGGGGGGGGGGGACCCCACTGTAGAACCACGCGCGGGTGGGCCCACTCCAGGAGGTGTTGTAGGTCACACGCGGTCTGGCTCCGGCTGCCCTCTCTCGTCTCTGTGCTCATCGCTGTGGGGGGTGGACCCCAACTATAGAACCACATCGGGCGGACCCCACTCCAGGAGGCGTTGTGCCTGGGGTGCATGTGACAACCCGCCCAGGAAAATATCGTACTACTTCCTAAACCAATCCACTTTGGTCATTAAGCAGTAATAAAGTATCATCCTGTTGTTAGTCGCCGGGTTAACGCCTGGTAAATCACTTATATAGCAACAAGGATCGACATATATGCATTAAAACTCACGCGAAGGCGAGTCCAGAGATACAACATAATTAACAACAGAAATTCACCCCGAAGGGTTTAATTATTACAAACCGAAGTTTTTGACATAACAACGTAGTTCAGAGTTTTTAAAACAACGGAATTAAACTAAGCGGAAATCGAGAACACCACGGGAGGCCAGCCATGATGCCTTCATTCGTCGTCCTCCACCCACTCCAGCTCCCAGCGGGGCGGGATCTCTCTGGGCCACACATCACCAAAGGCATTACCTGGAGCAACAGATTATAGCAAGGCTGAGTATACTGATACTCAACAAGACTTACCCGTCGGTGATAACTACTTCACCAACTCTAGACATGAAAGGCTTTATGGCCACTGGGTTTCTTTTGCTGAAAAGTAACAAAGAGTATGTCCTTACTTTCAAGATTTAAGCACGAGTTCTAGTGGGTTTATCTTTGTATAAATTAGCCAATCTAGTACAAACAGAGTTGTACAATACAATTAAACAAGCATAATATTCATCAACTTCCATCATTAGGGATCTCATGGCTAGTGGAGTAAGTAGTCTCAGATGACGGTGAGAGCCCGACAACCGATTGATTCAAACCTTGCAAGGTAGACCTAAACACACGGTGGTATGCCACGCGAGGACAACCACCAAACGGTTCCGAAAAATCCTTGGGTCGGGATAAAAGGCCACAGTCTTTGGGGTCGGGTATCTGGACTACCCCGCGAGGCAGCCAGACTCACACGTGCACCGCCGGTAGCTAGCCGTGAGACGCATCCCATGAGTAGTGACAGTTAAATCCCTAACCGTCTCATTAAGATACTAGGCTTACTGGTCCCATTCCCGACAAGTGCTTAGTACGTTCAAACACTCAACCCACGATAGCCATTGGACCGGAGCCCACATCCCATGCTCTTACCACATGAGCAATCCATTTCAGGAGATCTTATGATTCCTACCTAGGAACCTATTCTCGCGAGTGACATCATCACCCGACTTGTAACGGTCCTATAGCTTAGCAGCTGTCAACCTACCATACTAGTAAGGACATAGGTACCTAGGGATCATGCATCTAAGGTTCCATACAACTCCTGAACTTAAATGCACAAGCATCCATAGATAATTGCAATAAAATTTTGGAGTACTAGGTTAAATGCACCGGGGCTTGCCTTCGTCAGCCAAGTTAGCCTGAGCACCCTCGGTGTCTTCGAGTACTTCCACGTACTGCAGTGCAGCCTCCACTTTTCCTTCCTCGGCTTCCGGCACAAGCGAGTAGTCACCGTCAGAAAGATCTACACGGAATGCAATGCAGGTTTCATGTGATGTGATAGATTAATTATTTAATTGATCCAACTATCGTTGGCCATATTCACCTTAATAATTAATTAACTATTAATTTCTTTTCACGAAGTTTATTTACTGATACATATTTTATTTTTGAATTAATCACTCAATTAATGCTTCCTTTTATAATTTGTTATTTCATGTGAAGGTTTAATACTTCACCTTTCCCTAGTAAAGGTGTGCACACAAGATAATTAATTACATTTAACTCTTTAAATAGCAAGGGTGTATTCTTAGATCTTAAATAAGTTTTGCAAACATTTCATAAAGGGGGTATATGAAATAAAAGGCATTTTCCTATTTAACAAACCATTAATCTATAAAAGGCCTCCAAAGCTTTTATTTAACAATAAATCACTAAAAATTCAGTGGAGGGTTTCTTAAGCATCAACACACCTATACCAAGCCACTAAACACACATGCAATGCTTGGAAAGCTAGAATTAATTATTTTGAAAATAACAAAAGCTAGCTTAGCAAAACAAGTTAAATGCATACAAAAATAAATAAGCATACAAATACTCCTAACTTCCTCACACATGTTCTCTGGTCCTAAACCATCCTAGAAAGGCAGCAAGCACACCTAGAACTACCACTGATCTAGCATTAAACAATTACAAAAGAAAACATGCATATATTAATAATAATTACTTTTGATCATGCAAAAATTGTGATCAAATCACCAGAGGTGTAACTTGGCATGACAAGACAGCATGTAGAAGTTGGGCTCAAGAACGTAATTATTTTTAGCTAAAAAATCATTTAGACAGATTGTGCATAAAAGAAACATAATTCATATAAAACGATTTACATCATAACTTTGTGCAATTGTTGGTACAGGAGCTAGTAACAACATCACACAACATATTCAAAAATTGGATACAGAGGATCTATGGATTTTGAGATATCTCAGATCTAGGTTTTTCACATTTTTATTTTTCATGCCAAAAATATCAAGAAACAGCCTAGGTGAGTATAACAAAAGTTGTAGCACTCCTCAGCAGGAATCTAGGAAAATTGAGTTTGCAATTTTTCGAATTTTCTACGATTTTCTAGAGATTTTACAAGATTCAGCAAAATCCTTTCACTATTGAAGATGTTCTTTTGCACTGAGGACCCTACAAAGAACTGAAACCTCACAACTAAGCCCCTGGTTTGCGCTAAACACCCCAGAAAGATTCGCCCCTTTGCAATCCTACCCTCAGCCGGGAGGGGTCGGGGAGGAGGGTGAGCTCACCTAGGGCCCGTGGATGCTCGAAGTTTGGGCGGAGAGGCACCCGACGGCGGCACACGGCGGTGGCCGACGGCGATGGCCGCGTCGGCTCGGTTGGACAGCGAGTCGGATTCTTGGCTAGGCAATGCGCGAGTGCTCGAGCATCAGCAGGGTCTAGGGACGGGCGGAAAGTGGTTGGTCGGCTCGGTTTCGCGCGGAAGGGTCGAGCTCGGCGCGAGGGTGGCAATGGCGGCGGCGGCTCGGTGCCGCCCGCGGGGAGGCACCGGCGCCTTTTATAGGCCGCGCGATCGACCGGCGGTGACGGTGGGGTGACGAGGGCCGAGATGCCGCCGTGCTACGGCACTCCTCGACCGGCGCGCGTACGGCCGGGCCGCGGATGAACCGGCGGTCCGCCGCGTGCGTGGCGCGCGTACGGCGCGGCGACGGGGAGGCGCGTGGCACGGGGCGGTCGAGGCGTCTTGGGGTGTGGCGACGGCCCGGGTAAGGCGTGTGGCACGGGACGGCGGGCCGCCTCGGCCGGTGGTGGCCTCGGGCGCGGACGCCGAGGGGCGCGACGCGGCAACGCTCCGGCCGACACCGTGATAGTGTACCCATTTTTGAAATTGAAAAACTCCATTTTTCAATACAAGTGCACAAATCTTTGAATACAAAAGTTGTAGATCTCACTACCCCCTACAACTTTCACAAAGGCCATATGGAGTTTTTCTCAATAGATTTTGCACAAAAGGTTTGCCAACTTTGAATGCCAACTGGTGTGGGTGAACAGGAGGTACTGTCAGTTGATCAAGTTTTTCACCTTTTTCCTCTCAAAATTTGGAATGCCAATCTACATGAAAGTTGTGTCCCTCAACAAACTGAACAACTTTCATAAAGGTAGATTTTTAAGTGTTTAGGTGAATTTTGGAGAACGCAGCAAAAGTTCCGGAAGACATCTAGAGTCACTAGGGTTTAGGTGGGGTTTGACCAATGCATTGACCAAGGGTTGACCACACATGTGTGTTAACTTGGTCAATGGGGTCGTTAGGGTTGGTTGGTGAGGTTTTCGAGGTGAGGACCCAGGTTGACCATGATTTGACCACTGTCAACAGAGTTGACCGACGATTAAGGTTAATTAAAAACTTGGGGCATCACAGTGCAGGGACATCGTTGGCTGCTGGTCTCTAACGGCGAGGAGGGGCAGGCGAACCGCACACAATCGATTCCCCATTGGAGACGTTCATTTTTACTCTTATCGCCGCTTTTTATTTTCAATGTTGCAATTGTTGTTCGAAGATGTTGCAATCAGTGTCTGCAAATGTTGCATGAATGTACTCGATCATGTTGCAATCATTTTCTAGAGATGTTTCAATCATTGTCTGCATATGTTTGCATCTGCGTTCGTGTTGCAGTACACGATATCGATGTTCATGTTTGCAATTGTTTTTTAATGTCACAATTGTTGTTCACAGATGTTGTATTAGTTGCATATCGATGTTGCATAGGTTTTTATATCGATGTTGCATGAGATGTAATCGTTTCTCGTTTATGTTGCAAATCATTGCGCACATGTTGCAAGTGTCCCATTCGAATGTTTCAAAATTATGTCTAAATTTTTCTATGTTGCAAATATTAAGTTTCGATGTTGCAGATGCTGAGTATCGATGTTGCAGACACATGTTGTTGGGTGTTGCAAACATTAAATTTTCATGTTGCAGATATTGAGTTTTTGATGTTGCAGACATCTGATGTTGGGATTTGTGTTGAGGATCGGAGGAGGAGAGGAGAGCTCCTGATGTTGGATGTTGCACGCAACATGAGTCGCAACATGGTCGCAACATGGGGAAGGAGGGAAGAAAGGCTCCTGATGTTGGATGTTGCACGCAACGTGCTCGCAACATGCACGCAATGTGCTCGCAACATGCTCGCAACATTTACTCGCTGGACTTTAGATCTAACAGCCGACGATTGAGCATCTTAGAATCCAACGACTACGAACCCGTCCGATGCTAGCGCCCAGAACGGACGTCCGGGCGTTAGCAGTGCCGAAAACAAAAAAGATTAGAAGCCCCGTCGTGGGCCTTAGTAGGGTTTTGGCTGGCGGGCAGGCGCAGGCAGGTTGGAATAATAGATCGACGACAATGACAGGCCGCGATAGCCGTCGTCGACGATTTTGAGCAGTCGATCTGATCCCGCGCGTCCCTGTCACGACGACGAAACATTCCCTGGCGACGGGCCCCATAGAATCCAGCGCCGGTGCAGAGCGGGATGCCCACCCAGGTCGTGAAACCATTTTTTCCATTCGCAAAGTAGCTAAGGCACCGCACGCACGTACTCCGATCCGCCGGTCGCTTTCCCTCCCGTGCAATCGTGCGTGCTTGTAACATCCTTGAGTTTGTTTGTATGTAAAAATATGGGATTCCAAAAACTTGCTATGAAATTGTGTGTTTATGAAACCATTAAGGGTGTATTCTTTTTCTCTTCCCTAAAATCCTAGATTTTATTCCAAGTCAAACAATGATTTTAGGATGTATAATATGCTAGTGTGAGAAGTTGGATTTTTCATTTGGTTTTTATTTGGATTTAATTGTGTGGATTCAAATTTGAATTGAATTCAAATTTGAATTAAATATAAAATAGGAGTAAGGTAAATAGGAAAGCCTTTTCCTTCCTTCGTGGGCCGCCAACCTCGTTTCTCGCCCGTCGACCCTTTTGGCCCATCGACCGGCCAACACCCCGTCGGCCGCCTCAACCCGCACGCGGGTCGCTGACGAGCGGGTCCCACTCGTCAGGCTACCACCTCATCCCTTTCTTCCTCCTCCTTTCTCCTCTTTTCCTCTTCTCCTCTCACAGCCCATGCCGCCACCATGGAAAGGCCGGTCGTGCGGCCGAGCCTGCTACCGCCGGATGCCTCCACACATCCCAAGGCGCATCGCGTCGTACGCCCTACCTACCACCCGCTATAAGAGCAACCGTGGGAGCCGCGCCCCCGAACCCTAGCCAACCGGGAGTTTGCTCCCTATCCGCGCTGCTGGTGACATCAATGATGGGGAGGAGTGTGACGCCCCAGGTTTTTAATTAACCCTAATCGTCGGTCAACCCGACTGACAGTGGTCAAATCACGGTCAACCTGGGCCCTCACCTCGAAAAACTCACCAACCAACTCTAATGACCCCTTAGGCTAGTGGGCACACTTGTGGGGCCATCCCATGGTCAAAGACTTGGTCAAAACCCCAACTAAACCCTAGTGTCCATAGCTGTCTTTCGGAACTTTTGCCGCGTTCTCCAAAATTCACCTAAACACTTAAAATTCTACCTTTAGGAAAGTTGTCCAGCTTGTGGAGGGACACAACTTTCATGTAGATTGGCATTTCAAATTTGGAGTGGAAAAGCATGAAAAACTTGATCCAAGGTCAGCATCTCCTGTTCATGGGAACCGGGTGGCATTCAAAGTTGGCAACCGTTTCTTGCAAAATCTGTTGAGAAAGACCCCATAGAGCCTTTTTGAAAGTGATAGAGGATATCTAGATCTACAACTTTCATGTTCAAAGTTGGGTCAACTTCTATTCAAATTTTTGGAGAAAATTGTTTTCAAGCTAGTACTCAGCAAAACGTTTCAGTCCGGGCATCGTCGCGCCGCGACGTTACGCGCCCGAGCGCCGCGCGTCGCCGGCCGCGCGCCGCGGGCCCTCGGCGTCCAAGCCACGCGACGCCCCGGCCGCGCGCCGACCGAGGCATGCGCTTCCCCACGCGCCCGTGCCTCTAGGCTCTCGGGAGCCCGCCCGGGGGTCACGCGCCGTCGTGTCCACGCCGCCGGCCGGCGCGCGCGCCACGGACCGCCGGTCCGACGGCGGCGCCCCCGCCGTACGCGCGCCGGCTGAGAAGGCCGGACTACGGCCACATCTCTGGCGTCACGACGATGTCACCGGGGAACTCCTCGCCTATAAAAGCCGGTCCAACCGCGCGCGCTCAAGCCGTCGTCTTCCCCCACTGTCCGCCGCCGGCCGCCATTAGAGCCACCGCCGCAACCTCTGCTCCGCTCGTCCCCGGCGCCGTGCGAGCTACTTGGCAGCTTCCCTAGCACTTACTTGACACCCCTGGCCCGTGCCTCGACCAACCCGAGCCGCATCCTCGCCGGAGCGTGTGCTCTAGCGGCCAGAGCCGGTCGGCACCGCCGCGCACCCTCGCCGGAGCCTCGGACGCGCCGTCCAACCTCGCCAATCAGCCCTAGGTGAGCCCCTAATTAGTACCGCGCCGCTTGTGGGTCAAGTCCGGCCGGCCATCGCCGCCGGCGAGCCCACCCGGCGGCGAAAGGGTAGATTTGTGACAATTGAGATCTTTCCAGGGTTAAAACCGTGAACCAGGGACCTATCTGCGAGAGTCTGATTCTTTCGAGGGGCTTCGGTGCAAAATGAATCTTCAATAGTGTATCCAGTTTGCAGAAACTTGCAAAATGTGTAGAAAATCATAGTGAAGAGTACTACAACTTTTGTTATACTCACATGGTCTGATTCGTGATATTTTTGGCATGAAAAATAGGAATGTGAAAAACCTAGATCTGCCATAACTCAAAATCCACAAGTCCCCTGTATCCAATTTTTGGATATGTTGTATGTGATGTTATGACTAGCTCCTGTGCCAAAAATTGCACAAAGTTATGCAGTAAATCTTTTTATATAAAATGTTTTCCTTTTATGCAGAATCTGTCTAGATGATTTTTGTAGCTAAAAATATTTATGTTTTGTGCCCAACTTGTGCATGTTGTCTTGTTATGCCAAAACATACCTCTGGTGAATTAATCATAATTTTTGGATGATCGGAAATATTTATTCTTGATAGATGCATGTTTTCCTTTGTAAATTATTAAAGCAAGATCAATAGTGGTTCTAGGTGTGCTTGCTGGTTCTTTAGTCTTATTTTGGACCAGAGGGCATGTTTGAGGAAGATTGGAGCATTTTGATGCTTATTTAATTTTGTATGCATTTAATTTGATTGCTAGCTAATCTTTTGTTATTTTTCCAAAATATTTTATTTCCTAGTTTCCAAGCTTTGCATGAGTGATCAGTGGTTCAATATGGGTGTTATGATGCTTAAGAAATCCTTCTTTAAATTCTTAGTGAATTATTGATGATAAAAACTTTAAAGGTCCTTATGGAGTAATGCTTTAATTAAATTAGAAAAATGCATTTTTAGTTCTTTTTCTCCTTTTTGTGAAGTGATGTCAAACTTAATTAAAAGGCTAAGAACACACCCTTGCTGATAAGGAATTAATTTGTAAATAAATATCTTTGTATACTCCCTTGCTAGTGAGAGGTAAAAGGAATAAACCTTCACATGAAATATCAAGTATAAAGGGAACATTAATTCAAGTGTGTGATGAAGGAATGAAACGCATGTCAATAATAACCCTCATAAAAAGAAAGTAATAGTTAATTATTTGTTAAGGTGAATAGGACCAACAAGAGTTGGATAAGATAAACAAATTGTCACATCACCTGAACCCTGCATTGCATTCTGTGTAGATCTTCCTGACGGTGACTACTCGCTCGCCCCGGAATCCAAGGAAGGAGAAGCGGAAGCTGCTCTGCAGTACGTGGGAGTACTCGACGACACCGAGGGTGCTCAGGCTAACCTGGCTGACGAAGGCAAGCCCTGGTGCATCTAACCCAGTTTTCAAATTTAATATTCATTTATCTATGGATGCTTGTGCATTTAAGTTCAGGAGTTGTATGGAACCTTAGATGCATGATCCCTAGGTACCCGTGTCCTTACTAGCATGATAGGTCGATAGCTGCTAAGCTATAGGACCATTACAAGTCGGGTGATGATGTCACTCGCGAGAACAGGTTCCTAGATAGGAATCATAAGATCTCCTTAAATGGATTGCTCATGTGGTAAGAGCATGGGATGTGGACTCCGGTCCAATGGCTATTGTGGGTTAAGTGTTTGAACGTACTAAGCACTTGTCGGGAATGGGACCGGTAAGCCTAGCACCTTAATGAGACGGTTAGGGATTTAACTGTCGCTACTCTTGGGATGTGTCTCACGGCTAGCTACCGGTGGTGTATGGTGAGTCCGGGTGCCTCGCGGGGTATTCCGGATAGCCTGCACCAAAGACTGTGGCCTTTTATCCCGACCCGAGGATTTTTGGGAACCGTGTGGTGGTTGTCCTCGCGGGGGCATCCCACCGTGTGTTTAGGTCTACCTTGCAAGGTTTGAATCAATCGATTATCGGCCTCTCACCGTTATCTGAGACTACTTACTCTACTAGCCATGAGATCCCTAATGATGGAAGTTGATGAATACTATGTTTGATTAATTGTATTGTACAACTTTCTCCGTACTAGATGGCTAATTTAGTAAAGATTAAACCCACTAGAACTTGTGCTAAAATCTTGAAAGTAAGGACATACTCTTTGTTACTTTTCAGCAAAAGAAACCCAGTGGCCAAAAGCCTCACATGTCTAGAGTTGGTGAAGTAGTTATCACCGACAGGTAAGTCTTGCTGAGTATTAGTATACTCAGCCTTGCTATCAATTGTTAATCCAGGTACTGCTTTTGGTGATGTGTGGCCCGGAGAGATCCCGCCCGGCTGGGAGCTGGAGTGGGTGGAAGATGACGACTGAAGGCATCATGGCTGGCCTCCCGTGGTGTTCTCGCTTCCCTCTTAGTTAATTTCCACTGTTTCGAAAAACTCTGAACTATGTTGCTATGACAAAAACTTCGGTTTGTAATAATTAAACCCTTTAGGGTAAATTTCGGATGTTATTTATGTTGTATCTCTGGACTCGCCTTCGTGTGAGTTTTAATGCATATATGTCGATCCTTGTTGCTATCTAAGTGATTTACTGGGCGTTAACCCGGCGACTAACGACAGGATGATACCTTATTATTGCTTAATGACCAAATTGGATTGGTTTAGGCGGTAGTACGGTATTTTCCTGGGCGGGTTGTCACAAAGAGGTAAAGGAGGCGGGGATCCGGCCGAGGGAGTGCGCCATCTTTGCCGAGCCGGAGCCGTCCGGGAAGGTGGGGCCGGACCGGGTCGCTGCGCACACCTCCGTCTTCTGCATCCCCTACACCCCGCCATCGTCTTCTTCCGCGCCGACAAGCCGCAACTCTCCTCTTCACCGATGCCTTCCCTTCGGCCAGGAGCCACCAAGGTGAGGACTGTCCTTCCCCATTCATCTGTGGATGCCCCGGCCTTCGAGCCAAGGGGGAACGCCGTGTCCACAACCGCGCCGCCGCGCACGTTGCTGGTGATGCCGGCCATCGAGCCAGGCTGGGAAAGTTTCTTGCAGGTGTCGCCATCGTCGTCGCCGCGCGCGCAGCCTCATTCGTTTTTCTCCCTCATTTCCTTTCACGAGTTAGCTGTCCGGGCCGCCGTATCGCTGTTGTCGTCTGGGTCGGCGCCGTGGTCATGGCCCCAGCATGTGCACACGCGCGCTCTAGTGCTCGCCCGCGTGCCCGTGCTCCCACGCATCTGTGCACGCTATGTGGGAGGCAAGGTCGGGCCTTTGGCTCCGCTTGCCCCTTTGCACCGAGCCCGCCGACCCACTCGTCGCGCCGCCGCGGCCTTTGCCACGCGGTTGCCTTACAGCACGCGCGCGCGCAGGGTAAAGGCTGGGCCTTTAGGAGCCGTCGCGTGTTCTCGTCGCCGACCAAGTGCGCGCCTGTGAATGCCGTCGGCTGTGAGCGCTTTGCTCCTCCCCGCCGCCGTGAACGCTGTTGGGGGGATTCGGAATCAAGCCTTTCGTATACCTAAAAATAAAAAGTGGCTATGCGAAAGGTTCGACAGCGAAACCCCAGGAGCCGCGATTTCCCTTTCCATCTTTCGGATTTTGCGTTTCGGCCAGTACCCTTCGTCACCAGCGAAGCAGCCAAACGAATCCAGCATAGCCCAGGGTGTCAGAGTCTCGCTTGGCAACTTATTCCGCGACGAAACCTCTGGGGCGAATATTATTCACCCAGGGAGCCTCGGCTTGGGATTCGCTCAGGGGGTTTCGTCGTTCCTAACACTTAATGAGTTCAAACTTGAGTGTGGTTTTTTGTTTTAGGTGATCAACAGCGCTAGGCGAAAGGGGGGATCTCCAAAGGCTCGGGGGTTTTCACCCCGACAGGCGCACGTGATAAGAGCTGGAAAGGCGCCGCGATTTGCGACGTGACATCATGAAGCGCCGATTACGTGGAGACCTAATTGGAGATTACCCGAAGATAGCCTAGCACATTCTGTTTTGATTCGTTTTACACGAGGGTGTTCTCGGAATGTAAAAAGTCCGCCCGCCTCCCTATAAAAGGAGACGGACCGGCACTTGTAAAGGGGATCAACTTTTGAGAAATCCACTGTGGAGAAAATAGCCTTTGCTTGTCCTTCATTCAGCATTTTGGTTTTGGGTCAAGAGCTTTTGTCTTCTCTTATTGTTTGTGTGCGAAAGCTGCGGCTTTCCCCACAACAATTGGCGCCAATCGTTTGTGTTTGACTCGAGTATCAAACCCAGAATGTCCACAAGGAAGAAGAGAACCACCGTCAATTCTACCAAAGGGGCGTCGTCCTCCTTGGACGAGGAGCCAAGTCTTTCGGCTCTACTCACCTAGGGAGAGGCGCTCCCAGACCCCAACCCTACGCAAGAGGTGGAGCTGGCCAAACTACGCAAGGAGGCTGAGGAATTGGCCACAACCAAGAAGGCTCCTGGCAATACAGCACGAAGCAGAGATCCAAAAACAGAAAGCAGAAATCGCTAGCTTAAAGGAAGAACTGCGCGCTCTAAAAGCAAAGCAATCCTTAAGCATCACCCAACCTTCACCTGAATACACAGTTCCTAGCCAACCCAATTTCAATGAGCGCACTGAGTTTTTCACCCAGCCTCCTCCGCACACCACTTTCAGTCGCAACCCTTTCGCGAGCCCTTTCGAATCAGGCCCCTTGCACCAAGACGTTCACACCATTCGCACGAGACCATGGGACCCCAAATCTCCCTTGTCTCAGGATATTCAGATCACTCCATGGCCACAAACGTACATGCCAGTTCCACTGCCTAGATTCTCGGGTCTGAAGGATCAGATGGCGACTAGAGAGGGGGGGAGTGAATAGGAGCCGGTAAAAATTCTTCCCAAAGAAACCGGCCTATGTCCTACTCAAATCCCGGTCACACACAAGCGATGGATCGAATCACGCACCAATCGTCAAGACCACGAGGTTATGGATCAACCTCTAGCCTTAGGAACGATTCCTCAAAGCACACGCGGAAGCACTAGAAAGGGGAGGAAGGAATCGAACCAAGAAGCAAAGCACACGGGCTGCGGCGGACCGTCCGCGCGGGAGGGGCGGACCGTCCGCAAGAGCCGCGCGGACCGTCCGGCCGGGTATCGCGGACCGTCCGCACCCGAGCCGCGGACCGTCCGGCCTTAGCCGCGGACCGTCCGTTAATTTACACGAACGACCCAAAGACACCCCGTGCCACGGACCGTCCGCGGGGAGCACGCGGACCGTCCGCCAAGCACCCGCGGACCGTCCGCCCGACACCGCGGACCGTCCGAAACTTCGTCCAACCGAAAACCAAAATCACAACGGATCGAAACAAAAGACGAGCAAGAACACGAAGAACTCGGGACGAACTCAAGCGGCGCGGACCGTCCGCCCCGGGAGGGCGCGGACCGTCCGCGAGGCTCGGACGAACGAGAAAAATGCCCGAGCTCGAAAGTCAACTCCCCCAAATCATCATCGGATTTCCCAAACGGTTGAAGCTGTGGAGACAAGGGTTTGGGTACTTGAAAAGCGTCACACAAGGATGCTATAGCCCAAAAATCTTGCCTCCTAACTCCCTAAATCACCGGGAATCGCGAATCCTTTGAGCACCACCAAAAGCTAGAGCACCGAACGAAAACTCACGAATCGAAGTCGTTTCCCGGCGTTTGAGGGCACAAGATCAAGCACAAAGATGCACAAGACATCTATCCATGTTTCCCTCAAAGAAATCCGGGAAGAAACTCACTCAAATCCGCGGAATCACACCGGGAACAAAGGCACGAAAATAAGCACAAAAAGCCACGAAAAACAACCCCGAATCTTCTATACAAACCAGGAAAGATTCACAAGGTCTAGCATGCCGCCCTAGCATCCATCCCTCTCAACAAATCTCTCATGAAGCTCTCATGCTAGCCTAGATAAAATAGGAAGAAAAATAGCTACGAAAATGAGAAAGAGAAGGGGGAAATGAAACCCTAAGTCGCGGAGAGAGCCCACCATCAACACACACTCCAGGCTTATATATCAGGTCCCGCCGGAGTGGTAAATGACTCGACTACCCCTAACTACACTACTGGCGATACAACCCACGTAGGGGCATTTTGGTAATGTTTGTGGGTCTTGCCATCGGACGGCCACGCCTTTGCCGCACCCCCGCGTCCTCCCGACGCAAGCCATGCGATCCCGCCGCGTGTCCTCTCGCTCGAAGCTTCCCGGACACGCCGGATACCGTCTCCGACGTGTTGGGCCCTCGGACTTGGTTTTGAGGCCCAAACCAAGAAACCGTCCGCCGATGGTTTTGTGGGTAAACCACCAAACCCCGCGTGCCCGGTCCGGCCTCCCGCCAAACCACTTGACTTGACCGCCACCGTGCACCGGCTCACTTGTCCATGACTTCGTCTTGCTTGTGTCGCCACCATGTGGCCCGCACCCAGTCCCGTCGTCCACCGGGTCCCTCGAACCGAGCCTACTTGTCTCTCCATCTCCCGGAGGCCCCTCAAGGCTGAAGACCTTTCGCGCCCGTTCTTCACCTGCAACAACACGAACTAGGCCGCAGCCTACACCTGCGCACTAAGCCAAGAGTCAGTCCAACACCCGTTGTCAATCACTCATCACTAAGGAGCGGTCATCCACCGACCACTGGGACGCTCCTGGTCCACAATCTCCCCCTTGATGAGTGCATTGACAACACACAACGCGAAATGAAATTCAGAGTAAAAGAGAAAGAAAGAAGAAAGAAAAACAAAGAAGCTCAACTCATGACCAAAACCGAAGAAAGGCAAAGAAAGGTCACAAGCCAAGCAAAGCACAAAATCCACACCGAAAACAGCAAGAAAGCTCCCCCTGAACAAATGCCTCCCCCTGAACATGTGGATGCACACTTCCAAATTTCATCTCACCTTTTTCTGAATTTTCATTAAGCTCACCTTTTCTCCCCCTTGTTGACAATGTATGAATCAAGGTGAAAATGCAGAAATGCAAAGCAAAGCATATAAACATCTACATGAGCTTCTCAAATAGGCCAAATCTAGTGTCAAAGGCTAAAAATAAGACAAAGATCACACACATGAATCATAGCATAGTCAAAGCATTGCCACAAGTACTATATGAAAATACAAGCATGTGACAAAGCAAAATTTTTAGATTTAAGCAGTTTTACCAAAAGAAGGCTCGCTTCACATGTAAAAGCCTATCCATGTCACACTTGAGCCACAAACATGCATACCATTTAAAGATCATACAAGGATATCAAATTCTCAGCAAAAGATCATGGCAAACACCCATAAAGCAAAGCATGTCATGTCAAAGCTCATGAGCCATGTGTCCACTTTGGGGAGACTTCTCCACTGGTGAACATCATGCAACATGTTTTGCACCCATATGTGAAAGATAAGACATTTTAAGCATAGACATGATGGATGGAGCATTTTTCAAGCATTATGCACTTCTTTTCAAGATTGATTCATTTCATGGTACATGAAGTGCCTTTGCGGCAAAAAGAAGCTTATGCTCCCCCATGAATGCAACATAGGCTAAACATTCACAATGATATCCGGCCTTTGGCCCAAATGCAAGAACAAGGCATCCAAGCACAATCTAAGCATGAAAAGCATATTTAGACCAAACTGTGACATGGATACACAACTACACACGAGTGGATCAAAATTTCATCAAAAGTTAGTCAAGTTAAGCATGTATTTCAAAAGGGGCTATCTCACCACACATATATCTCAAATATTCCAAGAGCATAGCCTCACATCACCATTTCTCCACACATATGACCAAAATCTCACAAATAGCCAAAGAGACTCACATATGGCATATGAAAGAAGCTCATCATCCTAAAATGCAATATGACACAAATGCAACATGATATATGACAAGATGGCTATCCTACCATGGTTTATACATCAAGCAAAGCATGTATATACATCAAAGTAAAACATGGTATGATACATATGGTACAAAAAGGAAATCCCCCCAAGAATCAACTAGAAAGGGCAACAAACCCCAAGTTCCCCCGCAAGCGCACAAATGTAGCTTGGTCGAGAGGCTTTGTAAAGATGTCGGCTAGCTGATCTTGGGTAGGGACATGGCTCAAAACAATGGTTCCTTTCTCCACATTGTCCCTCGGGAAATGATACCTCACTTCTATATGTTTGGTTCTGGAGTGAAGCACTGGATTTTTGGCTACGCTTATGGCACTGGTGCTATCACAAAGAAGTGGGATCTGGGTGCACTCCTCACCAAAGTCTCTCAAAGTGTATGAAATCCACAACAACTGGGAGCAACAACTCGCGGCAGCAACATACTCCGCCTCTGTGGTAGACTGAGCTACACTAGACTGCTTGCGGGAAGACCATGAGACCAACGAAGAACCAAGAAACTGACAAGTGCCAGAGGTAGACTTCCTCTCGACTCGACAACCAGCAAAATCCGCATCGGAAAAACCATGAAGAGACAGAGTCGAGGAGGAAGAATACCAAAGGCCAAGACCAGGGACAGAGTGTAGGTACCTGAAAATCCTCTTGACGGCTCGTCGATGTGATGTCCTCGGCGAAGCACGAAAACGAGCGCACGGACACACGGCCGAGCCGTATGTCCGGCCTCGTCGCCGTCAAGTAGAGGAGGGAGCCGATCATGCTCCCGTACTCCCGCCGGTCCACCGGTTCTCCATCCTCATCCGCATCCAAAGTGGCCGTACTCCCCATGGGAGTCGACATCGGCTTCACATCTTGCATCTGGAACTTCCTTAGCATGTCTTTCGTGTACTTGGTTTGGTGCACAAATGTACCGTCCTTCACTTGCTTGATGCTCGGCCGAGAAAATACGCAACTCGCCCATCATGCTCATCTCGAACTCCCTGCTCATCTCATCTCGCAAACTTGGCAACTAGGTTATGTGACGAGCCACCAAAGACAATATCATCCACGTATATCCGCACAATCGGCAAGTCATTCCTATGCTTGAGGAGAAACAAGGTTCTATCCACGGTACCCATCACAAACCCTCTCGCTCAAAAGAAAACCTCTCAATCTCCCATACCAAGCACGGGCGCGCCGTTTCAACCCATACGAGCCCTTTTCAACCTGTATACCCTGTGTGGGTACAACTCGCTCTCAAACCCAGGCGGCTGCTTCACATACACCTCCTCCTCTATGACCCCATTCAGAAAGGCACTCTTCACGTCCATCTGAAACAACTTGAACCCTTTAGCCACGGCAAAGGCTAGAAGGATCCGTATTGCCTCAAGACGGGCCACGGGGAGCAAAGGTCTCCTCATAGTCAATCCCCTCCTTCGACTAAACCCCCGAGCAACAAGTACGGACTTGTTCCTCACAACCATCCCATTCTCTCCTTCTTTGTTCTTCCAAACCCACTTGGTTCCTATGGGATGGCAATTTGGAGGTGGTTCAACTAACTCCCACACACCGGTTCCTCTCAAAGTTTTCCAACTCCTCATGCATAGAATTGACCCGGTTTGCATCGGATAAAGCATGTCCAATGTCCTTGGGCTCAAAAGTAGCAACAAAAGCAGCATGAGCAAAATGAGAGGAATTTCTGGACCTCGACCGTGTAGTGCGTTCATTGATTTCTCCAATGATCTTCGACATGGGATGCACTTCTTGAATCCGCCGGGGAGCCTCACGCCTCGAGACTACCTCCCCCTCAACTTCAGCTTCTCTCGCCTGGTCCTCTTGTTGCACCGTCGTTGTCCATGATGTAGACGGTCCATGCTCCAAAGTGGTTGTAGGGGAAGTAGTGGGTACATGCTCAGCTTCAGGCGCATGGTTCTCCCCATCATCATCTCCAGCTTCATCTTTCTCCTCTTCAAAGAGGTCCTCGGCCATCTCTTCATCACCTGCACATTCAAAACCTAGAGAGGTACATGGCATTGTCTCGTCGAAGGTCACCTCGCAAGTCTCCATGATTTTGTTAGTCTCAAGGTTAAGCACCCTATAGGCTCTAGAGTGGTTAGCATATCCAAAGAAAATACCATCACTAGACCTAGCCTCAAACTTGTCGAGTTTTCCCTTTTTCAAAATAAAGCACTTGTAGCCAAAAACTCGGAAATGACTCACTTTGGGTGCCCGACCATGCATAAGCTCATAACAGGTCTTCTTCTTGAAAGCTCTCAATAAAATCCGATTGGAAACATGACAAGTTTGTATTGACCGCCTCGGCCCAAAACCTCCTAGGAGTCCCGTGCTCATCGAGCATCGTCCTAGCCATCTCACAAAGAGTTCGATTTTTCCTTTCCACGACTCCATTTTGAGGGGGCACATAAGGGGTCGAATGCGATGTTCAAGACCTAGATCACGACAAAAGGCATCAAAACGAGAGTTCTTGAACTCGAGCCATTATCACCGCGGATAGCTCGAATAGCATTCCCATGCCTCTCGTTTTTCAACCTCACGATCGGATCTCAAACAAAACCAAAAGTCTCACTCTTATCCTCCAAGAAGAACACCCGGGCATAGCGAGAGTAATCGTCCACCACAACAAGGACATACCACTTCCCACCCACCGAGCGACTCGGCCGGCCCAACAAGGTCCATATGCAACGGCTACGTCGGACGCTCGGTCATGACATCGGTCAGGGGTGGATGGGGAGTGGCTAACATCTTACCATGCCTACAAGGGGCACAAACCAAATCCTTCTCAAACTTCAACTTCGGCAATCCTCGGACCAGGTCAAGACCACTCAAGCGGGAAACCAAATCAAAGCTCAAGTGTCCCAACCGCCTATGCCATTTCCACAAATCGGAAGAAGGACCGGCCATCAAACGGCGAGCGGGACCCAAAGAACGAGAGAAATCAGCCACGAAAATCGACCCTCGGGGATGATCATACAGACAAGATCACCTCGAGAATCAAGCAAACGAGACTCGCCAGACTTGAAACGCACCTCAAAACCTTCATCAAGCAACTGAGAAACCGAAAGCAAATTAAACCCAAAGACTTCACAAGAGCCACTCTCTTCAATGTTACCTTGTCACTCACATGCACAACACCCTCTAAAAGCACCCTACCTCGTCCATTGTCCCCAAATGTAATGTACATCTTTTCCTTCACTGGGGTGAGGCTGGAGAACCACTTCTTATCTCCGGTCATGTGTCGAGAACACCCGGAGTCGATCAACCAAATGTTCTCCAAGCCTCCTGCTGCGGTCGAAACAAGAACGAGAATGAGCTAGCGACTCGACAACGGGGTTAGCACGAGAGAAAGTTAAACCGGTGTCGAGCCATCTGCTCAAAAGAGGGGTTAGCAAACATCACTCCCTTGCCACCAAACTTCCCATGTCCCATGGGAGGAGTACGAGCACCACGAGGGGGAAAACGTGGTCCGTAGTTCCTCCGGAACCCAAAGCTGCGATCATCTCCCCTAAACCCGTGCGAGGACGAGTAGGAGGACGTCCGGCAAAACCACCACGAGCCCGACCGAACCTCTCACCGGCACGCACACCATCATCTCTCACGACAAACCTCTCACCACCACCTCTCGTGGGAACACCGCCAACACTCCTCACACTTCCCACATCCCGTGGAAGTGGCACTCTAGGCTCGGGAATACCGCGAGGCCCCGCGATACCTGTCTGGTTTGCTTGCTCCCTAGCAAGCCTCTCATCCCTCTTCCTCTTGTAGCAAAACTCGCAAGATGCCTCTCCTTGCCACAATACTCACACCGAAGGGGATGGGTTTTGGTTTTGGCTACGGCTTCTCTCTAGGCTTCTCACCCTTCTCACCCACAAACTTCACTGGTTTCTGGAAATCATTTGTCTTAGGTGGGAATTTGGGTGGATCTTGGGTTGTGTCAAGCTTGTTGCAAAGGTGGTTGGGCTTTGGTGTGAAAGAGTTCTTGGGTGCTTTTGGGAGTGGGACTTGGATCTCTCCGATCACCTCGAACTCGGGGTTGGACTCAACACACTTCTCATACACACTCTCCCCGCTGTTCTCTCCCACTTTCTCACCCAACTTTTCAAAACCCAAACCACGACCATCAGCTCTCTTGAACTCCTCAATCATGATTTTCAGCTGAGGTTCCTGCCCAGACAACCAACCCAACACCTTCCTCAAATAGTCATTTTCCTCATAAATGACATCCAAACGGGAAGTAAGTTCAAGATTGCGCAAAGTGACTTCATCACAGCTAGAACATGCATTTGCAACGGGGAGATTTCAAAGATGCTTCCAAAGAGCTAATAGTAGAGCGAGCATCAACAAGCTTAGCATGCATAGTAGGACATGATTTGCAAGCACCAAGCAAAGTAGGTCTAGCCTTAAGCTCATCATGTTCGGTCCTAAGAGCATCTAGTTGAGCCAAAACGAAGCATTCTTCTCATTAAGCGAGTTTAATCTCATTCAACCAAGCATCACATTCAACACATTCAACATCATCGGGAGGAGTAGGAGCAAGTTTCAAAGAGTCATTCTCAAGTTTCAATTCAAGCAATTTTGACTCTAACTCTCCTACTTTCTCGCTAGCATTCTCAAGGCGAGCCCTAAGATCTTTCCTCATCTTTTTGGCATCTCTCGGCACACTATCACGGTTATCAAGCAAACCATTCAACCTAGCAATCTCGGCAAGCAAAGAGTCGGGGTCACGGTTTACCTCATCCTCCGAGTCGGAGTCGCTGTCTTCCTTCACACTCTTCTTGCTTTGCTTGAGCTATGGGCCATGCCACAAAAGCCCTCGAGCGCCACACGGCTCGGCCGGCGAGGTTCCGGCTTGCACTCTTCTTGCCCCCTGCGCCTCCCGGTGTCTTCATCTTCGCCGCTTGAGCTTGAGCGCTCCTCGCTTGAGCTTGAGTCGACGTCGCTCGCACCGGCCACCATCGCTCTTGCCTTGTTCTTCTTGTAGGTGCTCTTGCTCGGTCGCCGCTTGTCCTTGTCCTTGCTCTTGGACTTGTTGAAGTGCTTGCCCTTGGAGGAGTACTTGTCTTCACGCCTCGGGTGCGCCTTGTACTCGTTCACCTTGTACTTGTTCTCCTCCGCTTCGGGCACTCGGCGATGAAGTGGCCACGCTTGCCACACTTGTAGCACGTCCACGAGCTCCGCCTTGCGTTCCTCCGACTCTCGTGTAGTCGTTCAAATCTTCTTGAGAGCAAGGCCGGCTCCTCCTCGCCCGGCACATCAAACTCCTCATCCGGAATGGACATAAGAGAGGACAAAGAAAACCGTCGACGGGGAAGGGTTAGATTTGCCCTTTGATCCTCCCACAAGAGCAAGACTATGGTCGGTCGAGCCTTCATGCTTGGATAGCATCTTCCTGTCAACCTCGGCCGACTTGAGCTTAGAAAAGAGGTCATCCAACTCAATAGTCAAATAATTCCCGGACTCCTTGATGGCCTCAACCTTAGCACCCCAAACATTTGGATCCAAGACATGCAAGAGCTTCAAAGCTTTGATCATGCTCGGAATACGAGAAAATCCTCAACATTAGCCTTCATGTTGTTCACGATGGCGATGAACCTCTGAAACATCGCATCAATGTCCTCACCGGGAAGTGGAGTGAAATTCTCATATTGCATCCGGTAAGAGACAAAGAGGCGAGCCTTCACATGGTTATCACCACCGTGAGCAACCAACAACTTATCCCAAATTTGCCAAGCAAGATTCAAATGGCGAACACGATCAAACTCCGGATCACACAAGCTCGGCACAAGTGATCAACGGCTTTTGCATTAGCCTCATACTTGGCCTTGGCATCGGCATCGGTCACCATAAGAGTATGGATGTTGGCCAGGAATAGCATAGGTCTTGTCAAGCACAATAAAATCCAACAGCTTTCCTCGAAGAAAGATCATCATACGAGCCGCCCACTTGTGGTAACCCTTGCCATCGAAGTGCGGCGGACCGCCCCGCTCAACGTACGCCATCGTAGGATTTGAGACTTGTCAAAGTCGCAAAGAATCCGGCACCAAGCTACGATACCAATTGAAGGATCGGATGGCGACTAGAGAGGGGGGGGGGAGTGAATAGGAGCCGGTAAAAATTCTTCCCAAAGAACCCGGCCTATGTCCTACTCAAATCCCGGTCACACACATGCGATGGATCGAATCACGCACCAATCGTCAAGACCACGAGGTTATGGATCAACCTCTAGCCTTAGGAACGATTCCTCAAAGCACACGCGGAAGCACTAGAAAGGGGAGGAAGGAATCGAACCAAGAAGCAAAGCACACGAGCTGCGGCGGACCGTCCGCGCGGGAGGGGCGGACCGTCCGCAAGAGCCGCGCGGACCGTCCGGCCGGGTATCGCGGACCGTCCGCACCCGAGCCGCGGACCGTCCGGCCTTAGCCGCGGACCGTCCGTTAATTTACACGAACGACCCAAAGACACCCCGTGCCACGGACCGTCCGCGGGGAGCACGCGGACCGTCCGCCAAGCACCCGCGGACCGTCCGCCCGACACCGCGGACTGTCCGAAACTTCGTCCAACCGAAAACCAAAATCACAACAGATCGGAACAAAAGACGAGCAAGAACACAAAGAACTCGGGACGAACTCAAGCGGCACGGACCGTCCGCCAGGAGGGCGCGGACCGTCCGCGAGGCTCGGACAGAACGAGAAAAATGCCCGAGCTCGAAAGTCAAGCTGCCCCAAATCATCATCGGATTTCCCAAACGGTTGAAGCCTGTGGAGACAAGGGTTTGGGTACTTGAAAAGCGTCACACAAGGATGCTATAGCCCAAAAATCTTGCCTCCTAACTCCCTAAATCACCGGAATCGCGAATCCTTTGAGCACCACCAAAAGCTAGAGCACCGAACGAAAACTCACGAATCGAAGTCGTTTCCCGGCGTTTGAGGGCACAAGATCAAGCACAAAGATGCACAAGACATCTATCCATGTTTCCCTCAAAGAAATCCGGAAGAAACTCACTCAAATCCGCGGAATCACACGGGAACAAAGGCACGAAAATAAGCACAAAAAGCCACGAAAAACAACCCCGAATCTTCTATACAAACCAGGAAAGATTCACAAGGTCTAGCATGCCGCCCTAGCATCCATCCCTCTCAACAAATCTCTCATGAAGCTCTCATGCTAGCCTAGAGAAAATAGGAAGAAAAATAGCTACGAAAATGAGAAAGAGAAGGGGGAAATGAAACCCTAAGTCGCGGAGAGAGCCCACCATCAACACACACTCCAGGCTTATATATCAGGTCCCGCCGAGTGGTAAATGACTCGACTACCCCTAACTACACTACGGCGATACAACCCACGTAGGGGCATTTTGGTAATGTTTGTGGGTCTTGCCATCGGACGGCCACGCCTTTGCCGCACCCCGCGTCCTCCCGACGCAAGCCATGCGATCCCGCCGCGTGTCCTCTGCTTCGAAGCTTCCCGACACGCCCGGATACCGTCTCCGACGTGTTGGGCCCTCGGACTTGGTTTTGAGGCCCAAACCAAGAAACCGTCCGCCGATGGTTTTGTGGGTAAACCACCAAACCCCGCGTGCCCGGTCCGGCCTCCCGCCAAACCACTTGACTTGACCGCCACCGTGCACCGGCTCACTTGTCCATGACTTCGTCTTGCTTGTGTCGCCACCATGTGGCCCGCACCCAGTCCCGCTGTCCACCGGGTCCCTCGAACCGAGCCTACTTGTCTCTCCATCTCCCGGAGGCCCCTCAAGGCTGAAGACCTTTCGCGCCCGTTCTTCACCTGCAACAACACGAACTAGGCCGCAGCCTACACCTGCGCACTAAGCCAAGAGTCAGTCCAACACCCGTTGTCAATCACTCATCACTAAGGAGCGGTCATCCACCGACCACTGGGACGCTCCTGGTCCACAGGGTCAATCTGACCCAAGGCAATTTCTGATGAGCTACGAAGCCGCCATTCTTTCGGCCGGTGGTGACGACTCTGTATTGGTGAAATCTTTCATCATCGCCGCTGATGACGCGGCAGCACAGTGGTATTCTCTGTTAAGCCCAGGCGTGATTCACGGATGGGATGATCTGAAACAGCGAATCCTCTCAAACTTCCAAGGTTTCCAACCTCCAGAACTTACAGAGAGCGACCTTTTCTCCTGTAAGCAGAAGGACAAGGAGCCTCTTCAAAACTACTTCAGAAGATTCATACATTTAAGAGCCCAGGCGCCAAACGTCTTGGACGCTGTTGCCATCAATGCTGCCATTGTGGGTTTAAGAGCCGATCAATTTCGCTCGCATCTCATGCGCGAAAGGCCCAAAACCATGAGATGCGAGCAAAATTGACCGGCTCTTAAACCCACAATGGCGCCTCTACGAAGAATTCGAGAAGTATTGTCGCTCAGATAATGACTTCAGAATGTGCATGGAAGAGCAATCCCAGCAGAAAAAGTCTGCGAAAGCCAATCAACCCAGCGAGAGGGAGTGGCCCAATCCCAGAAACACCTCACATACTAATCCTCAGGGCGTTTTCGGCCTGGATGGCGAAAACACCCAAGAAAATCCCTGTCCACAGGCTAATTCGCAGAGTCTGGTCCCAAGCCCACCTAGTCCCCCTCATTCCAATCAGGGGGGAGGCCGCAGGGGCGGAAGAGGTGGAGGCAGGGGTAGAGGTCGAGGCAGAGGCCGAGGCCATAATGAGAAAAGAAAATGGTCCCGCATTTTCCACAAGGAAAACGATGACCATAGCTCAAACTACGCCCGGACAAGAAAAGGTTCGAAGCTATCCTAGAAGAAGAGAGGAAGGAAAAGGAGAGAGCGAGTGCTGTAAACCATTCTGCTCCGGCCTGGCAAAATCCTAGCTTTGGGAGAAACTCTTTCGCAAACCCATTCCAGCCACCTCAATACCAACTGTCGCCTTCCAACTACCCCCAGCCTCCGCCTTGGCAATCACAGACTTTCCAAGCTCAAAACATTGAGCGCAGGCCCATCGAGCAACATCCCATTCCTCCTCCACCCCCTCCTTACAAAGGTCCCTCAGCTCCGCCGCTGCCAGCCAAGCTCGAGGGCCAGAGTGATCCTTTGCCATCTGTCGGTACCATAATGCCTATTTCAGGGGGCTCCGCCCTGGAATTTGAAACCAAGAAGGAACGGAAGCACTATTTTCGTGAGGTGCGAAACATCTGTGTGGAGGGGAGAGTTGAAAAAACAAGGTGGTCTCACATTCCGATCACCTTCTCGGAAGAGGACGTGAGGTTGCAAGGTTTCCCTCACAATGACGCTCTTGTGATAGAAGCAAACATAGCGAGCTGGACTCTGGGGAAGCTGTTGGTGGACAATGGCTCATCAGCAGACATCATTTTTGCCGACGCCTTCGACAAGATGGGGCTCAACAGAGATCTGCTGCAACCTCCTGATACACCTCTATATGGTTTCGGAGGGCGGGTCATCCATGCACTGGGAAAAGTGGTTCTCCCGGTATCCTTCGGCACAGTTCAAAAGCCAGAACTGAATATCTATCCTTTGACATTGTGGAGATGTATTATCCTTACAATGGCATTTTGGGCAGAGGTTTCCTCAACAAGTTTGAGGCAGTCATCCACCAAGCATATCTATGCATCAAAATCCCGGCAACATTGGGGGTCATCACAATCTGGGGCCATCAAAACGACGGTCGAAACCTAGAAAGAGGCCGTACCCCGGGACAGCGAAATGTGCATGCCCTCGACGAAGCAGTCAAGCGCAATGAGGCGGTAGAACAGCCGAAGGCAGACAAAGAAAAAATTAACATCCAGCCAGACGGCGAAACCAAACGGGTCTCTTTGGACGCGATGGTCCTCAATCAGGCCGTTGTTATCGGCTCTGATCTATCGGCTGATGAGGAAGCGAATCTAGTCCTTTTCCTCCAGAAGAACAAGGATGTGTTCGCATGGTCTGCCAAAGATCTCACAGGCGTCGACCGAAGCTTCATTGAGCACAAATTGAACATCGACCCATCGGTCAAGCCACGCAAACAGAAGTTAAGAAAGATGTCTGACGACAAGGTGGTGGCTGTCAAGTCAGAGGTCCAAAGGCTGCTTGATGCTACCGTCATCCGCAAAGTCATGCACCCCAAATGGCTGGCCAACATGGTGCCGGTCAAGAAAAAGAATGGCAAGTGGCGCATGTGCATCGATTTCACCGATCTCAACACAGCCACACCAAAAGATAATTATCCATTGCCTCGAATGGATCAGGTGGTGGACTCTGCGGCCAACGCCGCAATCATGTCCTTGTTGGATTGTTTCTCCGGTTACCATCAGTGTTGGATGGCGAAAGAGGACGAGGAGAAAACCAGTTTCATCACACCCTTCGGAACCTTCTGCTTCGTTCGTATGCCAGAAGGGCTGAAAAACGCCGGCTCAACGTTCACTAGAATGACTGGAACAGTGTTCAAGCCATAGATCGGCAAAAACATTCAGGCCTATGTCGATGACCTCATCGTCAAAAGTTCCGATAGGGCCACCCATGTAAACGATTTGGCCGAAACCTTCGCCAACATGAGGAGGGCTGGCTTGAAGCTAAACCCGGACAAATGCGTGTTCGGGGTCACGAAAGGAAAGATTCTGGGGTGTCTCATCTCCGCCAAAAGAATCGAAGCCAACCCCGACAAGATCAAAGCAATTAGGGAAATGGAGGAGCCTAAAACAAAGAAGGACATCCAGAAACTGAACGGCCGAGTGGCAGCCTTGAACAGATTCATTTCAAGGACCCATCCGACAGATGCACCAACAACACTACTGAATACGAAGCCTTACTGCTGGGCCTTCGCAAAGTAAGAGCTCTGGGGGCCAGTAACTTCCTAGTCAAGTGCGATGCCAAGGTCATCAAATACCATGTGGAAAAGGAAAGTGAGGCCAAGGAGCCGGAGCTGGTCAAGTACCTAGCGGAGGTGCGCAAAATGGAAAGGCACTTTCGGGGATTCACTGTCGAGCATCTGCTGAAGGACCGGATTGGCGACCAGAGAGGGGGGAGTGAATGGGAGCCGATAAAAATTCTTTCTCGAAAGAACTCGGCCTATA
Organism: Cenchrus americanus; assembly: GCA_947561735.1. Classification (NCBI taxonomy): domain Eukaryota; kingdom Viridiplantae; phylum Streptophyta; class Magnoliopsida; order Poales; family Poaceae; genus Cenchrus; species Cenchrus americanus. Next base: position 101,888,146 of record OX387245.1, on the reverse strand, counting down.
TCCCAATCGCAACTCCGAGAGTCACACACGAACAAGCGGAAGCACACACAAACCTCTCTCGATACCTTAGGAACAAGGCTTGAAAGGCTAGGAAGCAAAGCGGAAGCAAGCACGAAAGAACTTGAGCAACAATGAAGAAGGCTGAGACCTACCGGGTCAACCGGCACAAGTGACCGGGTCACACTGAGCCCTACAGAGCCCCACCGGGTCACCCGGGCACAAGTGACCGGGTCAACCCACCCCATTCGGGTCACCCGGCACAAGTGACCGGATCACCCGGGACAACCCAGAAAACTGCCCACGAATTCGCCCCAAACTTTCGATCAACGGATCTCCCAAACCACTTGAAGTCTTGAGACGAAATTTTGGGGAGATGATGAACACCCCAAGGAGAGGTTATGCCCCCAAAAATTACGGTCTCAAACTCCCTACAACTCCCGAAATCGCAAATCCTTGCCAAGAACACAATGACCTAGGGTTCATCCAAAAGTCAACGAATCGAAGGCCAAATCCGGCGTTTGAGGGGTCAAGATCATCCACAAAGAGGCACAAGGCACTCACCCATGATCCCCTCAAAGAAATCCGGAGAGAAACGCCTTCAAATCGATGAATCCAGCGACGAACGAAAATCCTCCAAAAATACCTCCGAAAATCGCAGAAAAAGAAAAACACCCGGAGCAAAGGATTTGGCACAAGATTGAGAAGGATGAATTCACTATGAATATCTTGTCCAATCAATTACAAGCCACTCCTAGAATCCAAATCTAAGATGGCAAAAAGCTCCAATCAAAGAGCCACTCTCTCCTCTCTCCCTCTCTCCCAAAGCACTCCAAAATCAAAGAGTACCACAGCCTACTAGCCCAAGAGTTTGCTGAAAATTCAGCCCCCTCCTCCTATATATAGGCCCTCCGGAAAAGACCGAAGTGCCCCTACACTAGGAGTACAACACAAGCCCTCACAGGGGCATTTTGGTCAACACATGAAGTTCACCATCGGACGGCCGCACATCCATCAGGCCTTCACGTCCTCCCGACGCAAGCACCTAGATCATGCCGCGTGTCGCCCGCCTCGAAGCTTCCCGACGCACCGGATACCGTCTCCCGTCACGCCAGGCCCTCGGGCTCGATTTTGAGGCCCAAACCGAGAAACCCTCCTCCGATGGTTTTGTGGCCAAACCACCAAACCCCGCGTACACGGCCCGACCTCACCACGCCAAGCGTCGAGCCCGCCAAGCCTTTCGCCTCCGGCGCCCGGACGGTCTACTCAGTCTTGCCTCGTTCCTTGACTTGGCCACCACCGATGCACCAGCTCCATGTCCACGACTTCGTCTTGCTCTTCTTGCACCATGCGGCTCGCACTTGATCCCGTCGGCCACCGGGTCCCTCGAACCAAGCCTACTTGTCTCTCCATTCCTCGGAGGCCCCGCAAGGCTAAGACCTTTCGTGCCTGTTCTTCACCTGCACCAACGCAAACCAAGCCGCAACCAACACCTGCAATACTAGGCCAAGAGTCAGTCCACACAACATTGTCAACCACTCGTCACGAGTGCATTGACAACACACCACATACACAATAAGGTAAATACTCAAAATAAAACACACACAACACAACTCAACACTACACACACAAAGCTTCAAACCATCCGGTCAATCACTCATCACACACGGACCAAGGTACTTCTCAACTTGGTTCCTCATTTGCCCAGAAAAAATAACGGCGAGGCCGACAAGCTTGCAAAGAAAGCCGCAAGGGGGGAGGCGATGCCCCCAGACGTGTTTTTTGAAGTCCTAACCGCTCCGTCTACAAAGCCAGACAAACAGCCGCTCAGCACTATCAACGCAATCGCAAGCTTGGACTGGAGAGCCCCCATAATCGCTTTCCTTCGCGGGCACTATGAACCCGTCGAAACCCACGACCTCAAAAGAATGCAGGCACGGGCCAAGGGTTATATCCTTAAGGACGATGTCTTGTTCAAGCTGGGAGTATGTGCACCACTACTCAAATGTATTTCTCAAGACCAAGGCATCGAGCTCATGAGGAAAATCCATGGAGGGATGTGCGGCTCGCACATTGCAGCGAGAGCATTGGCCGGAAAAGCCTTCAGGCAGGGTTTCTATTGGCCAATGGCCATAAAAGACGCGAAACACATCGTAAAAACTTGCAAGGCCTGCCAGTTTGCGGCAAAGCACCAGCGAAGGCCTGGCGCGCCATCGCAGCTCATCACACCTACCTGGACGCTGCAGCGCTGGGGAATGGACATCGTCGGACCGCTTCCCACTGCCCAGGGCAACTTCAAGTTCGCAGTGGTGGCAGTCGAGTACTTTACAAAATGGATCGAGGCAAGACCTCTCGCTACCATCACCTCAGCTACTATCAGAAAATTCTTTTGGCAGAAAATCATTTGCAGATTTGGAGTACCCAAAGAGCTCACTATCGACAATTGAAAGCAATTCGACTGCCAAGATTTCAGGGAGTACTGTCGATCAATTGGAACGAAGTTGTGCTTCGCATCTGTGTACCATCCCCAGTCCAACGGCGCAGTGGAAAGGGCCAATGGGAAAATCTTCTCCGCCATAAAAAATGCCTCTTTGAGCAGAAGAAAGGGAAATGGGCGGATGAGCTCTCGAGAGTCATCTGGTCGCATAACACCACGGAATCGAGAACAACTAAGTTCACTCCATTCAGACTGTTGTATGGGGCCGAAGCGATGTGCCCCGAAGAACTCACCAACGAAAGTGCCAGAGTTTTGGCCGGTAGCTCTCGCGAGAGCGAAGAGGCCGACAAAGATCTAGTGGAAATTGACAGGCTTGATGCAGTCCAAAACCTGTTGAAGTATCAAGAGGAAACCAGGAGATGGAGGAACAAGAAAGTATCCCTCAAGAACATCAAAGTGGGAGACTTTGTCCTGAAAAGAAAGAAGAATGCCGACGCTGTAGGAAAATTCCAGTTTGCTTGGGAGGGACCTTACGTGGTCTCAAGCTCGGTTCGAGATGGGGCCTTTCGCCTCAAAGACGAGGCAGGTGTGGAGTTGCCACATTCATGGAATGTGGACAGCTTGTGTAAGTTCTTTCCGTAGTCTACTTTCATTAGGAGCCCTTCGCACGGAACTATAAGTGCGGAGGATTCATCTTAGCTTTACATTTTTCTAGTCTTTACTTTCGCATTTTAAATTCAATAACATGGCGGGTACTCTTTTCCTCACATAGGGAGGACTCCACTCTGGAGCGTGAGGTTTTTAACGAGGCAGCCTTGATGTAAAATTTATTTCCAAGTGAATGGAATACTTCCTCCCTAAAGTTTTGTTGTGTTTCTTTCGCGTAATTTAAAGTGCTATCTCAAGATAGCCCATCCCAAAAGAGGATGAATTGAAGTGCTATTCCAGAATAGCCCTCTCCGAAAGCGAGAGCATCAAAGTGCTACTCATTAGTAGCCCACCCACAAGTGGTGCAGTCGAAACGATTCACAAGAATCAATTTTGTAAAGAGCTTCTTCTCGACAGCCCGTCCACGAAGGACGTTCTAAAGCGATTCAGCCTCGAATCGAAACAACCCAGTAGTAGGAATTTTGCAATCACTAACCTGCGCAGAAACAGCATCGTGAGCGGTAAAGAACGCCTCAAGGACGAGCATGTTCCAAAAACACGAGTGAACGTCTCGTCAAAAAACAGCTCAAAAGCTGTAAAATTTGACAAATTCAAAACGACTTCTAGTCCTTCGACACGTTCCACGCCTAGGCGTCGCGTCGCAGGCTAGTTTTTTGCTCCTAACGAAAAACCGTAAGGGACAAACGAGAGAATTCAACACGTAGTATCGCGCAACGTCTAACAGGCCAACAAATTTGAAACTTCGATAATGTAACAATCCTAAGCAAAATGGGTGAACTGAAGTTATCCCCGCTTCCGAAGGGGGGAAGACGTTTTCTTCCGAAAGCTGTAACTCGAAAGCGGCGATAACTTCAGTTCTAAACGTTCAAGGATCTTAGCATGACAAAAATTACGAGCGACATTTTCAACACCGCGCCTTCGCATACAAATTTACTTTTCAACCTTCAAATGTTTAAGTGGCCGGCACGCCACTCTTAGTTTTCGTCCAAAGCACTATCTAATCGATTCAAAGCCGAAGGGGAGCCAACGCCTCTCCGGTGACAGGATCCACCTGACCGCCTTCGTCTTGAGGTGCTTCGCGAACAGGGGCTCCGGGGACTGCCTGCTCAGGGGCATCGTCATTTGCTTTCGGTGGCCAATCCCTAGGGGGTCCGTAAGGCCCCAAAGTTGCGTCAGGACCATGCGCCGCGCGATGCTCTCGAAGCTCCAAAGCCTGTTTTGCCTGCCCAAAATGGAGCTGTGAGAAGGAAGAAAGCATTAACAACCATCACAAGCAATCGTTTAAACAAAAACGGTCGTAGTCGAAATGAACCTTTGCCAAGCGATCCACAGCTTTCTTTCGAGCGTGCGCTCGCCCGCTCTTGGCCCAAAAGTTGCGAAGGATGATCTTATTGATTAGATCAACCGTTTTGCTTGGGGCTGGAGCATCGTCGGGTGAAGGGAATGCGAAGCCTCGGCTCCCAAAAGCTTTGAAATGATCACAACCCTGTCGCTCGAGAAGATTTAGCAACATCTCAGAACAGGTAGCTGCCCCATAGTCCCCAATCTTGCTCATAGTATCAGGCAGAAGCTTCAATTCGCTGTGCAACCACTCCACAAAACTCGAGATGTTGTCGGTAATCTTGAAATCCTGGGCTTCGGCGCCGAAACTTTCCAAAGCTCGGCGATATTCAGTCGCCAGATACGCACCCCATTGGTGACAATAAGCCTCGTTCTTCTCTAAAGTATCTTCGAGCTCGCCCTTCACCTTCTTCAATTCCGCAATGAGGTTGGCATTGGCCTCCAGCAAGATGTTCTGCGCGTCGTATTGCACAACCATGTCCTTCAATTCCTGACGACACTCTTCATAGCATTTCACGCTCAGCTCAAGTTCTCTCTTCAAAGCGTCCAGGGATTCTTGCTGCTTGGCGCGATGATTCACTTGCTCACTGGCATCACGTTTTAGCCTCTCATTCTCCTCTTTCAAGCGTCGATTCTCCTCCTCTAGCATTTTCTGCTTGTCGAGAGAGGCCTTTGCTTCCGAGGTCGCCTTTTCGAAGCCCTTCTGGCAAGCGACGATGCCTCTTGAAAGATAAGCGCGCACAACCTTCATCAAATCATCAGCGCCTAAGTCCTCCAGGGTGTGCTCAAAATGTGCAAGGTGGTCAACAATCACGTTATTTAGCCCATATCCTTCGCACCGCCAGCACGACGAAGGCACAATGTCAAACATCAAAAAGCAAAACGATAAGCGAAGTTTCATACCAGGCTCCCCCAGCATTGACGCGAGACTTGACCTCGATGCGGAAGGGTCCGCCTCGTTCTGGGAGACATCCTTCTCCCGATCCTTAATGCTTAGAGTGACCAAAGTCTTCGCTGCCAAAGCTAGTGCGAAAGCAAAAAGCGTAAGCAAACAAAATGCATGATTAGAAAGAAAGAACACGAAAATTCCACTCCTGAGTAAAAGCATCATACCAGCATCTTCGGGCTGGAGACTTTCGGGCGCCGTCAATTTCTCTGGCGCGACAGCCTCAGTGGTTTTCGCTGCCGCCAGGTCAAAATCCCGCGACACTGGCGGAGGCGAGCGAGACATGTGTGCTGCCGAAGCCTCAACTTCCGGAGCATCCAGGTCAATCAGGTCTCGAGCCTTCGCACCAGAGCCCTCGCTCAGATTCACTACAGCTTCACATTGGGGCTGCGGGAGAGGTACATCCGGACTTTTTTCTGGTCGAATAGTGTCGTCATCAATGTAGCAAAGAGATTCTGACTCATCCACGACATCCACAAGACTGGCCACACGCTCTTTTGGAGCCGCATCGGCCATGGCAATCTCCTTTTGGATTAGCTCAGCAACACGCCTGCCTCTCGCCTCGCGCGCCTCCAGCTCCTCCGCATCAGCCAGACCCGCTTGCGAAGGCTCCTCAGCCAATTTCTGCGCTGGTCCTTTCGGAGGATATTTGGTGCAAGGTTTAATTTGAGGTGTTGTCAGAATGTCGACATCCTCGTCAGTTTCAGCGACTGGATCAACCCGCACCCTTTTAGCGGAAGCCTCGGCATCTTCAGACTCTTTTTCCTTGACCGCAAGCTGTTTCACCCTTTCGGCAGTATCCAACGGCCTCTTCTTCAAGTCCAATCCCTTGTCCGCCGCTCCGAAGACGGCGGGGTCTTGTGTCTTCTTCTTCTCTCTCTCAGCCGCGGCCACTTTCGCCGCCTCAGCCTTGCGACGGGCCAGGGTCTCATTAACCTTCAACAACTTAGTGGATTTTTCTGCAAGCGGTGGCAGGGTTGCTTTTGCAGCGTCCTCCTTCCGCTTGGCCAAGATATCTTGGGCTTTACTACTCTTCACGACATTATCAACAACTGAGCCGGTCTTGCCTGGCCTGGTCTTTCGTGAGGTCTCGACGGCCTCAGATCCAACATTACCCGGGGGCTGCATTTTCTTGCCGGCCGTCGGAGGCACCGAACGAGGGGAATACGTCACACCCATCTCATCGAAAACTCGATTGACACGACCCTGATGTTTCAAAATTTTCTGGGCGCACTCTCACTCCTTGTGGGTGAAATTCCCTATCATATGCACAACATTCCTCTCCACTTCAGCCACAATCTCTTCGTCGGTCACATCCTTGGGTCGCTTGACATTGAAGATGGGGCTTCGCACATCATCATCTAGCCCGGGCAGCCACTGCATCTTGAATGCCCACGACTCCCATCGGGGCTGGCACGGCCAGACGTCGGCAGCCACAAATTCCTCCAGGGCATCGCGAGTAGTGATCACACGTGTTGCCTGATAAAACGCAATTGTACTTGCTGAGGACCGGCTGGCCTTCGTCAGCTCTGGCGATAGTTCAACTTCTAAATCGACCATGCGGCTAGCCAAATCGAATGTTATCACTTCTTCTTGCTTTGAATTTCGACCTATCACTTCAATGGGAACATAAAACCAATACGAAGTCCACCGATTAGCCCACTTGTTCTTGTATGCCGGCGCCAACTCCACCGGAGCCTGATTCTTGGCCAGGCGACGGGTCTGGAAGGTGCAGCAGCCATACTGAGCTTCTTTGTCTTCGTCATCGACCTTCACAAGCCTTCTGGCCCAATGAATCTCAAAGTGTCGAACGAAGGTTTCGACATCATTATCCCCGGCGAAGGTCCGGCATGCCCACAGAAATTTCAGCACTTGTGGGATAGAGTTAGGCGTCAGTTGATGAATCTGAACGTCGTAGGCCGCCAAGACATCTGCAAACTTCTTGGATACCGGCAACCGAAGGCCCGCAGTGAAAAAATCCCGAAAAACCACACTTTCATTTTTACGGGGCTTCGGCGTGGTTTCCCTCCCAGGTAACCGACACACCCCGGGCTCGAAGCACCCTTCTAACCGCAGGGCATCCAAATCAGCCTGAGTCATCAAGGATCGACCAATGTAGCAGGTCCGGGCCTTCGCCCCAGCCGGGTTCCCTTCAGACTCTTCCACAGCTGCGTCAGTCTCCACTCCTATTTCGCCCTCCTCCACGTCGACAAGCACACGCTTTCCAACATCTGTGTCGCTAGGCATTATTTCGACATAACTTCCACCCGAACCGTTATTTTCATCGCTACTAGAAGAAGACGAGGTACTACCACTCTCACGAGAGCTGGTAGACCAATCCAAACCAGAAATCTTACCAGACTTCGAGCTAGACGTCGAGGTGGAGGAGGTCGCGGCAGCCTCCGTAACCTCCGGTGCAATCTGTTTTCCGCGATTCGACGATGATCCCTCGTCCTCCATGTTTTCGTTCGAATGCTTGACACAAACAGCTAAGTTTCCTTAGAAACATGGACTCAAGTGCGTAACGCTGGAAACCGAAAAACGAAAGCGTGTGTGCAAAGCAGAAGCAAAACTAACCTCACAATTCGACTGGGGCTTCCGCTAAAGCGATTCGCCGGAGGCAGAGGCGGAAACAGCAGGCAAAAAGCCGCGAGGGAGAAGTGAGGTTGGAAATGCAGGCGGGGTTGCAGTGGCGGCGGCTCCCGGCTATTTATAGGCGGTAAATCTCAACGGTCGAAAATTTCAAACTCAACGGTAAAAAGCAGCAGCCTGAGGGCATTCTAGGTATTTCCAGCGCGACCCCTGGGAACCGCCGCCTAGAAAGACGTTTTCTTCCGCCTCGATTCTCGATCCCCGGGTTTCGCTGGCTCATGTTTTGTCGGGGACAGCCCTAGGGGTCCCCTTTAACAACCGGGGAATCCCTACTTAAAACCTGCAACAAAGCAAAACATGCCTTGCCTAACCGTGCAGGATACGGCCCACGCTGCAAAGGACCTCAACGGCCCATCAAGGTGGCCCCCTCGAAGATCCCCTCGAACAGGCTTCGCCTCGCTCGAAGGTGCGCGCCTCCCTCGAGCGGGCTCCGTCCCGTTCAAGGGACCGCTCTCCCTCAAACGGACTCCGCCCCGTTTGAGGGACCGCTCTCCCTCGAGCGGGCTCCGCCTCGCTCGAGGGTCCGCTCCGCCCTCGACCGAGGTCCGCCTCGCTCGAGGGCGCCCCCGCTCGCGTGCGCCTACCCCCGTACACTGGGCATTTAGCGCCCTGACACCAGCGGGACAGTGCCATCATGCGCCCGGGGCTCGCCCCCCGGTGCCGCCGCACCAACTCCCCAAGAGGGAGCCCATTCCCATCACTGTGGGAAGGGACTGTGCAGCGCGGCCGGTGTCAGTCCCGTGACGCCGTGCGCCTGCGCCAGTACAGCCAACGCGCCGAGCCCTCGAAAGGGGGCCGGCTTCACCCTCGATTTGCTTTCTTGTGACCCTACAGGGTTAGGTGGAGGCGCTAGGCTGGAGGAACACCATCCCTGCCACTGTTACGGCATGGCGCCCGCCCCCGCGCGTGCGGGCGCACGCCCGCACCGTGGCGCAACTCCGCACGGTGGAGCGTATAAGAATGGGACGCCGTTTTACCTACCCCTGTACTCCGTACGGGCCAACGCGCCGGCTCCCTCGAGCCTATCAGAAGACATCACCGCCATCCGCTGCCCTCCTACCCTCGAACCGCCACTGTTCGGGTACAAGATAGGCCATGATGGCCGGATCGCTGCAAGGATCGTCCGGACGGCCGCCCACTCTACAGCATAGCATGCCACGCCCCTTCACGTAGCTAGGTAGCGCGGCATGCATGTAATTCGCTCCCCCCTTGATCTATAAAAGGGGGACGAACCCCCCTGCCGCAAGGAGAGACGACAGAGAACGATGAGGTGAACACAGGCACTCACTCTCCAATTCTCCCACAACATCTTCCGCCATCACACCAGGGACTTGGAAGCCAGGCTTCCTCTCCCGCCTTGCTTGTAGCAGCCCCACTCACAGCACCCCCGCTGCTAAGTAATATAGTGCCCCGAGCACACCACCGCCGGGACGTACGGCCCCCCCCGCCGAACCAGGATAAAAACTCGTGTCACTTGTTACTTAGCATCGACCACTGAGGGATAGACCGCGGCGCTTACTACTGGTTAGTGTCGGGACCACATTCCGCACCGACGCGCTGGCGCCCACCGTGGGGCAATTTGAGCGCCTAAGGTCAATCCGTCAACTCCCTCCATGGTGATCCGCACTGAGTACCGCGGTACACGCTACAACATGGGCGGCTCGGACCCCCCCTCCCCCGCCGGGTTCGAAATCCGGCTCGGGGCCCGAACTTTCGCGCCACGGGGAATGGCTACCTCATGCGCCTCACCAACCGTGAGGAGCTCCGCGCGCGCCGCCGTGCCGAGCCCGCCCGGTCCCCCGCCCCGCACGCGCCACCACGGCGCGGACGCCCGCAGCGCGGATGCCTCGGGTCCGTCGACGCCGCGACGCCGCCGCCGCCGCCGGGGCTACGTTCGCGCCGTGCGCGGTCGAGCGACGGCAGCCGAGCGCGCCGCCTCTCAACACGGCGCGCCCACCGCCACGACGACCACCACCGCCCCGGCGGGACAACGCGCGGTCTCCGGACCGCGCATCCCCATTGGGTTGCGTGGTGCCACGTCGGCCTACAACAACAACGTCAGCACCACGATGCGCAGGGTCCCGCCCCGGCCGCCACGTCCTCGTCGCCGGGGATCCCGCGCGCCTCGCTGGCCGATGAGTCGTCTCTCGGGCTCCCTCGACGCGTTGCCGCCCGCCAACCGCCACGGCTATGCAGAATGGGGACTCCTCCCGCGTGCCGGGACCCGGGGCCATGTTCGGAGGCGTTTCCTCGACGCTACGGACTATCGGTTCGGCCGCTCCGACGACTCCCGGCACGGAGCTACGACCCCGTCCGGAGTGCTACGCCGTCATCACCAACGACCCAACCAATGTCGCCGGCGCGGTGGGCGCCGGGGACGGGGAGATCACCCCCGCCCCGTGGATCGCCGCGCGCATGGCCACGGGGCCAAGCGCTCCCCGCCGGGGCCGACGCCGACGCACAGCCGGCCCAAGCCCGCGAGCTCGAGGCCAAGCTGGCGGAGGAGTACGGACGGTGCGGGCCGCTCCGCGCCCTCGATGGCCGGGGAAGCTTCTGCTCGCGGCGAACGCGTGCGGGAGCCGGGCGCATGTGCTCGCGACCGCATCAACGCCGACAACCCTGACATGCTGCCGCGGGCAAGTCAGAAGCTCGTTGCCGCCACAACGCTGCTACGGGCCATGCCGGCGCCCTCGACTCCTGAGGCACGAGATCTGCACCGCGAGGTGCAGACTCTCATCGAGCAAGCGGCCGTCCAGCAGGCCGAGAGCTCGGCCTCGCGCATCCGCCAACAAGGGGATGCGCGGGGCGACGGGGCCGCACAAGGGGGCGAACCCTCGGTCCACGCAGGAGGGGCGGCGGAGCATCCCGCCAACTCGGGATGCGCACCAGCCAAGGAACGACTCCTTGACACGCGCAGAGCCCTCGACGGTGACGCTCGCAACGTCATCAACGCCCGCCGCACGAGCAAGGCGGACGCGCGAGTAGCGGTGGGCTACCACCCTCGACGGGGCGGGCGCTACGACGGGCCGGTGAGGACCGCTCCCCGACGCCGAACCCCCAGGGACCCGTGTGTTCACCGGGAGATCCGCACGGCAGCTCTTCCCCCGAGCCGCTTCCGCCAACCCTCAACCATTGTCAAATACAACGGGGAGACGGATCCCCGCGTGTGGCTCAACGACTACCGCTTTGCTTGCCAGCTGGGAGGGGCGACCAGCGATGAAGTCATCATCCGCAACTTGCCCTTGCACCTCGGCGATGCGGCCCGGACATGGCTCGAGCACCTTCCCGCCAGCCAAATCCACAATTGGGACGATCCCGGTCCGCACGTTCGTGGGCAACTTCCGTGGCACGCACGTGCGCCCCGGGGAATTCCCCGGGACCTACGCTCCCCGCACGCGTGGCCCGGCGAGTCGCCGGCGGACTTCATACGGCGCTTCTCCAAGCGCTGCACGGAGCTCCCCAGCGTGGCGCAGTCCGAGATCGTGCACGCCTTCCTCGAGGGCACCACGTGCCGGGACCTCGTGCGGGAGCTGGGACGTAGCCCGCCCGCGGACTCCAACGAACTGTTCGACATCGCCACCAGCTTCGCCTCAGAAGAAGAGGCCGTGGGGGCGATCTTCGACGGCAAGAAGGGCAAGCGCCCGGAGCACGCGCCCGCGGAGGGCAGCAAGTCCAGGGAGCCCCACCGCAACGACAAGCGGGGCAAGAAGGGAAAGAAGCCGCGCCGCGAGGCGCGCGAGCAGGGGCGCGACGGCGGTAATGCCGAGGCCCTTGCTGTTGACCCGGCTCGACGGGGCCCTCGACCGGCCCCTCGAGGTCCGGGGGTGTTCGACGACATGCTGAAAAAGCCATGTCCGTATCACAAGACCCCAGTAAACCACACCCTTGAGCAATGCGACATGCTCAAGAAGTTCTATGGCCGCGCCGCCGCGAAGGAGGCAGAGGCCAAGAAAGACGGAGGAGATGGCGACGCCGGCGGCTTCCCCGCCGTGGAAAACGTGTTCCTCATTTTTGGGGGGCCCACCGTCGACATGTCGACCCGCCAGCGCAAGAAGGAGCGGCACGAGGTCCTCACCGCGGAGAAGGCGCCTCCCTCCTTCCTCAATTGGTCGGAGGACGCCATCACCTTCAGCCGGGAGGACCATCCGAACCGCGTCCCCAACCCGGGCCAGTACCCGCTGGTGGTCGACCCCATCATCGGGAACGCGCGGTTCTCGAAGGTTCTGATGGACGGGGCGCAGCGCCTCAACATCCCCTACGCGCATACGCCGCGCTTGATGGGGATCGGGGCCGGACCGAGTTCGCGGCCCCGAAGACGAAGCCGGCTCCACCCGCATCGCGCCCGGCAAGGTGTCCATCCCCTCGGGCGCATCGACCCGCCGGTTTGGTTTGGCACCGCGAAGAATTTCCGCAAGGAGATCCTCACCTTCGAGGTAGTGGGGTTCAAGGGAGCCTACCACGCCATACTTGGGCGCCCCCGTTACGCCCCGCCTCATGGCGGTCCCCAACTATACTTACTTGAAGATGAAGATGCCAGGACCGAACGGCGTCATCACCGTCGGCTCGTCCATCGAGCACGCATTCGACTGCGACGTCGAGTGCGTCGAGCACGCAGAGGCGCTAGCGCTGGACGAAGCGCTGGTGACCACCTTGGAGAAGATGGTCAACGACGACCTCGACTCCGCCGCCAAGCACACCGGCACGTTCGAGGCCGCGGAGCAGACCAAGGAGGTCCCCCTCGATCCTTCTGCCCCCGAGGGCAAGGCGTTGAGGGTCAGCTCCACCCTCGACCCCAAATAGGAAATGGTGCTCGTCGACTTCCTCCGCGCCAACACCGACATCTTCGCGTGGAGCCCCTCGGATATGCCAGGCATCCCGAGGGAGGTCGCCGAGCACTCCCTTGACATCCTCGCCCTCACGCCCGCGCCGTGCAACAACGGCTCCGCCGCTTCGACGAGGAACGGCGACGGGCAATCGGAGCGGAGCTGCGGAAGCTTCTCGAGGCCGGGTTCATCAAGGAGGTGTTCCACCCGACGTGGCTAGCAAACCCCGTGCTTGTAAAGAAAAAGAATGGGAAATGGCGGATGTGTATAGACTACACCAGTCTTAATAAAGCATGTCCTAAAGTTCCTTTTCCTTTGCCACGCATTGATCAAATCGTTGATTCAACGGCTGGGTGTGAATTGCTTTGCTTCCTCGATGCTTACTCCGGCTACCATCAAATAAAGATGAAGGAGTCCGACCAGCTCGCGACTTCGTTCATCACGCCGTTTGGGATGTTCTGCTACGTCACGATGCTATTTGGCCTCCGAAACGCGGGTGCGACATACCAGCGCTGCATGCAGCACGTTTTCGGAGACCATATCGGGCGGACGGTCGAGGCGTACGTGGATGACATCGTCGTAAAGACCAGGAAGGCGGACGACCTTGTTAGCGACCTCGGCATCGCATTCAACTGCCTACGGGCCAACGGGGTCAAGTTAAACCCCGAAAAATGTGTCTTTGGAGTGCCGCGAGGCATGCTCCTTGGATACATTGTCTCCCAACGGGGAATCGAGGCCAACCCCGAAAAGGTTGCGGCCCTCGAACGAATGGGTCCAATCCGGGACCTCAAAGGGGTGCAAAAGGTGCTGGGGTGCCTTGCCGCCCTGAGCCGCTTCATCTCGAGGCTCGGCGAGAAGGGCCTACCCCTCTATCGCCTCCTCAAGAAGCACGAACGCTTCTCCTGGACCGCCGAGGCCCAGGACGCGCTCGACAAGCTAAAGGCGTCCTTAGCGCACGCCCCTATTCTCACGCCGCCGCAGGACGGCGAGCCCTTGCAGCTCTACGTCGCCGCAACCACCCAGGTGGTCAGCGCTGTGATCGTCGTGGAGCGCACGGAGGAGGGGCATGCTTTACCTGTGCAGCGGCCTGTCTACTACATCAGCGAGGTCCTGTCAGACACCAAGACGCGCTACCCCCAGGTCCAGAAGCTGTTGTACGCGGTAGTCCTTGCGCGGCGCAAGCTCCGCCACTACTTCGAAGCCCACCCCGTCACGGTGGTCTCCTCTTTCCCGCTGGGGGAGATCATCCACAACCCTGACGCCGCAGGCAGGATTGCCAAGTGGTCCGTGGAGCTGATGGGCGAGACGCTTGCATACGCCCCACGCAAGGCCATCAAGTCGCAAATCTTGGCCGATTTCGTCGCTGAGTGGACAGATACGCAGCTACCGCCCCCACGCATCCAGCGCAGTGTTGGACTCGTTCTTCGACGGCTCGGTGATGAAAACAGGGCGGCGCGAGCTCGCTCTTCGTGTCACCCCTCGGGGAGCACATACGCTACGCAGTGCGCCTCCATTTCCCCGCGTCTAACAATATGGCTGAATACGAGGCCCTCCTCTGTGGCCTCAAAATCGCCATTGAGTTAGGCGTCAAGCGCCTCGACGTGTGGGGGGACTCGCAGCTCGTAATCGATCAAGTCATGAAGAACGCGAGCTGCCATGACGACAAGATGGAGGCCTACTGCAAAGCCGTGCGAGCCCTCGAGGAAAAGTTCTACGGCATCGAGCTCAACCATGTGCCCCGCCGGTACAACGAGGAGGCGGACGAGCTGGCCAAGATTGCGTCCGGGTGGATCACCGTTCCCCCGAACGTTTTTGCGCGCGACGTCGCTCAACCCCTCGGCCGTCTTCGAGCCCCACCCCTCGAGTCACGCCGAACCCTGGGGCTCCCCTCGAATCCAACGGGTGCGGAACCCATGGACGAGGACCCCTCGAACGAGGCGTACGTGCTCTCCCTCCTCGAGGGGTATGGCGCTTACGGGGCTGACGTGATGGACATCGAGCCAGCCCCTGTCAAAACGGACTGGCGTGACAAATACATTGCTTGGATGGCTCGAGGGGAACTCCCCGCGGACCGGGCCGCGGCCAGGCGCATTGCCAGGATGGCCAAGTCTTTTGCCCTCATTGACGGCGAGTTGTACAAGCGCGCCGCCTCGGCATCCGCCCGGCCGCGTGCGTGCCCATCCCCGAAGGGCGCGAACTCCCGCGGGACATCCACGCCGGACTGCGGCCATCACGCAGCGCCTCGTACCCTCGTCGGCAATGCGTTCCGCCAAGGCTTTAACTGGCCTACCACAGTTGCGGACGCCAGCGAAATCGTACGCACCTTCTAAGGGTGCCAGTTCTACGCCCGCAAGTCCAACCTGCCCGCCCATGCCCTGCAGACCATCCCCGTAACATGGCCATTTGCCGTGTGGGGGCTGAACATCGTTGGGCCCCTGCGGAAGGCGCCCGGGGGCTTCACCCACTTGTTGGTCGCGAGCGACAAGTTCTCCAAGTGGGTCGAGGTGCGCCCCATCACGAATCTCAGGGCAGAGCAGGCGGTAACATTCTTCACCGACATCGTCTACCGCTTCGGAGTGCCGAACTCCATCATAACCGACAATGGGTCCCAGTTCACGGGCAGGAAGTTCTTGGAGTTTTGCGACAAATTCCACATCCGTGTGGATTGGGCGGCTGTGGCACACCCACAGACCAACGGCCAAGTAGAGCGTGCCAATGGCATGATCCCGCGTGGGCCTCAAGCCCGCAATTTTCGACCGCCCAACAAATCGACGAAATGGCTCCAAGAGCTACCGCCGGTTGTGTGGAGCCTAAGGACCACCCCCCGAGCGGAGCCACCGGGTTCACCCCGTTTTTCCTGGTCCATGGCGCGGAGGCCGTCCTCCCCACGGACTTAGAATAAGGATCGCCCAGGGTTCGAGGCTATGACGAGGATGCTAACCAGCGAGGTCGCGAGGACTCACTGGATCAGCTGGATGAGGCACGCCTCGTAGCCTTAATGCATTCTGCAAGGTATCAACAGTCCCTAAGACGCTACCAAGCGCGCAAGATACGTCGACGGGACTTTAGTGAAGGGGATTTGGTCCTAAGGCTACGTCAAGACAATCGAGGGCGACACAAGCTATCGCCCCCATGGGAGGGACCCTACGTCGTGGTGAAGGTACTCAAGCCCGGCACGTACAAGCTGGCCAACGAGGACGGTGAAGAGCTCACCAACGCTTGGAACATCCAACAGCTACGTCGCTTCTACCCTTAGCTAGGATTTCCAAGTATTTTTGTTGTAAAAACCGTATGACCAACGCCCCAGTTGGTAACAACTATGTAAATACTTCAAGTCTAATAAAAAGGGCAACTTGGCTTTCCCCTGAAACCCAAGTTACCCTCGGGGTACGCGGGGGGGGGGGGGGCACCCCCCCCCCCAAAATGGTCCCATTTTCGCGCAAAAATGAAACAACTCACGCGCGCTAAGTTTGTTTCTACTTCAACTACGAGCAACGATTCGAACAGGGCGCAGGCGGCCCAGCGGAAGGAGCGCGCGAGCCAGAGATAGCCTACGCCGCGTGGATATGGCCCTTCTCTCTCGCCTTCAACCCAGCAGGCCCCCCGCGTAAATCGAACTCCCCTAACTAGAATCTACTCAGGAAGAAGGAGAAACAAAAAGCGTACAAAGCAAATGACTTCATTTCAAGCAAATGTTTATCTCGAAAAACAACTTGTTCCTGTACAAAAGGCCACGAGGCCAGAATACTGATACACATAAAATAAAAATGGGCCTAGTGCCCAGCTGTCTTCAGGCAGGAGGAGCGGCAGCGTCAACAGCGTCCGGGAAGAGGAATTCTTCGAAGGCTTCAGCGAGCGACCCGACGGCGTCAGCAGCGAGCGCGTCCACACGCTCCATCGCCACCTCGTCCTCGACACCCTCGGGGACAACGTAGCCCTCCGCCAGCGCCTCGAAGTTGACCTCGTAGTGGGATCGTACCACTCCGAGGGCCTTCTAGACGCCCGCACGCAAGGTGCCGGCGCATCCGCTCGGTGACGTGGCCGCCAAGGGCGCGCGGGCGGGCGGCCGGGGCCGAGCCGCCGCCCGTGCTTCGCCCTCCTCCGCAGCTTGGCAGGTGTCTCGAGAGCCGCACCACGCAGCTCTCCCGCGCACCCCGGCCGGGAGGAGTTGTAGGAAGCCTCGCGCCGCCTCCGCCCGCTCACCGCGTGCCCCAGAGCGGTGCGCAAGCCTGGAGTCACCAAGACAAGAGAGAAATCAGAAAAGGGAGCGCAAATTCCCAAACGAAGAACCAACCAAACAAAAGCCAAGCAGTAGCTCACCTTCGACTTGCTTCCTCTCCGCCTCGAAGTCGTGGCGCACGGCCTCGACCACCAGCTCGAGGCGCTTGACGGTCTCACCTTGCTCCTGGAGGGCCAGCTCCTGATTTGCGTTTGTAATGCTGAGCATAATCACCTCGCCCTCGGCCTTGGAGAACGCGGTGTTCTGCTCCTCCAGCGACTTCTGCGCCGCCTCACGCGTGACGCGCTCCTGCTCCAGCGCCGACCGGGCGTCGATGAGGGCGGCTTGCTCCTGCTGGAGCCGCCCCTCGGCCCCTTGGCGGGCGGTGTGCTCCCTCGCCGGCCGCTCCTCGGCGACCGGCGAGCGCCGCAACCTTGGCGTTGAGGGCGCCTTCAAATCGTCGGCCTCCTTGGCCCGCCGCTCCCGCCGCGCGCCCGCTCCTCGCCCGGCGCCGCCGCGCTTGCGCCCCCTCGAGCGATGAGCGGAGCCCCCGTCTCGCCGCGGATGTTGGCCACCTCCGCCTCCCGCTGGTGGGCCGCCGTCCGCATCTTCTCCAAGTCCGAGCGCGCGCCGCGACGCGCCTCATCACGATCGATGAGGGCTGCGCGGACCCGCTCGAGGCTCGAGCGGCGCGCCGGGTCCCCGCCTCGAGCTCTCGGGGAGCTCGTCGCACCCCCGCCATGGCCCGTACGCCGGCCCGCCGTCCGGGTCCCGAGGGCGTCAGCAAGCGCGTCGAAAGCGCTGCACCGCTCCCGGAGCTAGTGGACCTCGGCGTTCACCCGGTCGAAGGCGTCGTACTTGTCGTGGGCGCGGCGCTCGAGCTCCTGGCACCCACAAATCAAAGCCCGTAAGCGCTACGACACGGAGGCAGCACACAAAAACGAGAGATAAAAGAAAAACGAGCAACCACGCCCTACCTGGAAGACGCGCCATGCAGGGCCGCCATGGACCCGCAGCGCCTCGTTCAGCGCGCGGTTGAGCGTGGTGCCGTGGCTCCGGAGCTCTCCCCAGAGCTCCTGCTCCCCCCTAGCGTCGGCAAACGCAGGGGGATCGTCAACGGCCCCCTCCACTTGGGCGGGATGGCTGGCGCGGGAGGACGAGGCCTCGGCGCCGTGTCCTCGGCCCCCCGCCACCATGTGACCCTCGTGCCGCCTCACGAGGGCCCCCTCCTGGGGCTCGGGGGAGCGTGTGGGGAAGCTAGCCCACTGATCCCACCCGGACGGCGGGGAGTCGTCCGGGACCTCCACCACCTCCGCCCGGGGATCGCCGGCGGGCGCCGCGCTTGCGCCGCCCTCCACCGGCGCCTCCACTTGCGCCTCCGTGGCCGCGGGCGCCCGGCGCAACGCCGCGGCCACCACCTCCGGCCGCGCCTCGCGACCACGGGCGCCGCCATGGGTTGCACCCGCTCCGCCTCCTCCGCACCGGCGCCACGGACGCGCCTCCGCAGGGACGGCCTCCGCGGGCCGCGCCTCCGCCACGGCCGCCGCCGCGGCCCTCGCGTCCCCACAATGGCCGGCGCCGGCCGCTCCTCGGCGACCGCCAGTGCCGCGCCGCGGCGGCCGGGACCGCCCGCCGAGGCCTCGAAGCCTCGCCCGGGCTTTGCGAGCTCTCGCCCGCCGCCGTGCTCGCCCCCGCCCGCGACGCCCTCGATGTGCGCCGCCGGGTGGGGACGGATGCGTCCGCCCTCAGCACCTTGGCCGGTGCAAGGGGAGGAACAAGCTGGCACCACCCCTGCGCAAGCGCAAAACAAAGAGTTAGAATGCCTGGTCGACACAAAACCAAGCCAAGCGAAAAGCGAAGCCCCTTACCTCGAAGAGGAAAAGGCCCGTTTCCTTTTCCTCGAAGCCTCAACGGATGAGGCCGGCGCGGCCGGCGCGCCCGCCGCCGCGCCTCCCGCACGACGCCACCGCACGCGCGCGGGCCCCGCCCGCGCGCGCGCACGCTTGTCGCGCGCGCAGCACGCTTGCCGCGCGCGCGGCGCGCTCGTCATGCGCGCCTCCGCGCGCGCGTCGGCGCCCTCCGCGGCACGCGCCGGCACCTCCGCGGCACGCGCCGGCGCCCCCGCGGCGCGTGCCGCCCTTGTTGTCGATTGCCGGCGGCGCGCCGTTGCGCCCGCCCCGTGCGAAGCCGCCCTTGCCACCGGCGCCGGCTCCCGGCCGACGGGGGCGCAGTGCTCCCACCTATCGCAGGGGCCCCGCCCCTCGCCCTCTTCCTCTTCGTCCTCCTCCGAGGACGAGTATTCCTCGGTCCCCGGGAGGAGAGCCCCGGCTCCTCGCGCCGCCGCACTCGCATTCGGCGGTCGCGCGCGCTCTTGGTGTCGCCTCGCGCGCTCCCTCCCGCGCGCCGCCCCGCTCCTCGCTCCCGCTGCTGCGCCGCCCGGCCAAGCGCGCGGGAGTCGGGGGTGGGCGGAACGGACTTCGTGGCGGTGAAGCTCACCAGCTGCATGAGAGAACGTCAAAGGTGCGTCAGAAGGCAAAGGCAACACCAAGAACTAAAACAGAGCCAACAATCACGCTCACCAGCGGGCCGGTGGGGAGCATCTCGAGGTCCCACGGGGTCCGGTCCGGGTGCGCCGGCATCCGGGTGTCGACGGCGCTCCGCGCCCGGGTGAGCGCGTACGACCGCCCGAGGGGGGTTGGGAGCATCCGCGACCTCGCCAACGCGACGGGGTCCGCCTCCTCCGTCATCTCAAAGATGCAGAGCGGCCTCTCCATTAGGGGCACAACCCGCCGGTGATGGAGGAAGGCGAGGACGCCCATCGCGGTCAGCCCCTGCTCCGACAGGTACCTCAGGGCGGCCAAAACCGACTCCTGCCGCCGCCGATGCTGGGGCGTGGACACCCCGTAGCCCTAGGAGTTGGGCTTCTCCTTGAACACCCGACCAGTGTAGGGGGGAGGCCGGGCTCGGCGTTGCGCAGGTAGAACCATCCCCGCTCCCAGCCCGGCGTTGTTCGTCGTCATGGTGCGGGGGATGTAGACGTCCTTGAACTTGCGCCCGCGGGCGAGTGACATCCCGCCGGCGCGCACCGCGCGGCGGGTCCTCGGCTCCGTCGTGGGCTGCGTGAAGAGCTCCGCGCGGAAGAGGTGCACCCAGAGCTCCCAGTTGACTGGGATCCCCAGGTACCCCTCGCAGACGCCCACAAACGTGGCCGCCTGCGAGATCGCGTTGGGCGCGAAGTTGTGCAACTCCACACCGTAGTAGTGGCACAGCGCCCGCATGAAGCGGCTCGCCGGCGCGTTGAAGCCTCGCTCGTGGAAGCGTACGAAGCTCACTACGTAGCCTTCCGGCGGGTTGGGGGCGCGGTCACCCGCCGGTGGCACTATCCACTCCGCCGGGCGCCCATCTTCATTGGCCGCCAACTGGCCGGCGGTGACCAGCTCGCCAAGGGCCAGCTGGGTCACCGACGACCTCTCCCAGGCGTACGGGTCTAGGATCGTGAGGGGCTGAGGCGGCGCCATGAGGAAGGACCAAGGATGCGAAGAGCGAAGGACAGGAAGGGGAGGAAGAGCTCTAATGGCGGAGCCGCACGGTGGCGAAGGCGAGACGAAGAAGAAAGCACGGAGGGCTAAAATGGCGGAGCGTTAAGGTAAAAAACCGCCGTTTCCCCTTCCCCTCAGATTTATAAGCCGCGGGCGAGCTCTCCGGAGCGGATGTCCCGCGCGCGTTAACTGCAGGGAATCTTTTTCTTCTCGCTGGCGAGCGGACCCCACCACGACCACGGCGGACACGTCACCGCAAACGGGCCATCATCACGGTGAAGACTGGCCGGGGCCGTGGCAGGCGGTCACATCCGCCTGCCCACGCCGCCCACTACGCGCGCGCGCGCGCGCGGCCGCAACGCCTAAAAGGCGCGCCCGCGATGCGAAAACCGCAGCCTCTACTGTGGAGCATTTAATGCCCCGGTCCCTTGTGAAACAAGGAGAACCCTCGAGCGGCACGGACTCCTGGCTCAGGATAAATTCAGCCCTCGAGCAGGTGCGAGCGTGAGAAGGTCACCCCGAGGCCCGCCTGAAACAAAGTAGGCCTCGTGAGCACCCATGCCACGTAGCACCCTCGAGCGGTGCGAGCCCCTGGATCCAAACGATGTCAACCCTATAAGGGACATTGGCGTGAGAAGGTCGCCACGAGGCCCGCCTGAAACAAAGTGGGCCTCACGAGCACCCATGCCACGCAAAACCCTCGAGCGGTACGAGCCCCTGGCTCTAGACAACATCAACCTTCTAGAGGGGCACAAGCGTGAGAAGGTCGCCCCGAGGCCCGCCTGGAACAAGGCAGGCATCGCGGGCACCCATGCCACGTAGTGCAACTGACCAACGCCTCGAGGGCTGGCACGCCCAGACCCCTCGATGGCCGCGAACGCAAAGACGGGGCTGCCCAGGCGCCGCCCCGCACGGCCCTACTGATCAGAGGTTCGAAGCCTGACCCTCGACGGGTTCGAACAGGTGCCACAGATCGCAGAGTCAGGGACGACGAGGGCCGCGCATTCGAGCCGTTCCACGAGCCCATTGGCTCGAGGGTGCCCCACATGTCATGTTCGAGAGCCAGCGAGGGCAGCTAGCCGGGGGATCCCACCGAGGGAGAGCTTCCGCGCCCTCGGTCCCTATCGAACGGGACCGAGCCCCACCTAGCAAACCCACGCAAGCGCTTCAATGGACGTGTCTCTGGACCACGCAGCCTACCCTTATCGAACGGGGCATGGGCGTCCACTCGAACCACCCACTAGCAGCTCGACGAGGAATCCGCAATTCGCGACCCGCTCGATGGGAGTTGCGGAAACCTCACCCTCCGTCCCGCGGAGGGACGGCGAGGGCGCGTAAGAAGACAAGTCGTAAAGCTCTACCCGATCGCCTCGAACGGGCCCAGGCTCGGGGGCTTGACGCACGGCTACACCTCCTTGAAATTGCACCCGCCGGAGACAGTTCCAGCAGCGCGTGCGCCACCGAGGCCGGCTGAGACATCGCCGATGCCGGTTGAAACATGTGCCACGCCCTCTGATCAGTTCTCACGGTTAACCCCTGCGCGGAAGCATCCACGCTCTGCAGGGCTCCGGGGCTAGACCCGCGGGTCCGCCGACGCGGCCCCACGGAAAGCGTTCGCAAGGCAAGGAGGGAAGAACGTCCTATCAGTAGGTTCCAGCATCTGCGGGAGCCTCAATGGCAAACCCACAGATGCTCGGGGGCTACTGTCGGGGACAGCCCTAGGGGTCCCCTTTAACAACCGGGGAATCCCTACTTAAAACCTGCAACAAAGCAAAACATGCCTTGCCTAACCGTGCAGGATACGGCCCACGCTGCAAAGGACCTCAACGGCCCATCAAGGTGGCCCCCTCGAAGATCCCCTCGAACAGGCTTCGCCTCGCTCGAAGGTGCGCGCCTCCCTCGGGCGGGCTCCGTCCCGTTCGAGGGACCGCTCTCCCTCAAACGGACTCTGCCCCGTTCGAGGGACCGCTCTCCCTCGAGCGGGCTCCGCCTCGCTCGAGGGTCTGCTCCGCCCTCGACCGAGGTCCGCCTCGCTCGAGGGCGCCCCCGCTCGTGTGCGCCTGCCCCCGTACACTGGGCATTTAGCGCCTTGACACCGGCGGGACAGTGCCATCATGCGCCCGGGGCTCGCCCCCAGGTGCCGCCGCACCAACTCCCCAGGAGGGAGCCCATTCCCATCACTGTGGGAAGGGACTGTGCAGCGCAGCCGGTGTCAGTCCCGTGACGCCGTGCGCCTGCGCCAGTACGGCCAATGCGCCGAGCCCTCGAAAGGGGGCCGGCTTCACCCTCGATTTGCTTTCTTGTGACCCTACAGGGTTAGGTGGAGGCGCTAGGCTGGAGGAACACCATCCCTGCCACTGTTACGGCATGGCAGCCGCCCCTGCGCGTGCAGGCGCACGCCCGGCACTGTGGCAGCAACTCCGGGCGGTGGGAGCGTATAAGAATGGGACGCCGTTTTACCTACCCCCCGTACTCCGTACGGGCCAACGTCAGCGGCTCCCTCGAGCCTATCAGAAGACATCACCGTCATCCGCTGCCCTCCTACCCTCGAACCGCCACTGTTCGGGTACAAGATAGGCCATGATGGCCGAATCGCTGCAAGGATCGTCCGGACGGCCGCCCACTCTACAGCATAGCACGCCACGCCCCTTCACGTAGCTAGGTAGCGCGGCATGCATGTAATTCGCTCCCCCCTTGATCTATAAAAGGGGGACGAACCCCCCTGCCGCAGGGGGAGACGACAGAGAACGACGAGGTGAACACAGGCACTCATTCTCCAATTCTCCCACAACATCTTCCGCCATCACACCAGGGACTTGGAAGCCAGGCTTCCTCTCCCGCCTTGCTTGTAGCAGCCCCACTACAGGCACCCCCGGTGCTAAGTAATATAGTGCCCCGAGCACACCACTGCTGGACGTACGGCCCCCTCCGACCGGAACCAGGATAAAAACTCTGTGTCACTTGTTACTTAGCATCGACCATTGAGGGATAGACCGCGGCGCTTACTACTGGTTAGTGTCGGGACCACATTCCGCACCGACAGGTTTGCAATCAAGGCAAGCGCCTCGCCATCGAGGGGCTTCTGTTGGGGGGATTCGGAATCAAGGCTTTCGTATACCTAAAAATAAAAAGTGGCTATGCGAAAGGTTCGACAGCGAAACCCCAGGAGCCGCGATTTCCCTTTCCATCTTTTAGATTTTGCGTTTCGGCCAGTACCCTTCGTCGCCAGCGAAGCAGCCAAACGAATCCAGCATAGCCCAGGGTGTCAGAGTCTCGCTTGGCAACTTATTCCGCGACGAAACCTCTGGGGCGAATATTATTCACCCAGGGAGCCTCGGCCTGGGATTCGCTCAGGGGGTTTCGTCGTTCCTAACACTTAACGAGTTCAAACTTGAGTGTGGTTTTTTGTTTCAGGTGATAAAGAGCGCTAGGCGAAAGGGGGGATCTCCTAAGGCTCGGGGGTTTTCACCCCGACAGGCGCACGTGATAAGAGCTGGAAAGGTGTCGCGATTTGCGGCGTGACATCATGAAGCGCCGATTACGTGGAGACCTAATTGGAGATTACCCGAAGATAGCCTAGCACATTCTGTTTTGATTCGTTTTACACGAGGGTGTTCTCGGAATGTAAAAAGTCCGCCCGCCTCCCTATAAAAGGAGACGGACCGGCACTTGTAAAGGGGGTCAACTTTTGAATCCACTGTGGAGAAAGTAGCCTTTGCAAGTCCTTCGTTCAGCATTTTGGTTTTGGTTCAAGAGCTTTTGTCTTCTCTTATTGTTCGTGTGCGAAAGCTGCGGCTTTCCCCACCACAAACGCCGACCGTGCTCCGCCATGGTCGACCCACCGTGCGCGACCGGGCGGGGATGAAAGCCCCAACCTTGGAGCGTTTGCCGCTCGTGTCTCTCACGCACGCACCGCGCATCTGGAGGCATCCTCACACGCTCCCGCCCGCGCGCACACCGCTGCCACACAACTGCCTGACCCACGCCAAGACGTCACACCGCGCCGCCTAGCCGCGTAGGGGATTCGTGCCTATCGTGTTGGAAGGCTGTCGTATGGACCTCCCTGGGCCCACTGCCTCGGTGGGTACCAGGACCGACTACTTGGTGGGCCCCTGGGACTACCTGACTTGCGCTGCACGGTACCTGATGGCGTGAAGCACAAGGGCTACAGAGGAGAAGTACTCGGTTAGGAAGCTGTACATGTCCCGCACTGTATGGAAGACTCCTAGACGTACTCGACTAGTACTCTCTCCCTATTCTAACTTGTAACCCTGCCTCCCGGACTATATAAGGCGAGGTAGGGACCCCTCTCTCATCATCTCATCTCAGGCGTAAGATTGCATCATCTTGTAATCGTACCCAATCAATCCAGAGCTACTCAGCATACAGGACGTAGGGTATTACGCACCTCGCGGCCCGAACCTGTCTAAATTGTGTGCCACGTGATAGAGGGGGAGTGCCCGATCTTTCGGTGAGTGGAGATAAATCCGATTTGGTGGTTGTTGACCCTCACGATCCGACTACGACGAGCGAGACTCGAAGCGCCAACGCAATCGCTGAACCAACTCCCGATGGTTACCGACCTTGCTGACGCAAGATCAGCCTGATCACGAAGATCAATTCCTGTGCGCAATCGAAGAACGAACAAGAATCTGAGGCGAGCAATCTTAATATCACTCGAAGGTGGAGTCTGAATTACACGACGGCGGCACGATGGCGACTGTTCGGTTGTAGCTAAGGCTAACAAATAAATCAAACTCAAGTTTCTAAGGCGGCGGCTACTGAAAATATAAGAGACATGGCGTCCTAGGGTTGGGGGCGACCAGGGGTGGGGCGCCCCCAACTTGGGCCTAGGGCCCAACCAAACTGTCAGCGCAGCACTTTGGCAGATTCTGGACGTCAACTTGTTTCGACGATTCCCATTGACTCGGGACGAATTTTGGCACAAGACCGATGCCATTGGAAGCTTTATGAAATTTTGCTTCCAACCATATATAGAACGTCCAAAACCGACTCCGTATGCGACCTGGGCGTCTGTTTTATTGCGTACTGCTCCTGGACTCTCAACTGGACTCGAACTTGAATTGCTTTTGGCCTCCACCTCGGGGACTCGAACCGGATCAACCTTGGACCTCCTTGTTGACTTGGAAACCCTTGTTGGACTTCTTCTACTCCATTCCATGCACCAATCATGGTCGTATGCATGGGTGCCATGTCCTCATCATTCTCCCCTTCTTGATGAAAAGCCGTCCTCGGCATCGATTGTACTTGGAACCGATCCTGCACAACACAAGAGCGAACGGGGTTTCAAAAACCAAAGAAATCAAAATTATTGTGAGGAGGAATGTCACCATGTCTCCAATTGGTGAATATGTCATCTTGCATATAAAATTTAGCGAGCATGTAAGCATCTTGATCGGATGACACATAATATTTGGCAACACTACCCTGCA
Source organism: Cenchrus americanus (assembly GCA_947561735.1). NCBI lineage: Eukaryota > Viridiplantae > Streptophyta > Magnoliopsida > Poales > Poaceae > Cenchrus > Cenchrus americanus. The sequence continues at coordinate 101,862,070 of OX387245.1, read as the reverse complement.
AAAGATTAGTACCAACAAAAGACAAAGTAGGCATAGGTAGCAACCAGCAATGCTCCCCTTCTTGGAAGTAAACTTGTTTCACAGAAACTGAACTAGAGAAAGGTGAATGAATATGTGTAGTGTGGCTGCCCTCTAGTGGATCAAAATTGAGCACAACAAAAGGATAATTCAAATTTTCACAAATGTACACTTGATGTATCATATATTCGCCTTTGTTGTTATATTTGCCAATAGCATGATATGTGTGTTTAGAAAAACATGGCAATCACCATATTTAGAAAGTTGCTCTTCCAAACAATCTAGATTACACAAAACATCAAATTCAATGTAACCCAAAGTATGTAAAGAAGACAATAATTTCTGCTCATCATTAGCACTAACAATATGCATAACATGCTTAGTTTCAGCAATAGTATTTGGTTCCAAAGCATGTAAAACTGAAGCATTATCAACCAAATCATCTTTATCACAAGGAACATCAAGCAAAACAGCATGTGACCAAGATAAATCAAGAGATGGTTCCATTATTAATTGCTCAACTAAAGTATGATTTGTGGAAAAATTCAGCATATTAATACAATTCTCACCTTCTGTGAGTGTAGCACCATGGACATTACCTATGTGCTCAGTAGGAGTATTAGGTGCATTGTGAAGTGATGGATTCGTGGATGCTCCTGCAGGTTCAGCCGTCCTCTCGAGCGGTGTAGTGGTGGGCGTGAATGGCGTTGGGCTCTCGAGCACTGTAGTGGTGGGAGTAGATGGCGCTGGGAGAGCGGGCGCTGAGCTGGATGTCGAGCTTTCTGCTACAAAAGAGTTAGAATATTGCTTCGAGCGATGTCCCTGCACATCACGTAAAGCGTTGCGAGCATAATATGAAGGCACAAATCTACGTCGCATAGCAGCTTTTAATTCAGCCCAAGTGGTGGGATGTTTTTGTTTATATTCATGATGCCACCAAAATAAAGCTAAATTAGTAAATGCACTAATAGCAGTTTGAACTTGAGAAACAGCAGGAATATCATGGTATGAAAATTTCTTTTCGACCTCTAATTCCCAATCAATATATGCACCTGGATCATATTTGCCATGGTAAGGTGTAATTGTAAATGGAAGCGTAGAAAAAGAATCATTACCACCACGGATGGATGCACAACGGGCGCGTCCACGGAGGTCTCCAGCGTCGACCACCTTCTGTAAACCCGTGATCAGTGTTTTCATTGCATCGAGATGTGACGCAATGGTGTCGAGCTTGGTCTTAGTGGCATGCGGCTGGTCTTCCCTCTTATCGTCGCCTGCCATTGTTAGTGCAAACACAAAAACAAAATCGACAACAAAACAGGGGTGTAATGGCTCACAAGGCGCTCACTACAATGTTGTTATAAAATTCTTATCTGTTCTTACCAAGCACACAGGGGCGACCTGCAACCAACCGGTGGAACCTGCGAAATATTGGAGGAGCGATTGCCTGTCGAAACGAAACCTGGTCAGCGTAGAACTTTGTGGAGTTTTGGGAAGGCTGCACTCAATTGAAGGATTAGCACAATCAAACAATAATTGCAAAGTTGAATTATAGTGCAAATCACGTAACAAAGCTGCTGGAAACAAAGTGTAAAAGTAGAAGGAAAAAGAACCAAGGGGGAACAAAAGATGGGAGGGTGCAGCGCTGAAAGCAGACAGGGCGCGGTGTGGGGAGAGGGCGATCGTGACCAGGGAGGTCACGGGGTGCGTGGTCGTTCCTGCGCCGGTGTTTCGCGACCCACAGAAGCGAGACGGCGCGTGAGGGCTCGGGATGTCCACCGAACCGGACAATTCCTACTCCCGGTTGGATCTTTTTTTGCTTTCGTTTCTTTTTTTTCACGGACTGTCTTTTTGTTTTGCCACGGACTAGTGTCCTTTTTTTCACGGAAGGCCGATCGGTGCGAGAGGTGTTCGCCGTGGAAAAAAGGAAGTATCTCGTTGTGCACGTGAGGAGGATCAGGTCCTGTTCCTTCTGGACATTTTTTACTTTTTTTTCTTTCCAAAAGAAACTCAGGACAGGAAACAGGAAGGGGCGCACGGGGAAACCGCACCGCGCGCGATCAGGAACGACGGGGTATGGCGGCGGTAGGTGATGGTGGTGGGCGGCTAGGGTTAAAATATAATAAGAATAAAACAAAGAAGAGAACTCAAGTAACCAGCAACAATTGAACGAAAAAGCACACAAACTCAACAAAGCAAATTATTGAATGAAAGTGCGAGGCTAAAACAGGCTGCTGGGACAAGGATCTAACCTAGAACAAATTTTTGTATGGTTTTTTTGGACTATAGGAAATAAAAACACTCGATAAACTCACCGATAAACCTGGAAAGCTGATACCACTTGATAGAGAGGGAGTGCCCGATCTTTCAGTGAGTGGAGATAAATCCGATTTGGTGGTTGTTGACCCTCACGATCCGATTACGACGAGCGAGACTCGAAGCGCCAATGCAATCGCTGAACCAACTCCCGATGGTTACCGACCTTGCTGGCGCAAGATCAGCCTGATCACGAAGATCAATTCCTGTGCGCAATCGAAGAACGAACAAGAATCTGAGGCGAGCAATCTAAATATCACTCGAAGGTGGAGTCTGAATTACACGACGACAACACGATGACAGCTGTTCGGTTGTAGCTGAGGCTAACAAATAAATCAAACTCAAGTTTCTAAGGCGGCGGCTACTGAAAATATAAGAGACATGGCGTCCTAGGGTTAGGGGCGACCAGGGGTGGGGCGCCCCCAACTTGGGCCTAGGGCCCAACCAAACTGTCAGCGTAGCACTTTGGCAGATTCTGGACGTCAACTTGTTTCGACGATTCCCGTTGAATCGGGACGAAATTTGGCACAAGACCGGTGCCATTGGAAGCTTTATGAAATTCTTCTTTCAACCATATATAGAACCTCCGAAACTGACTCCGTATGCGACCTGGGCGTCCGTTTTATTGCGCACTGCTCCTGGACTCCGAACTGGACTCGAACTTGAATTGCTTTTGGCCTCCACCTCGGGGACTCGAACCGGATCAACCTTGGACCTCCTTGTTGACTTGGAAACCCTTGTTGGACTTCTTCTACTCCATTCCATGCACCAATCATGGTCGTATGCATGGGTGTCATGTCCTCATCACCACGTGTCTCTTCCTTCGAGTTACCGATCTCGGCGAGGCCACATTCATCTACTTCGGGTACTCCCCTAGTAGGTTGCCGGTCTAAAATACCGACAGCTGGCGCGCCAGGTAGGGGCTCTCGCCCGAGATCACATGGCGAACTCGACGGCTCCTGTCTACATCAAGCCGACCGTCACCTTCAACCGCGGCGACACCTTCGTCTTCGGCGCCTGGGTCTGCACTCCTGACGGCGTTGGGTCCTTTCAGCGCCGCCTCACCATGCCGCCCAACCCGGAGACCGGCTTCGTGAAGCTTCCCGAAGTAGTCACGGGCGAACTCGCTTGCAAGTTCGGCGAAATTTCGCTTTTCGACCAACACGCTGACTTCGAGCTCAGATCTGCTTCCAACTTGAACTTGACGTCCCCGTGGGCTACCGTATGCGAGCCGGCTGCTCAGCCATCACATGTGGTCCCCCCACCCCGCGAGCGCTCCACGAGTGGCCCCCGCAACCTCTGCAGGGCCCGCATAGAGGCTCCCTCCGCGTGCCGAGCCAGCAAGGAACCCGTACCCGAGTACAACTCGGACTCCGACACCGCCCCCGGCCACGCTTCGGATTCCAACCCCCTCTCCGGTTTCTACTCGGACTCCGCGTACGAGTTCGACTTCGGGTCGGACCCGTAGGCCCCGAGTCTGAAGACAGCACTAATGAGCAACCCTTATCAGGGCCGGCTTCCGGGCTGGTTATAACGTCGACACCGGCCGGGAGATTTGTCTACTAGCCAGACTGCAAGCTCACCGACCTGATAAGCGGGGACTCACGCTATGTCGCCTACCTCGACTCGCTCTCGTTCCAGGAGGGAACACCACTTGCTCGAGCTGACTCGTACACCCCAACCTAGGTGGCAAGCTCCGACTCCAGTCTTGGCAACCCCGATCGCCAAGTCTTCATGGCTGCCGGTGACACGCCAGGACCTTTAGAGACGGCACAAGACAAGTACCTTGAAGACATCTCCGCAGACGAGCTGTCTGCTGAAGCACCCGCGGATGAGACCGACGCCAACAGGGACGCTCGACGTGAGCGTAACAGAAAGCGTAACGAACAGCGTCGGCGTCTCAGAGACAACCTTCCCATCCGCAACCTCGCAGAAGCTCTCGAGGCTGTCGAGAGCAGGGTACACACCACCCCCGAGCAATGCCTCATGTCGATCACAGCGATCGCACGCCAAGCTCGGGGGATACGCGGCCGGAGAAGTCATCGCCAAGCTCGGCCGAAGACGCTTACCTCATGCGGGTCGACAACGGGGTCACCCGGCCCTCCCCCCGCCGGAACCGCGACAACGAAGCTACAAGTCGCAAGACCGACCTCGGCCGCAACCGTACTCGAGCCGAGCCGCCGGCTCGGCCCAACCGTACTCGCGCAAACACGGCGGACCCTCACGGGGTGGCAACGAAGAACCGTGAGATCATCCCTCACCGCGGCCCCGACGGCGGCGGCCGTGATCCCGGCGGCGGCGGCAGCGACGGCGGAAGCTCCAACCATGGGGCCAACAGGAGGGCCGTCGGCGGAGGCAGTCGCGGCGGTCGAGACCACGCGAACAGCCACGTCTCTGGAGCCTCACAAGGCGGCTATGACGCCCGTCAGAAGATTGAAGAGCTGCGGCGGAAGAAGTCCGCCACCGCAGGCGACAACGACGGCTTCCCCGCCTTCTCACCTCAGCTTCGCAACTTGCTCCTCCCCGACAAGTTCAAACCTTTGGGGATCACCAAGTACGACGCGAAGCAGGATCCCATCCAGTGGCTCAGGTGCTACGCCCTCTCCATCAAGAACGCTGGCGGCAACAACGACACCAAGTGCCTCTACTTCCCCTTCTACCTGGACCAAGCCCCACTCACATGGCTCGAGTCGCTGGACAAGAACTCGATCGACAAGTGGGACCAGCTGAAGGAGCAGTTCACCAGCAACTTCGCGGGCACCATGGGCCGATCAGGTACTCGCATGGACCTGGCCATGGTCAAGTAGGAACAAGGCGAGACCCTCCGCAAGTACATGCGCCGCTTCTTCGACAAGCGCGCCACAGTAGTCGACGTCACCGACAACGAGGTCATCGACCTCTTCCAAGACGGCCTCTACCATCGCCGCACCTTCGAAGACTTCGGTCGCCGTCGCCCCAAGTCCATCCCCCACCTCAAGGACATGATCACGTCCTGGGCGGATGAAGAAGACAAGGCCAACACCAAGTACGATGCCATCCGTGGCAAGAGCAAGCAAAACACGGGCGGCGGCAGCGGCAATAACGGGAACCAAGGCGGTCGCAACAACAACAACAACTACTACTCGGGTCCCAACCGCAAGCGCAAGCCAGACAACACTGTCGTGGCTATCCATCGCCCTGCAAAGGAGAACTCAAAGAAGACCTCCGGCGGCTTCAAAGACTTGCTGAAGGAGAAGTGCCCGTGGCATCTGGACGGCAACCACACCACCGAGCAGTGCTACCAACTCAGGAGAGCACTCAAGAGTACTCCAGAGCCACCGCACCCTCACGACAAGAAAGGCAAGAAGAAGAACGACGGATGCAATGACGACTTCTAGGAACCCGACAAGACTGACAATGTCCTCTTCGGCGGACTACCCAGCAGACGGGAGAAAAAGGCTACTCGTCGAGAAGTCATGAGCATTGAACCAGTGGTTCAGACCCCTCTCAGGTGGTCAGAGGTACCCATCACCTTCTCCCGCGCGGATCAATGGACCAGCTTCTCCGAACCAGGGCGGTTCCCTCTCGTTCTGAAGCCGGTGGTCGCGGGCTCCAAGCTCAACAAGGTCCTCATCGATGGTGGAAGCGGGCTCAACGTCCTTCTCACCAAGACCATGAAGAAGATGAAGCTCGACATCACCCACATGCTCACCAAGAGCGCCTCTCCCTTCTTCGGCATCGTCCCTGGGAACGCGGCTATCCCACTGGGCTCGGTGATCCTGCCAGTTACCTTTGGGGAATCTCGGGACAACTACCGTACCGAGTATGTCAAGTTCGAAGTCGCGGACTTCGAGACGTCCTACCACGCCATCCTCGGCAGACCGGCTATCGCCAAGTTCATGGCGGTACCCCACTACACCTACTTGGTACTCAAGATGCCAAGCCCAGCAGGTGTACTCTCGCTGCAAGGGGACTTGAAGATCTCGCACGACTGCCGTGGAGATCACCCCCACCAACCAAGTACCCAATGCAATGATGGAGGTCTACGCCGCGTCGAAGAAGCTTGCTCCAAGTAAACTCGACATCCCTGAGAAGTCAGACAAAGCCAACAAGCCCCAGCCAACTAACACCCGCTGGTCCTTAGGTAAAGGGTGGGTTTTAAACTTGTTAGCAAGTTTTACCGCACAAACACATGATCCTTAGGTGTGATTTGTGATTTTCCAATTAATTTCATTATTAAACCTACAAAGGTTCCTTCACTTTTATTCAACAAAAAGCCTTAGAAACCAGCCAACTAACACCCACTGGTCTCTCTGGCCAGGAACACTTCATTTGGACAGCAAGCAACCAAAATGAAGCTTTTGAAAATAAACTATATGAATAATAGCATTTCTAGCTACCACAAATAGGATAAATGCACACAAAAAATAAATATAACGCTTCTGGAGCCAAACTTTCTCCTACACACTCTCTAGTCTAAAACAAGCCTAGGAAACCAACAAACACATCTATAGCCATTATAGAAGTTGATCTACACATTTATGATTAAAAACAAGCATAAATCAGAGATAAATATTTCTAGCAGTCCGAAAATCATGATTAATTCAGTGAAGGTGTATTTGGACATTTCCTGAGTTATTGCTACAAAAATCATCTAGGCAGAAAAGTCATAAATGCAAGATAATTCATAATAAACAATTCCTTCAGTAACTTTGTGCAATTTTTGGTGTGGTGACTAAACATGGCATGAAGCACAACATATCCAAGAATCAGCTCAAGAACATGTATGGATTTTGCAGAACGATAGATCTAGGTAAAAGGAATTTCTATTTTTCATGTAAAAACTAAAGATCAAAAGTATACACAAGTTTTTTAAAAGTTGTAGTTCTGGTCACAAGGAGTACAACAAAATTGGTTTTGAAATTGTTGGATTTTAGTATGATTTTATATGGATTTTACAAGGTGCAGCTAAAACACTCAAAAGGGTAAAGAAACTTTTTACGAGTAGGCCCCCAGAAAGTTTTGAATGCTCACAGTTATGCCCTTGGTTTGGACAAAACACCTTGAAAAGAGCTCAGGCCTCGCAATGCGGTCCTCAGAGCCATGGGGCGACGCGGTTGGTGAAATTTCGGCGAGGTGTTCGCCGGAATGGGTCGGGGAAGGGGAGGAGCGGGCATAGGGGGTCACATACGACCAACTTGTGGCCCGAGTTTGGGTCGATACGCCGCCGGCAAGGGGGCGTCGCGGCTCAGCTTTACCTTGGCCGCTGCAGTTGGCTGCGCCGGTGGGTTGGCGGCCTAGGCTAGCAATGCGCGGCTCAGTAAGCTTCATTGGACCTTGGGTGACGCGCCTGGATGGTTGGGCGGCCGGGAAAACAAGTGGCAAGGAAGCTCGACGTTGACGGCAGTAATGGCGGCCCGCAGCGCTCTGGTACTCACGCGCGAGGGAGGGTGGCTCCTGCCTTTTATAGGCAGCCGGCGCTTGCGAAGGCGGTTCGCGCACGTCCTCGCGTAGGTGAAGTCGCAGCATGGGCGCGTGGTACGGCGGCAACGTGGGGCGGGGTACGGCGGCTTCACCAGTGGTCGGTCCGTGCATGGTCGGCGTGAGGCGGTTCGCCGGCCCGTGGGCGCGCGGCGCGTGGCGACGGGGAGATTGGGCACGGATGTTGGTGTGGGGCGTGGAAGAACCGGCGGTCACCGAGAGGCCTCGGCGTCGGGCCCAGTGGGGCCGCGGCGCGGCGGTGCGCTACGCCAGCGATGGCAGTGCCTCTGGGCGCCAGGGGCAAAACCAATTCAGCCTAGCCTGCTTTGACCGGGTTTTACTCCAAAAATTGAACTGTAGTGGACCAAGGGGTAATAAGGAAAGTTGTAGATCTCATACCCCTCTACAACTTCTACAAAGGGCGTAGGGTGTTTTTCTCAACCATTTTTGCACAAATGGCATGCCAAGTTAGCAGTTTCCCGGGCGCCTGTGGATAGTGCATGGGGGCGTTGACCGAGGTTTTTCACCTATTTAGGCTTCAAATTTCCAATGCCACTCAACATGAAAGTTGTGTCCCATGAAAAACTACACAACTTTTGTATTGGGAGAATTTGAAGTGTTTAGGTGAAATTTGGAGAACGCGGCAAAAGTTCCAGGCGACATAGGAGGTCAAAGGGTGTTCCAGGGTTTTTGACTAGGGTTTGACCATTCCTGACCAAGGGTTGACCAAAGTGGGTCCCTAGTGGTGGTTGGTGATGTTTTCGAGGTGATGGCCCAGGTTGACTGTCGTTTGGCCAGGGTTAATGAACCTGGCTGAAAACCTGGGATGTCACAGTATGGACACTTTATTGCCGAGTGTCCCAAGAACAAGAACAAGAATGAAGAAGAGAAGAAATACAACAAGAAGAGCAAGGAGTACAAGAACAAGTACCAAGGGCGTGCTCACGTGGGTCAACAATGGGACTCAAGTGATGAAGATGAGGAACCAAAGAAGCAAGGCATGGCAACCGTCACCATGGCACAAGAGTCATCTTCACCACGCCTCTTCAACAACTTCTCCGACGATGAGGACCACTCTCACTTTTGCCTCATGGCAAGGGGGAGCAAGGTACAATAAACTACCACCCCATCGTCTCCAACTCTTCTTCATCCACACCTAGTAGTGACATAGAAAACATAGATGAGGAAAAGGAAATGGAAGATAACATGATAAAGAAATTTTGTAAAAATGGCCACAAGGAGATTAAAAAGCTTTTGGACAAACTAGAGGAAAAGAAGGAGATTCTCCATGAGCAAGAATACTTGCTTATCTTTGAAAAGGAAAGAAACCTTGCTCTAGAGAAATCTCTTGCCGAGGAGAAGGCTAAGGTGGAAAAGTTGACCACGGACTTGTCCTTGGCCAATGATTCCAACAAGAGGATGTCAAAGGATTATACTTTAGCAAATGAATATCTAGCTTCCCTAAAGGCTACTCATAGTGAGCTTCAATCAAGCCTTTCATGCTTGACAGAGAAATATAAAATTCTTGAAGCAAACTATAGTACTCTTTGGGAAAGCACCAAAGCCACTCCTAAGGCAACATTGAACTCTAGTGCCTCCACTAGCAAAAGTTGTTCTACTTGCTCTAATATTGATATAAATGCTCTCAAGACTAACCATGCATGGCTTGAAGAGAAAATCAAGAGCAAAGACAAGGAAATAGCCCGGTTGAACATGTTGATCACTCAAGGCAACATTGGTGCCAAGTCCATTCCTAAGGTGGTTGACAAGCAAGGACTTGGGCACTACAAGAACAACAAGGCCAATGCTAGGGTAGTGGTGAAAGGGCATAAGATCCCCTTGTGGAACAAGGGTGGTTACCTCAACACTATTATGGATATTGCCCATGGAGTCACCACTTCTGCTACAACAAAGGACAAGCCAAAGGTAGTGAACACCAGAAAAGGAAATGGTGGGGTTAACTCTCCATCAAAGGCATCGAAGAATGTGGTTGAACACAAGCCCTCTCCCAACTACACTTGTGACTACATTGTGACCTTGGACCATAATGGTAAAATGGTGGTCAAGTATGTTGGGGCCTACACCATGAAGGCCATGAGGAAGAGTGTGTGGGTTCCAAAAGTTTATGCATCTAACCTCCAAGGACCCAAATCTTTTTTGGTACCTAAACCAAAAGCATAAACTTGTTTTGTAGACCTACTCCTCTAGTGGAAACAAATGGTTAATTGATAGTGGTGCCACTAATCATATGACTGTAGATGAAGGCTTATTTGCATCCCTTGATCATTATGACAACTCTACGGAAACTATCATCTATGGAGACAATGGTTAAGGAGATGTTGTTGGTATAGGTAAAATTGCTATCTCAACAACAAATTCAATTGAGGATGTTTATCATGTTCAAGGGTTAGGATACAACTTGTTGTCGGTTTCACAACTTTGTGAGAAAGGCTACAATTGTCTCTTTACCCATGAGGGTTGTTGACGGTGAAAATCCGTCAACCTAGCCATGAGTTTACCTTCGGTGTTGGCATAAGTTTTATACCTTATCCATTGGTACTAACCCCCGTGGTATAACAAGTTCACTTGTGCATGTCGGTTTTGGAGTTTAGTGTTTATGCAGGGTTTTAGCGTTGAAAGCAAGACTTCCGGGATAAGTTCATCAAGCACCTTGTGACAAGACCTTGAAGCCCGTACAAGTCATGCAATGAAGCAAACTTGACTCCAAGAAGTCAGGGACTCAACCCGAGAAGATGACAAACTCCAAGGACCTAACCTGAAAAGTGTCGAATCTTGTGGGACAAGGAGCTACGTCCAACTCGGAGAGAAACTGACGACAAGGGCCTACATGCAGAAGGGGGAAGGATCTAGAAGACTCGGGAACCGACACCACGCAAAGGAGGCCGGGAACTGGGCCTGGATGGGCCCAGGCCGGTCGGCCCAGCCCAGTCCAGGGCCCAATCCCCCCTCTTTTGACCTAGCCGCCATTCGGGCTATTTATAGCCCCGGGGTCGAGAGCCACGCATGATCCAATTCGTCATTGGCCGCTGAGGAGCAGAGAAGAGAGGGACACCATCCCGGAGAGGAGAGGGTCGAGCTAGTTGACTAGGGTCTCCCTAGCCGACGTGGGAACCTTGCACGGAAGACCACGTCGAAGTTCCCGGAGCTAGAAGCAAGATCAAGGTAGGATCCTGGTGGTGATCTTGTTTATGTATCATTGTATTAGTTGAATTATCAAGTTGAATCTATTTCTAGCGATCAAGAGTTTCTTCGATGATTTCGTTTTTCGATCGGCTTTGCTTATTCTAGATCTATTCTCGAGATAGATCACATAGGGTGTTCTTGTAGCCGCGGTGGCTAGAGGTACATGCCGGATCTTCCGAAAGAACTCGACTTGTCCTTGGACTCGCCCTAGACTACCCGCATGAGTAGGGATACGTTGTGACATAACGGGGGTTCCGAAAGGCGGGCGTTTTCGGAGTCGGACGGGAAACCACGATTTAAAGAGGCTTGTAATAAGATTCGATTTGCTATTTCTTCTCTTGCTTGGAACTTCAACAAAAGGCTTAACCCGATCTCTCTAGATCGGTTTATCTACCCTATCTATCTTTGTTATCTCCGGTCTTTAGTAGATTAGATTAGTTTTGTGTTCTTTATCTAGATGCATTAGGGTTTCACTTTACCGAAGATTGAAGTTGCTTGGCTTTACTAGATCATCTTTTGCGTCACACATTTGTTCCACGGATTCGATACCTTGGGTTCACCACTCGAGGGAAGAAGGGCCCCTTGACTACGACGGGAGACTTGTCCGCTTGCAAGTCTAAACGAACTTTGATACAACTATTAACCGTCAACAAGCCCCTTTTTCTGGTGCCGTTGCTGGGGAACAAGTGATCAAGATTTGATATTTTATTGCTTTTTTGTAATTTTCAGTTTTCTTTTAGTTTTTCTACTAAACTTTGATCATCCTCAAAATAAATCTAATCTAGTTTGTCTAACCCTAGTTTTCATAGATTTGTTTTTACTTTTTGCATATTTTGTTTATTGCTAACCCTAACAGGAGATGGACGGCTACCTCTCCAACAAACCCGATAATTTTGTGGATGATCCAGAAAAACTTTACAGGCTAAGGAGAAGCGAAGCACATCAAGCTAAAAAGCTGGATTTTGTAGATTCCAAGTCGGAAGACAAAGGATCGAAGGAATCTCCGAAGAATTCACCACCTCAAAGCCCTCGGGAGAGTCGACTTCCACCGATGGGTGACCAACCGCAAGAGCACAAGATTGGGGAGCTATGCACCCCGGACATCATCGACCTACCAATCTTGAATCTTGAGGATATCGGAAGACCGTTCGAGATCAACACCTCAACAACCCGCATGGTGCAACATTCACCCTTCACCGGTAAAGAGGATTCGAACCTTCACCTCCAAGCATTCATTCAACTATGTCAGACTTTCAACATGGATGGGGTGACTCAAGATCAAATGAGGGCAAGGCTTTTTCCGTTCTCACACTCGGGAAGGCTTTGCAATGGTTCCACTCTCAACCGGCGGAGACGGTGCAAAATTGGAACACGTTGATGAAGGATTTCATGAAGGAATACTACTCGCCGGGTAAAACTCAAAGTTTGCGTAATAAGATTGCCACCTTTGATCAATATCCTACGGAAACTATCTCGGAGGCATTCGAGCGCTTGAACGAGTACACTCGGGCGGTTCCACATCACAAGTTCCCGAAGGAAGACCTCGTGCAAAAGTTCTATCAAGGACTCACCATGGCGTCAAGGACGATCATCGATGCGTCAGCGGGAGGATATATCATCGAGCTTACACCGACGGAAGCTTTCACTCTATTCAAGAAGGTCGCGAATAATGACACATGGGCATCATCCGGGCGCCTACATCTGGTTCAACGCACGGGGAATGTCAAGGGAGTCTTGCAAGTGGAGAAGGAGAACATACTTGAAGGCAAGATTGATTCACTCATGAGGAGGTTGGAGAAGATGGACATAGAAAAGAAAGAGGCTCAAGACTTGAAGGCCGCCGAAGCAAGATCCACATGCGAAGAATGCGGAGAGTACGACCATGTCCACAAAGATTGTCCGGAGGAAGCCAAAGTGCTCGACTACACGAGGAAGGGAGAATTGCCGAACTTCCGCTACGGGCAAGGCAGACCTCAATTTAATGCAAGCTCATCCATTCCGAATTTGGTTCCGCTTCGTATACAATTGAAGGAATTCATGGACGAGAAAGCTAAGATCAACAAGGACACCATCACCAAGTTCAAAGCCATAGAAAGGGTGTTGGAGAACATCGATAGCAAAGTGACAGAGGTCGGGAGCTCCAACCATCAAGTGCTCAACATGATGAAGATGCTCGAGACGCAAGTGGGACAACTTGTCGGGCGCCTCACTAATGATGAAGGGAAGCTTCCGGGGCAACCTAAAGGTCCCGAATCGGCGAAGGCCATTCAAACACGTTCGGGAAAGGAGACCGCGGATCCGGAACGTCCCGCGGGAGCAAGGAAGCCTAAACCATCCGCCGAGACAGAAGGAATTGCTAAGGATAAGGTTACGGGGATCGTCACCGAAGAGCCCGAATTTGAGATGCCGGAACAAGACACGAGGATACCACAACTCAAGCCACGCTACTTCCGAGGTAAACTTGACAACCACTTTGAGAAGTTTGTGGAGGTTGTGCGTAGGCTTAGTATCAACATGCCGTTATTAGATGCCCTACAAGTACCTACATATTCTCGTTACTTTAAAGATATACTTGCAAATAAATATGAGATAGCAACACTCGGGGTAGATCACGTCAAGATGTCCGAGGAGTGTAGTGCCGCTATTGCTAATGGGATAGAGAAGCAAAAGGATCCCGGATGCCCTACAATTCCATGTTCCGTTGGTTCATTCAATTTCGAAAAGGCGTTATGCGACCTTGGAGCAAGTGTGAGTGTCATGCCAAGGGATGTGTTCGAGAAGCTACGCCTACCAACGGAGCCTACGGGTATGTGTTTGGAGTTGGGAGATAACTCCATTCGCTATCCCTTGGGCATTGCCGAAGATGTACCCGTGAAGGTCGGACACCACTTCATCCCCGTCTACTTCGTGGTGCTCGAGATGGAAGAGAGGGAGAAGCCGCCGCTCATCCATGGGAGGCCTTTCCTCAAGACCGTGGGAGCTACTATTGATGTTGGCAAGGGGGAGATCATGTTCGATATTAACGGAGAAAGGAGTTCTTTCAAGTTCCGACCACGACTCGAGGCATGCAATATGATTGAAGTTAAAGATGTTCCACCTCATCGTCGCATTGTTAAGGAAGAACCAAGGAAGAAGGAAGGGCTGAAAAAGAAGAAAGAGCCGAAGAAGAAGGACGTAAAGAAAATTAAGGAAGGTGTTGCATCCGTCAAGACAAAGGAAGAAAAGCCGCCTGTGAAGACCAAAAAAATGACTAAGCCGGAAGATAAGCCCGTGCCCAAGATGGTGCGGAAGTGGGTACCCAAGATTGCAAAGCCCGCAAAGAGCGTTGATCCTAAGTAATCAAGTGAAGAAGTCTAGCTATGGACTATAAACGAAGCGCTAGGCGGGAGGCAACCCGTTTCGTCGAGTCAAGAATAAGCTACCGGGAGGACAACCCGATTCCAGGTTTTTCGAGTCTTTTTAATAATTTAGTTTTGAATTTTATTACGCAAAGACATTAGACTTAGAAGTGGTTGAACAATATTAGAGACATAATTCTTGGTTGAATATTTTGCTTGATCATAAACCCTTTACTTGAACCCTCCTATGTGTTTGTTTGTTTCTTTTCGAGAAACCACAACCAAATAAATTCAGAACCTAACTCAACCCTTCATCCTTATTATGGTGTTGTTGTTGACTTATTTTTCATGCTAAAAACACAAGAGTAGAGCCACGGCTTATACCTAGGTGTTAATTAAATTTCAGCACGTGGTAGGACTCGCGTGAACCTAGAAACTAAACTTTTGGTTGGTTTAAAAATCTATATCCTTGGTTTCTCTACGATTAGAATTTTTCTAAGCCTCATTTAATTTTGTTTTATTCAAAATCTCTCTCATTTAACCAAAATTAGAACCTAAACCTATGCCCCCATGATCAAGCCGGGAAAAGTTTGCTCTCAACCAATGAAGGCAAACTATACCGGTGAGACCGTTATCAACGTAGTCGGAAAATATTTTCGACTTACATTTGTTTTTAATGGTTTAAAAACTTCTCTAAATTTATGCTTGAGCTCTTCCATAGCTCTGAAAATGTTTTTAATTTTCGAAATTAGAGGAGTGCTTAGCCTTAAACATACTTAGAGGGAGGCATTCTAGTTTAAGTTAATCATGCATGCACCATTGGATGCTCTTTCATCAACTCTCATCAAGACCACATGCAAAGGACAAGCATGGGTGGGCAGCAAGCATAACTTTGCAGGAAATTCATGGTGACATGTGAAGCAAGTGGAGCAAGGGAGCATGGACATGACTCAAATCATGAAGCATCAAGTGGAAGGACCAATAATGCAAGAAAAGGAGTGGACGAGAGTGTTTGGGCGGTGCAACTCGTGGAGCACGCGGGCAAGAATGTCATGGAGGAGAAATGATCACGCTGGGAGAAAACGGAGCCCTGGGGAGGCACGCGGCCACCCAGGCCGGTCGGCCCAGGCCGGCCGGCCTCCCCTACAAAAGGAGCCCCCCGGCTCCCGTCTTTTGCAGGCAAGCATCCCTCTCCTTCCTCAGTTTGTGTGCTCAAGTTCTTGTGCCCAGAACCACCGTAGACATAGCCAACCTTCCCAAGCTTGATAGCTCAAACAATTCACACCCTTAAGCCACTCAAAGTCCACATTCCGAAGTAAATTTTTAAGTGCCTAGTTACCGGTTGCAACCCGAAATTTTAGTGGAGAGAAGAGTGTTGCAATCATGTGGAAGAAAACCACAAGTCTCTTCACCAAGAAGAAGGGGTCATCGTCATCCAAGCCGTCTTCGACGACGTCTTTGAGGAGGCACTCGGTTTCCGAGTCTCCTCGAAGCATGGAGGAGGACACGGCACCGCCAAGGAGGAACGACGCTCTCCTCCTCGGTGGCATGAGGGCAACAAGGAGCACGTCCATGAGGTTTACCGAACCTCAAGGGCGTACGGAGGAGCCGCCCGTCCCACCTCGACGATCGACCCGTTCATCCGCACCACCTCCATACACTCCGCAGTATTCCACATATGGCTTCATCATATTGTCGGAGGAGGAGGAGAAGAAACTCTCTCGTCTTGAGAAGAGGCTTGTGGCCAACGTCGACTTCGACGATCAAGCACTCAACTATTTGGGTTTCGGCACGGACATATATTATATGTTGGGGCACCTTGGATGGGTGCAATTCTCCAACGGGGTGTCGGCAAACACCCACAAGGAGTTTGCCTTGGAAATCTTGATGACTATTGCACCTATCCTTGATGATGGGGTGCAAAGTTTATCATTCCGTTTGGAGGGAATCCAACAAGTCCCTACGAGTATGTTAGGGAGCTACTTGGGTTCCAAAAGGGAGCTCCGGAGAAAGTTGACGTGCCGGATGGCATGTTAGATGGATTTTGGAATTTAATCTCCGGAGAAGCCCACCAACAACGCAGCTGCATCCGTAACCCCATTATCCAAGTATTTCACTCTTGGATGAGCAAGACGATATTGGGGAGGATGAGGGAGACGAAGGTGACCGACACGGAGTTGAATTGGCTCTACTCGGCTTTAATTGCCAAACAACCAATAGACCCCTCATACCTTATGATCAACCGATGGTGTTGCGAGGCAACATCGGGATCGGGAGATATCAGTTCGGGGTGCTACCTCTCTATGTTGGCCATCTCCCTAAGGCTGGGGATTATAAGAAACCCTAAACATCTTTTGCGTGGGACCTCTCTCGGCCTTGAGTATTTGAAACAAGGTAAATATATTAGTGGAGATGACAGAGGAGGCTTTCATGTGGCCAAGGTGAACCTACCCCTTCCGGATGCAAGGCTTAGGCTTTTCATTCAAGGGAAGGAAGATTGGTTGGAAGAGGGACTCCTTGTCCCGGCAAATAAAATAAAAGAGGAAGAATCGTAGAGGAGGGATCCCCCTCCGCACAAGCGGGTGGTGCACAACCCAACTATGTACCACCGTTTGGCGGGATTCCTACTCCGCCAAGTTATTACGGAGGGCCACAAGTGCAAGCATGGGGGGTAGTGCACCGGTACCCCCACCAAATTATGTGGTGCCCAACGTAACCTTCGCGGAGCCCAACGCACAATATCCCCAACCACAACAAAGCATGGCCATAATTGGAGGGTATGTTGCGAGAAATATGCAAAACGTCGCAGCCATCCAAACCAACGCGGCTCAACTTGGTGAGGGCAATGCAAATATTGCCTATGAGCTTGGGCGCCTTCACCTAGTGCAGCCGGATCAATTCGTTGGAGGGGATGTCCAACCCTACTACGAGCAAGGGTACAACTATCAAGATTATCAACACCAACCACCGGCGGAGGATTAGGAAGAAGGAGGAACTTTAGTTTCAGCTTGTGTTTGCGTAGTATTTTCAGTTTTCATTTAAATTTCAGCAAGTGTGTTAGTTTATTTTCAGCATGTATTTCAGTTTGTTTTCATCATTAATAAAGACACCACCTTGTTTACACCATTGGGAAAGTTACAAAATTTGTGCCATGATGATATATGATTATAATTGTCGCTTTGTTTATCTTTGTAATTGATTTATGCATGTTAAAGCTAGTGCTCTCTTAAAACATGAATCTGAATTTATCTAAATACTAGCTTAATCTTTAGCGGAGGTTATGATTAAAATAAAGACTCATAGTGTTTTATGTGCTCTCAAGTTATGAATAGATTGAAGATGGTTTTTATGCCCAAAAAAATATTGCTAACCTTGTCATGAATATCACTTGTGTGTTGCTCAACCTATCCAGAGCCCAATATATATTTGAGTGCATAAACCTTAGTGTACAAGATTTATTTTTGCGTGAGTTATTGCAGGCCATGATTTCTCTGGCCCGAGACTAAGAAGCTGGTCATTCCGTTTTTGCGTATCTATCTTTTTGCTAGCCTTTTATCCGTGCATTGTGTATCCCCGCATCGGAGATCTCACAAACCTCGCCGGATATCTACCCTTAAAACCAAATATCATCTTTTGTGATTACCTCCTTGACCACAACCTGTCATTGAGAATGGATCATCAATTCAAGGAAGATCGCAAGACAGTGCCAACATTGAAGAATTCAAGTATCTCTCGAAGGAAAAATATTTCCGGTACCTACCTTATTTATCGCCTCTTTGCCCGAGGACGAGCAACGTCTAAGCATGGGGGAGGAGGTAGGTACAATGCAATTTTAGAGTTCAAAGGGGAGGAAATAAAAAAATTATGAGAAAGAAAAAAGAGAAAAAAATGAATGAGAAAAAGAAAGAAAGAAAGAAAGAGAAATATGAGAAAAAGAAAAAAATATATGTGAGTATGTGTAAAAATAAAAATAAAGTGAACTCCCCGGTTCTCTAAAGTGCATTAGGAATTTCAAGGCTTCAAGATTAAAAGATCCATGCTCACTTTCCAACCATGTGCAATCCGATAACGAGGACTTCCTCTGTGCCTCGGGATCACTCTTTGCCATTTGCACATGTCCACCTATCTCAAGTGTGTGTATTTTTCTCTTTCCCCTCCTTGATATACATTATTTTCCAATGACCTTTTTGACAAGTCTCAGTAATACCATGAGAAGCTTGTCTTGTTTTGACAACACCTCATTTATAAAATCTTGGTAGGACTAAACTTTCCAAAAGCTCCATATAAAGCTTACCACACATATATGTTATGAGAGGGAAAGGAGTAGAGTATATAGGCTTGAGAGACAAGATGAGATGAGAGTTCATGAGCAATATGCAAGATGGTTTAAATTTATGAACTTGGTTTAGCTCTTTTCCATCTCATTCTTCATTTCAAAATTTCTGAGATCTATTTAAATTTTGGGAGCATGTTAATACTTGTGGGGTAAGCTTAATTAAGAATCTACCCTCCGTAGAGGTGAAGGCTAGTACATTATGGAACTTTAACGAATTAAAATTTTGAGAGCATTATGTTTTCTCATGTATGATCAAGTGCAAGGTTTAAACATTGATGGGCAACGATGATATCCATCGAAGGCTTACTCGAGGACGAGCAAGGTTTAAGCATGGGGGAGATGTTGACGGTGAAAATCCGTCAACCTAGCCATGAGTTTACCTTCGGTGTTGGCATGACTTTTGTATCTTATCCATTGGTACTAACCCCCGTGGTATAACAAGTTCACTTGTGCATGTCGTTTTTGGAGTTTAGTGTTTATGCAGGGTTTTAGCGTTGAAAGCAAGACTTCCGGGATAAGTTCATCAAGCACCTTGTGACAAGACCTTGAAGCCCGTACAAGTCATGCAATGAAGCAAACTTGACTCCAAGAAGTCAGGGACTCAACCCAAGAAGATGACAAACTCCAAGGACCTAACAAGAAAAGTGTCGAATCTTGTGGGACAAGGAGCTACGTCCAACTCGGAGAGAAACTGACGACAAGGGCCTACATGCAGAAGGGGGAAGGATGTAGAAGACTCAGGAACCGACACCACACAAAGGAGGCCGGGAACTGGGCCTGGATGGGCCCAGGGCGGTCGGCCCAGCCCGGCCGGCCCAGCCCAGTCCAGGGCCCAATCCCCCATCCTTTGACCTAGCCGCCATTCGGGCTATTTATAGCCCCGGGGTCGAGAGACACGCATGATCCAATTCGTCATCGGACGCTGAGGAGCAGAGAAGAGAGGGACACCATCCCGGAGAGGAGAGGGTCGAGCTAGTTGACTATGGTCTCCCTAGCCGACGTGGGAACCTTGCACGGAAGACCACGTCGGAGTTCCCGGAGCTAGAAGCGAGATCAAGGTAGGATCCCGGTGGTGATCTTGTTTATGTATCATTGTATTAGTTGAATTATCAAGTTGAATCTATTTCTAGCGATCAAGAGTTTCTTCGATGATTTCGTTTTTCGATCGACTTTGCTTATTCTAGATCTATTCTCGAGATAGATCACATAGGGTGTTCTTGTAGCCGCGGTGGCTAGAGGTACACGCCGGATCTTCCGAAAGAACTCGACTTGTCCTTGGACTCGCCCTAGACTACCCGCATGAGTAGGGATACGTTGTGACATAACGGGGGTTCCGAAAGGCGGGCGTTTTCGGAGTCGGACGGGAAACCACGATTTAAAGAGGCTTCTAATAAGATTCGATTTGCTATTTCTTCTTTTGCTTGGAACTTCAACAAAAGGCTTAACCCGATCTCTTTAGATCGGTTTATCTACCCTATCTATCTTTGTCATCTCCGGTCTTTAGTAGATTAGATTAGTTTTGTGTTCTTTATCTAGATGCATTAGGGTTTCACTTTACCGAAGATTGAAGTTGCTTGGCTTTACTAGATCATCTTTTGCGTCACACATTTGTTCCACGGATTCGATACCTTGGGTTCACCACTCGAGGGAAGAAGGGTCCCTTGACTATGACGGGAGACTTGTCCGCTTGCAAGTCTAAACGAACTTTGATACAACTATTAACCGTCAACAAGGGTGTGATCGTCTCTAAAAGGGAGGATTCCTCTATTGTCTTTGTAGGTCATTTATGGGGAAAGCTTTACTATGTGAATTTCACAAAAGTGAAGGTGGACCCCAAGGCTTGCTTAGTGGCAAAATCCAACTTGGGTTGGCTATGGCATCACCGACTAGCCCATGTTGGCATGAGGAACTTAGCCAAACTTCAAAAAGATGAGCACATCCTAGGACTGACAAATGTTGTTTTTGAGAAAGATAGGTTATGTAGTGCTTGTCAAGCTGGAAAGCAAGTTGGAGCTCATCATCCCACTAAGAACATCCAATCTTCATCAAGACCATTGAAGCTTCTCCACATGGACTTGTTTGGACCAATTTCCTACATAAGCATCGGTGGTAACAAATATGGTTTAGTAATTGTTCATGACTTTTCCCGTTTCACTTGGGTATTCTTTTTGCAAGATAAAAGTGAAGCAAATGAAGTGGTCAAGAAGTTTATTAGAAGAGTTAAAAATGAGTTCGAGCTCAAGGTCAAGAACATAAGAAGTGACAATGGCTCGGAGTTTAGGAGCACTCAAGTTGAGGAGTTTCTAGAGAAGAAGGAATCAAGCATGAACTTTCCGCTCCATACACTCCTCAACAAAATGGCATTGTTGAGAGGAAGAACAGTACGTTGATTGAAGCAGCAAGGACAATGCTTGATGAATACAAGACTCCGGACTCATTTTGGGCGGAAGCCATCAACACCGCATGCCATGCCACCAACCGCCTCTACCTCCACAAGTACTTGAACAAGACTCTCTACGAGATCATCACCGGTAAGAAGCCTAGCGTTCATTACTTTAGGGTTTTGGGTGTAAGTGTTTCATACTTAACAAGAAACCCAAAGTCTCAAAGTCTGCATCCAAGGTTGATGAAGGTTTTCTCATTGGTTATGTAACTAACGAGCATGCCTATCCTGTTTTTAACAAAACCACCGGTTGTGTTGAGACCACGATAGACGTGAAATTTGATGAATCCAACGGCTCTCAACGAGAGCAAGTTAGTGAAAACCTTGTAGATGATGAAGAGCCCCCAAGTGTATCAATCTTTAGAATAGGAACCGGTGAAGTGATGCCTCGTGAGGCTCAAGTACAAGCTCCGGTTGACACAAGCAATCAAGATTCATCATCATCAACAAGAGTGGAACCACCAAGATCTCAAGATCATCAAGAAGAAAGTCAAGTTCATGGTGACGATCATGGACGGGACTTTGATCAAGAGGGAGAACAAGGTGGTGAAACTCAAGAAGAAGCTTCACAAGTTGAAGATGATGATGATGGACCCATTCAACGTCAATCTCGAGCACCACACCCAAGTGTACATCAAATGGTTCAACGGGATCATCCCGTTGACAACATACTTGGGAGGGTCCCTGCCTCGCCTTATATAGTCCGGGAGGCAGGGAGCGTCCCTGTTGGCGTCGGTCTCGTCGGCGGGCGCGTTGGCGGACAACTCGTCCGCTGAGATGTCCTCAAGATATTGGTCAGGGACCGTCCTTGAGGGCCCTGGTGTCTCGTTGGTAGTCATGAAGACTTGCCGGTCAGGAGTGCCAAGGCTGGAGTCACTGGTTGCCACCTCTGTTGGAGTGTGCTCCCCAGCTGGAGCGAGCGGTGTTCCCTCCTGAAAGGGAAGTGAGTCGAGGTAGGCGACGCAGCGTGAGTTCCCTCTGCCCGCCGTGTCCGCGGGCTTGCGGTCCGCGGCAAGAGACGAATCTCCCGGCGGGTGTAGATGTTATAACAAGGCCGGAGGCTGGTCATGACAGGGGTTGCTCTGTAGTGTTGTTCTCGGACTCGGGCTCATCAGGGTCCGACCCGAAGTCGAACTCGTAGGAGGAATCCGAGTAGAAGTCGGAGAGAGGGTTGGAGTCCGAGTTGTAGCCGGGGACGGTGTTGGTGTCCGAGTCGTACTCGGGTACGATCTCATTGTCGGCCCGGTGTGTAATGGGAGCCTTCGCATGGGCCCTGCTGACGTTGCGAGGGCCACGTGCGAAGCGCTCACTGATTGGGGAGTCCGCACGCGATGGATGGGTAGCCGACTCGCATGCGATAGCCCACGGGGACGTCGAGTTCGAGTTAGAGTCGGATCCAAGCTCGAAGTCGGCGTGTTGGTTGTAGATTGAAATTTCGCCGAACTTTCCGGCGAGATTGCCCGTGACTACTTCGGGAAGCGTCACGAGCCTAGTCTCCGGGTTGGGCGGCATGGTGAGGCGGCGTTGGAAGGATCCGGCGCCGTCAACAGTGCAGACCCAGGAGCCGAAGACGAAGGTGTCGCCGCGGTTGAAGGCGACGGTTGGCTTGATGAAGATGGAAGCCGTCGAGTTCGCCATATGATCTTCAGCGAGATCCCCTACCTGGCGCGCCAGCTGTCAGCGTTTTAGACCGGCAACCTACCAACGGGAGTACCCGAGGTAGATGAATGTGGCCTCACCGAGATCGGTAACTCGAAGGAAGATACACGTGGCACACAATTTAGACAGGTTCGGGCCGCGAGGTGCGTAATACCCTACGTCATGTATGCTGCGTAGCTCTGGATTGATTGGATGTGATTACAAGATGATGCGTAATCTCGTGAGAGAGGGGAGGGTCCCTGCCTCGCCTTATATAGTCCGGGAGGCAGGGTTACAGGTCGGTTTAGGGAGAGAGTACTAGTCGTGTACGTCTAGGAGTCCTCTACACAGTACATGGTATGTATAGCTTCCTATCCGAGTACTTCTCCACCGTAGTCCTTGCGCCTCACGCCAACAGGTACCGTGCGGCACAAGTCGAGTAGTCCCAGGGGCCCACCGAGTAGTCGGTCCTGGTACCCACCGAGGTAGTGGGCCTAGGGAGGTCCATACGACAGTATCCGAAGTGGGGTAACAACTTTCTCAAGATTGTCAAATTTTTGTGCATTTTACTCGTTTGTCTCTTCTTTGGAACCTCTTAGTGTGGAACAATCTCTTGAGGACCCGGATTGGATTACTGCCATGGAGGAAGAGTTGAACAACTTCAAGAGAAATGAAGTTTGGGAGTTGGTGCCAAGACCCAAGCAAAATGTGATCGGCACCAAATGGGTTTTTAGGAACAAGCAAGATGAATTTGGTGTTGTCACGAAGAACAAGGCAAGGCTTGTGGGCAAAGGCTACACTCAAGTTGAAGTCTTGGACTTTGGAGAGACTTATGCTTCGGTAGCAAGGCTTGAGTCAATTCGTATCCTTTTCACCTATGCTACTAATCATGATTTCAAGCTTTATCAAATGGATGTGAAGAGTGCAATCTTGAATGGTCCTCTCCAAGAAGAAGTTTATGTTGAGCAACCACCAGGCTTTGAAGATTCAAAATTTCCAAACTATGTGTACAAGCTCCATAAGGCGCTCTATGGGCTTAAGCAAGCTCCGAGGGCATGGTATGAATGCCTTAAGGATTTTCTTCTCAATAATGGTTTTGAAATAGGCAAAGCCGATTCTACTCTCTTCATTTAAAGAAATGGAAAAGATATCTTTATTTGCCAAATTTATGTTGATGATATTATCTTTGGTTCTACTAATGATAAATTTTGTGAAGAGTTTAGTAGGATCATGACCAAGAGGTTTGAGATGTCCATGATGGGTGAATTGAAGTTCTTCCTTGGTTTTCAAATCAAGCAATTGAAGGCAGGGACTTTCTTGTGTCAAACTAAGTATGTGAAGAATATGCTCAAGAGGTTTGACATGGCCGATTCCAAGCCCATCAAGACTCCCATGGCACTAAATGGACATCTTGATCTCAATGAAGAAGGGAAGTCAGTCGACCAAAAGGTATTTCGTTCCATGATTGGCTCCCTCCTTTATCTTTGTGCATCTAGGCCCGATATAATGCTTAGTGTGTGCATGTGTGAAAGATTTCAAGCTAATCCTAAGGAGTGTCATCTAATGGCCGTTAAGAGAATCTTTAGATATTTGGTACACACTCCTAACCTAGGCTTATGGTATCCCAAGGGCTCCACTTTTGATTTACTTGGCTACTCTGATTCGGATTATGCCGGTTGCAAAGTAGATCGAAAGAGTACTACCGGGACATGCCAATTTCTTGGTAGGTCTTTGGTGTCGTGGAGCTCAAAGAAACAAAATTCGATTGTTTTATCCATGGCCAAAGCCGAATATGTGGCGGCTGGTGCTTGTTGTGCACAACTTTTGTGGATGAGGCAAACATTGAGTGATTACAGTTGTGAGTTTAGTAAGATTCCAATCTTGTGTGACAATGAGAGTGCCATCAAGCTAGCAAACAATCTGGTTCAACACTTTCGAACAAAGCACATAGATATTCGATATCATTTCTTAAAGGATCATAAGGCTAAGGAGGATATTGCTCTACGTCATGTGAGCACCGAGAGGCAACTTGTCGATATCTTCACTAAGCCTCTAGATGAGCAAAGGTTTTGTGTTTTGAGAAGTGAGCTAAATATCTTGGATTTTCCTAACTTGGCTTGACTTATTGCACATACTTAATTGTTGCCTAGATAGGTTGAAAAAGTTTTTATTTTCTTCACTTTGTGTGAGTTTTGCAAAAGATTGGATTTTATGATCTTTGGATCAAATCTTGACTCAAGTAACTATGGTTATGTATGTTGTTTGTGACTAGTCACTTGCTATTAAGAATTTATTATATGCCCATAGTTAATTCTCTCAATTATCTAAAACTTATTCCAGCAAAAAATGAAATAAAATAAATTGGGGTCATCCGTTCCTGCCGGGTCAACCGGCCGCTTGTCCCGGTTGCTCTCGGCCTCCCGCCGGGTCATGTGACCCTCTGGATTAGTCATCCGGCCAGCGCTTTCTTTTAAAAAAAGAAAAATCCCAGCCGGACCCTCTGTTTCTTCGTCTGTAAGCCTACACGGTCTCCAGACTCACCGCGAACAGGCCGCTTCGTGACCTCGCGACCTGCGCCCGGCTCCTGTTCGCCTATCGCCTGCGCGCCTGCCGACCCGCGCCCCTTCCTCCGTTCCTCGCGACCCGCGCCCCTCCCTCGCGCCTGCGCGCTGCCTCGCGCTCCGTGCCTCCTGCTGCGCAGGCAGGGCTCCTCGCGCCGGCTCGCCACGCGCTGCGGGCTGGCCTGATTGGGCGCAGGGTGCAGGTTAGCACCGCCGCTCCCTTCAACAGTCAGGAAGTCGCCGTCCTTCTCTTCTAATCTTCGTCTCGCGGAGCTCATGCTGGTGCTTTTGTTCTTCTCCGAACCCTGAGTTTCTTCCTCTCCGGATTACCCGTGTAATTTTTGCGTGGGAAAACCGAAGGTATTTCAAGTTCAAATCCTCTTTTTTCCGATCTCTTAATGCAGTTTGTTCTAGGCAAATCCCCTTCGGTCAAATGACTTATCTAGTGCCTTAGAACAACTACTCATGATCTCTTGTCGATTGGTGCATTATTTCTCTCGATTCATGGAAGTTGGGGTTCATCCCAACTCGCTAGGATGACCCAGCTCCCACGTTGGATGACCCGACCCCGGTCAGGATGGCCCTAGCACCCTTCTTTTGTGCACCAATTTGATTCAATCTTGTCTATCGTTTGCACAGATGGGTAGAGAGAAAGTTCTTGGCAAGGGGAAGGAACTCCAAGCTTTCCAATCCTCTGATGATGAAGAACATTTGTTTGAGAGGTGTGTTAATCCCAAGAGGACCAAGCCTCAAGCCGCTCCCGCTCGTGCTAGAGGTCGTGGTCGCCCTACTCAGAAGCAGTTCTCTAATGCTCCCGGTCGTGGTGCTAGAACAAAAAGGGCAAGTGTAGGAGATATTGAAGGTCGCTATGATGATAACATTGATCTCTCACCGTTTGAGCTAGTTGTGGTTCCTATCAAACCTCCTACTCGTGCACGCAATGACCCTTCTCCTTTGGATTTCAATGCACGTGACAACAACATAAAGCCTCTTCGCTTTCAAGATCCAAGCAAGCTTGACAAGACTTTTCATGGATATTCTCGCTTTTGGCAATCTTATCAAGCTAATTGGTATGAGACAGTCATCCTTACCAAGAATCGCATCACTACGGAAATGAAGTGGGTTAAGACTGGGATTATTTGAAGTCTATTCCGGCACCTTGTAAGGAAGTTTTGGATGTCGTTTATGCTCGTTGCCATGAGATTGGCCTTCTCAACATTATGAATTTCTCTTGTGATTGGAATGAGGAGGTCGTGGCTCAATTTTATGCCACTCTCTATGTGGATGATAAAAGGAATGTCATGCATTTCACTCTTGGAGGAAAAAGGTTCTCTATCAAGATGTATGAGTTTGCCTCTCTTTTTCGCCTTAGCGGGGTTAAGGAGATTATCTACCAAGGTTGTCGCATCTCGGAGATTGATCGTGATCTTGTTCGTTTACACGATGGCAATGAACTTGAAGTGAGCAAGATGCACTTCATGTATGATAAGGCCTATGGAAAAGTTCTCTTTGGTCATGCTAAAGGACTCTCTCCATTTTACAAGATGCTCAACCAACTCTTTAAGTTTACTCACACCTAGAGGTGGTGATTCCGAGAACATCTCCCATAGGGCCAAAAATTTGCTTTTATCAAATGGCTCCATCTCAACGAAGGTTCAATGTGTGTGACTTCTTATGGAGGGAGATAATTATTTGTTCTCATCAAGCATCCTCAGGTTGTCATTATGCTCCATACATATTTCACATGATCCAACACGTGACCGGTCTCACTATCAAGACTAACAAGATCCATGACTCCTATAAGACAAAGAAAGGGAAACTTGAGCAAATGATGAAAATTGGATCTCATGCCTCGGGCATTGCTCCTATGGGTCCTTTTCCGGGTGCCTATCCTATTGATGGACCTAGTGGAGGCTCCGTTCATGCGGGTGCCTCATGTTCTCTTGCACCTTTTTCTTCTCAAGGTCCATCCTTTGCTCCTCTTCCACATCATGGTGCTACTCATACATATGGAGTTCCTAAGGCTAAAAAAATAAGATGGATTTCATGGTTCAAGGTCTTTTAGCTTGCTTCAATATGCTTCGCCATGAGGCTAGCAAACGTGAGAAGTGAACAAACTGGATGGTTGAGGAAGCTCACAAGCAAGAGAGAAGGCAAAAGGAGATTTATGCCAAACTTGACATGCCACATTCTCCGGTCCATGAGCCTCAAGTCTTTACTCCACTTTTGTTCCGAATGATGGGATTGAGGAAGAAGACGTTGGTGGACGTGAGGAAGATGCTAGTGAGTCCAATGAAGAAGAAGGCTCTTTTCATGGAGATGATGATGAAGAAGAGGATGATGTGGAGGCCACCGAAGAAGAGCATGATGATTAGTTCTCCTTTTTGGTGCTTGTTGCCAAAGGGGGAGAAAATTAGGCTTTGGAGGCCCCTACATCTATCTTTATCTATCTATTCTTGTTTAGCTATGGACATGTAATGAACAATGTGATGGTGTCATGTGTGGTGTGTGACAAGTGAAACTTTTATTTATGTAAGACTTATTCATGTCACCTTAATGTTTGTTTGGTGAATTGTTATTTCTCACTTTATTGTTGTGATATATCTTGTCATATGCATCATAGATTATTTATCACACCTTTGCACCTTGTTGTTGTATGCAAACATATAGGGGGAGCTACCACTAAATGTATGTCAAGGCATTTGGGGCCTCCTTTGTTGACAAAGCACACATTTAGGGGGAGCTTTTCTATATTTTGTTGGATACACACATCTCTTTTTATTTAAACCAAATTGTGTTGTCATCAATCACCAAAAAGGGGGAGATTGAAAGTGCATCTAGTCCCCTAATTATTTTGGTGATAATGTCAATCACAATTTGGGTGGTTTAACTTTTTAATAAGAATGTGTGCAGGAATTAAGAAAAGAATATTTATTGAGTTTGATGAAAGGAAGACCCTCATCTCATTCTATTCGGTGGTTGAGCTCAAATCGGCGATTTAATTTCAATTTCATTTCGAATTTGAGTATAGGAAACACCGTACTATAAAGAGGGATGCTAATTGTTGGATCAAGGTTGTCACATGTGTTTCTTCTTGAGATCTAACTACCCATGAGAGACACAAAAAACACTCACGAACACTTAGTGGTGATTTTTCAGGGTGTATCTGGATGATCCACCCTCGAGGTCGGATGATCCGGGCATCCCGGATGATCCAAGTGTGTCTCCCGGTCGCTCTCTGGCTCCCACCGAATAATCCACCCTCGAGGTCAGATGATCCGGCCAGAACGCGCAGGGAACCCTAACGGCTAGTTTTGGGGGTTGGGTATTTATACCCCTTCACCCCCTCTTCTTCAACCTTCCGACCTCCACGCCCTCTACACCTCCCAAAGCTTCAATCCCTCTCTCCCAACTCCCTTCCAAGCCAATCCTTGCTAGGATTCACCTAAAGTTTGGGTGTGAGAGCATTGAGGTGTGAGATTAAACCCCTTTTAGTGAGTTCTTCACTTGTTCATCTGAAGAAGCACTTGTGGCGGCTTTGGTTCATCGATTCACGTTTGTTAATCTTGAAGCTTGCTTCTAGACGGTTAGGTGTCGCCCGTTGAGTGCCCTCTCCATGTGAAGCACCCGGGAACGTTTGTATTACCCTCTCCTTTATGAAGTTTCTTGGTGAGCACCAATTTACCTTTGTGGTGGATTGGGTGAGGCAAGTGGCTCTTTGTGATAGCCTTCCCTTTTTGGGAACCTCAACGAAGACATAGCTTCCTTTGTGGAGGTGAACTTCGGATTAAATCACTTGTCTCTTGTTTACTTTGGGTTCATCTCTTTTCTCTAACCCTAGAAGCTTGTTGTGGATCGATCTATATAGTTGTGTGGTTGCTTGACATATCTTTGGTTGCAGGAGACTCTTAGAATCTATTCTAACCTTTTGATTCAAGTGGATTTGTTAGTTTCAATTTTTACTTTGTATTTCACTTAAAATCTTTCCTGTTGTTGGATCATCCGACCTCAAGGTCGGATCATCCGGCCTCTGATTCGCTGCTAAGTTTTTTCAGGAATTTTAAGTAATTCTATTCACCCCCTCTAGGCATCACAAGGTCCTTTCAAGGGTACGAGTCCGAGTACGACAACAACGCCGATGGATGGTACGACTGAGGGATGCGTCGCTTCGCTCAAGGATGCCTGTGGCGAGAAGAATAAAAGATGGAGACCCTTCTGAGATGCTAGCTACCGTTGCATAGAATTTCACTCTGATTCAGTGTTGACGGTTAATACTTGTATCAAAGTTCGTTTAGACTTGCAAGCGGACAAGTCTCCCGTCGTAGTCAAGGGACCCTTCTTCCCTCGAGTGGTGAACCCAAGGTATCAAATCCGTGGAACAAATGTGTGACGCAAAAGATGATCTAGTAAAGCCAAGCAACTTCAATCTTCGATAAAGAGAAACCCTAATGCATCTAGATAAAGAAAACAAAACAAATCTAATCTACTAAAGACCGGAGATAACAAAGATAGATAGGGTAGATAAACCGATCTAGAGAGATCGGGTTAAGCCTTTTGTTGAAGTTCCAAGCAAGAGAAGAAATAGCAAATCGAATCTTATTAGAAGCCTCTTTAAATCGTGGTTTCCCGTCCGACTCCGAAAACGCCCGCCTTTCGGAACCCCCGTTCTGTCACAACGTATCCCTACTCATGCGGGTAGTCTAGGGCGAGTCCAAGGACAAGTCGAGTTCTTTCGGAAGATCCGGCGTGTACCTCTAGCCACCGTGGCTACAAGAACACCCTATGTGATCTATCTCGAGAATAGATCTAGAATAAGCAAAGTCAATCGAAAAACGAAATCATCGAAGAAACTCTTGATCGCTAGAAATAGATTCAACTTGATAATTCAACTAATACAATTATACAACAAGATCACCACCGGGATCCTACCTTGATCTTGCTTCTAGCTCCGGGAACTCTGACGTGGTCTTCCGTGCAAGGTTCCCACGTCGGCTAGGGAGACCCTAGTCAACTAGCTCGACCCTCTCCTCTCCGGGATGGTGTCCCTCTCTTCTCTGCTCCTCGGCGGCCGATGACGAATTCGATCCTGCGTGGCTCTCGACCCCGGGGCTATAAATAGCCCGAATGGCGGCTAGGTCAAAGGAGGGGGGGATTGGGCCCCGGGATCGGGCTGGGCTGGCCGGGCTGGGCCGGCCGGCCTGGGCCCATCCAGGCCCAGTTCCCAGCTTCCTTTATGTGGTGTCGGTTCCCGAGTCTTCTAGATGCTTCCCCCTTCTGCATGTAGGCCCTTGTCGTCAGTTTCTCTACGAGTTGGACGTAGCTCCATGTCCCGCAAGATTCGACACTTTTCTGGTTAGGTCCTTGGAGTTTGTCATCTTCTCGGGTTGAGTCCCTGGCTTCTTGGAGTTAAGTTTGCTTCATTGCATGACTTGTACGGGGCTTCAAGGTCTTGTCACATGGTGCTTGATGAACTTATCCCGAAAGTCTTGCTTTCAACGCTAAAACCCTGCATAAACACTAAACTCCAAAACCGACATGCACAAGTGAACTTGTTATACCACGAGGGTTAGTACCAATGGATAAGGCATAAAACTTATGCCAACACCGAAGATAAACTCATGGCTAGGTTGACGGATTTTCACCGTCAACATTCAGCCAAGAGGCTTGTAATGATGTACTCCATAATGGACATGTAATAAATTACGTACTCTTGCTCTTGTGTGATGCGATGTATGGCTTTGTGTTATTATCTGTGAGATGTTCTGTACGCGATAGCCACTGATCCAGGGACTATCGCGATGGTACAGGGATTCGGGTTTTCTACGAAAATCCGGGGTTTTACAAGTGGTACTAGAGCCATACTTGACCGTAGCACGTATCCCTAGAATTAGCCGATAGAAATAGGACTCTATACGCTCTACTTCTATATTTATACCCTTGAGCTATGTTATAAAAACTTCTCCCTTTTTGAAAACATCTTACTCACCTGCGCTAACAAAAAATTTCTTACGTTTCACAGGAGATGGAGCGCCAGGTCACTGAGATCACCCCCGAGACCTGCACGGCGATCTTCCACTGGATGGAGAGGGACCTTCTCAGACTTGGGGTCCCTGCTACCTACGTCAAGTACCGCGCCGAGTACGTACCCGCCATGACAGGGCGGATGGTGCTCTGCACGGTCGCCGTTCTCCCTCACCCGAGCCTTCTGGGATTCAAGGGAGTGGTCTGCTACAGCAACGCGCTCATCGTCGCGACCGTGCTGGACGTCGCCTGCCATCAGGCACTGGGCTGCCTTCTCGCTCAGTACCGTGCCACCTTCAAGACCGGGACGCTCCGACTTCTACCCCGGGACTACTAGCGCCTCGCACCGCTCGTGGACGGAGTTCTTTCGCACGAGGGAATCCAGGATGACGTCGACACTGCACCCTTTCGCGAGACCGACGAGACCTTGGTTGAAACGAACCGAATTTCCGCGAACGGAAACCCGACTCCTTGCACCTCCGTGATAGTCCCAGGAAGAGGCTATCACATGCAATCCTTGTCTCAAGTGGTACAAATCCATATAACACGGGAATATAAGAAGGATTACATAACATTATTACAACATCAGAGTACAACTCTTCGGCACAAGCCGGGTACAAGTCCAACAAGACTGAATCAAGAAAGGTAAAACACCTACGCAACGGATCTATCGAAGCGAAGCGTCTCCAACTCCACAGGCAAACTCGAGCATAGGACCAACTCTAGTCTTCACACCTTCGTCGTTGAAGTTATTGTCGTAGACGGTTACCAAGTCTGAAACGCCAGCATCTACTCGATAAGCGGGTAGGTCATGTCAGCTTCCCAACAAAGAGCAAAAGCGGTGGTTGAATCTAATATGCATGGATAAAACCTACATTTGGCTGTAGAAAGCTATGCATGCAGCAGCGTGGAAGCAACAATCAAAGGTATGCAGAATAAGCACCGAGGTCCACACCTCCGGGAGGTCCACACCTCTGGGGTCCACACCCCTCAACAAGGGAAGTCCACACCAAAGCACTGAATCACACCCACGATCCAGCTCCCAACTCTCATCTGCGATGTGGGGCCCACCTGCTCCTATCCCCACATCTCAATGTCCTCAGGCCGGGCTA
The DNA here is from genome assembly GCA_947561735.1 of Cenchrus americanus. Taxonomy (NCBI): domain Eukaryota; kingdom Viridiplantae; phylum Streptophyta; class Magnoliopsida; order Poales; family Poaceae; genus Cenchrus; species Cenchrus americanus. The sequence goes on along the minus strand of OX387245.1, from coordinate 101,829,623 downwards.
ACTCACTCAGGGGAGAGAAGAAGCACAAGAAAAGAGTCTAGCCAGAATAACAGATCTGAGGACGTCCATAACCTGCGGACACAGACTATAGCTATAGGTTTAAACACTCTGCAGAGGTTGCACAACTGTACCCACCCGAATAGAGCCCGGACGGTAGAGAACCGCCCGAAACCCTACCATACGGCTGGAGTCCAAGTAAGTGCATAGTACCCTCCTGCGTCTCCGAGTCGGGCGCAGCCCCTGCTGTAGAGCTTGTACTACCAGCGAGGGGTCCCTCGAAGCTGTGGAACCCTTACCCGGCCTCACCGGGGCAAAGTCTTCTAAGGAGGAACATCCTTTCCCATCACAATCACACCGATCCGCCTATAGGTAGGGTGCTATCCACTACGAGTCTCACCTCGCACCCCCACCCAGGTGGTTTGTACGGTAAGAGTCCGAAGAAACATGGTTAGACTGACGATCGGTCCTTAAGGGCTGAGAGTGAGCACTCCCCATCTCCATCCCGTCTGACACGCCGCTCGGGCGAGAGGCCAGATCGCATCTCCCCGAGGTAGGCGTTCACAAGTAACCAAATGGCTCGCTCCCGCTAGAAACACATCAAGGAAGAACACACCCAGAACTCACGCTAGAACACACCGAGATCTCCCACATCTTAGTCCAAGCCCAGAACACCATCCATAATCAAGCAATAAAAGTATGGATAATAAGTATATGACACTAGCTAGGGGTCTGTAGCCAGTCCCGAGGTAGGTAAAGCAAGAAAACAGGATATATCAAATATCAAGGAATGGCTAAACAAATGGCTATGCAATCCATCAAATCAAGTAACATAAATATAGCATTAGCAACTAAATGCATGCATGGGTTCTACATGGTTGGGAGTGACATGACACCTACGCCGTAGTCGACGTAGAGTAGTAGAGGTTGAGCATCCTCTCGGGTGAAGTCGGGGTAGAGGCGTCTCCTTAGTCGTCGCAGCTCGGGTTTTCAACAAGAACACAAGCCTACACAAGATGCGACGCGGAAATAAATAACGAACATTCAACTAATGCAAAAACATCGATAAGAACCAATTTAGAAGATCCAAATAAACTCTAGAGTAAATACAAGCAGCACTGGTTTAAATAATGAAAATAAAGCAATTGTGTTTTATAGACAAAAGTAGTTTAAACAACTAGTTTTATATACATAAAACAAGATAGGATCACGAGTCAGTTCAAAGTTAGATTACGGGTCTCACGGCTAAGATCTCAAAAGACCATGCTTGCAAGTGGAAGGCGGAGAGGTTGAGATCAAGCACTTGCAAGATTTATGTTCACGGAGGGTCAAAGTAGTAGCCCAAAGGATGATGGTAGCAAGGCGAGACAAGGATAAATTTGGAAAGGGATTACCATATCAAGGTATGCGGCAGAAGTGTAGAAAAGATGGAAGGGTCAACTAGCGATTGATATTGGCTGGTGACATAGCTAGGCGAGCACAAGAGTGATAGGGACATATGCTAGCAATGCGGTGACAACCATGGCGAGGTAACGAGGTTGCATCGCGGGGTTGCCATGCGTGAAGCAGGGGCCCCTACTCACGGCACGGCCATCCAACACGCGTGGCGCCCTAGTTGAGATCGCACGGCACAACACACACATCACTTCACATAGCGGAGTAGAGCATGAGTGGATTTATGCGAGGAGACATAGAGCAGAGCAGAGAAAGACAAGCAGCAAGCGGCTCTAGCGAGGCACCTGCAAGGACACGCTCGCGGCATGAAGGCCGGTCAGGCGGGCGACGACACACGAGCGTCGCAACATAGCACAACATGGCTCACCAGGGGGCTTGCGGTGTGACCGGGCATTTTGTCGAACACGTTTGGTACGTGCTCTTGGATTTGGACCAAAGGCTGCAGCTTGGTGACGAGCTGTGCAGCTACGTCAGGACGAGCAGGAGACGAACATGGCAAGAAGGCCAGCGGCAACAGGGGACAACAAGGTGGTGTCGGTGGCTCATCTAGGTGTTTGTTGTAGCAGCTGGGCATTTCGACGAACACGTCGCAGACGTGGCCGGCTGGATAAAGAGGTAGCAAGTTGATGGCTGGTTCGACGCAGTGGGCATGGCGCGGCATGGCGGGCCAAGGCGGGGATGTAGCGCAAGTGTGGGCAGCGGAGCACCGCCGGCCGTCCATGGTCAGGCTTTGCCTTGTTCCTGAGAACGCATGGCACGGTTGGGAGCTGTGGCGTGGGGTTGCGCATGCACAATGACACGACCATCCAACACATGACACAGGCAGTAGTGAGAGCGTGATCAAGTGTGGGCGAGGCGCACAACAAGGTACGGTGAGCGTTGCGCGGGCACCTGCAAAAGATTGCACGGCTCGACGGTCGGCACACAGAGCAGCTAGCAGGGCTGGGCAGCTCTAGCTTGGTTAAGCAGTAAGGAGGTCTCAGCAGAACGACCAACAACATCGGCAGGGCAACGACCATATGGGTCTCAAGGTTTCGTGTAGGCACAACATCAAACAGTTGGTGGGCATGCTACGGTTGCAACAAAAGCCAAACCATCGAAGGTCACGAGTGTTCAGTTGAAAGCAGGAGCATACACGGCACGACGGCCGGACAACACAGGCAAGCAAGGCTGAGCAAAAAGGGAAAGGCTTGTGTGTAAACTGCTCACCAAGGGCTCGTGGAAGGTCACGGCGAGGCAGGGAGAGATCGTGGCCGCGACGTTTTGGTGCAGTGCAGTGCAGGCCGGTGGTCGTGGTTCAGCTCGCAGTCATCGGTGTCGGCGTCAAACGCGGCGTCGTGGTAGTCCCGGCGGTGTTCCAGTTTCAGCTTCTCATCCTTCTGGCCGTCGACATCCTTGGCACTCCCGGTGACGGCTCCAGCTCGGTGTTGTCGTCGTCCACGACAACACTTGGCGCAGAATCATCACCGTCATAGCGCCCGGCGACGGGGGCACGACCAAGGTAAGCAGAAGCATGAAGCTGGGGTCTTCAACCGCAAGGCGTCCTTGGCGTAGCTTCTAGTGGCACCTGCGCTCTTCCTCACGCGGTCACGACGGCGCTCCAGAGCTCCATGGCCTCACGCGCAAAACATCGAGTAGGTGGAGGGTGGCGTCCTCCTCTGTTCTTGGTGAGGCCTCCAACTCGTGGTCGTCGACAGAGGCGCGCACTCGGCGTCACAGACGGCTTCAGCTTCTTGTTGCTGTCGTGGTGCTCCGGAGTGGTAGCGACACCTGCGGCCAGTGGCACGGTAGTGCTGCTTGGATTGCTGGACGAGTGGCCATGGCCTTCGAATCAGGGAAAGGAAACTGCAGCTTTGTTTGCTCGATAGGAGAAGAAAGAAGAGGTGGTGCTGTTTGGTGGAGAAAGGATCGATTTGTAGGTGCTAGCATCCTTGCTTGGTTGCCTCGGCATCAAAGGAAAGGGAACGACTCCTCACGCAGTGGAAGAACAGACCAACAGAGGCTAGCAAGAGGGTGTGCGGCGGTAGCAGAAGAAAGGAAGGGAAAAAAGAGGCTGGCGGCGGCAACCTGGAGGATGGAGAAACTGTGGCGGTTGTGGGGATTTATACCCCGAGGGCTAGGATTCCTAGGCGCGGCACCGGCGAGCAGGCGGTCGGGATGCGGTGAGCGGCTCGGCGGGGGCGACGTGGCAGCCATCCGCGGGTGCCGGCGCAAAAGCGAGGCGCGAGTTTGGTCGCAGGCGCAAGAGCAGACGTGGGAGTGCGCGCCAGCGCAGATGAGGCCGACGAGCCCGTCCCATCGCAGCGCACGCGCGGCGCGCGTGCCTTGCTTGTACGGCTGAAGGAAAGAGAAAGACCAACAGGGAGGATGACAGGCGGGCCCAGTTTGTCAGTGAGAGAAAAGGGAGGGGAAGACTGGTGGGTTTTGCTGGGCCGATGATGACAGCTGGGCCGCGCGTGGGGGGTAGAGGATGGGTCGGCCTGGGTCAAGGGTTAGAGCCCAAGTTAGATAGGTTAGCTTTTAGAAATAGTTTTGTAAATAGATTTAGTTTTAGTTCAAATTCAAACAACACTCAATTGAACTCCAAATAAAATCCAAGAAACTCCAATCAAAGCTTATTGTTAACACCAAAATTTGGTAAAGAGTCTGACTTGTGGGTCCGGTTGGAAAAAGAGTCCGTCTGGTGGAAGGAAGGATATTTCTAGAGATTTTCGGCAAAGAGATCCGCGGTCGGCTATCTGCTCCGATTCGGCAAAGGAACAGTAAAGCTGATTTTGCGGGATTGGACGGTGACGTGGCTCAAATCAGGAGAGACGAATGGATGGACGAGGCAATCGAGTTTAGTTAGGCAATGAATCCATTCGCGGTTGTAAACGAGCGGGGGTATAAATACGATCCCCGGATGTATGTAAAAGACACATTCATTCCTCAATACACACCGGCCTTACGCCAAACCCTAGAGTCCTTGTCGCGTCGTCGAGTTCTTCGAGAGGGCCAATCGATCCGTCGACCTCCGTGAGTACCGGCAACCTTGTATCATGTCTAGTATCATGCGGTGGATTTAGATCGATGCAAGTAGTCTTGTTACCATGCTTCGTGTCACGCGGTAGATTCAAGCTTGGTTCAAGAGGGTTTACGGTTAGATCATGAGCCATGCGGTAGGCTAAGATCTGGCTTGAAGCTAGTTATCGGCTCTATTGGATTTTGGCAAGATCCAATAGATTCATTAAGTTACCCCGTGTTATCATGAGTTTTGCTTTATGTTTTAATTCATGTAACACACCCTTGCCCAATCTAGATGGGTTTGGATCGCCGTATTTCTTTTAAGGTCCTTGTACGAGCGGGTTTCGTGTTTTGATGCGTGGATCTTGTGCTCTCCGATAGCCGAAACCGAATCGATCTAGGTTGTTACGTGTTGCGGGTTCAAGCTTGCTTTGTTAGTATAAATCTTGAAAGAGCCGGGTATCATGCGGTAGATGCGGGTTTTTGGGTTGCTTTGGAGCTAGTCATCGGTGGATTAGATTTCCAATTCAGCTTTCGATAGATTTATTCACGTGGTAATGTTTGTTCCTTCTTCATGGACCACGAATCGGTACATTCGTACCGTATTCGGTTATGTTTTCACGAGTAGATCACGTGCATTATTTATGTTTTAAATGATGTATGCTCTTAGCTTTCCATATTTAGATTGTGTCATGCGGTGGATAAATCTATTTATGGAAAGTGGTGCGTTTTTTCATGCAAGTTGTATCATCCGGTGGATAGATTTGCTTGATATCGTGCCCGACGGATCTTAGAGTAATTAGACATGCGGTAGACTAATGCTTTGGATCTGTGCATGCTTATTTAATGCATAATCATGTTCGTGCTTTACTTTATTTGTTTAATGTTAATTTTCATGACGATCGGTCACGACTTTGCACATGCATTTATATTTATCCAAAGACCGATCGTTGTCATGCTTACGTCATCCATTCGGCAATGTTCTTTTTCCCTTTGCGGTTACCCGAATGGTCGTGGTTCTTTGACGTAGCTTTACATAGGCGCATGTCATCTTGCTTGGCTTCTTAGCCGTAAATATGGAACCGTCCGGTACCACCGTAAGTTCCAAGCTTTGGTATTTAACTGTTTTATCTTTTGTTAATTTTCGGGAAAAATTGATCTGGCACGTCATTCGCTCTCTGCGCGTGCGAAGCCAGCTTTTCGGCTTGCTGTGTGATTGGCGCTGAGTGCACTTTCTGCGTCAACACACTTTTTGGCACGCCTGGTGGGACCCAGCCGAATTGGTTCAAGATGCCTGAGATCACAGACCTCCTGGATGTCAACATCGAAGATCTTTCTCCGCAGCGAAGATCGGCGGCTCCTAGACGCCGTGAACCGGTTTCGACGAAGTGTCTCATGTCGTTTAAGAAGAATCGAAGTGGTGTACCGTATCCGAAGAATGGCCCCGCCCGGAGTCTTACGTCTGCCGGGAGAGAGCGACGCCACAACCCAACAAGAGAAGGAGGAATGCGCGCGGATCTTCCAAGAGTCGGTAGACAACATGCTCACCAAGCACAACCGGGCTTTCCTTGGATCGCTCCAGCAGATGATGGTGGCCCTCTTTGGCCCGGGCGCGGGGCAGGCGTTCGGGAAGGCGCACGGCCGGAAAGAGCACCGTGGAGCCGGGTGAATCAAGCTCTCAGCCGCCGCTACGGAGCCAGGTGCAGCGGCCTCCTCCTCAAAGCTCCGGAAGCCAAGCGTTCCAACCTCCTCCGCAGGGCGCTAGGGGGCAGCCAGTTCAGCCTCCGTTGCAAGCTTCAGGAAGTCAACCAATCCTGCCGTCACCACAGAGCAGCATGGGTCAGCCTGTGCAACAGCCGAATCCGTACCAGCCTACGTACGGAGACCTAGCGTTCGGCTCACCTGGGGCCCCGCTCGACCCCAGTCGAAGAATAGCTCCGTCGACCAACTGGCTCCAGAAGAATTTGTACGGCGGTGGTTATCATGAAGTGGGAAATTACGGAGCGTTCGATGCCTTCCCGCACCCAGGGTACGCGCCAGCTGCGGCGCGCAAGAAGATGACGCCCTAGCGCGCAAGATGGCCGAATTGATGCAGAATCAGTTCGGCCTCAAGCCAAAGATGCAGGGCCCCACTTATAGGCCGCCGTTCCCAGAGTGGTACTATAACGTGCTCCTGCCGCCGAGGGTGAAGGCACCGACGGAATTCACGAAGTTCTCTGGGCAGGACGAGACAAGCACGGTCGAGCACATCGCCCGTTACCTCATGCAGCTTGGGGAATGCTCGGCCGAGGAGGCGTTCAGGGTTCGCTACTTCCCCGCCTCACTGACGGGTCCGGCTTTCGGTGGTTCTCATCCCCGCCTCTCCGAATCGGTGGCCGGATGGAAGGACTTGGAGCGTAAATTCCACGCTCATTATTTCGATGCGCGGCTCCGAAAAGAAGGCCGATTGATCTCGCCACCCCGAAGCAAAGGCACGGCGAAACACCACCGGAGTTTCTTAGAAGGTTCGGGGAAGTCAAAGGCATGTGCTTCTCGGCGAACTTGCCGGACGATCGGCTAGGCGATATGGCCGTCGCCGGGATGTTGCCGGCCGTGCGCGAAAAGCTATTTGGGATGGAGTTCGAGAACCCGGGCCGAGTTTGTCGCAAAAGTTATCCCCGATGAGCAATCGGGCATATGGCCTCAAGAAGGACCCCAAGTTTGGCAAGCGACACGACGTCGGCGACATCTACAATCAATTCTTGGACAAAGGCCGATTTGTTCGAGGATTCGACGACGAATTGGAGATAGGCACGGCGAGAGATCATGTGGGGTAAAGAGCCCTTAACAATGAATCGGCGTTGGGTCGAGGGGCGGACCAAAGGAACTTACGACTTCGACATCACAAAGGCCGATAAGTTGTTTGAGCTCTTGGTAAAGGAAGGCCGAATCAAGTCGCCCGAAGGGCATTCTATGCTTCGGCTTTGATGGAGTCAAAGCGAAACGTTACTGCGGCTTCCATGACAGAGACTCGCACTCCATCAACGATTGCAGGGTCTTCAGAATGAGGATCCAGAAGGCTATCCAGGAGGGATACCTCAAGTTCGATAACAAGATGAAGCTGGATGGCCACCCCTTTCCTCAAAACATGCTCGGCTTTTCTGTCAATGCGATAACAGCCGAGGAGAAGGGGAAGGTCAAGGTCCTGACCTCGACGGGACCAAGCAAGGTGGATCGGTGGACCGGAGCGCCGGGGTGACCCTAGAGCAAGTGCGGGCGACGCCCCCGCGTTCTCAAAAGCCACATCGAGATTGGGGAATCGTCCGTGCCTAAACCCAAGGTGACGTCACGTATTCTCCTCAACAAGTGGCGGCGCGGATGGAAAAGGAGCGCTACCGGAGGCGTCGTCACGAGGGAGGAGCGGCGCGGGGCCGAAGATGAAGTGCGCGAAGGGACCGAGAGCAAGTACACGCGCGAGCGGAGCGCGCCCACCGGGGGGTGCGCCTTCTTCGAGCACTCGCTGGGAACGAGGGCCTAAAGGCGCCCACATTGAAGAACGGTCCCGAGTGCGGCGACGGATACGTTGAGTACGGGCGAAAGCGCGATCGCCGATCCGTCCACGAAAGACTTGGAAGGATTCACCCGAATGGAGATCGGCGTCAAAAAATTGGAGTCATAGATCACCCCGGGAAGCGCCAAGGCGATCTCGGGTGGGGCCGATCGGGAAGAGGACGAGGATGTCTATGTCCGGCGAGGAAGGGGCGGTGGTGCCCACCCGGTCTACGCAAGAGCCAGAAGAGGCGGGTCCAACGCTTGAGGAACCGCGAGATGAAACAAGCGGGATCCGGACGAGGCGGAGAGTGGCGCCCCAAGGATCAGCCAGAAGGATCGAAGCGTTCGGCCCCTGCGTGCATGGTATACTTCCTGCCGAACGAGTTCATGGCTCCTGCTAACCGGTTATGCAGGAGGAAGCTTCCTTTGACGACGAGCAACCCGAGGAGATGATGGCACGGTGGTGCTTGCCAAGCAGGCCATCTTCGACAAGCCGGCCAAGAACCGCCATATGAGGCCGCTGTACTTGAGGGGGTACGTCAATGGCAAGCCATTGACCAAGATGTTCGTCGACGGCGGGGCGGCGGTCAACGTGATGCCGTACACCACCTTCAGGAAGCTTGGCATGGGCCCGAGTGATCTGACACCGACAAGCATCATCCTGAACGACTTCGCGGGAACCCCTCGGACACCAAAGGATGCGCTCACGTGGACTTGATGATCGGGTCCAAGACGCTACTCACCACCTTCTTCGTCATCGAAGGCAAGGGAGCCTACGGCTGTTTGCTTGGGCGGGGCCGGATCCACGCCAACCGCTGCGTCCCATCCACTATGCATCAACGACTTATCCGGTGGGTGGACGATGAGATCGAGGTCGTCCGGGCGGATGACTCCGTAAGCGTGTCTAACATGGAACCGGCCTTCCGGGAGTACCAAGGCATCGATTGCTTCTCGGGGAAGGACCGGGGAGAAGGTCCCGTTGAACTGTCGGCGGTGACCAACAGCCGATTCAAGCAGTCGGCTCTTATAGTAATTTTTAATGGAGAACCCCGTGGATGGCACTGATGGCAAGTTAGGACGAGGATTCATGTCGGCCGACAAGCTGGAAGAAGTTGACATTGGGAGCGGTGATAAACCAAGGCCGACGTTCATCAGTGCAAATTTGCAACCAGACTTCAGGGGGAACTTAATTAAGCTTCTCAGAGAATATAAAGATTGCTTCGCCTGGGATTACTCGGAGATGCCTGGATTGGATCGCTCCATCGTCGAGCACCGGTTGCCGATCAAGCCTGGTTTCAAGCCATATAAGCAACCGCCCCGGAAAATCTATAAGGATGAAGTATTGGCCGATGTGAAGAAAGAAATCGAAAGATTACTTGACGCAAACTTCGTTCGGCCATGCAGATATGCGGAGTGGATTTCTAACATCGTCCCTGTGTATAAGAAGAATGGGAAAATGAGAGTTTGCATAGACTTCGGGGACACCGAACCGAGCTACTCCCATGGACGGATACCCGATGCCTATTGCCGAGTTGTTAATTGACGCCGCTTGCCGGGCACAAGGTGATTAGCTTCATGGATGGCAACGCGGGATATAATCGGATCTTCATGGCAATAGAAGACATCTCGAAGACGGTCTTTAGATGTCCCGGACATATAGGCCTATTTGAATGGATAGTCATGACATTTGGGTTGAAAAATGCCGGCGCAACCTATCAACGGGCCATGAACTACATTTTTCATGAGTTAATCGGCAAAACTGTGGAAATCTACATCGATGACGTGGTGATCAAGTCCTTAAGTCATGATACCCATCTGGAAGATGTGAAGAAGACCTTGGAATGCACCCGGAAGCATGGTCTAAAGATGAATCCAAACAAGTGTGCATTTGGGGTATCAGCTGGAGAGTTCTTGGGGTTTTTGGTCCACGAAGGGGGAATCGAAGTTGGCAAAAAGAGCATGAAAGCCATTGATGAAGTCGTTCCTCCCGCCAACCTCAAGGAATTGCAATCACTGCTCGGCAAGATCAACTTCGTGAGAAGATTCATCTCAAATCTATCACAGAAGGTGTTGCCATTCTCTCCATTGCTGAAGCTAAAGAAGGATCAGAAATTCACATGGGGCGACGAACAACAAAAGGCTTTTGATGAGATCAAGCAATACATGAAGGAGCCGCCGGTGCTGGTTCCTCCTCAGCTGAACAAGCCTTTCAAGTTGTACGTGGCGGCCGATACCCAAACTATTGGATCGGCCCTTATTCAAGAATTCGAAGGCAAGGAGCGGGTAGTAGCTTATCTTAGCCGAAAACTACTTGATCCCGAAACTAGGTATTCGGCTATAGAGAGATCGTGTCTTTGCGTATACTACTCGTGTACAAAGTTTCGGCACTACTTGTTGAATGCCGAATGCACTGTATACTCGAAGTTTGATGTGATAAAACATATGCTATCTATGCCAATTTTGAATGGTCGGGTTGGCAAATGGATTTTAGCTTTATCAGAATTCGAGTTGAAGTTCGAATCGGCAAAAGCCATCAAAGGTCAGGTCATTGCCGATTTTATAACTGAACATCGTGACCCTTCAATTGATCTGCTTGAAATTACCCCTTGGGCTTTATTCTTTGACGGGTCATCATGTGGCAAAGGTGGGGGAGTAGGGATCCTGCTAATTTCACCCAGAGGTGAGATGTTTGAATTCGCCATTCCTATACAACCCACTGTCACAAATAACCAGGCTGAATACGAAGCACTACTTCGAGGGCTTCAATATTTGAGAGAAGGCAGGCGCGTCTCGGTTGAGGTCTACGGAGATTCAGAACTGGTAATCAAGCAATTGAACGGCCAATACGAGTGCAGGAGCGAAGCGCTGAGGAGTTACTACGAAGAGTGCAGGGAGATCTTGAAGAGCTTCCCATTAGTAACCCTACAGCACATTCCTAGAGAGCATAACGAAGAAGCGAACAGGCTAGCTCAGAGCGCCTCTGGTTACAAGGAGAGTCAAGAAGCATTTGCTGCAGAGGTGTGTGCACTAGGGGCGGATCATGCAGAAGATGATTGGAGGAAAAAAATCGTTGATTACTTGAAAGATCCATCCCGAAAAGTCTCCAGGAAACTCAGGTACAAGGCAATCAAGTTCGTTCTTCTGGATGATAATTTATTCTATAAATCATTAGATGGGGTATTGCTGCGGTGCCTGGGTCCAGAAGAGGCCAAGAACATGATGAGCGAGGTGCATGACGGGATATGTGGAGCGCACCGATCGGCCTATCGAATGAAATGGGTTATTAGACAAGCTGGATGCTTTTGGCCGACGATATTAGAGGATTGCTTTGAGTATTACAAGGGATGTCAAGACTGCCAGAGGTTCGGGAATATTCAAAGAGTCCCTGCATCAGCCTTAAACCCCATCATCAAACCATGGCCATTCAGGGGCTGGGGTATAAACTTGATTGGCCAAATTAATCCGCCGTCTAGCAAGGGGCATAAGTTCGTGCTTTTGGCTACAGATTACTTCACCAAATGGGTCGAGGCGATCCCACTGAAGAAAGTGACGTCAGAAAACATGATCGAGTTCGTCAAGGAGCACATCATCTATCGATTTGGGATCCCTCAGACGATCACTACTGACCAGGGGGCACAATTCGTGTCGTTGGAATTCAGAGATTTTGCCGAAAGCATGGGGATCAAATTGTTTAATTCTTCTCCATATTATGCCCAAGCTAATGGTCAAGCAGAGGCCTCTAATAAAATCATGATCAGGCTGATACAGAAGAAGATCAATCAGAAGCCAAGGAAATGGCATTCGGTACTCAGCGAAGCGCTTTGGGCTTACCGAATGGCCCCCCATGGAGCTACAAAGACCTCTCCTTACGAATTGGTTTACGGGCACCATGCAATCCTACCTTGGGAAATGCAATCAGAGTCAAGGAGAGTAGTGCTGCAAAACGAGTTGAGCTCCAAGGATTACAGTGGCCTGATGATGGATGAGTTAGAAGATTTGCATATGATCCGTCTCAGGGCCCTGGAGAACATCGAGAAAAACAAGCTGCGGGTCGCTAAATACTATAACAAGAAAGTAAAAGTAAGGCAATTTGCAGAAGGCGACCTGGTGTGGAAAGCGCTATTGCCGATTGGAACTAAATACAGTGAATTCGGCAAATGGTCCCCTAACTGGGAGGGGCCTTTTCGTGTGGTCAGATGCGTTCCTGGTAATGCATACATATTGAAAACTTTGCTAGGAGAGGAATTTTCCGCCGCAATAAATGGAAGATATCTGAAGAAGTATTATCCTAGTATTGAAATCGATCGATGATTACACACATCTGACACAAAAATAGCCGGCGCTCAAGGATGAGGCCGCCTTTAGAACAAAATCCATGAACAAGAGAAAACGGCCAGTGCCTGGATGCATTGCCCTTAGCTCAATACTACATTACAACTGTTTCTTGCAGGAGTACATATAGCAGCCCTGATGGTCAGGTCCCCTAAGGGGTGGGAAGCAGAAGGCGTGGAGAAAGAAGTGAAAGTATGATTCAATCTTTTCTTTGCTTCTTCGAGCGTCGCTCCCTCTTCGGTTGTTCCGGGACCACCGTGACGGCGACTTGGAACGCACGAGGATGACCATGATTGGCGGCCTCTACCAAGCTATCCCAGGCCGCCTTCGAGGGTTGCTTGTACCCGTCGAGACGTACGGAGCAAAAGAATCAAGGTTAGGGGCAAGAAATCCAGATGCAAACATGAAGGAGTCAGAAGCATTTACCCCCTACTAGTGCTTCCAGAGCCATGCGACGCTCGCGCTCGGCTTGGCAACGGACGGACATGTCCCTGAGGCCACGCTCCAGGTGCCGGACACGGCGGCGCAGCTGATGAATGGCCCTCTGCGCTCGGGCGTGGCATCCTGCGCCGGGAGAGGAATCGGAGGAGATGTACTCAGGAACATCTTCGGTCCCGATGACCTCTTCGGGAAGCAAATCAAGGCTGAAAGGGGCAAAAGGAAAACATGAAGCGCAAGATCAAGCGGGAGGACAAGGAGCAGATCAAGAAAGAACTCACTTCCGAATCGTACGCTTCCTTGATGAGCCGCTCCCCTGAGGTTGTTTACCCTTGTCCATGGCGTTGGGGTTTTTTCTTCTAGCAGCAGAGGAAGAGACGAGAAATGATGGAGGAGTGTGCGAGTGGATTTGCAGAGCACCCCACGGGCTATTTTATTGACCAAGGAGGCGCATTGGGAGTGATGATTTGGCCGATACACCTTTGTTGGAATACCAAGCGGCAGGGATTTCCACCAGGTGCGAAGGGTTTTTTCTTGAACAGTGTTCACGGATTGCCGAATTGGGATCCTCTGTGGATTTTACGCCAAGGGGCAGTTGTTCTCACGCGTTCGGCTAAAGATAGTTCCCGGATGCGTTCAAAGGAAAATTCGCAGATGCAAAATGCGAAAGGGAGACATCACGGAACAAATGCAGAATTCAAAAGTTCATCATATATTGCCGACATTTACACATCCCTAACACAATCTAGTCAAAGAGCCTATTCAACACAGATTGGGGATGGGTAATTTCGGCAATGGCGTCGCCGTGGCCGTCGAGGCGCTCCAGGATGAGCTCGATCTCGTCGATGTCATCCGGCGCGCCGCCCTGAAAGCCACGCGGCCTGGTGGAGTAGTCGACGTCCGTATGCGTCGCCATCGCAGCCAGGCCCAAGGTGGTGCCCAAGCGAACGCCATGAACGGCCACCTCGTCGACGCGGCGCTCCACCGCGGCCAGGCGCTCCGCCGGCGTGTCGCCGTGGGCATTCACCTTCTCGGCCAGTTGCTCTACCAGCGCCTTTAGCTGGTTGAGCTCAGCATCACGGGCTGCAAAAGACAAACAAGAAAGGATTAGCATCAAAGGCCGGGCTGAATCAAGAATCAATCTCAGAGCCATACCGTCGATGGCCTCCAGCAGCTGTTTACGCTGGTCCTCCCATTCTAGTTCGGCCACGCCCGCTTTCTTGGAGACGTCCTCCAGCTCGAGACGGGACGCCTCTAGCTCCTCCTTGAAGCGAATAGCATCTGCTTCCCCGTACGGTACCGGGGAGTGGCCATCGGACTCCGAAGAGTCATCTGGGAGGGGCTGATTGGCCGGCGCGCGAGGCGGATTCCACTGAATCAACCTGAAAAAGGGGGATGATCGTCAAGGCAAAAGAAGATCAAGAGAAGGATCGAAGAGGAGAAATTGATGATCATCACCGCCTGCGCGCATTAGCGCTGCTCCCCTCGGCCTCGTCGGAGGCGCGGCGGCGGTTGAGGCGGCGCACCATTGCGGTTTGGGGATGTGCACTGTTTGCAAGAAGACCAAAGATTGGCAAAGATTCGAGAGCTAGAAGGCCTGGTGGAGAGCTAGAGGCACCTATGTTAACATTTATAGGCCTGGCAGGATGAATCGTGGCTTCGAGTCGTGGCTGTGGATCGTGGCGCACGTCCCAATAAAATCGGAAGGTGGAAAGATTTCCTTGACCAACCCGCCGGCGGGTCGTTTGGAGTTCTAGGCTGAAACGCGGGCGGATCGATTGTTTCGGCTAAAGGAAATCAAGGTGTCGTTCGGGAACTAGCGTTTCACTGCCGAATGGGTCGTTCAGCGTTACATCTCAAAGTACGCAAAAGAAAGGAAACGAATCACAAAGGAAATATTACAAGAACGACCAGTTCAGGTATACATCAATAAGGACATTCAAGCATTAAGGAGTTTTGCAAGTACATGACGAACATTAGATATTATCAAATGGGAATTGTCCAGCATCTCCTGGCAGTCTTTTTGGGCACCAGATAAGTCAGTGAGCTCTGCATCGCATTGCTTTACTCTGGTGACAGCCGATTCTACTTCCGCTTGGGTCTTTGCTATCAATCCAGGAAGTTCGGCTATTTTCTTTTGGTCAATCTCCATCTCCGCTGACAGGCTTCTCAATTCTGCCTCTAGAGCAGCCTTCCTGGCGACTTTCAGATTGTAAGAGGCTTGCAGGTTAGCCAGTGCATCTTTATGGCTCTCTGCTTGGGATTGTGCCCCGTTCATGGCATGTTCAGCGTCAGTTTTCTTCTTTTCAATGGCCGGACGGGAGCGCAATTTCCTCCAAGTGCGCCTCAAGGGGACATAAAAGGACTCTAAGTCGTAGACTGATGATAGGGAAGCTCTGATGTCCTCGGGGAGTTCTTGACTAATGGGTTCAAACATCTCTTCAAAATGATGAAGATCATTGAGCTGATCCTGAACATCTTTTTCTAGCCAGGCAGCAATTTCTTTGAGTTTGGGCAACACTTCATCCGGGCGGGCCGGGTTTATTTCTTTCATCACCTCGGCGGTTGATGGGCCCTCCGATGGCAAGCTCGATGACGGCGAGGCATGACCCGAAAAGTAACATTGCCGAGGTGAGAATGCCGACATCGAAGTACCGAAATTAAGCGCGGAATTGGGTACCTCATGAATGGTTTCTTGAGCGGGGCGATCGCGGACGGAAGAGGTGCCCCGGTAGAGCCGAAACTCCCAAGTCGGGGGATGCGATGCGGCCATCGCCGACTCGTGAGTTTCCGGGCCGATGAAGAATTGGTGCCTCCTCTCGTTGGGTTGGTCGTTCTTCGCTGACCGATGGCGATGGCATCCCGGGGGGAATTTGGTGGCTCCAGTTGAGTTGGGAGATTCATCTCTGGAGAGCGTATTGCTTCTGCAGAAGGTGATGAAGATGAAATCTCCACTGGGATGGGCAATTCAACCCTGGATGGACTCGCTTGTTGAACCACTGGAACATCTACAAGCGGTTCTCCCACGGCTTCTTCTGCAAATGTCCAATTGAAGGGATAAGTGCCGTGCTCATCCTTGAGAAAGAACAAGAAAGGTCATACCGAGGGATGGAGCATCGGCAGTACGGCTCAAGGGCTGCCGGGCTCGGTCCGAAAATACACAATGATATGATCCATCAAGAACGAGTGACCCAAGTAATCAAGAAGGTAAAGGAGTTTACCTCAACCAAAGACTTTCTTGACAGCTTCTCCTCCTTTTAGCACTTGGAGGGGCAATCGGATGCGGACCTTGCCTCCCGTCGACAAGCAAGGCTAGAAAGGCCGGGATCGGTGGTAGCATACCCGGCCATTAGTTGGTGCAGGGTTGTGGATTTAAACCCCAGTGCTGAAATTGGGCCTTCGGCATTATAAGTAATTACCCTGGCTCGAGGGGCAGGCACGCGTGTTCGTGGACGTAAAATGAAGGTCAGGACCATGAATAAAAGAGGAAAAAGTCTGATCAAGGGGCTCATTGTATTACCTCTGAAGTTGGCAGAAAGTCAGATACCAACTCGCACGTAATACATGAGCGAGGTTCACCGAAGATGTGGTCATGAAATTCTTGCCACCGGGAGGCCGAAGGTAGGGTGAACTATGGTTGTGGGCACAAAAGGACATGTGTAGACGGTGGGACCGCACACATAGTTGAAAACTCGCCGCACTTGCATCGCTTCTTTGATTTCCTCCCCGGGTTTGAGGAATTCATGCGAAAACAATCTTGGGGGCATCCGGCCACATCCAAGTTGCCCGGCCATTACATTAGGCCAGTAGTACTCATAAGTGCTGATATTCTGCCTCCCTCCATTGAACTCGGCCGGCAATATGCAGGGGCAGATTATGATATTAAAGATCTCCAAGAATCCCCTATCTTGATGGCCGGGCTCAAAGGAGAATTCGACAGGAAAGGTCAAAGTGTCATTGCCTAGATAAGGAAGCCACAGAGGATTGGAGAAACCTTTGAAGAACAACTCGAAGAGCTGGATGATGTCCTGCTGGATGATAACAGTTGAAGCTGCTTCTCCATAGTTTTGGCATCCTCTGGTAGCTTGAGGCTCTCCTTCGGGGGGATTGGACAAAGGAAAGAACCTGGAGTTCAAATCGACGCCGACAATCTGATGCATGTGGAGCTGCAGCCATATTTGAACAAACCACCAAGGGCCATTGACGCATGTTATCCTCTGGCTGGTGTACATTTGGGTGACAGTCTGATGAAGCATATGATACACACTGCCCAAGAAGAATTTTCCTAGAGGGAGGCGATTACCACTAGCCAGATGAATCGCCATTGCGATATGGTTCAAAGTGGGCTCGTTGGCCTTGCCACAGAAGACGAATCTGCATAGCCACATGTTCAGAAAAGCTCTGTATTCAATATCACCCAGGGGATTGTCTTTCATGTGCTTCAGGATATAATTCTTGTAGCCGTTCCCTGGCTTTACCCCTGTCTGGCGTGAAGAATTTTTGAAATTCCAAGGCTGAACGATCCCGCAATGTCAAGGCCGGTGATCATATATACGTCGGCCAAGGTTGGAGACATTGGGCCATGCCCAAAAAGGAAGGCGTTGACGCCATTTGACCAGAAGTGGCATGCGGCTATCAGGAGATCTTCATTCTTGGGGGTCTCAGCCACGGATAACTCCAGGCATTGAGCGATGCGGAGAGTATCCAGGTTGGTCAATCCACTTTTATCTGCAAGGAACCTCCGGTACCAAGTCTTCCAACCTGCAATTGGAGGTAAAGGCCAGTTTTTGAACGCATCTTGCCACTGGGGAGGTGGAGACAAAGCCGCTTTAAAAGGGATTCTCTGAGATTCAGCAGCAATAAGATCTCGAGGGTCAGGATTCCCCACAGGACCAAGGTAATAAGACTGCGAATTGGCCTCGATAGGAATCAAAAGAGCAGTAGAAGGCTCCTGGAAGAAAGCGGAAAAGAAAATCTCAGGTAAAATTGAAAACCTAATGCCGAACAAGGTTTGCGGGGGATGAATTTACCTGAGCATCTTGGTTCTGAGCTGCCATTGGAGGTTCGAGCTCGGAACAAGGGGATCTAGGGTTGGATCTGGATGAAGATTCCGGCGGATTGCGAAGAGCAGGTGTTGACAGATTTGACTCAAGGATTCGTGGCTGGAGTCAATTGTGGAACAAAATTACTTTTATCCCACAATTGAAGGGGCATGTGTTAACACCAAAATTTGGTAAGGAGTCTGACTTGTGGGTCCGGTTGGAAAAAGAGTCCATCTGGTGGAAGGAAGGATATTTCTAGAGATTTTCGGCAAAGAGATCCGCGGTCGGCTATCTGCTCCGATTCGGCAAAGGAACAGTAAAGCTGATTTTGCGAGATTGGACGGTGACGTGGCTCAAATCAGGAGAGACGAATGGATGGACAGGCAATCGAGTTTAGTTAGGCAATGAATCCATTCGTAGTTGTAAACAGCAGGGTATAAATACGATCCCTGGATGTATGTAAAAGACACATTCATTCCTCAATACACACCGGCCTTACGCCAAACCCTAGAGTCCTTGTCGCGTCGTCGAGTTCTTCGAGAGGGCCAATCGATCCGTCGACCTCCGTGAGTACCGGCAACCTTGTATCATGTCTAGTATCATGCGGTGGATTTAGATCTGATGCAAGTAGTCTTGTTACCATGCTTCGTGTCACGCGGTAGATTCAAGCTTGGTTCAAGAGGGTTTCTGGTTAGATCATGAGCCATGCGGTAGGCTAAGATCTGGCTTGAAGCTAGTTATCGGCTCTATTGGATTTTGGCAAGATCCAATAGATTCATTAAGTTACCCCGTGTTATCATGAGTTTTGCTTTATGTTTTAATTCATGTAACACACCCTTGCCCAATCTAGATGGGTTTGGATCGGCTGTATTTCTTTTAAGGTCCTTGTACGAGCAGGTTTCGTGTTTTGATGCGTGGATCTTGTGCTCTCCGATAGCCGAAACCGAATCGATCTAGGTTGTTACGTGTTGCGGGTTCAAGCTTGCTTTGTTAGTATAAATCTTGAAAGAGCCGGGTATCATGCGGTAGATGCGAGTTTTTGGGTTGCTTTGGAGCTAGTCATCCGGTGGATTAGATTTCCAATTCAGATTTCGATAGATTTATTCACGTGGTAATGTTTGTTCCTTCTTCATGGACCCCGAATCGGTACATTCGGCCGTATTCGGTTATGTTTTCACGAGTAGATCACGTGCATTATTTATGTTTTAAATGATGTATGCTCTTAGCTTTCCATATTTAGATTGTGTCATGCGGTGGATAAATCTATTTATGGAAAGTGGTGCGTTTTTTCATGCAAGTTGTATCATGCGGTGGATAGATTTGCTTGATATCGTGCCCGACGGATCTTAGAGTAATTAGACATGCGGTAGACTAATGCTTTGGATCTGTGCATGCTTATTTAATGCATAATCATGTTCGTGCTTTACTTTATTTGTTTAATGTTAATTTTCATGACGATCGGTCACGACTTTGCACATGCATTTATATTTATCCAAAGACCGATCGTTGTCATGCTTACGTCATCCATTCGGCAATGTTCTTTTTCCCTTTGCGGTTACCCGAATGGTCGTGGTTCTTTGACAGGTAGCTTTACATAGCTGCATGTCATCTTGCTTGGCTTCTTAGCCGTAAATATGGAACTGTCTGGTACCACCCGGCAAGTTCCAAGCTTTGGTATTTAACTGTTTTATCTTTTGTTAATTTTCAGGAAAAATTGACTGACACGTCATTCGCTCTCTGCGCGTGCGAAGCCAGCTTTTCGGCTTGCTGTGTGATTGGCGCTGAGTGCACTTTCTGCGTCAACACTTATACCATAGTTTGAAATAATCTTTATATTTGGTTTTGGTTTATATGGGATTTGAGATGAGAGGCTAGCAAATCGGTTTAAAATATGGTAGCACACAAGTTCAAACAAAAAGTTTTAAATTTTTGTGAAAATTCATACATTGTAAAATCAATCAAAATTCTGGTATGTTACATTGCTGGAGATGGCCAGCTACTTGGTCGACCTCGACAAGTACGCGTGACGCCTGGAGGACGAGTCGCGGCCCTCTTCGGCCAGATCAGAGACGCTACCGTCGACGCCCGCCAGTACCAGCCGCGCTGCGTCCAGCTGGGGAGAGAGAGTAGAGCACTATGTTACCGTATTCACCAGCTCGAGCAGAGCCTCGACCGCTCGACCACCGTCCTACTGCAGTCCGAGAGGGAGCGTGTGGACACTCGTGAGGAGCTGCTGCACGTCAAGGAGGACATCCGCAGGCCTCAGGGAAGCATATGTACTACTCATGCTTGATGTATGCTTGGATCTTAATGGAGTTATTCGTGTCTTAATGCTTCTTCTCATTATGTGTTGGTTATATAAATAGTCTTATTTTCATGCTTGTCTCAGACTCATATGTGTGTTGGCGAGTGACATTGTGTGAAGTCCTTTTTCTTCCCCGCTTGTGTTTTCAGAAGGATGTCGATCCGCCGATCCAACCGACTGATGGTGCGCCTCGAGGAGGCTGCTGCTGAGAAGGAAGCCCCATGGGGCCGTGGACGCAGATGCGGCCGTGGACGCCCGCCCCTACGTGGAGGAGCTTTGGGAGCTTGAGACCGGGGTGCGGGAGCACCGCCACCGCCGCCCGAGGGCCCTGAAGTCGAAGCTGAGCATGGAGGAGCCGAGCAAGACCAGCCTGACCTGGACCAACCTCCACCACCCCCACAAAACTTGGTGGATGTGATGGCAGTCCAGACTCAGCTGATGCATAGCATGGCAGAAGCCATGGAGCACTGTGGCAACGGTGGAAACCGCACCTCTCCGCAGGAGGAGGACCTCACGAGGAAGATCGAGAGGTTCATCCGCCTGAAGGCCCCCACCTTCAGCTACTTGGATGACCCGCTCGACGCCGACGACTGGCTGAGGGTGATCAAGACCAAGCTCGACCTCACCGTCTGCTCAAATGAGGAGTGCGTCACCATCACCGTGCACCAGCTGGAGGGTCCTGCCAAGGCTTGGTGGGACAACTACACCGCCTCCCACCCGAACCCAGCATTCATCACCTGGCTGGAGTTCTGCGAGGCGTTCCGCGAGTAGTACTTGCCCAGCGAGCTGCTGATCCAGAAGGCGCAGGAGTTCCGCACCATGACGCATGGTGCGATGAGGGTCGAGGAGTACGAGCGCCACTTCATGAAGATGATGCGGTACGCCCCCGACGACACCAACACCGACCAGAAGAAGCAGTTCTGGTTCCTGCGAGGCCTTCACCACGACCTTCGCAAGGGGCTGAAGGCAAGCGAACACAAGTCCCTTCGCCACCTCGTCAACCGCACCATCGCGGTCGAGGACAAGAGGAGCCACGAGGAGCGCATGAGGGACAAGAAGAGGATGGGAGATCAGGATCACCACGACTGATCCTTCCAGAAGCCGAGGAGCGGACAGAGCAACCTGCTGAGTGGGAGCTACCGCCCGGGGCACAACCAGCCTGGGCGCAGCTTCGGAGGTGGAGGACGTAGCCTGTTCCCTGGAGGGAGGAACCCCGGTTACCCCTAGCAGACTGGAGGCTACATTCGTGCGCCACCGAGCACCACGAGACCTGCCGCGGGAGGCTTCACCGTCACCTGCTTCGTCTGTGGCAAGCCTGGCCACAAGTCCTACGACTACCTAGACAAGAAGGCCACTTCTACACTAGCAAGGGCACCTGCCCCAGGAGGCGTCTCCTCAGGCTGCACCACCGCCGGCTGCGGGCCGTGGGAGTCTGAACCACCTCATCGAGGAGGAGGTTGCTGACGCTCCTGACGTCATGATCGGTGAGTTTATAGTTTGTGGTACTAGTGCTTTGGTTCTTTTCGACACTAGTGCAACCGGGTCGTATATTACCTCTAGATTCGTGAAAAAACTCTCCGTCCCTACAACCACCCGATCAATTCCTATCATCATAAGTTCACCACTCGGAGATATTCGGTGCACCTTGTTGTGCAAAGATGTGGATGTGGTCATCCAGGACCACAAGTTCTTTGGGGATCTGACAGTGTTGCCTTCCAATGGCATCGATGTGATATTGGGGATGGATTGGATCAACGCTCACAAGGGTGTCATCTCCACTTCACCGAGACTTGTGACCTTGGTACACCCTGACGGGACGAGAGTCACCTTTGAGCCAATGAAGTCCCGAGACATACCTGCCGTGTACAGTCTTCACACGAAAGCCATCTCGGATGTACCGGTGGTTTGTGAGTTTGAGGATGTGTTTCCAGAAGAGCTGCCCGGTTTACCACCTAACCGTGATGTGGAGTTTGTGATCAACTTGGTGCCAGGAACTGCACCGATAGCCCAGAGTCTGTATCGCATGGCAGAGGTTGAGCTGAAGTTGTTGAAGGCAGAGTTAGACTCACTGCTTGAGAAGGGGTTTATCTGACCGAGTGCTTCACCGTGGGGTTCACCAGCTCTATTCGTGCCGAAGAAGGATGGAACTCAACGACTGTGTGTTGATTATCGCGCCCTAAATGCGGTAACCATCAAGAACAAGTACCCGCTACCCCGAATCGATGATCTGATGGATCAGCTAAGGAAAGCCAAGTTCTTCAGCAAGATTGATCTCCGATCAGGCTATCACCAGATGAAGATTTGACCGGAGGACATCCACAAGACCACGTTTGTGACCCGGTATGGACAGTATGAGTACACTGTCGTATCGTTCGGTCTTACGAACGCCCCGGCGTACTTCATGAACATGATGAACAAGGTGTTCATGGATGAGTTGGACAAGTGTGTCGTTGTTTTCATTGACGACATACTAGTCTTCTCCAAGACCACAGAGGAGCATGAAGAGCACCTACAGATCGTGTTGGGAAAGCTCAGGCAATAGCGATTGTATGCCAAGTTTAGCAAGTGTGAGTTCTGGATGGAAGAAGTCGCTTTTCTCGGTCACGTGTTGTCAGCTGAAGGAGTGGCCGTAGATCTAAGCAAGATAGAAGCAGTGTCCAAGTGGCAGTCACCGAAGTCTGTGACAGAGATCCGCAGTTTTCTCGGTTTAGCCGGATACTACCGCCGGTTTATCGAGAACTTCTCTAAGATTGCAAAGCCCATGACAGAACTGTTGAAGAGAAACATACCGTATGTGTGGTCGGACAAGTGTGAAGTCAGCTTTCAGGACCTCAAGACTCGCCTCACCACTACACCGGTCCTGCCTCTTCCCGATGCGAGCAAAGACTTCGTGGTGTACTATGATGCATCGAGGCAGGGACGCGGTTGCATACTGATGCAGGGAGGCAAATTGGTTGCCTACGCCTCACGAAAACTTCGAAAGCATGAGGAGAACTACCCCACTCATGACCTTGAGCTAGCTGCTGTCGTTCACGCTCTGAAGATGTGGAGGCACTACCTGATGGGCAACAAGTGCGACATCTATACCGATCACAAGAGGCTGAAGTATATCTTTACCAGTCAGAGTTGAACTTGAGGCAAAGAAGATGGCTAGAGTTGATCAAGGATTACGACCTGGACATTCACTACCACCCCGCCAAAGCAAATGTCGTAGCAGATGCTCTGAGTCGCAAGCATTACTGCAACAACCTGATGGTGCAGAAAGGACAAATAGCACTGTATGAGGAAATGGAGAAGCTGAGTTTGGAGATTGTGGAGAAAGGACAACTTAATGAGTTAAGGGTGAAGTACATGCTCGAAGACCAGATTCGACAGGCTCTGATAGGATGCCCAGAGATTGAGGAGGTGAAGAACCTGATGGCCAGAGGCAAGGCACCCGACTACCGCCTCGACGAGCAAGGCACTTTGTGGTTGAAGGACCACATCTGCATACCACGGAGCAAGGAGATCCAAGACTCGATCTTGAAGGAAGCTCACAACTCTCGGTACTCGATTCACCCAGGCTGCACAAAAATGTACCAAGACCTGAAGGTATGATTCTTGTGGGAGAAGATGAGGGAAGACATTGCTGAGTACGTCGCTCGGTGCGACACGTGTCAGAGAGTGAAGGCAGAACACCAGAAACCTGCCGGTTTGCTCCAGCCGCTTGAGATACCCACGTGGAAGTGGGATGATATCAGTATGGATTTCATTGTGGATTTGCCGCGTACACAGAATGGTAATGACTCCATTTGGGTGATTGACCAAGGTATCACACTTCTTGCCAGTGAAAGCCAACTACAGTGTGAGCTGACTCGCAGAGCTTTATGTGGACAACATTCTGAAGCTTCATGGGGCTCCGACGAGCTTGTGTCAGACAGAGTCACAGAGGGCCATAGTTTACCACACAGCTCTGGAAGAGCCTACATGCCTCTATGGGCACCGAGTTGAATTACAACACAGCTTCCCACCCACAGACAGATGGTCAGACAAAGAGGCTAAATCAAGTCCTAGAAGACCTTGTAAGGGTTTGTGTGTTGACCTACGGGTCGGATTAAGAGAAGAGCATGTCCTATGTCGAGTTCTTTTATAACAATGGCTACCAGACTAGTCTCCGTATGGCACCTTTCGAAGCTCTCTATGGAAGAAGGTGTCGGACCCCGCTGATGTGGTCCGAAGTGGGGGAACGGACTTTCTTCGGTCCCTCCACCATTGTTGAAGCCGAAGAAAATGTTGCAAAGGTCAGGGAGAATCTGAAGATAGCTCAAAGCAGGCAGAAGATCTATGCTGACTCAAAGAGGAAAGATGTCTCGTTCGAGGTGGGAGAGCACGTCTACTTGAAGGTGTCACCCCTCCGAGGTACAAAGAGGTTCCATGTCAAGGGGAAGTTGTCCCCAAGGTACGTTGGCCCGTATACGATCGTGAAGAGGATCGGGAAGGTGGCTTACAAGCTCGAGCTACCTCCAGAGCTTATCGGAGTGCATCCGGTGTTTCACGTGTCTCAGCTCTGAAAGTGTGTGGTCGTCGAGAAGAGAGTGCCCGCTCAAGCACTCGATGTCCAGGAGACCCTGGAGTACTTGGAGTACACAGTCTAGATCCTAGACTGGGCAGAGAAGTCAACCAGGAAGACCACCACGCGCTTCTGCAAGGTGCTCTGGAGTAATCACTCTGAGCGCGAGGCAACGTGGGAGGAGTATGTGATGAGGGAGAAATACCCTCACCTTTTTGAATCGGAGGTAACTTCTTAATCTCGGGGACGAGATTCTTGTGAGGGGGGGGGGGAGT
This sequence comes from Cenchrus americanus, assembly GCA_947561735.1. Lineage (NCBI taxonomy): Eukaryota > Viridiplantae > Streptophyta > Magnoliopsida > Poales > Poaceae > Cenchrus > Cenchrus americanus. The sequence goes on along the minus strand of OX387245.1, from coordinate 101,804,696 downwards.
TTTGTAACATCCTTGAATTTGTTTATATGTAAAAATATGGGATTCCAAAAACTTGCTATGAAATTGTGTGTTTATGAAACCATTAAGGATGTATTCTTTTTCCCTTCCCTAAAATCCTAGATTTTATTCCAAGTCAAACAATGATTTTAGGATGTATAATATGCTAGTGTCTAGAAGTTGGATTTTTTATTTGGTTTTTATTTGGATTTAATTGTGTGGATTCAAATTTGAATTGAATTCAAATTTGAATTAAAGAGAACATAGGAGTAAGGTAAATAGGAAACTTGTTTCCTTCCTTCATGTGCCGCCAACCTCGTTTTTGGCCCGTCGACCCTTTCGGCCCATCGACCGGCCAACACCTTGGCGGCCGCCTCAACCCGCACGCGGGTCACTAACGAGCGGGTCCCACTCGTCAGTCCGCCACCTCATCCCATTCTTCCTCCTCTGTAACGCCCGCATTTTTAGCTCCTAACAAATCACCCAATAAATCACGCGTGTTTTCAAAACTTTCCCGCTGAGCTCATTTACCCCCTTTCGAAACCCCGCTCGATTCTTTTCCCCTCGACGCGCGTGCCACGAATCCTGCCGGCACCGCCCGCACCTGGGCCACCGCCCACGCGTGCCACCCCGGCGCCCGGTCGGCCACCACGACGGGAATCCCGCACCGCCGCGGTCCCGCCGGCTGGTTCGCATCGCCATCACCGTCGTCCCGGAATTGACGCCGATATCTGAGAAGCCCAGGAAAAATCGCAAAAACCCTTCTCCTAATTTTCCTAGAAATTCTCCTAATTTTCTAAATCCCTTTTTTCTATTTTCTCCCCTTATTTTCCTTTTTTCCTATTTCCTTTTCTCTCTTTTTTCCTTTTTCTTTTTCTTTTTCCCTTTTCTCCTTTTTCGTTTCCCCCCTCCTTTTCCTCCCCCTTTCTTCTTCCTTCGGCTGCACCCTGCCGCGACCCCCCTCGCGCGCCCCAGGCCTCTAGGACCGGCGGCCCCCTTCCCTCTCCTCTGGCCCGCATTGGCCGACCAGGCTCGCCGGGCAACGACGCAAGGCCGGCCCCGCGCCGCCTACGGCGACCCCGCCGAGCCACGGCGCCCCCCTCCCTGACAAACGAAGACCGGCAGCGAACTGTCACCTCCAAACCGGCCACCATTACTCCCCCGACGGTCTCCCCTCCACGACCACAATAGCCCTGCACGACAAGTCAAATCACACAACACCAAATTGACTGAGAATCACGCCGGCCGGAGTCCACGCCGAGATTTTTCCCGAACCTCCATTGTCGGCCATTGGAGCTCCGCGAAGCTCAAAATATCGCCTCAAACCGCCTTACCGCGCCTATAAAACGGACTCACGCCGCCCCTGCCTCACCCCCAAGCCGCACCGACCTTCCTCTCTCCCTCCCGAGCCTCCAACCGCCACCGCCCCTGCCGTCTCGGTTGCAGACCGCCCGCCGCCGTCGATCTCCCTCCACAGTCTGTCCCCGACCAAGGTGGGGAGCGGAATGAGTTGCCCTCGACCTCCTCTCTGTTTTGCCCCACCTCCCGGACATCCCCATGGCCTGGGTCGTCGGCGCCCCTTCCCCCTCCACCGGCCGACCTCCCTGTCGACTCCCTTCTCTGTTCGGTTCAGAGGAATAAGAAGGGCATTTCGCCCATACCCCCTACCCTTTCCCCCTTTTTCCAGACCGACCCCCCCTCTATTTCCTCTCTCTCCTTCTTTCAATTAGACCCCAACTCTTAAACTATTCCACCAAAATAACCCTGCCCCTTTACAATTATACCCCTAGGCTATTTAGTAAAACCCCCGCTAGGTTTAAATATTATAATTAGGTCCTTTCTTTTAAAATAAAATACTAACAAGCCCCTAATTAACCCTAAACACCTCCTTTAACCCATCATTTCATGCGTGCTTTTAATTCAAATCGTGCCCAAACTTCCTCACACCCGTATCGGGTATACCTCTACCAATCCGTCACCCAAAACCCCTTGCATAATATTTATTTCCCTATTTTATCTAATTACCTTCCTCGAGCTCAGCCGGAGAAATTGTGTGTGCCTATATTGATTGCATGCTTGCTTGTGTGTGCTCTATAGCCGACGGAGTGAACGAAGGAGGGTACCCCGAGCCGGAGCTTGGAACCGAGTACTGCGAGCAGGAGCCTGAGATCCCGAACGCCGAGCCGGAACTCCCCAAGGACTTCAAAGATGGAAAGTTCAATCTCATCCTTTGATGCATGCTTTGGTCCTCATAGAAAAGAAGGATAAGAGCATGAGGATGTGCGTAGACTATCGCTTGCTGAACGAGGTTACTATCAAAAACAAGTACCCTCTCCCCAGAATAGATGATCTATTCGACCAGCTGAAAGGAGCCAAGTATTTTTCGAAGGTGGATTTAAGGTCATGATACCACCAACTCAAGATTAAGGAAAGTGACATCCCCAAGACCGCCTTTGTCACCCGTTACGGGCAGTATGAGTTCACAGTGATGTCCTTTGGACTCACCAACGCACCAGCGTATTTTATGAACCTCATGAATAAGGTGTTTATAGAAGAGCTGGACAGGTTTGTCATAGTCTTCATTGACGACATACTTGTTTACTCCAAGAGTGTGGAGGAACATGAGCAGCATCTTCGAGTAGTGCTGGGGAAATTGAGGGCACACAAGCTGTACGCTAAGTTCAGCAAGTGTGAGTTCTGGCTGGAGAAAATATCTTTCCTTGGGCATATTCTGACTGCGGAAAAAGTAGCAGTGGACCCCGGGAAAGTCAAAACAGTCTCCAACTGGCAACAACCGACCAATGTGAGCGAGATCAGAAGCTTTCTTGGGTTAGCAGGGTACTACCGGAGGTTCATTGAAGGATTTTCCAAGATTGCCCGACCCATGACGGAGTTGCTCCAGAAGGAGAAGAAGTTCAACTGGCCTGAGTCGTGCGAGAGAAGTTTTCAGGAGTTGAAGAGAAGGTTGACCACGGCCCCGCATCGACCTTGCCAGACATTCAACGGGATTTTGTCGTGTATTGCGACGCCTCCCGACATGGGTTGCGATGTGTTCTTATGCAAGACGGGAAAGTAGTGGCGTATGCTTCCCGTCAGCTCAAACCCCACGAGCAAAATTATCCCACCCATGATTTGGAGTTTGCAGCCATAGTGCATGCCCTTAAGATTTGGAGACATTACCTGATCGGGAATAAATGCGAGATCTATACCGACCACAAGAGCTTAAAATACATCTTCACCCAGCCTGACCTAAACCTAAGGCAAAGAAGGTGGTTAGAGTTAGTCAAGGATTATAACCTACAAATCCACTACCACCCAGGGAAAGCCAATGTAGTGGCCGATGCCTTAAGCAGAAAGTCATACGAGAAGGCAGTGCCTAAGAGTGCCTAGTTACAAGAGGAAATGGCACGACTAAACATGCACATTGTTCCCCAAGGCTACGTACGCCAACTAAGTGTTCGGCCTACTTTAGAGGAGAAGATCCGGAAGGCCCAAGAGACCGATGAAGACCTGATGAAAATCCGCAAACACACAGGAGAAAACAAGGCCCAGGACTTTAGAGTGGATGATCAAGGCACCCTGTGGTACAAGAATAGGATATGCGTGCCGGAAAATGGAGATTTCCGATAGACCATCATGGATGAGGCCCACAACTCGGCATATTCCATCCACCCGGGATCCACCAAGATGTATATGGACTTAAAACAGAAGTATTGCTGGAATGGAATGAAAGCAGACATTGCCCGGTTCGTCGCCCACTGTGATACTTGTCAAAGGATTAAAGCTGAGCACCAGAAATCCGCAAGACTGTTGCAGCCTTTACCCATCCCAGTATGGAAATGGGACGAAATAGGCATGGACTTTGAAGTAGGTTTGCCAAAGACTCAGAAAGGACATGATTCTATATGGGTGATAATGGACCGACTCACTAAAGTCATTCACTTTCTACCCGTACGGACCACTTATGAAGGAGAGAAGTTGGCAAAACTCTACATAGAGAACATAGTGAAATTGCATAGAGTGCCTAGCAGGATAGTCTCAGATAGAGGGACCCAGTTCACCTCTAGGTTTTGGAAAAGCTTCCATAAATCCATGGGTACCAAGCTGGATTTCAGCTCGGCGTATCACCCGCTGACAGATGGACAGACCGAAAGGGTAAACCAAATTCTGGAAGACATGTTGAGAGCATGTGCCCTCACCTATGGAAAAGACTGGGAGCAGAGTCTACCATATGCAGAGTTCTACAACAACGGCTATCAAGCAAGCCTAGGAATGTCATTGTTTGAAGCCTTATATGGGAGGAAATGTAGGACACCTCTGATGTGGTCAGAAGTGGGAGATCGTGCCGTGGTTGGGCTCGCACTTATAAAGTAAGCCGAGGAGCGAGTAGCCGACATCCGAGAAAAGTTGAAAGCCGCCCAATCCCGACAGAAGAGCTATGCAGACAAGAAGAGGCGAGAAGCAAGCTTCAATCCTGGAGATTTCGCTTACCTCAAGGTTTCACCTATCCGAGGGACTCAGAGATTTCAGGTGCACGGAGAGTTGGCCCCTCGGTACATTGGACCATATAAAGTACTGAAGAGGGTCGGAGCAGTAGCATATCGGTTGGAGCTACCAGAAGAGATGTCAGACATACACCCAGTGTTTCATGTCTCCCAGTTACGAAGGTGTTTGAAGGTCCTCGAAGAGAAGCGAGTACCGGTAGAGACCATTGATCTACAGCCAAACCTTAGGTACCAGGAAGTGCCCGTTAAGATTTTGGACACAGTGATCAAAAGAACGAGAACATCAGAGGTACGAGTATGCAGAGTCCAGTGGAGCAGACACGGAGTAGAAAAAGCCACGTGGGAACGAGAGGACGCGTTGAAGAAAGAATTTCCCCACCAGTTCAAAAACTAGCCGAATCTCGAGGGTGAGATTCATTTTAAGTGTGGTAGGTTTGTAACGCCCACATTTTTAGCTCCTAATAAATCACCCAATAAATCACGCGTGTTTTCAAAACTTTCCCACTGAGGTCGTTTACCCCCTTTCGAAACCTCGGTCGATTCTTTTCCCCTCGACGCGCGTGCCGCAAATCCCGCCGGCACCGCCCGCACCCGGGACACTGCCCACTCGTGCCACCCCAGCTCAGCGGTCGGCCACTACGACGGGAATCCCGCACCGCCACGGTCCCGCCAGCCGGTCCGCCTCGCCATCACCGCCGTCCCGGAATTGACGCCGGTATCTGAGAAACCCAGAAGAACCAGCAAAAACCCTTCTCCTAATTTTCCTAGAAATTCTCCTAATTTTCTAAATCCCTTTTTTCTATTTTTCTCCCCTATTTTCCTTTTTTCCTATTTCGTTTTCTCTCTTTTCTTTTTCGTTTTCTTTTTTCCTTTTCTCCTTTTTCTTTTCCCTCCTCCTTTTCCTCCCCCTTTCTTCTTCCTTCGGCTGCACCCTGCCGCGACCCCCCTCACGCGCCCCCCTGGCCTCCAGGACCAGCGCCCCCCTTCCCTCTCCTCTGGCCCGCACCAGCCGACCAGGCTCGCCGGGGCAGCACGCAAGAACGGCCCCACGCCGCCTGCAGCGGCCACCGAGCCATGACGCCCCCTCTCCCTGACAAACGAAGACCGGCAGCGAACTGTCACCTCCAAACCGGCCACCATTACTCCCCCGACGGTCTCCCTCCACGGCCACAGCAGCCCTGCACGACAAGTCAATTCACACAACACCAAATCGACCGAGAATTCTGCCGGCCGGAGTCCACGCCGGGATTTTTCCCGAACCTCCATTGCCATCCATTGGAGCTCCGCGAAGCTCAAAATATCGCCTCGAACTGCCTTACCGCGCCTATAAAACGGACTCGTGCCGCCCCTGCCTCACCCCTAAGCCGCACCGGCCTTCCTCTCTCCCTCTCGAGCCTCCAACCGCCACCGCTCGTGCCGTCTCGGTTGCAGACCGCCCGCCGCCGTCGATCTCCCTCCACAGTCCGTCCCCGACCAAGGTGAGGAGCGGAATGAGTTGCCCTCGACCTCCACTCTGTTTTGCCCCACCTCCCGACCGTCCCCATGGCTAGCTCCTTTGATGCATGCTTTGGTCCTAGTTTTATAAACATAACCCTATACCCATTTTATAAATGGCATACTGTTTTACTGCAAAAACATGGTAGGATAGCCACCCTTGATCGCTATGATTGACCTTTGTTTGGCCTAAATGATTGCTTTAAAAATGTGTGAGTGCTTTAAAAATAGGAATGGTATATTTTAGAAATGAGTAAAGAACTGGGTAGACGGGATGGACGTGTGTGTCAGGAGTGTGGGTGAGCTCGTACCTGTGTGGTTGGGCATGTTGGGAGTTGTGCATCTTGTCGTTAAGGACCGGGTTGCATGACATCTCACCTGACCCAAATCATCGTACAACCACTCGACCGTTGTATGTGGCAACGGCTAAGCATAAACCCCACTAGTTAATCTACTTGCCATCTGGTGTGCGGGTGAGCGGCGGGAGACCAAGGAGTAGGGGTACGCCCTGGTTATGTGTGATAACCCCTTGGTTGCTCCCGTGGTGGCTCGTAGGGTTAGCTAAGGTGGGTAATGGCTTTGATAGGATCCGCGCTGGCACTAAGGTGTTCGTGTGGCGGTACCCTACTTGTGGGTAAAGATGTACAACCTCTGCAGAGTGTCAAACCTATTCGAATAGCCGTGTCCACGGTATTGGACGAGTCACGGTGTGGTCACAAAAACTAGTGTTTTGGGTTGGGAAGTTTCTTGGCGTGAGTTGTCTTTCGGGTTAAGTGTGTGGCTGGCTGTGTGCCTGGGCTACCGCGGACGGGGAGTCCGGTAGTTCCACAGTGGTTTTCTTAAAACAATTGAGTCACTTGGGTTATAAAATTGGTTTGCGAAAACCTTTTTGAAAATGTACCCCTGCATGAGTAAATGAGTTTGCAAATAAACCTTAACCTGTTCCTTGTTATATATCATGTGCATGATCTGCTCATAAGCCCCTCCGTGGGTGGGGTTGGACTTGTTGAGTACGTATGTGCTCACCCTTGTTTAACTAACTGTTTTTCAGAGGAGGATCCTGACTTCGTTCCCGAAGACGTCGAGTAGGTCGCTGCCCTACACCCAACCGTGCCTGTGTACCCAGGGCCTCCACAGAGAGCTTCCATGGTGTGGTACTGTGATGAGGCTTTGGAAGCCTTCGCTATCGTAGTGTGGTCGTTAGCATTTTTGTTATTCCTTGTGGCGTTGGCACTCCCGTGCCCTCTATGCCGTCGTAATGTAAAAGACTGATCCACTTGTTGTAATAAATGTGTTTCCAACCTCCTGGGACTGGTATTTGTGTCACATTTAGTCACCTCTGATGAGGGGACGCTTCAGGTGGTATCAGAGTCGTAGGTTGGCCGTAGGACGCGACCCCTAGGATACGAGACCTCCTCTGGCCCCTCTCTAACCTTTTCTTTGCTGAGCTCATCTTTTACTAAATCCTTACCTTGATCCTTGCCTGATTCCAGATGGCTAACCCGGAATGGAACAGAGGAGTCTGCCCTGTCCAGCCTGGCCTCCCTAACCTGCTGCTACTCAGCTTAGAGCGCGTCGGAGTAAGGGACCCACTGGAGTTCGTCTATCGGGAGTACGGACGCTACGGCACCCTTTGGTGCAAAGTGCTGATCTTCGTGGGGAGAAGTACGCTCTACCTCGACATAGAACCCTGGTTCGTCTCCGCCACTGGGTTTCGCTTCGCCGACACCTACCCAAAGGCTGCTCGGAAGGCCCTACGACGTCTACGAGTGGTTTATAGGCAGCATCTCAGAAGGACTCCAATGGGATTTTTCCCACCCTCTAGAGGTAGAGGACACTCGTGGATTGGCCGCATGAGGGGACTAGAACGAGAGGAAGAAGACCTAGAAGATGCAGTTTCCCACCTGTCTATCTACCTCAATGGCCTAGAGCACCTCTACCAGGAACAAGCCCAGCAACTGAAGCAACAGATTGACAGAGCGAAAAGAGCCGAGCAAAGGATAGAATTCGAAAGGATTAAGACAATGATGGCGGAAGTTGCCCTAGAGAACATGGAGCAAGATTACCTTAGGGAAAGGGAGCACACTCTAATGGCCAATAAAGCCCTATGGATGAGGTCAGAAAACGTAGAAGGAGAGAAGAAGCTGATTTGGAGGAAGATGAACCTGAAGAAACTCATTGGGACAAAGGGACCCAGATCGAGGACAGGATACTGGAGCAAGACCTCCCACCGAAGAAGCGTCGCATTCAGATGGAGGAAGAATCACCATGAGGATAAGACTAGAATGTCTAGGCTAGAGCTGTGTTCTAGTAATAATAAGTGTACCCCGAGGAGTGTACCCCAACCTTGTTACTAAATAAAGCTATCTACCTTTTGTACCCTACCACAACCTGTTCAACTCTGTCGGTGTTTTAGACCGGCAACCTACTACGGGGAGTACCCGAAGTAGATGATTGTGACTCGCCGAGACCGGTAACTCGAAGGAAGAGACACGTGGCACACAATTTAGACAGGTTCGGGCCGCGAGGTGCGTAATACCCTACGTCCTGTATGCTGCGTAGCTCTGGATTGATAGGGCACGATTACAAGATGGTGCAATAGTGCGCCGTGAGTTGTATGAGAGGAGATTGGATGAGGTGATCCTGAGATCGGTCCCTGCCTCACCTTATATAGTCCGGGAGGCAGGGTTACAAGTCGGAGTAGGGAGAGAGTACTAGTCGAGTACGTCTAGGAGTCCTCTATACAATGCGGAACATGTACAGCTCCCTAACCGAGTACTACTCCTGTGTAGTCCTTGTGCTCCACGCCTTCAGGTGCCGTGTAGCGCAAGCCAGGTAGTCCCAGGGGCCCACCGAGTAGTCGGTCCTGGTACCCACCGAGGTAGTGGGCCCAGGGAGGTCCATAAGACAAGCCCCCGAGTACTTTGTAGTCGAGAAGGATAGCTTCAAGTAGTCTTGACGGCCTCAACGAGTAGTCCTCAAGCGTCCCCGAGTGCTACAAGTCAAAAGTCCTCAAGAGTAGTCGAAGCATCCCGAGGCTGGAATGTACTCCAGCTGATGTTTGAGCAATCTTGAAGTCTTCTCGAGTAGTCCCAAGCGTCCTCGACAACTGCCTTCGAAGGTCTTCAAAAACTGCCTGTCTTGTCTTGAAGCCAGAGCTGACATGGAGGTGCGAGTCGCAAAACCGCACTCCACATGGAGTAGCCCCCGAGCCTTGAGCCGCGGGCTCTAGCTGAGGGTCCATCTGAAATCTTGGCAAGAAAATCCCGAAAAATCCGGAGAGAAAAAACCGAAGGACACGTGGCACGGAGCCCCCGAGCCTTGAGTCGAGTACCTCCTCTCGAATTGAAGGGTCTTCTTGGAGAATGTGTCCTGAGATGCTCTTGAGACTAGCCGCTTCCCAGGTAGTCGAGTAGAAGTAGCCGAGCCCCCGAGGTGAGGCGCGTCGACTAGTAGAATACGAAGAGTCACACGCAGCCGCTGAGTCAGCCGCGCGTGGACTTATCCGGCCGCCCGTTGCGGAGCCGATTTGGCTTATAAATAAAAGCCAAAACCCTTAGGGTTTTCACCCATTCGAGCCGCAGCCATTTCACTTGCATCTTGAAGCGAATCCACTCCCAGCTGCCGCCGTAGTAGATCCGAGCGCGCCGCCACCCGAAGCCTTTAGGGTAGCCCCCGAGCGGATGCGAGTGAAGACGCCTTGTACTTGGAGGATGAAGTCGTCGCCGTCCAAGACGTCCAAGACCGCCGGGAAGAAGAGGGGCCGCGAAGAGGCCGCCGCGGCTGCCACCGGAGCGGCGCCGCCCATGTCTCCACCGCGGGCTGATCCGAGCCGCGAGTGGAAGAAATCCAAGGTGAAGACGGAGGACCTGTTGACCCTCCTGAACAGTGGGTTCATCAGAGAGAAGGAAGTTGACATGTGGAGATCCGCCGCTGGAGATCCATATCCGATGGAGAAGGCCGAGGATGAGATCCCGATGTTCTCGCGGTTCATGGAGCGTGGTCTTGCGCTCCCAGCCAGCGACTTCTTCAAGGGGCTGCTCGGGTACTACGGCGTCGAGTACCTGAACCTGAACCCCAACGGCATCTTCCACACGTCGGTCTTCGTCCACTTCTGCGAAGCCTTCCTCGGAATCAAGCCGCACCGGGTGCTTTTCGGAAGTTCTTCCACGTCAAGCCGCAACCAAGTGCTACCAATCCCAGGGTAGTCGGAGGAGCCGGCATCCAGTCGAGGGAGGACGCCGCGGAGCGCACTTGGCGTACAAGCTTGTCGACTCCAACGCGGATTGGAAAGCCAGGTGGTTCTACATCACGAACCACCACCCTGGCCTGCCGAAGCCGAGCGGGCGGCAGCCCAGGCACCGTGAGTGGTGGAACACGGAGCCCACCATGCAAGAAGGAATCCAGCTCCCGGAGCTGCTAGCACGCATCAAAGTGCTCAGGGAGGCGGGACTGAGGGCCGAGCACGTGGCCTTCAGTTTCATGAAGCGCAGGATCCAGCCGCTGATGGCTCGGGAGACCCTGGGCTTCGAGTACACCGGCGATGACGACTCGTCGCGGATGCCGGGAGGCGAGCTGGACGACAACGACATCGTCGAGAGGTTGTCGCGGATCTTCAAGGACATGCCGCCATACACGGCGTGCCCAGTCGAGGAGTACTCCGCCGCGCGCCCGCCCAATGAGGTGAGTAGTCGTACTCCCCTCGTCGAGTAGTGAGTACTTGTAGTAGAGTTGCCGACGTCTTGTGTCTTGCGCAGGATGATGTGAAGCGGTTCATCTCCGAGCCGCAGCCGCCACCGAGCGGGATCGAGATCCCGGTGGAGGGGAAGGTGAAGGAGCGCCGCGAGGTCGGAGAAGGCGACGACACCGTCGTCGTGGAAGATACCTCCGACGACGACGACGAAGACGAAGAGACGGCGCAGACCGCTTCCGGTGCGCGGTCGAGGTTTAGCCGCCCGGGCTTGCCTCATGTTCCGCTGGTACAAGATCCTCCGGCTAGCCTGGAGGCTAGCCTTGCTGCGCCGCCACGGAGGCCGCGCAACCCCGCCAGGAAGCGGGTGACGAAGAAGCTGAAGGTCTCGGAGACCACGCCTCAGGAGGTAAGTTGTTTTGAGCAGAGTAGTCGAGTACCCGTTGTTCGAGTATGTTGCTGACAAGTAGTCTTCCTTTGTATGCAGGAGGTTCCGCCAGCGGAGCCCGTCGAAGAGGGCGATGAGGGCGTGTGGGATACGGTGGGGGAACCGGCTGGAAGTCGTAGTCCAGCCCCCACTGTTGAAGAACTCCTGGCGCAACTGGAGCGCCAGCCCCCTGCTCCAGAAGAGAGCACAGGACCCGTGGCCGCCGCCGTTGAAGAGGTGGTGGCCTCGGAGCGCGAGAGACGTCGCGCCGCCGCCGCCGCCGTGGAGGAGGCGATGGCCGGCAGGGGGGCGGAGGAGGAGGCGCCCGCCGAGGGTGGACTGGTTGATATTGCCAGCATCCTCGGTGCTCCGGCCGTGACAATTGTCCGGTCGAACTTGTAAGTACCATATCCTCACGAGTAGTACTTGCTGCAGTAGTCGATCTTGTCTGACGATCCTCCGTGAATATTTCTGCAGAAAATCCACAGATCTGAGCTGGGATGGGGACGAGCCCTCATCAGCGGTGGCGGAAGAAGTCGCGCCGCCCGTCGAGGAGACCGCTCCCGATGCCCAAGCCGCGACTGAGCCCCCGGCTACCGAAGCGCCGCTGCCGGAGGCGAGTGTAGTCGAAGGTGAGTACCCTTCGTGAAGCTGCGGAGCTCCAGGAGGAGTAGTCGTAGGCACTAATGCACATGTCGTTTTGTTGACAGGCGCTGAAGGTGGTGACATCCCTGCGGGGGTGCCAATGCAGGAGTTGACACCAGAGGCCTCGGAGGCTGCAGAAGGAGCCCCGAGCTCGTGGCGAGAGGTCGTCGAGAAGACCGCCGGGGGAGAGGCGGTCACCACGTCGCCAGAGATTGCTCTGGAGGTGGCTATCCGCTCCCCTGAGATCCAAGATGCAGAGCCCATCCGTTCTGCGCCGATGACGGAGGCCACCTCGAGTAGCCGCGGCGGGATAGAACTTCTTGCGGACGATCTCGTCGAGCCGGCGACGGTAGCCAAGCACCTGGAGGCGATCCGTCGAGCCGAGCAATGGATGAAGGTAAGTAGCCGTAGCCTTTCGAGTAGTCAATCCTTTTGTCGTTGAGTACTCGTCATGACTTAAGTTGTCTTGTGCAGGACGTCGCGGAGCGATCCCGCGACAAGTCGAACCTGCTGCAGGGTTATGGCGACACCGTGCTCCGAGCAGAGGCGCTGGAGGAGCAGCTCGTGAAGTCGCGGAAACACGCGGCTGCCATGCAATCAAGGCTCGACGCCGCCTTCGCCAAGTACCACAACGACGTCCAGGAGTTGCAGGCGAAGGGCGACGAGTTGGTGCGGAAGAACAAAGGCCTCCGCAACAAGAATAAAGGTATATCCTTTGACTTGTCGAGTACTTGTTGGAAGTCGAGAAGCATCTGACCCGCTGTTGTATTGCTGTGTTGCAGAGCTTGAGGGCCAGGTGGAGCAGCTGAAGGCCTCGGAGGTGAGCATGAAGAACCTCTTCTACCGGGAGCAAGAAGCCCGCCAGGTACTCGAGCTCGACTACAAGGAACTCGCCTTCGAGTGCGAGAAGCACATGGAGCTGCGGATTGCTTCTGACAGGGATCTCGTCAACTGCTACAAATCTTTGCAGAAATTGAACGAAGACTGTGAGGCATTGCGGGCCCAGTTGAAGGAGTTGGAGGAAGCCGCTCTCCCGATCGCGAGGCTCCTGGTGCCGCACCCTGGCGGCCCCATGATCGCTCCTCTGGTGGATCGCCTTCGTGAAGCTCCAAGCCGGTTGGCCGCCTACGTCAAGCATATGGCCAGGTCGATCCCAAGACAAGTCTTGGCCTTCATGAAGTCGTACTTCCCGAAGGCTCCAGTGGAGGTGGTCACCGGCGGGGTAGCCGCCAACTGCTCCGATGAGCAAGTATGCGCAGCCGCCGGGAGCGAGATGGCTCCCATCGCGGAGCAGGTAGCCGAGAAGCCGAACCTCCAGTAGCCCTGTAATAAGTAGCTAGTAGCCATAGTTGTACAAGAAAACAATTGTAATGAATTGTTCAAGTATCAATGAAAGAAAATTTTCCAGCAATGAGTACTCGTAGTCGTGATCTCAGAGTGCGGAGCGCCCATCGTGGAGTGGGTGCGAGTAGTAGTACTCGACTTCAGTAGTCCCGTTGTAGGGAGAGGCAGTAAATAAGTTGATGAACGATCAATCTTTATTACTGAAGAAGTACACCTGGGTGGCCAGGGCCGTAGTTACAAAGTAGTCGCCTAGACCCGGAGGCCGCTTACAGCTAAGTAGCGCTGGAGCGGGTAGCCGCTTGCAGCAGGTGATCCGTAGGTAGCCGTGTAGGCTGGATCGTAGATCCGTAAGTAGCCGTGCAGGCTGGATCTTGAAATGTGGTCTCTTGGTAGACCGCTGCTAGAGTCCTTGACGCTCGTCGCAGCCCAGGGTCCGTAGGTAGCCGCGCGGGCTGGATCCTGGAGAGGGGAAGTCCGGAGACTGGGGCCAGGACCCGGAGGGTCGCTTACGGCCAGGGGGCGTTGATGTAGTCGATTAGACTTGAACCCCGGGGTAGTCGTGTAGACTAGGCGTAGAAACGACAGAGTTGATCGACGTTCCACGAGTTGTTGACGTCTTCGCCTTCAAGTGTTTGGAGGCGGTAGGAGCCCGGCCCGGTCACCTTAGCCACGGTGAAGGGGCCTTCCCAGGGGGGAGCTGAGCTTGTGAAGTCCTTCCGTGTTCTGGATACGGCGGAGGAAAAGATCTCCAACGTTGAAGGAGCGTTCCTTGACGTTGCGATCATGGTAGCGTCGGATACCCTCCAGGTACCTTGCTGATTGGACGAGGGCAGCGCAGCGAGCTTCTTCGAGGCTGTCGATGTCAACTCGTCCGCTGTCTTCTGAGACGCCTTCGTCGTAGTGCTCCACCGCCGGCGAGTTCCATATGACGTCGGCGGGGAGGATGGCTTCGGAGCCGTAGACCGGGAAGTAGGGGGATTGCCCCGTTGGCTTGGATGGTTGAGTCCGCGGCCCCCGCAGTGCGTTGGGTAGTTCCTTGATCCACTTGCCCCCTTTGGAGTTAGCAGCGTTGTGTAGCCGCTTCTTGAGGGCGTCGAGCACCATCCCATTGGCGCGCTCGACTTGTCCGTTGGCCCGTGGATGGGCGACTGAGACGTATCGGACGTCAATCCCGCTGTTCTCGCAGTACTCCCAGAACTGGTGGTTGTTGAAGTTGGACCCCAGGTCTGTGATGATGCGGTGGGGTAGCTCATAGCGGTGTACGAGTTCATCCAGGAAGTCGAGTACTCTGTCAGCCTTGGGGCATGTGACCGGCTTGACCTCGATCCACTTGGTGAACTTGTCGATAGCCACCAGTACACTGTTGAATCTTCCTGGCGCAGTTGGCAGTGGCCCAATCATGTCGAGCCCCCAGCAGGCAAAAGGCCAGGTTGGCGGTATGGTGACTAGCTTGTAGGCTGGGACGTGTTGCTGCTTGGCGAAGTACTGACATCCTTGGCACCTTCTGACGAGTTCTTCGGCATCGCCCAGGGCTGTGGGCCAGTAGAAAGCTCGCCGGAAGGCCTTGCTGACCAGCGTACGTGAAGACGCGTGGTTGCCGCAGACGCCCTTGTGGATCTCCTCCAAGATGTCCTTGCCTTCTTCACGAGGGACGCACTTCATGAGTACTCCAGAAGATGCGCCCCGCTTGTAAAGCTTGTCTCCGACGAGGACGTAGGACTTGGCGCGGCGGACGAGTTGTTCGGCTGCGTTCTTGTCGGAGGGGACCTTCTGCTCGCTGAGGTAGTCGATGAAGGGTTGCCTCCAGTCCACGTCGATCATCATGACCTTCTGCCCAGCTGGTGGATGGGCTGGGACAGTGGTCGGTGGCGCCGGCTCCGGGATGGATGGCGCGTGAAGCTCATGGACGAAGACGCCCGCTGGTACTTGAGCGCGGGTGGATCCGAGCTTCGAGAGGACGTCCGCTGCAACGTTGTTGTCGCGGACGATGTGATGGAACTCGAGACCATAGAATTTGTTCTCGAGCTTGCGGACTTCCGGGCGATGGCGTCCATGTTCTCCTTGTTGCGGTCCCGGGACTTGTTGACTTGGTTGATGACCACCGCGGAGTCGCCGTAGACTAGTAGCCGCTTGATGCCCGGTGAAGGCCGCGAGGCGGAGCCCGTGTAGGAGAGCTTCGTACTCGGCTTCGTTGTTTGAGACCTTCCGGAAGATCTCGGGACGTACTTGAGTTGTTCACCCGTTGGAGAGATCGGGAGTACCCCGCGCCCGCGCCCTCGAGGTTGAGTGAGCCGTCGAAGTACATCACCCAATGCTCGGTCGCGCGGTGGGAGTAGGTAGCTGGTTCTCCCGCCACTCTGCCATGAAGTCGACTAGTGCTTGCGACTTGATGGCCGTGCGTGGCTTGAAGTCGATGGTGAGGGGCGCCGAGCTCGACGCCCCACTTGGAGATTCTTCCGGTGGCGTCTTGGTTCCTCGGGATGTCGCCGAGCGGGTAGTCGGTGACGACGGAGACCGAGTACTCCTAGAAGTAGTGTCGTAGCTTCCGCGAGGTGATGAGTAGAGCGTACGGGAGCTTCGCACGGCCGGTAGCGAGCTTTGGACTCGATAGAACCTCGCCGACGAAGTAGACCGGGCGCCCCGGACCGGGTAGGCGTGGCCGTCTTCCCCGCCGCTCGACAACGATGGCAAGATCGACCACGTGAGTAGTCGCGGCTAGGTAGAGCGATGGCTCGCTCGCCCTTGTGAGGAGCCGTGAGGATTGGCGGCTTTGACAAGAAGTCCTTGAGCCGGGCAAGGGCTTGATCCGCCTCTCGGAGTCCACACGAACTTCTCGTGATGCTTGAGTAGTTTGAAGAAGGGGAGGCCCCGTTCTCCTAGCCTCGAGATGAATCGTTCAACGCCGCCATGCACCCCGTCGGCCTTCGGACGTCTTTGATGCTCGTGGGAGCTTTCATGCCGGTGATGGTGGAGATCTTCTCGGGGTTGGCTTCAATGCCGCGCCGGGCGATGATGAAGCCGAGTAGTTTGCCCGAAGGGACGCCGAAGACGCACTTGTTCGGGTTGAGCTTCCGGTGGTACTCGCGTAGGGATGCGAAGGTCTCTTCAAGGTCGTCGATGAGGGTACCGGAGTCCCTGGTTTTGACAACCACGTCATCCACGTAAGCCTCGACGTTCTTGTTGAGTTGCCGCTTGAAGCGAGGCCCGGATGGCCCGTTGATAGGTAGCGCCGGCGTTCTTCAACCCGAATGACATGGTCGTGTAGCGATGACGCGCCAAACGGGGTGATGAACGCGGTCTTTTCCCCGGTCTTCCTCCTTGATTGCGATCCGGTGGTACCGGAGTAGCGATCGAGGAAGCGAGCAGGTCGCGGCCCGCCGTGGAGTCGATGACTTGATCAATCCGCGGCAACCCGAAGGCGTCCTTGGGGGCGGTGCTTGTTGAGGTCGGTGTAGTCGACGCACATCCTCCACTCGTTCGAGTTCTTCTTGCGGACGAGGACGGGGTTGGAGAGCCACTCGGGATGGAAGACTTCTCTCGATGAAGCCGGTGCGAGTAGCTTGGCGAGCTCCTTCTTGATGGCGTCCCGTCCGTCGTCGGCAAAACGTCGGAGGTGTTGTCGCTTAGGGGTGGCCTTTGGATCGACGTTGAGGCGGTGCTCAATCGGCTCCCCGGGCACTCCCGGCATGTCCGCTGGCTTCCATGCGAAGATGTCGCGGTTAGCCCGAAGAAAGCTGATGAGCGCGTCTTCCTATTTGGGGTCGAGGCCGGCCCCGATGGTGGTGGTCTTGCTGGGGTCGCCTGTTCCGAGGTCGACCGTCTTGACGAGTACCTCCTCAGGTGGCTGAGGTTTGTTGGCGCTGTCAGACTTCTCTGGGATGTCGAGTTCGCTTGTAGCAAGCTTCTTCGACGCGGCGTAGACCTCCATCATCGCGTTGGGTACTTGGTTTGTGGAAGCGATCGCCACGACTTCTGTGTCGCAGTCGTGGGAGATCTTCAAGTCCCCTTGGAGGGAGAGTACACCGGCTGGACTTGGCATCTTGAGTACCAAGTAGGTGTAGTGGGGCACCGCCATGAACTTGGCGATGGCCGGTCTGCCGAGGATGGCGTGGTAAGAGGTCTCGAAATCCGCGACCTCGAATTTGATGTACTCGGTTCGGTAGTTGCCCCGAGACGCCCCGAAGGTAACTGGCTGTACCACTGAGCCCAGTGGGATAGCCGCGTTGCCTGGGACGATGCCGTAGAAGGGCGTGCTGCTCTTGGTGAGCATGGGGGTGACGTCGAGCTTCATTTTCTTCAAGGTTTTGGTGAAAAGGACATTGAGCCCGCTTCCACCGTCGATGAGCACCTTGTTGAGCTTGGAGCCCGCCACCGTTGGCTTCAGGACGAGGGGGAACCGTCCTGGTTCGGAGAAGCTGGTCCATTGGTCCGCGCGGGAGAAGGTGATGGGTACCTCCGACCACCTGAGAGGGGTCGGGACCGCTGGCTCAATGGACATCACTTCACGATGGGTAGCCTTCTGCTCCCGCCTGCTAGGCAGTCCGCCGAAGAGGACATTGACGGTCTTCTCGGGTTCTTGGAAGTCGTTGTTGTCGCCGTCCTTCTTCTTGCCCTTTTGGTCGTGAGGGTGCGGTGGCTCCGGAGTATCCTTGAGTGCATGCCTGAGCTGGTAGCACTGCTCGGTAGTGTGGTTGCCGTTTGGATGCCACGGGCACTTCTCCTTCAGCAGGTCTTTGAAACCGCCAGAGTTCTTCTTCGAGTTCCCTTTCGCAGGGCGCTGGATAGCCGCGACGGTGTTGTCTGGCTTGCGCTTGCGGTTGGGACCCGAGTAGTTGCTGTTGTTGTTGTTGTTGCGGCCGCCTTGGTTTGCATTGCCGCCGCTGCCGCCGCCCTGGTTTTGCTTGGACTTGCCGCGGATGGCGTCGTGCTTGGCGTTGGCCTTGTCCTCTTCATCCGCCCAGGACGTGATCATGTACTTGAGGTGGGGGATGGACCTGGGACGGCGGCGACCGAAGTCCTCGAAGGTGCGGCGATGGTAGAGGCCGTCCTGGAAGAGGTCGATGACCTCCTTGTCGGTGACGTCGACGACGGTAGCGCGCTTGTCGAAAAAGCGGCGCATGTACTTGCGGAGGGTCTCGCCCTCGTTCCTCGCTTGATCATGGCCGTGGTCCATGCGAGTACCCGAACGGCCCATGGCGCCCGCGAAGTTGCTCGTGAACCGCTCCTTGAGCCGGTCCCACTTGTCGATCGAGTGCTTGTCGAGCGACTCGAGCCATGTGAGTGGTGCTTGGTCCGGACGTAAGGGGAAGTAGAGGCATTTGGTGTCGCCGTTGCCGCCGCCGTTCTCGATGGAGAGGGCGTAGCATCGGAGCCACCGGATAGGATCCCGCTTCGCATCGTACTTGGTGATCCCCAAAGGCTTGAACTTGTCGGGGAGGAGTAAGTTGCGAAGTCGAGGTGCGAAAGCGGGGAAGCCGTCGCCCTCAGCGGCAGTGGTCGACTTCTTCCGCCGCGCCTCCTCAATCTTCTGGCGAGCGTCGTACCCGCCGTGCGAGGCGCCGGAGGCGTGGCCGTTCGCGTGGCCTCGGCCACCGCGACCGCCGCCGCCTCCCGGCTCTCTCCCGTTGGCCCCATGGTTGGAGCCGCCGCCGTCGGCCGCCGCCGTCGGGATCGTTGCCGCCGCCACCGGCCGGAGCACGGTGGGGAACAACTTCTCGGTTGCCTTGGTCTTGCTGTGAAGGTCCGCCGGCGTTGGAGCGGCGGCGGTTTGGCTCGGCTGGAAGGTCAGCTCGAGTACGGTTGGGACCAGCATTGGCGCTGCGACTAGTAGCTTCGTTGTCGCGGGGTTTAGCTGGAGGAGGCTGGTTGACTCTGTTGTCAACCCGCATGAAGTAGGCTTCTTCAGCGAGCTTGGCGATGACCTCTCCAGCGTGTATGCCCCGAGCCCGGCGTGCGATCGTTGTGATCGACATGAGGCAATCGCTCGGGGGTGGTGTGTACTCGCTCTCGACCGCCTCGAGAGCTTCCGCAAGGTTGCGGATGGGGGAGGTTGTCTCCCGAGCCGCCGGCGCCGCTCGCCGCGCTTCCCCGTTGCGTTCGCGTCGAGCGTCCCCCGTTGGCGACGGTCTCGTCTGCGCAGTGCGTTGGCGCACGCCCCCGTCCGCGGAGATGTCCTCCGGTACTTGTCCTCGGCCGTGCCTCGAAGGGCTCGGGGTGTCGCCGGCAGCCATGAAGACTTGGCGATCGGGGGTGCCCGAGCCGGGACTCGCAGGGTGCCACCCTCGCTTGGTGTATTTGAGTCGCTCGGGTTAGTGGTGTTCCCTCCGGAACGGTAGCGAGTCGATGTAGGCGACGTAGCGTGAGTCTCCCTTTACCGTGTCGGCGGGCTTGCGGTCCGGCCGCAGACGTATCTCCCGGACGGCGTTGATTTTATAACCGCCCCCGAGGGCGGCCCCCGACAAGGGAAGCTCGGTGGAGTCGTCTTCGGACTCGGGCTCCTCAGGGTCCGACCCGAAGTCGAACTCGTAGTCCGGGTTCGAGTAGAACTCAGAGAGAGGGCTGGAGTCCGAAGCGCGATCGGGGACGGCGTCAGAGTCCGAGTTGCACTCGGGTACGGGCTCCTTGCCGGCCCGGCGCGAAGTGGGAGCCCTCGTGCGGGCCCGGGCGAGGGTGCGTGGGCCACGCGCGGAGTGCCCGCGTGGAGAGGGGGCCGCCTGCGATGGCTGAGCAGCCGGCTCGCATGTGATGGCCCATGGCGACGTCGGGTTCGAGTTGGAGACGGACTCGAGCTCGAAGTCAGCATGGTGGTTGAAGAGCGAAATTTCGCCGAACTTGTCGGCGAGTTCGCCTGTGACAACTTCAGGAAGCGTCACAAGGCCTGTCCTCGGGTTGGGCTGCATGGTTAGGCGGCGCTGGAAGGAGCCCGCGCCATCAGCCGTGCAGACCCAGGCGCCGAAGACGAAGGTGTCGCCGCGGTTGAAGGCAACAGTTGGCTTGAAGTGGACGGAAGCCGTCGAGTTCGCCATGTGATCTCGAGCGAGAGCCCCTACCTCGGCGCCGACCGCCTCGGTGTTTTAGACCGGCAACCTACTACGGGGAGTACCCGAAGTAGATGATTGTGACTCACCGAGACCCGGTAACTCGAAGGAAGAGACACGTGGCACACAATTTAGACGAGGTTCGGGCCGCGAGGTGCGTAATACCCTACGTCCCGTATGCCGCGTAGCTCGGATTGATAGGGCACGATTACAAGATGGTGCAATAGTGCGCCGTGAGTTGTATGAGAGGAGATTGGATGAGGTGATCCTGAGATCGGTCCCTGCCTCACCTTATATAGTCCGGGGCGGGGTTACAAGTCGGAGTAGGGAGAGAGTACTAGTCGAGTACGTCTAGGAGTCCTCTATACAATGCGGAACATGTACAGCTCCCTAACCGAGTACTACTCTTGTGTAGTCCTTGTGCTCCACGCCTTCAGGTG
This sequence comes from Cenchrus americanus, assembly GCA_947561735.1. Classification (NCBI taxonomy): domain Eukaryota; kingdom Viridiplantae; phylum Streptophyta; class Magnoliopsida; order Poales; family Poaceae; genus Cenchrus; species Cenchrus americanus. The sequence goes on along the minus strand of OX387245.1, from coordinate 101,784,117 downwards.
CCGTGTAGCGCAAGCCAGGTAGTCCCAGGGGCCCACCGAGTAGTCGGTCCTGGTACCCACCGAGGTAGTGGGCCCAGGGAGGTCCATACGACAAACTCTACCCTTGTTTTCAGATGGCGGAAGATGGATGGACCCAAGGCATGTGCCAGGAGGAGCCTGGTTTTGCTCGCCTTCTTATCAACTCCCTGGAGCGCCTCAGTATCACTGAGCGCCCTAGGTACTACAGCATAGAGTACGAGCAACTCGGCACTCTTCGCTGTAGGGTGGTCCTCTTCGTCGCCAGAAGCAACTGCCACACCAACATCGAGCCGTGGCGCGTGACCGCCACAGGGTTTCGACACCGAGACACCTACCCCTTGGCCCTCAGAAAAGCCCTCCGCTACCTGTGTCGGATCTACGAGGAACACCTCGTCCCCACACCGATGAGGTACTTTCCTCCCGCCATCAGAACCCCAGTCTAGCAGGCCTGCATGAGAAACCTGGAATGACGCCGCCACCAAGAAGACCTGTTGTACCACATAGTTGCCTACCTCGCCTCCCTAGACAAACTCTTTGATGACCAAGCCAAGCTCTTGAGGGAGCAAATCAGTCGGGCCGAGCAAGCTGAAGTCACAGTGAGGATGCACCAAGTCCGAGTGGCTCAAGCTGAAGCAAGGACCGCAGCCGCCATAAGCAGTGAAGCCGTTGCTCACGAAAGCCTCAGGCGGATCCAAGACTAGTGCATGCAAGAATGGACCAACAGCGGAACACCTGTCCCAACCATTAGAGAAGCACAAGTCTTGCTTGGAACACCCCTTGTAGGATGGGGAGAAACTATTGAAGCCCCGCCAGCACCACCGGTAGTCACCGAATCACTAGCAGCGACCGCAGAAGTTACGGCACAGCCCCAAGGGAATGGAAACCCCGAGGGCGAAGACGACGATGAACTTCTCATCCCGCTGGAAGTGCACTCAACCCCAAAAGAAGGCTCTCCCCGTGAGTAGCATACCCCTGTTGCCTTGACCCAGGGTTTGAAGTCGTGACTGGTCCGAGTTTAGAGTCGTACCCTTAGCTCTTGTCATACTGCGTCGTGTAGTGTGTCCGCGTAGTGTCAGTCGCGTAGTCAGGATGTATCCTCCTCACTGGTTTGTAATAAAAACTTGTCTGTGCTTGCTTGTTTGCTATGTGCTTGTTGTGTGCTTGCCGGCAGGAGTAGACCTTGCCTTTTCAAAAAAAATCTAATATAATCCACTTAAACATCACATAAAAGCTAGATCTCTTAGAAAACCCTCTCCTTTACAGATGGTTTCCAGGCGCCCTGCTAGGACCCATCAAGGCTCCGGTCGTATGGATGCTGAAGGATCGCAAGACGACCGAAGGGAGCGCCTTAACGACCAGGAAGTGAACCAAGGCAAAGATGGAGGAGAGAACACTGTCCTACCACCGCCACCCCCTCCCATAGAACTGGCACAAGTTTTGGCCAATCAGACTGTACTGACGAAGGCCATATTCAACGCCGTCAACCGCCCAAGGCCCCGAGTTCTGGGCATGAATGAGAAGCTGGTAGAGTTCCTCAGGATGAAGCCACCTACTTTTGGCGGGTCCGTGAATCCCTTGGATGCAGATGACTGGCTGAGAGCCATTCTAAAGGAACTGGAGCCCTTCAACTGTGAGGACCGAGACAAGGTTCTTCTGGCCACTCACCAACTCACCGGGACAGCCTTAGCCTGGTGGGAAAACTACTGTGCAGCAGCCAAGGATCCCTCTGCCATCACTTGGGATGAGTTCCTGGAAGAATTTCGCCGCTACCACATCACAGAAGCCACGCTGAAGCGTACGGCGGATGAGTTCCGTGAACTTCGCCAGGGCAACAAGTCCGTGGAGGAGTACACTTACCAGTTCATAGAGCTGGCTCGTTATGCCCTCGAAGAAGTGGACAAAGACTCCAAGAAGCAGGAGATGTTTGTTGATGGTGAAAATCCGTCAACCTAGCCAGGAGTTTACCTTCGGTGTTGGCATGACTTTTGTATCTTATTCATTGGTACTAACCCCCGTGGTATAACAAGTTCACTTGTGCATGTCGGTTTTGGAGTTAAGTGTTTACGCAGGGTTTTAACGTTGAAAGCAAGACTTCCAGGATAAGTTCATTAAGCACCTCATGACAAGACCTTGAAGCCCGATACAAGTCAAGCAATGAAGTGAACATGACTCCAAGAGCCCAAGGACCAAGCCCGAGAAGATGACAAACTCTGAGGACCTAGCCAGAAAAGTGCTGAATCTTGCAAAACAAGGAGCTTCGTCCAATTCGGAGAGAAACCGACGACAAGGGCCCACATGCAAAAGGGGAGAGGATCTAGAAGACGCGGGAAGCAACACCGGGCGAAGGAGGACACGAACTGGGCCGAAAAGGGCCCAGGCCGGTTGGCTCAGGCCGGTCGGCCCAGCCTGTTTCGGGGCCCAGTCGGCCTCCCCTTTGACCTAGTTGCATCTCTGGCTATTTTTAGCCCCCTGACCGAGAGCCACGCATCATCCAATTTGTCATCCGCCGCCGAGGAGCAAAGAAGCTTGAGGGACACCATCTCGGAGATGAGGGTCGTGCTAGTTGTCTAGGGTCTCCCTAGCCGACGTGGGAACCTTGCATGGAAGACCACGTCGGAGCTCCGGAGCGAGGATCAAGATCGAGGTAGGGCCCCAGTGGTGATCTTGTTCATGTAATCATTCATGGTGAAGTCTTTAAGTGAATCCGATTTCTAGCGATCAAGTGCCTTCTCGATGATTTTGTTTTCTTCTTGGATTTGCTTCTTCTACGATCTATAGTTAAGATAGATTACATAGGGTGCTCTTGTAGCCGCGGTGGCTAGAGGTGCATACCGGACCGGCCAAGTGTTTTCAACTTGTTCTTATCTAACTCGCCCTAGACTACCCGCATGAGTAGGGATACGTTGTGACAGAACGGGGGTTCCGAAAGGCGGGCGTTTTCCGAGTCGGATGGAATGCCACGATTTAAAGATGCTTTTAATGAGATTCGCTTTTCTATCTTCATCTATCTTCTTTGGAGCTACAACATAAGCATGATCTAGAGTCTCTAGATCGGTTATCTCTTGCTCTCTCTTGCTACCTCTTTAGTAGATTAGATTAGATTAGATTTGTTTTCTTTATGAGTTAGTAGATTAGATGCAACTTGTCTTCATAAGATAGCTTACCTTGCTTTACTAGATTGAATCCTTGCGTTGCACATTGTTCCACGGATTCGATACCTTGGGTTCACCACTCGAGGGAAGAAGGGTCCCTTGACTACGACGGGAGACTTGTCCGCTTGCAAGTCTAAATGAACTTTGATACAACTATTAACCGTCAACAAGCCCCTTTTTCTGGCGCTGTTGCCGGGGAACAAGCAATCAAGATCCGATCTAGTATCGCTTATTTTTCAGTTTTTCTTTTGATTTTCTTTGCATCTCTTAAATTTTATCATCCTCAAAAGAAAAAAAATCAATCTAATCTAGTTTTGATTAACCCTAATTTTTCTCTTTTCAGATTTTTGTTTTATTGCTAACCCTAACCGGAGATGGTTGGCTACCTCTCCAAGAAACCCAAACTTTTTTGTGGATGATCCAGGAAAACTTTACAGGCAAAGGTGACGTGCAACATAAGCTCGAAGGACCATCTAAATCTCCAAGGGAATCACCACCTGCAAGTCAAGACGCCGGAAGGCCTTCAAATCAAGAGGAGGATGGAGAAGATGGAGATAGAGAAAGTTGTTGCATCCGTCAAGACCAAAGGACAAAGCCAGCCTGTGAAGACCAAAAAAATGACTAAGCCGAAGTGGGTACCCAAGATTGCAACGCCCGCAAAGAGTGTTGATCCCGAGTAATCAAGTGAAGAAGTCTAGCCATGGACTATAAACGAAGCGCTAGGCGGGAGGCAACCCGTTTCGTCGAGTCAAGAATAAGCTACCGGGAGGACAACCCGATTCCAGGTTTTTCAAGTCTTTTTAAATATAATTCAGTTTTGAATTTTACTACGCAAAACATTAGACTTAGAATGGTTGAACAATATTAGAGACATAATTCTTGGTTGAATATTTTGCTTGATCATAAACCCTTTACATGAACCATCCTATGTGATTGTTTGCTTCTTTTTCAAGAAACCACAACCAAAAAGATTTCAGAACCTAACTCAACCATTCATCCTCTTTATGATGTTGTGGTTGACTTGCTTTTCATGCTAAAACACACGAGTAGAGCCACGACTTGTATCTAGATGTTATTTAAATTTCAGCACGTGGTAGGACTCGCGTGAACCTAGAAACTTGATTTTTGGTTGATTTAAAAATCCATATCCTTGGTTTCTCTAATATTAGAATTTTTCTAAGCCTCACTTCATTTTATTTCATTCAAAATCTCTCTCATCTAATCAAAATTAGAACCTAAACCTATGCCCCCATGATCAAGCCGGGAAATGTTCGCTCTCAACCAATGAAGGCAAACTATACCGGTGAGACCGATATCAACGTAGTCGGAAAATATTTTCGACTTACATTTGTTTTTAATGGTTTAAAACTTCTCTAAATTTATGCTTGAGCTCTTGCATGGATCTGAAAATATTTTTAAATTTCGAAATTAGAGGAGTGCTTAGCCTTAAACACACTTAAAGGGAGGCAATCTAGTTTGAATTAATCATACATGCACCATGATACATCACGGGATGCCCCTCCAACATCTTTTATCAAACCACATGCAAAGTACAAGCATGGGGGGGCAGCCAAGGCCTTGTTTTGTAGGAATATCATGGACGCATGTGAGGCAAGGGAGTATGGAAGTGAGTCAAGCGAAAACATCAAGTGGAAGGAGCAATAATGCAAGCGAAGGAGTGGACGGGAACGTTTGGAAGGTGTACGCGGTCACGAAGCAACATGAATGCACTAGAGAAGAACCGAGCCAAGAGGACGAGAGAGGTAAGTCTCCCATCCAGCTCTTTGTTCGTGTGCTCTAGTTTGTAGGCCGGAACCACCTTAGACTTAGCCATTCACCGCGTTTGTTTCGTGCAACAAATCACATCCTTAATCCACTCAAAGTCCAGACTCCAAAATAATATTTGTGTACCTTGTTACTGGGTGAAAACCCCAGATATATATTTGTGAGGGAGAGTGCTGCAATCATGGAAGAAAACTACAAGCCTTTTCACCGAAGAAGAAGGGATCATCGTCGTCTAAGCCATCTACCTCTTCGAGGAGGCACTCGGTTTCCGAGTTTCCTCGGAGTATGGAGGAGGACACGGCACCGCCGAGGAGGAACCACACTCTTCTCCTCGGTGGCATGAGGGCCACACGAAACTCGTCTATGAGGTTCACCAAACTTCAAGGACATATGGAGGAGCCGCCTGTCCAACCTCACCACTTGACACGATCATCCGCTCCACCTCCACACGCTCCGTGGTATTCCAATGGGTTTATCATCATGACGGAGGAGGAGAAGAAGCTCGCTCGCCTTAGGTAGAGGCTTGTAGCGAACGTCGATTTCGACGACCAAGTTCTCCACATATTGGGTTTTCATACGGGACACCGGTGCAATTCTCTAACGGAGTGTCGGCAAACACCCACAAGGAATTCGCCTAGGAAATTCTCATGACCATGGTGCATACCCTTGATGAAGGAGTGCCGAGTCTCTCATTCCGTTTGGAGGGATCCCACAAGTGGAGAAGAAGGAAGACACCGTCGGAAGGGTAACCTTGATCAACGATGCTATTTCTAGCACCTTGATGGGGTAACCTCCTTTCATCCATGGGTTGCAATCGATCTTGAGATGTAATCAAACTTTGTTGGATTATCTATCTATCATCTTACACCGTGACCATCATAGGTCTAGTCATGAATACCTTCGCGTAGTGAGAGTACGAGAGGAGGGAAAGGGCGAAACCGTGGTCACAACCCCCGATAGATTAGATTGGTTTTCATGTTCAAAATGATTGCATGTTCTAGTATCATAGACCCATGGGCGAGTGTCTCCTATTTTCAAAAGGGAGCTCCGGAACAAGTGGATGTGCATGAAGGCACATGGGAAGATTTTTGGAGTATGATCACGGGAGGAGACCATCAACGAAGAAAATACTATCCAGAACCCCATCATCCAAGTGTCACTTTTGTGCAAGTGGATTTTTGGGAGAATAAGAGAGACAAAGATAACCAACACGGAGTTGAATTGGCTTTACTCGGCTTTGCCAGGCAGGCAATCAACCCCACTCACCTATGATCAACCGGTGGTGTTATGAAGCAACATCAGATTCGGGAGATCGGGTTGTTACCTCTCCATGTTGACAATCTCTTTAAAACCGGGTATTACAAGGAACCCGAATCATCTCCTGCCCATGACTTCCCTAGGAATATATGAAGAAAGGAAAATATATAAGTGAAGATGAGAGAGGAGGCTTCAAAGTGGCCAAAGTAAATTTGCCCCTATCGGATGGAAGGTTTCTTGAGGGGAAGAAGATCGGTTAGAGGAAGGACTTCTTGTGCCGGCGAAGAAAAAATAAAAGAGAAGGATTGTAGGAGAAGGTTTTTCTACATCCCAAGAAGGAGGTGCACAACAAAATTATGTCCCACCATTGGGAGGAACCCCGGCGCCGCTGAGTTACTACGGTGGAGTACCAATGCAAGCATGGGGGAGTGGTGCAGCCATGCCCCCACCAAATTTTGCGGTGCCCAACGTAGCCTTTGCGGAGCCATATGCACACCTTCCTCAACCACAACAAAATGTGGCCACCATTGGAGGATACGCTTCAAGAAACATTCAAATTATTGCAGCCATCCAAACCAATGCAAACTAAATGGGTGAAGGAGATGCAAACATCGCTTATGAGCTTTGACACCTTCACCTAATACCATCGGACAATTCATAGGAGGAGTAGTGCATTCCTATTATGAGTAAGGGTACAACAATCAAGACTATCAATATCAACCACCGGCGGAAGATTAGAGAGAGGAGGAGCTTTAGCTATCTTTCCTTTACCCCCTTTTCTTTAATTTTCAGCTTGTTTGCGCCTATGTATGCGTAGTATTTTCAGTTTTACTTTAATTTTTAGTTTTGACTTTTATTTTCAGCATGTGTGTTAGTGTTTATTTTCATCATGAATAATGTCACCACCAAGTTTTTACCATTAGTAAAGTTACAAAGTTTGTGCCATGATGATATATGATTATAATTGCCGCTTTGTTTATCTTTGTAATTGATTTATGCATGTTTAACCTAGTGCTCTCTTAAAAATACAAATCTGAAATTATCTAAATGCTAGCTTAATCTTTAGCGGAGGTTATGATAAAAAATAAAGACCCATAGTGTTTTATGTGCTCTCAAGTTTTAGATGGATTAAAGATGGTTTATTTTTGTTCTTAAATGTAAAGCTAACCTTGTCATAAATACCACTTGCGTGTTGCTCTACCTATCCAGAGCCATATAAATATTTGAGTGCAAAAACTTAGTATACAAGATTTATTTTTGGGTGAGTTATCAGGCCTTGATGTCTCTGGCCCGAGACTAAGAAGCTGGTCATTCCATTTTTACGTATCTATCTTTTTGCTAGCCTTTTTATCCGTGCATTGTGTATCCCGCCATCGGAGATTTCACAAACCTCGCCGGATATCCATCCTTAAAACCAAATATCATCTTTTGTGTTTACCTCCTTGACCACAACCTATCGTTGCGTATGGATCATCAATTCAAGGAAGATCGATGGTGCCGAGATTGAAGATTTCAAGTATCTCTCCAAAGGAAAAGTATTTCCGGTACCTACCTTATTTATCGCCTCTTTGCTCGAGGACGAGCAAATGTCTAAGCATGAGGGAGGAGGTAGGTACGATGCAAGTTTTAGAGTTCAAAGGGGAGTAAATAAAAAAAATCAAAGGGGAGAAAAATAAAAAAAATCAAAACTTCGATGTGAAAGTCTCGTGACCGAATGTATGACAAAAAAAACTGAATGAGAAAAAGAATGAAAGAAAGAAAGAAAGAGGAGAAAAAGAGAAAAATATGAGTATGTGCAAAAATAAAGTGAACTCCCCGGTTCTCTAAAGTGCTTTAGGAAATTCAAGGATTCAAGATTAAAAGATCCATACTCAATTTTCCAACCATGTGCAATCCGATAACGAGGACTTCCTTTGTGCCTCGGGATCACTCTTTGCCATTTGCACATGTCCACCTATCTCAAGCATGTGTATTTTTCTCTTTCCCCTCCTTGATTTAACATTATTTTCCAATGACCTTTTTGACGAGTCTCGGTAAGACCATGAGAAGCTTGTCTTGTTTTGACAACATCTCATTTATAATATCTTGGTAGGACTAAACTTTCCCAAAAAGCTCCATATAAAGCCTGCCACATATATGTGTGTTATGAGAGGGAAAGGAGTAGAATAAATAGGCTTGAGAGACAAAGATGAGATGAGAGTTCATGAGCAAGATGCAAGGTGGTTTAAATTTGTGAACTTGGTTTAGCCCTTTTTTATCTTGTTCTTTATTTCAAAATTTCTGAGATCCATTTGAATTTTGGGAGCATGTTAATACTTGTGGGATAAGCTTAATTAAATATCTACCCTCCGTAGGGATGAAGGCTAGTACATTATGAAACTTTAACGAATTAAACTTTTGAGAGCATTATGTTTTTTTCATGTATGATCAAGTGCATGGTTTAAACAATGAAGGGCAACGATGATATCCATCGAAGACTTACTCGAGGACGAGCAAGGTTTAAGCATGGGGGAGCTGTTGACGCTGAAAATCCGTCAACCTAGCCATGAGTTTACCTTCGGTGTTGGCATGACTTTTGTATCTTATCCATTGGTACTAACCCCCGTGGTATAACAAGTTCACTTGTGCATGTCGGTTTTGGAGTTAAGTGTTTACGCAGGGTTTTAACATTGAAAGCAAGACTTTCAGGATAAGTTCATTAAGCACCTCATGACAAGACCTTGAAGCCCGGTACAAGTCAAGCAATGAAGTGAACATGACTCCAAGAGCCCAAGGACCAAGCCTGAGAAGATGACAAACTTCGAGGACCTAGCTAGAAAAGTGCTGAATCTTGCAAGACAAAGAGCTTCATCCAATTCGGAGAGAAACCGACGACAAGGGCCCACATGCAAAAGGGGAGAGGATCTAGAAGACGTGGGAAGCAACACCGGGCGAAGGAGGAAACGAACTAGGCTGAAACGGGCCCAGGCCGGTCGGCCCAGCCTGTTTCGGGGCCCAGTCGGCCTCCCCTTTGACCTAGTTGCATCTCTGGCTATTTATAGCCCCCTGACCGAGAGCCACACATCATCCAATTCGTCATCCGCCACCGAGGAGCAGAGAAGCTTGAGGGACACCATCTCGGAGATGAGGGTCGTGCTAGTTGTCTAGGGTCTCCCTAGCCGACGTGGGAACCTTGCATGGAAGACCACGTCGGAGCTCCGGAGCGAGGATCAAGATCGAGGTAGGGCCCCGGTGGTGATCTTGTTCATGTAATCATTCATGGTGAAGTCTTTAATTGAATCCGATTTCTAGCGATCAAGTTCCTTCTCGATGATTTTGTTTTATTCTTGGTTTTGCTTCTTCTACGATCTATAGTTAAGATAGATTACATAGGGTGCTCTTGTAGCCGCGGTGGCTAGAGGTGCATACCGGACCGGCCAAGTGTTTTCAACTTGTTGTTATCGAACTCGCCCTAGACTACCCGCATGAGTTGGGATACGTTGTGATAGAACGGGGGTTCCGAAAGGCGGGCATTTTCGTAGTCGGATGGAAGGCCACAATTTAAAGATGCTTTTAATGAGATTCGCTTTTCTATCTTCATCTATCTTCTTTGGAGCTACAACATAAGCATGATCTAGACTCTCTAGATCGGTTATCTCTTGCTCTCTCTTGCTACCTCTTTAGTAGATTAGATTAGATTCGTTTTCTTTATGAGTTAGTAGATTAGATGCAACTTGTCTTCATAAGATAGCTTACCTTGCTTTACTAGATTGAATCCTTGCGTTGCACATTGTTCCACGGATTCGATACCTTGGGTTCACCACTCGAGGGAAGAAGGGTCCCTTGACTACGACAGGAGACTTGTCCGCTTGCAAGTCTAAACAAACTTTGATACAACTATTAACCGTCAACAATGTTCAAGAAGGGACTGACTCCGGAGCTGAGGACCCTACTCACCCCTCAGATCTACCCAGACTTCAACACCCTCCTGAACATGGCCATACTCACAGAGAGAGCCAGGGCAGAAGAGAAGAAAGAGAACAAGTGCAAGTTCATGGAGCACAAGGCTCAACAGCAAGAGCGCTCCCAGAGGCAGAGAAGCTTCGGACACCCCGTGTACGCATTCCAAGCCCCCATGCGCATGCAACCCGGCCCCAAGCCACCGGCTCGCAAGGCCCCAGAGCCCAGTTCAAACCGTACAACAACCAGAACACCATGAAGCCCCCACAGAGCAACACTAGCTAGGTCACCGCCAACAACAACAACAACTCCAGGGTTTGTTTCAACTGCTGCGAGACCGGACACTTCATTGCCAACTGCCCATACGCCAAGAAGCCAACAGCTTCCGCCTACTCCAACTCAGTGAATGGGCCAAGGCCACTCGTGTCTAGAGCCAACCGCATGCCGGTGTGCAGCAACAACAACTTTGGCAACAACAACAGCAACCAGCAGATGAGGTAGCCCCGACAGTCTTATGGACGAGCCCGCGTCAACCACATCAACGCACAAGAGGCTCAAGAAGCACAAGGCGTAGTGCTCGGTGAGTTTTTGGTCAGCTCAGTCCTGGCAACCATATTATTTGATTCAGGAGCATCACACTCATTCATATCCTCAAGTTTTGTGGAAAAGCATAGCATACCTACAGTACTACTAAAAGCACCCCTATTAACTCGAACGTCCGGAGGTGACATCAAGTGTCAACTGGGATGCCCCCGGGTAAGGATCATTCTAAGTGGGGTAGAATTCCTAGCGGACCTGGTAGTACTGAAGTCCAAGGGAGTAGATGTGATCCTTGGGATGGATTGGTTAATCCAACACCATGGCCTTATAAGTTGCGCTGATAAAGTAGTGCATCTAACCAACCCAGACGGGATACAAGTGACCTGCCACACCTGAGGACACAGGCCAGACATAATGGTTTTCAACATGGAAGCCAAGTCCATAGAGGATGTCCCAGTAGTGCGAGAATACCCAGATGTGTTCCCCGAAGAACTCCTCGGAATGCCACCAGATAGGGATATAGAGTTCGTCATCGACCCTATTCCCGAAACCTCTCCCATAGCCAAGAGACCTTATAGAATGGCAGCCCCCGAGTTGGCAGAATTGAAGAAGCAGCTAGGAGAACTCCAGCGAAGTGGATTTATCAGACCAAGCTCATCACCATGGGGAGCCCCCATGCTCTTCGTAGAAAAGAAGGATAAGAGCATGAGGATGTGCGTAGACTATCGCTTGCTGAACGAGGTTACTATCAAAAACAAGGACCCTCTCCCCAGAATAGATGATCTATTCGACCAGCTGAAAGGAGCCAAGTATTTTTCGAAGGTAGATTTAAGGTCATGATACCACCAACTCAAGATTAAGGAAAGTGACATCCCCAAGACTGCCTTTGTCACCCGTTACGGGCAATATGAGTTCACAGTGATGTCCTTTGGACTCACCAACGCACCAGCGTATTTTATGAACCTCATGAATAAGGTGTTTATAGAAGAGCTGGACAAGTTTGTCATAGTCTTCATTGACGACATACTTGTTTACTCCAAGAGTGTGGAGGAACATGAGCAGCATCTTCGAGTAGTGCTGGGGAAATTGAGGGCACACAAGCTGTACGCTAAGTTCAGCAAGTGTGAGTTCGGGCCGGAGAAAATATCTTTCCTTGGGCATATTCTGACTGCGGAAAAAGTAGCAGTGGACCCCGGGAAAGTCAAAACAGTCTCCAACTGGCAACAACCGACCAATGTGAGCGAGATCAGAAGCTTTCTTGGGTTAGCAGGGTACTACCGGAGGTTCATTGAAGGATTTTCCAAGATTGCCCGACCCATGACGGAGTTGCTCAAGAAGGAGAAGAAGTTCAACTGGACTGAGTCGTGCGAGAGAAGTTTTCAGGAGTTGAAGAGAAGGTTGACCACAGCCCCAGTACTGACCTTGCCAGACATTCAACGGGATTTTGTCGTGTATTGCGACGCCTCCCGACAAGGGTTGCGATGTGTTCTTATGCAAGACGGGAAAGTAGTGGCGTATGCTTCCCGTTAGCTCAAACCCCACGAGCAGAATTATCCCACCCATGATTTGGAGTTTGCAGCTGTAGTGCATGCCCTTAATATTTGGAGACATTACCTGATCGGGAATAAATGCGAGATCTATACCGACCACAAGAGCTTAAAATACATCTTCACCCAGCCTGACCTAAACCTAAGGCAAAGAAGGTGGTTAGAGTTAGTCAAGGATTATAACCTACAAATCCACTACCACCCAGGGAAAGCCAATGTAGTGGCCGATGCCTTAAGCAGAAAGTCATACGAGAAGGCAGTGCCTAAGAGTGCCCAGTTACAAGAGGAAATGGCACGACTAAACGTGCACATTGTTCCCCAAGGCTACGTACGCCAACTAAGTGTTCGACCTACTTTAGAGGAGAAGATCCGGAAGGCCCAAGAGACCGATGAAGACCTGATGAAAATCCGCAAACACACAGGAGAAAACAAGGCCCCGGACTTTAGAGTGGATGATCAAGGCACCCTGTGGTATAAGAATAGGATATGCGTGCCGGAAAATGGAGATTTCCGATAGACCATCATGGATGAGGCCCACAACTCGGCATATTCCATCCACCCGGGATCCACCAAGATGTATATGGACTTAAAACAGAAGTATTGCTGGAATGGAATGAAAGCAGACATTGCCCGGTTCGTCGCCCACTGTGATACTTGTCAAAGGATTAAAGCTGAGCACCAGAAACCCGCAAGACTGTTGCAGCCTTTACCCATCCCAGTATGGAAATGGGACGAAATAGGCATGGACTTTGAAGTAGGTTTGCCAAAGACTCAGAAAGGACATGATTCCATATGGGTGATAATGGACCGACTCACTAAAGTCGTTCACTTTCTACCCGTACGGACCACTTATGGAGGAGAGAAGTTGGCAAAACTCTACATAGAGAACATAGTGAAATTTCATAGAGTGCCTAGCAGGATAGTCTCAGATAGAGGGACCCAGTTCACCTCTAGGTTTTGGAAAAGCTTGCATAAATCCATGGGTACCAAGCTGAAGGACCGATAAGGCGACCAGAGAGGGGGGGAGTGAATGGGAGCCGATAAAAATTCTTCTCGAGGGAGATTGAAACTCCGACAAGACGAACTAGCTCGGTCGGACCCCCGAAATCACACGCTCCGCACTTCTACCTTCCGTTTGCCAAAACCACGTAGCCACCGGAGTGCTACCGGTCCTAGGAACAAACTCTACCAAAGAACCACAACACACACGCAAGACCGACAAGCGGAAACAACTCGAAAGCCGGCTAACCGGAGGGGGCGGTTAGACCGGGTATAGGGGGCGGTTAGACCGCCTCCACCCGGCAACCAAGAAATCCTCCGAAACGCCTCTTCCGAGCACCAAAACACACCACGGTTTCACCAACGAGAGATCTCTCGGTCAAGGCCATGCTAGCTACCGGAAAATCTTGGCGAAAACCAAAACTTCACCCAAGGGCCTAGGGGCGGTTAGACCGGCTACCCGGGGCGGTCTAACCTCCCCGTACCCGCAACGAACTCCAACCAAGAACACCTAGCAACCGCACGAGAACGACCCCAAATTTCACCCGGACACTCCTCCGATCAAGGCGTACAAACTCACGAGAGGAAAATCGGGCGAAACAAAACTTTGACCCGGAAACACCCCGGCGGTTAGACCGCCCCCCGTAGGCGGTTAGACCGCCCCTTCCAGAAAACGAACCCGCGGGTCAAACCTCTACTTCCTCGCGCCCGATCTCCCGAATCACTCCACGGATTGCAGTCAAACTTCGGGGATAGCTGGGTTACCTCCTGGGAAACCTCTACCTCAAAGGAATCGACCCGAAACGCTCACAATCAAGAGGAATCGAAGAAATCGCTTCTCTAGGTCAAGAACTCGCCCAACTCAAAAAACCACAAAATCGAGTCCGATTCAAAGGGGATTTGGGGGCAAAATCACCAGTCAAAGAGGCACAAGAACCTCATACGTGACACCCACCAAAAACCCCAAGAAATCGTTCTCAAAACACCGCCAAAAAGAGCTCCGAAAGTCAACACCAAAGAGACGGGAAAACAACCATGAAGAACAACGCCAAACCTTCTATACATGCCATGAATGGTTCATACAAGGTCTAGCTTGCCACCCAAACATCCATCCCTCTCTCTAGATCTCACATGAAGCTCTCAAGCTAGCCTTCTAAAATCCTAGGGAAAATAGAGAACGAAAATGGAAAAACCAAATGAGCTAGGGTTCCAAGAGTTGGCTGCCAACCTCTCACCTCTTGGGTTATATAGGCGGCAACCGAATGTCTAAAATGCCCTTCACTAATAACTAGGGATACATGCCCCTCAAGGGCGGATTTTGAATTCTTGATATCTTCACCATCGGACGGATGCCCAGCAACCGCACCCTGCGTAGCCTCGACGCAAGCATTGCGATCCCGACGCGTGTCCTCCGCTTCGAAGCTTCTCGCGCCGGCGGCCGTGGCGGTCGGACCGCCCCCCCGGGCGGTTAGACCGGCCCCGGTGGATCGACCGGCCCCCGGCGGTCCGACCGCCCCTCCCGGGCGGTTGAACCGGCCCGGGTGGCCGCACCTCCTCGTTGAGTCTTCGGCCTCGGTTTTGTGGCTCAACCGAGTAACCCGGTGGGTTTTCCGGTGAACCACCGCAAACCCCGCGAACTCGGTGTAGCCTCCGCCAATCTCCACTCATGACTCGGCTCCCACGTAGTCCCGGCTCGACCTTGGTTTTGAGGCTCTACCAAGAAACTCGTCCACGACTTCATCTTGCTTGTTCATGCCACCATGCGGCCCGCACTTGACCCCGCCGGCCACCGGTCCCTCGAACGAAGCCTACTTGTCTTCTCCACACCCGGAGGCCTCACCGCAACGACCTTTCGCGCTTGTTCTTCACCTGCACCAACACGAGTCAAGCCGCAACCTGCACCTGCAATACTTAGCCAAGAATCAGTCCACACAACGTTGTCAATCACTCATCACACAAGGAAGCGACCATCCACCGGTCCTCGAACCACACATGGTCCTCAATCTCCCCCTTGATGAGTGCATTGACAACACACTCACATGAAGTAACATAAGAGAAAAAGAAAAGAAAAGAAACAAAATAAAAGGAAACCCCAACAAGCGATCGAAAGCCAAAGAAAGGCAAAGAGCAAGATCACTTGAAGAAGACAAGTCTCGGACCCCTTAGGCAAGGGCAACGGCTCGACACATCCGAGACAAAACACAGCTCAAGCAAAGAGCGCAAACCACCACAGCAAAACTCGAACACCACAAAGAGCTTCCCCTGCACAAATGCAAGCTCCCCCTGAGCCACAAGACACTCCCCCCCGAACACATGCATCAATGCAACTCGGGAATGCAACAAAGAGCAAAAACCTCGCTCACACGCCCGGGCGGTTAGACCGCCCGGCCGGGCGGTTAGACCGCCTCCGCCCGAACCGACCGCCCGGGGGCGGTTAGACCGCCCAAAGAAACCGGCCCCGCACCACACTCGCTCAAAAATCGCCCGAAACAATTGGAACACCTTCCAAACACTCCCAGTGCCCAAAACATGCACAAACTTCTCCCCCTTGTTGACAATGCATGAATCAAGGCAAAATGCGAAAACTTGCAACATATAGCTTCTCGAATATACAAAATTCATCACAAGGAGATACACAAGTCCAAAAGAGCAAGTTAGATACTCGACAGTTCGTAATGACCTTAACTACGTGATCACCAAGTTTCACAACCATTGGACAATGCTAAAAAGGATTTTAGGAATTTTGCGAAAAGTTACTCTCTCACAAGCAAATACCTAAACATGAGCAAAACATATCAAAATGGCAAAGCCACTCAAACTTCATGCTAGGACAGCCATTCTAATCATAAGACCATCATAAACACCCAAAAGCACCTCATGTCATGTCAAAGCCACCGAGCCATGTGCCTACTTCTATGTATGAGACTTCTCATTGGTAGGCAACATGCAACGGTTTAGCACCCAAAGCAAATTAATTTCAGCACATATGACATGGGAGCATATTTTCCAAGCATTTTTCATTTCATTTTCAGATTTATAAATGGTACATGAAATGTCTTTGCGACAAAAAGGAACTTATGCCCCTCCACAAGATGAAGCAAGAGGGCTAAACATTCATGATGGCAAAGGAGCCTTTGGCTCCAAATGATCAATAAACTAGCTATCCAACCACAAAGTAAGCATAGCAAAGCCACTAAAACATGTCAAGATCATATATAGGCATTTACGCATGAGAGAGCATGTATATGACATTTTTCAAAAAATAGCCATCAACCATGGATCATTCAACAAGATCATCAAGAGCTAAGCCAAACTAACCATAGCATACCAAACAAGCTCACAAGAACATATATAGCAACCCATGGTGAACAAAGTATATAGGAGAAGCTTTTCCTATCCGATGCATATGATACAAAATGCATGCAATCTAAGATACAAGGATGCCTATACATCATGTTACATATGCCACGCCAAATGCAATAAATGCACAAAGGAAAGCTATACAGATGCTACAAACCGGCTCCTCGAGGGGAGGCAAAACGGGCTCGACACCACCGGCAAACGAAAGCCCCCACACACCCAACTCAAGAAATCAAACACACACCAAGTTCCCCCCGCAAACGAGTGAAAGTTGCTTGATCTAGGGGTTTGGTGAAAATATCGGCTAGTTGGTCATGTGTGGGTACATGGATCAAGGCTATCTTCCCTTTCTCTACGTTGTCTCTCAGGAAATGATACCTCACTTCTATGTGTTTGGTTTTGGAATGGAGCACCGGGTTCTTTGCAACGCTTATGGCACCGGTGCTATCACATTGAAGTGGGACATGGGTATACTCCTCACCAAAGTCACTCATGGTGTAGGTGATCCAAAGGAGCCGAGAGCAACAACTAGCAGCGGCAACATACTCGGCTTCGGTCGTGGATTGAGCAACACTCGACCGCTACGAGAAGACCAAGACACCAACGAAGAACCCAAAAAGCTCGGCAAGTCCCAGAAGTGGACTTCCTATCCAACCGACACCCGGCAAAATCCGCGTCTGAAAAGCCATGAAGCGCCAAAGAAGAGGACGCGGAGTACCAAAGGCCGAAGTCGGGAGTGTGACGCAAGTACCTGAAAATTCGCTTCACTGCTTGCCGATGCGAAGTTCTCGGAGACGCTTGAAAACGAGCGCACAGACACACCGAGAACTGTATGTCCGGCCTCGTCGCCGTCAAGTAGAGGAGTGACCCGATCATGCTCCGGTACTCCTTCTGGTCCACGTGTTCACCTTCCTCATCCGCATCAAGAGCCGTAGTCGTACTCATCGGCGTCGTCATAGCCTTGGAGTCCTCCATCTTGAACTTCCTCACAATGTCCTTGGTGTACTTAGCCCGGTGCACAAATGTACCTTCCTTTGATTGCTTGATTTGTAGCCCGAGGAAGAACCGCAACTCACCCATCATGCTCATCTCAAACTCCCCGCTCATATCATCCGCAAACCTCGCAACAAGAGAGTTAGATGAGCCACCAAAGACAATATCATCCACGTACACCCGCACAATCGGGATATCTCTCGCCCTGCCTCGCAAAAACAAGGTCCGATCGACCTTCCCCATCTCAAAACCTCTCTCAAACAAGAACCCCCTCAACCTCGCCATACCAAGCTCTAGGCGCCCGCTTCAACCCATACGGCCGCCTTCCTCAACTTGTACACCCGGTGGGGGTACTTCTCGCTCTCAAACCCCGGAGGTCGCCTCACATACACTTCTTCCTCCAAAGCACACCATTCGAAAAGCACTCTTCACATCCATTTGGTGCAACTTGAACCCTTTAGCCACGGAAAAGGCTAGAAGGATCCTAATCGCCTCCAAACGGGCTACGGGAGCAAAGGTCTCCTCGTAGTCGATCCCCTCCTTCTGACTGAACCCCTGAGCAACAAGTCTTGACTTGTTCCTCACAACCTCACCCTTCTCTCCCTCTTTGTTTTTCCACACCCACTTTGTACCAATCGTCTTACACCCTGGGGGAGGGTCAACCAACTCCCACACCTGATTCCTCTCAAAGTTCTCCAACTCCTCATGCATCGAGTTAACCCAATTGTGATCAGATAGTGCGTGTCCAATGTCTTTGGGCTCGAAAGAAGCAACAAATGCAGCATGAGCAAAATGGGAATTGTTTCGAACCCTCGACCGTGTAGTGCGTTCATCCATGTCGCCGATGATCCTCGAAGCTGGGTGATCCACCTGAACTCGCCGGGGAGGTTCTCGCCTCGAAGCTACCTCCCCCTCAACATCAGCTTCTCCTCGTTCTTGATTTGTCGTCGTAGGTGTAGCAGAGGGTCCATCCATCATCGTAGTCGAAGTAGTGGGTACATGTTCAGCGGGGGCACCGCACCGCCATCCTCATCATCTCCATGTTCATGCTCCTCCTCCCGAAAGATCTCCTCGCCAAGCTCATCATCACCGCACACTCTAAGACAAGCCGACTACGTGGCTCGTCTCGTCGAAGGTTACCTCGCAAGTCTCCACGATTTGGTTAGTTTCAAGATTGAGCACACGATATGCTCTAGAATGAGATGCATAACCAAAGAAAATGCCATCGACGGATCTAGCCTCAAACTTATCCAACTTCCCCGCCTTTCTTCGAATGAAACACTTGCAACCAAAGACATGGAAGTGACTCACCTTGGGTGTGCGACCATGCATCAACTCATAGCATGTCTTTTTCTTGTGCACTCGAGGTATATTCTCGTTCGACACATAGCATGCGGTATTCACCGCCTCGGCCCAATACCTCCTCGGAGTCCTATGCTTATCAAGCATCGTCCGAGCCATCTCGCACAAGGTCCCGTTCTTCCTTTCCACAACACCATTCCGGGGAGGCGTATACGGACTCGAAAACTGGTGCTCAAGACCCAAGTCATGACAAAAGGTTTCAAAACGAGAGTTCCTGAATTCCGAGCCATTATCACTGCGGATAGCTCGTATGGCATCTCCGTGCCTCTCGTTCCTCAACCTCAAGACTAGATCTCGAACAAAACTAAACGTCTCCCCCTTATCCTCGAGAAAGAACACCCACGCATACCGAGAATAGTCGTCCACCACAACAAGGACATACCACTTCCCACCCGCAGATCGCACACGAGCTGGGCCAACAAGGTCCATATGGAGCAGCTCGCATGGACGCTCAGTCATCACATCGGTGAGAGGCGGGTGAGAAGAGGCCACCATCTTGGCATGCCTACACGGAGCACAAACCAACTCTTTCTCAAGCTTCAAACGTGGCAATCCTCGGACCAAATTGAGTTTACTCAAGCGAGACAAAAGGTCAAAGCTCAAGTGACCCAACTTCCTATGCCACCTCCACAACTCACTCGAAGAACCAGCCAAGAAACAACGCTCAACACCCGAAGACTGAGAAAAATCAGCACGAAACACCTGACCCTCGGGAACGACCATACAAACAAGGTCCCCTCGAGAGTCCACAATCCGAGAACCACCTGGCCGAAACAACACCTCAAAGCCCTCATCCAACAACTGGGACACAGAAAGCAAATTGTACCCCGCCGATTGAACAAGAGCAACACGCCTCGAGTGATCTTGTCACTCACTTTTATCTCACCTTCGAAAGCACACGCCCACGCCCATTGTCCCCAAAGGTGATGTACCTCTTCGTCACCACCGGGACGAGACTTGAGAACCACCCCCTGTCTCCGGTCATATGCCTCGAACAACCGGAGTCAATCAACCAAATGTTCTTCAAGTCTCCCACCTGAAATTCAAAAACAAGCACGTGAGCGAACAAACGACTCAGCACTGGGGTTAGTACCAAAGGAGGAAAACCAGTGCCGAGCCATTTGCTCGAAAGTGGGATTAGCACCAACCAAAGCATCTCTCCTACCAAAGCTACCTCCACGAACACCACCTCGGTAACCACTCCGAGGGAACCACCCCTCCCGTCTCTCTGGAGGAGTACGAGTACCACGAAAAGGAAGGCATGGTCCGTAGCCCCTCTGAGACTCAAAGCTGCGACGTCTCCCAAACTCGTATTGATCACGAGGTAGAGAACGTCCAGCAAACTCAACACCACCAGACTCAAAGTGTCTACCATCTGGACCATAACCAAGGGAACTGAAACCACCAACATCACGACCTCGGAAACAGAACTGCCCAGAAATCTGGGGAGGGCCGGTCTGACCGCCTAGCCAGGCCGGTCTGACCGCCCTTCCCCGGCGGGCCGGTCGACCGCCTAGCCGGGCCGGTCCCCGACCGCCCTCTCCCGCACCACCACCGCGGCTACGGGATTTCTCATATCCCCATGCCGGATCCTTACGCACAAAGCCCTTTCCCTTAGGTAGTGGCATACGAGGCTCGGCGCACCATGTGAAGGGTGGTACTCGTCCTTGTTCGCCCACTCCTTAGCCATTCTCGCCTCTCTCTTTCTCTTATAGCAAAACTCTCTCTTGTGACCATCCTTCCCACAAAACTCACAATGGAAAAGGATTGGTTTGGGCTTAGGCTTGGGGAGAGGCTCTCCACTTGGTTTCTCACTAGGCTTTTCACTTGCCTTCTCACTCGGTTTTTCTCTCGGTTGGTTTGGCTTGGATGCAAACTTGTCTTTGGGTGTGGGTTTTGGTGGAACTGAAACATTCCCAAATTTCCTTTCTCTCTCACCACTGCCCTCACCAACCTTATCCAATCCCAAGGCCCAACCATCAAAGCGCTTACATCTAGCAATCATCATACCAAGCTGAGGTTCTTGACTCGACAACCAACTCAGTGCTTCACGCAACTTATCATTCTCATCTTGCAAGCGACCAACACATTTTGCAAGATCCAAATTCTTCATAGCATGCAACTCACATGTAGAACAAGAAGTAGGAATGGGCACTTTCAAATCAGCCTCTAGCGAACCAATGCGAGAACGAAGCTCAACAATTTTCTCATGCAAACCAGGGGCAAGAAGTGCAAGCACCAAGCAAAGTGGGTCTAGATTGTAGCTCACCCAATTCAACCCTAAGCACATCTAGTTCCTCACACTTGGAGGCATACTTCTCCCTAAGATCGATCCAAGTCGGCTAGGAAAGCAGAGCAATCAGCACAATCAGTTTCATCAGAAACAACAGGGCTAGCCTTAAGCGAATCAATTTCAAGCTTGCTATCAAGAACCTGTGTTTCTAGCTCAGCCACTCTAGTCCTAGCATCCTCGAGCAAAGATCTAAGCTCCTTCCTAAGCTTCTTAGCCTCTCTAAGCATGTGATCGCGATTATCAAGCAAGTCAACCAACTCCTCATTCTCCTTGCGCAAAGAAGAGAGCTCATCACATACCTCATCCTCGGAATCCAAGTCCGAGGCGTCCTTCTGGCTTCTCTTGCTGCTCGAACTGCGAGCCATGCCGCAGAAGTCGTCCTTGAGGCTTAGGCCCGTCACACAAAGGCCGTTGAGATACTTGCCAAGGTTCTTCTTCTTCTTCCTCTTCTTCTCATCCTCTTCGTCTTCATCACTCGAGCTTGAAGACGTGTCCTCGGAATCAGACTCGATGTCGCTTGATCTCTTCATCTTCTCTCGAGACCGTGCCTTCTTCCCATGTCCATGGTCCTTCTTCTTGGACTTCTTCCTCTTGTCCTTGAACTTGTGCTTGTCGTGGTTGTTCACCTTCGGACACTCGGCGAAATAGTGTCCAGTCTTGCCGCACTTGAAGCATGTCCTCGTGTTCCTCCTCATGTTCACGCGGTTCTCGTGCAGCCTCTCGAACCGCCTCGTCAGGAGCGCCACCTCGTCCTCTCCAAGCACGTCGAACTCCTCATCTGGCATAGACATCAAAGAGGACAAAGAAAACATCCCGGTGGATGGGTTAGTGTTAGCCTTTCCTTTCAAACCACCAACGAGGGCAAGACTATGGGAGTCGGGCCGGTCCCTCGAGCTTGACAATCATGCCCCTATCCACCTCGCCCGACTTGAGCTTCAAGAACGGCTCGTTCACCGTCGCAGTATCATACCTCTCCGACTCGACTATGGCCTCGAACTTTCCGCCCCATATCGTACGATCCAAAGAGTGTAAGAGCTTGACCGCTCTATCATGATCATCGTACGGGAGCACGTCCACATTGGCCCTCATGTTGTTCACAACCACCGTGAACCTCCGGAACAAGGCATCGATGGACTCACCGGGAGATGAGTGAAGTTCTCGTACTCTCTCCGTAGGTCGCATACAACCGTGCCCTCGAACCCGGGCGTTCCCAACATGAGCCTCCTTCAACACCGCCCAAATCCTACAAGCCAAGTGCTCGGTGTGCACCCGATCGAACTCGGTGACACAAAGCACGAAACAAGTAGTCGACCGCCTTATTGTTGGCGTCGAATCCGTCCCTCGACCCCCGGAGCAAGGAAATCCATCGGCCGGACATATCCCGTGTCCACCGTGACATCCCACGAGAGTCCGACCCTTTCCGCGGAGGAACGCACCCATCCGCTTGCTCCACATCCGGTAGTTCTTGCCATCGAAGTGTGGAGGACCCGAACCCCGTTCCTGGTACGCCATCCTTGGATCTTAGACTAGTTAGAGTCAACAAAGACCCGAACCGGCTCTGATACCACTTGAAGGACCGATAAGGCGACCAGAGAGGGGGGAGTGAATGGGAGCCGATAAAAATTCTTCTCGAGGGAGATTGAAACTCCGACAAGACGAACTAGCTCGGTCGGACCCCCGAAATCACACGCTCCGCACTTCTACCTTCCGTTTGCCAAAACCACGTAGCCACTGGAGTGCTACTGGTCCTAGGAACAAACTCTACCAAAAACCACAACACACACGTAGCACCGACAACCCGAAACAACTCGAAAGCCGGCTAACCGCAGGGGGCGGTTAGACCGGGTATAGGGGGCGGTTAGACCGCCTCCACCCGGCAACCAAGAAATCCTCCGAAACGCCTCTTCCGAGCAACAAAACACACCACGGTTTCACCAACGAGATCTCTCGGTCAAGGCCATGCTAGCTACCGAAAAAATCTTGGCGAAAACCAAAACTTCACCCAAGGGCCTAGGGGCGGTTAGACCGGCTACCCGGGGCGGTCTAACCTCCCGTACCCAAAGAACGAACTCCAACCAAGAACACCTAGCAACCGCACGAGAACGACCCCAAATTTCACCCGTACACTCCTCCGATCAAGGCGTACAAACTCACGAGAGGAAAATCGGGCGAAACAAAACTTTGACCCGGAAACACCCCGGCGGTTAGACCGCCCCCCCGTAGGCGGTTAGACCGCCCCTTCCAGAACACGAACCCGCGGGTCAAACCTCAACTTCCTCGCGCCCGATCTCCCGAATCACTCCACGCGATTGCAGCCAAACTTCGGGGATAGCCGGGTTACCTCCCCGGGCAACCTCTACCTCAAAGGAATCGACCCGAAACGCTCACAATCAAGAGGAATCGAAGAAATCGCTTCTCTAGGTCAAGAACTCGCCCAACTCGAAAAACCACCAAATCGAGTCCGATTCAAAGGGGATTTGGGGGCAAAGTCACCAGCAAAGAGGCACAAGAACCTCATACGTGACACCCACCAAAAACCCCAAGAAATCGTTCTCAAAACACCGCCAAAAAGAGCTCCGAAAGTCAACACCAAAGAGACGGGAAAACAACCATGAAGAACAACACCAAACCTTCTATACATGCCATGAATGGTTCATACAAGGTCTAGCTTGCCACCCAAACATCCATCCCTCTCTCTAGATCTCACATGAAGCTCTCAAGCTAGCCTTCTAAAATCCTAGGGAAAATAGAGAACGAAAATGGAAAAACCAAATGAGCTAGGGTTCCAAGAGTTGGCTGCCAACCTCTCACCTCTTGGGTTATATAGGCGGCAACCGAATGTCTAAAATGCCCTTCACTAATAACTAGGGATACATGCCCCTCAAGGGCGGATTTTGAATTCTTGATATCTTCACCATCGGACGGATGCCCAGCAACCGCACCCTGCGTAGCCTCGACGCAAGCATTGCGATCCCGACGCGTGTCCTCCGCTTCGAAGCTTCTCGGCGCCGGCGGCCAGGGCGGTCAGACCGCCCCCCCTGGGCGGTTAGACCGGCCCAGTGGATCTGACCGGCCCCAGGCGGTCCGACCGCCCCTCCCGGGCGGTTAAACCGGCCCGGTGGCCGCACCTCCTCGTTGAGTCTTCGACCTCGGTTTTGTGGCTCAACCGAGTAACCCGCGGGTTTTCTCGGTGAACCACCGCAAACCCCGCGAACTCGAGTGTAGCCTCCGCCAATCTCCACTCATGACTCGGCTCCCACGTAGTCCCGGCTCGACCTTGGTTTTGAGGCTCTACCAAGAAACCGTCCACGACTTCATCTTGCCGTTCATGCCACCATGCGGCCCGCACTTGACCCCCGCCGGCCACCGGTCCCTCGAACGAAGCCTACTTGTCTTCTCCACACCCGGAGGCCTCACCGGCAACGACCTTTCGCGCTTGTTCTTCACCCGCACCAACACGAGTCAAGCCGCAACCTCGCAATACTTAGCCAAGAATCAGTCCACACAACGTTGTCAATCACTCATCACACAAGGAAGCGACCATCCACCGGTCCTCGAACCACACATGGTCCTCACAAGCTGGATTTCAGCTCGGCGTATCACCCGCTGACGGATGGACAGACCGAAAGGGTAAACCAAATTCTGGAAGACATGTTGAGAGCATGTGTCCTCACCTATGGCAAAGACTGGTACCAGAGTCTACCATATGCAGAGTTCTACAACAACGGCTATCAAGCAAGCCTAGGAATGTCATTGTTGAAGCCTTATATGGGAGGAAATGTAGGACACCTCTGATGTGGTCAGAAGTGGGAGAACGTGCCCTGGTTGGGCCCGCACTTATAAAGGAAGCTGAGGAGCGAGTAGCCGACATCCGAGAAAAGTTGAAAGCCGCTCAATCCCGACAGAAGAACTATGCAGACAAGAAGAGGCGAGAAGCAAGCTTCAATCCTGGAGATTTCGCTTACCTCAAGGTTTCACCTATCCGAGGGTCTCGGAGATTTCAGGTGCACGGAATGTTGGCCCCTCGGTACATTGGACCATATAAAGTACTGAAGAGGGTCGGAGCAGTAGCATACCGGTTGGAGCTACCAGAAGAGATGTCAGACATACACCCAGTGTTTCATGTCTCCCGCCATTACGAAGGTGTTTGAAGGTCCTCGAAGAGAAGCCAGTACCGGTAGAGACCATTGATCTACAGCCAAACCTTAGGTACCAGGAAGTGCCCGTTAAGATTTTGGACACAGTGGTCAAAAGAACGAGAACATCAGAGGTACGAGTATGCAGAGTCCAGTGGAGCAGACACGGAGTAGAAGAAGCCACGTGGGAACGAGAGGACGCGTTGAAGAAAGAATTTCCCCACCTGTTCAAAAACTAGCCGAATCTCGAGGGCGAGATTCATTTTAAGTGCGGTAGGTCTATAACACCCGCATTTTTAGCTCCTAATAAATCGCCCAATAAATCACGCGTGTTTTCAAAACTTTCCCGCTGAGCTCATTTACCCCCTTTCGAAACCTTGGTCGATTCTTTTCCCCTCGACGCGCGTGCCGCGAATCCCGCCTGCACCGCCCGCACCCAGGACACTGCCCACGCATGCCACCCCAGCTCCACGGTCGGCCACCACGACGGGAATCCCGCACCGTCGCGGTCCCGCCAGCCGGTCCGCCTCGCCATCACCGCCGTCCCGGAATTGACGCCGGTATCTGAGAAACCCAGAAAAACCAGCAAAAACCCTTCTCCTAATTTTCCTAGAAATTCTCCTAATTTTCTAAATCCCTTTTTTCTATTTTTCTCCCCTTATTTTCCTTTTTTCCTATTTCCTTTTCTCTCTTTTCTTTTTCTTTTTCTTTTTCCCTTTTCTCCTTTTTCTTTTCCCTCCTCCTTTTCCTCCCCCTTTATTCTTCCTTCGGCTGCACCCTGCCGCGACCCCCCTCACGCGCCCCCCTGGCCGCCAGGACCAGCGCCCCCCTTCCCTCTCCTCTGGCCCGCACCCGGCGAGGCCGGGCTCGCCGGGCGCACGCAAGAACGGCCCCACGCCGCCTGCAGCGGCCACCGAGCCACGACGCCCCCTCTCCCTGACAAACGAAGACCGGCAGCGAACTGTCACCTCCAAATCGGCCACCATTACTCCCTCGACGGTCTCCCCTCCACGGCCACAGCTGCCCTGCACGACAAGTCAATTCACACAACACCAAATCGACCGAGAATTCCGCCGGTCGGAGTCCACGCCGGGATTTTTCCCGAACCTCCATTGCCGGCCATTGGAGCTCCGCGAAGCTCAAAATATCGCCTCGAACCGCCTTACAGCGCTTATAAAACGGACTCGCGCCGCCCCTGCCTCACCCCCAAGCCGCACTGGCCTTCCTCTCTCCCTCTCGAGCCTCCAACCGCCACCGCCCGTGCCGTCTCGGTTGCAGACCGCCCGTCGCTGTCGATCTCCCTCCACAGTCCGTCCCCGACCAAGGTGAGGAGCGGAATGAGTTGCCCTCGACCTCCACTCTGTTTTGCACCACCCCCCGGCCGTCCCCATGGCCAGCTCCTTTGATGTATGCTTTGGTCCTAGTTTTATAAACATAACCCTATACCCGTTTTATAAATTGCATACTGTTTTACTGCAAAAACATGGTAGGATAGCCACCCTTGATTGCTATGATTGACCTTTGTTTGGCCTAAATGATTGCTTTAAAAATGTGTGAGTGCTTTAAAAATGGGAATGGGATATTTCAGAAATGAGTAAAGAACTGGGTAGACAGGATGGACGTGTGTGTCAGGAGTGTGGGTGAGCTCGTACCTGTGTGGTTGGGCATGTTGGGAGTTGTCCATCTTATCGTTAAGGACCGGGTTGCATGACATCTCACCTGACCCAAATCATCGTACAACCACTCGACCGTTGTATGTGGCAACGGCTAAGCACAAACCCCACTAGTTAATCTACTTGCCATCTGGTGTGCGGGTGAGCGGCGGGAGACCAAGGAGTAGGGGTACGCTCTGTGTGAGGTACACCCTGGTTATGTGTGATAACCCCTTGGTTGCTCCCATGGTGGCTCGTAGGGTTAGCTAAGGTGGGTAATGGCTTTGATAGGATCCGCGCTGGCACTAAGGTGTTCGTGTGGCGGTACCCTACTTGTGGGTAAAGATGTACAACCTCTGCAGAGTGTCAAACCTATTCGAATAGCTGTGTCCACGGTATTGGACGAGTCACGGTGTGGTCACAAAAACTAGTGTTTTGGGTTGGGAAGTTTCTTGGCATGAGTTGTCTTTCGGATTAACTGTGTGGCTGGCTGTGTGCCTGGGCTACTGCGAACGGGGAGTCCGGTAGTTCCATAGTGGTTTTCTTAAAACAATTGAGTCACTTGGGTTATAAAATTGGTTTGCGAAAACCTTTTTGAAAATGTACCCCTGCATGAGTAAATGAGTTTGCAAATAAACCTTAACCTGTTCCTTGTTATATATCATGTGCATGATCTGCTCATAAGCCCCTCCGTGGGTGGGGTTGGACTTGTTGAGTACGTATGTGCTCACCCTTGTTTAACTAACTATTTTTCAGAGGAGGATCCCGACTTCGTTCCCGAAGATGTCGAGTAGGTAGCTACCCCTACACCCAACCGTGCCTGTGTACCCAGGGCCTCCACAGAGAGCTTCCATGGTGTGGTACTCTGATGAGGCTTTGGAAGCCTTCGCTATCGTAGTGTGGTCGTTAGCATTTGTGTTGTTCCTTGTGGCGTTGGCACTCCCGTGCCCTCTATGCCGCCGTAATGTAAAAGACTGATTCATCTGTTGTAATAAATGTGTTGCCAGCCTCCTGGGACTGGTATTTGTGTCACATTTAGTCACCTCTGATGAGGGGACGCTTCATCCTCCTTTCTCCTCTTTTCCTCTTCTCCTCTCACAGCCCGCGCCGCCGCCGTGGAAAGGCCGGCCGTGCGGCCGAGCCTACCACCGCCGGATGCCTCCACGCGTCCCGAGGCGCATCGCGCTGTCCACCCTACCTACCACCCGCTATAAGAGCGGCCATGGGAGCCGCGCCCCCGAACCCTAGCCAACCGGGAGTTTGCTCCCTGTCCGCACCGCCGGTGATGTCAAGGGTGAGGAGGAGGTGAAGGAGGTGGGGACCCGGCCGAGGGAGCGCGCCGTCTTCGCCGAGCCGGAGCCGTCCAGGAAGGAGGAGCCGGACCGGGTCACCGCACACACCTCCGTCTTCTGTATCCCCTGCACCCCGCCGTCGTCTTCTTCTGCGCCGACGAGCCGCACCTCTCCTCTTCACCGACACCTTCACTTCGGCAAGGAGCCACCAAGGTGAGGATCATCCTTCCCACTCATTTGTGAATGCCCCGGCCTTCGAGCCGAGGGGGAACGCTATGTCTGCCACCGCGCTGTCGCGCACGTTGCTGGTGATGCCAGCCATCGAGCCAAGCTGGGAAAGTTTCTTGCAGGTGTCATCGTCGTCGTCGCCGCGCGCAGCCTCGCTCGCTTTACTCCCTTGTTTCCTTTCACGAGTTAGCTGTCCGGGCCACCGTACCGCTGTCGCCGTCTCGGTCACTGCTGTGGTCGTGGCCCCGGCATGCGTAGGCGCGCGCTCTAGTGCTCGCCCGCGTGCCCGTGCATCCACGCACGTGCGCATGTTGTGTGGGAGGAAAGGTCGGGCCTTTGGCTCCGCTTGCCCTTTTGCACCGAGCCTGCCGGCCCGCTCGCCGCGACGCCGCGGCCTTTGCCGCGCGGTTGCCTTGGCGCACACACGTGCAGTGTAAAGGCAGGGCCTTTAGGAGCCCTCGTGTGTTCTCGTCCCCAACCAAGGGCATGCCTTTGAACGCCATCGACTATGAGCGCTTTGCTCCTCCCCGCCGTTGTGAACGCCGACTGTGCTCCGCCATGGTCGACCCGCCGCGAGCGACCGGGCGGGGATGAAAGCCCCAACCTTGGAGCGTTTGTCGCCCGTGTCTCTCACGCACGCGCCGCACATCTGGGGGCGTCCTCACGCGCTCTCGCCCACGTGCACACTGCCGCCACACAACCACCTGACCCACGCCAAGGCGTCGCACTGCGCTGCCTAGCCGTCGTGCGTTGTCGACTGGCCAGGGGCCGTTTCTTTCCTTGCCTAGCCACGTAGGGGATCTGTGCCTATCGTGTTGAGAGGCAGGACGGGTTACCGTCGAGAAACCTCACCGCCGGCAAGATGCGGCCGAGTCGCTTTTCATTGGGCAAACCGTTGAGCCCCCATGGGGTGCTCCAAAACCCAGGGCGATTTTAGGCTTGCACGCTGGGCCACACGTGGTCGTGGCTACAGAAGATCCAGGCGGATCCCGTGCGGCCGGCCACCCAGGGTCGAGCCACATGTGCGCCTGCACCGCGTTTAGCCGCAGACGGCCGCACAAGGATCCGGTGTGCCGCCCGCGTCACCGCCATGCAAGCCTGCCACATGGGCTGCAGTCAGCTTATAACCGCCTGCGTGGCAGCCACCTCAGCGCCTACAGCTGGCCTGCAGCCACCTAATGGCCAACTTTAAGTGTGACAACCCGCCTAGGAAAATACCATACTATCTCCTAAGACCGATCCACTTTGGTTATTAAGCGATAATAAAGTATCATCCTGTCGTTAGTTGCCGGGTTAACGCCCGGTAAATCACTTGAAAAGCAACAAGGATCGAATATATGCATTAAAACTCACTCGAAGGCGAGTCCAGAGATACATCCACACTAATATCCAAATTTGTACCCCGAAGGGTTTAATTATTACAAGCCATAGTTTTTGCCATGATGAAATAGTTCAGAGTTTTCGAAAGCAGCGGAAATAAACTAACAGAAGCGAAGACACCACGGGAGGCCATCCATGATGCTTTCAGTAGTCGTCCTCCACCCACTCCAGCTCCCAGCCGGGCGGGATCTCTCCGGGCCACACATCACTGAAGGCATTACCTGAATCAACACATTACAACAAGGCTGAGTATACTAATACTCAGCAAGTCTTACCCGTCAGTGATAACTACTTCACCAAAGCTAGACCATGAAAGGCTTTTTGGCTACTGGGTTGCTTTGCTAAAAAGTAAGAAAGAGTAGGTCCTTACTTTCAAGATTTTAGCACAAGTTCTAGTAGGTTTAATCTTTACTACATTAGCCAACTAATACAAACAAAGTTGTACAATACAATTAATCAAGCATAAAGTTCATCAACTTCCATCATTAGGGATCTCATGACTAGTGAAGTAAGTAGTCTCGGATAACGGTGAGAGGCCGACAATCGATTGATTTAAACCTTGCAAGGTAAACACAAACACATAGTAGGCTGCCCACCAAGGTACAGCTGTCCCAGGCTGTCCCCAAAAATCCCCGGGTCGGGATGAAATGCCACCCAGTGCACCCAGAATCACCATACACCTCCAGTAGCATGCCGTGAGAGTGAATCCCAGGAGTAGTGACAGTTCCATCCCTAGCCGTCTCATTAAGGTACTAGGCTTACCGGTCCCATACCCGACATGTGCTTAGTACGTTCAAAAACTTAACCCACATAACCACTGGACTGGAGCCCAGATCCCATGCTCTTACCACGTGAGCAATCCATTTAGGATATAAAGTGATTCCTATCTAGGAACCTATTCTCGCGAGTGAGGTCATCACCCGACTTGTAACGATCCTATAGCTTAGCAGCTATCGACCTATCATACTAGTAAGGACAAGGTACCTATGGATCATGCATCTAGGGTTTCATTCAACTCCTGAACGTAAATGCACAATCATTCATAGATAATTGAATAAAGAATTTGAAAACTGGGTTAGATGCACTGGAGCTTGCCTTCGTCAGCTAAGTTAGCCTGGGCACCCTCGGTGTCGAGTACTTCCACATACTGCAGCGACGCTTTCGCTCCTCCTTCCTCGGTTTCCGGGACAAGGGAGTAATCTCCGTCCGGAAGATCTACACGGAATGCAATGCAATTTAGATGATGTGATAGTTTGTTGTCTTATCCAACTCTGGGTTGGTCATATTCACCTTAACAAGCATCTAGATAGTGTTTCTCTTTTAGGAAGGTTGCTGGTGTACATGGGTTATTCTTTTATTGAACATTTGAATAAAGGTTTTTATTATACGTGTCATTTCATGTGAGAGCTTTAATTCCATTTACCTTCACAAGCAAAGGTATACCTAATATCTTTATCCATGAATTAATGTCCCATCAGCCATGATAATTAATTATCTTTTAATTATATTAAATAATACCTTCAAAAAAAGAAAAAGAATTGAATAGGGGTTTTCCTTTATTTATTTTCCCTTTAATATTAAAAGGGGCTTTCAAGATTTTATTAAGCAATTAAATTACCAAAAATTACAGGAGTGTTTCTTATGCATATTAGCACCTATCCTGGTCCATTGGAC
Source organism: Cenchrus americanus (assembly GCA_947561735.1). Classification (NCBI taxonomy): domain Eukaryota; kingdom Viridiplantae; phylum Streptophyta; class Magnoliopsida; order Poales; family Poaceae; genus Cenchrus; species Cenchrus americanus. The sequence goes on along the minus strand of OX387245.1, from coordinate 101,752,510 downwards.
CCACATGTAAGTGTTGGATGCTAGGAAATTAAATATTATGGAAAATAACAAAGGCTAGCTAGTGATTCCATTTAAATGCATATAAAAATAAATAAGCATCAAATCGACCCAAACTTTCTTATGCATGCTCTCCGGTCCTAAACAAGCCTAGAGAACCAGCCCATTCACCTAGAGGCTCTACTGATCTTGCCTTATCCATTTGCAAAGGAAAACATGCATAAATCAAGCATAATTATTTTTGTTAAGCCAAAAATTATGATTAATTCACAAGATGTGAATTTTGACATTACAAGACAGTCTGCACAAGTTGAGCTCAAAAACATAAATATATTTAGCAAGAAAAATCATCTAGGCAGTTCCTGCAGGAATGGAAAACAATTTATTCAACAATATCTACTGCATAACTTTGTGCAATTTTTGGCACAGCAACTGGTCATTACCTAACACACAACATATCCAAAATTGGAATACAGAGGATTTATGGATTTCAAGCTATGCCAGATCTAGGTTTATCTCATTTGTATTTTTCATGCTAAAACTATTTAGAATCTAGCTACGAGCAAATAACAAAAGTGATGGGATTTATCTTCCTGAACCCAACAAAATTTGTTTGGGATTTTTCTGATTTTTCTACGAATTTCTAGGGACTTTACAAGGCGCTGGACTGAACTGCAACAAAAGTTAGATAAGGATCTTTACAACCAAGCCCTGTAATTTACGCGATGCACCCTAGAACTATTGAAATCAACGCAATCGGGTCCCTGGACGGCCGGGCGGCGCGGGCACGGCCGATCGCCGGCGAGTTGGCGGCTCTGCCGGCTAGGCAAGCGGCTCAGGGGGGCCACGGGGCTCACCTAGGATCGGTAGGGGACGGAAGTGGAGGCAGTGGGTTGGCCGGCGGCGAGGTTCAACGGTGGCCGGCGGCGGCTTGCTGAAGGGCGGCGGGAAGGGGCAATGCGGGGCAACAAGTGGGCGCTGGAGCTTCACCAGGACCTAGGGAATCTACCGGAGCAACTGGCCGACGACGAGCACGGGCAGGGGGGCTAGCACCGGGCGGCGGCGGCCATGGCGGCGGGCGGTTCGGCTGGCGCGCGGAGGAGGGACAAGAGGGCTTTTATAGGCTGCTCAGCGCGTCCAGGGTGACGAAGGGGTGATGGGGAAGATGCTCGCCGTGCTACGGCGGCTCGGGGCTCGCACGTACGGTGGCGGCACCGCCGACGGACCACCGGTCCGCGGCGTGCGCGCGCGCGCGGCGGCGCCCGACCTCGAGGCGCCTCGGGCGGGCGCGCATTGGGGCGCGGGGTCTAAGGACGGGGCGTGCCTCGGGCGGTGCGGCCTCGGGCGAGAGCGGTGGCGCGGACGCGGGGGCGGCGGCGCGCGCGGCGGCGCGCGCGCGACGTCGCGGCGAGCGGCGCTGCGGGTTTGAATGTTTTTTGGGGCTGAGTTTGACTCGATTTTTCTCTGGATTTTTGTATAGAAGTCGACCAAGTGGTAAACACCAAAGTTGTAGATCTAGCTACCAACAATCTTTTCTACAAAAGCCATATAGGGTTTTTCTGCCCAGATTGAAAGTTATTTGAATGCCAACTTTGAATGTCAGCAGGGTATTGCAAGCAGTGAATTCTGTCTTGAAGTTGATTTTTCAAGTTTTTCCTCTCAAAATTGGAAATGCCAATCTACATGAAAGTTGTGTCCCTCATCAAGATCTACAACTTTCATAAAGGTAGAATTTTAAGTGTTTAGGGAAATTTTGGAGAACGCGGCAAAAGTTCCGGCAGACACTTGGGGACACTAGAGTGGCAAGGGGGTTTGACCATCCTTGGACCATGGGTTGGCCCCACAAGTGTGTTTACTAGTCAATTAGGGTCACTAGGGTGGGTTAGTGAGTTTTTCGAGCTGAGGGCCCAGGTTGACCATGGTTTGACCACTGTTGACCATTTGACCGGTGATTAAGGCTAGTTAAAAACCTGGGGCGTCACAGCTTACCCCCCTTAAATGGAATCTCGTCCCGAGATTCGATTTGATAACGAAAAGATGGGGAGGAAGACTCATGGTTTCGAGATTGTAGGAAGCCCGGATACTTAGTGTTAAGATAGTCCTCTATCTCCCACGTTGCTTCTCCCTCTGTGTAATGACTCCATTGGATCTTGTACATTCGCACGGTCTTCCTTCGGGTTCTTCTCTCTTTTTGGTCTAATACTTTCAATGGGTGCTCGATGAGCGAGAAATCCGGCTCAATCCAAGCATTAGCTTCCGTGATGATTTCATTCTCCGGCACAGGCTTTCCCTTCTTCAATTGAGTTACATGGAACACATTGTGAACTGCGGAAAACCTCTCTGGCAACTGGATACGGTAAGCCACGGGTCCACATACTTCTATAACTTCATATGGTCCAATGTAGCGCGGGGCTAACTTTCCCTTGACTCCGAACCTTTGCACACCCTTGGTGGGGGACACTTTTAAATATACATAATCTCCCACTTCAAAGTATCGAGGTGCGGTTCCCTTGTCATGGTAACTCTTTTGCCTCATCTGTGCCATCTTCAAATTCTCCCTTATCACTTGCACCCTTTCTTCGGCCTCTTTAACTAATTCAGGTCCAAAGAGTGTTCTCTCTCCGGTCTCTGACCAATTCAGCGGAGTGCGGCATCTACGTCCGTATAGAGCATCAAACGGTGCCATTTTCAAACTAGCTTGATAGCTGTTGTTGTAGGATAACTCTGCCAAGGACAAACATTTGTCCCAACTCTTGTCAAAGTGCAAGATGCTTGCTCTCAACATATCTTCCAAAATCTGATTTATTCTCTCCGTCTGACCATCGGTCTGCGGATGATAACTGGAACTGCGGATCAGCTGGGTTCCCAAACACTCATGCAACTGTTCCCAAAAACGAGCTACAAACTGAGTCCCTCTATCAGAGATTATCGTCCTTGGAATTCCATGCAGGCGAACTATGTGGTCCACGTACAACTCTGCATATTGTTGTACGGAATAAGTGGTGTGCACGGCAATGAAGTGAGCGGTCTTGGTGAGTCTATCCATAATCACCCAAATGGAGTCTTTCTTTCTAGCTGTTAGGGGTAAACCCACAATGAAATCCATACTAATATCGTCCCACTTCCACATAGGTATTGATAGGGGTTGGAGTACACCTGCCGACTTCAAATGACTTGCTTTCATCTGGTGGCAAGTATCGCACTCGGCTACATACTTGGCTACATCAACCTTCATATTGGACCACCAAAAATTCTGTTTCAGATCTCGGTACATTTTGGTACTAGCAGGATGAATAGAGAATTTGGACCTGTGAGCTTCATCTAGAATGATTTTTTTAATTTCTGGGCCAATGGGGACCACTAGGCGTTTCCCAAACCAGACCACATCTTGGTGGTCCTTCTGGAAACAAGTGTACTTGGGGTCTCCTTCTGCTAGTTTCTGCATGATGGTTTGAATATCTACATCATCGCGCTGGGCAGTGACATTTCGGTCATAAAGATCGAATCTTGCCGTCAAGGCATAGAGATTTCCCTGCGGTACTACTTCTAAGTTGACCCTCCTCATTTCCTCACACAATGGTTCACTGGCTGGCTCCAACTCTAGGTGGTTGCAATGATCCTTGTGGCTAAGAGCATCCGCAACTACATTTGCCTTGCCGGGGTGATAATGCACTTCCAGATCATAATCCTTAATCAACTCAAGCCATCTTCTCTGTCTCATGTTCAATTCTGACTGGGTGAAGATGTACTTGAGGCTCTTGTGGTCGGTGAAGATATTGCAACGATTTCCCATTAGATAATGCCTCCATATCTTGAGGGCATGGACAACAGCAGCTAACTCAAGATCATGGGTAGGATAATTAAGCTCATGGGTTCGAAGTGCCCGTGAAGCATAGGCAATGACTCGGCCTTCTTGCATAAGGACACAGCCGAGACCCGTGCCTGATGCGTCACAGAAGACTTCAAACGGTTTAGAATTATCGGGCTGTACTAACACTGGGGCTGAAGTTAGATGTTGCCTTAGGGTGTGGAAAGCTTTCTCACATGCTTCGCTCCACACGAATTTCACTCCTTTCTTGAGTAACTCGGTCATGGGTTTGGCGATTCTGGAAAAGTCAGGAATGAATCGACGGTAGTATCCCGCCAATCCTAGGAAACTGCGGATTTGATGCACGGACTTGGGTGGTTTCCAATCCATCACCTCTTGAACTTTGCTAGAATCTACGGAGATACCATCGTGGGAAATGGTGTGCCCTAAGAATTTCACACTTTTCAACCAGAATTCGCATTTGGAGAACTTAGCATAAAGCTTGTGGTCTCGCAAACGCTGAAGGACAACTCGGAGATGTTTGGCGTGTTCTTTCTCGCTCTTAGAATAGATGAGAATATCATCGATAAAGACCACGACAAATTTATTGAGCTCTATCATGAACACGGAGTTCATGAGGTACATGAAGTAGGCTGGGGCATTAGTGAGTCCGAAGGACATTACCAAGAACTCGTAAAGACCATAACGAGTGGAAAAAGCAGTTTTAGGAATACCGCAAGGTCGAAGCTTGATTTGGTGGTAGCCAGAACGAAGGTCAATTTTAGAGAAGACTTTGGCACCAGCCAATTGATAAAAAAGAACATCGATTCGGGGAAGTGGGTATTAGTGACTGCATTGAGTGGTCAATAATCTACGCACATTCTCAAGCTACCATCTTTCTTCTTAACAAAGAGGGCAGGGCAACCCCAAGGAGAAGAGCTCGGGCGAATATAACCCTTATCTAACAATTCTTAGAGTTGGGTTTTTAGTTCAGCTAACTCTTTGGGTGGCATGCGATAAGGTCTTTTGGAAATGGGTGCGGTACCGGGCTGGAGTTCGATCACAAACTCGACATCTCTGTCTGGTGGCATACCAGGCAACTCATCAAGAAAGACATCCGGGTACTCGCACACTACTGGAATTTCATCAAGAGGGGAGATAATGGTCACATAGGCACAAGGATGGGTACCGTCCCTGAAAGGTAGGTACAAGGTGGTGTGCCCGACCGTAGGGGAATTGATTTCTACGACCCTATCTGATATATCTAGAATCACCTTATGTTGATTCATCCATTCCATACCCAAGATAACATCCCTTCCAACCAAGTTTATGACGATAAGGTTTGGCGGAATGATTTTACTACCTAAACCCAAACTTACTCCTCGGATTAGGATATTGGAGGTGATTTGGCCTCCGGGAGTAATTATCTTATAAGTGGAAGTGGTATGAGAACCCTTCAAACCCAGTTTGTTTATTAGCCTTTCACTGATGAAACTATGGGTAGCTCCCGAATCGAACAAAATCTTAACAGGAGTGTCGTTGATAGAGAATGTACCCGTGAGCACTGGAGCTCCTTCTGGGACGTCACTCATGGCGGTGAAGTTCAGGTTGCCCTGGCGTACTTGAACCATGGGCCTCTTAGCCGGGGTGGCAGGCTTGTTTCCTGCACCCTGATTCTGCGGGTTGGGCCTGATCTGCCTGGGCTTTGGGCACTCGTTGATGAAATGCCCGGGCTGGCCACAGTTGTAGCATCAACGATCACCAATGTTGCGAGGAGGTGCATTAGGCTTTGGAGCCTGCTGCTGGGCACTGCGGAACTGGAAGTTCCCTGTGGGTTTGCTCTGCGGTGGCCTCATCGTCCAGCATCCAGTTGAAGATTGCTGAGATGGGCCTGGAGCTTCCTTCTTCACAAAGCGAAACTTTTTGCTTGTTCCGCTGCCTGGGGTGAAACCAGACATCCTCTTGTTGTCCCCGTGGGCTTTCTTCATAGCATCTTCTTGGGAGATAGCCTTGTTCACTAGCTCATGGAAGTTCGCGGGCTCGAGCAGGTACAGACGCTCATACAGCTTGCCATCAAGCCCATCATGAAACCTCTCCATCTTCTTGGCATCAGTGTCAACGTGATGCCCACCATATTGGCACAGGCTATTAAACTTCTGAGCATAGCGATACACCGTGTCGGATCCCTGGCGGAGGGACAACGGCTCCCTCATCTTCCTATCCATTAGTCCCTTGGGGATGTGGTGGCTTTTGAAAGCCTGCTTGAACTCATCCCAAGTCACAGCGTGCCCTCGCTGCATTGACTTGAAGTGGTCCCACCACATCAAAGCTTCTCCTCGCAGTTGCAGTGCTGCGAAGTTAGCTTTGTTCTCCTCGGAGCAAGGCAGCACAAAGGCAGAGAATTTTGCCTCGATGGCCTTGATCCAAGCCTCAGCTTCCAGGGGGTCTTCTGCTTTAGCGAAGGTCGGCGGCTTCATAGCGATGAACTGGGCATACGTGGTGACCTGGTTAGGCCCCTCGTGGTTGGCCCCGTGTGGCGGCCCTCGGTTCATCTGCTGGGCGATCTGCTGCTGTGTCTGCAGGATCTGGCGCAGCACCTCAGTTTGGGTGGCCATGAAGGCCTCCGACGGCGTCATGGGCGGGGGTGGCGGTAAGTCACCGCTACCACTTGCTCCGAAACCGTTGGGAGAGTTGCGCGTGGTTCCCACCATCTGAAAAGTGAGCTTTATTAGTGAGTTAACCAAAAGCTTACTCCAAATGATGACAAGCAGGATCATGCACAATCACATCTCATTAGCATTCAACTGATGTGAACAGCAACAATCAAACAATTATGCATAGCCAGCAAGATTCTTAGAATTGTGTTCTTATCGCGGTTAGGAATGCGATCGCCCGAATGTATGGCTCATATTCACCCTCGGACAATTCCTGTCACTTCGGTTACCAACAAGGGTGGTATACGACGAGCGCTTAACCGCTGACAACAAGTGATGCCCCTAGAAATGCTTTGGTTTACCAACGTTTTTAGGGGAAAACAAAATTGACAAGCGTGGTCATTTGCAACGGTTTATCCGAATTTAGTAATCATACGCAAGAAAACTTCAATTTTTGAATGACAAACGAATCCACTTAAAGCACACATGCTTCAGCATTCTTTATTACAATAGGACAGAACAATGTTCACGGACATTACAACTCGAATTCGAACAACATGACATGACCCGATACAAGCAGTTACTTGGCACGAAAACGTGCCGACAAGCCAACTACTCTAAACATCGCAAGACAACTCGATAGAATCGGCATCCTTCGTCTTTCTTAGGGCGGCAATCTAGTTGCCCACTGAATCACCACTGTACGTAGGCGAAGCTGGGGGAGTCGGTAGCGGTGGTCCTGCCTGGCTCATCTGATCCAGACCGGACAAAGCCTGCTGCTCCTCCGGGTGTGCCTGTACTGGGGGCAGTGGCTGCAAGGCCACTATAGACTGCAAAGCTGCCACCTGTACCTCAGCCTCCTGTACCTACTCCTGCATCTCAGCAATGTTCTGCAGTAGTGTCAGCCTCTCAATCTCGTGCGCATCGGCATCCTCCTCTAGTGCGTGGTTCTCCTCCTCCAGATCTACAATCCTCTGTAGGCGGTTGCCTCTCTCAAGCTCTAACTGAAATATCCTAGCACGCAGCCTGTCGTTCTCCTGCTGCACCTGAGTCAGAGTAAAGTTTAGTTGCTGGTGTGCTGCTGAAAGCTGCTCCCAATCGCGCCTGGATGCCTCCAAACGCTGTCCAATAACCGCTGCGGTATTGTAGCGCAGCCCCTGAAGTGTGAAAACCACGTTCAGACAACGAGCTAGCGTCTGAGTAACATCCAACGGCTCTGCTAGCGTCAGTAGCTCCCGTAGGTGGTCCATACGGTCCAACCATGCTGGGTCGTGAGGACTCACAGCAGGAAACAGTCCAAACGGAGAGAGAGCTACCACGGTGGGGTTGTGGTCACAGAAGTCTGTCAACACCCTGAGGGCGGCTGACTCAACGGACTCGTGAGTGATAAATCCCCAGTAGATAAAACTCAAGTCAAACCAATCGGTGTGGTCCGGGTGAGGCAGAACAGTAACGATCATTTGCAGCGGGGAACGCCATAGCGCTCGAACTCCTTCACCTCGTAAGTCGGTGGGGTGAGGTAGCCTGCGGCACTGAGCGCTTCCCACGCAAGGCGCGGAAAACCCTCCCAGTGCAACCCGTTGGTACGGATCGTACCGTCAGCGTCGAACTGGTGGAACACGGGGAAATCCATCTGTACACAAATGTAACTCATGTCAAATCTCAAAGAGAACGACATGTCAAATGGTGAAGTTCCGGCAGCTGCGAATAAAAATTCATAACCAAAAATCCAGAAACCTCAATCTTTCCCAAGTTTTCCCGGTTCAAAATAAATCCCTTAACAATTAACTAAATTTTAAGGTTGAGCATCGAACAAGGAACAAGGTGGATGGTCCTGAACCTGGATGTGCCTAGGAAAGTGTGAACCAACCCAACGAAACTAGGATTGAGACTTGCTATTACAAGATGGCTAGTTGAGGAGCAATTATTTTTAACAATTTGGTTTAATTAACCTAGTACAAGGTCACAACTTTTTCAAAATTTCGGCAGCATGACGGCTGGGTACGAGAGGTACTCTAGTTTACAAAAAGCACACACTAGCATAATCTTCCTTAGAGAACATATGGAATTTCGATTTTTTTGGGTCCATTTTAGTTGTTTCGATTTTTTAACATGCATGCAAGACGTCCTATTCGACCTCACATGGCAATCAAGCCAAAAATCGAAGTTTGTGCCGGTGGCAAGGCTTTTAATCGTCTCTCCCTATAATATCTAGTCGAGAGCTATGCAGTACCTGTTTAACGACTAACGAAGCGCTGTTATGTACCTGCAGAAAACGAACCTTTCGTGCCAGCACGTCACGAAAGCGTCCACATACTTTACCGTTCACTATAGAAATGGTATCCATGCGTTAAGCCGCTGCATGGACAGCGTCCAACCTCGGACACCCTCCGTTTGAATGGAGTGTATCCTTGCCTCGCATGAGCGACATGCGGAATGCACACGTATGAAACACGTGGCGACACACAACTCATAAACAGGCGCGAAGATGGGATCCGTGGAATGGATCACTCCATCAACCCTCGCAATTCCCGTGATGCGGAACAGCACACATATAAAACACGTGGCTCCTAGTTTGGTTGTGCATTAAAGTAAGTCTGACAAAAAGTAATGTGTTGGAAGTTAGCAAAATAGACCATAAGTCAATTAAGCCACCTGAAAGAACCCAAAATTCCCTCTAGGGCCTCTCGGTCTAGTTTATCCTTAGCGGACCAACGTATTTTGGAAAATCAAACAATCTTGGCATATTTTATTCAAAACCCATTGATTAAGTTTATTAATTAATCTCCCGGTGCATATAAGCTCCGATGCCAACGTGACAACCCGCCCAGGAAAATACCGTACTATCGCCTAAGACCGATCCACTTTGGTCATTAAGCGAAAATAAAGTATCATCCTGTCGTTAGTTGCCGGATTAACGCCCGGTAAATCACTTGAAAAGCAACAAGGATCGAATATATGCATTAAAACTCACTCGAAGGCGAGTCCAGAGATACATCCACACTAATATCCAAATTCGTACCCCGAAGGGTTTAATTATTACAAACCATAGTTTTTGCCATGATGAAATAGTTCAGAGTTTTCGAAAGCAGCGGAAATAAACTAACGGAAGCGAAGACACCACGGGAGACCATCCATGGTGCTTTCAGTAGTCGTCCTCCACCCACTCCAGCTCCCAGCCGGGCGGGATCTCTCCGGGCCACACATCACTGAAGGCATTACCTGGATCAACACATTACAGCAAGGCTGAGTATACTAATACTCAGCAAGTCTTACCCGTCGGTGATAACTACTTCACCAAAGCTAGACCATGAAAGGCTTTTTGGCTACTGGGTTGCTTTGCTAAAAAGTAACAAAGAGTAGGTCCTTACTTTCAAGATTTTAGCACAAGTTCTAGTGGGTTTAATCTTTACTACATTAGCCAACTAGTACAAACAAAGTTGTACAATACAATTAATCAAGCATAAAGTTCATCAACTTCCATCATTAGGGATCTCATGACTAGTGGAGTAAGTAGTCTCGGATAACGGTGAGAGGCCGACAATCGATTGATTTAAACCTTGCAAGGTAAACCCAAACACACGGTAGGCTGCCCACCAAGGTACAGCTGTCCCAGGCCGTCCCCAAAAATCCCCGGGTCGGGATGAAAGGCCACAGTCTTTGGTGCAGGCTATCTGGCATGTCCGACCTAGTGCACCCAGAATCACCATACACCACCGGTAGCATGCCGTGAGAGCGAATCCCAAGAGTAGTGACAGTTCCATCCATAGCTGTCTCATTAAGGTACTAGGCTTACCGGTCCCATACCCGACATGTGCTTAGTACTTTCAAAAACTTAACCCACATAACCACTGGACCGGAGCCCAGATCCCATGCTCTTACCACGTGAGCAATCCATTTAGGATATAAAGTGATTCCTATCTAGGAACCTATTCTCGCGAGTGAGGTCATCACCCGACTTGTAACAATCCTATAGCTTAGCAGCTATCGACCTATTGAAGGATCAGATGGCGACTAGAGAGGGGGGAGTGAATAGGAGCCGGTAAAAATTCTTCCCAAAGAACCCGGCCTATGTCCTACTCAAATCCCGGTCACACACAAGCGATGGATCGAATCACGCACCAATCGCCAAGACCACGAGGTTATGGATCAACCTCTAGCCTTAGGAACGATTCCTAGAAGCACACGCGGAAGCACTAGAAAGGGAAAGAAGGAATCGAAACAAACGACCTGCACGGAGCTCTGGCGGACCGTCCGCCCGGCAAGCGGTGCGGACCGTCCGCGATGGACCGCGCGGACCGTCCGACCTCGCTCTCGCGGACCGTCCGCGCCGACGTCGCGGACCGTCCGGCCCTTCCCGCGGACCGTCCGTTAAATCACACGAACGAACCAAAGCCACACACGACCCACGGACCGTCCGCGGGGAGCACGCGGACCGTCCGCCAAGCACCCGCGGACCGTCCGCCCGACACCGCGGACCGTCCGAAACTCCGTCCAACCAAAAACCAAAATCGCGACGGATCGAAACAAAGGACGAGCAAGAACGCGAAGAACACGGGACGAACACGGCCCACGCGGACCGTCCGCGACCCCCCTGCGGAGCGTCCGCGGTGCGGACGAGCGAGAAACAGCCCGACCCCGAAAGTCAACTCCCCCAAATCATCACCGGATTTCCCAAACGGTTGAAGCTATGGAGACAAGGGTTTGGGGACTTGAAAAGCGACACACAAGGATGCTATAGCCCAAAAATCTTGCCTCCTAACTCCCTAAATCACCGGGAATCGCGAATCCTTTGAGCACCACCAAAAGCTAGAGCACCGAACGAAAACTCACGAATCGAAGTGGTTTCCGGCGTTTGAGGGCACAAGATCAAGCACAAAGATGCACAAGACATCTATCCATGTTTCCCTCAAAGAAATCCGGGGAGAAACCCACTCAAATCCGCGGAATCACACCGGAAACAAAGGCACGAAAACAAGCACAAAAAGCCACGAAAAACAACCCCGAATCTTCTATACAAACCAGGAAAGATTCACAAGGTCTAGCATGCCGCCCTAGCATCCATCCCTCTCAACAAATCTCTCATGAAGCTCTCATGCTAGCCTAGAGAAAATAGGAAGAAAAAATAGCTACGAAAATGAGAAAGAGGAGGGAGCAAATGAAACCCTAAGTCGCGGAGAGAGGGAGCCATCAACACACACTCAGGGCTTATATATCAGGTCCCGCCGGAGTGGTAAATGACTCGACTACCCCTAACTACACTACTGGCGATACAACCCACGTAGGGGCATTTTGGTAATGTATGTGGGTCTTGCCATCGGACGGCCACGCCTTTGCCGCACCCCGCGTCCTCCCGACGCAAGCCATGCGATCCCGCCGCGTGTCCTCCGCTTCGAAGCTTCCCGACACGCCGGATCCCGTCTCCGTCGTGTTGGGCCCTCGGACTTGGTTTTGAGGCCCAAACCAAGAAACCGTCCGCCGATGGTTTTGTGGGCAAACCACCAAACCCCGCGTGCCGGTCCGGCCTCCCGCCAAACCACTTGACTTGACCGCCACCGTGCACCGCTCATCCGTCCATGACTTCGTCTTGCTTGTGTCGCCACCATGTGGCCCGCACCCGGTCCCGCCGTCCACCGGGTCCCTCGAACCGAGCCTACTTGTCTCTCCATCTCCCGGAGGCCCCTCAAGGCCGAAGACCTTTCGCGCCCGTTCTTCACCCGCAACAACACGAACTAGGCCGCGGCCTACACCTCGCGCACTAAGCCAAGAGTCGAGTCCAACACCCGTTGTCAATCACTCATCACTAAGGAGCGGTCATCCACCGACCACCGGGACGCTCCTGGTCCTCAATCTCCCCCTTGATGAGTGCATTGACAACACACAACGCGAAATGAAATTCGAGTAAGAAAGAAAAGAAGAAGAAAAAGAAAAACGAAGAAGCTCAACTCATGACCAAAACCGAAGAAAGGCAAAGAAAGGTCACAAGCCAAGCAAAGCACAAAATCCACACCGAAAACAAGAAGAAAGCTCCCCCCGAACAAATGCCTCCTCCCCGAACATGTGGATGCACACTTCCAAATTTCAGCTCACCTTTTTCTGAATTTTCATTAAGCTCACCTTTTCTCCCCCTTGTTGACAATGTATGAATCAAGGTGAAAATGCGAAATGCAAAGCAAAGCATATAAACAACTACATGAGCTTCTCAAATAGGCCAAATCTAGTGTCAAAGGCTAAAAATGAGACAAAGATCACACATATGAATCATAGCATAGACAAAGCATTGCCACAAGTAATATATGAAAATACAAGCATGTGACAAGCAAAATTTTCAGATTTAAGCGGTTTTACCAAAAGAAGGCTCGCTTCACATGTAAAAGCCTATCCATGTCACACTTGAGCCACAAACATGCATACCATTTAAAGATCATACAAGGATATCAAATTCTCGGCAAAAGATCATGGCAAACACCCATAAAGCAAAGCATGTCATGTCAAAGCTCATGAGCCATGTGTCCACTTCGGGAGACTTCTCCACCGGTGAACATCATGCAACATGTTTTGCACCCAAATGTGAAAGATAAGACATTTTAAGCATAGACATGATGGATGGAGCATTTTTCAAGCATTATGCACTTCTTTTCAAGAATAATTCATTTCATGGTACATGAAGTGCCTTTGCGGCAAAAAGAAGCTTATGCTCCCCCATGAATGCAACATAGGCTAAACATTCACAATGATATCCGGCCTTTGGCCCAAATGCAAGAACAGGCATCCAAGCACAATCTAAGCATGAAAAGCACATTTAGACCAAACTCGTGACATGGATACACAACTACACACGAGTGGAGCAAATTTCATCGAAAATTAGTCAAGTTTAGCATTTATTTCAAAAGGGGCTATCTCACCACACATATATCTCAAATATTCCAAGAGCATAGCCTCACATCACCATTTCTCCACACATATAACCAATATCTCACAAATAGCCAAAGAGACTCAAATATGGCATATGAAAGAAGCTCATCATCCTAAAATGCAATATGACACAAATGCAACATGATATATGACAAGATGGCTATCCTACCATGGTTTGTACATCAAGCAAAGCATGTATATACATCAAAGTAAACATGGTATGATACATATGGTACAAAAAGGAAATCCCCCAAGAATCAACTAGAAAGGGCAACAAACCCCAAGTTCCCCCCGCAAGCGCACAAAGGTAGCTTGGTCGAGAGGCTTTGTAAAGATGTCGGCTAGGCGATCTTGGGTAGGGACATGGCTCAAAACGATGGTTCCTTTCTCCACATTGTCCCTCGGGAAATGATACCTCACCTCTATGTGTTTGGTTCCGGAGTGAAGCACTTGGGTTTTTGGCTACGCTTATGGCACCGGTGCTATCACAAAGAAGTGGGATCGCGGTGCACTCCTCACCAAAGTCTCTCAAAGTGTAGGAAATCCACAACAGTGGGAACGAAAGAACTCGCGGCGACAACATACTCCGCCTCGGTGGTAGGCCGAGCTACACTAGGCGCTTGCGGGAAGACCATGAGACCAACGAAGAACCAAGAAACCGACAAGTGCCGAAGTAGACTTCCTCTCAACTCGACAACCAACAAAATCCGCATCGAAAAAACCATGTAGAGAAAGAGTCGAGGAGGAAGAATACCAAAGGCCAAGACCAAGGGCGGATCGTAGGTACCGAAAATCCTCTTGACGGCCCGTCGATGTGATGTCCTCGGCGAAGCTCGAAAACGAGCGCACGGACACACGCCGAACCGTATGTCCGGCCTCGTCGCCGTCAAGTAGAGGAGGGAGCCGATCATGCTCCCGTACTCCCGCCGGTCCACCGGTTCTCCGTCCTCATCCGCATCCAAAGTGGGCGTACTCCCCATGGGAGTCGACATCGGCTTCACATCTTGCATCCGGAACTTCCTCGGCATGTCTTTTGTGTACCTGGTCCGGTGCACAAATGTACCGTCCTTCACTTGCTTGATCTCGCGCCCGAGAAAATACTGCAACTCGCCCATCATGCTCATCTCGAACTCCCTGCTCATCTCATCTTGACCGTGTAGTGCGTTCATTGATGTCTCCAATGATCTTCGACAGGGGATGCACTTCTTGAATCCGCCGGGGAGCCTCACGCCTCGAGACTACCTCCCCCTCAATGTCAGCTTCTCTCGCCTGGTCCTCTTGTTGCACCGTCGTTGTCCATGAAGTAGACGGTCCATGCTCCAAAGTGGTCGTAGGGGAAGTAGTGGGTACATGCTCAGCTTCAGGCGCATGGTTCTCCCCATCATCATCTCCGGCTTCATCTTTCTCCTCTTCAAAGAGGTCCTCGGCCATCTCTTCATCACCCGCACATTCAAAGCCAAGAGAGGTACATGGCATTGTCTCGTCGAAGGTCACCTCGCAAGTTTCCATGATTTTGTTAGTCTCAAGGTTAAGCACCCTATAGGCTCTAGAAAGGTTAGCATATCCAAAGAAAATACCATCACTAGATCTAGCCTCAAACTTGTCGAGTTTTCCCTTTTTCAAAATAAAGCACTTGCGGCCAAAAACTCGGAAATGACTCACTTTGGGTGCCCGACCATGCATAAGCTCATAACGAGTCTTCTTCTTGAAAGCTCTCAATAAAATCCGATTGGAAACATGACAAGCTGTATTGACGACCTCGGCCCAAAACCTCCTAGGAGTCCCGTGCTCATCGAGCATCGTCCTAGCCATCTCACAAAGAGTCCGATTTTTCCTTTCCACGACTCCATTTTGAGGGGGCACATAAGGGGTCGAATACGATGTTCAAGACCTAGATCATGACAAAAAGCATCAAAACGAGAGTTCTTGAACTCGAGCCATTATCCCCGCGGATAGCTCGAATAGCATTCCCATGCCTCTCGTTTTTCAACCTCACGATCGGATCTCGAACAAAACCAAAAGTCTCACTCTTATCCTCCAAGAAGAACACCCGGGCATAGCGAGAGTAATCGTCCACCACAACAAGGACATACCACTTCCCACCCACCGAGCGAACTCGAGCCGGCCCAACAAGATCCATATGCAACGGCTACGTCGGACGCTCGGTCATGACATCGGTCGGGGGTGGATGGGGAGTGGCTACCATCTTACCATGCCTACAAGGAGCACAAACCAAATCCTTCTCAAACTTCAACTTCGGCAATCCTCGGACCGAGGTCAAGACCACTCAAGCGGGAAACCAAATCAAAGCTCAAGTGTCCCAACCGCCTATGCCATTTCCACAAATCGAGAAGAAGGACCGGCCATCAAACGGCGAGCGGGACCCAAAGAACGAGAGAAATCGGCCACGAAAATCGACCCTCGGGGATGATCATACGGACAAGATCACCTCGAGAATCAAGTAAACGAGACTCGCCGGACTTGAAACGCACCTCAAAACCTTCATCAAGCAACCGAGAAACCGAAAGCAAATTAAAACCCAAAGACTTCACAAGAGCCACTCTCTTCAACGTTACCTTGTCACTCACATGCACAACACCCTCCCGAAAGCACCCTACCTCGTCCATTGTCCCCAAATGTAATGTACATCTTTTCCTTCAACGGGGTGAGGGTGGAGAACCACTTCTTATCTCCGGTCATGTGTCGAGAACACCCGGAGTCGATCAACCAAATGTTCTCCAAGCCTCCCGCTGCGCAGTCGAAACAAGAACGAGAATGAGCTAGCGACTCGACACTCGGGGTTAGCACGAGAGAAAGTTAAACCGGTGTCGAGCCATCCGCTCAAAAGAGGGGGTTAGCAAACATCACTCCCTTGCCACCGAACTTCCCATGTCCCATGGGAGGAGTACGAGCACCACGAGGGGGAAAACGTGGTCCGTAGTTCCTCTGGAACCCAAAGCTGCGATCATCTCCCCTAAACCCGTACTGAGGACGAGTAGGAGGACGTCCAGCAAAACCACCACGAGCCCGACCAAACCTCTCACCAGCACGCACACCATCATCTCTCCTGACAAACCTCTCACCACCACCTCTCTGTGGGAACCTGCCAACACTCCTCACACTTCCCACACCCCGTGGAAGTGGCCCTCTAGGCTCAGGAATACCGCGAGACTGGCGATACCGTCCTGGTTTGCTTGCTCCCTAGCAAGCCTCTCATCCCTCTTCCTCTTGTAGCAAAACTCTGCAAGATGCCTCTCCTTGCCACAATACTCACACTCGAAGGGGATGGGTTTTGGTCTTGGCTCGGCTTCTCTCTAGGCTTCTCACCCTTCTCACCCACAAACTTTACTTGGTTTCGGAAATCATTTGTCTTAGGTGGGAATTTGGGTGGATCTTGAGTTGTGTCAAGCTTGTTGCAAAGGTGGTTGGGTTTTGGTGTGAAAGAGTTCTTGGGTGCTTTTGGGAGTGGGACTTGGATCTCTCCGATCACCTCAAACCCGGGTTAGACTCCACACACTTCTCGTACACACTCTCCCCACTTCGTTCTCTCCCACTTTCTCACCCAACTTCTCAAACCCCAAACCACGACCATCGGCTCTCTTGAACTCCTCAATCATGATTTTCAATTGAGGTTCTGCCCCGCCGACAACCAACCCAACACCTTCCTCAAATAGTCATTCTCCTCATAGATGACATCCAAACGGGAAGTAAGTTCAAGATTTCGCAAAGTGACTTCATCACGCTAGAACATGCATTTGCAACAGGGAGATTTCAAAGATGCTTCCAAAGAACTAATGGTAGAACGAGCATCGACAAGCTTAGCATGCATAGTAGGACATGATTTGCAAGCACCAAGCAAAGTAGGTCTAGCCTTAAGCTCATCATGTTCATTCCTAAGAGCATCTAGTTGAGTCAAAAGAGAAGCATTCTTCTCATTAAGCGAGTTTGATCTCATTCAACCAAGCATCACATTCAACACATTCAACATCATCAGGAGAAGTAGGAGCAAGTTTCAAAGAGTCATTCTCAAGTTTTAATTCAAGCAATTTTGACTCTAAATCTCCTACTTTCTCACTAGCATTCTCAAGCTGAGCCCTAAGATCTTTCCTCATCTTTTTGGCATCTCTCAGCACACTATCACGGTTATCAAGCAAACCATTCAACCTAGCAATCTCAGCAAGCAAAGAGTCGGGATCACGGTTTACCTCATCCTCCGAGTCGGAGTCGCTGTCCTCCTTCACACTCTTCTTATTGCTCGAGCTATGGGCCATGCCACAAAAGCCCTCGAGCGCCACACAGCTCAGCCCGCTGAGGTTCCGCTTGCACTCTTCTTGCCCTTGCGCCTTCCGGCGTCTTCATCTTCGCCGCTTGAGCTTGATCGCTCCTCGCTTGAGCTTGAGTCGACGTCGCTCGCACCGGCCACCATTGCTCTTGCCTTGTTCTTCTTGTAGGTGCTCTTGCTCGGTCGCCGCTTGTTCTTGTCCTTGCTCTTGGACTTGTTGAAGTGCTTGCCCTTGGAGGAGTACTTGTCTTCACGCCTCGGGTGCGTCTTGTGCTCGTTCATCTTGTACTTGTTCTCCTCCGCTTCCGGCACTCGGCGATGAAGTGGCCACGCTTGCCACACTTGTAGCACGTCCCCGAGCTCCGCCTTGCGTTCCTCCGACTCTCGTGTAGTCGTTCAAACCTTCTTGAGAGCAAGGCCGGCTCCTCCTCGCCCAACACATCAAACTCCTCATCTGGAATGGACATAAGAGAGGACAAAGAAAACTGTCGACAGGAAGGGTTAGATTTGCCCTTTGATCCTCCCATAAGAGCAAGACTATGGTCAGTCGAGCCCTCATGCTTGGATAGCATCTTCCTGTCAACCTCAGCCGACTTGAGCTTAGAAAAGAGGTCATCCAACTCAATAGTCAAATAATTCCCAGACTCCTTGATGGCCTCAACCTTAGCACCCCAAACATTTGGATCCAAGACATGCAAGAGCTTCAAAGCCTGATCATGCTCGGAGTACGGAAAATCCTCAACGTTAGCCTTCATGTTGTTCACGATAGCGATGAACCTCTGAAACATCGCATCAATGTCCTCACCGGAAGTGGAGTGAAATTCTCATATTGCATCCGGTAAGAGACAAAGAGGCGAGCCTTCACATGGTTATCACCACCGTGAGCAACCAACAACTTATCCCAAATTTGCCAAGCAAGATCCAAATGGCGAACACGATCAAACTCGGATCACACAAGCTCCGCACAAGTGATCAACGGCTTTTGCATTAGCCTCATACTTGGCCTTGGCATCGGCATCGGTCACCATAAGAGTATGGATGTTGACCGGAATAGCATATGTCTTGTCAAGCACAATAAACTCCAACAGCTTTCCTCGAAGAAAAATCCTCATACGAGCCGCCCACTTGTGGTAACCCTTGCCATCGAAGTGCGGCGGACCGCCCCGCTCAACGTACGCCATCTTAGGATTCGAGACTTGTCAAAGTCGCAAAGAATCCGGCACCAAGCTTTGATACCAATTGAAGGATCAGATGGCGACTAGAGAGGGGGGAGTGAATAGGAGCCGGTAAAAATTCTTCCCAAAGAACCCGGCCTATGTCCTACTCAAATCCCGGTCACACACAAGCGATGGATCGAATCACGCACCAATCGCCAAGACCACGAGGTTATGGATCAACCTCTAGCCTTAGGAACGATTCCTAGAAGCACACGCGGAAGCACTAGAAAGGGAAAGAAGGAATCGAAACAAACAAGACCGCACGGCCTCTGGCGGACCGTCCGGCCCGGCGCGCGGACCGTCCGCGATGGACCGCGCGGACCGTCCGACCTGCTCTCGCGGACCGTCCGCGCCGACGTCGCGGACCGTCCGGCCCTTCCCGCGGACCGTCCGTTAAATCACACGTAACGAACCAAAGCCACACACGACCCACGGACCGTCCGCGGGGAGCACGCGGACCGTCCGCCAAGCACCCGCGGACCGTCCGCCCGACACCGCGGACCGTCCGAAACTCCGTCCAACCAAAAACCAAAATCGCGACGGATCGAAACAAAGGACGAGCAAGAACGCGAAGAACACGGGACGAACACGGCCCACGCGGACCGTCCGCGACCCCCCGCGGGACCGTCCGCCGGGTGCGGACGAGCGAGAAACGGCCCCGACCCCGAAAGTCAACTCCCCCAAATCATCACCGGATTTCCCAAACGGTTGAAGCTATGGAGACAAGGGTTTGGGGACTTGAAAAGCGACACACAAGGATGCTATAGCCCAAAAATCTTGCCTCCTAACTCCCTAAATCACCGGGAATCGCGAATCCTTTGAGCACCACCAAAAGCTAGAGCACCGAACGAAAACTCACGAATCGAAGTGGTTTCCGGCGTTTGAGGGCACAAGATCAAGCACAAAGATGCACAAGACATCTATCCATGTTTCCCTCAAAGAAATCCGGGGAGAAACCCACTCAAATCCGCGGAATCACACCGGAAACAAAGGCACGAAAACAAGCACAAAAAGCCACGAAAAACAACCCCGAATCTTCTATACAAACCAGGAAAGATTCACAAGGTCTAGCATGCCGCCCTAGCATCCATCCCTCTCAACAAATCTCTCATGAAGCTCTCATGCTAGCCTAGAGAAAATAGGAAGAAAAAAAGCTACGAAAATGAGAAAGAGGAGGGAGCAAATGAAACCCTAAGTCGCGGAGAGAGGGAGCCATCAACACACACTCCAGGCTTATATATCAGGTCCCGCCGGAGTGGTAAATGACTCGACTACCCCTAACTACACTACTGGCGATACAACCCACGTAGGGGCATTTTGGTAATGTTTGTGGGTCTTGCCATCGGACGGCCACGCCTTTGCCGCACCCCGCGTCCTCCCGACGCAAGCCATGCGATCCCGCCGCGTGTCCTCCGCTTCGAAGCTTCCCGACACGCCGGATCCCGTCTCCGTCGTGTTGGGCCCTCGGACTTGGTTTTGAGGCCCAAACCAAGAAACCGTCCGCCGATGGTTTTGTGGGCAAACCACCAAACCCCGCGTGCCCTGGTCCGGCCTCCCGCCAAACCACTTGACTTGACCGCCACCGTGCACCGCTCATCCGTCCATGACTTCGTCTTGCTTGTGTCGCCACCATGTGGCCCGCACCCGGTCCCCGCCGTCCACCGGTCCCTCGAACCGAGCCTACTTGTCTCTCCATCTCCCGGAGGCCCCTCAAGGCCGAAGACCTTTCGCGCCCGTTCTTCACCCGCAACAACACGAACTAGGCCGCGGCCTACACTCGCGCACTAAGCCAAGAGTCGGTCCAACACCCGTTGTCAATCACTCATCACTAAGGAGCGGTCATCCACCGACCACCGGGACGCTCTCCGGTCCTCACCTATCATACTAGTAAGGACAAGGTACCTATGGATCATGCATCTAGGGTTTCATTCAACTCCTGAACGTAAATGCACAATCATTCATAGATAATTGAATAAAGAATTTGAAAACTGGGTTAGATGCACCGGAGCTTACCTTCGTCAGCTAAGTTAGCCTGGGCACCCTCGGTGTCGAGTACTTCCACGTACTGCAGCGACGCTTCCGCTCCTCCTTCCTCGGTTTCCGGGACAAGGGAGTAATCTCCGTCCGGAAGATCTACACGGAATGCAATGCAATTTAGGTGATGTGATAGTTTGTTGTCTTATCCAACTCTGGGTTGGTCATATTCACCTTAACAAGCATCTAGATAGTGTTTCTCTTTTAGGAAGGTTGCTGGTGTACATGGGTTATTCTTTTATTGAACATTTGAATAAAGGTTTTTATTATACTTGTCATTTCATGTGAGAGCTTTAATTCCTTTTACCTTCACAAGCAAAGGTATACCTAATATCTTTATCCATGAATTAATGTCCCATCAGCCATGATAATTAATTATCTTTTAATTATATTAAATAATACCTTCAAAAAATAAAAAGAATTGAATAGGGGTTTTCCTTTATTTATTTTCCCTTTAATATTAAAAGGGGCTTTCAAGCTTTTATTAAGAAATTAAATTACCAAAAATTACAGGAGTGTTTCTTATGCATATTAGCACCTATCCTGGTCCATTGGACCCACATGTAAGTGTTGGATGCTAGGAAATTAAATATTATGGAAAATAACAAAGGCTAGCTAGTGATTCCATTTAAATGCATATAAAAATAAATAAGCATCAAATCGACCCAAACTTTCTTATGCATGCCTCTCTGGTCCTAAACAAGCCTAGAGAACCAGCCCATTCACCTAGAGGCTCTACTGCTCTTGCCTTATCCATTTGCAAAGGAAAACATGCATAAATCAAGAATAATTATTTCTGTTAAGCCAAAAATTATGATTAATTCACAAGATGTGCATTTTGACATTACAAGACAGTGTGCACAAGTTGAGCTCAAAAACGTAAATATATTTAGCAAGAAAAATGATCTAGGCAGTTCTTGCAGGAATGGAAAAACAATTTATTCAACAAGATCTACTGCATAACTTTGTGCAATTTTTGGCACAGCAACTGGTCATGACCTAACACACAACATATCCAAAATTGGAATACAGAGGAGTTATGGATTTCAAGCTACGCCAGATCTAGGTTTTTCTCATTTGAATTTTTCATGCTAAAACTATTTAGAATCTAGCTACGAGCAAATAACAAAAGTGATGGGATTTATCTTCCTGAACCCAACAAAATTGGTTTGGGATTTTTCTGATTTTTCTACGAATTTCTAGGGATTTTACAAAGCGCTGGACTGAACTGCAACAAAAGTTAGATAAGGATCTTTACAACAAAGCCCTGTAATTTACGCGATGCACCCTAGAACTATTGAAATCAATGCAATCGGGTCCCTGGACGGCCGGGCGGCGCGGGCACGGCCGATCGCTGGCGAGCCGCCGGCTCCGCCGCCATGCAAGCGGCTCAGGGGGGCCACGGGGCTCACCTAGGATCGGTAGGGGACGGAAGTGGAGGCAGTGGGTTGGCTGGCGGCGAGGTTCAACGGTGGCCGGCGGCGGTGGCCGCGGTGGCTTGGTGAAGGGCGGCGGGAAGGGGCAATGCGAGGCAGCAAGCGGGCGCTAGAGCTTCACGAGGACCTAGGGAATCTACCGGAGCAACTGGCCGGTGACGAGCATGGGCAGGGGGGCTAGCACCGGGCGGCGGCGGCCATGGCGGCGGGCGGTATGGCTGGCGCGCGAAGGAGGGACAAGAGGGCTTTTATAGGCTGCTCAGCGCGTCTAGGGTGACGAAGGGGTGATGGGGAAGATGCTCGCCGTGCTACGGCGGCTCGGGGCTCGCGCGTACGGCGGCGGCACCGCCGACGGACCGCCGGTCCGCGGCGTGCGCGCGCGCACGGCGGCGCCGACCTCGGGCGCCCTCGGGCGGGTGCGCGTTGGGGCGCGGGGTCTCGGGACCCGGGGCGTGCCTCGGGCGGTGTGGCCTTGGGCGAGCGGCGGCGCGTACGCCGGGGCCGCCGGCACGCGGCCGGCGGCGCGCGCGCGCGCGCCGGGCGCGCGACGTCGCGGCGAGCGGCGCTCTGGGTTTGAATGTTTTGCTGGGGCTGAGTTTGACTCGATTTTTCTCTGAATTTTTGTATAGAAGTCGAACAAGTGGTAAACACCAAAGTTGTAGATCTAGCTACTTACAATCTTTTCTACAAAAGCCATATAGGGTTTTTCTGCCCAGATTGAAAGTTATTTGAATGCCAACTTTGAATGTCAGCAGGGTATTCCAAACAGTGAATTCTGTCTTGCAGTTGATTTTTCAAGTTTTCATCTCAAAATTGGAAATGCCAATCTACATGAAAGTTGTGTCCCTCATCAAGATCTACAACTTTCATAAAGGTAGAATTTTAAGTGTTTAGGGAAATTTTGGAGAACGCGGCAAAAGTTCCGGCAGACACTTGGGGACACTAGAGTGGCAAGGGGGTTTGACCATCCTTGGACCATGGGTTGGCCCCACAAGTGTGTTTACTAGTCAATTAGGGTCACTAGGGTGGGTTAGTGGGTTTATCGAGGTGAGGGCCCAGGTTAACTATGGTTTGACCACTGTTGACCATTTGACCGGTGATTAAGGCTAATTAAAAACCTGGGGCGTCACATTAAGCCCCCTAGAGCCAGCTAGTAGACAACCTAAAGTTAATGCTATTGTGTATTCATATTTTATTTCCAGAAAATTATTTTACCTTTGAAAAATCCTAGTAAATCCATTTTGGCTCTGAAAAATACAAAACCGCTTCCAGAAACTCTCTAAAATCTTAAACTCCGTGTTAGGCTAGTTTTTGCTCTCTCTTGTCTCTTAATTGCCATTCTTTTGGAGTTATTTTCATTAGGGTCGTTGTTTATTTTTCTTTTACGTGTTAGTAGGAGAAGTTGGAACCGGGGAGCTGATCCTGGAGTACGACTACACCGACGACTTCATTGCGGAGGACTAGCAGACCCTAGGTTCACGCCCGACTGACTTTGAGAACCTATTGGACATTGCAATATAGATTGCTAACGCTTTACTTTATATGCATGTTGATGAACCTTGCACTGCCTACTTTAGTTATACTGTCCTTGATTGCCCTACTACTATATATGTTTATAAGCATTTATAAGAATGTATATACGCTGAGTTTCGCGATGCATGTGTTTGGGATGGGCATAGTGGTTCCTGGCGTGAGTGGGATAAAACCGGCAGGAGAAGACGTTTTTGGGTACCTTGGCGGGGGTGAGCTCGAAACAACCGATCTGGGATCGGGGATAGGGGTGCACTCCTCAGTGTATCCCTACTTTGACAGTTTTCGGAGCCTAGGTGTTGGGGTTTTACTTGCGCTTGGAGGATATGAGCTCGCCCCGGTCTGAAACCGAGTGGATCAACTTGTTGATAGGACTTTCGTACACACCACCTCACCGAGCGTGGGGTTAGGGCCGAGTTGAGCTCAACAAGTGCAGAACCATACCTGCCAGGAGGATAGCGGGGTATCACTGGGGGAGCGGTGGAGGTGAGACCACCCTCTCAGAGTGAAGGACCGATACGGTGAACCAGAGAGGGGGGGAGTGAATGGGAGCCGATAGAAATTCTTCTCGAAGGAGATGGAAACTCCAACAAGATGAACACGGCTTCCAACACACGTCTCCGACTCACTACCCAAGTTGGTCAAGCCCACGTAGCCACTGGAGTGCCACTGGACCTAGGAACCAACACACAACCTTCCAACCCGAGAACGCAGCAGAACACCAAACCTCGAGTTCACTGACCAACACCGGTCAGACCGGTGAGCACCATCAGTCAGACCGGTCCCTGCTGGTGAGAGTTGATGACTTCCACTAAGTGGCTTCACACCCGTCAGGCCGGTGCAACACACCAGTCAGACCGGTCCAAGCCTGAAAGCCCCCCAAATCACGAAACAGGCCTACCGACCTTCAAACTGACCCAAACTCGAAACAGCTGCAACACAGGACAACAGTGAACACACCCAGACGTTCACCCGAGCAAAAACCCACCAAGGGTTGCACCGGTCAGACCGGTCAAAAGCACCGGTCAGACCGGTGTAGCCTGGGCAGCTCGGGATGAACAGCACCCGCGGGTCAACTCCCCCAAATCCAAACTTTGATCTCCCGAATCGCTCCACAGACTTGAACAAGACTTTGGGGATAGTAGGAACACCTCATGAGGAGTCCATAGCCAAGTTTAATCCCACCAAAACTTATCCAAAAAGGAGGAATCGAAGAAATCCCGCCAAGAACACCTCTAACCCTAGAACTCGGAAAACCCCAAAATCGAGCCCCTTTACTCACGAATTTGGGAGGGGAATCACAGCCCAAAGAACCACGAAGAGTTCCCACAAATTTCCCCCATCAAATCCCCAAGAGAAAGGTCCTGAAAACCACCCAAGAAAAACACCAAGAAAGGGCTCCGAAAATCACCACCAAGAACAACCGGGAACAACACAACAAGGCCTTGAGGAACCACGCCGAATCATCTATACATGCCACAAAGGTTCATACAAGGTCTAGCTTGCCGCCCGATCATCCAACCCTCTGACAAGATGTCACCATGAAGCTCTCAAGCTAGTCCTATGGAAATCCTAAGAAAATAGGAAGGGAAAATAGGAAAGCAAATGAACTAGGGTTCCCAGAGATTGGTTGCCATCCTCTCACCTCATGGGTTATATGGAGGCAAGCCCCTCTAGGGCGGTTTTGGAAGTCTTCAAACTTTCTCCATCAGACGGATACCCGACGATCGCAACCTGCTTAGCCTCGACGCAAGCCTTGCGATCCCGATGCGTGTCCTCCGCTTCGAAGATTCCGGACTGCGTCGTCGCACACCGGTCAAACCGGTGCTCCTCACCGGTCAGACCGGTACCCACCGGTCAGACCCACCGGTCAGATCGGTCTGGCACTGCTGTAGCACCGTCTTCGTTTCTTCGGTCTTGGCTTTGTGGATCAACCAAGGAACCCAGTGGTTTTCTGGTGAACCACCGGAAACCCCGCGAACTCGGTGTAGCCTCCGCCAATCTCCACTCATGACTCGGCTCCCACATAGTCCCGGCTCGACCTTAGTTTTCAGGCTCAACCAAGAAACTGTCCACAACTTCATCTTGCTGTTCATGCCACCATGCGGCTCGCACTTGACCCCGCTGGCCACCTGGTCCCTCGAACGAAGCCTACTTGTCTTCTCTACACTTGGAGGCCTCACCGACGATGACCTTTCGCGCTTGTTCTTCACCTGCACCAACACCAGTCAAGCCGCAACCTGCACCTGCAATACTTAGCCAAGAATCAGTCCACACAACGTTGTCAATCACTCATCACACAAGGAAGCGACCATCCACCGATCCTCGAACCACACATGGTCCTCAATCTCCCCCTTGATGAGTGCACTGACAACACCCACACGAAAGTAACAAGAGAGAAAAGAAAAGGAAAAGAAACGAACAAAAAAGAAACTCCAACAAGCGATCAAAAGCCAAACAAAGGCAAAGAGCAAGATCACTTGAAGAAGACAAGTCTCGGACCCCTTAGGCAAGGGCAACCGCTCGACACATCCGAGACAAAACAAAACTCAAGCAAAAAGTGCAAACCACCAAACCAAAGCTCGAACAACCACAAAGAGCTCCCCCTGCACACATGCAAGCTTCCCCTGAACCAATGCAACTCCGCCTGGACGAATGCATGCAAACCACTTGAAAATAGGGCAGCTGCAACAACTTCAGCTCACACCGGTCAGATCGGTCACCGCCACCGGTCCGACCGGTGCCCAACATGTGCACAGGACCAGCACTCTGACCGGTCAGACCGGTGCACACCAGAGCCCAGAAATGGCTCGAAACCACCTGAAAACCTTCTAAATGCATCCAGCAAGCCATTTCAAGCTCAAACTTCTCCCCCTTGTTGGCAATGCATGAATCAAGCAAAAAATGCAAAACTTTCAACCTAGAGCTTCTCAAATAGACAAAATTCAACAAAAGATGCTACACATGTCCAAATGAGCAAGTTATTAGATACTCTATAGCTTCGTATTGACATCAACTACAAGATCACCAAGTTTCACAACCATTGGATGAAGCTAAGATGGATTTGGGCAATTTTGCAAAAAATTTGCCTCTCATGAGCAAAGTCCTAAACATGATCAAAACATATAAAAATGGCAAAGCCACACAAACTTCATGCTAGGACAGCCATTCTAATCATAAGACCATCACAAACACCCACAAGCACCTCATGTCATGTCAAAACCACCGAGCCATGTACCTACTTCTATTGATGAGACTTCTCATTGGTAGGCATCATGTAACGGTTTAGCACCCAAAGCAAATTAAATTCAGCACATATGACATGGGAGCACATTTTCCAAGAATTTTACATTACTTTTTCAGATTCATAATTAGTACATGAAATATCTTTGCGACAAAAAGGAACTTATGCCCCTCCACAAGATAAAGCAAGAGGGATAAACATTCATGATGGCAAATGAGCCTTTGGCCCCATATGATCAATAAACTAGCTATCCAATCCACAAATTAAGCATAGCCAAGCCACTGAAACATGTCAAGATCATATAAAGGCATTCACACATGAGAGAGCATATATGTGACATTTTCAAAAACATAGCCATCAACCATGGATTATTCATCAAGATCATCAAGAGCTAAGCCAAACTAACCATAGCATACCAAACAAGCTCACAAAGACATAAGTAGCATTCCATGGTGAACAATGTATATAGGAGAAGCTTTTCCTATTCAATGCATATGATACAAAATGCATGCAATCTAAGATACAAGGATGCCTATACATCATGTTACATATGCCATGCCAAATGCAAGAAATGCACAAAGGAAAGCTACATGCACCCAACTCAAGAAATCAAACACGCACCAAGTTCCCCTCGCAAACGAGTGAACGTTGCTTGATCTAGGGGTTTGGTGAAAATATCAGCTAGTTGGTCATGTGTGGGTACATGGATCAAAGCTATCTTTCCTTTCTCTACGTTGTCTCTCAGAAAATGATACCTCACTTGTATAGTTGTATGTGCTTGGTTTTGGAATGGAGCACTGGGTTCTTTGCAATGCTTATGGCACTGGTGCTATCACATTGAAGTGGGAGATGGGTATACTCCTCACCAAAGTCACTCATGGTGTATGAAATCCAAAGGAGCTGAGAGTAGCAACTAGCAGCGGCAACGTACTCGGCCTCGGTAGTGGATTGAGCAACACTCGACTATTTGCGGGAAGACCAAGACACCAAAGAAGAACCCAAAAACTGGCAAGTACCAGAAGTGGACTTCCTATCCAACCGACACCCGGCAAAATCCGCGTCTGAAAAACCATGAAGCGCCAAAGAAGAGGACGCGGAGTACCAAAGGCCGAAGTCGGGAGTGTGACGCAAGTACCTAAAAATTCTCTTCACTGCTTGCCGATGCGAAGTCCTCGGAGACGCTTGAAAACGAGCGCACAGACACACTGAGAACTGTATGTCCGGCCTCGTCGCCGTCAAGTAGAGGAGTGACCCGATCATGCTCCGTACTCCTTCGTTCCACGTGTTCACCTTCCTTGTCCGCATCAAGAGCCGTAGTCGTACTCATCGGCGTCGTCATAGCCTTGGAGTCCTCCATCTTGAACTTCCGCACAATGTCCTTGGTGTACTTAGCCCGGTGCACAAATGTTCCTTCCTTTGATTGTTTGATTTGTAGCCCGAGGAAGAACCGCAACTCGCCCATCATGCTCATCTCAAATTCCCTCGCTCATATCATCCGCAAACCTTGCAACAAGACGGATAGACGAGCCACCAAAGACAATATCATCCACGTACACCCGCACAATCGGGATATCTCCGCCCCGCTCGCCTCGCAAAAACAAGGTCCGATCGACCTTCCCCATCTCAAAACCTCTCTCAAACAAGAACCCCCTCAACCTACCATACCAAGCTCTAGGCGCCTGCTTCAACCCATACAGCGCCTTCCTCAACTTGTACACCCGGTGGGGGTACTTCTCACTCTCAAACCCCGGAGGCTGCCTCACAAACACTTCTTCCTCCAACACACCATTCAGGAAAGCACTCTTCACATCCATTTGGTGCAACTTGAACCCTTTAGCCACGGAAAAGGCTAGAAGGATCCTAATCGCCTCCAAACGGGCTACGAGAGCAAAGGTCTCCTCGTAGTCGATCCCCTCCTTTTGACTGAACCCCTGAGCAACAAGCCTCAACTTGTTCCTCACAACTTCACCTTTCTCTCCCTCTTTGTTTTTCCACACCCACTTTGTACCAATCGGCTTACACCCTGGAGGAGGGTCAACCAACTCCCACACTTGATTCCTCTCAAAGTTCTCCAACTCCTCATGCATCGAATTAACCCAATTGTGATCAGATAGTGCGTGTCCAATGTCTTTGGGCTCAAAAGTAGCAACAAATGCAGCATGAGCGAAATGAGAATTGTTTCGAACCCTCGACCGTGTAGTGCGTTCATTCATGTCGCCGATGATCCTCGAAGCTGGGTGATCCACTTGTACTCGCCGGGGAGGTTCTCACCTCGATGCTACCTCCCCCTCAACATCAGCTTCTCCTCGTTCTTGATTTGTCGTCGTAGGTGTAGGAGAGGGTCCGTCCATCACCGTAGTCGAAATAGTGGGTACATGTTCAGTCGGGGGCACCACACCGCCATCCTCATCATCTGCATGTTCATGCTCCTCCTCCTGAAAGATCTCCTCACCAAGCTCATCATCACCTGCACACTCAAAGACAAGCTGACTACGTGGCTCTGTCTCGTCGAAGGTTACCTCGCAAGTCTCCACGATTTGGTTAGTTTCAAGATTGAGCACACGATATGCTCTAGAGTCAGATGCATAACCAAAGAAAATGCCATCAACAGACCTAGCCTCAAACTTATCCAACTTCCTGCCTTTCTTCAGAATGAAACACTTGCAACCAAAGACATGGAAGTGACTCACCATGGGTGTGCGACCATGCATCAACTCATAGCATGTCTTCTTCTTATGCACTCTGAGGTATATCCTGTTCGACACATAACACGCAGTATTCACCGCCTCAGCCCAATACCTCCTCGGAGTCCTATGCTCATCAAGCATCGTCTGAGCCATCTCGCACAAGGTCATGTTCTTCCTTTCCACAACACCATTCTGGGGAGGCGTATACGGACTCGAAAACTGGTGCTCAAGACCCAAGTCATGGCAAAAGGTTTCAAAATGAGAGTTTCTGAATTCCGAGCCATTATCACTGCGGATAGCTCGTATGGCATCTCCGTGCCTCTCGTTCCTCAACCTCAAGACTAGATCTCGAACAAAACCAAACATCTCCCCCTTATCCTCGAGAAAGAACACCCACGCATACCGAGAGTAGTCATC
Organism: Cenchrus americanus; assembly: GCA_947561735.1. Classification (NCBI taxonomy): domain Eukaryota; kingdom Viridiplantae; phylum Streptophyta; class Magnoliopsida; order Poales; family Poaceae; genus Cenchrus; species Cenchrus americanus. The sequence goes on along the minus strand of OX387245.1, from coordinate 101,722,289 downwards.
CACCACAACAAGGACATACCACTTCCCACCCGCAGATCGCACACGAGCTGGGCCAACAAGGTCCATATGGAGTAGCTCGCATGGACGCTCAGTCATCACATCGGTGAGAGGCGGGTGAGAAGAGGCTACCATCTTGGCATGCCTACACGCGCACAAACCAACTCTTTCTCGTGCCTCAACCGTGGCAATCCTCGGACCAAATTGAGTTTACTCAAGCGAGACAAAAGGTCAAAGCTCAAGTGACCCAACTTCCTATGCCACTTCCACAACTCACTCGAAGAACCAGCCAAGAAACAACGCTCCACACCCGAAGACTGAGAAAAATCAGCACGAAACACCTGACCCTCGGGAACGACCATACAGACAAGGTCCCCTCGAGAGTCCAAAATCCGAGAACCACCTGGCCGAAACAACACCTCAAAGCCCTCATCCAACAACTGGGACACAGAAAGCAAATTGTACCCCAGCGATTGAACAGGAGCAACACGCCTCACAGTGATCTTGTCACTCACTTTGATCTCACCTTCTGAAAGCACACGCCCACGCCCATTGTCCCTAAAGGTGATGTACCTCTTCGTCACCACCGGGACGAGACTTGAGAACCACCCCCTGTCTCCGGTCATATGCCTCGAGCAACCGGAGTCAATCAACCAAATGTTCTTCAAGTCTCCCACCTGAATTTCAAAAACGAGCACGTGAGTGAACAAACGACTCAGCACTGGGGTTAGTACCAAAAGAGTAGAACCAGTGCCGAGCCATTTGCTCGAAAGTGGGGTTAGCACCAACCAAAGCATCTCTCCTACCAAAGCTACCTCCACGAACACCACCACGGTAACCACCCTGAGGGAACCACCCCTCTCTGCCTGGAGGAGGACCAAAACCATGAAAGAGAACCCGTGGACCGTCCCTCCTCTCCTTCTCAAAGCTACGACTCCTCCCATCCCCGTAGTGAGCTCGAGGGGGAGAACGCCTAGCAACCTGACCACCTGCAAACTCTCCAGCCCAACCACTAGAACCACGACCTCCAGAAACAACCCTCGCACCTGTACGAGCATGAAACCCAAAACGCTGCTTGTCCAGGCCTGCACCGGTCTGACCGGTGCTCCACACCGGTCTGACCGGTGTGACCTGGGCAGCAGCGCCTCCAACAGCCCGCTCTCCCCAAGCTCGAACTGTCCTTACACTCGCCTTGGCCCTGGGCATCTGCACATGAGGCTCAAGTACACCATCAGAAAGGTGTTACTTGTCCTTGTTAGCCCACTCCTTTGCCATTCTCTCCTCTCGCTTCCTCTTGAAGCAAAACTCATCCTTATGGCCATCTCTCCCACAGTAGCCACAATGGAACCTCACAAGCTTAGGCTTAGGCTTGGGATGTGGCTGCTCACTAGGTTTCTCTCCACTCAACTCCTCCACCGGTTTCCCCTCACTAGCCTTCTCACTTTCTTTCCCAAAGAACACTTTCCCCGAAGTGCTCACAAACTTGATAGGCTTTTGTAGATCATTTGTGGGTGTAGGGAACACGGGTGGAGCTGGGGTTGTGTCTAGTCAGCTCCTAAGATGGTTAGGTTTTGGGGGGAAATCATTTTTGTGGTGGGTTTTTGGTGGCTCTGGGATATTCTCTCCACTTCCCTCACCAACCTTGTTTGCCCCAAGTACCTCACCATCCTGCCTCTTAAACGCCTCGATCATCATCCTCAACTGAGGCTCATGACCAGACAACCAACCCATCAACTTCCTGAGCTCATCATTCTCATCCTGCAAACGATCAACATAATGTGCAAGTTCTAGATTTTTCAAAGCATGCATTTCACAGGTAGAGCATGATGTAGGCATGGGTTCCTTCAACTTAGCCTCAAGAGAACTAGTGTAAGCATGCATCTCATCAATCTTAGCATGCAAAACAGGGCAAGAGGTGCAAGCACCTAGTAAAGCAGGTCTAGACTTAAGCTCAGCCACTACAACCCTAAGCACATCTAGTTCCTCACACTTGGAGGCATGCTTCTCCTTGAATAAAGCAAAATCAGCAAGAAAGATGGAGCAATCAGCACAATGAACCTCATCCGAAACAACAGGGCTAGCCTTAAGGGAATCAATCTCAAGCTTGCTATCAAGCACCTGTGTCTCTAGCTCAGCCACTCTAGTCCTAGCATCCTCGAGTGAAGCCCTAAGCTATTTTCTCATTTTCTTGGCCTCTCTAAGCATGCCATCACGGTTATCAAGCAAAGAGCCAAGCCTCTCATTCTCCTGGCGCAAGAAGGGAAGTTCATCACGCACCTTGTCGTCGGAATCGGAGTTCGAGTCGCTCTGTGTGCTCTTCTTGTTGCCGGAGCTCAGCACCATGGTACAGAAGCCGTCTCTCGCGAAGCAGCTCAGCCCGCTTAGGTTCTTGGACGACTTCTTGTTCTTGCGATGATCACCTTCATCTTCACTGCTGCTCGAGCTCGAGGTGGAGTACACGGAACTGGAGTCGACGTCGCTCGCTCCAACCATCGCTCGGGCCTTGCCTCGGCTCTCCTTCTTCCTCGATCGTCACTCGTCCTTGTACTTGTTCTTGTGCTTTCTCTTGTGGTCGCGCCTCGAACGGTACTTGTCGTCCATCCTCGGCTTGTGCTTGTAGCCGTCCTTGTTCTCGGCCTTCTCCGGGCAGTTGGCGACGAAGTGTCCCGGCTTGCCGCACTGGAAGCATGTTCTCGTGTTCCTCCTCATGTTCACGCGGTTCTCGTGCAGCCTCTCGAACCGCCTCGTCAAGAGCGCCAGCTCGTCCTCTCCAAGCTCGTCAAACTCCTCATCTGGCATAGACATCAAAAAGGAGAAAGAGAACATCCTGGTGGATGGGTTAGAGTTAGCCTTTCCTTTGGAACCACCAACAAGGGCAAGACTATGGGAATCAGTTGGTCCCTCGAGCTTGGCAGTCATGCCCCTATCCACCTCAGCCGACTTGAGCTTCGAGAACAGCTCGTTCAACGTCAGAGTGTCATACTTCTCTGACTCCACAATGGCCTTGAACTTTCCGCCCCAAATCGTACGATCTAAAGAGTGTAAGAGCTTGACTGCTCTATCATGATTATCGTACGGGAGCACGTCCACATTGGCCCTCATGTTGTTCACAACCACCGTGAACCTTTGAAACAAGGCATCGATGGACTCACCGGGGAGATGAGTGAAGTTCTCGTACTCTCTCCGGTAGGTCGCATACATCCGTGCCTGAACCTGGGCATTCCCAACATGAGCCTCCTTCAGCACCGACCAAATTCTACAAGCCAAGTTCTCGGTATGCACCCGATCGAACTCAGGCTGACACAAAGCATGAAACAAGTAGTCGACCGCCTTATTGTTGGCGTCGAAACTTTCCCTCGATCCTGGAGCGAGGAAGTCCATCGGCTGGACATAGCTTGTGTCCACCGTGACATCCCAAAGGAGCTGACCCTTTCCACGGAGGAACGCACCCATCCGCTTGCTCCACATCTGGTAGTTCTTGCCATCGAAGTGTGGAGGACCCGAACCCCGTTCCTGGTACGCCCTCCTTGGATCTTAGACTAGTTAGAGTCAATAAAGACCCGAACCGGCTCTGATACCACTTGAAGGACCGATATGGCGAACCAGAGAGGGGGGGAGTGAATGGGAACCAATAAAAATTCTTTTCGAAGAAGATAGAAACTCCAACAAGATGAACAAGGCTTCCAACACACGTCTCCGACTCACTACCCAAGTTGGCCAAGCCCACGTAGCCACTGGAGTGCCACTGGACCTAGGAACCAACACACAACCTTCCGACTCGAGAATGCAGCGGAACACCAAACCTCGAGTCTACAGACCCACACCGGTCAGACCGGTGAGCACCACCGGTCAGACCGGTCCCTGCTGGTGAAACTGAGCAACTTTCACTAAGTGGCTCTACACCGGTCAGACCGGTGAGACACACCGGTCAGACCGATCGCAGCCTGAAAGCCCCCAAGGCACCAAACAGGCCAACCGACCACCAAACTGATCCAAACTCGAAACAGCAGCACCACAGAACAACAGCGAACACACCAAGATGATCACCCGAGCAAAATCCTACCAAGGGTTGCACCGGTCAGACCGGTTAAGAGCACCGGTCAGACCGGTGTAGCCTGGGCAGCTCGGGATGAACAGCACCCGCGGGTCAACTCCCCCAAATCCAAACCTCGATCTCCCGAATCGCTCCACGGACTTGAACAAGACTTTGGGGATATTAGGAACACCTCATGGGGAGTCCATAGCCAAGTTTAATCCCACCAAAACTCGTCCAAAAAGGAGGAATCAAGGAAATCCCGCCAAGAGCACTTCCAACCCAAGAACTCAAGAAACCCCAAAATCGAGCACCTTTACTCACGGATTTGGGAGGGGAATCACAGCCCCAAGAACCACGAAGGGTTCCCACAAATTTCCCCCATCAAATCCCCAAGAGAAAGGTCTCGAAAACAACCCAAAGAAATCACTAAGAGAGGGCTCCGAAAATCATCACCAAGAACAACCGGGGAAAACACATCCAAACCTTGAGGAACCACGCCGAATCATCTATACATGAAACAAAGGTTCATACAAGGTCTAGCAAGCTACCCGATCATCCATCCCTCTCAACAAGATCTCTCCATGAAGCTCTCTTGCTAGTCCTATGGAAAACCTAAGGAAAATAGGAAAGGAAAATAGGAAAACAAATGAGCTAGGGTTCCAAGAGTTGGCTGCCATCCTCTCACCTCTTGGGTTATATGGAGGCAACCGAAAGTCTAAAATGCCCTTTCCTAATAACTAGGGATACAAGCCCCTCAAGGGAGGATTTGGAAGTCTTCATGTCTTCACCATCGGACGGATGCCCGGCGACCGCACCCTGCGTAGCCTCGACGCAAGCCATGTGATCCCAACGCGTGTCCTCCGCTTCGAAGTCTCTGGACTGCGTCGTCACACACCGGTCAGGCTGGTGCTCCCCATCGGTCAGACCGGTACCCATCGGTCGGGACCGGTCGAACCAACCGGTCGGGCCGGGTGCGCATTCTCTGCGGCACCGTCTTCGGTTCTTCGGTCTTGGCTTTGTGGATCAACCAAGGAACCCGGTGGTTTTACGGTGAACCACGGAAACCCCGCGAACTCGGTGTAGCCTCCGCCAATCTCCACTCATGACTCGGCTCCCACGTAGTCCCGGCTCGACCTTGGTTTTGAGGCTCAACCAAGAAACCGTCCATGACTTCATCTTCTTGTTCATGCCACCATGCGGCCCGCACTTGACCCCGGCGGCCACCGGGTCCCTCGAACGAAGCCTCCTTGTCTTCTCCACACTGGAGGCCTCACGCAAGCGACGACCTTTCGCGCTTGTTCTTCACCTGCACCAACACCAGTCAAGCCGCAACCTGCACCTGCAGTACTTAGCCAAGAATCAGTCCACACAACGTTGTCAATCACTCATCACACAAGGAAGCGACCATCCACCGGTCCTCGAACCACACATGGTCCTCAGTGGAGATGGGGCCCTAGATGACCAAGAGGTTCCGAGTTGTGCTGAGAGCTTTGGGGTTGGGAACTTGATGGTGAGGACCATGTGCGGTTCGAGGACCGGTGGATGGTCGCTTCCTGGTGCGATGAGTGATTAACAACATTGTGTGGACTTACTCTTGGCTAAGTATTGCAGGTGCAGGTTGCGGCTTGACTGGTGTTGGTGCAGGTGAAGAACAAGCGCGAAAGGTCGTCGCCAGTGAGGCCTCCAGGTGTGGAGAAGACAAATAGGCTTGGTTCGAGGGACCCGGTGGCCAGCGGAGTCAAGTGCGAGCCGCATGATGGCAAGAACAGCGGGACGAAGTCGTGGACGGTTTTTTGGTTGAGCCTCAAAACCAAGGTCGAGCTGGGACTACGTGGGAGCCGAGTCATGAGTGGCTTGGTAGAGGCTACACCGAGTTTGCGGGGTTTGCAGTGGTTCACCGGAAAACCACTAGGTTACTCGGTTGAGCCACAAAACCGAGGCCGAAGACTCGACGAGGAGGTGTGGCCACCCAGGCTGGTTCAACTGCCCAGGAGGGGCGGTCAGACCGCCTGGGACGGTCTAACCACCCAGGGGGCGGTCTGACCGCCCGGGTCGCTGCCGCTGAGAAGCTTCGAAGCGGAGGACACACGTTGGGATCTCAAGTCTTGCGTCGAGGCTAAGCAAGGTTGCAGTCGCTGGGCATCCGTCCGATGGAGAAAATCTGAAGACTTCCAAATTTGCCCTTGAGGGGCTTGCATCCCTAGTTATTAAGTAAGGGTAGTTTGGTCTTTTGGGTGCCTCCATATATACTCCTGAGGGGATGGGTGGCAGCCAACTCTTGGAACCCTAGCTCATGTATTTTTCCATTTTCGTTCTCATTTTCCTCTAGTTATTCCTAGGACTAGCTTGAGTGCTTCATGTGAGATCTAGAGAGAGGGATGGATGTATGGGTGGCAAGATAGACCTTGTACGAACCTTCATGGTATGTATAGATGGTTCGGCGTGGTTCCTCAAGGTTGTGTGGTGCTTTTCCCGTCCTTCTTTGTGGTGATTTTCGGAGCTCTTTGTTGTGAATATCTTGGCGGAGTTTTGAGGATGATTTCTTGGGGTTTTTGTTGGGTGTCACGTATGAGGACTTTGTGCCTCTTTGGCTGGTGACTTTGCCCTCAAATCTCCCTTGAACCGGACTCGATTTGGTGGTTTTTCGAGTTGTTTGAGTTCTTGCCCTAGAGAGCCGAAATCTTTGATTCCTCTTGATTGTGAGCGATTCGGGTCGATTATTTTGAGGGAGAGGTTGCCCAGGAGGTAACCCAACTATTCCCGAAGTTTCGCGGCAATCCGTGGAGTGATTCGGGAGATTAGGCGATGGGAAGTTGAGGGTTGACCCGCGGGTAGGTTTTTCTGGAAGGGGCGGTCTAACCGCCTAGAGCCTTCTAGGTGAAGCTTTTGATTTTGCCAGATTTTCCTCTGTGAGTTTGTTCGCCTTGATCAGAGGAGCGTTCAGGTGAAATCTCGGGTCGTTTTCGTGTTGTTTTCTAGGAGTTCTTGCTCGGAGTTTCTTGCTGGGTACAGGAGGTTAGACCGCCCCTGGTAGCCGGTCTAACCAGCCCTAGGCCCTTGGGTGAAGTTTTGGTTTTCACCAAGATTTCCTGATAGCATTTTAGTCTTGATCAGAGATTTCTGCTGATGAAACCGTGAGGCGTTTTGTTGCTCGGAAGAGGCTTTTCGGAGGTTCCCTTGGTCACCAGGTGGAGGCGGTCTAACCGCCGCCCATACCCGGTCAGACCGCCCCCTCCAGTCTGCTGGCTCTCGTGTTGTTTCCGCTGTCGTGAGCGTGTAGGAGTCGAGGTTGATGGTAGTGTTTGTTCCTAGGACCAGTGGCACTCCAGTGGCTACGTGGTTTTGACAAACGGAAGGTAGAAGTGCAGAGCATGTGATTTTGGGTGTCCGGTCGAGCTAGTTCATCTTGTTGGAGTTTGGATCTCCTTCGAGAAGAATTTTTATCGGCTCCCATTCACTCCCCCCCTCTCTGGTCGCCTAATCGGTCCTTCAATTGGTATCAGAGTCGGTTCAGGTCTTTATTGACTCTAGCCAGTCTAAGATCCAAAGATGGCATACTAGGAATGGGGTTAGGGTCCTCCACACTTCGATGGGAAGAACTACCAGATGTGGAGTAAGCGGATGGCAGCGTTCATCCGCGGAAAGCGCCAGATCCTTTGGGATATCACGGTGGACACAGGTTATGTCCAGCCGATGAACTTCCTTGCTCCAGGATCGAGGGACATGTTCAACGCCAACAACAAGGCGGTCGACTACTTGTCTTGTGCTTTGTGTCAGCCTGACTTCGATCGGGTGCACACCGAGCACTTGACTTGTAGAATTTGGCCGGTGTTGAAGGAAGCTCATGTTGGGAATGCCTAGATTCAGGCTCGGATGTATGCGACTTACCGGAGAGAGTACGAGAACTTCACTCATCTCCCGGGTGAGTCCATCGATGCCTTGTTTCAGAGGTTTACTGTGGTGGTGAACAACATGAGGGCCAATGTGGACGTGCTCCCGTACGATGATCATGATAGAGCCGTAAAGCTCTTACACTCGTTGGATCGTACAGTTTAGGGTGGAAAGTTCGAGGCCATAGTTGAGTCTGAGAAGTATGATACCCTGACCGAGAATGAGCTGTTCTCGAAGCTCAAGTCGGCTGAGGTGGATCGGGGCATGACAGCCAAGATTGAGGGCCCGACTGATTCCCATAGTCTTGCCCTCATTGGTGGTTCGAAAGGAAAGGCTAACGCTAACCCATCCACCAGGATGTTCTCCTTGTCCTATTTGATGTCTATGCCAGATGAGGAGTTCAACGTGCTTGGAGAGGATGAGCTGGCACTGCTGACGAGGCGGTTCGAGAGGCTGCACGAGAACCGAGTGAACATGAGGAGGAACACGAGAACATGTTTCCAGTGCGGCAAGCCGGGACACTTCATCGCTGACTGCCCGAAGAAGGTCGAGAACAGGGACAACTACAAGCACAAGTCGAAGACGGATGGCAAGTACCGGTCGAGGCGCAACCACAAGAGCAAGAACAAGGGCAAGCACAAGAACAAGTGATGACCGAGGAAGAAGGAGAGCCGAGGCAAGGCACGAGCGATGGTTGGAGCGAGCGACGTCGACTCTAGTTCCGCGTACTCCACCTCGAGCTCAAGCAGCAGTGAAGATGAAGGTGATCGTCGCAAGGACAAGAAGTCATCTAGGAACCTGAGCGGGTTGAGCTGCTTCGCTAGAGACGGCTTCTGTACCATGGCGCTGAGCTCCGTCAGCAAGAAGAGCACCCAGAGTGACTCGGACTCCGACTCCGATGACAAGGTGCATGATGAACTTCCCTTCTTGCGTCAGAAGAATGAACGGCTTGGCTTGTTGCTTGATAATCGTGATGACATGCATAGAGAGGCTAAGAAAATGAGGAAAGAACTTAGGGCTTCGCTTGAGGATGCTAGGACTAGAGTGGCTGAGTTAGAAACACAGAACTTGGATGCTAAGCTTGAAATTGACTCTCTTAATGCTTCACCTGTTGTTTCTGATGAAGTTGAATGTGATGATTGTCCTATTTTCCTTGCTAATCTTGCTATGTTTAAGGAAAAGCATGCCTCCAAGTGTGAGGAACTAGATATGCTTAGGGTTGAAGTGGCTGAGCTTAAGTCTAGACCTGCTTTGCTAGGTGCTTGCACTTCTTGCCCTGTTTTGCATGAAAAAATTGATGAGATGCATGCTTACACTGTTTCTCTTGAGGCTAAGTTGAAAGAACCAATTCTTACATCTTGCTCTACCTGTGAATTGCATGCTTTGAAGAATCTGGAACTTGCACATTATGTTGATCGTTTGCTGGATGAGAATGATGAGTTGAGAAAGTTGATGGGTTTGTTGTCTAGTCATGAGCCTCAGTTGAGGATAATGATCGAGACATACAAGAGGCAGGATGGTGAGGGACTTGGGGCAAACAAGGTTGGTGAGGGAAGTGAAGAGAATATCCCAGAGCCACCAAAAACCCACCACAAAGATGCTTTCCCTCCTAAACCGAACCATCTTAGGAACCGACTAGACACAACCCCAGCTCCACCCGTGTTTCCTCCACAAACAAATGATTTCCAAAAGCCTATCAAGTTCGTGAGCACTTTGGGGAAAGTGTTCTTTGGGAAAGAGAGTGAGAAGACAAGTGGGGAGGAACCGGTTGAGAAACCTGGTGAGGAAAAACCGATTGAGAAGCCAAATGGAGAGAAACCAAGTGAGCAGTCCCATCCTAAGCCCATAAAGTTTCATTGTGGCTATTGTGGGAAAGATGGTCACAAGGATGAGTTTTGCTTCAAGAGGAATCGTGAGGAGAGGATGGCAAAGGAGTGGGCGAACAAGGATAGGTACAACCCTTCCCATGGTGTACCTAAGCCTCGTATGCCACTGCCCAGGGGTAAAGCTGTTGTGAGGAGCATTCCGGCATGGGGAGATGCGAGTTCCTCAGCCGAGGGGTTTTTCTGGAGAGGGCGGTCAGACCGGCCTGGCTAGGATGTCAGACCGACCCTGCCCAGAGGGGGGCGGTTAGACCGGCCTAGCTAGGCGGTCAAACCGGCCCCCCAGAATTCTGGGCGGAGAGGTTTTCGAGGTGGTGAGTCGAGTGGTTTCAGTTCTGGAGGTCGTGGTGTTGGTGGTTGGTGTGGAGAGTCTGCAGGTGGTCAGTTTGCTAGGCGTTCTCCCCCTCATGCTCAATACGGGGATGGGAGGAGTCGTATCTTTGAGATGGAGAGGAGGGACGGTCCACGGTCTTCCTTTCGTGTTTTAGTCCTCCTCTAGTTAGAGAGGGATGGTTCCCTCATAGTGGTTACTGTGGTTGTGTTCGTGGAGGTATCTTTGGCAGGAGAGATGTTTTGGATCGTGCTAACCCCACTTTTAAGCAAATGGCTCAGCACTGGTTCTACTCTTTTGGTACTAACCCCAGTGCTGAGTCGTTTGTTCGCTCACGTGCTTGTTTTTGAATTCTAGGTGGGAGACTTGAAGAACATTTGGTTGATTGACTCCGGTTGTTCGAGGCATATGACCGGAGATAAGGGGTGGTTCTCAAGTCTCGTCCCGGTGGTGACAAAGAGGTACATCACCTTTGGGGACAATGGGAGAGGGCGTGTGCTATCAGAAGGTGAGATTAAGGTAAGTGACAAGATCTCTCTCAGGCATGTTGCTCTTGTTCAATCGCTTTGATACAATTTGCTTTCTGTGTCCCAGCTATTGGATGATGGCTTTGAGGTGTTGTTTCGGCCTAGTGGTTCTCGGATTTTGGATTCTCAAGGGGACCTTGTCTGTATGGTCGTTGTTGGAGTTCACCGGGCGTTCCGACGCCGGTGAACCTTGGACTGCGCACACAAAAACACTGGATGAACTCAAGTTTTTTGGTGCTGCAAAAGCGGCAGCATTTTCTGTTGAATTGCATCTGTTTAAAAAGAAACAAGCAACTAACTATGGTAGCTACTCTGCCGGAACGTGCGGCACGCACGCCACGACTTGGCCGTGCCATCCCACAACCCACGTACAGCAGCACGAAGCCCTGAAGACTAGGACGCGCTCCGCGTACGGCGATAGATCACGAACACATGTTCCTGGAACAGTGTTGACACGCTAATAAGCAAAGAAGACTTAATGTATGTACAGGACTCAATCAACAGGTTAAAACCCCAACAGTTCTCCCCCTAAGCCTTGAGTGAGTCGATGTTGAAGACGCTGATAGTGAACGCAGCTCCTGGAAGCGCACACGCCCGAGCGCCTTGGTGAGCATGTCACCCAGCTGCTTCTCCATCGAGATGTGCTTGATGATGATGCAGTTCCTCTCGACACACTCCCTAATGTAGTGGTACCTCGTGTCGATATGCTTAGAACGGTCGTGAAACACCGTGTTTGTCGTATGGACCTCCCTGGGCCCACTACCTCGGTGGGTACCAGGACCGACTACACGGTGGGCCCCTGGGACTACCCGGCTTGCGCTACACGGCACCTGATGGCGTGGAGCACAAGGACTACGAAGGAGAAGTACTCGGTTAGGAAGTTGTACATGTCCCGCACTGTATGGAAGACTCCTAGACGTACTCGACTAGTACTCTCTCCCTACTCCGACTTGTAACCCTGCCTCCCGGACTATATAAGGCGAGGCAGGGACCTCTCTCTAGCATCCAATCTCATCTCACGGCGTACAATTACACCATCGTGTAATCGTACCCAATCAATCTAGAGCTACGCAGCATATAGGACGTAGGGCATTACGCACCTCGCGGCCCGAACCTGTCTAAATTGTGTGCCACGTGTCTCTTCCTTCGAGTTACCGATCTCGGCGAGGCCACATTCATCTACTTCGGGTACTCCCCTTAGTAGGTTGCCGGTCTAAAACACCGACAGGGTTCTTGCTCAGTGAAATGTCCGACATGTTGTCAACCTACAGTTCTGGAGGTTCAACTCCAGCACTAACGAAATTGCCCAGGAGACGGGCGAGCCATACACCTTGACAGGCACATGATGCTGCAACAATTTACTCCACTTCACAAAAAGATAGAGCCACTACCTTTTTCTTGGATGATTGCCAGGTGATGGGATTGTCACCGAGGAAGAAGATGATGCCACTGGTACTCTTGCATTGGTCTACGTCGCCAGCCAGGTCGGCGTCGTTGTATCCAGTCAGCTTCAAAGCTTCTCCCCGGGTGTAGTGAAGGCCAAGGCCGCACGTTCCAGCAACGTACCGGAGTACTCGCTTCAGCGCGGAAAGGTGGTCTTCATGAGGAGCCTCCATGAACCTGCTGAGGAACCCCATCGAGTAGGTGAGGTCCGGCCTTGTGTGGATCAAGTACCGGAGTCCTCCAATGATCTTCCTGTACTCTATGGCATTAACAGCAGGGGTGCTGCTCTCCTTGCTCAGCTTCAGTTTGGGCTCCATGGGTGCTGCGGTGGAGTTGTAGTCCTGCATCCCGCAGCGCTCGAGTAGCTTGTTGGTGTAGGCGGCTTGACTGAGCGTGATCCTGGCAGGCCCCTGGCTGACCTCAATGTTGAGGTAGTAGGACAGGAGCGCGAGATCGCTCATCTTGAAGACGTTTTGCATCTCCTGCTTGAACTCCAAGATGTCGTCGTTGTAGAAGCCAGTGATCACCAGGTCGTCGACGTACACGCCAACAATGAGGTGAGATGACTTCGTGGTGCGTGTGTACACACCGTGCTCCGAGCTGCTGTAACACCCTAAAATTCCATCACTAAATTAATGTAAGCAACATGGTGTTTAGATTTTATTTTCTAAGGATTAATTAAATTATCAAATAAATTTGGCCTTTAAAATATTTAAATATCATTTTAATAATTTAGAAGCAATAAGTGCTTGTGCATCATGATTTGAATGCATGAGTTTTGGCTGTGGTGTGGTTTTAAAAGTCTTAAAATACTTGTGAAAATTCTTAAAAATAATTGTGAAATAGTTTGTGAAAAATTGTGTAAAGGTTTGAATTTAAAATATGTTTGAAAAGTTGTTAAAAATGGTTTGTGAAAAGCTTTTAAAATAGTTGGAGAAATTTGTGTTAAAATTTGAATTTGAAAAGATGTAAAAGATTTGATTTAAAAAGGTTTGGAAAAGATTTGAAATGGATTTGAAAAAAAAGAAGAAAAAAAAACAAACCCAACCCACCATCTCACCCCGCGGCCCATCCCCGCTTTCGGCCCACAACGGCCCACCAGCGCCCCGCCTCTTCTCCTCTCTCTCTCCCTCTCGCCGACAGGTGGGGCCCACCTGTCGGGCTTGTCTTCCACCTCCAGCTCCCCCTCCCCTTCCACCGGCCGCGCCGCCAACGGCCTCCCCCGCCGCATCCCGGCCGCCCCGCGCCCGTCCGCCTCCACCACTCAGCAGTAAATGGTGTCGGCCCCTCAACCACCGCTGCCCCGGACCCTTCCCCTTCCCCTTCTGCCGCCATCGCACCAATATAAAAGCCTTTCAAGCAATTTTCATGTTCAGCAGCCCACCCTCCAGCTCCCCCTCCCCTTCCCGAGATTCCAGAATTTACAAATATACCCTTCCACCTATATAAAAGCGTTTCAAGCAAGTCCTGGTTTTTATGTTTTGAACCCTGAACTCCTTAGTTTTCATGTTCAGCAGCCCACCCTTGACCTTTTACATGTTAGACCTCCTAGTTTCACACATAATTATGTTAGGTCCCTGAAATCTTGCAGAAAACCCCCTAAACTTCCAGACATTCACAAATTAGTCCCTGAATCTTGTTTTAGCCATATCTTTTCCGTCCTAGCTCCGTTTTAAGCGTTCTTGGTGTCCGCGCGACCGTCTTTTCAAGCCCGTCAGCTTTAGAACCTTGTTTTGGCCGCATCTTTTGCGTTGTAGCTCCGATTCCACCGTTTCAAGTTGCGTTAGGATCATATCAACTCAAAGTACGCGTTAGGAGCAATGATGTACATGTTCTTTGCTTTATATTTCATTTACATATTAAATATGATTAAATCCTATTACACATGCTTTTCTAATTAAAATCTAATTAGAAGTTTAACACGTGTTTTCATAAGAAAGTTAATATGATTAATATTAAATAAACATTTCTTTTAATTAAAAGTTAATTAGATGTATACCTCGATTTTTATAATCAAATTTAATTTGATTAATGATTATGCAATTTGCTTTCTACTAAAATGTAACATAGGCTATATCTCGGGTTTTCTTAATTAAATGTTAATTTGATTAAAAGAATATAAATGTGTTTTTAAATTATAATTTGATTTGAATAACTCGAAATATAATGATAAGCGCCTAGATGCTTTTACATGCTTCATTTAAAATTAAATGTTTAATTTGCATAAATCATACTTGAATATTTATAAGTAAAATTGGACTAGGCCTACATCGTATTTTAAATACAAATATAACTTGTTTAATTATAAATAGGGTATTTCTCTGAAAAAACCTATACACATGATTTTACTTAATTAAAAGATAACAAACGAAGAGCTAGCTCTTGTTTGTGATCATCCGAATCTCCCGATAGTGTCGAGTGTTCCTTGTGTTCGCTTTCCTAGACCCAAACCCTGTTTTCCCTTTAAGCTTTTCATGCTTGGTGTATTGTTTTGTTTATTGAATGTATTCTTGTGTGCTCGTAGACATCGTGCCAGTTTCAAGCGAGCGGCCAGTTGAAGTAGATCAAGAGCAAGTGTCTGAAGAAGAAGAACCTTAGTGTTTAAGCAAGGAAGGCAAGTGGTCTTCTCCCCCTGCATGATTCTATTTTATCCTATGTAATTGCATGACAACTAAGTTTATATTTATTATGTTATTGCATTAAATTGATGGGAACACCCTTTTTAAGGACTTACCTAGACTTTTATCCACAATCCTTGGATCAACCCTGTTTAATAAATGTTTTTGGGTAGAATATGCTAGTTGCTCAACTTGGGTTGGATGAAAATGGTTTTCGAAGATAAATGCTTATATGTTTTATGACGATGATGCTTTTGGTAATACAAGATCATATGATTTAATCGGAACATGGAGAACCACCTAAGAAAACATGCGCAACCACAGTGTTACATGGCTCTGACCTTAGCCAATTAATTAGGTGTGCGATTGATCTGATGGCCCTTTTCCGAAAGGAGCAGAGGGGGATCCGGGTTGCAGGGGTATAGCCCGGTCCTTTTGGGGTAGCGAGCCTTTGCTAAGGTGCGACCACTAGGGAGGGTTATGGTCCGCCCGATCCGTAACTATGTGGGTCGTTAGTCTTTTGTATACCTTTGTAAAGGCTTCGTAGCGTCCCTATGCAATCACACCTCGGAAGTGTGGTATGATGCCCGATCGCATCGCATGGTTGGGTTCAAAGTTCTTCGGAACTTTTACGCGAGCTGTGGGTAAAGTGTGCAAACCTCTGCAGAGTGTAAAACTGATCGATCAGCCGTGCTCACGGTCATGAGCGGCTTGGACCTTCACATGATTAATGAACTTGAAGATGAGATTAAATCGTGGTTCGATGAGCTTTGGGTTGTTTTGCTTAAAAGTTTTTCTTAAGTGGGTTGGTATATACTTACATCTAGTAACTAGGCGTTCTTTAAATAAAAGTTTGACCAACATTAAAATGCTAACCGCTGCAAAACCATAGCCTATCCTTGATAGCCTTGCATATTTCCCCCACTTGTTGAGTACCAACCATAATTGTACTCAGCCTTGCTTACCGCTGTTCAGAAGAGACCAATGGTGAAGAGTTCTACTGCGACCTTGAGGAGTTTTGAGGCATGCGTCTCCCCCAGTCAAGTGCCTGTGGAAGCGGAAGACGAAGAGTCGTCGTGTAGTTATCGTTTTCCGATGTTAAAGACCTTCGTGTCTTCCGAATGAGTGTAGTAAGTTGTTAAACCCCTTGTTACGTTTTTACTGTCTATGATATTACACTCATTTCGTCTATCATATGTGTGGAACTAGATCCTGGCACACATATGAATGCATCTGGTTTCCCTCCGGAAATCGGGTGTGACAGAGTGGTATCAGAGCAGTGTTGACTGTAGGAACGCAGCCTTAGCTAGAAATTGTCAAAAATTAAGGATTCATGTTCTAGAAAGCCATGTCATCCTTCAAAATTATCTTATTTACGCATAAAAATCTAATTTATCCATTGTTCTTTGACAAAACCCATCAATTGTTTTTGATCTATACTGAGTTCTGTTCTTGTTCTGTCAGCTGGATCTACCACCAGTGTTTCCTAGTATAAGTTCTTAGATGGACTACCCTCTTATCAACTTCGATAGAATCGTTCCTGTGAGGACGTGTGATGTAAATGCTTGATTGTTTGAACTCATGTTTGATTTGGAGTTTTGATTGTGTGAGTTGTATTGTGGAGTGATGGCCACAAATGCAACAAGAAATAAATTGTTAGGTTAATAGAGATAGTTTGGGTTCCAATCTAGGTTATCCTTATCTGCCATTCAAGTTGGTTGAAGGATGTCAGAAGATCAAAGCCTAAACATCAACAACCATAAATCTACAAGCATATACAGACATCAACGTATGAAAGAAGTTTCTTTCACTCCTGTTGTTCTCCTCTCTACCACAGTGTGATTACAATCACAACAAGAAAAGATGGATATGATATCAATAATTTTACCTTACTCTTCAATTTGTTTCCAACCTCTTCTGAGCTTATCTTTATAACACAACCGGATGGTGAGTCCCAATGGAAATCATGAATATAAAGACAACAAACGAAACATCGATATTCCATCTACAACCTCAGCAATTGAACGCAGAATGCTAGAGAATATGGCAACACAAACTCAAACTCTGCAAGCAATGACTCAAACCATGGTTAACATCCATCAGTATATTATAGAGCAAGCATCAAATCCTAAGTGCCCCAATCTTGTTTTGGGTAATAACCTTCAGATTCCATCTGTCCCACTGTCATTAGACAAAGAAAATCCATCAGTCATGCAAGCTCAAAGTCTTACAAGGACAAAAGCAGACCAACACATCATCCCCTCATAACATAGAAATAACCAAAACTGGAGTTCCCACCGGACCAGTAAAGAAGCAAGTTGTAGAAGCATGGAACCATCAAAATAATAAGAGAAGTCATGGAGCACAAGAATTGCGGACGAATGAACGACATGAACATATGAAGATTACAGGAACATGTCAATGTTGTGAGCATTATGGTCGTTCATGTCTCCAAAAAGAAGCCAGCCTAATGACAGATGAGGCTAGACAATGTTACCATTTGGATATCAATAAGAAGATGAAGTTATGTATCCAAAATCCAGTCTTAGAAAAAAAATGTTGCTCAAGCTGTAGATAGTAATCAGATTATCAACCTTGAGGATTGGAGTATAACTTTCAATGAATTTCAGCCTGACGGAATCAAACAACTCAAGGAGCATGCAAGTGAAGAAAGCCAAGACAAAAGTATTAAAAGATTGTGTTTCAAATGTGGTGAAGAAGGCCACTATGTTAATAATTGTCCAGCAAAGCGTAAGAGGATTTTACTTAGTCACGATGGATTATATTGCCTCAAGCGTGGAGAAAATGGACATCTTGCTAGTTGGTGTGCAAACGAGGATGGTAATCAACCCTAGGATCGAAGTCTCAATACCCTTACTTCTAGTCAAACATGCAATCGCCAGGATACTAAAGCAAGAAAAGCATGTTTCTATTGTAACAAAGAGGGACATTTCATAAGTTAGTGCCCCAAGAAGCTTTTGGATCAAAAGAAGAAAAAAAAGATTTGAAGAGTGATTCCAAATAGTCAAAAAATGGAGTTAATCCAACTCCATTCAAATCACTTTATCAAGACGACAAGAAAATTCTACCAAGGCAAGTCAATGAAGCTTAGGAAAGGAATGGACAATCACAAGCAGAGTTAGATGTTTATAAAGTGAGTTGTGAAGAATAAAGAATTATGTTTATGGAGCTTGTGTAAGACAAATTATATGGAAGCAAGATAAGCAGTGTTGGATGCTAAACACCCGAACCCTTGTTTCATGATAGCCTTTGTGAATCTCGGGATGAGAATCTGTCTTAAATTGGAAGTTCAAATTGCTTCATCTTTTTGAGTTCATCTCTTCATGCATTAGTTCACTATTCCTATCTGAGACACTTTTCTCTAACAATCAGATGGTAAGCACCAGGTCAGGAGAAGGTCAAGACATTCTACTTGTTGTCTGTGCTCATATTGCTAATCAGCAAAATCAAGCACCACCCCCACCCCTCAACCCAACAATGGATCCAGTACGCAACAGTTCCTTGCCGCTCAGATGCAGCTAATCCAAAACCTGACTACCACTATTCAAAACATTCAAGCTCAGCAAAATCAGCCACCACCACCAGCACCACCAGCACCAGTGGACAAGCATAAGGAATTCATGAGTCACCGTCCTCCCACATACTCCTACTCAACTGATACATTGGATGTTGATGATTGGTTAAAGACTGTCACCAAGAAGTTGGAGAGGACACAATGCACTGATCGAGAGATGGTCTTGTATACAACTGGTTATTTGTAAGGATTAACAGCTGAATGGTGGAATGAGTACACTGTCGCACATGATGTACCCAGCACCATCACCTGGCAGGAGTTCAGGTACAGTTTTCGCGTGCACCACATTCCCTCTGGTGTAATCAAGCTTAAGCAAAGAGAGTTCCTCGCTCTGAAGCAAGGCAATATGTCAATTAACGAGTATCTGGACAAGTTCACTCAGTTGTCTCGCTATGCATCAGATGAAGTCAATACTGACCCAAAGAGGCAAGAACGCTTCATGGATAGTCTGATAGGGCCACTCAACTATCAACTACAGAGTCACAGCTTCCCGGACTTCGCTACATTATTGAACAAAGCTATAGGTCTAGAGAACAAACTTGTGGAACTTGGTGAACAGAAGCGCAAGTTCCAATCTCGTGGACAATCAGCAACATACGTCACCGCTTCAACTCATCACAGAGACCTCAGTTAAGTTCTAGTGGATCAAGTGGAAATTATTTACAAAATTCTCAGTCGCAGCGTTCAACCCAGCAGTTCCAGCATTTCAGCCAACAAACACCACATATTCCAAATCATCATCGAGATCGCTTAGGTGCACTAATGAGAAATAACTCTCAAGTTCACTCTAATGGTTGTTTCAGTTGTGGAGAGTTGGAACGGTATGCCAGCATCTACCCAAATCGTAACATCTAGACTCCCCAGAAAGACAATAGTCAAAGATTCGGACAACCATCATCTCAGATACACCATGGAAGTGCAAATTCTCAGATCAACAAGGATCCATGGAATTACGTGCGTAGCAGAGTGAACCACGTGACAGCTGAACGAGTTCAAGACACTCCTGGTATTGTGCTGGATACGTTTCCTATCAACTCTGTGCCTATAACGATTTTTATTTGATTCCGGAGCATCACATTCATTCAGTACTGAACAATTTGTGGCAAAGCATAATATACCTATGAGTTCTATGAAGACACATTTGCTGATTGGTTTCTCGAATGGTGAAATGAAGTCCACTCATGTATGCCCACGAGTCAATCTTAAGATCGGGGAATAGATTTTCAAGCTGATCTAGTAGTTCTTACATCTAGTGGACTAGATGTAATACTTGGAATGTATTGGTTGGGCGAATGTGACGGAATAATTCTGTGTGCCAAGAAGTCAGTACTCATAACCAGCCCACAAGGAGATATAATTGAGGTTGTCGCTACTGCCCCATCCAAAGAAGAAGGCAAAGTGAATCAAGATTAAGAAAAGTAGGCGAAGGAGCTATGCTTGATGGAAGAACTCAGTGTACAAGATGGACTCAGAATAATATCCTTAGTTCTTGTCAATCTCTCCGAATCTCGGGACGAGATTCTTTTTAAGGGGGGTAGATTTGTAACACCCTAAAATTCCATCACTAAATTAATGTAAGCAACATGGTGTTTAGATTTTATTTTCTAAGGATTAATTAAATTATGAAATAAATTTGGCCTTTAAAATATTTAAATATCATTTTAATAATTTAGAAGCAATAAGTGCTTGTGCATCATGATTTGAATGCATGAGTTTTGGCTGTGGTGTGGTTTTAAAAGTCTTAAAAGACTTGTGAAAATTCTTAAAAATAATTGTGAAATAGTTTGTGAAAATTTGTGTAAAGGTTTGAATTTAAAATATGTTTGAAAAGTTGTTAAAAATGGTTTGTGAAAAGCCTTTAAAATAGTTGGAGAATTTGTGTTAAAATTTGAATTTGAAAAGATGTAAAAGATTTGATTTAAAAAGGTTTGGAAAAGATTTGAAATGGATTTGAAAAAAAGAAGAAAAAAACAAACCCAACCCACCATCTCACCCCGCGGCCCATCCCCGCTTTCGGCCCACAACGGCCCACCAGCGCCCCGCCTCCTCTCCTCTCTCTCTCCCTCTCGCCGACAGGTGGGGCCCACCTATCGGGCTTGTCTTCCACCTCCAACTCCCCCTCCCCTTCCACCGGCCGCGCCGCCGACGGCCTCCCCCGCCGCATCCCGGCCGCCCCGCGCACATCCGCCTCCACCACTCAGCAGTAAATGGTGTGGGCCCCTCAACCACCGCTGCCCCGGACCCTTCCCCTTCCCCTTCGCCGCCATCGCATCAAACCGCACCGCCCCTAGCCATTAATGGCGGCTGCCCACCGACTTCGCCGCCACCGCCTTGCGCCTCCCTCCCTTTAATCCTCTCTTTCATTGCGCGGTAAGGTCCTGACTTCACTCCTCCTCCTTTATCCCCTACTGTTTCTCCTTAATCAAGACCCCTCCCCCTTGATTGCCATCAAGATCGGCCGGCCCGCCATGGCCATTGATGGCCATCACTTCGGCCGCCTCCCCTCCTCTGCCCTATAAAAGGTCCTCGAGTCCGCCTCTTCACGCACCACCTCCCCGCCTCCTACTCGAACGCGCAGCAGCCCGAGCCGGAGCTCCACCACCGCCGGAGCGCCGCCGCAAGAATCGCCGCCCCGATCTCCTCCTACGGCGCCCCTCCCTCCTCTTTAAGCCGCCGGTAAACTTCCCCGCCTCCTCCTTTTCCTCTCCATGCATTCGCCTTCGAAATTGGCACACCGGAGCTCCCTTCCGGCCATCGCCGCGAGCCGCCGCCGCGCGCGTCTCCGCCGGCGCCGCCGCGCGCCGTCCGCTCCTCGCCGCCCTCGCCCGCGTGCGACCGGGGCCGTCCGATCGGCGTGGACGGCCCGATTAAAAGGGTTGTTACCCCTCCGATCCGGTCCACCGTGGGACCGGTGGACCGGTCCACAGGCGCCGGTCCACGAGCCCGCGTCACCGCTTGCGTCGGCCTCGGCATCGCCGACCAGTCGTCGCCCGCCACGTGGTGCCACCGCCGCCCCTCAGCTGGCCGCCCAGCAAGTTTTGGCAAAAAGGACCCCGAGATTCCAAAATTTACAAATATACCCTTCCACCTATATAAAAGCCTTTCAAGCAAGTCCTGGTTTTTATGTTTTGAACCCTGAACTCCTTAGTTTTCATGTTCAGCAGCCCACCCTTGACCTTTTACATGTTAGACCTCCTAGTTTCACACATAATTATGTTAGGTCCCTGAAATCTTGCAGAAAACCCCCTAAACTTCCAGACATTCACAAATTAGTCCCTGAATCTTGTTTTAGCCATATCTTTTCCGTCCTAGCTCCGTTTTAAGCGTTCTTGGTGTCCGCGCGACCGTCTTTTCAAGCCCGTCAGCTTGAGAACCTTGTTTTGGCCGCATCTTTTGCGTTGTAGCTCCGATTCCACCGTTTCAAGTTGCGTTAGGATCATATCAACTCAAAGTACGCGTTAGGAGCAATGATGTACATGCTCTTTGCTTTAAATTTCATGTACATATTAAATGTGATTAAATCCTATTACAAATGCTTTTCTAATTAAAATCTAATTAGAAGTTTAACACGTGTTTTCATAAGAAAGTTAATATAATTAATATTAAATGAACATTTCTTTTAATTAAAAGTTAATTAGATGTATACCTCGATTTTTATAATCAAATTTAATTTGATTAATGATTATGCAATTTGCTTTCTACTAAAATGTAACATAGGCTATATCTCGGGTTTTCTTAATTAAATGTTAATTTGATTAAAAGAATATAAATGTGTTTTTAAATTATAATTTGATTTGAATAACTCGAAATATAATGATAAGCGCCTAGATGCTTTTACATGCTTCATTTAAAATTAAATGTTTAATTTGCATAAATCATACTTGAATATTTATAAGTAAAATTGGACTAGGCCTACATTGTATTTTAAATACAAATATAACTTGCTTAATTATATATAGGGTATTTCTCTAAAATAACCTATACACATGATTTTACTTAATTAAAAGATATCAAACGCATAGCTAGCTCTTGTTTGTGATCATCCAAATCTCCTGATAGTGCCGAGTGTTCCTTGTGTTCGCTTTCCTAGACCCAAACCCTGTTTAAGCTTTTCATGCTTGGTGTATTGTTTTGTTTATAGAATGTATTCTTGTGTGCTCGTAGACATCGTGCCAGTTTCAAGCGAGTCGCCAGTTGAAGTAGATCAAGAGCAAGTGTCTGAAGAAGAAGAACCTTAGTGTTTAAGCAAGGAAGGCAAGTGGTCTTCTCCCCCTGCATGATTCTATTTTATCCTATGTAATTGCATGACAACTAAGTTTATATTTATTATGTTATTGCATTAAATTGATGGGAACACCCTTTTTAAGGACTTACCTAGACTTTTATCCACAATCCTTGGATCAACCCTGTTTAATAAATGTTTTGGGTAGAATATGCTAGTTGCTCAACATGGGTTGGATGAAAATGGTTTTCGAAGATAAATGCTTATATGTTTTATGACGATGATGCTTTTGGTAATACAAGATCATATGATTTAATCGGAACATGGAGAACCACCCAAGAAAACATGCGCAACCACAGTGTTACATGGCTCTGACCTTAGCCAATTAATTAGGTGTGCGATTGATCTGATGGCCCTTTTCCGAAAGGAGGGGAGGGGGGATCCGGGTTGCAGGGGTATAGCCCGGTCCTTTTGGGGTAGCAGCCTTTGCTAAGGTGCTGACCACTAGGGAGGGTTATGGTCTGCCCTGATCTGTAACTATGCGGGTCGTTAGTCTTTTGTATACCTTTGTAAAGGCTTCATAGCGTCCCTATGCAATCACACCTCGGAAGTGTGGTATGATGCCTGATCAGCATCGCATGGTTGGGTTCAAAGTTCTTCGGAACTTTTACGCGAGTTGTGGGTAAAGTGTGCAAACCTCTGCAGAGTGTAAAACTGATCGATCAGCCGTGCTCACGGTCATGAGCGGCTTGGACCCTCACTTGATTAATGAACTTGAAGATGAGATTAAATCATGGTTCGATGAGCTTTGGGTTGTTTTGCTTAAAAGTTTTTCTTAAGTGGGTTGGTATATACTTACATCTAGTAACTAGGTGTTCTTTAAATAAAAGTTTGACCAACATTAAAATGCTAACCGCTGCAAAACCATAGCCTATCCTTGATAGCCTTGCATATTTCCCCCACTTGTTGAGTACCAACCATAAGTGTACTCAACTTCCTTGCTTACCGCCGTTCGAAGAGACAAATGGTGAAGAGTTCACCTTGCGACCTTGAGGAGTTCGAGGCATGCGTCTCCCCCCGGTCAAGTGCTGTGGAAGCGGAAGACGAAGACTCATCGTGTAGTTATCGTTTTCCGATGTTAAAGACCTTCGTGTCTTCCGAATGAGTGTAGTAAGTTGTTAAACCCCTTGTTACGTTTTTACCGTCTATGATATTACACTCATTTCGTCTATCATATGTGTGGAACTAGATCATGGACACATATGAGATGCATCCGGTTTCCCTCCGGAACCGCATGAGTGGTATCAGAGCGTTGTTGACCGTAGGAACGCAACCTTAGCTAGAAATTGTCAAAAATTAAGGATTCATGTTCTAGAAAGCCATGTCATCCTTCAAAATTATCTTATTTACGCATAAAAATCTAATTTATCCATTGTTCTTTGACAAAACCCATCAATTGTTTTTGGATCTATAATTTCAGTTCGGTTTTGTTCCGCGTCTGGATCTACCACCAAAGGTTTCCTAGTATAAGTTCTTAGATGGACTACCCTCTTATCAACTTCGATAGAATCGTCTCGTGGAGTGACGTGTGATGTAAATGCTTGATTGTTTGAACTCATGTTTGATTTGGAGTTTTGATTGTGTGAGTTGTATTGTGGAGTGATGGCCACAAATGCCACAAATGCCCATTGTCCCGCTTCATCAAACACGACGTCGCGGGAGACAACGACACGGCCGACATTAGGGTCGTAGAAGCACCAGGCCTTGGATCCGCTCTCATATTCGACGAAAATCATTGGAGTGGAGCGATCAACAGGTTTATTTAGATGGGGGCGAGTGTTCTTAACATACCTGATGCACCGGAATGTGCGGAAGTAATGCACCGGTGGTCGCTCGCCGTGCCAGGCCTCGTACGGAGTCTTGCCTTCAAGTGCACGCATCGGGGATCGGTTCAGGACATGGACAACCGTATTGACTGCCTCACCCCAGAAGTACCCGGGAAGAGCCTTTGCCTTGAGCATGCAATGCACCATGGCAACCACGCTCTGGTTGCGTCGCTCCACCACACCATTATGCTGAGGTGAATATGGGGTGGTGAGTTGCCGCTGGACTCCTGTCGTCGCGCAGTGCCGCCCGAACTCAATGGAAGTGAACTCCCCCCACGATCGGTGCGGAGGGCCTTGAGCTTGCGGCCAGTCTCCACCTCGACCGCCACCTGGAAGTTCCTGATGGCTGCCGGCGCGTGATCCTTGCGGGGCAACAACATGAGCCACATAAGAACGCCGGCGTCGTCGACCACCAGAGGAAGCAGACGGTCACGGGACATCAGGCGCCGACGGGACCCGCATGTCGCCATGGACGAGCTTGATGGCGTTCCGGGCACGGCGCCGAGCTTGGTCAGGGAAGGATGTGCGTCTCTCGCCCCCACCGTACGTGCATCACCGATTTGGTCCAATTCCGGCCCGCCGGGGCGGTAGCCCACGCACCATGTCGTGGTGAGCGAGCTGGCGGAGCAGCTTGAAGCTTAGGTGACTGAAGCGCCCATGCCAGCGCCAAGCCGCCTCTTCACTCCTTGCTGCGAGGCAGATGGGATGGCCGATGTTGAGGTCGAGGAGGTACAGACGCGTCGGCGAGCGCTTGACTCGGGCAAGGAGCTTGCGCCCGGGCTCGAAGATCCTCAGGACGCCGCGCTCGATGTCGATCTTGCAGTCAGCCTCGTCGAGCTGACCGAGAGTAATGATGCTGGCCGTCAGCCGGGGTATGTAGTACACCCCGGTCAACATGCGGTGCTCCCCATTGCGGCAGGTGAAGATGATCATGCCGCTGCCCTCGATCTCCACCTCCTCGGGAGCCGGCTCAGTGACGGTCCCCCGCATGCCGGTATCGAGCTTCCTGCGCATGCTCGCGCCTGGCCATGAGTCTGCCGCACCTGTCCAAGACCCACCGCTGGGGATCCTGTTCACCGCGTGGCCCAAGCTGGGCGAAGACTTTTCCTTCCTTGAGGTGGACGCGGTGCTAATAGGGTGGTGACGATGTGGAGGTGGCGCGGCTGGATCTCACCGGCGGCGTGGAGGAGGAATCTGTGGAGACGATGACTTCGGTGATGGCATGGGCCATTAGTAAGGTGGGTTCGTCTTCCTCTCCTTGGGCCACATGGGCCTCGATGCTTCCCTCAAGCTTGTTACGACCGGGGCCTCGGCCCACGGGCTGCTTTTGCGGCACTTGGGATAGGGTGTGGCCGGCAGATGGTCTTGACCTGAAGACGACGATGTGCGGCCACGGTTGGAGTCAACGCCGCCGCCACCATGTCCGCGACGACCCTTCCCTAGCTTCGAGCCGCCGCCGCTCGAGCCGCTTCCCCAGTCGTCGCCGTCCGCGCGGATCTTGAGCCGAGCGAGCCACTCCTCATGCGAGAGGAGCAGGCGGCCCTGCTTGTCCACGGGTGTTGGGGGCTTCTTTTTCTTCTTCAGCTCACGTTCCTCAACCTGCCGCAGACGACCAACGACCTCTTCCACGGCTATGGTGTTGAGGTCGAGGAAGGTCTCGATGGCAACAACAATCTGCGACAAATGATCAGGGGTGACTTGTAACATCTTCTTGATGACGTCAGCGTCAGAATTTCCTCCGCAAGGATGCGGATGTTGTTGGCGAGGGCGACGATTCGGAGCTGAAATTTGTCTACGAGCTCACCGTCATTGAATGTGATGTCCGCGAACTCCTTTAGGAGCTCCTTGGCCTTGGCTTCTCGCACGCGCTGGACACCGACGCGCACGGTCTTGATGGCCTCCCAGGCGGAGCGCGCCGTGCGCTTGCGTGCCAGCGACCCCAGGATCTCGGAGGGGACGGCACGGAGAATGGCCCCCATTGCAAGGCGATCCTCGTGGTACTCCACGATCTTGTCCACCGCAAAGCTCGGGATGTATTCCGCAGTCCGAGGGCTCGGTGCCTCACGCCCATCAGCAACGCCCACTCCTAGTAGTTGGTGCACGTGAGCTTCGGCCATTGGATGACACCGCTGCCTTCCTTGATCACGCGCTCGACGACGACTTCACCATGATGACGACCACGGCGAAGTGTTGGAGATGCCGGCACGCGGGCCGGGCGCCGCGAGGGCGTGCGCGCGCGGTGGCCGGGGAGCGGAGGCGACAGACACGGCACAGGATCGAGTAACCACTCTGGTACCAAATGTAGGAGTTCACCGGGCGTTCCGACGCCGACGAACCTTGGACTGCGCACACAAGAACACTAGATGAACTCAAAATGTTTGTGCTGCAAAGCAAAGCAACATTTTCTCTGATTGCATCTGAAGGAAAAAGGAAACAAGCAATTAACTACGGTACCACGTCGTGAACGTGCGCACGCACGCATTACTTGGCCGTGCCATCCCACAGCTCCCCACGCATACCGCACGGTCCTGGAAGACGAGGACGTGCTCCGCGCACGCAAGAGCTCCTCCGCAAACACAATGTTTTGAACGGCGTGTTGACACGCTAATAAGCAAAACAAACTTCTAATGTATGTACTAGACTCAATCAACAAAGTTAAACCCCCAACAAGCTGCTCCCGACTTGGCCAGGTGTTTCGAGCTGATTTTTCTCGCCTTTCTCCGGTGTTGAGCGTTGTTTCTTGGTTGGTTCTTCGAGTGAGTTGTGGTAGTGGCATAGGAAATTGGGTCACTTGAGCTTTGATCTTTTGTCTCACTTGAGTAACCCTAATTTGGTCCGAGGATTGCCACTAGCTGAGGTTTGAGAAAGAGCTGGTTTGTGCGTCGTGTAGGCATGCCAAGATGGTAGCCCTCTTCTCACCCTCCGTCACCGATGTGATGACCGAGCGTCCATGCGAACCGCTCCATATGGACTCCTGTTGGCCCTACTTGTGTGCGATCCGCGGTGGGAAGTGGTATGTTCTTGTTGTGGTGGACGACCACTTCGTATGCGTGGGTGCTCTTTCTGAGGAGAAAGGGGAGACGTTTGGTTTTGTTCGAGATCTTGTCTTGGAGGTTCAGAACGAGAGGCACCTGAGATGTCATACTTGTTAACCAAGAAGGATAATGGCTCGTACCAAAACTCTTGTTTTGAAACTTTTTGCCATGACTTGGGTCTTGAACACCAGTTTTTGAGTCCGTATACGCCTCCCCTGAATGGTGTTGTGTAAAGGAAAATAGAACCTTGTGTGAGATGGCTCTGATTGATGCTTGATGAGCATAGGACTCCGAGAAGGTTCAACAGGCGGTGAATACCGCATGCTATGTTTCGAATAGAATCTACCTCGTGAGTGCATAAGAAGAAACCTACTACAAGGTTGATGCATGGTCGCACACCCAAGGTGAGTCACTTCCATGTCTTTGGTTGCAAGTGCTTTATCCCGAAGAAAGGGAAGAAGTTGGATAAGTTTTGAGGCTAGTTAACATGGTATTTTCTTTGGTTATGCATCTCACTCTAGAGCATATCGTGTGCTCAATCTTGAAACTAACCAAATCGTGGAGACTTGCGAGGTGGAATCTTCGACGAGACACAGCCCACGTAATCGCCTTGTCTTTGAGTGCAGGCAGGTGATGATGAACTTGGTTTAGAGATCTTTCAGAGGAGGAGCATGAACATGGAGATGATGAAGATGGCGTGTGGTGCCCGTGCGCCGAGCATGTACCTACTACTTCGACTACTTGATGGACGCACCCCTCTCCCACACCTACGACGACAAACCAAAATCAAGGAGTAGCTATAGTTTAGGAGGTTGCATCAAGGTGTGAACCTCCTCGACGAGTACAAGGATCACCCAGCCTTCAAGGATCATCTAGCGACTTGAATGAACATACTACACGGCCGAGGGTTCGTAATAATTTCATTTCACTCATGTCGCTTTTGTTGCCACCTTTGAGCCCAAAGATATTGGACACGCACTATCTGATCATAATTGGGTTAATTCGATGCATGAGGAGTTGGAGAACTTTGAGAGGAACTAAGTTTGGGAATTGTTGACCCTCCCCCAGGGTGTACGCCGATTGGGACAAAATGGGTGTGGAAGAGCAAAGAGGGAGAGAAAGGTGAAGTGGTGAGAAACAAGTCAAGGCTTGTTGCTCGTGGCTTAGTCGAAGGAAAGGGATTGACTACGAGGAGACCTTTGCTCCCGTAGCCCGTTTAGAGGCGATTAGGATCCTTCTAGCCTTTTCCGTGGCTAAAGGGTTCAAGTTGCATGAAATGGATGTGAAGAGTACCTTTTTGAATGGTGTGTTGGAGGAAGAAGTGTATGTGAGGCAACCACCAGGGTTTGAGAGTGAGAAGTACCCCCACCGGGTGTACAAGTTGAGGAAGGCGCTGTATGGGTTGGGCGTAAAGTCAGAGCTTGGTATGGTAGGTTGAGGGGTTCCTCCTATTTGAGCGAGGGCTTGAGACGGGAAAAGTCGATCGTACCTTGTTTTTACTCAGCAGTAAGGCATATCCGACAGTGTGTGTATGTGGATGATATTGTCTTTTGGTGGCGTATCTAATCCTCTTATTGCAAGGTTTGGTGCAGAGGATATGAGCAGTGGAATTTGAGATGAGCATGATGGGTGAGCTGCGCTCTTCCTACGGCCGCAAATCAAGCAATCAAAGGTAGGAACATTTGTGCACCAAGCTAAGTACACCAAGGACATTAGGAGGAAGTTCGCATGATTCGAAGGCCATGGCGACGCCTATGAGCATACCATGTACTTTGATGCGGATGAGGAAGGTGAACACGTGGACTAAAAGGGAGGCCGAGCATGATCGGGTTACCTTCATTTCTGACGGCGACGAGGCCGACATCTAGTTCTCATGTCGCAGCGCCGTTTTCGCGTCTCCAAGGACTGCTGGCAAGCGGTGAAGCGCATATTCGGTGTACTTGCGTCACACTCCTGACTTTGGTCTTTGGTACTTGAAGGATCAGATGGCGACTAGAGAGGGGGGGAGTGAATAGGAGCCGGTAAAAAATTTTTCCTCAAAGAACCCACCTATACCTCTAGTCAAATCCCGTCACACACAAGCGATGGATCGAATCACACACCACCGCCAAGACAACGAGGTTATGGATCAACTCTAAGTCTTAGAACGATTCCTTGAAGCACACGCGGAAGCACGAAAGAAGAAGGAGGAATCGAACCATGGAACAAAGCCGCCAGCCTCGCTGACCGTCCGCCGGTGAGGCTGACCGTCCGCACAAAGCCCACGCCGACAACCGGCTTAGGCAGGCCGCGGGGACAGTCCGCAAGGACCACGCGACCATCCGCCCGTGGCCACGACCGTCCGTTAAAGCCAACAGAACTACCACAACCGACCCGAGAAAAACGGACCGTCCGCGAGGGCTGTGCGATCCGTCCGCGCTGGCTCTCGACCGTCCGCTACCGAAGCTCGACCGTCCGCAAACCTACAACGAAAACCTAAAACAAAACCTAGATCAAACCAAAACAAAACAAGAACACGAAGAACACCACGATGAACTGGCCGAACAGCTCTCGCTTTATAAACGGGGTGGGCGCACAGTCCGCTACCAAAACAACAAAGAAAGCCCGAGCTCGCGAAGTCAACTCCACCTACTCATCACCGGATCTCCCAAACGGTAGAAGCTGTAGAGACAAGAGTTTGGGGACGTGATAAGCATCAAACAAGGATGCTATACCCCAAAACAATTGCCTCCTAACTCCCTAAATCACTGGGAATCGCGGATCCTTTGAACACCACCAAAAACTAGAACTCCAACCGAAATCCTTGAATCGAAGTGGTTTCCCGGCGTTTGAGGGCACAAGATCAATCACAAAGATGCACTAGACATCCATCCATGTTTCCCTCAAAGAAATCCGGGGAGAAACCCACTCAAATCTGCGGAATCACGCCAAGAACAAAGGCACCAAAAACAAGCACGAAAAGGAGACCACGAAATCCACAACGTCGAATCTTCTATACAACCCAGGAAAGATTCACAAGGTCTAGCATGCCGCCCTAGCATCCATCCCTCTCAACAAATATCTCATGAAGCTCTCATGATAGCCTAGAGAAAATGGAGAAGAAAATAGTCCAGGAAAATGAGAAATGGGAGGGGGGAATGAAACCCTAAGTCGCGGAGAAAGAGCCCCATCCACACACACTCATGGATTATATATCGGGTCCCGCCGGTGTGGGAAATGACTCGACTACCCCTAACTCAACTACTGGCGATACAACCCACGTAGGGGCATTTATGTAATGTTTGTGGGTCTTGCCATCGGACGGCTACGCCTTCACCGCACCCCGCGTCCTCCTGACGCAAGCCATGCGATCACGCCACGTGTCCTTCGCTTCGAAGCTTCCCGACACGCCCGAGTCCCGTCTCCGTCGTGTTGGGCCTTCGGACTTGGTTTTGAGGCCCAAACCAAGAAACCTTCCTCCGATGGTTTTGTGGGCAAACCACCAAACCCCGCGTGCTCGGCCCGGCCTCCCGCCAAGCCTCTTGACTCGACCGCCACCGTGCACCGGCTCGATCGTCCATGACTTCGTCTTGCTCGTCTCGCCACCATGTGGCCCGCACCTAGTCCCGCCGTCCACCGGGTCCCTCGAACCGAGCCTACTTGTCTCTCCATCTCCCGGAGGTCCCTCAAGGCTGAAGACCTTTCGCGCCCGTTCTTCACCTGCAACAACACGAACTAGGACGCGGCCTACACCTGCGCACTGAGCCAAGAGTCAGTCCAACACCCATTGTCAATCACTCATCACTGAGGAGCGGTCATCCATCGACCACCGAGACTCTCCTGGTCCTCAATCTCCCCCTTGATGAGTGCATTGACAACACACAACGCAAAATGAAATTCAGAGAAAGAAAGTAAGAAGAAAGAAAAACAAAGAAGCTCAACTCATGACCAAAACCAAGGAAAGGCAAAGAAAGGTCACAAGCCGAGCAAAGCACAAACTCCACACTAAAAACAGCAAGAAAGCTCCCCCTGAACAAATGCAAACTCCCCCTGAACATGTGGATGCATTTTTCTGAATTTTTCATTAAGCTCACCTCTTCACCTCTTCTCCCTCTTGTTGACAATGTATGAATCAAGGTGAAAATGCAGTTGTGTATGACAAAGCATATAAACATCTACATGAGCTTCCCAAATAGGCCAACTCGAGTGTCAAAGGCTAGAAATGAGACAAAGAGCACACAGATGGGTCATAGCATAGTCAAAGCATTGCCACAAGTAATATATGAAAATATAGGCATGTGACAAAGCAAGTTTTCAGATTTGAGCAGTCTTATCAAAAGATGGCTCACTTCAAATGTAAAAGCCTATCCATGTCATATTCGAGCCAAAAACATGCATATCATCCAGAGATCATACAAGGATATCCAATTCTTGACAAAAGATCATTGCAAACACCCATAAAGCAAAGCATGTCATGTTAAAGCTCATGAGCCATGTGTCCACTTCGGGGAGGCTTCTCCACTGGTGAACATCATGCAACATGTTTTGCACCCATGTTTAAAAGATAAGACATTTTGAGTATAAACATGGTGGATGGAGCATATTTCAAGTATACACACTTCTTTTCAAGATTAATTCATTTCATGGTACATGAAGTGCCTTTGCGGCAAAAAGAAGCTTATGCTCCTCCATTAATGCAACATAGGCTAAACATTCACAATGATATTCGGCCTTTGGCCCAAAAGCAAGAAAAAGACATCCAAGCACAATCTAAGCATAGAAAGCACATTTAGACCAAAACGTGACATGGATACACTACTACTCATGAGTGGAGCACATTTCATCAAATTTAGTCAAGATTAGCATTTGATTCAAAAAGGGCTATCTCACAACACATATATCTCAAATATTCCAAGAGCATAGCCTCACATAGCCATTTCTCCACACACATGACCAATATCTCACAAGTAGCCAAAGAAACTCAAATAAGGCATATGAGAGAAGCTCATCATCCTAAAATGCAATATGATACAAATGCAACATGATATATGACAAGATGGCTATCCTACCATGGTTTATACATCAAGCAAAGCATGTATATACATCAAAGGAAAACATGGTATGATACATATGGTACAAAAGGAAATCCCCCAAGAATCAACTAGAAAGGGAAACAAACCCCAAGTTCCCCCCGCAAGCGCACAAATGTAGCTTGGTCGAGAGGCTTTGTAAAGATGTCTGCAAGCTGATCTTGGGTAGGGACATGACTCAACACAATGGTCCCTTTCTCCACATTGTCTCTCAAGAAATGGTACCTCACTTCTATGTGTTTGGTTCTGGAATGAAGCACTGGGTTTTTTGCTACGCTTATGGCACTGGTGCTATCACAAAGAAGTGGGATCTGGGTGCACTCCTCACCAAAGTCTCTCAAAGTGTATGAAATCCACAACAGCTGGGAACAACAACTCGCGGCTGCAACATACTCTGCCTCGGTGGTGGACTAAGCTACACTAGACTGCTTGCGGGAAGACCACGAAACCATCGAGGATCCAAGAAACTGACAAGAACCAGAAGTAGACTTCCTCTCGACTCGACAACCAGCAAAATCCGCATCAGAAAAACCATGAAGAGAAAGACTCGAGGAGGAAGAATACCAAAGGCCAAGATTAGGGGCAGACTGTAGGTACCTGAAAATCCTCTTGACGGCCTGTCGATGTGATGTCCTCGGCGAAGCCTGAAAACGAGCGCACAGACACACACTGAACTGTATGTCTGACCTCGTCGCCGTCAGGTAGAGGAGGGAGCCGATCATGCTCCGGTACTCCCGCTGGTCCACTGGTTCTCCGTCCTCGTCCGCATCCAAAGTAGTCGTACTCCCCATGGGTGTCGACATAGGCTTCACATCTTGCATCTGGAACTTCCTCAGCATGTCTTTCGTGTACTTGGTCTGATATACAAATGTTCCATCCTTCACTTGCTTAATCTGCAACCCGAGAAAGTACTACAACTCGCCCATCATGCTCATCTCATCTGCAAACTTGGCAACAAGGTTATGTGACGAGCCACCAAAGACAATATCATCCACGTATATCTGCACAATCAACAGGTCATTCCCATGCTTGAGGAGAAACAAGGTCCTATCCACGGTACCCATCACGAACCCTCTACTCACCAGAAAACCTCTCAATCTCCCATACCAAGCCCGGGGCGCCTGTTTCAATCCATGCAAAGCCCTTTTCAACCTGTACACCCTGTGTGGATACTTCTCACTCTCGAACCCCGGTGGCTGCTTCACATACACCTCCTCCTCTATGACCCCATTCAGAAAAGCACTCTTCACATCCATTTGAAACAACTTGAACCCTTTAGCCACGGCAAAGGCTAGAAGGATTCGAATTGCCTCAAGACGGGCCACAGGAGCAAAGGTCTCCTCATAGTCGATCCCCTCCTTCTGACTATAACCCTGAGCAACAAGTCTGGACTTGTTCCTCACAACCATCCCATTCTCACCCTCTTTGTTCTTCCAAACCCATTTGGTTCCTATAGGATGGCAATTTGGAGGTGGTTCAACTAACTCCCACACCTGGTTCCTCTCAAAATTTTCCAACTCCTCATGCATAGAATTGACCCAATTTGCATCAGATAAAGCGTGTCCAATGTCCTTGGGCTCAAAGGAGGCAACAAATGCAGCATGAGCGAAATGAGAGGAATCTCTAGACCTTGACCGTGTAGTACGTTCGTCGATGTCCCCAATGATCTTCGATAGGGGATGCACTTCTTGAATCCGCCGGGGAGCCTCACGCCTCGAGACTACCTCCCCCTCAACTTCAGCTTCTCTTGCCTGGTCCTCTTGTCGCACCATCGTTGTCCATGAAGTAGACGGTCCACCCTCCGTAGTGGTTGTAGGGGAAGTAGTGGGTACACCTTCAGCTTCAGGCGCATGGTTCTCTCCATCGTCATCTCCAGCTTCATCCTTCTCCTCTTCAAAGAGGTCCTCAGCCATCTCTTCATCACATGCACATTCAAAGCCAAGAGAGGTACATGGCATTGTCTCGTCGAAGGTTACCTCGCAAGTCTCCGTGATTTTGTTAGTCTCAAGGTTAAGCACCCTATAGGCTCTAGAATGATTAGCATATCCAAAGAAAATCCCATCACTAGACCTAGCCTCAAACTTGTCGAGTTTTCCTTTCTTAAGAATGAAGCATTTGCAACCAAAAACTCGGAAATGACTTACCTTGGGTGCCCAACCATGCATAAGCTCATAACAAGTCTTCCTCTTGAAAGTTCACAATAAAATCCTGTTGGAGACATGACAAGCTGTATTGACCGCCTCAGCCCAATACCTCCTAGGAGTCCTGTGCTCGTCGAGCATCGTCCTAGCCATCTCACAAAGAGTCCGATTTTTCCTTTCCACAACTCCATTTTGAGGGGGCACATAAGGGGTCGAATACTGATGTTCAAGACCTAGATCACGACAAAAGGCATCAAAACGAGAGTTCTTGAACTCTGAGCCATTATCACTGCGGATAGCTCGAATAGCATTCCCTTGCCTTTCGTTTTCAACCTCACGATCAGATCTCGAACAAAACCAAATGTCTCACTCTTGTCTTCCAAGAAAAACACCCAGGCATAGCGAGAGTAATCGTCCACCACAACAAGGACATACCACTTCCCACCCACCGAGCGAACTTGAGCTGGCCCAACAAGGTCCATATGCAACAGCTCTGTCGGACGCTCGGTCATGACATCGGTCAAGGGTAGATGGGGAGTGGCTACCAACTTGCCATGCCTACACGGAGCACAAACCAAATCCTTTTCAAACTTCAACCTCAGCAATCCTCGGACAAGGTCAAGACCACTCAAGCGGGAAACCAAATCAAAGCTCAAGTGACCCAACCGCCTATGCCATTTCCACAAATCAGAAGAAGGACCGGCCATCAAATAGCGAGCAGGACCCAAAGAACGAGAGAAATCAGCCCTGAAAATCTGACCCTCGGGGATGATCATACAAACAAGATCACCTTGAGAATCCAGCAAACGAGACTCACCAGACTTGAAACGCACCTCAAAACCCTCATCAAGCAACTAAGAAACCGAAAGCAAATTGAAACCCAAAGACTTTACAAGAGCAACCCTCTTCAACGTTACCTTGTCACTCACATGCACTACACCCTCAGAAGTCACTCTTCCTCGTCCATTGTCTCCAAATATGATGTACATCTTTTCCTTCACTGGGGTGAGGCTGGAGAACCACTTCTTGTCTCCGGTCATGTGTTGGGAACATCCGGAGTCGATCAACCAAATGTTCTCCAAGCCTCCTGCCTGTAGTCAGAAACAAGAACGAGAATGAGCTAGCGACTCGACACTGGGGTTAGCACAAAGAAAGTTAAACTAGTGTCGAGCCATCTGCTCAAAAGAGGGGTTAGCAAACATCATTCCCTTGCCACCAAACTTCACATGTCCCATGGAAGGAGTACGAGCACCACGAGGGGGGAAACGTGGTCCGTAGTTCCTCTGGAACCCAAAGCTGCGATCATCTCCCCTAAACCCGTATTGAGGACTAGTAGGAGGACGTCCAGCAAAACCACCACGAGCCCGACCAAACCTATCACCAGCACGCACACCATCATCTCTCCTATCAAACCTCTCACCACCACCTCTCTGTGGCAACCTACCACCCTGAGCTCCAACTCTACCAACACTCCTCACACTTCCCACACCCCGTGGAAGTGGCACTCTAGGCTCAGGAATACCATGAGACTGACGATACCTGTCCTGGTTTGCTTGCTCCCTAGCAAGCCTCTCATCCCTCTTCCTCTTATAGCAAAACTCTGCAAGGTGTCTCTCCTTGCCACAATACTCACACCTGAAGGGGATGGGTTTTGGTTTTGGCTCTGGCTTCTCTTTAGGTTTCTCACCCTTCTCACTCACAAACTTCACGGGTTTCTGGAAGTCGATTGTTTTGGGTGGGAATTTGGGTGGATCTTGGGTTGTGTCAAGCTTGTTGCAAAGGTGGTTGGGGTTTGGAGTGAAAGAGTTCTTGGGTGCTTTTGGAAGTGGGACTTGGATGTCTCCGATCACCTCAAACTCGGGGTTAGACTCAACACACTTCTCATACACACTCTCCCCACTGTTCTCTCCCACTTTCTCACCCAACTTCTCAAAACCCAAACCACGACCATCAGCTCTCTTGAACTCCTCAATCATGATTTTCAATTGAGGTTCCTGTCCAGACAACCAACCCAACACCTTCCTCAAATAATCATTCTCCTCATAGATGACATCCAAACGGGAAGTAAGCTCAAGATTGCGCAAAGTAACTTCATCACAGCTAGTGCATGCATTGACAACAGGAGATTTCAAAGAATCTTCCAAAGTGCTAATAGTAGAACGAGCATCAACAAGCTTAGCATGCATAGTAGGACATGATTTACAAGCACCAAGCAAAGTGGGTCTAGCCTTAAGCTCATCATACTCAGTCCTAAGAGCATCTAGTTTAGCCAAAGTGGAAGCATTCTTCTCATTAAGCAACTGGATCTCATTCAACCATGCATCACATTCAGGAAATTCAACATCATCAGAAGTAGTAGGAGCAAGTTTCAAAGAGTCATTCTCAAGTTTCAATTCAAGCAATTTAGACTCTAGCTCTCCTACTTTCTCACTAGCATTCTCAAGTTGAGCCCTAAGATCTTTCCTCATTTTCTTAGCATCTCTCAACACACTATCACAGTTGTCAATCAAGCCATTCAACCTAGTGATCTCAGCAAGCAAAGAGTCGGGGTCACGATTTACCTCATCCTCCGAGTCGGAGTCGCTGTCTTCCTTCTCGCTCTTCTTGCTGCTCGAGCTATGGGCCATGCCACAAAAGCCTTCAAGCGCCACACAGCTCAATCCACTGAGGTTCCGGCTTGCACTCTTCTTGCCCTTGCGCCTCCCAGCGTCTTCATCTTCACTGCTTGATCTTGACTACGAGTCGCTTGAGCTTGAGTCGACGTCGCTTGCACCGGCCACCATGGCTCTTGCCTTGTCCTTCTTGTAGCCGCCCTTGCTTGGTCGCCGCTTGTCCTTGTCCTTGCTCTTGGACTTGCTGAAGTGCTTGCCCTTGGAGGAGTACTTATCTTCACGCCTCGGGTGCGCCTTGTACTCGCTCATCTTATACTTGTTCTCCTCCGCTTCCGAGCACTCGGCGATGAAGTGTCCACGCTTTCCACACTTGTAGCATGTCCCCGAGCTCCGCCTTGCATTCCTCCGGCTCTCATGTAGTCGATCAAACCTCATTGAGAGCAAGGCCAGCTCCTCCTCGCCCAAAGACATCAAACTCCTCATCCGGAATAGACATAAGAGAAGACAAGGAAAACGTCGTCGACGGAAGGGTTCTTTTCCCTTTGATCTGCCCACAAGAGCAAGACTATGGTCAGTCGAGCCCTCATGCTTGGATTGCAACTTCCTGTCAACCTCAGCCGACTTGAGCTTAGAAAAGAGGTCATCCAACTCAATGGTCAAATATTGCCCGGACTCCTTGATGGCCTCAACCTTAGCACCCCAAACATTTGGGTCCAAGATATGCAAGATCTTCAAAGCTTGATCATGCTCGGTGTAAGGAAAATCCTCAACATTGGCCTTCATGTTGTTCACGATGGCGGTGAACCTCTGAAACATCGCATCAATGTCCTCACCGGGAAGTTGAGTAAAGTTCTCATATTGCATCCGGTAAGAAACAAAGAGGCGAGCCTTCACATGGTTATCACCACCGTGAGCTACCAACAACTTCTCCCAAATTTGCCAAGCAAGATTCAAATGGCGAACACGCTCAAACTCAGGATCACACAAGTTCCGGACCAAGTGATCAACGGCTTTAGCATTTGCCTCATACTTGGCCTTAGCACCGGCATCGGTCACCATAAGAGTATGGATCTCAGCCGGAATAGCATAGGTTTTGTCAAGCACACTGAAATCCAACAACTTGCCACGAAGAAAGATCATCATACGAGCCGCCCACTTGTGGTAACCCTTTCCATCGAAGTGCGGCGGACCGCCCCGCTCAACGTACGCCATCTTAGGATTTCAAGACTTGTCAAAGTCACAAAGAATCCGGCACCAAGCTCTGATACCAAATGAAGGATCAGATGGCGACTAGAGAGGGGGGAGTGAATAGAAGCCGGTAAAAATTCTTCTCAAAGAACTCGGCTTATACCCTAGTCAAATCCCGATCACACACAAGCGATGGATCGAATCACACACCAATCGCCAAGACAACGAGGTTATGGATCAACCTCAAGTCTTAGGAACGATTCCTTGAAGCACACACGGAAGCACGAAAGAAGAAGGGAGGAATCGAACCAAGGAACAAAGCTGCCAGCCTCTGGCGGACTGTCTGGCCTTGTGAGGCGGACTGTCCGCAATGCCCACACGGACAGTCCGGCCAGGTGCCGCGGACAGTCCACAAGGACCACGCGGACCGTCCGGCCAGAAGCCACGGACCGTCCGTTAAAGCCAACAGAACCACCAGAACCGACCCGAGAAAAACGGACCGTCCGCGAGGGCCAGGCGGACCGTCCGCGCGGGTTCCGGACCGTCCGCTACTGAAGCTCGGACCGTCCGCAAACCGGCTGCAACGAAAACCTAAAACAAAACCGGATCAAACCAAAATAAAACAAGAACACGAAGAACACCACGATGAACTGGGCTGAACTGGCTCCTCGCGGACAGTCCGCAGGGGGCGGGCGGACAGTCCGCCAGTTCAAAACAGAACAGGAAAAGCCCGAGCTCGCGAAGTCAACTCCACCTACTCATCACCGGATCTCCCAAACGGTAGAAGCTGTAGAGACAAGAGTTTGGGGACATGATAAGCGTCAAACAAGGATGCTATACCCCAAAAATTTTGCCTCCTAACTCCCTAAATCACCGGGAATCGCGGATCCTTTGAACACCACCAAAAACTAGAACTCCAACCGAAAATCCTTGAATCGAAGTGGTTTCCCGGCGTTGGAGGCCACAAGATCAATCACAAAGATGCACTAGACATCCATCCATGTTTCCCTCAAAGAAATCCAGGGAGAAACCCACTCAAATCCGCGGAATCACACCAAGAACAAAGGCACCAAAAACAAGCACGAAAAGGAGACCACGAAATCCACAACGCCGAATCTTCTATACAAACCAGGAAAGATTCACAAGGTCTAGCATTCCGCCCTAGCATCCATCCCTCTCAACAAATCTCTCATGAAGCTCTCATGCTAGCCTAGAGAAAATGGAGAAGAAAATAGTCCAGGAAAATGAGAAATGGGAGGGGGGACATGAAACCCTAAGTCGCGGAGAAAGAGCCCCATCCACACACACTCATGGCTTATATATCGGGTCCTTCCAGTGTGGGAAATGACTCGACTACCCCTAACTCAACTACTGGCGATACAACCCACGCAGGGGCATTTATGTAATGTTTGTGGGTCTTGCCATCGGACGGCCACGCCTTCGCCGCACCCCCGCGTCCCTCCCTGACGCAAGCCATGCGTTCCCGCCGCGTGTCCTCCGCTTCGAAGCTTCCCGACACGCCCGGATCCTGTCTCCGTCATGTTGGGCCTTCGGACTTGGTTTTGAGGCCCAAACCAAGAAACCGTCCTCCGATGGTTTTGTGGGCAAACCACCAAACCCAGCGTGCTCGGCCCGGCCTCCCGCCAAGCCTCTTGACTCGACCCCACCGTGCACTGGCTCGATCGTCCATGACTTTTTCTTGCTCGTCTCGCCACCATGTGGCCCGCACCTAGTCCCGCAATCCACCGGGTCCCTCGAACCGAGCCTACTTGTCTCTCCATCTCCCGGAGGCCCCTCAAGGCTGAAGACCTTTCGCGCCCGTTCTTCACCTGCAACAACACGAACTAGGCCGCAGCCTACACCTGCGCACTGAGCCAAGAGTCAGTCCAACACCCGTTGTCAATCACTCATCACTAAGGAGCGGTCATCCATCGACCACCGGGACGCTCCTAGTCCTCAGTTACTACGCGTCCTCTTCTTTGGCACTTCATGGTTTTTCAGACGCGGATTTTGCCGGGTGTCAGTTGGATAGGAAGTCCACTTCTGGAACTTGCCAGTTTTTGGGATCTTCTTTGGTGTCTTGGTCTTCCCGCAAACAGTCGAGTGTTTCTCAATCCACTACTGAGGCAGAGTACGTTGCCGCAGCTAGTTGTTGCTCTCTGCTCCTTTGGATCACATACACCATGAGTGATTTTGGTGAGTATACCCATGTCCCACTTCAATGTGACAGCACCAGTGCCATAAGCGTTGCAAAGAACCCAGGGCTCCATTCCAAAACCAAGCACATAGAAGTGAGATACCATTTTCTGAGAGACAATGTAGAGAAAGGGAAGATAACCTTGATCCATGTACCCACACATGACCAACTAGCTGATATTTTCACCAAACCCTTAGATCAAGCAACTTTCACTCGTTTGCGGGGGGAGCTTGGTGTTTGCTTGATTTCTTGAGTTGGTGTGTGGGAGCTCCTTTGTAGCATATGTATAGCTTTCTTTTATGCATTTCTTTCATTTGGCATGGCATATGTAACATGATGTATAGGCATCTTTGTATCTTAGGTTGCATGCATTTTGTATCATATGCATTTGTTAGGAAAAGCTTCTCCTATATATTGTTCACCATGGTATGCTATATATGATCGTCTGAGCTAGTTTGGTATGATATGGTTAGTTTGGCTTAGCTCTTGATGATCTTGATTTATAATCCATGGTTGATGGCTATGTTTTTGAAAAATGTCACATATATGCTCTCTTATGTGTAAATGCCTTTATATGATCTTGACATGTTTTAGTGGCTTGGTTATGCTTACTTTGTGGTTGGATAGCTAATTTTGATCATATGGGGCCAAAGGCTCACTTGCCATCATGAATGTTTAGCCCTCTTGCTTTATCTTGTGGAGGGGCATAAGTTCCTTTTTGTCACAAAGACATTTTTCTTGTACCAAATAAGAATCTGAAAATGAAATGTAAAATGCTTGGAAAATGTACTCCCATGTCATATGTGCTTAATTTAAATTTACTTTGGGTGCTAAACCATTGCATGATGCCTACCAATGAGAAGTCTCATATATAGAAGTAGGTGTCGGGGACAGCCCTAGGGGTCCCCTTAAACAACTGGGAAATCCCCACCTAAAACCCGCAACAAGCCAAAGCCAAACACGCCTCGCTTAAGCATGCAGGGCATGGCCCACGCCGCGGTGGCCCCAACGGCCCACCAAGGCGGCCCACTCAAAGATCCCCTCGAGCAGGCTTCGCCTCGCTCGAGGATGCGCGCCTCCCTCGGGCGGGCTCCGCCCCGTTCGAGGGGGTGCGCTTACCTCGAGCGGGCTCCGCCTCGCTCGAGGGTCCGCTCCGCCCTCGAACGGGGTCCGCCTCGCTCGAGGGCACTCCGCACGCGCGCGCCTGCTCCCGTACGCGGGCATTTAATGCCCTGACAACGGCGGGGGGCGGCGCCATCATGCACCTGGGGCTCGCGCCTTGGTGCCGTCGCACCAACTCCCCGGGAGGGAACCCATCTGTGACGCCCCAGTTTTCTAATTAACATCTTTAACGCTAATGACCGGATCACCCGAGTCAAACCGGTCAAACATCGGTCAAACCTAGGTCAACCTGGGCCGTCACCCGAAAACCTTGCCAGTGAACCCTATTGAACCCCTTGACCGAGCCTGCACACACCCGTGGTCAACCCGTGGTCAAAGACACGGTTAAACCCCGCTTAACCATTGACGTCAGCGAATGTCGTCCGGAACTTTTGCCGCGTTCCCCAAAATTCACCTAAACACTTCAAAATCTACCTTTATGAAAGTTGTCCGTCTTGACGAGGGACACAACTTTCGTGTAGATTGGCATTTCAAATTTTGGGTGGAAATTAGCGAAAAACTTGGTCAACCGCCAGTACCTCCTGATTTTCAGAACAGGCCGACATTCAATGTTGGCACGACGTTCCTGCAAAATCCGTTGAGAAAAACACCCTAGAGCCTTTGTGAAAGTTGTAGAGGGTAGTGAGATCTACAACTTTGGTATTCACTGCTCAGTGCACTTCAGTTCAATTTTTTGGAGAAAATCTAGGTCAAAGCAGGCTACGTCGAAAGGTTTAGGCAGCTTCGCGCGCCCCGCGCGCCGGCCGCGCCGGCCACGCCGGCCACGCCGCGCTCCCGCGTGCCGGCCGCTCCGCGTCGGGCCGGCCGCGCCGCGTGGCCGCGCGCCGGCCGCGCCCGCCGCGCGCGCCCGGCCGCGCCGTGCCGCGCCGGTCCGCCGGCCGCCGACCGCCGGTCCGCGCCCCGAGGCCGCCCCCGTCCCGAGGCGCCCGCGCCCGAGGTCCCGCGCCCCAATGTTGCCTCGCGAATCCGTGCCGCGGCGTCAATGCTCGTGCAGCACCGTACCACGGCCGTGACACCCCGAGGACCGGTCCGTCCGTGGCCGTACCTGCGCGTGCTCGCGCTTGGGTATATAGGCCGACCCCGCCTCGCTCTCGCACGTGCGCCCCCCCTCCCCTCGCCTTGCCGCGCCGCTGCCCAGCCCCGGCGCCGCCCGACCGCGCCGCGGTGCGGGCCGCGGCGGCCGCGGCGCACGCCTCCGCCCGAGCCGTTTCCACCCCTTCCAGTGCCCCAAACCGACCCCGTAGCACCCATAGATCCTTCCCCTACCCTCCCCGACCGGACTCCGGCGAGGCATCGCCGGAATTTCACCGGAACCGCCGGCCAGCCGCGCCTGAGGGCTGCATTGCAAAGCAGAGTTTCTTTCCGGGGTCCTTTCTGCAAAAGCGCTTCTCCAATAGGAAAAGTGAGTGGCTGTTTCTTGTAAAATGCGTAGAAAATCACAGAAAGTTCAGAAAAATGCAAGGTCAATTTTGTTGGATTCCTGGTGAATTATACTACAACTTTTGTTATTCTAGCCTGATCTAATTACTTTTAGTTGTTGCATGAAAAATACAAATGTGAAAACCCTAGATCTGCAATATCTCAAAAACCATAGAACCTCTGTAGCTAATTTTTGGATATGTTGTGTGTTAGGTCATTACTAGCTCCTGAGCCAAAAAGTGCACAAAGTTATAATGTAAATCTTTTTATAAAAATGATTTTCTATTTCAGGCAGATCTGAATAAGTAATTTTTCATGTTAAATATATTTATGTTTTTGACCCCAACTTGTGCACACTGTCTTTTAATACTAAAATACACATCTTGTGAATTAATCATGATTTTTGGATTAAAGGAAATAATTATTCTTGAATTATGCATGTTTTCCTTTGTAAATTAATAAACCAAGTTCAGTAGAGATTCCATGTGAACTTGTTGGCTTTTTAGACTTGTTTAGGACCAGAGAGCATGCACAAGAAAGTTTGGATCATTTTGAGGCTTATTTTTTTTATATGCATTTAAAATGGAATCACTAGCTAACCATTGATATTTTCCACAATAATTTATTTCCCTAGCATCCAACACTTGCATGTGGGTCCAATGGACAAGGATAGATGCTAGTAGGCTTAAGAAACACCCCTTTAATTTTTGGTAATTTAATTGCTTAATAAAAGCTTAAAAGCCCTTTTTATATTAAAGGGAAATTAAATAAAGAAAAATCACTAATTAATTCTTTTTCCTTTTTGAGAGGTATTATTTAATACAATTAAAAGATAATTAATTATCATCACTAATAAGAAATTAATTCTTAAATAAAAATATTAATTACACCTTTATTGGAGAAGATAAAAGGAAATGAAGCTTTCACATGAAATGATAAGTATAATAAGAACCTTTATTCAAATGTTTAATAAAGAATTGCATATTGTTCCTTTTTGGAAGAGTATGCTAAATGTATTCTTATCTAGGTGAATGTGTCCAACTAATGCACCCTATGGTTATCATTTATTGTTTGTGTTTAATTAAATTAAAATCATCAAATAAATCTTGCACTTGCATCCTCGTGTAGATCTCCCGAACGATAGTTGTACGCGTGTGCCGGACGGAGGAGACGGAGGAGCTGACGGAGACGTGCACCACGTCTCTATAGAGCAAGACCTGGACCAAGTCCAGAAGGGCCCATGGCCAACCTTGCCATCGAAGGCAAGCCCCGGATCATTAACCCTGTTTTTGAAATTTATGCAATTATGTTTGCTACGATTGTGCATTTACGTTTCAGGAGTTGAATTGAAACCCTAGATGCATGATCCCTAGGTACCTATGCTCTATCACTAGTATGCTAGGTCGATAGCTCGCTATGCTATAGGACCGATAGAAGTCGAGTGATGTTCGTCACTCGCGAGATTAGGTTCCTAGATAGGAATCTTAAGATATCCTTAAATGGATTGCTCATGTGGTAAGAGCATGGGATTTGGGCTCCGGTCCAGTGGCTTTCGTGGGCTAAGCTTTTGAACGTACTAAACATATGCCGGGTATGGGACCGGTAAGCCTAGTACCCGATTGACGCGGTAAGGGAACCTTTCCCTACTACACCTGGGGCACTTGTGTCCCCCCTCGCTTGCAACAAAG
The DNA here is from genome assembly GCA_947561735.1 of Cenchrus americanus. Lineage (NCBI taxonomy): Eukaryota > Viridiplantae > Streptophyta > Magnoliopsida > Poales > Poaceae > Cenchrus > Cenchrus americanus. Next base: position 101,677,329 of record OX387245.1, on the reverse strand, counting down.
GTGGTACCCGAGTGAGTCCGGACGTTCATGTGGGAGCGATCCAAGAAACCTTGTACCAAGGAATGTAGGTTCCGCTCCCGAGCCGAAGATCGACGGAAACGGCACGGGAAAGTTGTCCTTGCGGGGGCAGCCTACCGTGTGTTTGGGTTTACCTTGCAAGGTTTAAATCAATCGATTGTCGCCCTCTCACCGTCATCCGAGATCGCTTAATCAATCGGCCATGATATCCCATAATGATGGAACTCGAGGAATATGGTTGGATGAATTAATTGCTTGTCCAATTCTTGATTGGATTAGATGGCACACTTAGAAATGGTAATCAACTAGAACTTGTGCTAAAATTTTGAAAGTAAGGATCTACCCTTAGTAGCTGTTTAGCAAAAGAAACTCCACCGGCCAAAAGCCTTTCATGTCTAGAGTTTGGTGATGTAGTTATCACCCGACGGTTAAGTCTTGCTGAGTATTAGTATACTCAGCCTTGCTTTAAAATTGTTGTTGCAGGTGTGATTAATCGGATGGGTGACGACAAGTGATGACATCACGGATGGCCTCCTGTGATGTTTACCGTTGCGCTAGTTTATTTTATTTCCGCTGTATTTTCGAACTCTGAACCTTTACTCCATGTCATGAACAATGGTTTGTAATAAATTATGTTAACTCGTGTTGTACTCTGGACTCGCCTTCGCGTGAGTTTTAATGCATGTGTCGATCCTCTGTTCAATGTTCAAGTGATTCACCAGGCGTTAACCCGGCAACTAACGACAGGATGATACTTTACTGTTGCTTAACGACCAAAAGTGGATCGGTCTTAGGCGATAGTACGGTATTTTCCTGGGCGGGTTGTCACACCATCCCCGCCACTGTGAGGGACTGTGCGACGTGGCCGGTGCCAGTCCCGTGACGCTGCGCCGCCTACTCCGGTACGGCTAGCGCGCCGAGCCCTCGAAGGGGGGTCGGCCGCACCCTCGATCCGCTTTCTTGTGACCTTGCAGGGTTAGGAGGAGGCGCTAGGCCGGCGGGGCGCCATCCCTGCCACTGTTAACGGCACGGTGGCCGCCCCCGCGAGTACAAACCCACGCCGGGCACTGTGGTAACAGCTCCAACGCTGTGGAGCACGCGGGAACGGGGTGCTGCCTTACCTGCCACTGTACCCTGTACGGACCAACGTCAGCAACTCCCTCGAGCCCGCCTGAAGACATCACGGTCGTCCGCTGCTCTTCTACCCTCGAAGCCGCCACTGTTCGAGTACAAGATACGCCATGATGGTCGGATCGCAGCAAGGACCGTCCAGGCGCCCGCCTACTCTACAGCATAGCGCACCACGCTTCCCCACGTAGCTAAATAGCATGGCATACATGTGATTCGCTCTCTCCTTGGCCTATAAAAGGAAGACGAACCCCCCTGCCGCAGGGGACGGAGGACGAACGGAACAACACAACACAACACGAGACAGGTCGCACCACACACTTGCTCTCCAATTCTCCCACAACATCTTCAGCCACTACACCAGGGACTTGGAAGCCACACTTCCTCTCCCGCCTTGCTTGTAGCAGCCCCACTACAGGCACCCCCGGTGATGAGCAATATAGTGCCTTGAGCACACCACTGCTGGACGTACGGCCCCTCGGTCGGAACTAGGATAAACTCTGTGTCTTTTATTGCTTAGCATCAACCATTGAGGGATAGACCTCGGCGTTTATTACTGGTTAGTGTCGGGACCACATTCCGCACCGACAGTAGGCACATGGCTCGGTGGCTTTGACATGACATGAGGTGCTTGCACGTGTTTGTGATGGTCTTATGATTAGAATGGTTGTCCTAGCATGAAGATTGTGTAGCTTTGCTATTTTGACATGTTTTGCTCATATCTAGGACTTTGCTCATGAGAGGGTATTTTTTTGCAAAATTGCTCAAATCCTTTTTAGCCTTTCTCAATGGTTGTGAAACTTGGTGATCATGTAGTTGAGGTCATTACGAACCTATAGAGTATCTAACTTGCTCATTTGGACATGTGTAGCACCTTGTGAAGAATTTTGTTTATTTGAGAAGCTATATGTTGAAACTTTTCGCATTTTTCCTTGATTCATGCATTGTCAATAAGAGGGAGAAGTTTGTGCATGATTTGGGCACCTGGGAGCATTTGGAAGGTGTTCCAATTGGTTCGGGCAGTTTTTGAACAGTTTGGTGTAGGGTCGGTCTCATGGGGCGGTCTAACCGCCCCCCAGGCAGTCAGATTTCAGGCAGGTGGTCTAACCGCCCGGGACAGGCGGTCTGACCACACTGGGAAAAGTGAGCAGGTTTTTGCTTTTTGTTGCATTCCCGTGTTGCATTGCTACATTGGTTCAGGGGGAGTGTGCTTTGGCTCAGGGGGAGCTTGCATATGTGCGGGGGGAGCTCTTTGTGTTGTTCGAGCTTTGGAGTGGTCGTTTGTGCTCTTTGCTTGAGCATGGTTTTGTCTCAGATGTGTCGAGCCATTACCCTTGCCTAAGGGGTCCGAGACTTGTCTTCTTCAAATGATCTTGCTCTTTACCTTTCTTTGGCTTTCGATCGCTTGTTGAAGTTTCATTCTATTCGTTTCTTTTATTTTTCTTTTCTCTCTGGTTACCAAATCTTGTGTGTTGTCAACACAATCATCAAGGGGGAGATTGAGGACCATGTGTGGTTCGAGGACCGGTGGATGGTCGCTTCCTGGTGTGATGAGTGATTGACAACGTTGTGTGGACTGACTCTTGGATAAGTATTGCAGGTGCAGGTTGCGGCTTGACTGGTGTTGGTGCAAGTGAAGAACAAGCGTGAAAGGTCGTCACCGGTGAGGCCTCCAGGTGTGGAGAAGACAAGTAGGCTTGGTTCGAGGGACCCGGTGGCCAGCGAAGTCAAGTGTGGGCCGCATGGTGGCAAGAACAGCGGGGCGAAGTCGTGGACAGTTTCTTGGTTGAGCCTCAAAACCAAGGTCGAGCCGGGACTACGTGGGAGCCGAGTCATGAGTGGCGATTGGCAGAGGCTACACCAAGTTCGCGGGATTTGCAGTGGTTCACTAGAAAACCACTGGGTTACTCGGTTGAGCCACAAAACCGAGGCCGAATACTCGACGAGGAGGTGTGGCCACCCAGGCCAGTTCAACTGCCCAGGAGGGGCGGTCAGACCGGCGGTCTGACCGCTCGAGTCGCTGCCACCGAGAAGCTTCGAAGCGGACACGCGTCGGGATCGCAAGGCTTGCGTCGAGGCTAAGCAAGGTTGCGGTCGCTGGGCATCCGTCCGATGGAGAAAATCTGAAGACTTCCAAATTCGCCCTTGAGGGGCTTGTATCCCTAGTTATTAAGTAAGGGTAGTTTGGTCTTTTGGGTGCCTCCATATATACTCCTGAGGGGATGGATGGCAGCCAACTCTTGGAACCCTAGCTCATTTGTTTTTCCATTTTCATTCTCATTTTCCTTTAGTTTTTCCTAGGACTAGCTTGAGTGCTTCATGTGAGATCTAGAGAGGCAAGGAATGGATGTATGGGTGGCAAGCTAGACCTTGTACGAACCTTCATGGTATGTATAGATGGTTCAGCGTGGTTCCTCAAGGTTGTGTGGTGCTTTTTTCGTCCTTCTTTGTGGTGATTTTCGGAGCTCTTTGTTGTGATTATCTTGGTGAAGTTTTGAGGACGATTTCTTGGGGTTTTTGTTGGGTGTCACGTATGAGGACTTTGTGCCTCTTTGGCTGGTGACTTTGCCCTCAAATCTCCCTTGAATCGGACTCGATTTGGTGGTTTTTCGAGTTGCTCGAGTTCTTGCCCTAGAGAGACGAAATCTTCGATTCCTGTTGATTCTGAGCGAGTCGGGTCGATTCCTTTGAGGTAGAGGTTGCCCAGGAGGTAACCCAACTATTCCCTATGTTTCGCTGCAATCCGTGGAGTGATTCGGGAGATCGGGTGATGGGAAGTTAAGGGTTGGCCCGCGGGTAGGTTTTTTCGGAAGGGGCGGTCTAACCGCCCTAGCCTTCCATGTGAAGGTTTTGATTTTGCCAGATTTTCCTCTGTGAGTTTGTTCGCCTTGATCAGAGGAGCGTTCAAGTGAAATCTCAGGTCGTTTTCGTGCTGTTTACAAGAAGGTTTTGCTAGGTACAGGAGGTTAGACCGCCCCTGGTAGCCGGTCTAACCGCCCCTAGGCCCTTGGGTGAAGTTTTGGTTTTCACCAAGATTTCCTGATAGCCATCTTGGCCTTGATCAGAGATTTCTGCTGGTGAAACCGTGAGGCGTTTTGGTGCTCGGAAGAGGCTTTTCGGAGGTTCCCTTAATCACCAGGTGGAGGCGGTCTAGCCGCCCCCCATACCCGGTCAAACCGCCCCCTCTAGTCTGCCGGCTCCCGTGTTGTTTCCGCTGCCGTGAGCGTGTAGGAGTCGAGGTTGCTGGTAGTGTTTGTTCCTAGGACCAGTAGCACTCCAGTGGCTACGTGGTTTTGGCAAACGGAAGGTACAAGTGCAGAGCGTGTGATTTTGGGTGTCCGACCGAGCTAGTTCATCTTGTTAGAGTTTCGATCTCCTTCGAGAAGAATTTTTATTGGCTCCCATTCACTCCTCCCCTCTCTGGTCGCCTAATCGTTCCTTCAGATGGAGATATCCTGTTATTACTCTGCTGCTGCTGCATAGGAAACCTGAGTCGCTTCCTTGTCTCTTTTTCTCCCTTTAGAAGTTAGGCCACTTAAAGCTGCATACAGTTGGTGACGTGGACCTATCCCGCTCCTTGGGGATAGATTTTGGGTGTGCAGGGTACGAGTCCGAGTACGACAACAACTCCGATGGATGGTACGACTGAGGGATGCGTCGCTTCGCTCAAGGATGCCTGTGGCGAGAAGAATAAAAGATGGAGACTCTTCTGAGATGCTAGTTACCATTGCGTAGAATTCACTCTGATTCAGCCAAGAGACTTGTAATGCCAAGAGGCTTGTAATGATGTACTCCATAATGGACATGTAATAAATTATGTACTCTTAATCTTGTGTGATGCGATGTATGGCTTTGTGTTACTATCTTTGAGACGTTCTGTACGCGATAGCCACTGATCTAGGGATTATCGCAATGGTACAAGGATTCGGGCTTTCTACGAAAATCCGGAGTTTTACCGTGCTAGTGCTATCGTGTCGTTGAACGCCCTGGCCACCGCACTAGCAAAACTCTCGACTGCGACCACCACTCGCTCGTCGTGCAACAAGGGGGTAAAATATATTCCTTGACGAAGACGACGTTGTCTGCTCTGCTGCACATGATGTAACTCTTTTTGAACCCCCTTTTGACTGTCTCCGTTTCTCACACACATGCATGCGTGGGTGTTCAAACACGCGATGACGACGACGCGGCGCCAGAACTGCTGCATTGCACCGCCCTGTTTGTATCATCCACGGATCCACCGGCTACCCGTCTGCGATGCGAAACGTGGGTGGGTACGGGCTACCGGGAACACAGTAGTGCACCAATGATCCTCCCCTCACATCTTATGCAATTTTCTATGTCTTTCAAATCGTCGAGTCAGCAAAACTGGTGATACGACATAGAATTTAAGTGAAAATTTACTTGGATACCATTAAACAAAATCCTTTTCTCTTTGTAGCATCCAAACCTGAAAACTTCCATATCTATGCACTAGTAAATATTTTATTCCATGTGTAACACTTCCGTTACTTCAACCATGCTCTGGCGTCACAAGAAAAACAGGCCCACTAATGAAAGACCAAATTGCCCCTTCGGCTCTCTGCTTCGCAGGCGACACCTGTAGCCAGCCCATATCGGCACCAGCTGCCATGCCCCAGCGGGCAAGCTCGCCTCACCCAACGTCGGCGCTCCCAGGCAGGCGAGCTCGCATCGCCTGACCTTGGTCTAGCGCACTGTCACTCCCTCGTGAGGGATCTCATCCCATTGCCCCCAAGGGGGAGTTTGTCGGCATGTGCATGCATCTGCGCCCCTGCCCACGACAGAGCCCGCTGGCGGATAATTTTTTAATATTAACCTTTTTTAAAAAGTATTTTTATAAATAACCCTTAGGGAACTTTTTTTTTCACCGGGTAACCCTTTTGGCCGCGCCTGGCGGTGTGGCGCGGCAAGCGGCCCGCCGCCGCGCCACATGCGGCGCGCGCGCGGCCCCCCGCCACGCCGGTCGGCCGCGCGCGCGCCGGCGTGGGCCCGGGCTTGCCGCGCCACCGCGCCCGGCACGGCGGCGCCGGGTCAAGAGGGCCCGCGCGGCCCCCTTCTTCCTCCTCCTCCTCTCCCCTTTCTTCTCCGGCCCGAGCCGCCCCGCGCGCACGGCGCGCCGCGCCGCCGCCCCCCCCCCCCTCCATTCCGGCCCCAAATCGGTGGATTTGGGGTGGGAAAAGTGGGGGAATTTGTTCCTCGCGTCCTTGTGAAGGTATTGACCTACTTCTCTCCCTCTGTTACCGTTGCATTGTGTAGATCGGAGTAGATGTTTGTGACCTAGGGTTAGGTATAGAAATTTGAAATTTAGACGAAATGCAATTAGTTTTAATGGAAATGATGATTAGTTCATATGCAGTAGTTTCTCTGCCCGTGTTATTGACATGTAGAACTTGTTGCATGAATCGATTTAATGATATTATTGATGTCAAATGTTTAGGGTAGTTGATAATGGGTGTAGCTATTATATGGATGCACGTTTATTAGGGGTAATACCTAACAATTTTGTTGAATAACAGAATATGCATTTATATATATATATATAACTAATCGAGATGGATATAATTTTTGTTGAACACAATTCTAATTTTTCATGTATATTTATAATAAATATCTATTGTAGTACTATATAGTTATTAAACAAGTTATAAATTTTGTAGATGGACTGTTTAGTTCGCATGTTTCATGGGGGCGTAGTTAAAGAAAATGGAGAGTTTGAGAATATGACAGAGTTGGTAGAAACATTTGATGGTCCGCCAAGCTTTAAGGATGTAGTTGATTGTGCAATGGTCAACTATGGAGTTGGAATGCATGAGTTGTCATTTAGAGGTCGTTTTGATTGTGGGAAGGCTAGAGCTCATTATGTGTTGATGAGCTTGTCAAGTGAAGAAAATTGGAATCGGTATAAGAAGGTAGTTGGTCAAGCTAATGTGTCATGTCTGGAGGTTGTGGTAGATATTACTCGTGGGCCTAGTGGTAATGTTTACATGAATGAGGAAGTGTCGTTTGAGGTTCTAAAAGGTACACAAGAGTCTACAATTTTAGAGGAGGACTTTGGTTGTAGGGAACCTAGTCTGGATGTTGGGATGGTGAATGATGATTTTCCTAATGATTGTTTTGAGCGGGAGGAAGAAACCATGGACGATGATGATATATCCGACGGCTCGAAGAAGGTGATTCGAAGATGAGTCCGATGAGGAGCATGCGGAAGAGCAAAATGATGCCAATGCACATGCGGGCTGAAGCACTCCTTGGTTTAAGTGAGGTTAACTTGGATGGTGTTCAACATGATTATGTTGCAGGACCCTCGGTGAACCATAGAACCTTTGAAAGGGAAGTGCACATAAGTAGGCCGCCAGTGAACACTAGAAATGTTGAAAGTGAAGAACATGTACCTAGGTTCCCGGACAATACTAGAATTGGTGAGAGTGCTGAACACAACACCCAAGCTCAGTACCAATTTGGAATCCCTTCTGTCCGCAATGACAGAGACTTGAGTAGGATCGATAGAGCCATTTGTGATTCTACTAGGTTGTTCACAGAAGGAATAATTTTTACCAGTGAGCCTGAGATACATGAGAAAATGATGTTTGACTCCCTGGATGAACTTAAGTTTTTCTTGTCGACTATGCAATGAAGCATTATAGGCCTTTCACCGTGGTCCATTCGGACGGGAATCTTAGGTATGAAGTAATGTGCAAACAAGGGTGCATGTGGCGTGTATGGGCACGGCAGAGAGAGGGACGGGGAAATGGAAGATTACAAAGGTTGTGGGACCTCACACATGTCGGTCGAGTCAGGTGAAGGGAGTTCACGCACAATTGACTGCAAGTTACATTGGAAGGTGTATCTTAGGCGTTGTTCGTGAGAATAGTGAGGTGATGGCCAGCAATTTGATAGAGCAGATATTGATGTTTGCTGGATATCGTGTGAAGTATTCTAAGGCATGGGGGGCTAAACAACATGTGTTAACACCAAAATTTGGTAAGGAGTCTGACTTGTGGGTCCGGTTCGATAAAGAGTCCGTCTGGTGGAAGGAAGAATATTTTCAGAGATATTCGGCAAGGAGATCTGCGGTCGGCTATCTGCTCCGGTTCGGCAAAGGAACAGTAGAGCTGATTTTGCGGGATTGGACGGTGACGTGGCTCAATCAGGGAAGACGAATGGATGGATAGGCGATCGAGCTTAGAGATAAGTTAGGCAACGAATCCATTCGAAGTTGTACTCGACAGGGTACAAATATGACCCCTGAATGTATGTAACAAAGACAATCATTCTTCAATACACACCGGCCTTACGCCAAACCCTAGAGTCCTTTGTCGTGTCGTCGAGTTCTTCGAGAGGGTTCATCGATCCGTCGACCTCCGTGAGTACCGGCAACCTTGTATCATGTCTAGTATCATGCGGTGGATTTAGATCTGATGCAAGTAGTCTTGTTACCATGCTTCGTGTCATGCGGTAGATTCAAGCTTGGTTCAAGAAGGTTTCTTGGTAGATCATGAGTCATGCGGTAGGCTAAGGTCTAGCTTGAAGCTATTTATCGGCTCTATTGGATTTTGGCAAGATCTGATAGATTCATTAAGTTACCACGTGTTATCTTGAGTTTTACTTTATGTTTTAATTCATGTAACACACCTTTGCCCAATCTAGATGGGTTTGGATCGGCTCTACCTCTTTTATGATCCTTGTTTGAGTAGATTTCATGTTTTAACACGTGGATCTTGTGCTTTCCGATAGCCGAAACCGAATCGATCTAGGTTGTTACATGTTGCGGGTTCAAGCTTGCTAATGTGTGTATAAATCTTGAAAGAGCCGGGTATCATGCGGTAGATGCAGGTTTTTGGGTTGCTTTGGAGCTAGTCATCCGGTGGATTAGATTTCCAAATCAATCTGATAGATTTATTCACGCGGTAATGTTTGTTCCTTCTTCATGGACCCCGAATCGGTTGTTCAGCCGTATTCGGTTATGTTTCTTCACGAGTAGAACACGTGCGTTATTCATGCTTTAAATGATGTATGCTTTTAGCTTTCCATATTTAGATTGTATCATGCGGTGGATAGATCTATTTGTGGAAAGTGGTACGGTTTTTCATGCAAGTTGTATCATGCGGTGGATAGATTTGTTTGATATCGCACTCGACGGGTTTTAAAGTAACTAGACATGCGGTAGACTAGTGCTTTGGATCCATGCATGCTTGTTTAATACATGATCATGTCCATGTTTTACTTTATTCACTTATTTAATGCTAATCTTCATGGGGATCGGTCATGACCTCGTGTATGTGCATCCTTGTTCAAACAAAGACCGATCACTGTCATGCTCACGTCATCCATTCGGCAGTGTTATTTTTTTCCCCTTTGCGAGTTCCCGAATGGTTGTAGTTCGTTGGCAGATAGCTTTCTATAGCTATGTGTCATCCCATTTGGCTTCTTAGCCGTAAATATGGAACTGTCTGGTACCACCCGGCAAGTTCCAAGCTTTGGTATCTAACTTCTCTGTCTTTTGTTAATTTTCAGGAAAAATTGACTGGCACGTCTTTTGCTCTTTGCGCGTGTGAAGCCAGCTTTGTTCGGCTTGCTGTGTGTTTGGCGTTGAGTGCACTTTTCACGTCAACAACATGCAATTGCCTTGCTATGGGGCGATTGGAAAGAGTCATATGCAAAAATTCCAAGGGTCTTGAGAGCCATGAACCACTTCAATCCTGGAGTTAAATGGTTCCCTTACATGACCGGTTCTCGTGTTCTCGACGGTTGTGTTTTGAAGCCCGTCCTTCTACGTGTTTTTTGGTGCTTTCCACAATGTAAAGTGGCTTTCCAACACTGTCGTCCGGTGATACTTGTAGACGGAACCTTCTTGACCGGCAAGTACAGAGGTACACTCATGATGGCAATTGCTGTAGATCCTGAACAGCAACTTGTGCCTTTAGCTTATGCCTTGGCGGAGAGTGAGAATGACGACAGTTTGTCATGGTTCATGAGGCTCCTTCGCATTAACGTACTTGGTCCAACGCGACAGGTATGTATGATCTCAGATCGGCACCATGGTCTCATCAAATGTGCGAGCGACCACCGGATGGGTATCCACCACTTGTTCATCGGTGGTGCATTAGGCACTTTGCCGCCAATTTGTGGCGTCGTCAAAAGAACAAGGAGGTAATAGGACAGTTGAAGTTGCTGGCATCAGTACATACAGAGGACCAATTTAAGGAACTGCACAAGGACTTAGTTAAGAACTTGAACGAGGAAGCTAAAGATTGGTTGGAGTATGAAATGGAGGATAAGGACAAATGGGCTCAAGCATATGATGTCGGGGGTATGCGTTGGGGTATCATGACAACAAACTATTCTGAAAGTTACAACAACATATTTAGAGGAATAAGAAGTAGACCCGTCGCGGGGATCATTGAATACTCATTTGAAAAATGCAATGAATACTTTGTGAAAAGATGGCAGAAAGCACGTGATTTGTTGGATAATGGGGGTAGAATTGGATCCTTTGCAGATGAGATAATGTATGATGCTGCTTTAAGATCTGTGAACCAACATGCAGAAGCATACGGTCCAGACAGAATGATTTATTCTATTCGAGGTTCCTCTACTACTAATGTTGGAGGGGGAGAGTCATGGCGGTCGACACTATAGGGTGGACCTCCGGGCCGTACTTGCACCCGTAACGCCTCCTCAATTGTTGCATCTTCCTTGTTCTCACTTGATGACAGCTTGCACTGCTAGAGGTCTAGACTATGAAAATGCCATGTACATGTCTCCTTTGTTCTTTAGAGAACACACCATTAAGATTTGGGAATCCAGCTTTGAGTCGTACCTTGATCCGTCACAATGGCCGGAATATGATGGCCCAGAGTACGTGCCACTGTCGTCTTTGAAGAAATTGAAAAAGGGTAGGAGGCAAAAGAAGCGTTTGAAAGGGGACATGGACGCGTGTCAAGGAAGGTTTGCCGCTGATTATGATATGGGTGATTTTGAAGCTGATGCAGACAAGATGACGTATCTTTGCTCAAAATGTCACAAAGAAATTAAAAACTGCAAATGTCAGAAAAGAAAATCGAAGGGCAAGAAAAAAGCAACGGGGACAAATAGAAGGATGGGTGGTTCCAACTCTAGGGTAGGTGTCATGGTAGTACGTTAGTAGGTGAAAAATTATGAAATTTTGTATGCAAGTTAAATAATTTTATATTTCTATATACTTACCTTCAATTTTTAATTATTGTTACTAACTACAAGTACATTTTTTCAGGATGGCGCACCCAGTGTACCCGCTCCTTGAGGCTGCATATGATGGCAGCCATCGTGCACACCTTCTGGCCGACCTTCACGAGGTATTTACAAAAGCCTGAACTTAAGATCCAAATTTATTAGTTATTGTACCTCCTAGTTGTGTTTAATATGTAATAGTGTTAATATGTGAGCTAAGCATATTTCTTGCATTTTGAGGACTAGACATTGCTAATGTTGTAATTATTGAATTTTATTGTTTTTCAGGACTTGAACCCGTTGAGGGTGCGAGAGCACTTTCCACTTCCTTGGGACGAGAGATACGCCCCGTACTTGGCTAGAGCGGGGGTTCTTGGACATTGCTTTGGTCGTGGTTCGTGGGTTGCCTGTGATGGACGGGTCGTTGTTGTCGGCCTTGGTGGATCGATGGCGTCCGGAGACCCACTCTTTCCACCTACCGTGCGGAGAGATGACAGTGACCTTGCAGGATACCGCCATGATCCTTGGTCTTCCACTTGAGGGGCTGGCAGTGAGTGGGATCATCCAGTGTGCTGGTTGGCGAGACATGGTTGAGTTGCACATTGGGGTGAGACCACCAGATGCTGATGAGGGGGATGCGTCGAAGAAGACCTCCGGAGTGAACACAGTTTGGTTGAGGCAGCACTTCACCGTTTGCCCCGAGGGAGCTCCTCAGGCTGTTGTAGAGAGGCACGCACGTGTGTGGCTTTGGCACTTTGTTGCCATGTTCCTGCTACCAGATGCTGCGGGTAACACCGTTTCTTGGATGGTCCTGCCACTTTTGGGTTAGGATTAGGACAATATCCGTGGCTACAGTTGGGGTTCGGCGGTTTTGGCATGGCTGTATAGGCAGCTATGTGATGCTTGTAGGCGGAGTGGACGGGACGCGAACCTTGGTGGATGCGCTTACCTCCTGCAGATTTGGATTTGGGAGTGTCTTCCAAGGTAGGGCCGACCACACCGCGGGCCGCTTGAGGTACATACAAATCTTTTGTTATTTATTCATGCGGACTTATATTCATGAATTATTAATCTTTCAAATTTTGGTTATATTTTGCGGGCTTGGAATCGGCAGGGATTCTCGACCCACTTTTGCGTTTGTGTGGAAGACAACGAACGGCGGTACGTGGTCCTCCGGAAGGAGGTACAAGTTCTACACAAACGAGTTGGATCTGTCTTGCTCGAGCACGGTACAAGCCCATGTCCACTAGTTCGTGTTCAATTTGTAAATTTTGTGTCATCACATTTTCTCTAAACATGTTGTATGTTTGTAGGTTGAGTGGCTACCGTACGACCGCGACTTTCCTCAACACGTCCAGTTCTCACCCATGTGTTACGAGAGACGGGCTTCGTGGAGGTCGACAGTGCCACTCATCATCTACTATGTTGTCGAGTGGCATTTGCCAAACGGGGTGCTACGCCGGTTGGGAGGCTTCGGCCTTCGCCTCCCGAGCGTGTGTCCACCGTTCCGGCCTTGCACAAGTAAGAAACCAACTCGATACATTTTCCATGACTCTCATATGGCATAAGTTGCTTTGTAAATAATGTGATAAGCAATTTTGGTATTTCGGTGTGAACGAGCAAAAAAGATACAAGGAGAATGATTGGACGGTGAAGCATGCTAGGTACCTGGACCTTTGGAACAATCGCCGAGGATGGATCATGAAGATGGTGCCGGTTGGCGTCCCGGACCACATAGAGAGTACATGAGGTGGTACCATACCTCTACAAGAACCAAGATCAAGCCGGCTTTGACGGATGAGCACATTGAAGATGCCCCCTCAGACTCCGACGACGACATAGCGGATGAGTACGACACCCTGACACGTGTGGGCACACAGCCAGAGCGAGCACCTTTGCACGATTACTTGGTAAATTTATCCCAAGCCAATGTTGTTTGATCACTTCGGTTTCTAATAATTTGTATCTATAATAAGATTTTTTTTGTAGGGACAACAACTTGCAAGGCTTGCAAATGAGGCAGGAGTGGCCATGGAACATGCAAGTGCTTCCGAAGGTGGAGCCCTACGCAACTTTGCAGAGGTAGTATTACTTTTCAAAAACTGAATGCTTAAGTTTATCCATATTTTGAATATGTCTTCAATTTGTACCAATTGCATGTTGCAGAGGGTCCGGAGGAGCTGCAGGCGTATGGCAATGAAGTTGAACTGCATAGCGGCTCCAGATGTTGTCCACGGCGGCAATGTTCAGGCCACTTCTTCGGGATCCCGCCGTACTCCGCTCACCACGGGGCTAGAAGCTCGACAAGGACCCCATCTCGAAGCACCGCTCGCACCGCGTCGGCATCGGCGGGTCGTGTTGTTGCCAGTGGCAGCCGTGGTCGTGGTAAGGAAATCGCCACCCCTGAGCCCAGTGATGAGGACGATGGAGACTCCTCCTCCTCCTCACCTGCAGCTGGTAGTGAGCGTGGAGACCCCACGTACGTCTCAGAGATTCCGATGGACGTACTGTTTGATGCCCCACCCGCAACTCAAACACAAGGAGAGTCGACGAGTCAGGTAATGAATCCAAAAATTTCCTTCCAAGTCAGCATTTGATAATACCTTGCTCTTCTATAGTGTTTTGTCCAATTTTTGCAGCCTCGCCCACCTCCTGCGAAGAAAGCCCGCGGCCGTCGTCCACGTGGGCCCACTGAAGTTGGGAGTGCCAACGTCTTGGACACAGAACCGGGGAGGGAACGCCGACCTAAACAAATTTTCAACCCCGACGACCAAATCCGCCGCCGTCGTTGATCGTATGGACGATATGTGATGTTTGTGTGTGCCGGACTATGTCGGAGGCATGTCTACGCCTTAGGATGTTGAACTGTGTGTGCCGGACTTTGTAGGAGCATGTGTTGGCCTTAGGATGTTGAACTTAAGCACTTTGTGTGATGTTTGTGTGTCGAACTATGTTTGAATGTACGCACTTTGTATGAAACTATGTTTCCTGCATGGGAAGTGTCCCCATATTGGCTTCTGGATGAGTGGATGAGTTCTGTTGATTTCCTGCAGGTGCGTCGAGTTGAGAGGGCAGCAGAAACCAGAAGAATCTTCTGTTTCTGGCTGGCAACAGGTTTGCCGCGCCATGCGCGCCGGCGCGGCAACATGTGCCTGCCGCGCCATCCCCTACGGCGCGGCAGTCCTGGCAACTTGGGTGCCACCGATGGCGACCTGCACCCAGCGCTGCCGCGCCACAAGGTTCAAGTTTACCCGGTGGCGCGGCCGCGCCACAAGGTTCAAGTTTACACCGCATGGCGCGGCGGGGCAGCTTTGCCGCGCCGTCGCCCATGGCGCGGCAGGCTCGTGTTGCCGCGCCACCGGCTAAACTTGAACTTTGGCCGAGTGAGCGTACTGGATTTCGTAAAACTTAAGTGCGGCAACGCAGTCTTGCCGCGCCAGGCACCATGGCGCGGCAACGTTATGCTGCCGCGCCGAGCCCTGTGGCGCGGCAGATTAATCCACGAGGACCTTGTTGATACAATTCCATGACTTTCTTGCAACTGCAAATGCCCGTCTCTTCCGTCCTAGTTGCCTAATCGAATGCCGGGGTCCGAGAATCCAATCCCACACCGATTTAGAGAAATGGGGTCCACCACACCCACCTTCTCTATATAAAGGGGGGTAGCCTCCCCACTCATCACTCACCTCCAATCCTCACAGGCAACCTCTACTCGTACCTCACCTCCATTCCTCCAGTCGTTTGAGAGTGTTGGTTGTCCGAGATGGGCTCAGGGTTTGGGTTTATGGATGTGAGGAGGGCCATGGAAGCCATGGAGGGGGCATACCCAAATGATCCCAATAGATCCATACTCAGTTTGAACAAGAGGCCGAAAGGCGAGATCCCCCCAGAGTGCCATTATGGCATGAATGCGGGATGCAAGGTCTCACGTAAAGATGAAACGTTTGGCAGGCGGTTTTGGTGTTGTCAAAACATCGATCAAGCTAAAAAGGAGCTTGCGGCATTGGCAGTAAGTGATACTGTTAAGTAGCATTGTACCTACTTCGTGGTGTTCATTTCTGACTTTGTATCTGCGTGGCATATATTGAAGGGAAGTAGTACATCTGTTGCTCCAAAGGTGACGAGGGCGTGCCACTTCGAGCAGTGGATCGACGACTTCATTAGTGGTCCAGATGCCGCGTTTCTGGCGAGGGGGAAGAAAATCGATGGAGACCCCAGCACTGAAGCTCTTGTGAAGAAGGAACTTGAGGACTTCAAGAAGTGGAGCGATGACTTCATCAGTGGTGCATGATTGTTGTTATGTGTAACACGTGCCATTGCTTGTGTGATTTAAATTTCCTAAGGCGTGCTAGGATTAGTATTGGCACATGTGCCATGCATGTCATTGGAAACTCGTGTGATTTAAATTACCTAAGGCGTGCTAGGATTAGTATTGGCACATGTGCCATGCATGCCACCGCAAACTTGTGTGACTTAAATTCCCTAAGGCATGGTAGGATTAGTTGTGGCACATGTGCCATGCATGCCACTGCAAACTTGTTATGTAAGAGAAATGTCTAATGAAATAGCAATGGCCACAGTGTTGACAAAACAATTTGTAGTTCTTTAGACTTTTCAGTTTTTGCAGTTGAAATGATGCCTCACTGAAAAGGCTAGAGATTCCAAGGATCCTAGGGTTTCAGGAGTGCATAGACTTTTCAGGGTGCATAGATTTTTTCAGGGTGTTGTCAAATCAAATGTTGTACTGGACAACATGGCTCACTGAAAAGGCTAGGGAATCCAAGTAGGCTACTGTTTCATGACTGCAAAGGCTTTTTCGGAGTGTTGTCAATTCAAATTTTAAAGCACACGTACATCGACTGGTGTTCTAGGTTCAGGCACATAATTGCTTGGAGTGTTGAACACACAAGGATTCTTTTGTTTAGGATGGCTTCTAACGCGTCCGTGATTCGGGACTCGGACCAACTTCTTCGCACACATACATGACACATCGGGTCCATCACGATGGGGTTCGAATTGAAAGCCGCAAATGGCATAAGGTAGTTTACACAACAATTACAACACTAATAATCTACTTGTACGAGAACCGTCCGATAACATAGAGCCAAAATCACTCGATTCCCGGGAAGGCATGTAGTAGTTCCCAAACGGGGGTGGAGGTGGCGGGGATGGACTTGACGGTGGACCGTTCTTCATGTGACATCTGCGCAGTGCATAGCGCGTCGTCGCTAGATGGTGGATCCGGAGGAGTAAGTGCCTCTCGCGAGCTCATGCTTCGACTTCTCGATGCGTCCTTCTAGGTACGTGATGTAATCTTCATATGGATGAATAGCTGGCGGATCGACCCATTGCGAGAAACCACAGTTGTTAGGGTCATACGAGTACTGCAAGCAACAATAGTATGTTAGTTACCTAAATAAACTGATGGAAATACTCGTGGTAGTGTTCCTTACCCAGGCACGTGGACAGTGCCAAAAGCGACGACCGGAGTAGTAAAGTCCAACTCCCTCATAAACTTGCATTACACACAACTCATTGTGCATGCATCTTGGCCACTTTACTGATTTCTTCGAATCGTACGGTCTAACATCCCGCAAAGATCGGAAATAACTCTTCTCTCTTGGTGGGAAGTACTCACATTCGGGATCCTGTTCTGTCCACAAGTCGGGACCGAGAGAATTATCCTCACCTGACAAGTCATCCATTGCTGGTTATTGTGAACAACTTACCTGAAGGGTGACATATATAGGGAAAGAAAAGAAGTGGTGGGCCATTCAATCCGTGGGAGAAAACACACCCTACCCCCTACCCTACTACATGTGATGTGAGTACAAGAAAACACACCCTACACCCTGCCACGGCTATATAAAGAGGGAAGGCGACCGCAGTACTACCACTGCCACACCTTGCAGGCTCCTCCCTCTCCTCACGGGCTCATCTTCTATCTTAGGTACGGTTCCTCTCTTTGTTAATTTAATGTAATCAGTTTAACTACTTCAAAATAATGTTCATTTTTTAACAATAACTAGAGATGTCTACGGCCGCCACTGCTGGAGGTGGGTGAGGATGGTAATGGTGGTGGTGATCCGAAGGGCAAAAACACAAATACAACACCCGATCCAAAGAAAATGACCACTTTTAAAAGAGCCATGCTTCGTTATATGCAAGGAAAAACTCAGCTGAGATGCCATTGCAAGAGGAGAGGACCCCCCTTGGAATGGTCTTTATGCTCCGGTGGTCTTTACGGTCCTGCAAAGAAACCCGTCTGCTCCTAATCCACCAACTAAAAAAGGTACCAAGAAGGATAAACCTTCGTCATCACATCACAAGGATGGCTAAATATTGGAACTTTGTATGAGGTCGTTGTCTTCGACTATGCGGTGTTGTAATATTTGAGCTACTATTTTGTTTACATCATGGTAGTGTAATATTGTTCTAAGAAAACTACATCCTGAATGTGTTGTAATAATGGAACTATTATTACTAAATTTTTAATTTTTCTAATCTCCTGCTCCATTAATAAATCTGCATGCAACACAACCAAACACATTTTTTCATTGAAAAAATTGTTCACTACAACACAAACAACTGATTCTTAAGGACCATTCGTCATCAACTACATCACATAACAAAGTGTTCACTTAACACAAAACTACCAAACACACTAGTTCATTGAAAAAAAATATTACACTGCAACACATGCAACTGACACTTGAGCACCATTCATCATCCTCCCACAATCCTCTTACCTTTTCTGTCGGCCTCTGCCTTTCTAGCCGCTTCATCCCTCGACCTATCCCTGGACCTATCCATCAATGCCTTCCACTCCTCTTCCTTTTTCCTCTTCTTCTCACTCTTCTCCTCTGCGGTCAACGGACGTATCCCCCCGTTCTAAGAACTTCTCCCCGTTACAACGCCAATATGCCACAACTTTCTCGTAGTTGGCGTAACCAACTACAAATTCTAGCTCCACTCCGGTTTCACGAACCATCTCATCACAAATTGGACCACTTAGATCCTCCTCTTCCGGTAAGAGCACACCATATTTTGCTCTTATCTTGTTTTTAATAGATTCGGTTTTAAACCTCCCCGCCAGAGTTCGGAAGTTCGTCCCAACTCTAACATTAACTCACGACGACCAAGAAATTGCTCCCAATCACAAGTCCGCCCCTCCTGCAAAATATAAGACCGTATCATACAAAGTTAAATCAAAATGAGGACAACCACAAAGGTAGTGCTACCTAAATCAAAGAAGTTCACATCATGCTCACCCAAAAGTCTCCATATGCATTGCCACAAAACATTCCAAAACCGAGCTCAGATGGCACAACACCTTCCGTGGCTACTATGCCACACTTGCACCATGAAGGTGGATAGCTAAGGCAAGGCCAAGCCTTCGTCCCGGACTCGAACTCTTTCACTTCAGATTCAGTTGGCCACTCCAATCTTGGTCCATGTATGTATTCATTGAAGTCACACCTAGGCCACCCACTCTGAAATGCAGAACAACCATTAATAGCAATGAGTCATGGACATTTATAAAACTTAAATGATAACAAGGATATGCTTTTTACTTACAACATTTTTTAGGGAGCAACGAAAGAATGGTGTAAACTTATTTGGGGCCTCAATGTTTGGTCGTTGAAGATACGCACGCACTCCACAATCACACACTGGAGGGTTGTTAACTCGCTCAATAGCGGCCAACTGCTTCTCCTCATAAGTCATCGGTGGAGGATTAGGTGGAGGAGGAACCCATCGTTGAAACTCATGATATGGCTTCAAGACATGACTCGCATACGGAAGAGACGTATCCTAGGATCAAACTTGTCGGGCCCGTCTATCCACCGCAAAAAATAACAAGGAGGCTGCCGGGGGTGGTGCTTCCCTAATCCAACAACGAGTAGAATGCTCTACCCGCGGTCCGGCACACCTAGATTGTTTCACATAAGCCGGCACACCACATAAACAATTGGGTACGGGGAGAGCTCGAGGCACGGGACCGTTTTCATCCCACTCTTCGGGAAAACTTCCTTTACCCCTAATAATGGCACAGTAACGTGGGTTTTGGTGGCTCATGTCTACTAATCCTGCAACCAATGATATCAAAATGAACAATCACTTTCAACATATTTGCAACATTGTATTAAGCATGTAGTAAAGCAAACCTACAGTAAAGCATGTAGTAAAGAAACGTATTTTTGTCTAATGAAACTTCCCAAAGCATAACTTTCAACACACCCAACATCTAACACATCACAATTTCAAATTATTGTCAAACCCTAGCTCACCTATACATGCAAAATACGGCAAAATTACGTGCTAAAACTGAGATTAAATAAGGGCAATACCTTCCAAGGATACAGGGATCGATTTCCCACACTATCCCCGCCACAAATCGCCGGATACAAGGGGGGGCGGCGGCCGCGGAGGCCGCGCACCGGCGCGAGCTCGGGGCCGGGAGAGAAGAGAGGGAGGAGGAAGAAGAAAGGAGCCGCGCGGGCGCTCTTGACCCGGCCGGCCGTCGCGCCGGGCGCGGTGGCGCGGCGGCCGCCGCGCGCGCCGCATGTGGCGCGGCGGGGACCGGGCCCACGCCGGCGCGCGCGCGCGCGGCCGGCCGGCGTGGCGGGGGCTGCCGCGACGCCGCATGTGGCGCGGCTGCTTGCCGCGCCACGCCGCCAGGCGTGGCCAAAAGGGTTACCCGGTGCAAAAAAAAGTTCCCCAAGGGTTATTTATAAAAATAATTTTAAAAAAAAGGTTAATATTAGAAAATTATCCCTCGCTGGCCTGCGTGTGCATCTATGTCATCGCTGCCCACGACAGAGCTCGCCGGCCCGCACACGTATATGCGGCCACTCCTCGCTGGCGCCATTTCGCCGGGGGAGCCACGCTGCCACTCCTCGCGGCAAAGCTCCACTGCTTGAGCGCGCGTCCACGTCGGGGCACCACACGAGCGGCCCGTGAAGCACGCTGAAGGCGTGGACTTTGTGGCCCGGACGGCACCGGACCTCCCAACCTGTGTGGAGTTCGTGTTCCTCATCACCAAGGGCGGCAGTTGATGTTGCTCAGCAAGGGAAAATAAGAAGAAGAGGAAGAACAAAATAACAAGTGCCGTGCGTCAGTGATGGGGACGAAAATGTCTTTTCCTCTTGGAGTTAACACCGTTACCTCTCTGTACTAACGGAAGTGATAGATTGGGAAGAAAAATTTTGTTGATGCATACATAGGAAGATTTTTTATTTGAATGCTACAAAGGGAAGGGCAAAAAAATTTTTTGTTGATGTACAAGTTTTCTCAAATTTTGATGTCATGAAATTCAAGAAAGCAAGGACCCTGATAAGAGGATAAGAGGCATTTATTAAGGATAAGAGGCATTGATTAATGGCAAAACAAATAAATCGATCCTAGATGGCCATCATGGGCATTGATTAATGGCAAAACAATTTTGCATCATGAGTTTTGATTACCAACGTCATATATTTGTGGAAAGAGGGAGTACTTGTTAAGGTTTTCATCAAAGTAAATAGGATGCAATTTATACTCCCAAACAAGCATAGCAGAGTGTAAATAAGCAAATTAAAATATAGCAGAGATTGACAGCATGAGAATGCTAGGGAACCAATAATACTTCAAAGCAAAAGTGAAATTAAAAAAACGCATGCCACCAATTCCACCTTGCATTATACCCACAGATTGTGCATTTGTACACCTTTCCCCCACAACATGCTAATTCAGTAATCGGTACCATGAGCATGGTTGTTACATGAACATAAAAGGGGATACACATAAAACGCTCCCTCCTGAACCTCTCTTTTCCATCAGGCATGCATGTAGAGACATGCACTGATGCACCCAACGTTATACCCCGAAAGAAACTACAGCAGCAAAGCTTGAAACGACGGCTAATCTTGTACTGCTAGCTATGCTAATTAACTTGCATTCATGCTTCCATACGCATCTGCATCCATGCAAATAAAGCATATGTAAACGGCACAAAAGCAGCTAGATCTGGAACGCACGCGGCTACACCGAGCACTGGTCCTGCGCGGCGTAATTCATGCGCTGCCTCTTGATGCTCCCGCCGCCGCCACCGCCGCCTGAGGACGACGTGTCGCTGCTCGCCGACCTGCGGTCCATGACGCCGCGCAGGGCCTCCTGCACCGACGCGATGCACTCGTGCCTCCGGTGCGACCCGGCGCGCCCGTGGCCGTCCTCCTCATGGTCGTCGTCGCCGCCATCGGCCTGCTGGTCGCCCGCCGCCCCCTCGACCGCGGTGATGAGGAGCACGCTCCTGACGCGTCCGCCCAGCGTGGTGATCTCCGCCCGGCGCGCGCGCATCCGGAGCGCGGCGAGCGCCCGCACTATGTCCGGGATGAGGTCCGGGCGGTCCTCGCAGCAGAGCGACGCGCGCACCACGAGCCGCCCGGCCCTGTCGACGGCCGCCGCGTCCACGGCCAGCTCGTCGGCCTCCGTCGGCAGGAGCTGCTGCATCGGCCCGGCGCCCACATCGTCGTCGTCAGCACCGGTAACGGAAGAAGCGGCGGCGGCGGCCACCATCATCGCCGAGGTCTGCCGCTTTAGCTCCTTGACGTGGTCCAGCACCTCGGCCAGCAGCGACGCTTTGTCCGTCTGCACGCGCGCGCGCGCACCCAGCCGACGACGACAACAACAACAAGCATCGATCAGCACATACAATTACAATCACAAGAGTGGATATGTGGATCAAACATTTGACAGACAACTGTATGAACATTGACCGGAAGCATCATGATGATTAGTCTCCGCTTAGACCGTGGAATAGGGTGGCGCACTCACAGTAGTAAAATGATGGCATCGATCGAGTGTGTGAGCGTGGAGAAAAAAGGGCTCGCAAGAATTGCGGTGTGCAGCTTTTCTCTCTGCACTCTCATGTGGCCTTTTGAGTTTGAGCTTTTACACTAGGGTGCATGCTCGTGGAGTTCGTGGTGGTGCCGTACTGCGATAATAGTATACTAGTAGTATGTGTGTGTATGCAATGCAATACATGTGTGCTCTGACACGACGTGAAACGCTAACGCATTCATGTCATGTCGCACAGGGGTTTGAAGCCGGTTTCCCCTGTGGCCCGAGCAGGCACAGCGGCTTCCGCGCGTGAAAGATTTTGTCGTGTCAGGAGTTGGGGCAGCAACGCAACGCATGCGGCGTGCGTGCTGCAGTAGTGCAGTGCTGCTTCCTGCACGGCCATTGCCACTAATGTCCACCACTAGCAGTAACGTTTATCTTATCCAACTTACAAACATGTGGATATATATATGAATAACATGTACTATATGGTACTGAATATACTTTTGATCATGTCCCTGGAATGGAATTAACATATAGTACTATATATGCAAGTAGTTCAGCGCATGCATGCCGTTAATTAGGTGATAAGGGGAAACCTCATCAAGCCTAGCAAAGTAGCTAGAACCTTATTGGAAGCAGCTTCATGTAATGATGCAAAACTAAAGCTTTTCTCAAAGCTAGATCTAAGCTCTACGTGCAAGTCAAAAATCGTTCAAACCAAGCTTTATTTGTCTTTCTAGAAAGACCTAACGATCTCAGTCAAAATAGGTATAGCCGTTTAGTTTTCATCACTGCAAGCTAGCTAGTCCCCTGGCTCCCCAATAACGCACCTTGTGACTAACGATAGCCAATCAGCCATGATTCTTATCTCTTTGTGTATTTGCGCTGTGTGATCACCAGTTCATCACACCAGCTAGGGCCAACTACTCGTGAGTCGTGACTATTCCATTACGGATCTCTGCACTTCTTGCTCAGTTTGATGCTTCGGTTGCACCAAACCGGAACGACAACGATCGAGGAGAGCGACGCGAGGGCGTGTCCAGGGGACGACCAAATCGGTGGCTCGTCGATACGTTGATGATGTGATTATTTGCAAGTTTAGCTCGTGGGGGATAGGTCGATGTAAAAGTGCAGCTTGAATCGAGATCCGATGATCACCTTGGTGGTGTTGGGGAGGAGGCTGCGGAGCCTAGCGAGGTGCCCGTTGATCCGCTGACGGCGCCGGCGCTCGGCCTCGCTGTGGCTCCGCGACGCCGCCAGCGCCTTGGCGTCCATCATCTCGCGCGCCGTCATCCGCCCCAGCTCCGCCTGCAGGCTCCCCAGCAGCCCCGACACGACGGCCTTGCCGCCCCCTTCCGCCGCGCGCTGCTGCTGCTGCTGCTGCACCGCGTCGAAGCCGAAGCCGAACACCCCACCGTGCCCGAGCCCGAACCCGCCGACGCCGTCGCAGGCGTAGGCTCCCATGGCGCCGAAGGCCGCCACGGCCGGCGGCTCGGAGGATAACGGCGACCCGCCGATCCACGGGAGCAGCTGGTGCGCCGCGGCCTCCTGCTGCTGGCTCCCGTGCTCGACGCCTCCATCCCACATGGCTGCTGAGCCGGCGGCCGGAGCGGTAGATTCTGCTTGGGGGTTCTTGGCTTTGTTGTTGGTGGTGGCGGACGGGGCGATGGTAAGCTTCCGGTTTGCTGCTCCCTCCCTCTCCTCGCTCTCCCGGTCAAATGGGCGTCGCCTTTTAAGCCGTGTGTGCTCGTGGCCACCGCGCACGGCGACGGCTTTGTGGCGGGTGGCTTTTTAACAAGCCCTTTTGGCGGCCGCGCCACGGTAGTGGCCGAGACGGCAAGCGAGACAGCCAGGGGCTCGTGTACAGGGGAGGGACCCAGCCTGTTGTCTTCTAAAGATCTATTCTTTTAGATGTTTCATGGTACTATAGTGGTAGGAGTAGGTACGTACTCCAGTACGGTGTATATGCTTTGAATGGAACAGGGATGTGACTAGGGCACTAGGCGTGTAGGGACTGGTAGAGTCTCTTGTCATCGATTGTTGTCGAGTGTGCCTCTATGGCACACAGGACTAGCAACAATATATAGTTATTTGAGGTCCAAGGTCCGGGGTGTTGTTGGAATTTTTGTTTCCTCGGAAAAGAAGTGGTGTTGGTTTGAACAAAAAAGGTGCTATTGAAAGTTATTTTATTTGATGTTTGCTTTGAATATTCTTTTCTGAAAGTTCAGTGGGAAGTGGATAATAAATTTTACAATGCAAAAAGAGAAAGGGAGATGAAGTTTAAATCTTGGCAACAACGGGCAATGCGATAGCACGGCCGGCGTGGCAGCATCATGAAAAAAAAGTGTGGTGCATGCCAAGTTAAAAAAAACGCATTGCTTTGGAACAAAACTCTAAATGAAACAATCAATAAAGCGATACTATACCTTCAACGAGAGTTATCGGTTTCAGAAGGTATATGATCTTCACTTGATACATGCAAAATTTTGTCCAGTATTTAGCTTCAAATCCTCATATAAATCAAGCAAATTGTGCAAGTCCCTTTAGCAGTGCACCATGGTTAATTTAGGGCTAGCTTCGCCTCTGAGCCAGACAGCAGCAAATGAGAAGTCGCCTTGAAAAGCTGGGAGCAGCAGGTTCCGAAACGGAAGCCGTGCCGGCGATTTGACAAATCAGGTGGGGGCAGTTCGAAACCTCCGTGTCGTGAATAATCCGTGACGGGTCGATCGGGCTACGGCGCGGCCGCCGTGGTCCGTCCGTGGACCCGCCCCCGCCCGGCACGACCCACCTCGCCGAGCATAAAGCCGACCGGCGCTGCGGAGCAGTCAATGGAAAAAGGCGCTCCCGCTCCGGCGTGCTGCCGCCGCAGGGAACAACACGAACGAGCCCCCGAGAGGGCGGCTAGTGTAGGCTACGCGGGGGGAGAGAGAGTGTGTGAGAGGGGCAGAAGCAGGCCTAGGCGCGCCGCGAGCGAGCCAGCCGAGCCGGCGGTTGGCCGGGACGGCGCACGCACAGCTGCCGCGCCCCCCTAGCCCCCCCGTCCGGGGTGATCGCGCCGCGCGGGGCGTGCCCCGCGCGGCGGGCACGGGCTGGCCGCGTCGTGGGCGCGTGATTGTGTTGTGTCCGGGGGCGCGCGCGCGGCCTGGCCTTTTTGGCAGGTCCCCCGAGCACGAGCACGAGCGAGCAGCCCACGCCGGCGCCTCGTGTCGCAGTCATTTCCGCCTCCCTTCTCCAGCCGGCCGGCCGGCCTCTCCTCTCGCCACGGCCACGCCTCCTTTTTCCGTGGCCGAGCCGTGCTGCCCGCGCGCGGCGCCCGAGGCGCGACCGGATGATTGTGTCCCGCAGGCTGACACTGCCGCCTCTGGTCACGTCCCGCGTCACGCACGCACGCACGCTCCCTGAGGGGATATCGCCTGCCGCTGCCGGGGGGCGCGAGGAGAGACGCGACGCCAAAGCGCGGCCGCGATCTCTCGTCTCCGGCGACGCGCGGCATGCAGGATAGCCGCCGGCTTCCGTTGGCGGGTTGGTTAGGCTCGCTGCCCAACGATGGGAAAAGATTGCGCTCGCGAAAGGGCGAAAGGGCGGTGGTGGGGGTGGGGCAGCGGCAGAGGAAAGTTGGCTTTGGCTGTGCTGTGCTGTGCCGCTGCGTAACGTGTTGGTCCTTTCCGTGCTGCCGCGTTTCGCTCTTCTTTTTGTCTCAACTCGTATGCGTTGTTGCGTTCTACTCGATCGATATACCTGCATCCATCACTGCACCTGCATGGTACAGTACAGCATCTTGTCAGGCGATCGAACGCACTGGCTCGTGGCGCTGTCGCGCTTTTGCTCGGCACCTACGTCGTGCCGGGCAGGCCGGCCGGACGGACGCCGGGGTCGTCGATCGTCGGGAGGCTTCCCTCTCCGGATCCTGCACCAGCAAAAATGACAGCTCGCCCAGCCAAGACCAAGAGCCAACATAAACCGATAAACGCACTCAGTTTAGTTTACACGCCTTTTTCAGTTGAAGCGAGATGGCAAGGTGTGTGCGTAGTATTTGGCTGGTGGCAGTGGAGGTTAATTTCATCAAAAATTTTATGACCATTAAACACATGTCACATGAGTATTTTTGCTAATGTGTGAAGATCATTGTTAGGAGAGAGAAGAGGGAGTTTCGTGATCGTGAAATCCAGCAGTCACAGATTACCAGCACAGTTTATTATGCCAGGACTGAGAAGATAAGTTTCTTGGCACAGTGAGAACTTGATAAATGTGTTAGTTGGGTTGCGCTAAAGGTGCAGTTTGAACTTTTCCTGAAAGTGATCTTAGAGGGTGCTTGATCCAGATAACTAGAGGTGATTAGACTACTTTTAGTCACCATGAGAGGCTAATTTGTCAAACACCCCTGACTAAAGGGTGACTAAAATTAGTTTAGCCTCTAGTCACCCATGGCCCAGCTAAAAGGGACTAAAGCCCCCATCTCTCTCCTTATTAATTTCGACTGCTCCTTCTCCAACGCCTTGCGGCACACGCCCCTTCTCCCAGCCTCCACATCTCCACCTCCCGTCGCCGCACTCCCCTTCTAATTTGCCGGCGGCCTGCCGCGCTCCCCTCCTCTGCGTGTGCTCCCCTGCTCCGCCCGCGGCCTGCCAAGCTCCCATGCTCCGCCCGCCGCCCTCGCCTCCACCGCCCACCTCGCTCCCTCCTACGGCTCCCACCTCCGGCCAAGATCCCGCACGCTAGCCACCCTGTGCCGGGAGAGAAGGGACGCGAGCCGCCGGCGCCCTTCCCCTCTTTCACTTTGCGCACGCCACCCTCGAAGACGACAAGGCCGACGGTGCCCTTCCCCTGGCCCGTGCGGCGTGTGAGGGCGAGCTCCGACGTGATGTCTCTTCTCCTCTCCTCCCCACCGGCGCCGCCTCTCCTCCCCACTAGCGCCGCCTCTCCTCCTCCCCGCCGGTGCCGCGGGTCCCTCCTCCCTCCCCGCCCTCCTCCTCCTCCGAGGGTCGTGCGCAGGGGAGGATGCAACTGCGACTGTGGTGGTGACGAGGAGGAGCAGATGGCGACAGAAGGGCGGGCAGTGGCGCCGTGGATCCTGGCGGCAGTGGGAGCGGGGGCGCCTGGCGAGGGAGCAGGAGATTCGACTCCGGCGGACTGCGAAGCCTGCTGATGCGGCGGAGCTGGCGACCGGTGCGGCCATCCTCTGTTGCTGCTACCCACAAGAGGAAAGAGAAAGAGGAGGGAGAGGAAAGAGAAAGGTGAAGGAGAGAGACCAATTAATGCTAAGAACTTTAATGCTGACTACTTATAGTCGGTAGGGGTGACTAAAAACTTGTAATCTACTAATTTTAGTCACGAAACTTAAAATGGATCCAAACACCCTCTTAGCATGTGTTTGGTTTGGAGACAACGTGAGATGAGATAGTTCCAGTTCTATTTTGTTAACAGGAGGTTACATTTTGTGTTTGGTTATTTGGTACGAGGGACCGAGAGAATGGAATAGATGATAATTTGACATCGTTAGTCACAGTGAGCAGACCCCACCAATTTTCTTAAAGTGGGTCCCAGGTAACATACTCCCTCCGGTTTGGTAAAGGAAGACGTTTAGGACAGCGACACAGTCTCCAAAATGCAACTTTGACTTCCTATTTTTACAAAAATAATTATTAAAAACTAACTTATGTATACTTTTATGAAAGTATTTTACAAGACAAATCTACTCATGTAGTTTTCACATTTCTAAACTCAACAACTTAAAAGTTATTCATGATTTATATCCCCAATATTTGACTCAAATCTTGTCCAAAACGTCTTCTTTTACCAAACCGGAGGGAGTATCTCATATTCTTGCTCAATTTCCGTCCTCCACCCCGCCTCCCGCTCGTTACTCCTCGCGACGCCCCTCATGCCACTAATAGCATCCCATTCCTCCTCGCATCACCACCAAGCCGCTGCCTCCTTCTCGTTCTTCATCGCGCCATCACCACCTAGCAAGAAATGGGAGAAGTTCGTCAGTGAGATTTATTAGTTATCAATTACCAGTACTTTTTTTTTGACAACAAATCAGAATCAGTCATCAGCTACTGACCAAGGGCCAGCTAGCGGTACTTATCGCGCACAACAAATTAACACTAGTCAGCCTCTAGCCAACCGAGCAAACTGATAATAGGACGGGATTATCCGGCATCTGAGGTGAATATGTTGTAATTATTCCTTCAACGTGATGACTACGTCTTCCCGTCTCTTCTAACTAAATACGGAGTGCTAAAAACAAAGAGATCCTCACGTACCATTCCGTCTGTCGGGAACCAATCGCAAACACACTAGCGTTCGTGGTAGTGAGACGGACGGGACCTGACGGATGGATCATGGATCGCATCGTGGAGTGTGGAATCGGAGGTGCGATGATGCCACCAGCAAGCACCACTACCGCACCACCACCACCACCGAGCGGAGGAGAGAGCCTCTCGTCCTCGTCTGGAGCGCGCGCCGGCCGGGCCGGGCCCCGCGTGCGCTTGAGATCCTCGCCACGCCATTATGACGCGGGTATCATGCGGCTTTCCCGCTTGCTCCTCCCCGCCGGAACAGGATTTCCTAGAAAGCATGCTCGCCTTTTCTCGGCCAAAAGAGACGGAAGGCATCAGGGAGAAAATTATTTGTATCACCCGGTGGGGGTAGTACTTACAGTACGGGCGCGGGGCTCTCCCAACACCGATTTGCTTGAGCTCTACAGCAGCAGCAGCTACGCTCTTGTATGCATGCATGTGCCCAAATTATAGTGCCCGTAGGTAGGCGCATCCATCCATCATGGTACTGGCGTGGTGATCTTTGCTCAAGCATATAGCAGGCTTGCATTCAAAGAATCAAAGAGCATGCATGATAAAGCGCAGCTTTGTCTTATGTAAAAGTCTCCTATGACACCGATCTTGAGAAGTAAATCTCTATGCAAATATATTATTTCACATTCCCAAAAAGAAAGCCTTGTGTAAAAGTCTACTATGACATTCAAAAACCTTTTTTATTGCTATTGGGGATCAAAGTAAAAGAATTGACCTTGTTGAAACATAAAACGGACATATATACTCCCTCCGTCCCGAAATATAAGGCCTTGGAGAGTTCAAACTCAAGAAACAACAGTGAGAGCAAATGACTTCTATACCCCTCATTTTACACTACCAACCAACTCTCCACCTATTCACCAACCTCATTCAATTTTGTCCTATCCTTCCAGGACCTTATATTTTGGCACAAAATTTGAACGCTCCAGGAACCTATATTTTGGGACGGAGGGAGTACTTGAGTTCTGTTGGGGGTCCGAAAAATCGGAGGGAATCCCCGAACACTAGAATAAGAACTGTTGCACAAGAGTTGCGAAAGGGAGACAGAATCTCCAAACGTCTGTACTCGCCTCAAAAGTTGTGAACCCCTTTACACGTGCCCATGCGCCCCCTTTTATAGGGAGACGAAAGGACTTTTACATTCCGAAAATACCCTCGCATCTAAGGAATATTCCTAGTGTGAACATATACATAAATATATTTTACATCCCGTGATTTGTGGGGCTGATTGTAGCGAACATGGCCCCATTTGCCATTTGTTCGAGTTGATTTTGGTGATTCATGCTAATACAAGCAATGGGACTCACTTTGTCGAGCATGTTTTTTTAGGCATTTCTAGGTCCCATGGATGTTACCACAAGTTAACATACCATGCCCAAGCTAACATGTCATATCACAAGTTAACATATCATGGTCATGTTAGGTTACTTATAGCAAATTTGAGGACTTAGTATATTTTTCGAGGCTATAAGTAATGGCATGTTAAGTATGTTAAGTTGAAGCAAAGATCCAAGTTGAAGACGCGAAGACGCGAAGAAAAAAGAAGGAAAAGGACACCGTCGGATGAACCGACGGTACCTAAATAGTAAGTGTCGGTGCAATCGTCGGACGAGTTGGTTCGCTAGGTGAAACCCTAGGCACCGTCGGATGAACCGACGGTCCAATTTCTAGTAGCGTCGTACGAGTTGCAGAGGAAGAGAAGCGAATACAGTAGCACCGGATGATCCGACGGTCTGAGTGAGGACATCGTCGGTCTATCCGACGCTCAGTTTGAATCAAGACAGAGATGCGCCAAGACGGAGTCTTCAGCACCGGATGATCCGACGCCTTGGTCAAGGGGAAGCGTCGGTCTATCCGACAGTCGTGTGGAAGCTAACAGAGACGACTTGGTCGCGAGGTCTTTAGCACCGGATGATCTGACGCACCGTCGGTGTACAGCGTCGGAGCAGTTGTGTCAGAGAATCTCAACGACTATGTGACGTGGGAGGGGCACCGGATGAACCGACACCCTGAAAAATTTAGCATCGGTTCATCTGACGCTACCTCTGTTAGTGGTCGTTAGCCAACAACTAGTTTGATGCCTTGGGCTATTTATACCCCCTCCACTCACTCATTTGAGGTTGCTGGATTGTGTGGAAATGCAGAGTAGTTCAAGACATCTAGAAGATCATATCCAATCCATCCAAGTGCTTAATTGCTCATCCATAGACTTGCATATGTTTAGTGTATGTGCTTAGTGCTAGGCTTAGCTTAGAGATGAGTGAGTGCAAGGTTGTGCCAACCTTGTGAGGTGATTCTTGAGTGAATCAAGGTGTACAAGGTTCGCCGGAAGCCTTGGGGCCTAAGTGGCTCACCGGCAATCGTCATTGACCCTCCGGCTTGGTGTGGAGCGGCGAGGACACTTTGTGCGGGGGATGTGGAGACCCCCTTCCTAAGTGGAGAAGCTCCTTAGTGGAGGCGGCATCAAGGTGACCAAGAGAGCTTGGCAAGTGCCTAAGTGTCTAGCCTTTATGGCGAGTCAAGTGGTGCTCTTGGGAGAGACTTTGTGACCGGGAAGCAATACTCTTGTGTGAGTGCTTCAACAACGTGGATTAGGGGTGGCTTAGTGCCTACCGATACCACGGGATAAATCGCATGTCAAGAATTTGCTTCCTCTCATCCCCTTTACGTTTCCGCATTTAATCTATTGCAATATTTGTTTGCCTTTACTTTCCTAGAGTAGTATCATGCTAGGAATGGCTATAGGTTGCAAACCTTGTTTTGGGATGGGAGTTTCACACTAGAACAACCTTAGTTGCACATCTAGATAGTATGTTCTAGTTTATCTTTGTGTAAAAATAGTGAAGCCATATGTTAAGGTTTTAGATTGCCTAATTCACCCCCTCCCCCTCTTAGGCTACGAGCATCCGATTCCTTACACTGATTTCGTACATTTACAAGCATGCCACTAGTTCACACGTCAAATCCCCGGACTTTTGAGGCAACGTCTTTGACTTGGCTTCTTGCTCGCTTTCGAATCTCTCGTACACGAAAATCTTCACGCACCATAACCTCCGAATCTGAACTTCACTAGATTCCCAAATTTCGCAGATTCATGATTCCAGATCTTCACAGATTCGCAATTTTAAGGCTTCGCAGGTTCATGATCACAGATCTTCACAAATTCGCGATTTCCAGACTTTGGAGGTTCATGATCCCAGATCTTCACAGATTCGTGATTTCCAAACTTCGCGGGTTCATGATTCCAAATTTCAATCACCCTGAAATGGACAACAGATTCACGTGAAGAAACCAGATTTGGCTGTCATTTTCACACATTAATAGAAAACTTATTTCATGAACTTTGGCAAACCCGACGTTTCGAGGGTGTAAGGTTTTTCCTAAATTCCCCAACACTAGCCCCTCGAGGAAGCGGGTTGACTCTGACGATCCGATTCCGCGAAAACTTTTGAATTCTGGTAAAAATGTCACCCTCGGAACGTCGGAGTGGACACGCGTCTTCCGGAAAACTCGCAGCGGTCATATCGAGGCGGTTTTCTTAGACTACCCCCTCGCCCCTATAAATAGACAGCTCTCACCGTAAAAAAATTCACTGCTCCCTCGTTTCTCTCCGAACCTTTGCTTGCATTTTCGCAGAAAAGCGTTTCGCGACAAAGAGTCTGAACTCGCAAGACTTCCTTGATTTTCGAGGGTATTGCTTTCTTTGCTCTTCTGTTATCATTTTTTACTGTTGAACATTTACATTGACAACTTTTGTTTCGCATATTTTGATTCATGAATGTCATATTTTGTTTTTACTTGTATAATTGTCGAATAGGTGTCCCACGTTAAAAGCACCGCAAGACCCATGACGTCTGAGGAATTGGCTGTTGCTGGTCATCCACCTGTTGAGGAGGACATGCAAGGAACTGAGATCGGTCAACCTTCGGAAGAAAATCCAGCTGTTGATGGATCTGAGAACCGTGAGGAGGGACAAATCAGATCTGAGGGAGAGAATATTGACGATGTGGATGCTGATCTGAAAGATCTTGTTGCAGCAAAGCGATCAAATCCTATCCCTCCATCTTTTGTTTTCGGGGAATCTAAAGTCACAGCTAACTTGATTAGGGAATATGAGGTAGCTGGGTTCTTTCTTGCAGGCAGTGGCCGCGCTCCCCTATACGAACAAGTTCCTACTCCTGAAGCCGACAAAATTGTCGTATTTCGCGACTTCTTCACTTGCGGGCTAAGGTTCCTCTGTGATCCCCTTCTGCCTGCGATCCTGGACAAGTTTTCTGTGAAGATTCACCAGCTCTCACCAAATTCATTCCTGGAGGTTTCTAAGTTTTTCTGGGTTATGAAAACTTTCGGGTGTAACTTCAGTGCCGACGTTTTCGCCCGATTGTTCGAGCTGGTCATCGTGTTGGCCATTATCAAGCTCAATGACGACCGATGCTACGAGGCTCGCTATACATGCTGCACTTTCAACACTCGCAGACAAAATACACAAAGAGGGCTTACACGAATTCAGATCATGCCCTGCTGCAAGAACTTCGCGAAAGACTGGAGCTCGTACTGGTTTTACGTGAAGGTGGACATGTCTACAGTTCCTGGCTACGATGGACCAGCTCATCCTTTCTCCACGCCTATTGAAGCGTTATCTGCCATTTGCACTGCTTCGTACAACCACCGAGCTACTGGAATCAGGAACTGCAAAAGTGCATTCCATCTTTCAAGTACAATTCTCGGGGGTCGCGATATTATCGAGGAGTTCACCACCGCCCAAGTCTGGCTGATTTTTTATGGTTGGGCCCCTACAGAAATCGTGAACTTCAACGTCAACTGGGCGGCACAAGCAGTTCCTTTTCCGAGATTCGGCCTTCAGCTGAGAGACGGCCAGAGCGCTAACAATTTCATGATTGAAGTTGAGAGAAAGGTGAATGCCATGATCGGCGAATACACCATGAATGAGTGAAAATTGTACAAAAACTTGGTGAAACACAAGAAAAGGATAAATCGGGTGTTCTCTGAAATTTGTGGAGATAAATCGTTTCATTCTCGGCGTCCAGGCCATACTATGAAGATGCCTGCTGTTGCTGTGGCTAGTTGCTCGGCTGCACCTCTGAAAGCTCCAAGAAGAAGATCTTCGAAGAATAGCAAAGTAAATATTGATGAGACAATATCTTTCAGTGTTCAACCTGCGAAGACTAAGTCTCTTGAATCAACCAAGCGGAAGCGAAAATCTTCCGAACATGTTTCAGACGTCGAGCTTCAAGTAACTACCAGCCTTGCTCAGATGAGTCGAAAGAAGACTAAAAAAGCTGTTAAGAAATTATTGTTGCTGACGTTCGACAGGTTCCTTCTACCTTTGATGATGACTCCTTCGCGGAACCTAGCCAGAAAGTTTTTTCCCTCTTGGCCTTTCTTAAGATTCAATTTTCATGAACACTGCACTCCGGGTTCTAAAAATGAGTTCGTGGATATTGACTCTTTTTCAGATGTTGTTGCTGAAGTTGTAAAAGAAGTTGAGACATCTGTTGCCGCTGTTGAGACTGTTGATCCTCAACCCATTGGTTGCCAAGACGAGGCATCTCCCGAATTCATGAAAGAGCATGAAATGACAGTCCACAAGGGTGAAGATCCTGCTCCTAGCGTCCCTATTGTTGAAACTCACGAAAACCTTCCCGAGGATCAATACCCTACACCCTCCATGATTGCTTTCAACAAAAAGTTTTGGTACGTCTTATCGGGGTGAACTACTAAGTGTTGGTTATGAAAAGATTGATGCAAGAGATGGCTCGTCTAAGCTTTTAACATTGTGGAATTTGTCTAAAATCATGGGTGAAATAGGAGAAGGACACTCAGAGCAAAGATCTCCACCACTTCTCGGGACTCCTGAAGATTTGCCGTCTACTTCCTCAGGTCTGGCGCCTCCTAGTTGGGTTACTGTTGAAATGCTTAGCAGAAAAGGTTCACGAATTTGATTGCCTCTCTTATCTGTATGTTTTTTTATGATTTATGAATTTTTTAATTTCTTACTTACTTTGGTTTTTATGAATTTTCCAGATTTTGAAAAACTTCTTCGAACGTATCCTGCTTCCAGAATTGAAGAGTACCGGAGAGCTTATTCGCTGAAAGCTTCTCTTCTTGGGAAAGTCTCCTCCCAACATTTAGTGGAGCAAGAGAAGATCAACAAGAAGTTGTCTGAGGAATCGAAGAAACTAAACCGTGATTTCAACTTGTCCCGAGCCGCGAATGTGGACTTAGAGAAAAAAGTTGCCGAACTGGCTGAAGCTCTTAAAAGATGTCAAGATGAAAAGAAGGTCGCAGAAGAGGCTTTTGGAAATTCAAGGAAAGATTTTGAAAAACTTCAGAAGACTCATGATGATGATTTGAAATTGATTGAGAATCTTTGCAAGGGTTGCGATAAATCCTCCAAAACTGCTGAAGATCTTCGAGTCAACAACACAGATCTTGCGAAGACACTGAGCAGTAAAGAACAGAAGAT
Source organism: Cenchrus americanus (assembly GCA_947561735.1). NCBI lineage: Eukaryota > Viridiplantae > Streptophyta > Magnoliopsida > Poales > Poaceae > Cenchrus > Cenchrus americanus. The sequence goes on along the minus strand of OX387245.1, from coordinate 101,642,328 downwards.
CCAAGACCTTGAGAAGACATTGGCAGACCGGAAAGAATCTTCAGAGAAAGAGATTTCCGATATCAGAAATAAATTGGGACTTCTGTTCAAGGAATACGAGAAAGCTTTGATGGAAATCAGTGTTCGTCCCGCTCCACTCCCTGCTGACATTGGAATATCTGACTTCATGAAGTGGATTGACACAGAATTCAGAGCTCTTCCTGAAGTTATCTCTTGTGCAAATGACTTCAACGCTGCTTTCTCGGTTGAAAGCATCCTGAAGTTGCTTCACGATTTTGACTGTGTTGATCTAGCGAAGTTCCGCGAAAAGCTTCCGCAATTTCCTGATGCTTCAAGCACTTTTCAGATTCGGCCCAACGTTGATGTTTTGGCTATCAAAGCCAAATTTGCGAGAGAATTTTGGTTTTCCAGTGGAAAATAAGTTGTTAAGAACATCGCCTGCGCTAAACTAGAAAAAAAAATTTCTTAAGAACATTGTTGCTTTTTGCAAATTCACGAACTTTTGTGTTTTGGTTTTCTTAGATTCCTTGCTTTGCTCTTTTCAGTTGATTGAAGAGGAGAGGCGAGGGAAAGCATCGAACTGCCGGAATCTTCCTCTGAAGATGATGATGAAGACGCAGGCAACGCTGAAGAAGAGTCTAGCGAACACAGCAGTGACAGCAGCAGCAGCAGCGGCAGTGACGCTGAAGAAAGTTCTGAACGCGAGGAAACACTACTAGAAACTATTTAATCTGTGATGTAACCATTCTGTCACGGATTAAATAAAATTCGTCGCAAATCAACATCCGCGATGATTTACTTTTTCGTGGTGGAATGAGCGTCATTGATTAAATCTCTCGACGTTCCCTTAATAAACGTCGCGATCCGTGACGTATCTGAATCGTCACGGAGCAGCCCGAGGCCCATGCAGCCCAACCCATGGCTCACTATCCGTGAAAAAATAAAATCGTCACGGATTGCTACACACATGGCAGTTGTGGCATCCTACGTGGGCGATGACATGGCATCATACATGGACAATGACGTGGCATCCTACGTGGACGATGACATGGCATCCTCCGTGGACGATGACGTTGCATCCTACGTGGACGATGGCGTGGCATCCTACGTGGACGATGACGTGGCATCCTACGTGGACGATGGCGTGGCATCCTACGTGGACGATGACGTGGCACCGTACGTGGACGAAAAACAGAAATACGTCATAGAATCGCGACGAATTTAACAAATCATCGCAGTGTTTTGGGCTTCAATGCACATCTGTGACGAAAAACATGAATACGTCATAGAATCGTGACGAATTTAACAAATCATCACAGTGTTCTGGGCTGCAATGCACATTCGTGATGTGTTCTGAAAACGTCTCGGAGAATGCGTCACAGATTAAATAGTTTCTTGTAGTTTAAACTTCCCCAAAGGTTGACATCACCGGCTGAGATAGTCGAAAAACTTGCCCTTTTGAGGCGATTTGTACAAACATGTAAATTCGTGGGTTGTGATGCTTTCTCTGAACAATTTGTCTTGTAAACTTTAACCTGCGCAGGTCCTGCATGTTAGGCCTGCGCAGGATGTGTTGCCGTTGCGGACTCATCATGGGAATCAAGTTGTTAGCGGTGAAGCGTGGTGATTGTTTAAAGAAGCTTATCCTAATCAAGATTTCTCCGACTTTTGGCTTGAAACTTCCCTAAAATGTTCAATAAGCAGTTTTGATCTTTCCACGTTTTTTCTCCTTCGTGAAGATGTTAGTCCTGCTGCTACAGCTTCAAGTTCCTCGAAGGTTATGAAGACGGAGCCCCTTAGCCCCATTATCAACGGGCATGATTTCGCTTATGCTAGTGATGTTGTAGAAAACAATAGTCGTGAGCCTGGGCACATTGTGGAACTTTTGTACTGAAATCTACGAATTCTTGATGTGATGTAATGTAATGTAACTTCTAATGAAATTTTGTATGTAACTAAGGCAATAAAGACATTTTTGTTGAGAAAAACGTCACCCTCCCCCACCTTGCCGTTTTGCATGCAAAATTTCGTGGCAGTCTAAGCGATTGAAACTTCTCTTATGTTTTTTATTTCACAATTTCTTCGCAAATTGCTTCGCTAATTTTGAACTCACAAAAAATGTAGTGTAAGTCGACAAAATTTGTTTCACGAATTTTGTGGACTTTGCTTGTTCGTCACACTTGCCTAGGTTGATATTGCAACCTTCAGTTGATTCAACCACCTTACCTTATGAATATTTACTTTCAGGGATTTGTAGCCCCTTGGCCTCTTGTTAGAAAATAAACCATTGTGCACACGATTGGCAACTTTCACTTAATACTTTTTCACATATAAACATTTTTTAACAAAAACATGTGCTTATCACGATCCTCCAATTTTTCAAACTTTTTGGTAAAACATCCCTTCATGATGGGAGTTAGGCCACAACTTATTGTTGTCTCCGGCCTTTCGGTGGGAATCCCTTTGACGGTGGAATTTAGGCCACAACTTGCTGTTGTCTCAGGCCTTTCGGTGGGAATCCCTTTGACAGTGGGATTTAGGCTTTCACGGAGCCTTTGGCTATCACGAAGCGCTTTCACAAACTTTCCTTTCTCACGATGGAATTTCGGCTATCACGGAGCCTTTCATGAACTTTTTTTAACACGATGGAATCTTGGCTGTCACGAAGCCTCTCTCACACTTTTCTTTCACACGATAGAATCTCGGCTATCACGAAGCCTTTTCACGAACTTTTCTTTTTCTATCACGAAGCCTTTTCACAAACTTTTCTTTTTCACAATGGAATTCTGGCTATCATGAAGCCTTTTCACGAACTTTTCTTTTTTCATGATGGAATTCTGGCTATCACGAAGCCTTTTCACAAACTTTTCTTTTTTCATGATGAAATTCTGGCTACCACGAAGCCTTTTCACGAACTTTTTTCATGATGGAATTTTGGCTATCACGAAGCCTTTTCACGAACTTTTCTTTTTTACGATGGAATTATGGCTATCACGAAGCCTTTCTCACGATATAATTCACAAAATGCACGAATTGGGGGAAGACTCTTTTCATATATATCACAAAGAGTATTTACACAGGATCCACCTCGTTAAAAACCTTGCCTCTTGATTTAGAGCCCCCTTTGCAAGGGAAAGAGTATGGTCCTTCTTATTGTAAAGAAATTGCGAAAAGGAAAGCAAATGTTTTTGTTCCCGAAATCACTTATAGATTCGTGATTCGGATTTTGTTTTCTAGAATGTAAACTTACGAAAAAAGGAAATACTTGAAAATAAATCTATCTAACTCTGGAATTCTCAGGGGTAGTACCTTTTCAGACTGTCAGCATTCCACGAATATGGTAACTCTTCGCCAGTTTGTTCTAGCAAACGAAAAGCCCCTGGCATGTCTGTTTCCTTTGCTATGTATGGCCGTTCCCAAGATTCATGAAGTTTTCCAGGGTTCTCCCAGTTCTTCTTTTTTTTTCAAGACCAAATCGCCAGTTTTGATGTCTTTTCTGACCACTTTCTTATCCTTCCATGCCTTAGTTTCCTTCTGGTACTTCTCGATGTTTTCAGCAGCTTCGAGAATCGTTAATTCAATCATATCCTTCTCTACTTTCTGGTCGACTTCTTCGATTTCTTTTGCTTTCAACACTCTCATGCTTTCATTCTTGATTTCCTCTGGTGTCATTGCTTCAGTGCCAAAGAGTAAGCGAAAAGGTGTGAAACCTGTCGCTCTTGAGACAGTGGTGTTATGGGATGAGATTACTCTCGGCAATTCATCAACCCATTTGCCCTTCTTTTGGTCAAACAAGTACTTCTTGATTCCTGAGAATATTAGCCCATTTTCTCTTTCAACTGCTCCGCTAGATTGCGGATGACACACTGATGAAAATTTCGCATGAGTACCCAAAGTCTTGCAGTATTCCTTGAAAGAGTAACAGTCAAATTGTTTCCCATTATCAACAGTTAGTTCTCTTGGAACTCTAATCTGCAGATTATGTTTTGCCAGAAAAACTTCTGTATCGTTGGTGCCTTAATGTTCGCGAGTGGTTTTGCTTCCACCCATTTTGTGAAAGAATCCACCGCAACAGCTGCGAATCTGCAGTTTCCTTGAGCTGCTGGTAGTGGTCCAACTAGATCCATTCCCCACCTTTGCAAGGGCCATGATGGTGGAATTAGATGGAATGACATGGAAGGTAGGTTTTGTTGATTTTCCATTTTCTGACATGCTTCACATTCCTGAACTAATTTTTTCACATCTATGTTTATTGTAGGCCAGTAGAACCCTTGCTTTATTGCCTTGCCTGCTAGAGCCCTTGTGCCTATGTGTGCACCGCAGAATCCACTGTGAATTTCCTTGGGAAGTTCAAGACCTTTTTCGGAGGTGATGCACCTCAACCATGGCTCTGTAACTCCCGATTTATACAACCCTCCATTGACTACCGCATAGCCCCTTGCCCTTTGCTTCAATCTCTTTTCCAGCAATTCATCTTGCGGTTCATAGTGACCTCTCAGGTATGCCATGATTTCTACACTCCAATCGGGAGTTTCCAAAATACTTACGATTTTCGTATTTTCTTCCTTGATGGATGGTTCTTTGATGATTTCGAAGAACACATCCGGAGGCATTGCTTGATTCTGGCCGCTGCTTTGGCTAGCTTGTCTGCTTCATTATTGTCGTCTCTTGGAATGTGCTATACTGAATAACCCTTGAAATGTCTTTCCATTCCCCTGACCTTTTCAAGATATTTCGTCAAAACAGGATTTGTTGCTTCGCCCTCTTTCTCAATATGTTCTTGGATAACTTTGGAGTCTGTCTCGATGATGAAGTTTTGCTGATCGAGAGATTTCATTTTTCTTAACGCCAAGAGTTTCTATTGTGTTGTTCGTGGAATGCTCGTCTTTCGCGAATATGAGTCGAGCTACGTATCTTATGACGACTCCTGTTGGAGATGTTACGACTGCTAAAATTCCAACCCCCTTGTGGCAGCAAGCTCCATCACAATGTACTACCCAAGGTGTAAGCGTTTCTTCGTCAGAATTATGGGTCGGCGAAGTCCAGTCTACAACAAAATCTGCCAAGACTTGCGATTTTATCGCGCTTCTTCTCTCGAAATATACGATATATTTTGAAAGCTCAACGCCCCATTTAATGATTCGGGTGGATGCTTCTCTGTTTGTAAACAAATGGTTCAGTGGTTGATTTGTGATGACTCTTATTCTGTGACCCTTGAAGTAGTGTCTTAGCTTTCTTGCGGCCATGATGACTGCATATGCTATTTTTTCTAGCTCAGAATAAAAGAGTTTCGAGCCTGAGAGAGCTTCTGAAGCAAAATACACTGGGATCTGCTTGAACTTTCCTCCTTCTTTTTCTTGCACTAGTACAGCGCTTACTGCTGAATTCGAGGCGGACACATATAGCAAAAGTGGTGATCTTGGCTCAGGAGGGCACAACTTAGTCATATTGGACAAGTAGTCTTTGAGTTCTTGGAAAGATTGCTTCTGAGTTTAGGACCACTGAAAGTTCTTGGAACTTCTGAGAACTTGAAAGAATGACAGACTTCTTTCCGCAACCCTGGGAATGAATCTGTTGAGCGCAGCAACTCTCCCTGTCAGTTTTTGCACATCCTTCATCGAAACTGGGTCTTGCATTTCTATAAGTGCTTTGATTTTATCCGGATTCGCGTCTATGCCCTTTGATGAGACTAGACATCCGAGAACTTTCCCTTTATGAATGCCGAGACACATTTCTCAGGATTCAATCTTAGGTTCGCTGTTCTGAGATTCGCGAAGGTTTCTGCCAAACGTTGATATGATCTCTTCTTTAGACACTCTTGACCACTATGTCGTCCACATATGCCAAAATGTTTCTTCGAAGTTGAGGGTGAAGGACTATTGCTATCATTATCGAAAATGTGCATTCTGCGTTCTTTAGTCCTTCTGGCATTCTCACGAAACAAAATGTTCCGAAAGGAGTGATAAAGCTCGTTTTCTCTTCATCTTCTCTGCGCACTCTTATTTGGTGATACCCTGAGAACATGTTTAGGAGTGAGAGCATTTCACTGTTGGCGGCATCATCCACGATTTAATCTACCCTTTCCAAGGGAAAATCGTCCTTCTTGCATGCCTTGTTCAAATCTTTGAAGTCTACATTCTCCATTTTCCATTTTCTTCTTCACTGGTACAGTGTTGGCCAGCCAGACTGGATACTTTACTTCTCTGATCACTTTCGCGTCTTGCAGCCTTTGCACTTCAACTTCAACCGCTTTTACCTTTTCTTCAGACATTTTCCTTAGTTTTTGCTTTTTCGGTACTATTTTTTCATCTATTTCCAGGGTATGTTCGATGATGTCTCTGTTGACACCTTGCAAATCTTTGGCTGACCAGGCGAAAACATCCTTATTCTTATTCAGGAATTGTATAAGCTCTTTCTCTTCTTCGGGGTTGAGGTGAGCCCCAATTGTGACTGCTCTATCAGGCATATCATCCAAGTACACTTTCTTGGTTTCACCATCAGCCGCTATCTCGATTTTTTCTTTGTCTCGCTTGGCTTCTACATAAGGTTCTTTCCTTTCTTCGGATGACTTCAGCTGATACACGTTGGTTTGACGCGGAGTATGGCCCTTTTCTATGTTTCGAGCCTCTTGCTGATCGCCAAACACAGTGACCCCTTTGGGTGCTGGTACCTTCATACACAAGAACTGCTGTCTTATGACTGCATCGAATTCATTCATGAAACCTCTGCCGAAAATCGCGATATATGGGTGATAGATGCCAACCACATCAAAAGTGAGAGTTTCTAATCTGGCGTTGTCAAGATCTCTGAAGGATACGGGAAGGGATACTTTTCCAACTGGCTTGATTGGTTTTCCTCTGAAACCCTGCAATGGGTACTCTGGTGGATGCAACATGTGCTGACTCAGGTTCATGTTCTCGAAAGTTTTCAAGAATAAGATGTCCGCCAAGCTTCCATTGTCTACCAAGATCTTTCCGATAACCCAGCCAACTATATTCACTTTGATGACCATGGCATCATTATGATTCGTGGATTTCAATCTGAAATCCTCTTCAGTGAAAGTGATTGGCACATTGGCCCATTCTGATCGCACAGCCGGACCGTCGTTGATGATGGTGTTCACAGATCTGAAATAGTTGTTTCTTTGCTTCTTGGTTTCAAATTCCATGGCTAACCCTCCTGTGATTGGCATGATTGTTCTGAAAGATGGCAAGACTTTCGAATTCTGAGGTCTTGAACTTGATTCTGGTCTTGACGAACTGTCAGGTGGTGGTGGCAATATTTCTCAGATTGGCTGCAGTTGCTGGATTGACTGAATTGCTTGTGACTGAGGGTAGAACTGCTGAGAAGGTTGCTAGGATGGTTGTGGTTGCTAAAATTGCTGCATTGCAACTAGATTTGGTTGAGAATTCATGAAGTGTGGTTGCCAGAAGTTCGGGCGAAGTTGGTTCGACATTGAGGAGGCGATGCTCATCATTGCCTTCTCTTGCTGAATCCTGGCAATATTCTTCTTGGTTTCTGGGCACCCTTCGGTGCTATGTGCTCTTCCGTGATACTAGCAGTAGAAGTACGGATCTCTTGGATTGTGGTTTGTGAGTTTCGGGGGTCCTCTTCCCCTTCCCCTTCCCCTGGGTGCAAATCCTCCTCTTATACTTGGTCTGTTGTTCTGATTGGGCTGAGGATTTTCCACATTGTTGATGTTTCGCGAATTTTAGGATTGACGTCTCCACGTCATTTCTCTATTGCCTTGTCGTGCTTCGTTTTGTTCAGCTACTCTTCTTCGATAATCGTCATCAGACAAGATGTACTCTTCAAGTTCATGAAAAAGTTCATCAATTGTCTTGGGTTTCTTTCATGTCAAGTGTGAAGCTGTCGGTACTGGAGTCAGACCGTTGATCAATGCCTTGATCGTTGTTTTGTCATCTGCTTCAGGAATTTGGGATCTTTGCCGCATGAATCTTCTTACGAAGTTCCGCAATGGCTTTCAATCTTTCTGTTTGCAGTTGTACAGGTCTGATGACTCGGTTGTTGTTGCATGAAAATATTTGGAATGCCTGCATGAATTTCGTCTTGAGATTGACCCAGCTGCAAACTGAGTGTGGTTGTAGTAGAGAGTACCAGTTCAGAACTTGACCTTCACAAACAATGATGAAGGGTTTGGCCAGCGCAACATCATCTCCTCCAGTTGATTTTACGACTGATTCGTACCTCATGAGGAACTGTCTAGAGTTTCTAAAAACCATTGTATTTTGGGAGAGATACTGGTTTGAACTTTGATGGCCACAATGCAGTTTGCAAGCCTATGGAGAGTGGTGATTCAGGATCCACGAATTGTGAGATTCCATTACCCGCAAAGACATTTTCTTTCAGGGTTCCTCTGTATTAACCAGAGTTCTGGTGTGGTGAGTCCTGCCACAGTGAACTGTTCTCTTGTTCTTGCATTTCTTTAATTTCTCTTTGTATTCTCTCAATTTGTTCTTTTGCCTGATTGACTTTTTCTAGCTTTTCAGAGGCCTTTCTTTTGGCTTGCAGTTGGTTCGCAAATTTTTCTTTCTCTTTCTGCAGCTGCTGTATTTTCTGCTGAACTCTTTCTAGTTCTTTATCTATAGCCTCGTCGTCATCATCATCATCATCATCATCATCATCATCATCATCATCATCATCATCATCATCATCATCATCATCATCATCATCATCATCATCATCATCATCATCATCATCGTTTTCATGGGTTTGTTGTTCTGCAAGTTGTTCTAGAGTGTGTGCTGCTTTCTCAGCTCTTGCTCTTTGGAGAGCCTCGAGTTTTGCTCTTCGTTCCTGGTCTGTGATGTTCAAATGTTCAGGAGTTTGAGAGATTCCATTGTCTTCGTTATGATGGTGCTCTTCTTGGTCGGTCTCAGCGGGAGTGTCTTCTTTGACCTCTTCTGTGGTGGCATCGTGAGTTGTTTTTTGGCTGAAATACGGTGGGCGCCCAATGTTGGGGGATCCGAAAAATTGGAGGGAATCCCCGAACACAAGAGTAAGAACTGTTGCACAAGAGTTGCGAAAGGGAGACAAAGAATCTCCAAACGTCTGTACTCGCCTCAAAAGTTGTGAACCCCTTTACATGTGCCCATGCGCCCCCTTTTATAGGGAGACGAAGGGACTTTTATATTCCGAAAATACCCTCGCATCTAAGGAATATTCCTAGTGTGAACATGTACATAAATGCCTTTTACATCCCGTGATTTGCGGGGTTGATTTCATACATTTACAAGCATGCCACTAGTTCACACGTCAAACCCGGACTTTTGAGGCGGCGTCTTTGACTTGGCTTCTTGCTGGTTTCCGAATCTCTCGTGCACGGAAATCTTCACGCACCATAGCCTCCGAATCTCAACTTCACTAGATTCCCGAATTTCGCAGGTTTATGATTCCAGATCTTCACAGATTCACAATTTCAAGGCTTCGCAGGTTCATGATCCCGGATCTTCACAGATTCGCCATTTCCAGACTTCGAAGGTTCATGATCCCAGATCTTCACATATTCACGATTTCCAGACTTCGCAGGTTCATGATTCTAGATCTTCACGGATTCAATCACCCTGAAATGGATAGCAGATTCACGCGAAGAAGCCAGATTTTGCTGTCATTTTCGCACATTACTAGAAACCTTATTTCATGAACTTCGGCAAACCCGACGTTTCGAGGGTGTAAGGTTTTTCCTGAATTCCCCAACAATTTCTAACGTACTCGCAAAATTTGACTAACAATCGTACTACAATCTTGACCTATACTTGACTACTCATGTTAATCTTGGTTTGTGAAATTCCCATGCACAAAATACAAAATATCCGACCGTCCACTTTGCAGGCTCAATCTTTGTCAATAACAATAGCCTTTTGTACCTAACTTACTTCTAGATTACTCATCTCTACTATTACGATAGAAATAGCCTAGCTACCGTCTAATTACCCAATTTCACCATTATAAAGAAATGACTCAAAGTAACACCTCAAACATTTAAACCATCCACATTTATCTTTACAAACATGACCTAAAGTAGTGGCTGCTAAATCGACATCTCAATAACCAACATGTGGCATTACGAAAATAAATGACCTAAAAAATATTGTTAGATGTCACAATTTACTCTCTCCCTCTCCATTTTTTATTCACAAGATGTATTTTGCTTCATTAATTAGGTCTACGCTTGATGAATAGTTGTTTCATTGATGCAATACAAAAGTTACTCATAAGACAGTGTCTTTAAATACGAATATAATGATATCGACTTTGTGTCACATAAACTACATAGAGTAATTAACTAACTATATGTTGATAAAAGCATAACTAGATGGATAGGACTTTGTTGCAACTGGGATTCCTGCAATTCTGCACGTTTCTGTGACCAGGAGTGTAAAGCTCAAGAAGATCATGAGCCTCAGGTGAGTAGTACATTCAGTAGGGGCTATACACCCATATATAAACATAGCCTATTCACTGTTGGGCGTGATCTTTTCTCAAGCACAAAGTATACTTCGACGCCTGCGTGTACTGCACAAGAAAAAGAAATGCTTTATTTGCGTGAAGCCGTGAAGATATCACGGCAGCTGCAATGACTCGAGAGCCGAGTCTCCAGGAGGGAGTACCTTTCCCATGGAGTATACTAGATATATTGTGATATTATTTTTTTCACATTTTCAGGTAAACAAATCCTTTTGCAGCATGCCCCGTGAGCCGTGACGAGTCTATACGAGTATTATCTCTAGGAGTCTATAGGCGGGTATCTGTCCTTGAACAGTGGCGTGCCCTCCTTTGGCTTGGACCAAGGGTACGCCATGGTTGGATCCCTCGGGAACTTCCTGAAGTTGACGAATGGCGCCCAGAGCATCAGCCTGCAGACACAAATCGTGGATACATAAAAAAAACATAGAGCTGAATTCTCTCTTCTCACCCCCCCCCTTTATTTGTATGAAACTGAATTTAGTTTGCGGTACCTAAGGCCCCATCTTGTCTTCGAAATAAACCTAATATTTCTCCTTTGCAAGTTATCTACTCAGTTATTCATTGGTTTCGTTCGTGGATACACTACAGAAATTAGCTTCACAGGAATTTCTTGTAGCGGTGTTGCAACACTTGGCTCTGGTGGCCAAGAAGTTTTTTACCCAGGCACATGGATGGCGGTCTAGTCTACGAATTGACAACCATTAGTTTGCGAATTTTGCTTTTTTTGTCTTTTGGTTGTGTGCATCCTAGATTCCTAGTTATGCAGAAGCCGGGAAAATAGTTAAGAAATTTGTATCAGCTTGGTGTAAAAACCTTGAATTTAATAAAATTTCCCTTATCGAAAAAACTAAGGCCCCATCTGGGAAAAAAATTTGGGCATCCCTTTCGAGACCTATCAGGATAACTAAACATAGATCAATTACAAAAGTAATTACATGGATGAACGAGAAATCGCGAGACAAATTTATTGGACTTAATTAATTTTGAGCTTATTGCCACGCAAGACAAGAAAAATAAGCAAAATCTGATTTGTTCTGTAATGTTATTCACTAGTTCAATTGTTAGGCAGTAACAGTAACTTAAAGGAAGGAGCAGCTGAAACAGAAAGCCCGTCCTGGTAGCTTGGAAAGAAGTTGGACCTTGTCTTTTGCGGCTACAGCAAAGAGGTTACTTCGATTCAGACCCACCACATTCTTATAATACTACTGCACTAGATTAGCAGAGGCATTTTGGCAGCACTAATCCAAAAATTAAGCACTTTTGGATGTCTGTGGCTCAATCCAGGAAGTTTGTTTTCTACTGATCCCAATAAAGTTGGAACATGTGTTTGTTTCGTTGCAGTGACACAGTTGGAGAGGAAGGCGCCACACTAGACACTATACTCGCTCTGTAAAAAAAAAATGTCATTCTAGAAATTTTAGAACAGATTATTAAGGAGGTGAAATGACCTCAATTGCCCCTATTTATTTACCATATTAGGTGCTAATTGATTGTTGCATGTCTACATGCACATGCACACATACCAAATTAAGTAAAAACGTCATTCTTTTTGGGACAAATTTTGAATTCTAAAACGTCATTCTTTTTGGGACGGATGGAATACATATTATCTCTGGTTTGTTGCCAGTGTTCCAATCCCGAAACAGATTATACGTGCCACACACAAAAAAACTGCATTTTATTAGAATGAATGCCCTTAATGCGATGCCATATTGCCATGACTAGATTCTAGATTTCTACTCCAAGCTTTCGCCTGAGAAATTTTACACCCATCACATGACAAGCTCTACTGATTCCAGCCATGACACCGTATCTGTCCGTGTTCAGAGCAAGCAGTTAGTACTCACCCGGGAAAGAAAAGGTAGGTGAACATGAACTGCAGGTACGTCTCCGCGAACTTGCGCTTGTACCACCTCGTCCTCATCCAGTTCATGATCACCGGCTGCACAGTTCAACGCGGACATAGTTACTCGGGCACAGTCCAAATGAACTCGCGTCCAGAGCAAATTAACCAACATCTTATTAGCTCACGCACAGGGGCGACGAACAAGTAGAAGAAGGCGAACACCGCGAGCGGCGGCAGGATCGCCAGGAGGTCGATGTCCTCCTCCCCGGACACCGTCGCCAGCGCCGCCGGCGCCTCAACCTACATCATATATAAACTTGCAATGTCACATCCGATTCTAGCTACTTCCATCCAAAGCTCGCAGGAGGGATGGTGTGAGAGATCGATCGATCGAAGCCTCTCGTTGTACGTACGGCTGCCAAGGCGGCGCCCCACTGCAATGCCGCCGCCAGCTTCTGCAGCTGCGGCATCGACGGGGGTGAAGCAGCTAGCTTGGAGGGGGCCTGCTTGTCATGAAGGTGGCAGAGGACCCTGAACTTGGCGGAGCGCTGCGGCGACGACGCAGCGAGCGACGCATGCTGCCGTCTGGGTAGCTGCGGGGCGGCCGGCGGCGAGGAGGACGCCGAGGAGAGGAGGCGGCATGAGGCGGTGGTCTCCATGAGCGGCAACGGGACGACACGGGAGGCCGTGGCGCACCAGTCTTATCTGGATGGCAATCTGGATAGGCGACGGTTTTGGGGTCACCGGTCGCGGGGCGCTGCTGTCCAAGTCCATCGCGCGGCGCCAAGCGATAACCACCTCCGGAATTTGTCCGGCTACTAGGACGGGGGAACGGACAAATCAGAGCTGACCGCTGCTCTATCACTATCTATCTTACTGTATCTGCGAAACTTCTGAATCAAGTAGCACAGTGATTAGGGTGTTAGTTTAATCTTACTATTACTTATTGAATTCCTCTTTAAGCATTTGAGGTGAAGCTACATAAGATCGCAGGGAGAAACTCCTGATCAACAATAGAAAAATGAAATAAAACCAACTCTATTGTTGGATGAACTGACATGCCTTGTTAGTTGGGAGTGAAAACTCACCGAAAATGCTATATAAACTTTCCGGATGATAATTAGGAGGACTGAACAAGATCATAAACTAATTACTAATGGACTGCACATCACGAGATGTTAAGACTAATGAAATCATGATTAGCATATGTTTACTGTAGCATGACATTGTCTGATCATGACCTAATTAGGCTCAATAGATTCATCTTGCGAATTTATTCAAGATTATGAAATGAGTTTTATTATTTATTTACATTTAATACTCATAACTAACATCAGTTATTTATTGTGACGAGTGAACAGTGGAAGTCGCCTTGTTGGTTTGGAGTATCAGCCATCGGTCAATAATACTTTTCTCTCAAAAGAAATCAGCATCAACCATCAGCCAATGAATAATATTTTTCTCTCAAAACAAATTAGCACCACTCACCTGCCGGCCAACCACGCTCTTAGGTGTCTTTTTGACTCCAAAATGTGGTTCTTCCGTACCATTACAAGAAATAGATGACATTTTACAGTTAGGACGTCATCCAAGACTACAGATGCCCAGATGGATTGCTACACAATCAATCCCAAGATCACCCTGCGACCTGCGTCTTCTTTGAAGCGAATCCTGAGGTGATCTCTGACAAAAGGAGCTCAAAAACTGAAAACTCATCGCTGACAAAAGAAGGCTGAAGGCGTGATGAGAGAAGTAGAATTCAGAAGCAACTTTTCTGTTGTCGAGTTGACATGTCGCAATAGCTCAGCCTGCCACTCTGCCGGCGCAACAATTACCGATGGGAGCGGTGCCGGCCATGGCCAAGCGTGACCTGACACCTCCAGGTTTGCCGGCCTGCAGGCACAACGTAGCCATGTGAAGGGACTCCAGCACTCCATTTCGCTCCGGCGCCAGCTTGGCTGCTTTGCTTTCACTCGAAACAGTAAAACAGTTTCAAGTATATTCTGCTTTCGGAGGATTGGGTGGATTTATTTAGGGGTTGATTGGTTTCCTGGTCCAATCTGGCCTGGCTGGTACGTGGTACCAGGCAACCAGCCCCCGTCAGCCAGGTTCCATGAATGCATGGGTACCGTAGGTGATTGGTTACATGTTTGCTAGTGGCTAGGTTATACTGAGATAAGGGAAAAAGCATGTATAAGAGTCTTAGTAACACATCAGGTCTTGTGTTCGACTTCTGTGACAACACCATCCGAGATAATTCCGTACTATCATCTAAACCACTCCATTTGATCATTAAACGATAATAAAGAATCATCCTGTTGAGTGTTGCCGGGTTTACGCCCGGTAAATCACTTGAAAACACAGAGAGGATCGAACGTATGCATTAAAACTCCCATGAAGGAGAGTCTAGAGTGCCTTACAAATTAATACTAAATTCCACCCAAATTCCACGTAGGGTCTATTATTACAAACCGTAGTTCTTTAACATGAAAGTAAATGGTTCAGAGTTTAGTAAAAACAACGGAAGTACTAATAGCGATACGATACGACATCACAGGAGGCCATCCGTGATGCCATCACTCGACGTCATCATCCACCCATTCCAGCTCCCAGCCGGGTGGAATCTCACCAGGCCAAGCAACTTCACCTGAAAACAACAATTATAGCAAGGCTGGGTATACTAATACTCAGCAAGACTTACCCGACAAAAGTTACCTCTAGACATGCAGGCTTTTGGCTGGTGGGTTTGTTTTGCCCAAAAGCAACTAGGATCATGGATCCTTACTTTCAATATTTTAGCTCAGATTCTAGTAAGATACCATTACTATAGTGAGCAACTAATACAATCAAGAATTGCACAATACAATTAATTCACACAGAAGAATTCACATAGTTCCATCATTAAGGGATATCATGGCCAGTTGATTAACCAGTCTCGGATAACGGTGAAAGGCCGACAATCGATTGATTCAAAACCTTGCAAGGTAGACCTAAACACACGGAGCGGTGCCCCAACAGAGCCGACACCGATCAAACGGTTCCCAAAAATCCTCGGGTTGGGATAATAGCTTACAGTCCCAGGTACAAGGCTACCTGGCATGCCCCACCTAGTACACCCAACCTCACACAAGTACCCTCCTCCCGGTTTGTAGCGAACATGGCCTCATATTGTGACGCCCCAGGTTTTTAATTACCGTCATTAACCTTTAAACAGCCGGTCAAATGGTCAACCGTGGTCAAACCTAGGTCAACCTGGGCCCTCACCTCGAAAAACTCCCTAACCCACCCTAGTGACCCTAAATGAATAGTAAACACACTTGTGGGGCCAACCCATGGTCAAAGGTTGGGTCAAACCCCTTGCCACCCCCAGTGTCCACAGGTGTCTGCCGGAACTTTTGCCGCGTTCTCCAAAATTCACCTAAACACTTAAAATTCTACCTTTATGAAAGTTGTAGATCTTGTTGAGGGACACAACTTTCATGCAGATTGGCATTTCAAATTTTGAGGGGAAAAACTTGAAAATTCCATTGCAAGGCAGAAAACACTGTTTGCCAAAACAGGCTGACATTCAAAGTTGGCATTCAAATATTTTCAAATCTAGGCAGAAAAACCCTATATAGCCTTTGTAGAAAATGTTGCTGGTAGCTAGACCTACAACTTTGGTATTCATAACTTGGTCGACTTTTATACAAAATTTTGGAGCAAATGAATTTCAAAGGTCGCACCAGTAAAACAAATTGGGCAGAGCGCGTCGCGCCGCGACGTCGCGCGCGCGCCGTGCGCCGCCCGTCGCCGCCGCGCGCCGCCGCCCCGGCGTCCACGCCCGCGCCGCCCAAGGCCACGCCGGCCGAGGCGTGCTCCATCCCGAGGCCCCGCGCCCCCGCAGCGCCCCGTCCCGAGGAGCCCCCGGCGTCCGCGCCGCCGTGCGTGCGCGCACGCGCGGACCGGCGGTCCGTCGGCCGGTGCCACCGCCGTACGCGCGCGCGCCTCGAGCCGTCGTAGCACGGCGGGTATCTTCCTCGTCACCGCTACGTCACCCCGAGCCCGCGGGCGCATATTTAAGCCCCCCCGTTCCCCTCGCCGCCCTCCACCCCCGAGCCGCCCCGCGCCATTGCCGCCGCCGCACGCCGCCGGAGCTCGCCGCCGTGCTCACCGCCGACCAACCGCTCTGGTAGCCTCCTTAGGTCCTGGTGAAGCTCCAACACTCGCTTATTTGCCAGCATCCCACCCCCACGCCGCCATTCACCGAGCCGCCCCGGTCACCGCCGCTGTCGGCCGCCAAAGCTCGCCGCCGGCCAACTCCCAACCTCTCCTTCGGTGCCCTGCCACCCTTAGGTGAGCATGTGGTCATCCACGGCCGCTTGCCGGCCGGGATCGCCGCCGGCTCGCCGGAATTGGCCATGCCCGCGCCGCCGGCCCGGCCAAGGGCCCGATTGCAACACTTTTAATCTTTGTAGGGTGCCTAGAGTAAAAGTGCAGGGCTTAGTTGTAAGGATCCATATCTAGTTTTTCTTGCAGTTAGATCCAGAGCCTTAGAAAATTCCTAGAAATTCACAGAAAAATTAGAAAAATCCCAAACCAATTTTGTAGGGTTCAGGATGATAAATCCCACCTCTTTTGTTATATACTCATGGCTAGATTTTAAATAGATTTAGCAGGAAAAATACAAATGTGTTAAACCTAGATCTGTCATAACTTGAAATCCATAACTCCTCTGTAGCCCAATTTTGGGTATGTTGTGTGTTAGGATATGACTAGCTGCTGTGCCAAAAATTGCACAAAGTTATGCAGTAGATCTTGCTAAATAAATTCTTTTTCCATTCGTGCAGTAACTGCTTAGATGATTTTGCCTGTTAAAAATATTTATGTTCTTGAGCCCAACTTGTGCACACTGTCTTGTAATGCCAAAATGCACATCTTGTGAATTAATCATGAATTTTGGGATTAACAGAAATAATTATTCTTGATTTATGCATGTGTTCCTTTGTAAATTAATAAACCAAGTTCAGTAGAGATTTCATGTGAACATGCTGGTTCTTTAGACTTGTTTAGGACGAGAGAGCTTGCACAAGAAAGTTTGGAGCAAATTGATGCTTATTTATTTTTGTATGCATTTACTTTGAATCACTAGCTAGCTTTGTTATTTTCCATAATATTTAATTTCCTAGCATCCAACACTTACATGTGGGTCCAATGGACCAGGATAGGTGCTAGTAGGCTTAAGAAACACTCATTTAATTTTTGGTAATTTAATTGTGTAATAAAAAGCTTAAAAGCCCTTTTAATATTAAAGGGAAATTAAATAACGAAAAATCCCTAATTAATTCTTTTTCCTTTTTGAAAGGTATTATTTAATATAATTAAAAGATAATTAATTATCATCACTGATAAGAAATTAATTCATAAATAAAAATATTAATTACACCTTTGTTGGTGAAGAAAAAAAGGAAATGAAGCTTTCACATGAAATGATAAGTTTAAGAAAAACCTTTATTCAAATGTGGAATAAAAGAGTAACCCATGTACAACCAATAACCTTCCTAAAAGAGAAACCCTGTCTAAATGCTTGTTAAGGTGAATATGACCAACCAGAGTTGGATATGACAACAAACTATCACATCACCTAAATTGCATTGCATTCCGTGTAGATCTTCCGGACAGAGATTACTCCCTTGTCCCGGAAACCGAGGAAGGAGGAGCGGAAGCGTCGCTGCAGTACGTGGAAGTGCTCGACACCGAGGGTGCCCAGGCTAACCTAGCTAACGAAGGCAAGCTCCGGTGCATCTAACCTAGATTTAAAGTTCTTTATTCAATTATCTATGAATGATTGTGCATTTACGTTCAGGAGTTGAATGAAACCCTAGATGCATGATCCATAGGTACCTTTGGTCCCTACTAGTATGATAGGTCGGTAGCTGCTAAGCTATAGGACCGTTACAAGTCGAGTGATGACCTCACTCGCGAGAATAGGTTCCTAGATAGGAATCACAATGTATCCTTAAATGGATTGCTCACGTGGTAAGAGCATGGGATGCGGGCTCGGTCCGGTGGTTATGTGGGTTAAGTTTTTGAACGTACTAAGCACATGCGGTTATGGGGCCGGTAAGCCTAGTACCTTAATGAGGCGGCGAGGGATCCTACTATTACTACTCTTGGGATTCGCTCTCACGGCTAGCTACCGATGGTGTATGGTGACTCCGGGTATCTCGCGGGGTATGCGGATAGCTTTGCACCAAAGACTGTAAGATTCGATCCCGACCCGAGGATTTTTGAGGACGGCCTGGGAAGTTGTCCTCGCGGGGGCAGCCTACCGTGTGTTTGGGTCTACCTTGCAAGGTTTAAATCAATCGATTGTCGGCCTCTCACCGTTATCCGAGACTACTTACTCCACTAGTCATGAGATCCCTAATGATGGAATTTGATGAAGATGATGCTTGATTAATTGTATTGTACAACTTTGTTTGTACTAGTTGGCTAATGTAGTAAAGATTAAACCTACTAGAACTTGTGCTAAAATCTTGAAAGTAAGGACCTACTCTTTGTTACTTTTTAGCAAAAGCAACCCAGTAGCCAAAAAGCCTTTCATGGTCTAGAATTGGTGAAGTAGTTATCACCGACGGGTAAGTCTTGCTGAGTATTAGTATACTCAGCCTTGCTATAATGTGTTGATCCAGGTAATGCCTTCAGTGATGTGTGGCCCGGAGAGATCCCGCCTGGCTGGGAGCTGGAGTGGGTGGAGGACGACTACTGAAAGCATCATGGATGGCCTCCGGTGGTGTCTTCGCTTCCGTTAGTTGATTTCTGCTGCTTTTCGAAAACTTTGAACTTTTTCGTCATGTTAAAAACTATGGTTTGTAATAATTAAACCCCTCGGGGTATGAATTTGGATATTAATGTTGTTGTATCTCTGGACTCGCCTTCGAGTGAGTTTTAATGCATATATTCGATCCTTGTTGCTCTTCAAGTGATTTACCGGGCGTTAACCCAGCAACTAACGACAGGATGATACTTTATTATTGCTTAATGACCAAAGTGGATCGGTCTTAGGCGATAGTACGGTATTTTCCTCGGTGGGTTGCCACAGTTGGCATCAGAGCTTATTTGCACCAGAGATTAATTAATTAAACCTTAATCACTGGTTTTTGAATAAAATATGCCAAGATTGTCTGATTTTCCAAAATACGTTGGTCCGCTAAGGATAAACTAGACTGAGAGGCCCTAGAGGGAATTTTGGGTTCTTTCAGGTGGCTTAATTAACTTATGGTTTATTTTGCTAACTTCCAGCACATTACTTTATGTCAGACTTACTTTATTGCGCAATCAAACTAGGAGCCACGTGTTTTATACGTGTGCTGTTCCGCATCACGGGAATTGCGAGGGTTGATGGAGTGATCCATTCCATGGATCCCATCTTCGCGTCTGTTTGTGAGTTGTGTGTCGCCACGTGTTTCATACGTGTGCATTCCGCATGTCGCTCATGCGAGGCAAGGATACACTCCATTCAAATGGAGGGTGTCCGAGGTTGGACGCTGTCCATGCAGCGGCTTAACGCATGGATACCGTTTCTATAGTGAACGGTAATGAATGTGGACGCTTTCGTGACGTGCTGGCACGAAAGGTTCGTTTTCTCGCGTACATAACAGCGCTTCGTTAGTCGTTAAGCGAGTACCGTATAGCTCTCGACTAGATATTATAGGGAGAGACGAATAAAAGCCTTGCCACTGGCACTGACTTCGATTTTTGGCTTGATTGCCATGTGAGGTCGAATAGGACGTCTTGCATGCATATTAAAAATCGAAACAACTAAAATGGACCCAAAAATCGAATTTCCATATGTTCTCTAAGGAAGTTTATGCTAGTGTGTGCTTTTTATAAATTAGAAGTACCCCTCATACCTAGCCGTCATGCTGCCGAAATTTTGTGAAAAATTTGTTTACCATGTGATAGGTTAATTAAACCAAATTGTTAAAAATAATTGCTCCTCAACTAGTTATCTTGTAATAGCAAATCTCAATCCTAGTTTCGTTGGGTTGGTTCACACTTCCCTAGGCACATCCAGGTTAAGGACCATTCATCTTGTTTCCTTGATCGATGCTCAACCTTAAAAAGCTTAATTAAAAGTATTAAAAGTTTAATTTAAAACTTGGGAAATCTTTGAGGTTTCTGGATTTTTGGTTATGAATTTTTATTCACAGCTGCCAGAACTTCACCATTTGACATGCCGTTCTCTTTGAGATCTGACATGAGTTACATTTGTGTACAGATGGATTTCCCCGTGTTCCACTAGTTCGACGCTGACGGTACGATCCGTACCAACGGGTTGCACTGGGAGGGTTTTCCGCGCCTGGCGTGGGAAGCACTCAGTGCCGCAGGCTACCTCACCCCACTGACTTACGAGGTGAAGGAGTTTAAGCGCTTTGGCGTTCCCCGCTGCAGAGTGATCGTTACTGTTCTGCCACACCCAGACCACGCCGACTGGTTTGACTTGAGCTTTATCTACTGGGGATTTATAACTCACGAGTCCGTTGAGTCAGCCGCCCTCAGAGTGTTGACAGACTTCTGTGACCACAACCCCACCGTGGTAGCTCTTTCTCCGTTTGGACTGTTTCCTGCTGTGAGTCCTCACGACCCAGCTTGGTTGGACCGTATGGACCACCTACGGGAGCTACTGACCCTGGCAGAGCCGTTGGATGTTACTTAGATGCTTGCCCGTTGTCTGAACGTGGTCTTCACACTTCAGGGGCTGCGTTATAACACCGCAGCGATTATTGCACAGCGCTTGGAGGCATCTAGGCGCGATTGGGAGCAGCTTTCAGCAGCACACCAGCAGCTAAACTTCACGCTTACCCAGGTGCAGCAGGAGAATGACAGGCTGCGTGCTAGGAGGTTCTAGCTAGAGCTTGAGAGAGGCGACCGCCTACAGAGGATCGTAGATTTGGAGGAGGAGAACCATGCACTAGAGGAGGATGCCGACGCTCACGAGATAGAGAGGCTAACACTACTGCAGAACATTGCTGAGATGCAGGAGCACGTGCAGGAGGCCGAGGTACAGGCGGCAGCCTTGCAGGCTATAGTGGCCTTACGACCCATCCGCCCCCGCACAGCACACCCGGAGGAGCGGCGGCCTTGTCCGGTCCCGGATCGACGAGCCAGGCAGGACCACCGCTACCGACTCCCCCAGCTTCGCCGTCGTACAGTGGTGCTTCAGTGGGTAACTAGGTTGCTGACAGCAGGGATTAGGAGGATGTCGATCCGCTCGAGTTATTTGGAGGTGTTTAGAGTAGTGGCTTGACAGCACGTCTTCGTGCCAAGTAACTACTTGTATCGTGTCATGCCATGATGTTTCGAATTCGAGTTGTAATGTCTTTGAACCTTGTTCTATCGTGTTGTAATAAAGAATGCTTAAGCTTGTAGGCTTTAAGTAAATTTCGTTGTCAATCAAATTTGAAATTTTTCTTGCGTTTGAATACCAGATCCTTGGGTAAATCGTTGCATGTGACCATGCTTGTCAATTTTGCGTTCTCACCTAAAAACGTTGGTAAACCAAAGCATTTTTAGGGACATCAGTCGTTGCCAGCGAATAAGTGCTCGTTCGTATACCACCTTCTTTGGTATCCGAAATGACGATGATCGTTCGAGAGTAGTTATGAGCCGTGCAATTGAGTAATCGCAGTCCTAACCGTGTTGAGAAGAACGATTCTGTGAATCTTGGTGGCTATAGAATATTGTTGATTGTTGCTGTCCTCATGGTTTAAATACTAATGAGATGTGATTATGCATGATCGTGCTTGTCATCATTTGGAGTAAGCTTTTGGTTATCTCACTAATAAAGCTCACTTTTCAGATGGTGGGAACCACGCGCAACTCTCCCAACGGTTTCGGAGCAAGTGGTAGTGGTGACTTGCCACCACCCCCGCCCATGACACCGACGGAGGCCTTCATGGCCACCCAAACTGAGGTGCTTTGCGCCGGATCCCGCACGCAACAGCGGCGATCGCCCAACAGATGAACCGAGGGCCGCCACACGGGGCCAACCACGAGGGGCCTAACCAGATCACCACGTACGCCCAGTTCATCGCTATGAAGCCGCCAACCTTCGCTAAAGCAGAAGACCCCCTGGAAGCTGAGGCTTGGGTCAAGGCCATAGAGGCAAAATTCTCTACCTTTGTGTCGCCTTTGCTCCGAGGAGAACAAAGCGAACTTCGCAAAGACCGCAACTGCGAGGGGAAGCTTTGATGTGGTGGGACCACTTCAAGTCAATGCAGCGAGGCCACGCTGTGACTTGGGATGAGTTCAAGCAGGCTTTCAAGAGCCACCACATTCCCAAGGGACTGATGGACAGGAAGATGAGGGAGCTGTTGGCCCTCCGTCAGGGATCTGACTCAGTGTACCGCTATGCTAAGAAGTTTAATAGCTTGTGTCAGTATGGTGGGCATCATGTTGATACCGATGCCAAGAAGATGGAGAGGTTTTGTGACGGGCTTGATGGCAAGCTGTATGAGCGCCTGAATCTGCTCGAGCCCACAAACTTCCATGAGCTAGTGAACAAGGCTATCTCTCAAGAGGATGCTATGAAGAAAGCCCACGGAGACAACAAGAGGATGTCCGGTTTCACCCCAGGCAGCGGAACGAACAAGAAGTTTCGCTTTGTGAAGAAGGAAGCTCCAGACCCATCCCAACAATCATCAACTGGACGCTGGACGATGAAGCCACCTTAGGGCAAACCTGCCGGGAACTTCCAGTTCCGCCGTGCCCAGCAGCAGGCTCCAAAGCCTAATGCACCCCCTCGCGATGTTGGAGATCGTCGTTGCTACAACTGTGGCCAGCCAGGGCACTACATTAGTGAGTGTCCCAAGCCCAGGCAGATCAAGCCCAACCCACATAATCAGGGTACGGGAAGCAAGCCTACCACTCCGGCCAAGAAGCCTATGGTGTAGGTGCGCCAGGGCAAGCTGAACTTCACTACGATGAGTGACATCCCAGCAAGAGCTTCAGTACTCACGGGTACATTCTCTATCAATAACACTCCTGTTAAAGTCTTATTTGATTCGGGAGCCACCCATAGTTTCATAAATGAGAGTCTACTAGACAAATTGGGTCTAAGAGGAGCACAAACTAAATCCACTTATAGAATTACCACACCCGGTGGAAACATCACGTCTTAGTTAGTGACTTTTGGAGTTCCTCTAAGACTAGGAAGTCGGGTTATTCAATCTAATCTGATAGTTATCAAATTGGGGAGCATGGATGTTATCTTGGGTATGGAATGGATGAATCAACATAAGGTGATTCTAGATACATCGGATAGGGTCGTAGAGATCCACTCTCCTATGGTCGGGCACACTACCTTGTACCTACCTTTCCGGGACGGTACCGACTCTTGTGCCTATGTGACCATTATCTCCTCTCTTGATGAAATTCCAGTAGTGTGTGAGTACCCGGATGTCTTTCCCGAGGAGTTGCCTGGTATGCCACCTGACAGAGATGTCGAGTTTGTGATCGAACTCCAGCCCGGTACCGCACCCATTTCCAAAAGACCTTATCGCATGCCACTGAAGGATCAGATGACGACTAGAGAGGGGGGGAGTGAATAGGAGCCGGTAAAAATTCTTTCAAAAGAACCCGGCCTATACCCTAGTCAAACCCCGGTCACACACGAGTGATGGATCGAAACACACACCAATCGCCAAGACCACGAGGTTATGGATCAACCTCTAGTCCTAGGAACGATTCCTTGAAGCACACGCGGAAGCACTAGACAGGGAAGGGAAGAATCGAACCAAGAAGCAAAGCACACAGGCTCTGGCGGACCGTCCGGCCAGGAGGGGCGGACCGTCCGCGCAGGCCTCGCAGACTGTCCGACCTGAAGCCACGGACTGTCCGTGCGAGCCCCGCGGACTGTCCGGCCCTACGCCGCGGACCGTCCGTTAAAGCACACAGAACAACCAGAAGCGACCCGAGAAAAACGGACCGTCCGCCAAGGCCGGGCGGACCGTCCGCACCACCCACGGACCGTCCGCTACTCGAGCTCGGACCGTCCGCAAACTGGCTGCAACCAAAACCAAAAGCCAAACCGGATCGAAAGCAAGGACGTGCAAGAACACGACGAACACGCGACGAACAGAACCCACGCGGACCGTCCGCCGACCCCAGGCGGACCGTCCGCCCCTTGCGAACAGAACAGGAAAAAGCCCGACCTCGAAGGTCAACTCCCCCAAATCATCATCGGATTTCCCAAACGGTTGAAGCTGTGAAGACAAGGGTTTGGGGACTTGAAAAGCGTCACACAAGGATGTTATAGCCCAAAAATCTTGCCTCCTAACTCCCTAAATCACCGGGAATCGCGAATCCTTTGAGCACCACCAAAAACTAGAGCACCGAACGAAAAACTTCGAATCCAAGTGGTTTCCCGGCGTTTGAGGGCACAAGATCAATCACAAAGATGCACGAGACATCTATCCATGTATCCCTCAAAGAAATCCGGGGAGAAACCCACCCAAATCCGCGAAAACGAACCGGGAACAAAGGCACGAAAACAAGCACAAAAAGGCCACGAAAACACAACCCCGAATCTTCTATACAAACCAGGAAAGATTCACAAGGTCTAGCATGCCGCCCTAGCATCCATCCCTCTCAACAAATCTCTCATGAAGCTCTCATGCTAGCCTAGAGAAAATGGAAGGAAAAAATAGCTACGAAAATGAGAAAGAGGGAGGAAATGAAACCCTAAGTCGCGGAAAGAGAGAGCCATCCACACACACTCATGGCTTATATATCAAGTCCCGCGGAGTGGTAAATGACTCGACTACCCCTAACTTAACTACTGGCGATACAACCCACGTAGGGGCATTTAGGTAATGTTTGTGGGTCTTGCCATCGGACGGCCACGCCTTTGCCGCACCCCCGCGTCCTCCCGACGCAAGCCATGCGATCCCGCCGCGTGTCCTCCGCCTCGAAGCTTCCCGACACGCCCGGATCCCGTCTCCGTCGTGTTTGGCCCTCGGACTTGGTTTTGAGGCCCAAACCAAGAAACCGTCCGCCGATGGTTTTGTGGGCAAACCACCAAACCCCGCGTGCCCGGTCCGGCCTCCCGCCAAACCACTTGACTCGACCGCCACCGTGCACCGGCTCGATTGTCCATGACTTCCTCCTGCTTGTGTCGCCACCATGTGGCCCGCACCTAGTCCCGCTGTCCACCGGGTCCCTCGAACCGAGCCTACTTGTCTCTCCATCTCCCGGAGGCCCCTCAAGGCTGAAGACCTTTCGCGCCCGTTCTTCACCTCGCAACAACACGAACTAGGCCGCGGCCTACACCCGCGCACTAAGCCAAGAGTCAGTCCAACACCCGTTGTCAATCACTCATCACTGAGGAGCGGTCATCCATCGACCACTGGGACGCTCCTGGTCCTCAATCTCCCCCCTTGATGAGTGCATTGACAACACACAACGCGAAATGAAATTCAGAGAAAGAAAGAAAGGAAGAAGAAAGAAAAACAAAGAAGCTCAACTCATGACCAAAACCGAAGAAAGGCGAAGAAAGGTCACAAGCCAAGCAAAGCACAAACTCCACATCGAAAACAGCAAGAAAGCTCAAGAACTCAAGAAAGCTCCCCCTGAGCAAATGCAAGCTCCCCCTGAAATTTAGCTCACCTCTTCTGAATTTTCATTAAGCTCACCTCTTCTCCCCCTTGTTGACAATGTATGAATCAAGGTGAAAATGCAGAAATGCAAAAAAAAGCATATAAACATCTACATGAGCTTCTCAAATATGCCAAATCTAGTGTCAAAGGCTAAAAATGAGACAAAGATCACACCCATGAATCATAGCATAGTCAAAGCATTGCCACAAGTAATATATGAAAATACAAGCATGTGACAAAGCAAATTTTTCAGATTTAAGCAGTTTTACCAAAAGAAGGCTCGCTTCACATGTAAAAGCCTATCCATGTCACACTTGAGCCACAAACATGCATACCATTCAAAGATCATACAAGGATATCAAATTCTCAGCAAAAGATCATGGCAAACACCCATAAAGCAAAGCATGTCATGTCAAAGCTCATGAGCCATGTGTCCACTTCGGGGAGACTTCTCCACTGGTGAACATCATGCAACATGTTTTGCACCCATATGTGAAAGATAAGACATTTTAAGCATAGACATGATGGATGGAGCATTTTTCAAGCAATATACACTTCTTTTTCAAGATTAAATCATTTCATGGTACATGAAGTGCCTTTGCGGCAAAAAGAAGCTTATGCTCCCCCATGAATGCAACACAGGCTAAACATTCACAATGATATTCGGCCTTTGTGAAGGACCGATAAGGCGACCAGAGAGGGGGGGGGAGTGAATGGGAGCCGATAAAAATTCTTCTCGAGGGAGATTGAAACTCCGACAAGACGAACTAGCTCGGTCGAACCCCCGAAATCACACGCTCCGCACTTCTACCTTCCGTTTGCCAAAACCACGTAGCCACTGGAGTGCTACTGGTCCTAGGAACAAACTCTACCAGCAACCACAACACACACGCAGCACCGACAGGCGGAAACAACACGAAAGCCGGCTAACCGGAGGGGGCGGTTAGACCGGGTATAGGGGGCGGTTAGACCGCCTCCACCCGGCAACCAAGAAATCCTCCGAAACGCCTCTTCCGAGCACCAAAGCACACCACGGTTTCACCAACAGAGATCTCTGGTCAAGGCCATGCTAGCTACCGTGAAAATCTTGGAGAAAACCAAAACTTCACCCAAGGGCCTAGGGGCGGTTAGACCGGCTACCCGGGGCGGTCTAACCTCCCGTACCCAACAACGAACTCCAACCAAGAACACCTAGCAAATCGCGCGAGAACGGCTCCAAATTTCACCCGGACACTCCTCCGATCAAGGCGAACAAACTCACGAGAGGAAAATCCGGCGAAACAAAACTTTGACCCGGAAACACCCCGGGCGGTTAGACCGCCCCCTGTAGGCGGTTAGACCGCCCCTTCCAGAACACGAACCCGCGGGTCAAACCTCAACTTCCTCGCGCCCAATCTCCCGAATCACTCCACGAATTGCAGCCAAACTTCGGGGATAGCTGGGTTACCTCCTGGGCAACCTCTACCTCAAAGGAATCGACCCGAAGCGCTCACAATCAAGAGGAATCGAAGAAATCGCTTCTCTAGGTCAAGAACTCGCCCAACTCGAAAAACCACCAAATCGAGTCCGATTCAAAGGGGATTTGGGGGCAAAGTCACCGACCAAAGAGGCACAAGAACCTCATACGTGACACCCACCAAAAACCCCAAGAAATCGTTCTCAAAACACCGCCAAAAAGAGCTCCGAACATCAACACCAAAGAGACGAGAAAACCACCATGAAGAACCACGCCGAACCTTCTATACATGCCATGAATGGTTCGTACAAGGTCTAGTTTGCCACCCAAACATCCATCCCTCTCTCTAGATCTCACATGAAGCTCTCAAACTAGCCTTCTAAAAACCTAGGGAAAATAGAGAACGAAAATGGAAAAACCAAATGAGCTAGGGTTCCAAGAGTTGGCCGCCATCCACCCCTCTAATGAGTATATATGGAGGCACCCAAAAGACTAAAACGCCCTTCACTAATAACTAGGGATACATGCCCCTCAAGGGCGGATTTGGAATTCTTGATGTCTTCACCATCGGACGGATGCCCGGCGACCGCACCCTCGCGTAGCCTCGACGCAAGCCTTGCGATCCCGACGCGTGTCCTCCGCTTCGAAGCTTCTCGGCGCCGGCGGCCGTGGCGGTCGGACCGCCCCCCCCCGGGCGGTTAGGCCGGCCCGGTGGATCCGACCGGCCCCGGGCGGTCCGACCGCCCCTCCGGGCGGTTGAACCGGCCCGGGTGGCCGCACCTCCTCGTCGAGTCTTCGGCCTCGGTTTTGTGGCTCAACCGAGTAACCCGGTGGTTTTCTCGGTGAACCACCGCAAACCCCGCGAACTCGGTGTAGCCTCCGCCAATCTCCACTCATGACTCGGCTCCCACGTAGTCCCGGCTCGACCTTGGTTTTGAGGCTCTACCAAGAAACCGTCCACGACTTCATCTTGTCGTTCATGCCACCATGCGGCCCGCACTTGACCCCCGCCGGCCACCGGTCCCTCGAACGAAGCCTACTTGTCTTCTCCACACCTGGAGGCCTCACCGGCGACGACCTTTCGCGCTTGTTCTTCACCTGCACCAACACGAGTCAAGCCGCAACCTGCACCTGCAATACTTAGCCAAGAATCAGTCCACACAACGTTGTCAATCACTCATCACACAAGAGAGCGACCATCCACCGGTCCTCGAACCACACATGGTCCTCAATCTCCCCCTTGATGAGTGCATTGACAACACACTCACATGAAGTAGCACAAGGGAAAAAGAAAAGAAAAGAAACAAAATAAAAAGAAACCCCAACAAGCGATCGAAAGCCAAAGAAAGGCAAAGAGCAAGATCACTTGAAGAAGGCAAGTCTCGGACCCCTTAGGCAAGGGCAACGGCTCGACACATCCGAGACAAAACACAGCTCAAGCAAAGAGCGCAAACCACCACAGCAAAACTCGAACACCACAAAGAGCTCCCCCTGCACAAATGCAAGCTCCCCCTGAGCCACAGCACACTCCCCCTGAACACATGCATCAATGCAACTCGGGAATGCAACAAAGAGCAAAAAACCTGCTCACACGCCCGGGCGGTTAGACCGCCTCTCGCCCGAACCGACCGCTGGGGGGCGGTTAGACCGCCCAAAGAGACCGGCCCTGCACCAAACTACTCAAAAATTTCCCGAAACAATTGGAACACCTTCCAAACACTCCCAGGTACCCAAAACATGCACAAACTTCTCCCCCTTGTTGACAATGCATGAATCAAGGCAAAATGCGAAAACTTGCAACATATAGCTTCTCAAATATACAAAATTCATCACAAGGAGCTACACAAGTCCAAATGAGCAAGTTAGATACTCGACAGGTTCGTAATGACCTTAACTACGTGATCACCAAGTTTCACAACCATTGGACAATGCTAAAAAGGATTTGAGTAATTTTGCGAAAAGTTACTCTCTCACAAGCAAATACCTAAACATGATCAAAACATATCAAAATGGCAAAGCCACTCAAACTTCATGCTAGGACAACCATTCTAATCATAAGACCATCATAAACACCCAAAAGCACCTCATGTCATGTCAAAGCCACCGAGCCATGTGCCTACTTCTATGTATGAGACTTCTCATTGGTAGGCATCATGCAACGGCTTTAGCACCCAAAGCAAATTAAATTCAGCACATATGACATGGGAGCACATTTTCCAAGCATTTTTCATTTCATTTTCAGATTTGTAAATGGTACATGAAATGTCTTTGCGACAAAAAGGAACTTATGCCCCTCCACAAGATTAAGCAAGAGGGCTAAACATTCATGATGGCAAGTGAGCCTTTGGCTCCATATGATCAATAAACTAGCTATCCAACCACAAAGTAAGCATAGCAAAACCACTAAAACATGTCAAGATCATATATAGGCATTTACGCATGAGAGAGCATGTATATGACGTTTTTCAAAAATTAGCCATCAACCATGGATCATTCAACAAGATCATCAAGAGCTAAGCCAAACTAACCATAGCATACCAAACAAGCTCACAAGAACATATATAGCGACCCATGGTGAACAAAGTATATAGGAGAAGCTTTTCCTATCCGATGCATATGATACAAAATGCATGCAATCTAAGATACAAGGATGCCTATACATCATGTTACATATGCCATGCCAAAAGCAAGAAATGCACAAAGGAAAGCTATACATATGCTACAAACCGGCTCCTCGAGGGGAGGCAAAACGGGCTCGACACCACCGGCAAAAAGAAAGCCCCCACACACCCAACTCAAGAAATCAAACACACACCAAGTTCCCCCCGCAAACGAGTGAAAGTTGCTTGATCTAGGGGTTTGGTGAAAATATCGGCTAGTTGGTCATGTGTGGGTACATGGATCAAGACTATCTTCCCTTTCTCTACGTTGTCTCTCAGGAAATGATACCTCACTTCTATGTGTTTGGTTTTGGAATGGAGCACCGGGTTCTTTGCAACGCTTATGGCACCGGTGCTATCACATTGAAGTGGGACATGGGTATACTCCTCACCAAAGTCACTCATGGTGTAGGTGATCCAAAGGAGCTGAGAGCAACAACTAGCAGCGGCAACATACTCGGCTTCGGTCGTGGATTGAGCAACACTCGACTGCTTACGAGAAGACCAAGACACCAACGAAGAACCCAAAAAGCGGCAAGTCCCGAAGTGGACTTCCTATCCAACCGACACCCGGCAAAATCCGCGTCCGAAAAGCCATGAAGCGCCAAAGAAGAGGACGCGGAGTACCAAAGGCCGAAGTCGGGAGTGTGACGCAAGTACACGAAAATTCGCTTCACCGCTTGCCGATGCGAAGTCCTCGGAGACGCTTGAAAACGAGCGCACGGACACACCGAGAATCGTATGTCCGGCCTCGTCGCCGTCAAGTAGAGGAGTGACCCGATCATGCTCCGGTACTCCTTCTCGGTCCACGTGTTCACCTTCCTCATCCGCATCAAGAGCCGTAGTCGTACTCATCGGCGTCGTCATAGCCTTGGAGTCCTCCATCTTGAACTTCCTCACAATGTCCTTGGTGTACTTAGCCCGGTGCACAAATGTTCCTTCCTTTGATTGCTTGATTTGTAGCCCGAGGAAGAACTGCAACTCACCCATCATGCTCATCTCAAACTCCCTTGCTCATATCATCTCGCAAACCTTGCAACAAGAGAGTTAGACGAGCCACCAAAGACAATATCATCCACGTACACCGCACAATCGGGATATCTCCGCCTCTGCCTCGGCAAAAACAAAGTCCGATCGACCTTCCCCATCTCAAAACCTCTCTCAAACAAGAACCCCCTCAACCCGCCATACCAAGCTCTAGGCGTCCGCTTCAACCCATACGGCGCCTTCCTCAACTTGTACACCCCGTGGGGGTACTTCTCGCTCTCAAACCCCGAGGTCGCCTCACATACACTTCTTCCTCCAACACTCCATTCGAAAAAGCACTCTTCACATCCATTTGGTGCAACTTGAACCCTTTAGCCACAGAAAAGGCTAGAAGGATCCTAATCGCCTCCAAACGGGCTACGGGAGCAAAGGTCTCCTCGTAGTCGATCCCCTCCTTCTGACTGAACCCCTGAGCAACAAGTCTCGACTTGTTCCTCACAACCTCACCTTTCTCTCCCTCTTTGTTTTTCCACACCCATTTTGTACCAATCGGCTTACACCCCGGGGGGAGGGTCAACCAACTCCCACACCGATTCCTCTCAAAGTTCTCCAACTCCTCATGCATCGAGTTAACCCAATTGTGATCAGATAGTGCGTGTCCAATGTCTTTGGGCTCGAAAGAAGCAACAAATGCAGCATGAGCAAAATGGGAATTGTTTCGAACCCTCGACCGTGTAGTGCGTTCATCCATGTCGCCGATGATCCTCGAAGCTGGGTGATCCACCTGAACTCGCCGGGGAGGTTCTCGCCTCGAAGCTACCTCCCCCCTCAACATCAGCTTCTCCTCGTTCTTGATTTGTCGTCGTAGGTGTAGCAGAGGGTCCATCCATCATCGTAGTCGAAGTAGTGGGTACATGTTCAGCGGGGGGCACCGCACCGCCATCCTCATCATCTCCATGTTCATGCTCCTCCTCCTGAAAGATCTCCTCGCCAAGCTCATCATCACCTGCACACTCAAAGACAAGCTGACTACGTGGCTCTGTCTCGTCGAAGGTTACCTCGCAAGTCTCCACGATTTGGTTAGTTTCAAGATTGAGCACACGATATGCTCTAGAATGAGATGCATAACCAAAGAAAATGCCATCGACAGACCTAGCCTCAAACTTATCCAACTTCCCCGCCTTTCTTCGAATGAAACACTTGCAACCAAAGACATGGAAGTGACTCACCTTGGGTGTGCGACCATGCATCAACTCATAGCATGTCTTTTTCTTGTGCACTCGAGGTATATTCCGTTCGACACATAGCACGCGGTATTCACCGCCTCGCCCCAATACCTCCTCGGAGTCCTATGCTCATCAAGCATCGTCCGAGCCATCTCGCACAATGTCCCGTTCTTCCTTTCCACAACACCATTCCGGGGAGGCGTATACGGACTCGAAAACCGGTGCTCAAGACCCAAGTCATGACAAAAGGTTTCAAAACGAGAGTTCCCGAATTCCGAGCCATTATCACTTGCGGATAGCTCGTATGGCATCTCCGTGCCTCTCGTTCCTCAACCTCAAGACTAGATCTCGAACAAAACCAAACGTCTCCCCCTTATCCTCCCGTAAAGAACACCCACGCATACCGAGAATAGTCGTCCACCACAACAAGGACATACCACTTCCCACCCGCATCGCACACGAGCCGGGCCAACAAGGTCCATATGGAGCAGCTCGCATGGACGCTCAGTCATCACATCGGTGAGAGGCGGGTGAGAAGAGGCCACCATCTTGGCATGCCTACACGGAGCACAAACCAACTCTTTCTCAAGCTTCAACCGTGGCAATCCTCGGACCAAATTGAGTTTACTCAAGCGAGACAAAAGGTCAAAGCTCAAGTGACCCAACTTCCTATGCCACCTCCACAACTCACTCGAAGAACCAGCCAAGAAACAACGCTCAACACCCGAAGACTGAGAAAAATCAAGCACGAAACACCTGACCCTCGGGAACGACCATACAAACAAGGTCCCCTCGAGAGTCCACAATCCGAGAACCACCTGGCCGAAACAACACCTCAAAACCCTCATCCAACAACTGAGACACAGAGAGCAAATTGTACCCCAGCGATTGAACAAGAGCAACACGCCTCAGAGTGATCTTGTCACTCACTTTTATCTCACCTTCTGAAAGCACACGCCCACGCCCATTGTCCCCAAAGGTGATGTACCTCTTCGACACCACCGGGACGAGACTTGAGAACCACCCCCCGTCTCCCGGTCATATGCCTCGAACAACCGGAGTCAATCAACCAAATGTTCTTCAAGTCTCCCACCCGAAATTCAAAAACAAGCACGTGAGCGAACAAACGACTCAAAGACCGGGGTTAGTACCAAAAGAGGAAAACCAGTGCCGAGCCATTTGCTCGAAAGTGGGGTTAGCACACATCAAGCCATCTTTCCTACCATAGCTACCACCACGAACACCACCTCGGTAACCACTCCGAGGGAACCACCCCTCACTGCCTGGAGGGGAACCAAAACCACGGAAGACAACCCGTGGAACGTCCCTCCTCTCCTTCTCAAAGCTACGACTCCTCCCATCCCCGTAGTGACCTCGAGGGGGAGAATGCCTAGCAACCGACCACCCGCCGTTTCTCCGGACCAACCGCCGCAACTCCACCTCCGGACACCGAAACCTCTCGACTCACCACCTCGAAAACCACTCCGCCCGAGTGCAGGGGGGGGGGCTAAACCGCCTAGCCGGGCCGGTCCTAACCGCCCCCTCTCGGGCCGGGACCGGCCCGACCGCCTAGCCGTGCCGGTCCGACCGCCCTCTCCCGAACGGCTCCTCGGGCCGCCGCGGAACTCGCGTCTCCCCATGCCGAACACTTCTCACCACGGCCTTACCCCCCGGCGGTGGCATACGAGGCTTAGGTACACCATGGGAGGGGTTGTACCTATCCTTGTTCGCCCACTCCTTTGCCATCCTCTCTTCCCGCTTCCTCTTGAAGCAAAACTCATCCTTGTGACCCTCCTTCCCACAATGGCCACAACGGAACCTCACAAGCTTAGGTTTTGGCTTGGATTGGGGCCGCTCGCTTGGTTTCTCTCCACTCAACTCCTCCACCGATTTCTCCTCACTTGCCTTCTCTCTCACTTTCCCAAAGAACACTTTCCCCGAAGTGCTCACAAACTTGATGGGCTTTTGGAGATCATTTGTGGGTGTAGGAAATATAGGTGGAGCCGGGGTTGTGTCTAGTCGGTTCCTAAGATGGTTGGGTTTTGGAGGGAAATCATTTTTGTGGTGGGTTTTTGGTGGCTCCGGATATTCTCTCCACTTCCTTCACCAACCTTGTTTGCCCCAAGCCCCTCACCATCTTGCCTCTTAAAGGCCTCGATCATCATCCTCAACCGAGGCTCATGACCGACAACCAACCCATCAACTTCCTCAAGTCATCATTCTCATCCCGCAAGCGATCAACATAATGTGCAAGCTCCAAATTTTTCAATGCATGCATTTCACAAGTAGAGCAGGATGTAGGCATGGGTTCCTTCAATTTAGCCTCGAGCGAACTAGTGTAAGCATGCAACTCATCAATCTTAGCATGCAAAACGGGCAAGAAGTGCAAGCACCTAGCAAAGCAGTCAAGACTTAAGCTCGGCCACTTCAACCCTAAGCACATCTAGTTCCTCACACTTGGAGGCATGCTTCTCCTTAAACAAAGCAAGATCAGCAAGGAATATAGAGCAATCAGGACACGGTCATTTTCATCAGCAACAACAGGGCTAGCCTTAAGCGAATCAATCTCAAGCTTGCTATCAAGCACCTGTGTCTCTAGCTCAGCCACTCTAGTCCTAGCATCCTCGAGTGAAGCCCTAAGCTCTTTCCTCATTTTCTTGGCCTCTCTAAGCATATCATCACGATTATCAAGCAAAGAGCCAAGCCTCTCATTCTCCTGGCGCAAGAAGGGAAGCTCATCACGCACCTCGTCGTCGGACTCGCAGTCCGAGTCGTTCGTGTGCTCTTCTTGCCGCCGGAGCTCAACGCCATGGTGCGTGGAGCCGTCTCTCGCGAGCGCCTCGGCCCCGCTCGTGTTCTTGGACGACCTCTTGTTCTTGCGGCGATCTCCCTCGTCGTCGGCCGCCGCTCGAGCTCGAGGTGGAGTACGCGGAACCGGAGTCGACGTCGCTCGCTCCAACCATCGCTCGGGCCTTGCCTCGGCCCTCCTTCTTCCTCGATCGTCGCTCGTCCTTGTACTTGTTCTTGTGCTTGCTCTTGTGGTCGCGCCTCGAACGGTACTTGTCGTCGTTCTTCCTCGGCTTGTGCTTGTAGTCGTCCTTGCTCTCGACCTTCTCCGGGCGGTCGGCGACGAAGTGTCCCGCTTGCCGCACCGGAAGCAGTCCTCGTGTTCCTCCTCATGTTCACGCGGTTCTCGTGCGGCCTCTCGAACCGCCTCGTCAACGCCGCCGGCTCGTCCTCTCCAAGGTCATCAAACTCCTCATCCGGCATAGACATCAAAGAGGAAAACGAGAACATCCCGGTGGATGGGTTAGAGTTAGTCTTTCCTTTGGAACCACCAACGAGGGCAAGACTATGGGAGTCGGTCGGTCCCTCGAGCTTGGCGCTCATGCCCCTATCCACCTCAGCCCGACTTGAGCTTCGAGAACGCTCGTTCACCGTCGCAG
The DNA here is from genome assembly GCA_947561735.1 of Cenchrus americanus. Classification (NCBI taxonomy): domain Eukaryota; kingdom Viridiplantae; phylum Streptophyta; class Magnoliopsida; order Poales; family Poaceae; genus Cenchrus; species Cenchrus americanus. Next base: position 101,606,579 of record OX387245.1, on the reverse strand, counting down.
TATCGTACCTCTTCGACTCGACTATGGCCTCGAACTTTCCGCCCCATATCGTACGATCCAAAGAGTGTAAGAGCTTGACCGCTCTATCATGATCATCGTACGGGAGCACGTCCACATTGGCCCTCATGTTGTTCACAACCACCGTGAACCTCCGGAACAAGGCATCGATGGACTCACCGGGAGATGAGTGAAGTTCTCGTACTCTCTCCGTAGGTCGCATACAACCGTGCCCTCGAACCCGGGCGTTCCCAACATGAGCCTCCTTCAACACCGCCCAAATCCTACAAGCCAAATGCTCGGTGTGCACCCGATCGAACTCGGCCGACACAAAGCACGAAACAAGTAGTCGACCGCCTTATTGTTGGCGTCGAATCCGTCCCTCGACCCCGGAGCGAGGAAATCCATCGGCCGGACATATCCCGTGTCCACCGTGACATCCCACGTAGTCCGACCCTTTCCGCGGAGGAACGCACCCATCCGCTTGCTCCACATCCGGTAGTTCTTGCCATCGAAGTGTGGAGGACCCGAACCCCCGTTCCCCGGTACGCCATCCTTGGATCTTAGACGGGTTAGAGTCAACAAAGACCCGAACCGGCTCGATACCACTTGAAGGACCGATAAGGCGACCGAGGGGAGGGGGGGAGTGAATGGGAGCCGATAAAAATTCTTCTCGAGGGAGATTGAAACTCCGACAAGACGAACTAGCTCGGTCGAACCCCCCCGAAATCACACGCTCCGCACTTCTACCTTCCGTTTGCCAAAACCACGTAGCCACCGGAGTGCTACCGGTCCTAGGAACAAACTCTACCAGCAACCACAACACACACGCAAGACCGACAAGCGGAAACAACACGAAAGCCGGCTAACCGAGAGGGGGCGGTTAGACCGGGTATAGGGGGCGGTTAGACCGCCTCCACCCGGCAACCAAGAAATCCTCCGAAACGCCTCTTCCGAGCACCAAAGCACACCACGGTTTCACCAACAGAGATCTCTCGGTCAAGGCCATGCTAGCTACCGTAAAATCTTGGAGAAAACCAAAACTTCACCCAAGGGCCTAGGGGCGGTTAGACCGGCTACCCCGGGGCGGTCTAACCTCATGTACCCAACGAACGAACTCCAACCAAGAACACCTAGCAACCGCGCGAGAACGGCTCCAAATTTCACCCGTACACTCCTCCGATCAAGGCGAACAAACTCACGAGAGGAAAATCCGGCGAAACAAAACTTTGACCCGGAAACGGCCGGGCGGTTAGACCGCCCCCCGTAGGCGGTTAGACCGCCCCTTCCCGAACACGAACCCGCGGGTCAAACCTCAACTTCCTCGCGCCCAATCTCCCGAATCACTCCACGAATTGCAGCCAAACTTCGGGGATAGCCGGGTTACCTCCCCGGGCAACCTCTACCTCAAAGGAATCGACCCGAAGCGCTCACAATCAAGAGGAATCGAAGAAATCGCTTCTCTAGGTCAAGAACTCGCCCAACTCGAAAAACCACCAAATCGAGTCCGATTCAAAGGGGATTTGGGGGCAAAGTCACCAGCCAAAGAGGCACAAGAACCTCATACGTGACACCCACCAAAAACCCCAAGAAATCGTTCTCAAAACACCGCCAAAAAGAGCTCCGAACATCAACACCAAAGAGACGGGAAAACCACCATGAAGAACCACGCCGAACCTTCTATACATGCCATGAATGGTTCGTACAAGGTCTAGTTTGCCACCCAAACATCCATCCCTCTCTCTAGATCTCACATGAAGCTCTCAAACTAGCCTTCTAAAAACCTAGGGAAAATAGAGAACGAAAATGGAAAAACCAAATGAGCTAGGGTTCCAAGAGTTGGCTGCCATCCACCCCTCTAATGAGTATATATGGAGGCACCCAAAAGACTAAAACGCCCTTCACTAATAACTAGGGATACATGCCCCTCAAGGGCGGATTTGGAATTCTTGATGTCTTCACCATCGGACGGATGCCCGGCGACCGCACCCTCGCGTAGCCTCGACGCAAGCCTTGCGATCCCGACGCGTGTCCTCCGCTTCGAAGCTTCTCGGCGCCGGCGGCCGTGGCGGTCGAGACCGCCCCCCCGGGCGGTTAGGACCGGCCCGGTGGATCCGACCGGCCCCGGGCGGTCCGACCGCCCTCCCCGGGCGGTTGAACCGGCCCGGGTGGCCGCACCTCCTCGTCGAGTCTTCGGCCTCGGTTTTGTGGCTCAACCGAGTAACCCGGTGGTTTTCTCGGTGAACCACCGCAAACCCCGCGAACTCGGTGTAGCCTCCGCCAATCTCCACTCATGACTCGGCTCCCACGTAGTCCCGGCTCGACCTTGGTTTTGAGGCTCTACCAAGAAACCGTCCACGACTTCATCTTGCCGTTCATGCCACCATGCGGCCCGCACTTGACCCCCGCTGGCCACCGGGTCCCTCGAACGAAGCCTACTTGTCTTCTCCACATCTGGAGGCCTCACCGGCGACGACCTTTCGCGCTTGTTCTTCACCTGCACCAACACGAGTCAAGCCGCAACCTGCACCTGCAATACTTAGCCAAGAATCAGTCCACACAACGTTGTCAATCACTCATCACACAAGAGAGCGACCATCCACCGGTCCTCGAACCACACATGGTCCTCACTTTGGCCCAAATGCAAGAACAAGGCATCCAAGCACAATCTAAGCATGAAAAGCACATTTAGACCAAACTGTGACATGGATACACAACTACACATGAGTGGAGCATATTTCATCAAAAATTAGTCAAGATTAGCATTTATTTCAAAGAGGGCTATCTCACCACACATATATCTCAAATATTTCAAGAGCATAGCCTCACATCACCATTTCTCCACACATATGACCAAAATCTCACAAATAGCCAAAGAGACTCAAATATGGCATATGAAAGAAGCTCATCATCCTAAAATGCAATATGATACAAATGCAACATGATATATGACAAGATGGCTATCCTACCATGGTTTATACATCAAGCAAAGCATGTATATACATCAAAGTAAAACATGGTATGAAACATATGGTACAAAAAGGAAATCCCCCAAGAATCAACTAGAAAGGGCAGCAAACCCCAAGTTCCCCTCGCAAGCGCACAAATGTAGCTTGGTCGAGAGGCTTTGTAAAGATGCCGGCTAGCTGATCTTGGGTAGGGACATGGCTCAACACAATGGTTCCTTTCTCCACATTGTCCCTCAAGAAATGATACCTCACTTCTATGTGTTTGGTTCTGGAGTGAAGCACTGGGTTTTTGGCTACGCTTGTGGCACTGGTGCTATCACAAAGAAGTGGGATCTGGGTGCACTCCTCACCAAAGTCTCTCAAAGTGTATGAAATCCACAACAGCTGGGAACAACAACTCGCGGCGGCAACATACTCCGCCTCGGTGGTAGACCGAGCTACACTAGACCGCTTGGCGGGAAGACCATGAGACCAACGAAGACCCAAGAAACCGACAAGTACCGTAAGTAGACTTCCTCTCGACTCGACAACCAAAGAAAATCAAGATCGAAAAAACCATGAAGAGAAAGAGTCGAGGAGGACGAATACCAAAGGCCAAGACCAGGGGCAACCGTAGGTACCGAAAATCCTCTTGACGGCTCGTCGATGTGATGTCCTCGGCGAAGCCTCGAAAACGAGCGCACGGACACACGCCGAACCGTATGTCCGGCCTCGTCGCCGTCAAGTAGAGGAGGGAGCCGATCATGCTCCCGTACTCCCGCCGGTCCACCGGTTCTCCGTCCTCATCCGCATCCAAAGTGGCCGTACTCCCCATGGGAGTCGACATCGGCTTCACATCTTGCATCCGGAACTTCCTCGCATGTCTTTTGTGTACTTGGTCCGGTGCACAAATGTTCCATCCTTCGCCTTGCTTGATCTCGGTCCGAGAAAATACTGCAACTCGCCCATCATGCTCATCTTGAACTCCCTGCTCATCTCATCTGCAAACTTGGCAACAAGGTTATGTGACGAGCCACCAAAGACAATATCATCCACGTATATCTGAACAATCAACAGGTCATTTCCATGCTTGAGGAGAAACAAGGTCCTATCCACGGTACCCATCACAAACCCTTTGCTCAACAGAAAACCTCTCAATCTCCCGTACCAAGCACGGGGCGCCTGTTTCAACCCATACAGAGCCCTTTTCAACCTGTATACCCTGTGTGGGTACAACTCGCTCTCAAACCCAGGTGGCCGCTTCACATACACCTCCTCCTCTATGACCCCATTCGTAAAAGCACTCTTCACGTCCATCCGAAACAACTTGAACCCTTTAGCCACGGCAAAAGCTAGAAGGATCCGAATTGCCTTAAGACGGGCCACGGAGCAAAGGTCTCCTCATAGTCGATCCCCTCCTTCCGACTAAACCCTTGAGCAACAAGTCCGGACTTGTTCCTCACAACCATCCCATTCTCTCCCTCTTGGTTCTTCCAAACCCACTTGGTTCCTATGGGATGGCAATTTGAAGGTGGTTCAACTAACTCCCACACCTCGGTTCCTCTCAAAGTTTTCCAACTCCTCATGCATAGAATTGACCCGGTATGCATCGGATAAAGCATGTCCAATGTCCTTGGGCTCAAAAGTGGCAACAAAAGCAGCATGAGCAAAATGAGAGGAATTCCTGGACCTTGACCGTGTAGTGCGTTCATCGATGTTCCTAATGATCTTCGACAGGGGATGCACTTCTTGAATCCGCCGGGGAGCCTCACGCCTCGAGACTACCTCCCCCTCAACTTCAGCTTCTCTCGCCTGGTCCTCTTGTTGCACCATCGTTGTCCATGAAGTAGACGGTCCATGCTCCATAGTGGTCGTAGGGGAAGTAGTGGGTACACACTCAGCTTCAGGTGCATGGTTCTCCCCATCATCATCTCCAGCTTCATCCTTCTCCTCTTCAAAGAGGTCCTCGGCCATCTCTTCATCACCTGCACATTCAAAGCCAAGAGAGGTACATGGCATTGTCTCGTCGAAGGTTACTTCGCAAGTCTCCATGATTTTGTTAGTCTCAAGGTTAAGCACCCTATAGGCTCTAGAGTGGTTAGCATATCCAAAGAAAATACCATCACTAGACCTAGCCTCAAACTTGTCGAGTTTTTCCTTCTTCAGAATAAAGCATTTGCAGCCAAAGACTCGGAAATGACTCACCTTGGGTGTCCGACCATGCATAAGCTCATAACAGGTCTTCTTCTTGAAAGCTCTCAATAAAATCCGGTTGGAAACATGACAAGCCGTATTGACCGCCTCGCCCCAATACCTCCTAGGAGTCCCGTGCTCATCGAGCATCGTCCTAGCCATCTCACAAAGAGTCCGATTTTTCCTTTCCACGACTCCATTTTGAGGGGGCACATAAGGGGTCGAATACTGATGTTCAAGACCTAGATCATGACAAAAGGCATCAAAACGAGAGTTCTTGAACTCGGAGCCATTATCACTGCGGATAGCTCGAATAGCATTCCCATGCCTCTCGTTTTTCAACCTCACGATCAGATCTCGAACAAAACCAAATGTCTCACTCTTATCCTCCAAGAAGAACACCCAGGCATAGCGAGAGTAATCATCCACCACAACAAGGACATACCACTTCCCACCCACCGATCGAACTCGAGCTGGCCCAACAAGATCCATATGCAATAGCTCTGTCGGACGCTCGGTCATGACATCGGTCAGGGGTGGATGGGGAGTGGCTACCATCTTACCATGCCTACAAGGAGCACAAACCAAGTCCTTCTCAAGCTTCAACCTCGGCAATCCTCGGACAAGGTCAAGACCACTCAAGCGGGAAACCAAATCAAAGCTCAAGTGTCCCAACCGCCTATGCCATTTCCACAAATCGAAGAAGGACCGGCCATCAAACAAATGAGCAGGACCCAAAGAACGAGAGAAATCGCCCCCGAAAATCCGACCCTCGGGGATGATCATACGTACAAGATCACCTCGAGAATCAAGCAAACGAGACTCGCCAGACTTGAAACGCACCTCAAAACCCTCATCAAGCAACTGAGAAACCGAAAGCAAATTGAAACCCAAAGACTTCACAAGAGCCACTCTCTTCAAAGTTACCTTGTCACTCACATGCACAACACCCTCCGAAAGCACCCTACCTCGTCCATTGTCCCCAAATGTGATGTACATCTTTTCCTTCACTAGGGTGAGGCTGGAGAACCACTTCTTATCTCCGGTCATGTGTCGAGAACACCCGGAGTCGATCAACCAAATGTTCTCCAAGCCTCCTGCCTGTAGTCAGAAACAAGAACGAGAATGAGCTAGCGACTCGACACTGGGGTTAGCACAAAGAAAGTTGAACCAGTGTCGAGCCATCTGCTCAAAAGAGGGGTTAGCAAACATCATTCCCTTGCTACCAAATTTCCCATGTCCCATGGGAGGAGTACGAGCACCACGAGGGGGAAAACGTGGTCCGTAGTTCCTCTGGAACCCAAAGCTGCGATCATCTCCCCTAAACCCGTATTGAGGACGAGTAGGAGGACGTCCAGCAAAGCCACCACGAGCCCGACCAAACCTCTCATCAGCACGCACACCATCATCTCTCCTAGCAAACCTCTCACCACCACCTCTCTGTGGGAACCTGCCAACACTCCTCACACTTCCCACACCCCGTGGAAGTGACACTCTAGGCTCAGGAATACCATGAGACTGGCGATACCTGTCCTGGTTGGCTTGCTCCCTAGCAAGCCTCTCATCCCTCTTCCTCTTGTAGCAAAACTCTGCAAGGTGCCTCTCCTTGCCACAATACTCACACCTGAAAGGGATGGGTTTTGGTTTTGGCTCTGGTTTCTCACTAGGCTTCACACCCTTCTCACCCACAAACTTCACAGGTTTCTTGAGGTCATTTGTCTTAGGTGGGAATTTGGGTGGATCTTGGGTTGTGTCAAGCTTGTTGCAAAGGTGGTTTGGCTTTGGTGTGAAAGAGTTCTTGGGTGCTTTTGGAAGTGGGACTTGGATGTCTCCAATCACCTCAAACTCGGGGTTAGACTCAACACACTTCTCATACACACTCTCCCCACTGTTCTCTCCCACTTTCTCACCCAACTTCTCAAACCACAAACCACGACCATCAGCTCTCTTGAACTCCTCAATCATGATTTTCAATTGAGGTTCCTGCCCAGACAACCAACCCAACACCTTCCTCAAATAGTCATTCTCCTCATAGATGACATCCAAACGGGAAGTAAGTTCAAGATTACGCAAAGTAACCTCATCACAGCTAGTGCATGCATTGACAACAGGAGATTTCAAAGATGCTTCCAAAGAACTAATGGTGGTACGAGCATCAACAAGCTTAGCATGCATAGTAGGACATGATTTGCAAGCACCAAGCAAAGTAGGTCTAGCCTTAAGCTCATCATACTCAGTCCTAAGAGCATCTAGTTTAGCCAAAGTAGAAGCATTCTTCTCATTAAGCAACTTAATCTCATTCAGCCATGCATCACACTCAAGACATTCAACATCATCAGGAGTAGTAGGAGCAAGTTTCAAAGAGTCATTCTCAAGTTTCAATTCAAGCAATTTGGACTCTAACTCTCCTACTTTCTCACTAGCATTCTCAAGTTGAGCCCTAAGATCTTTCCTCATCTTTTTGGCATCTCTAAGCACACTATCACGATTGTCAAGCAAGCCATTCAACCTAGCAATCTCAGCAAGCAAAGAGTCGGGGTCACGGTTTACCTCATCCTCCGAGTCGGAGTCGCTGTCTTCCTTCTCGCTCTTCTTGCTACTTGAGCTATGGGCCATGCCACAAAAGCCCTCAAGCGCCACACAGCTCAACCCGCTGAGGTTCCGGCTTGCACTCTTCTTGCCCTTGCGCCTCCCGACGTCTTCATCTTCGCTGCTTGAGCTTGACTGCTCCTCGGTTGAGCTTGAGTCAACGTCGCTCGCACCGGCCACCATCGTTCTTGCCTTGTTCTTCTTGTAGCCGCTCTTGCTCGGTCGCCGCTTGTCCTTGTCCTTGCTCTTGGACTTGTTGAAGTGCTTGCCCCTTGGAGGAGTACTTGTCTTCACGCCTCGGGTGAGCCTTGTACTCGTTCACCTTGTACTTGTTCTCCTCCGCTTCCGGGCACTCGGCGATGAAGTGGCCACGCTTGCCACACTTGTAGCACGTCCCTGAGCTCCGCCTTGCGTTCCTCCGACTCTCGTGTAGTCGATCAAACCTCCTTGAGAGCAAGGCCAGCTCCTCCTCGCCCAGCACATCAAACTCCTCATCTGGAATGGACATAAGAGAAGACAAGGAAAACTGTCGACAGGAAGGGTTAGATTTGCCCTTTGATCCGCCCACAAGAGCAAGACTATGGTCAGTCGAGCCCTCATGCTTGGATTGCAACTTCCTGTCAACCTCAGCCGACTTTAGCTTAGAAAAGAGGTCATCCAACTCAATAGTCAAGTACGCCGTACTCCTTGATGGCCTCAACCTTAGCACCCCAAACATTTGGGTCCAATACATGCAAGAGCTTCAAAGCCTGATCATGCTCGGTGTAGGGAAAATCCTCAACATTAGCTTTCATGTTGTTCACGATGGCGGTGAACCTCTGAAACATCTCATCAATGTCCTCACCGGGAAGTGGAGTGAAATTCTCATATTGCATCCCAGAAGAGACAAAGAGGCGAGCCTTCACATGGTTATCACCACCGTGAGCAACCAACAACTTCTCCCAAATTTGCCAAGCAAGATTCAAATGACGAACACGCTCAAACTCGGATCACACAAGCTCCGACCAAGTGATCAACGGCTTTTGCATTAGCCTCATACTTGGCCTTAGCACCGCATCGGTCACCATAAGAGTATGGATGTTGACCGGAATAGCATAGGTCTTGTCAAGCACAATGAAATCCAACAGCTTTCCCACGAAGAAAGATCATCATTCGGGCCGCCCACTTGTGGTAACCCTTGCCATCGAAGTGCGGCGGACCGCCCCGCTCAACGTACGCCATCTTAGGATTCGAGACTTGTCAAAGTCGCAAAGAATCCGGCACCAAGCTCTGATACCAATTGAAGGATCAGATCGCGACTAGAGAGGGGGGAGTGAATAGGAGCCGGTAAAAATTCTTTCAAAAGAACCCGACCAATACCCTAGTCAAACCCCGGTCACACACGAGCGATGGATCGAAACACACACCAATCGCCAAGACCACGAGGTTATGGATCAACCTCTAGTCCTAGGAACGATTCCTTGAAGCACACGCGGAAGCACTAGACAGGGAAGGGAAGAATCGAACCAAGAAGCAAAGCACACAGGCTCTGGCGGACCGTCCGGCCAGGAGGGGCGGACCGTCCGCGCAGGCCTCGCGGACTGTCCGACCTGAAGCCGCGGACTATCCGCGCGAGCCCCACGGACGTCCCGGCCCTACGTCGCGGACCGTCCGTTAAAGCACACAGAACAACCAGAAGCGACCCGAGAAAAACGGACCGTCCGCCAAGGCCGGGCGGACCGTCTGCGCCACCCACGGACCGTCCGCTACTCGAGCTTGGACCGTCCGCAAACTGGCTGCAACCAAAACCAAAAGCCAAACCGGATCGAAAGCAAGGACGCGCAAGAACACGACGAACACGCGACGAACAGGACCCACACGGACCGTCTGCCGACCCCAGGCGGACCGTCCGCCCCTTGCGAACAGAACAGGAAAAAGCCCGACCTCGAAGGTCAACTCCCCCAAATCATCATCGGATTTCCCAAACGGTTGAAGCTGTGAAGACAAGGGTTTGGGGACTTGAAAAGCGTCACACAAGGATGCTATAGCCCAAAAATCTTGCCTCCTAACTCCCTAAATCACCGGGAATCGCGAATCCTTTGAGCACCACCAAAAACTAGAGCACCGAACGAAAAACTTCAAATCCAAGTGGTTTCCTGGCGTTTGAGGGCACAAGATCAATCACAAAGATGCACGAGACATCTATCTATGTATCCCTCAAAGAAATCCGGGGAGAAACCCACGCAAATCCGCAAAAACGAACCGGGAACAAAGGCACGAAAACAAGCACAAAAAGGCCACGAAAACACAACCCCAAATCTTCTATACAAACCAGGAAAGATTCACAAGGTCTAGCATGCCGCCCTAGCATCCATCCCTCTCAATAAATCTCTCATGAAGCTCTCATGCTAGCCTAGAGAAAATGGAAGGAAAAAATAGCTACGAAAATGAGAAAGAGGAGGGAGGAAATCAAACCCTAAGTCGCGGAGAGAGAGACAGCCATCCACACACACTCATGGCTTATATATCAGGTCCCGCCGGAGTGGTAAATGACTCGACTACCCCTAACTTAACTACTGGCGATACAACCCACGTAGGGGCATTTAGGTAATGTTTGTGGGTCTTGCCATCGGACGGCCACGCCTTTGCCGCACCCCTCGTCCTCCCGACGCAAGCCATGCGATCCCGCCGCGTGTCCTCCGCCTCGAAGCTTCCCGACACGCCCGGACCCGTCTCCGTCGTGTTGGGCCCTCGGACTTGGTTTTGAGGCCCAAACCAAGAAACCGTCCACCGATGGTTTTGTGGGCAAACCACCAAACCCCGCGTGCCCGGTCCGGCCTCCCGCCAAACCACTTGACTCGACCGCCACCGTGCACCGGCTCGATTGTCCATGACTTCCTCCTGCTCGTGTCGCCACCATGTGGCCCGCACCCAGTCCCCGCTCGTCCACCGGTCCCTCGAACCGAGCCTACTTGTCTCTCCATCTCCCGGAGGCCCCTCAAGGCTGAAGACCTTTCGCGCCCGTTCTTCACCTGCAACAACACGAACTAGGCCGCAGCCTACACCTGCGCACTAAGCCAAGAGTCAGTCCAACACCCGTTGTCAATCACTCATCACTGAGGAGCGGTCATCCATCGACCACTGGGACGCTCCTGGTCCTCAGCCACCCAAAGAGTTAGCTGAGCTAAAAGCCCAACTCCAGGAATTTTTAGATAAGGGTTACATTCGCCCGAGCTCTTCTCCTTGGGGTTGCCCTGCTCTCTTTGTCAAAAAGAAAGATGGTAGCTTGAGAATGTGCGTAGATTATCGACCACTCAATGCAGTCACTATCAAAAACAAATACCCGCTTCCTCGAATTGATGTTCTTTTTGATCAATTGGCTGGTGCAAAAGTCTTCTCTAAGATCGATCTTCGTTCTGGCTACCACCAAATCAAGATTCGACCTTGCCACATTCCTAAAACCGCTTTTTCCACTCGTTATGGTCTTTACAAGTTCTTGGTCATGTCTTTCGGACTCACTAATGCTCCTGCCTACTTCATGTACCTCATGAACTCCGTGTTCATGACGGAGCTCGATAAATTTGTCGTGGTCTTTATCGATGATATTCTCATCTATTCTAAGAGCGAGAAACATCATGCCACACATCTCCGAGTTGTCCTTCAGCGTTTGCGAGATCACAAGCTCTATGCTAAGTTCTCCAAATGCGAATTCTGGTTGAAAAGTGTGAAATTCTTGGGGCACACCATTTCCCATGATGGTATCTCCGTGGATCCTAGCAAAGTTCAAGAGGTGATGGATTGGAAACCACCCAAGTCTGTGCATCAATTCCGCAGTTTCCTAGGATTGGCGGGATACTACTGTCAATTCATTCCTGACTTTTCTAGAATCGCAAAACCCATGACCGAATTACTCAAGAAAGGAGTGAAATTCGTGTGGAGCGAAGCATGTGAGAAAGCTTTCCACACCCTCAGACAACATCTAACTTCAGCCCCAGTGCTAGCTCAACCCGATAATTCCAAACCATTTGAAGTCTTCTGTGACGCATCAGGCACGGGTCTCGGTGTGTCCTTATGCAAGAAGGCCGAGTCATTGCCTATGCTTCACGGGCACTTCGACCCCATGAGCTCAATTATCCTACCCATGATCTTGAGTTGGGTCGCCGTTGTTCATGCCCTCAAGATATGGAGACATTATCTAATGGGTAATCATTGCAATATCTTCACCGATCACAAAAGCCTCAAATACATCTTCACCCAGTCAGAATTGAATATGAGACAGAGAAGATGGCTTGAGTTGATCAAAGATTATGATCTAGAAGTGCACTATCATCCCGGCAAAGCAAATGTTGTTGCGGATGCTCTTAGCCGCAAAGATCATTGCAACCACCTAGAGTTGGAGCCAGTCAGTGAACCCTTGTGTGAAGAAATGAGAAGGCTCAACTTAGAAGTGGTACCGCAGGAAATTCTTCATGCCTTAACGGCAGAGTCAAATCTTTATGACCAGATTGTCACTGCCCAGCGCAATGATGCAGATATTCAAACCATCAGGCAGAAACTAGCAGAAGGAGACCCCAAGTACACTTGTTTCCAGAAGGATCACCAAGATGTGGTCTGGTTTGGGAAACGTCTAGTGGTCCCCGTTGACCCAGAAATTAAGAAAATCATTCTAGATGAAGCTCACAAGTCCAAATTCTCTATTCATCCCGGTAGTACCAAGATGTACCAAGATCTGAAGCAGAACTTTTGGTGGTCCAATATGAAGGTGGATGTAGCCAAGTATGTAGCCGAGTGCGATACTTGCCACCGAATGAAAGCAAGTCATTTGAAATCGCCAGGAGTACTCCAACCCCTGTTGATACCTATGTGGAAGTGGGACGATATTAGCATGGATTTCATTGTGGGTTTACCCCTAACCGCTAGAAAGAAGGACTCTATTTGGGTAATTGTGGATAGACTCACCAAGACCGCTCACTTCATTGCCGTGCACACCACTTACTTCGTACAACAATATGCAGAGTTGTACGTGGACCATATAGTTCGTCTGCATGGAATCCCAAAGACTATAATCTCTGATAGAGGGACTCAGTTTGTAGCTCGTTTTTGGGAACAATTGCATGAGTGTTTGGGAACTCAGCTACTCCGTAGTTCCAGTTATCATCCGTAGGCCGATGGTCAGACAGAGAGGATAAATCAGATTCTAGAGGACATGTTGAGAGCAAGCATCTTGCACTTTGACAAGAGTTGGGACAAGTGTTTGTCCTTGGCAGAGTTCTCTTACAATAACAGTTATCAAGCCAGCTTGAAAATGGCACCGTTCGATGCTCTATACGGACGTAGATGCCGCACTCCGCTGAATTGGTCAGAGGCCGGAGAGAGAACACTCTTTGGACTAGAATTAGTGAAGGAGGCCGAAGAAAGGGTGCAAGTGATAAGAGAGAATTTGAAGATGGCACAGATTAGGCAAAAGAGTTACCATGACAAGGGAACCGCACCTCGACACTTTGAAGTGGGAGATTATGTGTATTTGAAAGTATCCCCCACCAAAGGTGTGCAAAGGTTCGGAGTCAAGGGAAAGTTAGCCCCGCACTACATTGGACCATATGAAGTTATAGAAGTATGTGGACCAGTGGCTTACCGTATCCAATTGCCAGAACGGTTTTCCGCGGTTCACAATGTGTTTCATGTAACTCAATTGAAGAAGGGAATGCCTGTTCCGGAAAATGAGATCATCACGGAAGCTAATGCTTGGATCGAGCCGGATTTCTTGCTCGTCGAGCATCCATTGAAAGTACTAGACCAAAAAGAGCGAAAGAACCGATGGCAGACCATGCGAATGTACAAGATCCAATGGAGCCATCACACGGAGGGAGAAGCCACATGGGAGACGGAGGATTATCTTAATACCAAGTATCCGGGCTTCCTACAGTCTCGAAACCGTGAGTCCTCCTCCCCATCTCTTCGTTATCAAATCGAATCTCGGGACGAGATTCCGTTTAAGGGGGGTAGGCTGTGACGCCCCAGGTTTTTAATTACCGCCATTAACCTTTAAACAGCCGGTCAAATGGTCAACCGTGGTCAAACCTAGGTCAACCTGGGCCCTCACCTCGAAAAACTCCCTAACCCACCCTAGTGACCCTAAATGAATAGTAAACACACTTGTGGGGCCAACCCATGGTCAAAGGTTGGGTCAAACCCCTTGCCACCCCCAGTGTCCACAGGTGTCTGCCGGAACTTTTGCCGCGTTCTCCAAAATTCATCTAAACACTTAAAATTCTACCTTTATGAAAGTTGTAGATCTTGTTGAGGGACACAACTTTCATGTAGATTGGCATTTCAAATTTTGAGGGGAAAAACTTGAAAATTCCATTGCAAGGCAGAAAACACTGTTTGCCAAAACAGGCTGACATTCAAAGTTGGCATTCAAATATTTTCAAATCTAGGCAGAAAAACCCTATATAGCCTTTGTAGAAAATGTTGCTGGTAGCTAGATCTACAACTTTGGTATTCATCACTTGGTCGACTTTTATACAAAATTTTGGAGCAAATGAATTTCAAAGGTCGCACCAGTAAAACAAATTGGGCAGAGCGCGTCGCGCCACGACGTCGCGCGCGCCCGTGCGCCGCCCGTCGCCGGCCGCGTGCCGCCGGCCCCGGCGTCCACGCCCGCGCCGCCCAAGGCCACGCCGGCCGAGGCGTGCTCCATCCCGAGGCCCCGCGCCCCCGCAGCGCCCCGTCCCGAGGAGCCCCGGCGTCCGCGCCGCCGTACGCGCGCGCACGCCGCGGACCGGCGGTTCGTCGGCCGTGCCGCCGCCGTACGCACGCGCCTCGAGCCGCCGTAGCACGGCGGGTATCTTCCTCGTCACCGCTACGTCACCCCGAGCCCGCGGGCGCATATTTAAGCCCCCCCGTGTTCCCCGCCGTGCTCCACCCCGAGCCGCCCCGCGCCATTGCCGCCGCCGCACGCTGCTGGAGCTCACCGCCGGTGCTCACCACCGACCAACCGCTCTGGTAGCCTCCTTAGGTCCTGGTGAAGCTCCAGCACTCGCTTATTTGCCAGCATCCCACCCCCACGCCGCCGTTCACCGAGCCGCCCCGGGCCACCGCCGCTGTCCGCCGCCAAAGCTCGCCGCCGGCCAACTCCCCACCTCTCCTCTGGTGCCCTGCCACCCCTAGGTGAGCATGTGGTCATCCACGGCCGCTTGCCCGGCCGGGATCGCCGCCGGCTCACCGGAATTGGCCATGCCCGCGCCGTCGGCCCAGCCAAGGGCCCGATTGCAACACTTTTAATCTTTGTAGGGTGCCTAGAGTAAAAGTGCAGGGCTTAGTTGTAAGGATCCTTATCTAGTTTTTCTTGCAATTAGGTCCAGAGCCTTAGAAAATTCCTAGAAATTCACAGAAAAATCAGAAATATCCCAAACCAATTTTGTAGGGTTCAGGATGATAAATCCTACCTCTTTTGTTATATACTCATCGCTAGATTTTAAATAGTTTTAGCAGGAAAAATACAAATGTGTTAAACCTAGATCTGTCATAACTTGAAATCCATAACTCCTCTGTAGCCCAATTTTGGATATGTTGTGTGTTAGGATATGACTAGCTGCTGTGCCAAAAATTGCACAAAGTTATGCAGTAGATCTTGCTCAATAAATTCTTTTTCCATTCCTGCAGTAACTGCGTAGATGATTTTTCTTGTTAAAAATATTTATGTTCTTGAGCCCAACTTGTGCACACTGTCTTGTAATGCCAAAATGCACATCTTGTGAATTAATCATAAATTTTGGGATTAACAGAAATAATTATTCTTGATTTATGCATGTGTTCCTTTGTAAATTAATAAACCAAGTTCAGTAGAGATTCCATGTGAACATGCTGGTTCTTTAGACTTGTTTAGGACCAGAGAGATTGCACAAGAAAGTTTGGAGCAAATTGATGCTTATTTATTTTTGTATGCATTTACTTTGAATCACTAGCTAGCTTTGTTATTTTCCATAATATTTAATTTCCTAGCATTCAACACTTACATGTGGGTCCAATGGACCAGGATAGGTGCTAGTAGGCTTAAGAAACACTCATTTAATTTTTGGTAATTTAATTGTGTAATAAAAAGCTTAAAAGCCCTTTTAATATTAAAGGGGAATTAAATAAAGAAAAATCCCTAATTAATTCTTTTTCCTTTTTGAAAGGTATTATTTAATATAATTAAAAGATAATTAATTATCATCACTGATAAGAAATTAATTCATAAATAAAAATATTAATTACACCTTTGTTGGTGAAGAAAAAAAAAGGAAATGAAGCTTTCACATGAAATGATAAGCTTAAGAAAAATCTTTATTCAAATGTGGAATAAAAGAGTAACCCATGTACAACCAATAACCTTCCTAAAAGAGAAACCCTATCTAAATGCTTGTTAAGGTGAATATGACCAACTAGAGTTGGATACGACAACAAACTATCACATCACCTAAATTGCATTGCATTCCGTGTAGATCTTCCGGACAGAAATTACTCCCTTGTCCCGAAAACCGAGGAAGGAGGAGCGGAAGCGTCACTGCAGTACGTGGAAGTGCTCGACACCGAGGGTGCCCAGGCTAACCTAGCTGACGAAGGCAAGCTCCGGTGCATCTAACCTAGTTTTAAAGTTCTTTATTCAATTATCTATGAATGATTGTGCATTTACGTTCAGGAGTTGAATGAAACCCTAGATGCATGATCCATAGGTACCTTTGGTCCCTACTAGTATGATAGGTCGGTAGTTGCTAAGCTATAGGACCGTTACAAGTCGAGTGATGACCTCACTCGCGAGAATAGGTTCCTAGATAGGAATCACAATGTATCCTTAAATGGATTGCTCACGTGGTAAGAGCATGGGATCTGGGCTCCGGTGCAGTGGTTATGTGGGTTAAGTTTTTAAACGTACTAAGCACATGCCGGTTGTGGGGCCGGTAAGCCTAGTACCTTAATGAGGCGGCAAGGGATCCTACTATTACTACTCTTGGGATTCGCTCTCACCTCTAGCTACCGGTGGTGTATGGTGACTCCGGGTATCTCGCGGGGTATGCCGGATAGCCTGCACCAAAGACTGTAAGATTCGATCCCGACCCGAGGATTTTTGGGGACGACCTGGGAAGTTGTCCTCGCGGGGGCAGCCTACCGTGTGTTTGGGTCTACCTTGCAAGGTTTAAATCAATCGATTGTCGGCCTCTCACCGTTATCCGAGACTACTTACTCCACTAGTCATGAGATCCCTAATGATGGAATTTGATGAAGATGATGCTTGATTAATTGTATTGTACAACTTTGTTTGTACTAGTTGGCTAATGTAGTAAAGATTAAACCTACTAGAACTTGTGCTAAAATCTTGAAAGTAAGGACCTACTCTTTGTTACTTTTTAGCAAAAGCAACCCGGTAGCCAAAAAGCCTTTCATGGTCTAGAATTGGTGAAGTAGTTATCACCGACGGGTAAGTCTTACTGAGTATTAGTATACTCAGCCTTGCTATAATGTGTTGATCCAGGTAATGCCTTCAGTGATGTGTGGCCCGGAGAGATCCCGCCCGGCTGGGAGCTGGAGTGGGTGGAGGACGACTACTGAAAGCATCATGGATGGCCTCCCGTGGTGTCTTCGCTTCCGTTAGTTGATTTCCGCTGCTTTTCGACAACTCTGAACTTTTTCGTCATGTTAAAAACTATGGTTTGTAATAATTAAACCCCTCGGGGTATGAATTTGGATATTAATGTTGTTGTATCTCTGGACTCGCCTTCGAGTGAGTTTTAATGCATATATTCGATCCTTGTTGCTCTTCAAGTGATTTACCGGGCGTTAACCCGGCAACTAACGACGGGATGATACTTTATTATTGCTTAATAACCAAAGTGGATCGGTCTTAGGCGATAGTACGGTATTTTCCTGGGCGGGTTGTCACACATATGCCATTAGTTCGAGTTTGATTTTGGTGATTCATGACAACATGATCATTGGGACTAACCTTATTATTTTAGCATGTCTTTGTAGACATTTCTAGGTCCCAAGGATGCAAGAAAACTACATGCAAAAATGAGAAAAACAAGGGTCAAAACCGAGCAAGAAAAGGAAAAGAAAAGACACTGTCGGATGAACCGACGGTCCCTCAAACACAAGCGTCGGTGCAATCGTCGGATGAGTTGGTATACAGGGTGAAACCCTAGGTACCGTCAGATGAACCGACGGTCCATTTCCTAGTAGCGTCGGACGAGTTGCAGAGGAAGAGCAGCGAAGACAATAGCATCGGATGATCCGACGGTCTGAGTGGGAACACCATTGGTCTATCCGACGCTCAGTTTAAATCAAGACAGAGATGCGCCAAGACGAAGCCTTCAGCACCGGATGATCCGACACCTTGGTCAAGATGAAGCGTCAGTCTATCCGACGGTCAAGTGGAAGCTAACAGAGGCGACTTGAGCGCGGAGTCTTCAGCACCAGATGATCCCACGCACCGTCGGTGCATAGCATCGGAGCAGTTGTGTCAGAGAATCTCAACTGCTACGTGACGTGGGAGGGGCACAGGATGAACCGACGCCCTGAAAAAATAGCGTCGGATCATCCGATGGTACTATTTTCAGTGGACGTTAGCCAACGGCTAGTTTGATGCCTTGGGCTATTTATACCCCCTCCACTCACCCATTTGAGGAGGCTGGATTGTGTGGAAGTGCAGAGGAGTTCAAGACACATTGAAGATCATATCCAATCCATCCAAACGCTTAATTGCTCATCCTTAAACTTGTACATGCTTTGTGTATGTGCTTAGTACTAGGCTTAGCTTAGAGCTGAGTGAGTGCAAGGTTGTGCCAACCTTGTAAGGTGATTCTTGAGTGAATCCAGTTGTACAAGGTTCACCGGAAGCCTTGGGGCCTAAGTGGCTCACCGACAATCGTCATCGACCCTCTGGCTTGGTGTGGAGTGGCGAGGACACTTTGTGTGGGGGATGTGGAGACCCCCTTCATTGGTGGAGAAGCTCCTTAGTGGAGGCGGCATCAAGGTGACCAAGGGAGCTTGGCAAGTGCCTAAGTGGCTAGCCTTTGTGGCGAGTCAAGTGGTGCTCTTGGGAGAGACTTGGTGACCGGGAAGCAATACTCTTGTGTGAGTGCTTCAACAATGTGGACTCGGGGTGGCTTAGTGCCTACCGATACCACTGGATAAATCGTGTGTGCTTCCTCTCATCCCCTTTACGTTTCCGCATTTACTCTATTGCAATCTTTGTTTGCCTCTACTTTCCTAGAGTAGTATCATGCTAGGATTGGCTATAGGTTGCAAACCTTCTTTTGGGATGGGAGCTTCACACTAGAACAACCTAGTTGCACATCTAGATAGTGTGTTTTAGTTTACCTTTGTGCAAAATTAGTGAAGCCATAGGTTAAGGTTTTAAGTTGCCTAATTCACCCCCTCCCCCTCTTAGGCTAACGGGCATCTGATTCCTTACAAGTAGTATCAGAGCCGGGACTCACTTCCTTCACAAGGATACGCCAATTCGATTGGTAAATTGTGAAAACTGGCTCATTGGAACGGTTAGACTTCACCGCCTAGTGAGTTGCTCTATAGAGGAATGAAAGGGGTGGATACCTTAGGTTTGGCTCCACATTTCGATGGCACAGGCTATCCTCGGTGGAAGGTTCTCATGGGGGCCTATCTCCAAGCAAAAGACCTTGATGTTTGGAGAGTCACCGATGAGGGCATGAAAAATGGTACTAGAAAGGAAAAGCAATTTGATGTAATTGCTAAGAGTATCATTTTGTCCTCACTAGATGTAGGCGTTTTCAATAGAGTTTTTACTTGTGAAAATGCTCATGAGCTATGGAAAACCATCAAGGAGCAAAATGAGGGTTCAAAAGAAGTTGCTAATGAACGCTACGGTTGTCTCCTTGAGGAATTTAATAGCTTTAAGCAACTTGCAAATGAAAATGCCGAATCTATGTACTCACGCCTAAATGTGCTTGTCAATGAAATCAATGCTTTAGGTGTGAAGGACATCACGGACTTGAACATCAACCGCAAGATCCTTCAAAGTCTCCAGAAGCCCGATTATGACTTGGTGAAGGCAATCATCTACGAGAAGAAGCTCGAAGATTTGAAGCCATCTCATATCTTGAGCAAGATCATGGCACATGAGCTTCAACTAATGCCCAAGTCAAAGAAGGCACCCAAGAAAAGCCCCAAGAACCATCTTCTCCAACCACCAGCCATGCTCTCTCAAGCCAACAAGAGAAGGTGTTGAGTAGAATGACTACTCATGGAAGCTCAAGTGAGGATGATGGTGATGATGGTGACAATGGAGATTCCTCAAGTGATGAAGAGGTTGAATCTATGGTGGCCGAGTACGTGAAGAAGATCTTCAAGTATGTGAAGAAAGTCAACATGTACGGCTACAACATCCACTTGAGAGAAGGGCGTCATCATCAACACATCAAGTTCACCAAGATCGAGCACAAGCCCAAGAAGAAGGTGGTCAAGGAGATAAGACCAAGGCAAGAAGCAACTATGGCCGTCCGTGAATGGACACGTGGTGGAGAATCAAGTTCTTCTAGCTCAAGTGATGAATCAAGAAAGAACTTCACCACCTGCTTCATGCATGGTCCTCCATCATCACTACACATGTGCCTTATGGCCAAAGGTATGGAAAGCAATGTAAGTGATGATGAATCCGACACCACCTCTCTCAATGATCTTGTTGAGCTAGTGCATGAGAAAAAAGGTATGTTTGATAAACAAGCTAATGAAATTAAAGAACTCAATGCTATCAATGATCTTAGTGCCACCCTTGCTACAAATTGTGAACATTTGTTGTGCAAATTCAAATTGCTTAGCAAGGAGTGTGATGAGCTGAAATCTAATCTTGAGAGCAAAGAGACTAAAACAAGAAATTCCTTTAATCTTGATGAAACATCTATCCCTTGTGCAATTCCTATCTCCAAGGTAGATGCTTCAACTTCTTGCATTGATTTAATTGATGAATCTTGCTCACCATCATGCCATGAGAATGTTGTTGTAGAAACATGTGATTATCTCATAGGCAATGAAAATTATGAGCTCAAGCAAGAAGTGAAATGGCTTCGAGAGAGGTTGGCAAGCTTGATGGGCAAAGGCAAGAACGATGAAGAACAAGTGGACATCTCTCAAGACATGAAGAGCAAAGTCCAACCTTCTCAAGATAACCGTGATCCCATGGTGAAGAAGCTTGAGAACGGTGCAACCGTGACTTGCTACAAGTGTCATGGAGAAGGGCACAAGTTCTACAAATGCCCTCAATTTGTCAAGAAGATGGACAAGGGCGAGAAGAAGAAGTTGAAGCCAACCATCAAGAGCTCCCTCATCTACACCATGCTCAACTGCAAGAACAAGACCAAGAGCAACACCTATGTCATCAAGAAGAAGGCTAATGGTAAGGTGGTTGCACACAAGGTTGGGAAGATGAAGGAGGAGCGGGGTAGGAACCAACCCATTTGGGTGCCCAAGGAAGTCATCATCAACATGAAGGGGCCTCAAATGATCTGGGTTCCAAAGGACACTTGAAGGCCTGAGTGCGGGGACTTGGGAGGCTTTGCACAATCAAGATGAGAAGATTCAAGCCTATAAGCCAAGCTTACAAATTGGACATGTGTTGCCCAAGTTCCCTGGTTGAGGTAATGGAAACTAGTACCAATCTCTTGTATCATTGTAGCTCCATTGCTTTGTTTAGGTTGCATTTGTTGCAATGTTTACATATGGTAGGTTGCTTGTGTCATGTGCTAACCCATGAGCAATCTACATGGTTTGATTAGTGTGTAGCAAAGCTACACTTGTTCTTTCATGATGCATGTTTTCATATATATCTCTTGCATCATGAGCAAGCTATAGGGTTAGCTTCCCTTTTGTTGTAATAAACAATGTGCATACATTTGGTTGGTTATTCAAACACTAAATGCACACATTTAGGGGGAGCTCATTCTATGGTTTGGTTATGGGACTAATATTGTTTCGAGCTTATCTTATGTAGTCCCTTGGCGACGCGTTCCGGTGCGGTACTTCATTCTAAGAGAATGCTATTTCACTCTTAATGTGATCTAACATCTCTAAAAGAGTTAAAAATAGCAATATGAACTTCATGCTATTGAGTCATGTCCTTGCGAGCTTATGTGTATAAGTTCAAAGACAATGTACTTATACATTCCTAATCCTTGTGGTACCCCAAGTGTCTTCTATGCAAGCTTCTTTCAAGTGGTGTCACCTAGTGATATCATTTCCAAGTGGCTCATCTCAATGTGGTGCCAACAAGGTAGAGAAGTTCATTCCCCGGAGGTATGCAATGATCAAAAAACTACAAGTGATATCTACAAGTGGTAATGTAACAAGAACCCATTTGTCTTATCTCTTGTCCTTTAAGCTACCTCCTTGCATGATATGCTCTAAGCTTCCATGTCTTACAAGTTTGTAGTTGTGCACTTGTTTCTCACTACCCTTGTCTTACAAGTGGTATCCTTTTTGTGCACACACTTAGGGGGAGCTTAGATTGTATCATGCTAGTCTCATGAGCTTGTGATCCACCTTAGTTATTCTCACATGTGGTATCTTCATTGATATCATACATATGGATCATAGCTCATGCGGCTTTCTCCCTTGCATTTAACATTTCTACTTGAGCTATGTTTGCTAGGACTTTCTAGTTTCCTTGGACCCTTTTTGCTTTGGGACTTTTTGGAGATTTTATTCCAAAGGGGGAGAATGTGAGACCAAAGGAAGCTTGTGGCTTAAGCTTACAAGTGGTTTCAAGGATATGAGACCAAATGGAGAGAATGTGAACATGAAGATCAAAAAGGGGGAAGTTTGATCTTGGGGGAGTTTGGATGATGGTAGGCATCCAAGCAAGTGTAAGTGGTTCTAATTCTATCAATTTTTGCAAATTTATGCTTGCTTTGGTTGTGTTGTCATAAATCACCAAAAGGGGGGAGATTGTAGCGAACATGGCCTCATATGCCATTAGTTCGAGTTTGATTTTGGTGATTCATGACAACATGATCATTGGGACTAACCTTATTGTTTTAGCATGTCTTTGTAGACATTTCTAGGTCCCAAGGATGCAAGAAAACTACATGCAAAAATGAGAAAAACAAGGGTCAAAACCGAGCAAGAAAAGGAAAAGAAAAGACACCGTCGGATGAACCGACGGTCCCTCAAACACAAGCGTCAGTGCAATCGTCGGACGAGTTGGTATAAAGGGTGAAACCCTAGGTACCGTCGGATGAACCAACGGTCCATTTCCTAGTAGCGTCGGACGAGTTGCGGAGGAAGAGCAGCGAAGACAGTAGCACCGGATGATCCGACGGTCTGAGTGGGAACACCGTTGGTCTATCTGACACTCAGTTTGAATCAAGACAGAGACGCGCCAAGACGAAGCCTTCAGCACCGGATGATCCGACGCCTTGGTCAAGATGAAGCGTCGGTCTATCCGACGGTCAAGTGGAAGCTAACAGAGGCGACTTGAGCGTGGAGTCTTCAGCACCGGATGATCTGACGCACCGTCGGTGCATAGCATCGGAGTAGTTGTGTCAGAGAACCTCAATGGCTACGTGATGTGGGAGGGGCACCGGATGAACCAACACCCTGAAAAAATAGCGTCGGATCATCCGACAGTACTAGTTTCAGTGGACGTTAGCCAACGGCTAGTTTGATTCCTTGGGCTATTTATACCCCCTCCACTCATCCATTTGAGGAGGCTAGATTGTGTGGAAGTGCAGAGGAGTTCAAGACACATTGAAGATCATATCCAATCCATCCAAACGCTTAATTGCTCATCCTTAAACTTGTACATGCTTTGTGTATGTGCTTAGTACTAGGCTTAGCTTAGAGCTGAGTGAGTGCAAGGTTGTGCCAACCTTGTGAGGTGATTCTTGAGTGAATCCGGTGGTACAAGGTTTGCCGGAAGCCTTGGGGCCTAAGTGGCTCACCGGCAATCGTCATCGACCCTCCGGCTTGGTGTGGAGTGGCGAGGACACTTTGTGCGGGGGACGTGGAGACCCCCTTCCTTGGTGGAGAAGCTCCTTAGTGGAGGCGGCATCAAGGTGACCAAGGGAGCTTGGCAAGTGCCTAAGTGGCTAGCCTTTGTGGCGAGTCAAGTGGTGCTCTTGGGAGAGACTTGGTGACCGGGAAGCAATACTCTTGTGTGAGTGCTTCAACAACGTGGACTAAGGGTGGCTTAGTGCCTACCGATACCACGGGATAAATCGCGTGTCAAGAGTTTGCTTCCTCTCATCTCCTTTACGTTTCCGCATTTACTCTATTGCAATCTTTGTTTGCCTCTACTTTCCTAGAGTAGTATCATGCTAGGATTGGCTATAGGTTGCAAACCTTCTTTTGGGATGGGAGCTTCACACTAGAACAACCTAGTTGCACATCTAGATATTGTGTTTTAGTTTACCTTTGTGCAAAATTAGTGAAGCCATAGGTTAAGGTTTTAAGTTGCCTAATTCACCCCCTCCCCCTCTTAGGCAAACGGGCATCCGATTCCTTACATGGTTGCAAGCCGGGCAGGAGATAAATCGAGAGTAGTAGTAGTAGTAAAATCCCGTGCCATCTCATTAAGGTACTAGGTTTACTGGTCCCATTCCCGACAAGTGCTTAGTACGTTCAAAAGCTCAGCCCACGAAGCCACTGGACCGGAGCCCAAATCACATTCTCTTACCACATGAGCAATCCATTTATAAATAGGGTGATTCCATAAAGGAGATCCTATTCTCGCTAGTGACGAACATCACTCGACTTTTACCAGGTCCTTAGAGCATAGCGTATAGCGACCTAGCATGCTAGTATAGGAACATAGGCACCTAGGGATCATGCAACTAGGGTTTCATTCAACTCCTGAACGTAAATGCACATCGAATAACAAAGATAGTTGCATAATTTAAATAAAACATGGGTTAATGATAAACCGGGGTTTGCCTTCATTGGCAAAGTTGGCGTTTGGCCCTTCTGGACTTTGGTCCAGGTCTCGCTCTACGGTGACGTAGTGCATGTCTCCTCCTGCTCCCTCGTTCACGTCCGTTGGCACGAGCGTGTAGCTACCGTCGAGAACTTCTACACGGAGGATGCAAATGCAAGACTTATTTGACGGTTTGATTGAATTCATTACAAAACAACACATGACAACCATGGGGTGCATGGTTGACCACACTCACCTAGATAATAATACATTCAACACACTCTTCCTATAAAGGAACAATATGTGATGCTTTATTATCTAGACTTTTTTAACAGTGAGTGTACATATATACAAGTACATTAATTCAATTACCACAAACAACAAGGGGTTGGTTATAAACTTGTTAGCAAGTTTCACAACACAAACACAAGGTCCTTAGGTGTGGAGTGTGATTTTCCCATTTAATTTCATTATTAAACCTACAATGGCTTCTCCATTTTTATTCAAAAAAATAATTTATAAAACACCAAGAGGGTTACTCACTGAGCTCATTAAGTCTAATACAAGCCACTGATCACACATGCATTCTTGGCTAAGCAATAAAAATAAATATATCAAATATAGCATTTCTATTTACCACAAACAAGATAAATGCACACAAAAATAAATAAAACACTTTTGGAACCAAACTTTCTCCTACACATGCTTTGGTCCAAAACAAGACTAAGAAACCAAACAACACATCTATAGCCAACCTAGATCTTGATCTACACATTTATGATTAAAAACAAGCATAAATCAGGGATAAATATTTTTAGAACTCCAAAAATCATGATAAATTCAGTGAAGGTGTATTTGGAAATTTCATGACTATTCCCAGAAGTATAGCTCAAAAGTCTATTTACTTTTTGCTACAAAACTCATCTAGGTAGAAAAGTCGTAAATGCAAGATAAATCATAATAAAAGATTTACTCAGTAACTTTATGCAATTTTTGGTGTGGTGACTAAACATGGCATGAAGCACAACATATCCAAGAATCAGCTCAAGAACACAAGTAGATTTGGTAGTACAACAGATCTTAGGGTATATGCATTTCAATTTTTCATGCAAAAATACATCAGACAAAAGTATATACAGCCTTTACAAAAGTTGTAGTACTCTTCTCCAAGAAACTAGCAAATTTGGTTTCACATTTTTCTAATTTTCCTTGAATTTCTACAGATTTTACAAGTTGCAGTCAAAACACACAAGAAAAGAAGAATCTATATGCACTCCGGCCCCTAGAACTTTTGAGCTTTCACAACTATGCCCTCGACTCTAATAGCTAAGCCCTCGAATCCAAAAACCTTCACAGATGCACCCTCGGGGGTGGAGGGAGGCTCGCCGGCGGTGAGGTGGGCCGGGGATGGGCAACAAATGGCACACCCGTGCGATTAAGCTCACCTAGGGTCGATTGGCAGGGGATTTGAGGGCAGGGAGTGCTCCGGTGAGCGGGTACGGCGGCGCAGTGGCGACGCGGCTGCGGGTACCCGAACTCCGGCGAGGATAGGGGTAGGGCAGGGCAACGAGCTGCAGTGTGAGCTTCAGGATGTCCTAGGGCAGGGGCTAGGAGTGCTCATTGTCTCAGGATGCAAGAGGAGGGAGGGGCTCACCGTGGCGGCATCAATGGTGGCCGACGGAGCTCGGTACGCGCGAAAGAAAGGCGACAGGGCTTTTATAGCCTGGTGTTAACACCAAAAAATGGTACAGGAGAAAGGCTGACTTGTGGGCTGAGCTTGGTGATAAATACCATTCAGCTTGGAAAAATCTCCTCAAAGGAATCGGTAAAGGACGCTTGCGGTCGGCAGTGCGCCATCGTTCGGCAGAAGGACTGTTTGTGCTTTTAAAGGAAAGATTTTCGGGAATGCATGGTGACGTGGCCTGATGCAAGGAAAGAATGAGTCGATGGCATATACGAGATGAACATTGGCGTCGGAAGTGTTGATTTAGGCATTTAATGTTGTACTCGTAGTCCAATAGGAGTCGTGTTGGGACAAGGGTATAAATACAAGCCCTTGATGTATGTAATGGATATCGAACACTTTCATAACAAACCGGTTTTACGCCAAATTCTCGAGTCCTTTAGTCGTGTCGTCGAGTTCTTCGAGGGGAATCATCGATCCGTCGACCTCTGTAAGTACCGGCAACCTTGTATCATGTCTAGTATCATGCGGTGGATTTAGACCGTGATGAAAGTAGTCTTGTTACCATGCTTAGTATCATGCGGTGGATTTAAGCTTGGTTCAAGAGGGTTTCTTGTTAGATCATGAACCATGCGGTAGGCTAAGATCTAGCTTGGATCTAGTTATCGGCTCTATTAGATTTGGCAAGATCTAATAGATTCATTAAGTTACCTTGTGTTGCTTTGAGTTTTTACTTTATGTTTAAATTCATGTAACACTCTTTTGCCCAATTTAGATTGATTTGAATCGGCTTTATCTTGTGCGGTGATTTTTATGCTACACGCTCATATCTTTGTCTTAATATGGCACGTGGATCACGTGTTCTTTAATAGCCGAACCCGAATCAATCTAAGTTGTCACGTGTTGCGGGTTCAAGCTTGCTAATCTTGTATGAATCTTGAAAGAACTGGGTATCATGCGGTAGATGCAGGTTTTTTGGTTGTTTTAGAGCTAATCATCCGGTGGATTAGATTTCGATTCAATCTAATAGATTTGTCATCTTTGGTAATGTTTGTTCCTTCTCCACGGACCCCGATTCGGATGTACAGCTGTATTCGGTTATGCTTCCATGGGTAAAACATGCTTATAAGTTTGTTTTAAATAATGCGTGCTTTTAGCCTTCCATATTTAGATTGTATCATGCGGTGGATTAATCTCTTTGTGGTTGGTGGCGTGATTTCAAACAAGTTGTATCATGCGGTGGATTAACTTGTTTGGTGTTATGCTTGACGGGTTTGAAAATACCTAGACATGCGGTAGACTAGTGCTTTTGACCTATGCATGCTTGCTTATTTCATATTTATAATCATGCTTTTACTTTATTTATTTTAATTGTTATTTATCCTCGAGGATTGGTCATGATCTTGTGTAAGCAACGTTATTTAATCAAAGACCGATCTATCGTCATGCTTACATCATCCATTCGGCTATTTCATGTTTTCATGTATAACTGCTCCCGAATGCTATTTGAACTGTTGATAGATAGCTTGTTGTAGCTATATATCACTTTGATTGGCTTTCCAGCCGTAAATATGGAACTGTCTGGTACCACCCGGCAAGTTCCAAGTTTGTTATTTATTATTTTGTTTCCTTTGTTAATTTCAGGAAAATTGACTGGCACGCTTTCAGGATTCATCGCGCGTGTTAAGCCAGCTCCTTTCGGCTTGCTGTGTGCTTGGCGTGAGGTGCCTATTTTACGTCAACACCTGGCTCATCGTGGGGAAGGCGGTTTGCGAGCGTCCTCTCCCTACAAGGTCGTGGTATGGGCGAGGGCGGGCGGTGACGTGCGTGGGGGCGGCGACCCAATGGCGCCGACCACAGACTTGCTCGCGTCATGCACAAGGAAGGCCCGACACTGCGCACAGACCACCGGACCTTGGCCGTCCTCGGCGTGCACGTACAGCGGGTACGGTAGCGAGCCGATGTGGCGTCGGGCGACGTCGCGCGTAGGGCATTCCAGCAGGTTTCCCATTTCGGTTTAGCACCCTTTGACCAAGATTTTCTCAAGTTTTTGTAACTAAAGTGCGCCAATAAATGAATACCAAAGTTGTACATCTCAAAGCCCTCTCCAACTTCTAGAAAGGCTCTAGGGTGTTTTTCTCAACCATTATTGCACAAATGGTATGCCAAGATCATTGTTTTCTGGGCGCTAATGAATAGTGCCAAGAGGCATTGACCAAGCTTTTTCACTCATTTCCACTCCAAATCTCAAATGTCACTCCACATGAAATTTGTGTCCCTCAACAAACTACACAACTTTTACATTGGGAGAATTTGCAGTGTTTAGGTGAAATTTGGAGAACACGGCAAAAGTTCTCGTCGACGCCGGAGGGTCAAAAGGGGTTTTAGGGTTTTGGCTAGGGTTTTGACCAAACTTGTCCAAGGGTTGACCAAGGTGGGTCATTAGGGGTCGATGGTGATGTTTTCGAGGTGATGACCCAGGTTGACCGTCGTTTGACCAAAGTCAACTAGGTTGACCTGATAATTAGGGTTAATGAACCCGGCTGAAAACCTGGGGCGTTATAACTTCCTGTGTGAGTGAATTTCTCAAGATTTAACGATATTTCTGTGTTTTTAGTGGTTCCGGAACGACTGATCTCACCGCACGGCTGGAGCCTGGCTCAGAGGGAGGCTCTTTGGGCGGGTTTGCCACCCCGGCCCAGCACGGCTCGGCTGGCCCGACTAGGCCATGCCAAAATGACCCGGCCCAGATGGTGCAAGGCACTGTGTTTGTGGCCCGGTACCAAATGAGCTCGGTCCAGATGAAGATGGTGTTTGTCACCCAATTGGTAGCCGGGCTGAGGCCTACAACCCCACATGTCTGTCACTCGCCCACGCGTGCGAGCCGGTCGCGTGTGCCCGTGTGCACCGCGTGGAGCTCGGCTCCCAGGAAACGGCCCCTCACGGCGTATCCCGGGAGCCAGGTGCAGGGGGCGCTTTTGGCTGCTGGTAGCCAGGCTCCGTCGCGGGACAGCAGCGCAAACGTCGCGGCTTGCAGCCCGGGGGCGCAGCTGGGCTGCACAGTCGGGGTTGCAAACGCGCCGTTTATGCACCTCGACGGCTTGGCCCAACCTCTGTTGGAGGCATCCAATCACGTACTAGACCTTTGCATCTAAAGAGCTTGGATGGAGCATGCCTTTAGAGTGTGTTTGGTTGCATGCATCATGTGACACATGAATGAACAATGAAAACAAAATGATCATACCAAAATGATCATTATTATTTGGAATTAGGGACGGCAATGGGGCCCCGATCTCCGACGGGGAATTCATCCATTAGGGGATGTAAATGGGGTGATTTTACTCCCCGCGAGGAGCTTAGCAGACCAAAACATATCCCCGTCGGGTGAGGCGGGTACACAAATGTTCCCCAGCTCCCCGTCCCCGATCCCCGGATAATCCCTGAATTCATGTGCATTGCGCATGAGTATTGGACAAAATCGGCCCAACAAAGAATAGATGGCCCAAGCCCACAAGCTAGTATAAAAGTAGTGACCTTTGCTTAACCCTAGCGGCCTACCGCTCCCCATCCCGTCGTCCTCCCCGTCACTCAGCCGCCAGTCGGCCGCCCTCTTTCCTCGCGAGCTCGTCTGCGGCGGCCGTCCGTGGATCTCGTCTCCCCCTGCTCCTCCCAAATCTGCGCCAGCGCATGCGCGCCACAGGTCGAGACATCCTCGCGAGCGCGACCTCTGATCTTCCTTCCTGTTCCTCTGAATCTTGCGAGTGCTGAGTGCTGACAGAAGTGACGATCTGTTGATCTCCGCGCATGTCGTCGCTGCATCCTTTTGTGCTGTGCCTTTGCAGCTGAATGATTCCCATGTGTTGCCTTGCACGGTGAGCTTTGCAGTTTCAGGTTGCAGGCTTGCAGCATAAAGCTTGCTAGGATTTTCATTTTTTTGTTTGCTACCCGAGAACTGAGAAAGCTGGCAAATTGTATGATGTATATATGGCTCAGTGATTGATTTGTGTTTTGTTCTTGCGTAATCGTTTCTCTCTAAGCTTTTTTTTTTGCAAATTGAGATGGGTCAGAGAAAGAAAATAGCAATGAACGTCGAGGATTTTTCGGGGTTGGGATCCCCGTCGGGGGGTCTGATCCCCGCTCGGGGACGGGGATGGGGAGATTTCTTCTCTCGAGAGCGGGGACAGGGACGGGGAGCGGGGCAATTCTGCTCCTTCGGGGAGCAAAACGTTCCTGTAATCCCCGCCGGGGATAGTCCCGTTGCCATACCTATTTGGAATAGTTTCATACATGAACCACATTTGTATTTTGTCGGCGGAATTGCCAAATCCGTCCCTGAACTATCACCGAAAGCTCAATTTCATCCCTGAACTACGAAAACGGCCGTTCTGATCCTCAAACTTCCGCAACCGACTCAATTTCGTCCCTACTCAGTCAGCTATGGTTGTGAATTACTGATTCTACCCCCTTTGGCCATATTTTCCCCCAACCCTGAAGCCACCTAATTCATTTTAAATAAATCATAGAAGCTCGTTATCTGGTGCTATATATGTAATTTAACTGTGGTGTAGTTCTGAAAAGTCTTGCCCGGTTTTGAATATAGTAAACTACACCGTTGGGTTCCTGGATGCAATCCCTTCAAAGTACCTGAACATGCTAATTAATAATTGTGTTTCATAGATGCTATTCATGATATATAAAATAACTAAGACCTTTAATGTACATTATACCTGACCAATCCCAAGTTGATTTACCCTCCTCTCATCGAAATTAATTTTTTTATCTTCTATTTTTGATTACTCCATGTTTCTTCCTATCCTTGTGCATCACATATTTTCTGAAACAGATGGCCAAGGGGGTAGAATTGGCAATTCACAACCATAGCTGGCTGGGCAGGGATCAAATTGAGCCGATTGGAAAAGTTTGAGGACAAGAACGGTCTTTTTCATAGTTTAGGGACGAAATTGAGCTGGTTGCGGAAGTTTGAGGACGAGAACGGCCGTTTTCGTAGTTTAGGGACGCAATTGAGCTTTCGACGATAGTTCAGGGATGAATTTGGCTATTCCGCCTATTTTGTCCACCAAATTTGTATTCCCTGGAGGCCTGGAGGCAAGGGGGGACCAAATTTATACTTTCTCCATCTTAATGGGCTGGACTATGTTGGGGAAGATGGCCTTCGGAAGCCTCGTCCACGTCCGGCCAAGCTGACGATTTCAGTTCGCGCACAGTTTCGGTCACGCGGAGAGGTCTTCGCATTATGGGCTTGACGGAAATGCTAATGCTACTCAGGTTACGTGAGTTTTGTTGCGCAGGGGTGGTCCATCGAGGCGGTATTGGCCTTCGATGCCGAAGGCACAGGTGGCTGCACTTCGGCGACGAAGGTTCGAGAGGGCCAGAAGCACTGCGCGCCGGCCGGGAACATCGCATCCGGGGCTGGTGGCGGCACGGGCGAGATGTCCAGAGAGGCGTGACGCGACCGGAGCAAGATCCTAGGCTGCTTCGGTACCGAAGGTGCGGTGCTCCAGGAAACGTGGCTGCTGCGAACATGTAAAGAGGGCACCGTACGAGGCGGAGACAAGGGGTGCCGCGTGTAAAGTTGTTTCGGCCGTACGAAGACACGCTGGAGGCCTGTACGACACGGGGAGTTACTGTTATACCCTTGTAAAGTGTTTAAAGTCGTTTGTCAGGAACGGAAAAGGTGTAATTGAGGCAAATGACTATACCCAGGGGTCTCCTATAAATAGTGAACCCCTTGTAATGAAACGGACACACTGTAATGAGAATAGAGCACCGAAGGAAGCAGTTGGTCTTTCGATCTTCGGCCTGCTGAGTATTTCCTTGTTTCCCTTACTGTGTTGTTAAGTTTTAGCATTTCCCTTCCTTGCGCAAGTAGAAGTAGTAGCCTCGTGGTAGCAAGCGAAGGGAGGGAGAGAACCCAGGGGGCTTGTCGGTGTTTTAGACCGGCAACCTACTAAGGGGAGTACCCGAAGTAGATGAATGTGGCCTCGCCGAGATCGGTAACTCGAAGGAAGAGACACGCGACACACAATTTAGACAGGTTCGGGCCGCGAGGTGCGTAATACCCTACGTCCTGTATGCTGCGTAGCTCTGGATTGATTGGGCACGATTACAAGATTGTGTAATAGTGCGCCGTGAGACGAGATTGCATGAGATTGGATGCTAGAGAAGGGTCCCTGCCTCTCCTTATATAGTCCGGGAGGCAGGGTTACAAGTCGGAGTAGGGAGAGAGTACTAATCGAGTACGTCTAGGAGTCTTCCATACAGTGCGGGGCATGTACAGCTTCCTAACCGAGTACTCCTCCTCCGTAGCCCTTGTGCTCCACGCCATCAGGTGCCGTGTAGCGCAAGCCGGGTAGTCCCAGGGGCCCACCGAGTAGTCGGTCCCGGTACCCACCGAGGTAGTGGGCCCAGGGAGGTCCATACGACAAGCCCCCGAGTACTTTGTAGTCGAGAAGGATAGCTTCGAGTAATCTTGACGGCCTTAACGAGTAGTCCTCAAGCGTCCCCGAGTACTACAAGTCAAAAGTCCTCAAGAGTAGTCAAAGCATCCCGAGGCTGGAATGTACTCCAGCTGATGTTTGAGCAATCTTGAAGTCTTCTCGAGTAGTCCCAAGCATCCTCGAGTGCTGCCCTCGAAGGTCTTCAAAAATGCCCGCCTTTACTTGAAGTCGATGCCGATATGGAAGTGCGATTGCAAAATCGCACTCCATATGGAGTAGTCCCCGAGCCTTAGGTTGAGCCGTAGGCTCTGGCTGAGGGTCCATCTGAAGTCTTGGCAAGAATATCCCAAAAAATCCAGAGAGAAAAAACCGAAGGACACGTGGCACGGAGCCCCCGAGCCTTGAGTCAAGTACTTCCTCTCGAATTGAAGGGTCATCTTGTAGAATGTGTCCTGAGATGCTCCTGAGTCTTGTCGCTTCCCACGTAGTCGAGTAGAAGTAGCCGAGCCCCCGAGGTGAGGCGCGTCGACTAGTAGAATACGGAGGGTCACGCGCGGCCGCTGAGTCAGCCGAGCGCGGACTTATCCATCTGGCCGTGGGAGAGCCGTTTTGACTTATAAATAGAAGTCAAAACCCTTAGGGTTTTCCACCCATCACTGCTGTAGCCATTTCGAATAGATCTTGCCTGGATTCATCTCCAGCGCCTGCCGCCGCCGCTGTAGATCTAAGCACGCCGCCACCTAGAGATGCCAGAGTAGCCCCCGAGCGAATGCGTGTGAAGACGCCGTGCACTTGGAGAATGAAGCCTTCGCCGTCCAAGTCTACGAAGACCACCGGGAAAAAGAGGGGCCGTGAAGAGGCCGCCTTGGCTGCCGCGGGGGCAGCGCCACCGATATCTCCACCGCGGCCAGATCCGAGCCGCGAGTGGAAAAAGTCGAAGACGAAGACCGAAGATCTGCTGGCTCTCCTCAACAGCGGATTCATCCGTGAAAAGGAGATGGACAGTTGGAGAGCCGCCGCCGGGGACCCGTACCCCATGGAGAAGAGCGAGGACGAGATTCCAATGTTCGTGCGCTTCGCGGAGCGCGGGCTCGCACTGCCGGCAAGCGACTTCTTCAAAGGCCTTCTTGGGTACTACGGCGTCAAGTACGTCAATCTCGACCCCAACGGTATATTCCATGCCGCCGTCTTCATTCACTTCTGTGAGGCGTTTCTGGGGATCAAGCCCCGCTGGATCCTGTTCCGGAAGTTCTTCCGGGTGAAGCCGCAGCCGAGCGCCAGCAACCCGCGAGTAGTTGGAGGAGCGGGCATCCAGATGCGGGAGGACGCTGCTGAGCAGTACCTCTCGTACAAGCTCATCGACTCCAACCAGGATTGGAAGGCGAGGTGGTTCTATGTCACAAACCACCACCCCGGCTTGCCGAAGCCAAGCGGGAAGCAGCCCAGACACCGGGACTGGTGGAACACGGAGCCCACGATGTAGGAGGGGATCCAGCTCCCCGAGCTGTTGGCGCGCATCAAGGTGCTTAGAGAAGTCGGGCTGAGGGCCGAGCATGTGGCCTTCAGCTTCATGAAGCGCAGGGTGCAGCCACTAATGGCCCGCGACACCCTGGGCTTCGAGTACGCCGGCGACGACGACACGTCGCGGATGCCCAGAGGCGAGGTCGACGACGACGACGTCGTCGATAGGCTGACGCACATCTTCAAGGACATGCCACCGTACACGGCGTGCCCAGTCCAGGATTACTCCACCGCGCGCCCACCAAAGGAGGTAAGTAGCCGTACCCCCTAGTCGAGTAGTCATTGTTTGTGAGTAGTCGCGCTGATGTCTTGTGTCTTGCAGGACGACTTGAAGAAGTTCGTCTCCGAGCCGCAGCCGCCCCCTCAGGAAGCCGAGATCACGAGGGAGGGAAAAGCCAAGGCCAAGGAGCGGCGGGAGATCGGCGAAGGAGATGACACCGTCATTGTGGAGGACACGTCCGACGAGGACGACGACGAGGAGACACTGCAGGACCGCTTCCAACTACGGTCGAGGTTCAGCCGTCCCGGCCTACCTCATGTGCCCCTCGTTCAAGACCCGCCGGCTAGCCTGGAGGCTAGTCTGGCTGCGCCGCCACGGAAGCCGCGCAACCCCGCCCGCAAGCAGGTGACGAAGAAGCTGAAGGTCTCTGAGACCACGCCTCAAGAGGTAAGTTGTCTTGACTAGTGTAGTCGAGTACCCGTCTATCGAGTTCATTTGCTGATGACCAGGCTTCATTTGCTTGCAGGAGGTGCCGCCAACGGAGCCCGCTGATCAGGGCGACGAAGGTGAGTGGGACACAGTGGGGGAGCCGGCTGGAAGTCATAGCCCAACCCCCACTGTTGAAGAGTTATTGGCGCAACTGGAGTGCCAGCCCCCTGCCCCTCAAGGGACACGGAGCCTGTAGCCGCTGCTACTGAAGAGGTGGTGGCCGCAGGAGCGCAGGAGGGCGCTGCACAGGCTACCGTCGCTGCAGAGGAGGCAGTGACCACCGAGGCGCAAGAGGAAGCGCCCGCCGAGGGTGGACTGGTAGACATTGCCAGCATCCTCGGTGCCCCGACCGTGACGATAGTCCAGTCAAGCCTGTAAGTGCTGAGCCTTCCCGAGTAGTACTTGGTGTAGTAGTCGAGCTTGATTGACAACCGATTGTGTACTTTTGCAGGAAATCAACGGATCTATCCAGGGAGGGGGATGAGCCCTCTACGACGGTGGCGGATGAAGAAGCCGCGCCGCCCGCCGAGGAGTCCACTCCTGCCCCTCAGGCGGAGTCCGAAGCGCTAGCTGCTGAAGCTGCGTTGCCCGAGGCCAGCATAGTCGAAGGTAGGTACTCTGCTGAGGCTTTAGTATTCCCCATAGAGTAGTCGTAGTTGCTAATGAACTTGACGTCTTCTTGATAGGCGCCAAGGTCGAAGGGAGCGATATCCCTGCAGCGGTGCCTATGCAGAAGTTGACACCACAGGTGCCGGAGGCTGCTGAGGGAGCCCCTGAGCCGATGGAGGAGGTCGCCGAGGAAGCCGCCGCGGCGACCAGAGGAGAGGAGGCCATCGTGCCGCCAGAGGTTGATCTGGAGGTGGTTGTCCGCTCCCCTGAGATCTAGGACGCAGAGCCCATCCACTCCGCGCTGATGATTGAAGCCGCCGCGAGTAGTCGTGGCGGGGAGGAGTTGCTGGCAGACGACCTGGTCGACCTGGCAACGGTGGCCAGGCACTTGGAGGCGGTCCGCCAGGCTGAACAATGGATGAAGGTAAGTAGTATTAACTTCTGAGTAGTCAATCCTCTATTGTTGAGTACTCGTGTGACATGTGATGTCTGTGCAGGACGTCGTGGAGAGGTCCCGCGAGAAGTCAAGCATGCTGCAAGGCTTCGGCGACACGATGCTCCGGGCTGAAGCGCTTGAAGATCAGCTCTTGAAGTCGCGGAAGCACGCGGCCGCCATGCAGTCCAAGCTCGACTCCGCCTTTGCCAAATACCACAATGACATCCAGGATATGCAAGCAAAGAGCAACGACTTGGTGCGGAAGAACAATACACTCCGCAACAAGAACAAAGGTACACCGCTTGACTTGTTGGGTAGTTATTGGAGGTCGAGAGGTAGTCTAACCCGCTGCGCCTTGTTGTTTTGCGGAGCTTGAGACCCGGGTGGAGCAGTTGAGGATCTCAGAGACAGATATGAAGAACCTCTTCTACCGGGAGCAGGAGGCCCGCTAGGTACTCGAGCTTGACTATAAGGAACTTGCCTTCGAGTGCGACAAGCACATGGAGCTTCGGATTGCTTCTGATCGTGATCTCGTCAACTGCTACAAATCGTTGTAGAAGCTGAACGAAGATTGCGAGGCACTATGGGCCAAGCTGAGGGAACTTGAAGAAGCCGCGCTTCCGATCGCAAGGCTCTTGGTGCCTCATCCTGGCGGCCCCAAGATCGCGCCGCTCGTGGATCGCCTCAGGGAAGCCCCCGGTCGGTGGCGACTTATGTGAAGCATCCGGCGAGGTCGATCCCGAAGCAAGTGCGGCCTTCATGAAGTCTTACTTCCCGAAGGCGCTCGTGGAAGTAGTCGGCGGCGGGGGTAGCCGCCAACCCGTACGGATGAGCGACGCGGAGGCTGGCCGGGCGAGATGGCGCCCATTGCGGAGCAGGTTGCCGAGAAGCTTAACCTCCAGTAGCCCTGTAGTAGTTAGCTCATATGTGTACAAAAACATTTGCAATGTAATTGTTCAAGTGTTAATGAAAGAAAAGTTCTATCAATGAGTACTCGTAGTCGCGATCTTTGAGTGCGGAGCCCCATCGTGGAGTTGGTGCGAGTAGTCGTACTCGGCAGTAGTCCCGTTGAGGGAAGTAGACAGTAAAGAAGTTGATAATCGATCAAACTTTATTACTGAAGAAGTACACCTGGATGGCCAGGGCCGTAGTTACAGAGTAGTCGCCTGGAGCCGGAGGCCGCTTACAGCTAAGTGTTGCTAGGGCGAGTAGTCGCTTACAGCAGTAGATCCGTAAGTAGCCATGTAGGCTGGATCTTGGAGTACGTGGTCTCTTAGTAGACCGCTGCTAGAGTCCTTTGTCGCTCGTCGCAGCCCAGGATCCGTAGGTAGCTGCGCGGGCTGGATCCTGGAGAGGAGTAGTCCGAGGCCCGGAGCCGGGACCGGAGGCCGCTTACGGCAAAGGGGTGTTGATGTAGTCGTGTAGACTTGAACCCCGGAGTAGTCGTGTAGACTAGGCGTAGAACCGACAGAGCTGGTCGACATTCCACGAGTTGTTGATGTCTTCGCCTTTAAGTGTCTGGAGGCGGTAGGAGCCCGGCCCAGTCACCTTTGCTACGGTGAAGAGACCTTCCCAAGGGGAGCTGAGCTTGTGTAGTCCTTCCGTGTTCTGGATACGACGGAGGACGAGATCACCAACGTTGAAGCAGCATTCCTTGACGTTGCGATCGTGGTAGCGTCAGATACCCTCCAGGTACCTTGCTGATTGGACGAGGGCAGCGCAGCGAGCTTCTTCGAGGCTGTCGATGTCAACTCGTCTCGTCGTCTTCGGAGACGCCTTCGTCGTAATGCTCCACTGCTGGTGAGTTCCATATGACATCGGCAGGGAGGATTGCTTCGGAGCCGTAGACCAGGAAGTAAGGGGATTGCCCCGTTGGCTTGGAGGGCTGAGTACGTAGCCCCCAAAGTGCGTTGGGTAGTTCCTTGATCCACTTGCCTCCTTTAGAGTTAGCGGCATCGTGTAGCCGCTTCTTGAGAGCGTCGAGCACCATCCCGTTGGCGCGCTCGACTTGTCCGTTGGCCCGAGGATGGGCAACTGAGACGTATCGGACGTTGATCCTGCTATTCTCGCAGTACTCCCAGAACTGGTGGTTGTTGAAGTTGGAGCCCAGATCTGTGATGATGCGGTGGCGTAGTCCGTAGCGATGCACGAGTTCATCCAGGAAGTCGAGTACTCTATCAGCCTTGGGGCATGTGACCGGCTTGACCTCGATCCACTTGGTGAACTTGTCGATGGCCACCAATACTCTATTGAAACCACCTGGCGCAGTTGGCAGTGGCCCAATCATGTCGAGCCCCCAGCAGGCGAAGGGCCAGGTTGGCGGTATGGTGACTAGCTTGTAGGCTGGGACGTGTTGTCTGCTTGGGCGAAGTGCACCGGCATACTTGGCACCTTCTGACGAGTTCTTCGGCGTCGCCCAGGGCTGTGGGCCAGTAGAAAGCTCGCCGGAAGGCCTTGCTGACCAGCGTGCGTGAAGACGCGTGGTTGCCGCAGACGCCTTTGTGGATCTCCTCCAAGATGTCCTTGCCTTCTTGCCGAGGGACGCACTTCATGAGTACTCCGGAAGATGTGCCCCGCTTGTAAAGCTTGTCTCCGACGAGGACGTAGGACTTGGCGCGGCGGATGAGCTGCTCGGCCGAGTTCTTGTCCGAGGGAACCTTCTCGCTGAGGTAGTCGATGAAGGGTTGCCTCCAGTCCACGTCGATCATCATGACCTCTGTCCGGCCTCGGGTGGGTGCGGGCCGGGGCGGTGGTCGGTGGCGCCGGCTCCGGGATGGATGACGTGTGAAGCTCGTGAACGAAGACACCCGCTGGTACTTGAGCGCGGGTAGATCCAAGCTTCGAGAGAAGGTCCGCTGCAACGTTGTTGTTGCGGACGATGTGGTGGAACTCGAGACTGTAGAACTTGTTCTCGAGCTTGCGGACTTCTAGGCAGTAGGCGTCCATGTTCTCCTTGTTGCGGTCCCAAGACTTGTTGACTTGGTTGATGACCACTGCGGAGTCGCCGTAGACTAGTAGCTGCTTGATGCCAAGTGAAGCCGCGAGGCGGAGCCCGTGTAGTAAGCTTCGTACTCGGCTTCGTTGTTTGAGACCTTCCAGAAGATCTGCAGGACGTACTTGAGTTGTTCGCCCATTGGAGAGATCAGGAGTACCCCTGCACCTGTGCCCTCGAGGTTGAGTGAGCCGTCGAAGTACATCACCCAATGCTCGGTCGCACGGTTGGAGTAGGTAACTGGTTCTCCAGCCACTCCGCCATGAAGTCGACTAGCGCCCGCGACTTGATGGCCGTGCATGGCTTGAAATCGATGGTGAGGGCGCCGAGCTCGACCGCCCACTTGGAGATTCTTCCGGTAGCATCTTGGTTCCGCGGAGGTCGCCGAGCGGGTAGTCGGTGACGACGGAGATCGAGTACTCCCCGGAAGTAGTGTCGTAGCTTCCGCGAGGTGATGAGTACAACGTACAGGAGCTTCGCACAGGCGATAGCGTGCCTTGGACTCGATAGGACCTCGGCCGACGAAGTAGCTCGGGCGGCCGGACCGGGTAGGCGTGGCCGTCTTCCCGCCGCTCGACGATGATGGCGATCGACCACGTGAATAGTCGCAGCGAGGTAGAGCAGTAGCTGCTCGCCCTTGCGAGGAGCCGTGAGGACCGGCGGCTTCGATAGGAAGTCCTTGAGCTGGGCAAGGGCTTGATCCGCCTCTGGAGTCCACACGAACTTCTCTTGGTGCTTGAGTAGTTTGAAGAAGGGGAGCCCCCATTCTCCAAGCTTCGAGATGAATCTGTTCAGTGCCGCCATGCACCCGGTCAGCTTCTGGACGTCTTTGATGCACGTGGGAGCTTTCATGCTGGTGATGGCGGAGATCTTCTCGGGGTTGGCTTCGATGCCGCGCTGGCTGATGATGGGAAGCCGAGTAGTTTGCCCGAAGGTATGCCGAAGACGCACTTGTTCGGGTTGAGCTTCCAGCGGTACTCGCGCAGAGATGCGAAAGTCTCTTCAAGGTCGTCGATGAGGGTACTGAAGTTTCTGGTCTTGACGACCACGTCATCCACGTAGGCTTCAACGTTCTTGTTGAGTTGCTTCTTGAAGCAGGCCTGGATAGCTCGTTGGTAGGTGGCGCCGGCGTTCTTCAACCCGAAGGACATGGTCGTGTAGCAGTACGCGCCAAACGGGGTGATGAACGCGGTCTTCTCCTCGGTCTTCTTCCTTGATCGCGATCCGGTGGTACCGGAGTAGCGATCGAGGAAGCAGAGCAGGTCGCGGCCCGCCGTGGAGTCGATGACTTGATCAATCCGCGCAACCCGAAGGGGTCCTTGGGGGCGCGTGCTTGTTGAGGTCAGTGTAGTCGACGCACATCCTCCACTCGTTCGAGTTCTTCTTGCGAACGAGGATCGGGTTGACGAGCCACTCAGGATGGAAGACTTCTCTGATGAAGCCAGCCACGAGTAGTTTGGCGAGTTCCTTCTTGATGGCGTCCCGTCTGTCGTCGGCAAAGCGTCAGAGGTGTTGTCGCTTGGGGGTGGCCTTAGGATGGAAGTTGAGGCAGTGCTCAATCAACTCCCTGGGCACTCCTGGCATGTCCGCTGGCTTCCACGCGAAGATGTCGCGGTTAGCCCGGAGGAAGTTGATGAGCGCGTCTTCCTATTTGGGGTCGAGGCCGGCCCCGATGGTGGTGGTCTTGCTGGAGTCGCCTGTTCCGAGGTCGATTGTCTTGACTAGGACCTCCTCGACCGGGCGAGGCTTGTTGGCGCTGTCAGACTTCTCCGGGATGTCGAGTTCACTTGTAGCAAGCTTCTTCGACGCAGCGTAGACCTCCATCATGGCGTTGGGTACTTGATTCGTAGAGGCGATCTCCACGGCTTCTGTGTCGCAGTCGTGGGAGATCTTCAAGTCCCCTTGGAGAGAGAGTACACCCGCTGGGCTTGGCATCTTGAGTACCAAGTAGGTGTAGTGGGGCACCGCCATGAACTTGGCGATGGCCGGTCTGCCGAGGATGGCATGGTAGGAAGTCTCGAAGTCCGCGACCTCGAACTTGATGTACTCGGTACGGTAGTTGTCCCGAGATTCCCCGAAGGTAACTGGCAGGACCACTGAGCCCAGTGTGATAGCCGCGTTACCGGGGACGATGCCGTAGAAGGGCGTGTTGCTCTTGGTGAGCATGTGGGTGATGTCGAGCTTCATCTTCTTCAAGGTCTTGGTGAAAAGGACGTTGAGCCCGC
This sequence comes from Cenchrus americanus, assembly GCA_947561735.1. Lineage (NCBI taxonomy): Eukaryota > Viridiplantae > Streptophyta > Magnoliopsida > Poales > Poaceae > Cenchrus > Cenchrus americanus. Next base: position 101,565,312 of record OX387245.1, on the reverse strand, counting down.
TTCCACCGTCGATGAGGACCTTGTTGAGCTTGGAGCCCGCGACCACTGGCTTCAGGACGAGGGGGAACCGTCCTGGTTCAGAGAAGCTGGTCCATTGATCCACGCGGGAGAAGGTAATGGGTACCTCCGACCACCTGAGTGGGGTCGGCACTGCTGGTTCAATGCTCATGACTTCTCGACGGGTAGCCTTTTTCTCCCGCCTGCTGGGTAGTCCGCCGAAGAGGACGTTGACAGTCTTGTCGGGTTCCTGGAAGTCGTTGTTGTCTCCGTCGTTCTTCTTCTTGCCCTTTTTATCGTGGGGGTGCGGTGGCTCTGGTGTACCCTTGAGTGCATGCCTGAGCTGGTAGCACTGCTCGGTGGTGTGGTTGCCGTTCAGATGCCACGGGCACTTCTCCTTCAACAGGTCTTTGAAGCCGCCGGAGTTCTTTTTCGAGTTCTCCTTCGGAGGGCGCTGGATAGCCGCGACAGTGTTGTCTGGCTTGCGCTTGCGATTGGGACCCGAGTAGTTGTTGCTGTTGTTGTTGCGACCGCCTTGGTTCCCGTTGTTGCCGCTGCCGCCTGCTTGTTCTTGCCACGGATGGCGTCGTACTTGGCGTTGGCCTTGTCTTCTTCATCCGCCCAGGACGTGATCATGTCCTTGAGGTGGGGAATGGACTTGGGGCGGCGACGGCCGAAGTCTTCAAAGGTGCGGCGGTGGTAGAGGCCATCTCGGAAGAGGTCGATGACCTCCTTGTCGGTGACGTCGACCACAGTAGCGCGTTTGTCGAAGAAGCAGCGCATGTACTTGCGGAGGGTCTCGCCTTGTTACTGCTTGACCATGGCCAGGTCCATGCGAGTACCCGATCGGCCCATGGCGCCCGCGAAGTTGCTGGTGAACTGCTCCTTCAGCTGGTCCCACTTGTCGATCGAGTGCTTGTCCAGCGACTCGAGCCATGTGAGTGGAGCTTGATCCAGGCAGAAGGGGAAGTAGAGGCATTTGGTGTCGTTGTTGCCTCCAGCATTCTCGATGGAGAGGGCGTAGCACCTGAGCCACTGGATGGAGTCCTGCTTCGCGTCGTACTTGGTGATCCCCAAAGGCTTGAACTTGTTGGGGAGGAGCAAGTTTCGGAGTCGAGGTGAGAAGGCGGGGAAGCCGTCGTTGTCGCCTGCAGTGGTTGACTTCTTCCGCCGCAGCTCCTCAATCTTCTGGCGGGCATCGTAGCCGCCCTATGAGGCACCAGAGGCGTGGCTATTCGCGTGGCCACGGCCGCCGCGACTGCCACCGCTGCCGGCCCTCCTGTCGGCTCCGTGGTTGGAGCTTCCGCCGTCGCCGCCGCCGCCGCCGTGGTCGCGGCCGCCGCCGCCGGCAGGAGCACGGTGAGGGACGACGTCGCGGTTGCTGTTGCCACCTTGTGGAGGTCCGCCGGCGTTCGAGCGAGTGCGGTTGGACTGAGCGGGAAGCTCAGCTCGAGTATGGTTGGGACCGTTGTTGGCGCTGCGACTTGTAGCTTCGTTGTCGCGGTGCCTGGTGGGAGGAGGTTGGTTGACCCTGTTGTCGACCCGCATGAAGTAGGCATCTTCAGCGAGCTTGGCGATGACTTCTCCAGCGCGTATGCCCTGAGCCTGACGTGCGATCGCAATGATCGATATGAGGCATTGCTCAAGGGTGGTGTGTACTCTGCTCTCGACCGCCTCGAGAGCTTCCGCGAGGTTGCGGATGGGGAGGTTGTCCTGGAGACGCCGACGCCGTTCGATGCGCTTCCTGTTACGCTCGCGTCGAGCGTCCCTGTTGGCGGGGGTCTCGTCTGCTGGAGCATCGGCAGACAGCTCGTCGGAGATGTCTTCGAGGTACTTGTCCTGAGCCGTCCCTGAAGGTCCTGGGGTGTCGCCGGCAGCCATGAAGACTTGGCGATCAGGGGTACCGAGGCTGGACTCAGAAACCGCCACCTCAGTTGGGGTGTTCGAGTCAGCTCGGGCAAGTGGTGTTCCCTCCTGGAACGGTAGCGAGTTGACGTAGGCGACATAGCGTGAGTCTCCGCTTATCAAGTCAGCAGGCTTGCGGTCTGGCCAGTAGACGAATCTCCCGGCCGGTGTGGATGTTATAACCAGCCCAGAGGCCGGTCCTGACAGGGGATGCTCAGTGGAGTTGTCTTCGGACTCAGACTCCTCTGGGTCCGACCCGAAGTCGAACTCGTATGCGGAATTCGAGTAGAACTCGGAGAGGGGGTTGGAGTCCGAAGCGTGGCCGGGGGCGTTGTCGGAGTCCGAGTTGTACTCGAGTACAGGCTCCTTGCCGGCCCGGCGCGAAGAGGGAGCCTCCGTGCGGGCCCGGCTGAGGATGCGGGGGCCACGCGCGGAGGGCTCACGGGGTGAGGGGACCGCCTGCAATGGCTGAGCAGCCGGCTCACATGCGATGGCCCATGGAGACGTCGAGTTCGAGTTGGAAGCGGACTCGAGCTCGAAGTCAGCGTGGTGGTTGAAAAGCGAAATTTCGCCAAACTTGCCGGCGAGTTCGCCTGTGACAACTTCTGGAAGCGTCGCGAAGCCAGTCTTCGGGTTGGGCGGCATGGTGAGGCGGCGCTGGAAAGAGCCCGCGCCGTCTGCAGTGCAGACCCAGGCGCTGAACACGAAGGTGTCGCCGCGGTTGAAGGCGACGGTTGGATTGAAGTGGACGGGAGTCGTTGAGTTCGCCATGTGATCTCGGGCGAGAGCCCCTACCTGGCGCGCCAGCTGTCGGTGTTTTAGACCGGCAACCTACTATGGGGAGTACCCGAAGTAGATGAATATGGCCTCGCCGAGATCGGTAACTCGAAGGAACAGACACGCGACACACAATTTAGACAGGTTCGGGCCGCAAGGTGCGTAACACCCTACGTCCTGTATGCTGCGTAGCTCTGGATTGATTGGGCACGATTACAAGATGGTGTAATAGTGCGTCGTGAGACGAGATTGCATGAGATTGGATGCTAGAGAAGGGTCCCTGCCTCGCCTTATATAGTCCGGGAGGCAGGGTTACAAGTCGGAGTAGGGAGAGAGTACTAATCGAGTACGTCTAGGAGTCTTACATACAGTGCGGGACGTGTACAGCTTGCTAATCGAGTACTCCTCCTCCGTAGCCCTTGTGCTCCACGCCATCAGGTGCCGTGTAGCGCAAGCCGGGTAGTCCCAGGGGCCCACCGAGTAGTCGGTCCCGGTACCCACCGAGGTAGTGGGCCCAGGGAGGTCCATACGACAGGGCTGTTGTGTCGGCGTCCACCCTTCGGGCCCGATTTCCACCAACAGACTATTCCAGTCAAGCTTTTTTTCCTTTCTCTTCTTTCCTCTGCGCTATACTCAGTTCCCCATTTCGGCCTGTCTTTTTAACGGTCCGACCAATAGCTTCGCACCATTTCCACGAGAGGAGGAATATTCGGGAGGCACGAAACGAAGTCTGCGGTCTGCCCCGCTTGTGCGCGGGCGAGGGGAAGATCCCCTAGGAATCGGCATCCCGCGCTCCCATTTCTTGGCGTCTCGCGGCGCCGTAGAATTCCAACCCACCCCACCGCTGCCCGGCACGGCAGCACACGCGAATGCCTATTTAATTTATCGACCTCCTCGCCGGCCGCGCGGCCAGCAAGCCCAGCGTCGACCGGCGGCGAGGTGGGCGGAGACGACGCACGGCGAGTCGGCGACGGCCATCCACGTCCTGCAGCAGCCTCGCCTAGCCTGAGATATTGCGGTGCGTCCTCGACAATACTGCCCATGCATGAGTTCTCCTGTACAGCACCCATGACCCATTCTTGCATTAGCTTCGCCTAAAAGATCAACGGATGGAGAAACCACTCTTGTTAAAGGGTATAGCTGAAGAGCATTATACGTGCAGCTGGTTCATATCAAAGGCTATTGGTTAGAGAAACGCAACCTCGGAGATTTCACGAGTGTTGTTCAAAGTTAGTCATACAGCATCTTACCTGCAGGGCTCAAGGACATAATACATCGATTGCGCAGTTCATCATCCTGCTAAGCCAGAAAGCGCGAGTACACCGGCCAGGTCAGATGGGAGCCCAGAACGACAGAAACCCTTCTGCCGTCTTGGATGACCTCTATGGAGTACAGCTCGGGCACCCATCGCCGCAGTCAGCACAGAGCGAGGATGAAGCTCTACAAACCACCTCTGTAGAGTCATCGACCTGTGAGAACCGGAAGGGTGGTAGAGCACAACAAAGGTTGCTGATCCGGTGAGCTCGCAGCAATGAACTCAACATCCACGGCTTGCTTTCTTGGGCACTAACAGACGCCTCTGATTGGATTTTTTTCAACCGCAGAAGACTATGGAAGCAGAGGCCCTCTTGCTTGAAGCCCATCCACCGCAGCATCACATGTACGGCAACTTCTATCAGTACAAAATCTCAGCATCTGCTAATCCAATACGGCAATATCTACCTTCCATTCCAGTAAAACATTCTACTTTGAGGCTTGAGCAGGTGATAAGCATGCTGGCGAAACTATTGCAAATGTTGTCACCTCTCTGCCCTTCATTGTTCTTGGACTGCAGACTCCAAGGCAAGGCACTTCCTGATCTGAAATAAGATGTATTATGCTTTGTTTGCTGACAGCTGAATATAGACCGTAGAGGCGTAGACACGCTACTAACAGGCTCTGAAATTATACTGCAGGAAGAACTTGAACACCGCTATCTATGCGAATTCACTGGTCGGGGTAGGAATAGCTTCGAGCTTGTATCATTCTTCCAAAGGAGAAATCCGAAAGTTTCTGCGGTGGGCCGACTACACTATGATTGCTACCACCACACTGGTAAGTCACCATATCTTTGCACTAAGGACAAACTATCATTTGTTACAACTATGGGTATTCGCACAACATGACAACTATATGTGTTTCATGCAGTGTTTAACGAGAGCACTTAGGAATGAGAACCCAAGATTACTAATGGCAGCATCAGCATTGCTCCTGCCGTTTCAGCCATTGATGGTTTCAGCTGTCCACACTGGATTGATGGAGGCAAGTAATTCAAATAATCCAGTGTATGTTTTCTTGATTAAAGAGAACACTTCAATAATCTACAGCTCAACAGCCAGGTTTGCAAATCTAACTATTCCTAAATGGCAGGTTTCCTTTGCAAAAAGGGCATCGATTGAACCAGAGCTTAGGATGGCACATAACCTGCACAAGATGTCATCTCTACTGGGAGGTGTGCTGTTCATTGCCGATGATTGCTTCCCAGAGACTCCCTACATGCATGCTGCATGGCATCTCGCTGCCGCTATTGGCATTGGCACATGCAACAAGCTTCTCGAATAACAGTGGAAACAGTCCTCCTGATATCAACAAGTAGTTGATTCCAGTATTATCCACAAATTGGGGTGCATTCAGTAGCAACTTGTCGATATTTAAATGGTAAACACCATAGGTCTATATTGGAGAGGGGATTGGAAGGTTTATCAGATTAATGTGAGATACAGTTTTCCATTGTACCTCTCATAAAAGAGTGCTAGGTAAGGGAAGCTTAAATGAACTAGGTATCTAGGTTGGCTTATGTATGTGTTTCTGCTAGGATTTTTCATTATTTTTTCATCATTATTGTGACAACAAGGTGAGCTGTTGTAGATACCTTCACCAGAAAAAAAAAGATGAAACAACAGGAGGTTTGTCATTTGAACTACAACATACTTAACTATAACTGTTTCTACCAAAATTGCCCTGTAAAGTGCTACAGAAGAATGTAAAGAATGTAAAAATGGATCATGTGTGAAACTGGAAAGGAACAGAAGTGGCGCATTAGTATCACAGGCTGACCTGAAGGTGGTGAAGATATGTTGCAGACTAATCCTTTTGTCATATATACTCAAAGTTTTTCCACTGAATTACTCATATACTTCCGAGGAGAAAATATTAGCTTAACACCTGATGATCAAATAATTGCAGAGCTCGTTCAAGTACGGTGGTTTAGTGCTTTACAATTCACAGACTTCATGTTAAAGACTGTGAGTCACTGGTCGATCAATTATCACCGTACTCATTCTGATTCACCCAGCTTCTTCCTGCAGGCTTCTCAGCATTCAGTGCGGCCACTCGTGCCCTCACCATCCCAGCCTGCTCCCACTGTCCAACGCCAGCATACATGTTGGACAGCAGCACAAGGTGCCCAGCCGCTCGTTCTGGCTGCAGCTCAACTAACCTATCAGTCACTTTGGCAGCAAGCTCAAGATTGCCTTCCCTTCTACATCCACTCAGGAGTGCACCCCACGCACCCTCGTTTGGCTGGAATGGCATGTTTTCCACAAGCTCATGTGCTTCATGCAAGTGCCTCCAGCGACAGAGCATGTCGACCATGCATCCATAGTGCTGTATAGCTGGAGTTATACCATAAACTCTTTCCATGCTCTCAAAGTACCACCATCCATCATCAATCATGCCTGCGTGACTGCATGCCCGCATAACTGCAAGCAGAGTTGCACCATCAGGACGTTCCTGCATTCTGTGGAACAAGTCCAGTGCCTCCTGGGCACGGCCATGGATCGCAAGACCAGAGATCATAGTCGTCCAAGAAATGGTACTCCGTTTCGGCATCGTCAGAAACAAGCGGAGCGCGTCCTCCAAAGCGCCACACTTCACATACATATGGATGAGAGCATTGTCCAACAGCACTGTCCTCCGCTGCTGCCCTTCCCAGTCCACACGTGCATGCACCCATCGCCCAAGCTCCAGGTCGCCCAGCTCTGTGCACGCCGTCAGCAAAGCAACCATGGTCACCGTGTCATCCTTGACCCGTGCCTTCCTCATTCGCATGAACAGCTCAACAGCCTCAGCAGCCCTCCCGGAGTTTGCGCACCCACCAATCACCGTCGTCCACGCCACCGCGTCACGACCAGGCATCTCCTGACCGAAGAACTGCAGCGCAGCGTCCAGCTCGCCGGACCGCACGTACGCGGCGAGCATGCAGTTCCAAGCGGCCACCGACTTTCCCAGCATTTCGTCGAACACCTTCCGGGCGTCCCCAAGCTGGCGGGCCGCCGCGTACAAGTCAACAAGGCTGGTCGTCACGTGCCCGTTCCCGGCGGACGGGGCGAGCACCCCGCCCGCGAGCGCGCGCGCGTGGAGGGCACGGCCGTGGGGGAGCGCCCCGGCGCCGGCGGAGGCGAGCGCGGCGAGGAGGGTGGAGAAGGAGAACGCGTTGGGGCGGAGCCCGTGGCAGCCGATGAGGCGGGAGAAGAGCGCGAGCAAGGCCGACGGGGCGGCGCCCGACCCGGCGGCGGCGCGGAGGAGGAGGTTGGCGAGGGTCGGGGGCGCGGGGTGGCGCGGCGAGGCCGGGGCGGAGAGGAAGAGGGACTCGGCGCGGGGGAGGTCGTCGGCGGCGGCGGCGAGGGAGAGGAGCTTGGTGAGGAGGAAGCGCTTGTGGGTGAAGCCGTTAAGGAGGAGCTGCGCGTGGAGCTGGTCGAGGCCGCGGCGGGCGGCGGGAGTGGGGACGGAGGGGGAGGGGGAGCCCGCGCGGGCACGGTGGCTGAGGTGCTGCGCGATGAGGTAGAGGCGCTGCTGCAGCGCGCGGGAGTACGGGATGTGCGGGGGCAGGTTGGGCGGGAGGAGGGCGGTGCGGCGAGATGGATCGCGCGGCATGTCTCCTCTCGCCGGGGCGCCCCGGTTGGCTCTGGCCTCTGGCCGTGTCGTTGTCTTCCCCAGTAACCGGCAGACGGGAGTGATCCGTAGTCAAATATGGCAGACATGCCGCCGGCCGTTCCAATACCCAACCAATGACCTCTTCCCCGTCGCTCCGCCGCCTCCACCGCGAACGCCGCCGCCACAGCCTTGATACACGGTCTCTATGAGTTTCTGAGTGGTGTAAAGTTACAAGATATAGTTTGCCCTGAGATTCTGAATGGCCCCAGGACTGTTGTAAGGCCGTCCCCAATGGTGCTTACGGAATCGGATGCTCGTTAGCCTAAGAGAAAAGAGGTGAATTAGTCAACTTAAAACATTAACCTATGCCTTCACTAATTTTCACAATAGTAAACTAGAACATACTATCTAGATGTGCAACTAGGATTGTTCTAGTGTAAAACTCTCATCCCAAAACAAGGTTTGCAACTTATAGCCAATCCTAGCATGATACTACTCTAGGAAAGTAAAGACAAACAAAGATTGCAATAGAGTAAATGCGAAAACGTAAAGGGGATGAGAGGGAGCAAACTCTTGACACGCGATTTATCCCGTGGTATCGGTAGGTACTAAGCCACCCCTAGTCCACGTTGTTGAAGCACTCACACAAGAGTATCGCTTCCCGATCACCAAATCTCTCACAAGAGCACCACTTGACTCGCCACAAAGGCTAGTCACTTAGGTACTTGCCAAGCTCTCATGGTCACCTTGATGCTGCCTCCACTAAGGAGCTTCTCCACTTAGGAAGGGGGTCTCCACGTCCCCCGCACAAAGTGTCCTCGCCGCTCCACACTCAGCCGGAGGGTCGATGACGATTGCCGATGAGCCACTTAGGCCCCAAGGCTTCCGGTGAACCTTGTACACCTTGATTCACTCAAAAATCACCTCACAAGATTGGCACAACCTTGCACTCACTCAGCTCTAAGCTAAGCCTAGCACTAAGCACATACACTAAGCATATGCAAGTCTAAGTATGAGCAATTAAGCACTTGGATGGATTGGATATGATCTTCAATGTGTCTTGAACTCCTCTGCACTTCCACACAATCCAGCAACCTCAAATGGGTGAGTGGAGGGGGTATAAATAGCCCAAGGCATCAAACTAGCCGTTGGCTAAAAGTCTGGCGAAAAAGGTAGCGTCGGATGAACCGATGCTAAGCTTTTCCAGGGCGTCGGTTCATCCGGTGCCCCTCCCACGTCACATAGCCGTTGAGATCCTCTGACACAACTGCTCCGACGCATTACACCGACGGTGCGTCGGATCATCCGGTGCTGAAGACCCCGCAACCAAGTCGTCTCTGTTAGCTTCCACGCGACCGTCGGATAGACCGACGCTACCCCTTGACCAAGGCGTCGGATCATCCGGTGCTGAAGGCTTCGTCTTGGCGCGTCTCTGTCTTGATTCAAACTGAGCGTCAGATAGACCGACGGTGTCCTCACTCAGATCGTCGGATCATCCGGTGCTACTGTCTTCGCTGCTCTTCCTCTGCAAATCGTCCGGCGCTACTAGAAAATGTACCGTCGGTTCATCCGACGGTACCTAGGGTTTCACCCTGTGTACCAACTCGTCCGATAATTGCACCGACGCTTTCTATACTGATACCGTCGGTTCATCAGACGGTGTCTTTTCTTTTCCTTTCTTGTTCGGTTTTGACCCTATATTTTCTTATTTTTGCATGTGGTTTTCTTGCATCCTTGGGACCTAGAAGTGTCTACAAAGACATGCTAAAACAATATGGTTAGTCCCAATGATCATGTTGTCATGAATCACCAAAATCAAACTCAAACTAATGGCATGTGAGGCCATGTTCGCTACAGTGGTGAATCAGCCAGCTACTTGGGGATCCAACTCAGCATCCATCCTAGGTGGAGGAAAGAGAAAGTGCCAAGAAAATCGAGCCAGTGAGGACTTCGTCGCTCAACTCGCACACAGCCCCATACATCGAATCGCTAGCCAAATCACCTTCCTGCTAGCGATATCACTCGGACTGAGATCCGCTACGCGCACTCTCTTCTTCTCCCTCGTCCCGGGCACGTGAATCCTCCCCTTTCCCACGCTCTCCCGCGTCCATCGCGCGCGAAAATCTTTCCCTAATCCAGCTTCCCCCGCCCTTGAATCTTCTGATTTATTTCTAGAGCTCGCGAAACCAAAGTCCGTTCCTCTTCCCGTCCATCCTCTTCCCAGCTTTGTTCCTCTAATTCAGATTTCAAATACATTTGTTGCTTGTGGTGATGAGCCGCTGGACCAAGCGAGAGATGGCTCCTCCACCACTTCACACAGCTGCTCCTTTGTATCATATTGGATCTACTCCTGCTTCTGCGAATCAAGTGCCTAGTTCATCTCCTGGATTTCTTGGTGGGGGCCAAGCGAATCAAGTGCCTACTCCGCCTCCTGGATTTCTTGGTGGAGGCCAAGCAGGTAACCAATTTTGCTCCTTGTTCTTATACTTACCTAGATACGTGTAGCTATGTTGGTTGTGAAAAATCCCCTTTTGCCCTGCTTGCCCCCAGCCGTGGCGCCCCTTGCTGCCTGTCCGCCCTACTGCTGCGTGCTAGCTGTTGCCTGCTGCTGCGTGTTGCTACCTGCTGGTGCTAGCTGCTGGCCGCCGGCGTCCCTTACTAATGGCCGAATGGCATGATTTCTCTACAACATGGTGGCCTAGACCTTTGCCACAAGCCACGCCTTCAACATCCACATCCACAAATTGGTAAGTTTCATTTTTTACATATGTAATTATCTCACCACACTAGTTTTCATTTTATTATGTTCAGAAATTATTAGTTCACTAGTTGTTTTAGTTTCAATATATGGGTTGCTTGATTTTACAGCGGTATGGATTACTATCCACCTGGTGGTTTTATGAACTTTTTACAAGCTGGGCAACCATTCATTCCTCATGTTTCAGTACCATGGCCACCTATGGGAAATGAATCCCAGTCAGCACCACCAAAAAATGGCTCTGAAAACCAAAGTGCTAAAAATATATCGAAAGGCAAAACTGTCATCAACTTAGCTGATGGAAATGATATTAGGACTGCAAAGCGTCTAGTATTTGATCCTGATGAAGACGAGAGGCTAGTAAGTAAAATCATATCACTCGCCTTCTTTTTGTTTCTTCACAGTATATGAACCTACAACTAATCGTGTATTCTAAATTTAGGTCAGTGCATGGCTGATTCACTCCAATGACCCAATCAATGGGAATTGCAAGAAAAATGAGATGTACTGGGGTGATGTACATGAACTGTATAATGAAACTACACCTAAAAGCCGAAAAAGAGAGGTGAAACATCTCAAAGATCGCTGGCAAAAAATTAAGAGATGGGTAGGATTTTTCTGTGCAAGTTGGAAGAAGGCTACCTCAATTTATCTTAGCGGATATTTAGATGACCAACTAAGAGACATGGCGAAGCAGTTTTATTTGGATGACTATCCTAAGGAAGGCCCATTCACAGTTGAGCATTGCTAGAAGATTCTTCGTGATGAACCCAAGTGGCATGTAGTTTTGGAAGAACTTGAAAAACCAAATAAAAGAAATTTGGATGATGAAAATGAGGCAACTAACATCTCAGGTGTAGGAGAAAAGGAACGTCCTATAGGGACAAAAAAGCTAAGGAGCTCAAACAACACAATGGTAAAGGAAAGCCAAAGATGATAATGATGTCAGTTTAGATGAAGACTTGAAGAAATTCATTGACATTGAAGTAGCAACAAAAAAATGACAAGAAGACTTCCTAGAGGCACATGAACATATTACTGATAAGAAGCTTGAAGCATCAAGGCTGAGAAGGGAGGCTGCTTTACTAGAATCATATCAAAAACTCTTGTGCATGGATACTAGGGAGATGACAGAGGATATTAGAGCTGAGCATGTGCTTGCCCTGAAGATGTTAAGGGAGAAATTGGCCAGCAACAATAACTAAGGTACTTTATTATTTTTGTTTACTGCTATTTTTTAGAGCCAATCAACATGTATAAATGCTTTGTGAATTATCATGCAGTACCACTAAATTTAGTTAGTCAATATCTAGTACCAATGCTTTGTGAATTATCATGCAGTACCACTAAATTTAGTCAGTCAACATCTATTGCCATTGCTTTGTGAATTATGCAGCACCAGTAAATCTAGTCGGTCAACATCTAGTACCAATGCTTTTCTAATTATCATACAGTGTCATTATTATTGTGGTTCAGTATAGTAGTAAAAAATGCATTAGTCCTTTTTGTGTGTGTGTGTATATACATGACCGGTACAGCTGCAATGCTGCATCTATATGCACGATAGCCCAAACTCTCCAACCACTATACTGTACTGGTCATGTATATATACACACACACAAAAGGACTAATGCATTTTGACTACTATACTGAACCACAATAATAATGACATTGTATGATAATTAGCAAAGCATTGGTACTAGATGTTGACCAACTAGAATTACTGGTGTTGTATAATTCACAAAGCATTGGTAGTAGAGTTGATTGACTAAATTTAGTGGTACTGCATGATAATTCACAAAGCATTTATACATGTTGACTAGCTCTAAAAATAGCAATAAACAAAAATAATAAAGTACCTTAGTTATTGTTGCTGGCCAATTTCTCCCTTAACATCTTCAGGGCAAACACATGCTCAGCTCTAATATCCTCTGTCATCTCCCTAGTATCCATGCACAAGAGTTTTTGATATGATTCCAGTAAAGCAGGCTCCCTTCTCAGCCTTGATGCTTCAAGATTCTTATCAGTAATACGTTCATGTGCCTCTAGGAAGTCTTCTTGTCGTTTTTTGTTGCTACTTCAATGTCAATGAATTTCTTCAAGTCTTCATCTAAACTGACATCATTATCATATTTGGCTTTTCCTTTACCATTGTGTTGTTTGAGCTTCTTAGCTTTTTTTGTCCCTATAGGACGTTCCTTTTCTCCTACACCTGAGATGTTAGTTGCCTCATTTTCATCATCCAAATTTCTTTTATTTGGTTTTTCAAGTTCTTCCAAAACTGCATGCCACTTGGGTTTATCACGAAGAATCTTCCAGCAATGCTCAACTGTGAATGGGCCTTCTTTAGGATAGTCATCCAAATAAAACTGCTTCACCATGTCTCTTAGCTGGTCATCTGAATATCCGCTAAGATAAATTGAGGTAGCCTTCTTCCAATTTGCACAGAAAAATCCTACCCATCTCTTACTTTTTTGCCAGCGATCTTTGAGATGTTTCACCTCTCTTTTTCGGCTTTTAGGTGTAGTTTCATTATACAGTTCATGTACATCACCCCAGTACATCTCATTTTTCTTGCAATTCCCATTGATTGGGTCATTGGAGTGAATCAGCCATGCATTGACCTAAATTTAGAATACACGATTAGTTGTAGGTTCATATACTGTGAAGAAACATAAAGAAGGCGAGTGATATGATTTTACTTACTAGCCTCTCGTCTTCATCAGGATCAAATACTAGACGCTTTGCAGTCCTAATATCATTTCCATCAGCTAAGTTGGTGACAGTTTTGCCTTTCGATATACTTTTAGCACTTTGGTTTTCAGAGCCATTTTTTGGTGGTGCTGACTGGGATTCATTTCCCATAGGTGGCCATGGTACTGAAACATGAGGAATGAATGGTTGCCCAGCTTGTAAAAAGTTCATAAAACCACCATGTGGATAGTAATCCATACCGCTGTAAAATCAAGCAACCCATATAGTGAAACTAAAACAACTAGTGAACTAATAATTTCTGAACATAATAAAATGACAACTAGTGCGGCGAGATAATTACATATGTAAAAAACGAAACTTACCAATTTGTGGATGTGGCTGCTGAAGGCGTGGCTTGTGGCAAAGGTCTAGGCCACCATGCTGTAGAGAAATCATGCCATTCAGCCATTAGTAAGGGACGCCGGCGGCCAGCAGCTAGCACCAGCATGCAGCAACACGTAGCAGCAGGCAACAACTAGCACACAATAGCAGGGCAGACAGGCAGCAAGGGGCGTCGCGGCCGGTGGCAAGCAAGGCAAAAGGGGATTTTTTCACAACCAACATAGCTACACGTATCTAGGTAAGTATAAGAACAAGGAGCAAAATTGGTTACCTGCTTGGCCTCCACCAAGAAATCCAGGAGACGGAGTAGGCACCTGATTCGCTTGCCCCCCACCAAGAAATCCAGGAGATGAACTAGGCCCTTGATTCGTAGAAGCATGAGTAGATCCAATATGATACGAAGGAGCAGCAGTCTGAAGTGGTGGCGGAGCCATCTCTCGCTTGGTTCGGTGGCTCATCACCACAAGCAACAAATGTATTTGAAATCTGAATCAGAGGAATAAAGCTGGGAAGAGGATGGATGGGAAGAGGAACGGACTTTGGTTTCGCGAGCTCCAAAAATAAATCAGAAGATTCAAGGGTGGGGGAAGCTGGATTAGGGAAAGATTTTCATGCGCGATGGACGAGGGAGAGCGCGGGAAAGGGGGGATTCGCACGCCCGGGACGAGGGAGAAGAAGAGAGCGCACATAGCGGATCTCAGTCCGAGCGATAGCGCTAGCAGGAAGGCGATTTGGCTAGCGATTCGACGTATGGGGCTGTGTGCGAGTTGAGCGACGAAGTCGTCGCTGGCTCGATTTTCTTGGAACTTTCTCTTTCCTCCACCTAGGATGGATGCTGAGTTGGATCCCCAAATAGCTAGCTGATTCACCACCATTGCGGACGGCCTTAGAAGAGTTCTCAGCTGAGCAACAAGCCCTTGACTCTCTTGCTGGCCGGATTCTTTCCAAGATTAAGGCAAAGTTGGGTACTTCATCTAGGCATCAAACCAGAAAGTACATCAATAGGGATCGTGAAGGTGCTCATCAACGACTTGTGGCTGATTACTTTGCAGAACAACCTCTCTATTCCGATGCAATGTTTCGTAGAAGATTTCGGATGAGAAGGCATGTTTTTTTACACATTGTGCATGCCCTAGGTAGATGGTCTCCCTATTTCACTCAAAGGGCAGGCTGTACTAAACGCCTAGGGCTGTCACCACTGCAAAAGTGCACAGCAGCAATTTGTATGCTTGCATATGGGACTGCAGCTGACATGCTTGATGAGTACTTAAAGGTTGCGGAGAGCACCGCCCTTGAGTGCTTGGAAAAATTTGTCCAAGGAGTGATTCATTGTTTTGGCTCCCAGTACCTACGACGCCCTACAGCTGAAGACATGGAGTGTCTGCTCCAAGTTGGGGAGGCTCGTGGATTCCCTGGGATGTTGGGTAGTATTGACTGCATGCATTGGCGATGGGAAAAATGTCCAACAACATGGAAAGGGCAATATACTACTGGTCACTATGGCTTCCCAACCATGATTCTTGAAGCAGTAGCTTCACATGACCTCCATATTTGGCATGCATTCTTTGGTGTTGCTGGGTCTAATAATGACATCAACATGCTCAATCAGTCCCCTTTATTTCTTGAGGTGATAAAAGGTGAAGCTCATCGGGTGCAGTTTTTTGTCAATGGTAGGCAATATAACACTGGTTATTACCTAGCTGATGGAATTTACCCAGAATGGGCAGCCTTTGTGAAGTCTATAAATTCACCGCAACTACCAAAGCACAAGGTGTATGCAGCAGAACAAGAAGGTGCAAGGAAAGATGTGGAGCGAGATTTTGGTGTTCTGCAAGCTCGCTTCAATATTGTGCGTCGTCCAGCACGATCTTGGAGCACAAGGATTATTGGACAATTCATGAAAGCTTGTGTTATTCTCCACAACATGATAGTGGAAGATGAAGGAGAAATGGCTAAAGAGTCTATTGATCTGAATGCAATTCCTGGAGCATCAATTG
The DNA here is from genome assembly GCA_947561735.1 of Cenchrus americanus. Classification (NCBI taxonomy): domain Eukaryota; kingdom Viridiplantae; phylum Streptophyta; class Magnoliopsida; order Poales; family Poaceae; genus Cenchrus; species Cenchrus americanus. The sequence goes on along the minus strand of OX387245.1, from coordinate 101,549,868 downwards.
TTCTTCCTCCGGAAGTGCAGAAGGCCTCAAACAGTAACCCGTGCTTCAATGATGTTCGACGTAGAAATTCTGCTATCCGCGCTGACTCAGTCCACACTCAACTAAAAGATGATTTAATTGAGCACATTTGGAACGGTTTTGGCCATAGGGCTCCCCACTAGTAATTTTAAATAATAATCTCACGTATATCTTTTATAGAATTGTTTTTCATTGGAACATTAATTTATATTGAGTAAGTTGAGTTACTGTTTGCTTTCTTTTCCAGGATCGTGGCTACAAGGCTATGAAGGAGGTCGTTTCGTCATAAATGGCTTTTGGCTTTTGGTGCTTCCTCCTCAACGTGCAGTTAGTCGTTTATTTTGCTCATGGTTTTCAAGTTGGTCATAGATGGCTTTTGGCTTTTGGTGCTTCATCCTTTCGTTGTACCTGTTGCTTATCTTTAGCTGGTCATGTAATCGTATGGCTTGAGTCAAGATTTATGCAATTGTTATCTGTAGTTGGCTATGAAATCTCCACACAATGAGCCACAAAGATGATGCACAATGTATCCTTGTTTTCTTTATGTGTATGGAAGTGTTAAAAATACAAATAGCTACTCCCTCCGTCCCAAAATATAAGGACTTGTTGACTTCTGCCAATCACGTTTGACTGCTCGTCTTATTCAAAAGATTTGTGAAAATATTATTTGTTTTGTTACGACGTGTTTTTTAATCATATATATTTTAAGTATATCATAATTGTTTTTACATTTTCATAAATTTTTTGAATAAGACGAGCGGTCAAACGCGATCAGCAAAAGTCAACAAGTCCTTATATTTTTTGGACGGAGGGAGTAGCAATAGAGATAACACTTTTGATTCCTGTCTATTTTATTGATGACATGGACATCTCCTAGCTACCAACTAGCTAGGACTGTTGCGGATGGCCTAAAATGTAAGTTAAGAATTGGCTTCCAAGTACTGACTCAAAAGCCTTCAGAATTTCAGAGGATAAACCAGTTCGCAGGCTGTGGAACCTACAACCTAATAGTTCGTCAGCTCAAACATTGAAGGCTCGCTATCGAATTTCAAAAGCCCTCTGCTTACAAGATTCAGAGTAGGGCTGCTCATCGAGACATTGACCTTGTTCTCAAGACAAATAACATTTTAAAGCCACCCAATTTGATCTTAGTTGCCATCATTTTATAGGACAAGCTCTGAATAAAAAGAGTGCTCCTATTCCCTGTGACATGATCATTGACATGCTGATTATCAGGAACTGGAGAAGATGGTTGCGATGAGGGTTGAAGGCAAACCATTGCAAATGACATATACGCAAACCCATAATGTAGAGCTCTCTCGCCACTGATTGATATACTAGGACTAGCTCTTCACTAGGGATGGCTGTCTGGTCTGAGGATGAATGGATGTAGCAACATGCAAGTATGCAACATATGCCAATTTGAGATGTTGACTATTGGTCTATACCACCTTTACAGGTATAGTGCAGGTTTTAGTCCAGTTTGTTGCCATATGCACTAGAGAGAAGAAGCCAACTATGTAGTTAGAAGAACATTAGTTCAACTATTCACCTGATATGACCACTGATTATCATGTATATTATTTTGAATGCTGATGATGATCCAGTTTTCCCAATTTACTGATTATCTCACCATGCAAATCTTAGCAGTTTTGGAATGCGTTTCTCTGGATAAATAACACTACAGAGACAATCTCTAGGTCTCCCAAAATATAATTTCACCATTGTCACCGACTAAACCAATATCCTTGAGTCTTCTTTCCTGGTAGTATTCTAGGCCATCTAATTCCTCCTCCCTCTGTTTGAAAATATCATTGATCTGCTGCAGTACTTTCTTTTCGCCTGCCCTTACTCCAATCGCAATTCTAAGTCTTGATGGCAAATTTTCTGTTTGCAATTGTTCTTCATCCTGAATGTCACATTTCATGTGATTGATTATGAGATAAACAATTATATGAAGGAAATGAACAACATTATACAGTAAACAGGCAAACCTCTTGTATTGTGGTGTGGTAAGCATCAAGGGCAGATTTGCAGGCATCTCTCATGACCTGGCATATTGATTCCTCATTATCACGACTGACTGGCAGTTCAAGGTGGCCCCAAACTGAATTCCTGAAGAGTGCTTCCAGGAGAAATGCATCTGTTCCGCCAATGCAAAGTAACCGTAGGTATGTAAGCATTTGCGGGGGAAGTGGTTCATCCAGGATGATATCGAAATATGCAGTCTCCCCCAGCCCGTTTAACTCTGCAATATCAAGCTTGTCTCCATAAAATGGATCAGATTCAGATATTTCCAAGGTCACAGTATATGAGTCCCTTGACGGATTTGATTCGATGAACCCGTAGTCAAGTGCCAGTTCAGCATTACTCTTGTCCAGGTCATACTGAATATATATCTGCCAATGAAAGGTTCAGTTATAAATTGCATACTTTTAGCCTTTTCACCAGAGACATTGAATTTCGTCTGTAAATGCTGAAAGCTACTCCCTCCTTCAGTAATTTGGAACAGAGGGAGTACATAAACGCGGCACCTAGTGCAGAAAAAATAGTACATATGTACCTGTTCTCTAGATTTAACGTCCACTGGTGTTCGCAAAGAGAACATGACTTTCCCACCAAAAAGGCCCTTTCCTTTGATCTCCCAACTGGACCCTTCTGAGGTAATGTAAGAACTGTGATTAACCTGGATGGCAAGGCAGTGAAACAGTTATAAAAGAATGCAGTCCCAATTTTCCAGAAAGCACTGTTGACCGGAAGTTTTTGATCTTTAACATGGTAACTTAATCACAAAATTAAAGGAATGTCCATTGCAAAAGTAAGTAGGTCTATGTTGGACTCAAAACTAGGAAATCCTGATACGGATTACATATCGAGAACTTACCAGATCAGCAAATGGTATGAGAGCAAGTTTATCTCCACGCAACTCTGGAAATACCCTTGATCTGAGTATTCCAAACGCCCATAGGAAATCATCAAATGTTATCGCACCAGGGAAGAGGTCCTTGTTCTCATTTATGATATCAGCTTCAACACTTTCGAATTCACTCTGCACATACTCTTTCACACCCACTGTTGTGCTCAGTAACTGTGTTCCTGAAAGTGAGATGTGCACGATTAATATAGCAAGCAATAAATCAACCAGAGAGCCGCCGATTTGTTAACCAAGGAAATGCATGAATTTTGATCTTTCAGCAAAAAAAAAGGCATGGATTTTGTATTACACACCTTGTATCTCTAGGAGCTCTTCTTCTGACCTGCACTGGAGGCACGAAGCACCATTCAAAAGCATGAGAACGGCGCTGAAGAACCATTTCAAAAACACACACACAGAGGGGTATTAGCGCCAGCTCACTCACCAGAATATGGTGGAGTCGGTCTGGCGCGGGAGGATGGCGAGGTACGGCGCCCACGGCGAGTCCGCCCCGCGCGCGGCCTCATGGAGCAGCAGCAGCGCGACGGCGACCCACGGCCGGAGGCCCCCACCGCCGCCGCACGCGCGGCCGATGTCGGAGGCCGCGACGGCGTCGGCGTCCAACCAGAGCTTCTTGGGCACCTCGGCGATCACCTCCCCGCGCGGCAGGTCTCGCGCCGCCACCAGGCCGAGCCCCTCCGGCACGGCGGCCGGGAAGGCCTTCCCCTCGACCGCGCCATGGGAGGACAGCCACCGCCGGAAGTCCTCCAGCGCGGCGGTCGACGCTTCCGCGCTCACCGCGCGCGCACGGGGAAGCAGGCGGTGGGCCCTCGACGGCCTCGTGGGCAGGCGGAGGGCGAGCGGATGGTGCGGCAGTAGGAGGTGGTGGTGTTGGGGTTGGAGCGCGGCCATGGTCGCAGACGCGGTGCGGCGAACGGGGCGGAGGCGGGGCAGTCTGTGCCTCCGCGGCCAAGGGGATAGATGGGTTTGGCTGACCACGACCGTTGGTTTCGATTTTCTGGCGGGAGTGGATATGCCAGCAGCAAGGGATGATGCGGCATGTAATTATAGGTCGATTCTCGATAGGAGTCGTTTTTTAAATCCTGATAAACTAATTATTAGAGAGTTAGCAGATAGTTAGGCCCGTCCGAGTGGAGTTTTATAAAGAGTTTCATTGCATTAAATATGCTGACGTGACGAAAAAAGAGAATGAGAGAGTTTCATGGGATAGGAGAGTTTCATCACCGGGCACAATTACCTAGTTTTCAATCTAGATAATTATACCCATAAAACTTGCACTGAGACTGCCCTTAGGGACTCTTTAGTAGGGATTCTCAAAGGAACCAAATCCGAGAGAAGCAAAAAAAAATACGAAAATCCAAATTATCATTGAAAAACCATTTTGTAAACACTTTTTTTTCAAAACAGACACTGCTTTTACCGAAGCAGCCACAATCGGAATCGTGCTTAGTACAGCCACAGCTCTATTCCAATTATTTTTACTAGGAGTAAAACAATCACAATCGGATCAAATTTCAGGATACATCCTCTGTTCCTAGAGGAGAGATGTACATCTTGAACAACATATCGCTCAGAGAACCAAGAGGGTACTAGAACAATCAGCGCGCGATGCAGCTCATGATCAAAACTAACATAACAAAAGCGCACTTTATCATGATCAAAACTAACATAACAAAAAAATCGATTTCATTCGATAGTATGGATCAGTACTATCATCACTAATCATTTGCAGCCACTAAGTTTCAGAAAGAAACTAAATAAAAAGACATTACATATTACATAAGTCTTCAGACACCTTTCAGATTGAGCATTAGGGGTTCAGCTGACAACCATCAAATAAAAAGACATTACATATTGTTTGTCCGCCACAACAATTTCTCATAATGAAGACTTAAGATAACCTGCATGCTTTGGTCTATTGTTCTGATAGGTCATCTTAGGAGGTCCTGCGCCTCTATCAAGTAAGCTTAGTAAAATATAATTTTACCCATGTTCTAGTGGAGCAAGGAAGTATCTTAGAGTAGACCAGTAGACAACACCAACCTTCAGGCGGCTGACAGACTCTCCTTATAACATGAATAAAGAGAGCATATAGGTGTAGTTCAACAAGAGCAAATGAACTTGTAAAGTCCATGCACAAAAAGAAATGGAAAAACATGAGAATAGCTGTGCTCAAAACGAAATAGCACATATATCACATAAGAAAAAAAGAAAAGAGTCCCTCAAGCACTCCTATCCTCCAAATAAAATGCAGTGCTAGACAAGCAATCATATTTCCTGCACAGGAAACCAGGGCATGATTAGTTATCTATTTAATAACAACTTCAATTACAAGTCTATGCAACATATGTACCTTGGTGCATGCTCCGCCATCACGAGTTTGCTTGCTTGCTTTATTGAAGCTACTCCAGAGGCTAGATAAGAATAATTTCTCAAACAAAGACTCAATGTGCATGCCTGATACCAAAAAATTGGCATGCATCATATTGCAATAAACAATTTATTTGTCTACTCAATTCATAAACATGAAAAATTATGCTGGCAACCGAACGAAATAATAATTGTTGCCAAATAATGAAATAAAAATTTATCAAAAAAACTACATTTCTAGGAAAATTATAATAAAGAAAAAAAGGAAAAGTTTGGAAAGTAATGCAATGCAAGCATATTAGAAAACAAAGGGTATATAGTTTAACTTCTGAAAATCTTGTTTAAAATAACCTTTTGGTTCAATAAAGTATTGCCTGTGGAAGCACAGGATGATAAACAGGGAAGACATTAGAAAAGCAATGTGTACACTAATTAGCAAGGTAATGGATAAATGTCTACCATATTGATTACCCAATTGATATTCTCTTATATACATTATGAACAATTGAAACGGGACCAAATTCAGATCAATCAGTTACTTGGACTCATTGTTATATACATAATGAAATTTTCAAACAAAACCAAATTCTGATATACCAATTGCTTGGACTCATTTGGAAGTCCACAAGGACGCACTCTGAAGTATTTGACAAAAATCTCCATTCATTCTGAGAGAACCCAAAAATACCAGAAACCCAAAAATCCTGCAACCAATCTGCCTACTGTTGAATCAAATAGAAATAGTAGTTTGCATTAGAGTGTGCTCATAGGGAGCATGTACTGTGATTTTATCCAACATAAACTCCAGTGTATATATATGCCAAAAAAATAAAAAAATTGGATCTGTAAGATAAGGAAACTACCAAATATTCTGAAAAGGTCAAAGATAATTGGAAATGTGTTAATGTGTGAAAACAAAGCTCACTGATGTTTGATATTTCGATAGAATCTCAAATCTTGTGAGAGACCAAAACCCAAGGTCCAAGGATATACAACAGAATCAAATACTAAGCACAAACAGAGAGAACGAGTTGTTTTTCCCTAGACTATACTGCCAGCTGTTGTTTTTACCTAGACCACACTGGAAAGAAATAGGCAAACAACAACAACTATTTCATTGATTTGTCTTATCTGCACCTCAAATTCAAGAGCAACTTGAGCACCGCTCCTTATGAGTACCCAAAGCCTTCTTCTCTTCCGTCGATATGCTTATGAAATCAACTTAATCACCAACTAATGCATCTTGAATTAACCAAAGCAACTAATGGGACCAAGATTTTTGCCAATGAACGAAGTCCCTCCCAATTATCAATAACGCTCTGCACACATGCAGAGCCTACTACAAGAAGCAACCAATTTTGTTACAGCAACCCAGATGTGATTCACAACTCTCTTTCAAAAAGGAAGACACTAAAAGTGGGGATACTACTAACAAAAGTAACTGAGCAAAACAACCTTCACTGAAGCGGCGATCTTTTCGTTACCAGCGTCATGATCCTCAAGCAGACACGCTCATGGGCATGAGCAGTCCGCAGCAACTTAGAGAAGCGGAGGAGGAATAGAGGCATCAGGACCAGCAACAAGCAGGAGTCGTCAAATCTGAGAAGGAGAGCAAGCCGCCGTGATATTTGAGATTTTTGGGAATGAAAAATAAGAAATACGAAAGAGGAAAGGGGAAGGAGAAAGGCCATCACCTAGATCGGCGTCCAAAATTTTCACCACCCGTGACATCTATCCAGCGCCTCTCTGTGCATCACAGCCCACCGCGGACGCTGCAAGCAATGAGGGAGGTCATAGCAATGAGGAGAGATTGCCGCCGGTGAACCGCAATGAGGGAGGTCCTAGCAATGAGGAGAGATTACCGCCGGTGAGCAAGAAGGGAGAGCAGGATCTGAGGACGCTGCCACAGCCAGGCCTCTGGACCTCGTGTAGATTCAATTCACCACGGTCGCCGCCGCCGGCTCCAGATCCGCCTCCGCCTCGGCCCACGAGGAGCCGCCGCGAGGAGCCGAGGGAGGCGAAGCTGCTGCGGCACTGAGTAGCTCCTCCATGTCCCGGTGCAGGAGGTGTAGGAGGGTCGCGCCGGATCTGGTGCCCGCCGCCCGCCGGAGTCCTCCATGGCCGCCGTCACCGTTGACCCGCGTCGGCTCCGTATCCGCCCGCTCGACTCCATCTCACCTCCCGCCACCATATCTCCGCGCTCCTCCGTGCTGCTCCATGGCCGGCCACTGTGAGCTGGTGGCCCTGAGGTAGGAGGTCGAGGAGGCTGCTCCTCCCCGCTCCGGCTACCATCGAAAGGCCACGCTTCGACCGGCGCGCGCGAGCAGGAGAAGGGCGGCGGAGCATGGTGTCGGGGACAGCCCTGAGGGTCCCCTAAAACAACCAGGGGAATCCTGCTTAAAACCCGCAAACGAAGCACCTCTCACTTAAACGCGCGCACAAGGCCCGGCCCACACCGCGGTGGTCCCCACGGCCCACCGGAGTGGCCCAGTCAAGGGCTCCCTCGAGCAGGCTCCGCCCCGCTCGAGGGCTCACGCCCCCCTCGAGCAGGCTCCGCCTCGCTCGAGGGTTCACGACTCCCCCGAGCGGGCTCTGCCTCGCTCGAGGGTACACGACTCCCTCGAGCGGGCTCCGCCTCGCTCGAGGGTACACACCTCCCTCGAGCGGGCTCCGCCTCGCTCGAGGGTTCACCTCCGCCTCGCTCGAGGCCCCCTCACGAGCACGCCCACCCCCGCACGCGGGTACGGGCATTTAATGCCCTGACACAGTAGAGCCGCGCCATCATATGCCTAGGAATCACGCCCCGGCGCTGTTCTGCCAACTCCCTAGGAGGGAACCCATCCCCGCCACTGTGGGGGACTGTGCGACATGGCCGGTGTCAGCTCTGTGACACTGCGCCGCCTACTCTCGTATGGCTAACGTGTCGCGCCCTCGAAGGGGGGCAGGCCACACCCTCGAACCGCTTTCTCGTGAGTCTACAGGGGCAAGCCATGACGTTAGGCCGGCGGAACGCCATCCCCGCCACTGTTGGTCCTGTGCGGCCGCCCCCGTGCTTGTAGCACCACACCGGGCGCTGTTACAACCACTCCGGCGCTGTCAGGCGCGCGGGGACGGGACGCCGCCACGCCTGCCACTGTGTCCCTTACGGATCGCCGCCAACGGCTTCCTCGAGCCCGTCTGAAGATGCTACGGTCAACCACTACGCCCCTACCCTCGAAGCTGCCACTGTTCGGGTACAGGACACGCCATGATGACAAGATCGTGGCAAGGACCGTCAAGACGGCCGCCAACTCCACGGCGCTGCCCGCCATACTTCCCCATGTAGCTAAACAGTGCGGCATGCCTGTAATTCGCCCCATCCTTGGTCTATAAAAGGAAGTGAACCCCTTCGCCGCAGGGGACATGAGACATCAGACATCCAGTAGGGAACAACACATACACACTCCCCCAATTCTCCCACAACATCTGAACTCACTTAGATCACTCCACCAGGGACTTGGAGGCCACGCCTCCTCTCCCGCCTTGCTTGTAGCCGCCCCACTACAGGCACCCCGGTGCAGAGCAATACAGTGCCTCGAGCACACCATTGCTGGACGTACGGCCCCCGGCCGGAACCAGGATAAACCTAGTGTCTTTAGTTGCTTAGCACCGACCATTGAGGGATAGACCTTGGCGCTTACTACTAGTTTGTGTCGGGACTACATTCCGCACCGACAGTTGGCGCCCACCGTGGGGCTACGCGAGCGCTGAAGGTCAACCCGTCATCAACTCCCTCCATGGTGATTCGCACCGAGTACCGCGGTACACGTTACTCCATGGGCAGCTCGGACCCCCTCCCCGCCGGGTTCGAAATCCGGTTCGGGGGCCTGAACTTCCAGGCTACGGGGAACGGCTACCTGATGCGCCTCACCAACCGTGAGGAACTCCGTGCGTGGCGCCAAGCTGGGTCCACCCCAGTCGCCGCTGCACACGTCGCCACGACGCCAACGCTCACCAGCACGGACGCTGCGGGCGCATCAGCGCCACGGCGCCGCCACCGTTCCGGCCGCGCGCTCACGCCGGGCGCGGTCGGAGGACGGCACGCTGAGCGCGTTGCCTCACAGCAAGGCGCGCCCGTCAGCACAACGACAGCCACCCCGACGGGGGAGCGCTCAGTCTCCGGACCCCGCTTTCCCATCATTCTGCGCGGCGCGGCGACGGCCTACGCTGCCAACGCTAGCGTCAACACGACGATGCGCAGGGTTCCCCCTGGCCGCCACGTCTTGGTCGCCAGGGACCCTAGTGCCTCCGCCGGCGACGAGTCCTCCCTGGGCTCTCTCGACGTGCTGCCACCCGCCACCTCACATGGGTACGCAGAGTGGGATTTCTCCGGCGTGCCGGACCCAGTAATGTTCTGGCGGTTCCTCGACGCCACGGACTACTGGTTCGGCTACTCCGACGACTCTAGCGCGGGGAGCTACGATCCCGCGCGAGAGTGCTGCGTCGTTATCGCCAACGACCCAACAAACACCACCGGTGCAACGGGCGCCGGCGATGGGGAACTTCCTCCCGCCTTGGGGACCGGGTCGCGCGCGGTTGCGGGGCCAAGCGCCCCTCCTGCCTCACCACCAACGGGGGCCGATATTAACGCGCAGCTGGCCCAATCTCGCGAGCTCGAGGCCAAGCTGGCGGAAGAGTACCGCACCGTGCGGTTGCTCGCCTCCATGGCGGGGGAGGCCTCCGCGCGCGGCGAACGCGCGCGTGAACTGGGCAGGCAAGCCCGTGACCGCATCAATGCCGATTTCAACATCGACAACCCGGAGACGCCCCCACGAGCGAGCCAGAAGATTATCGCCGCCACGACGCTGCTGCGGGCCATGCCCGCCCCCTCGACACCCGAGGCGCGGAACCTGCACCGCGAGGCACAGGCGCTCATCGAGCAAGCGGCCGTCCAACAGCCGAGAGCTCGGCGTCACGCATCCGCCGGCCAGGGGAGCGCACGGAACGACAGGGCGCGCAAGGCGCCGAGCCCTCGGTCCACGCGGGTGGTGCGGCCGAGCCCCCCGCTAACCCGGACGCACGCCGGCCAAGGAGCGGCTCCTCGACACATGCGGGCAGGCGCGGGACGGCGATGCCCGCAACGTCATCAACGCTCGGCGGACGAGCAAAGCGGAGGCGTGGGCGGCAGCAGGCTACCACCCTCGACGGGGTGGACACTACGATAGCGATGAGGATCGGATCGCTCGCCGACGCCGGAGCCCCCGGGAACCCGCGTGTTCAGCCGGGAGATCCGCGCGGCGGCCTTTCCCCAGCGCTTCCACCAGCCTACGACCATCGTCAAGTACAACGGGGAGACGGACCCCCGCGTATGGCTTAACGACTACCGTCTAGCATGCCAGCTGGGCGGAGCCACCAGCGACGAGGTCATCATCCGCAACCTCCCCCTGCACCTCGCCGACTCGGCGCGGGCGTGGCTCGAGCACCTGCCGGCTAGCCAGATCCACAACTGGGACGACCTTGTCCGCACGTTCGTTGGCAACTTCTAGGGCACGTACGTACGCCCTGGGAACTCTTGGGACTTGCGCTCCTGCACCCAGAAGCCTGGCGAATCGCTCCAGGACTTCATACAACGCTTCTCCAAACGCTGCACGGAGCTCCCGAGCGTGGCACAATCCGAGATTGTGCACGCCTTCCTCGAGGGCACCACGTGTCGGGACCTCGTGCGCGAGTTGGGGCGCAGCCCGCCGGTCGACTCGTACGAACTGTTCGACATCGCTACCAGCTTTGCCTCAGGCGAAGAGGCGGTGGGGGCAATCTTCGACGGCAAGAAGGGCAAGCGCACGGACGATGCGCCCGCAGAGTGCAGCAAGTCCAGGGAGCTCCACCAGAAGAACAAGCGGGGCAAGAAGGGGAAGAAGCCACGCCACGAAGCACGCGAGCAGGGACGCGACGGCGACGACGCGCGAGGCCCTTGTTGTTGACCCAGCTCGACGGGGCCCTCGACCGGCCCCTCGAGGTCCGGGGGTTTTTGACGACATGCTGAAGAAGCCATGTCCCTACCACAAGACACCGGTCAACCACACCCTCGAGCAATGCGACTTGCTCAAGCGGTTCTATGGCCGCGCCGCCGCGAATGATGCCGAAGCCAAGAAGGACGGGGGTGATGGTGACGCCGGCGGCTTCCCCGCTGTGGAAAACGTTTTCCTCATCTTCGGGGGGCCTACCGTCGACATGTCGACCCGCCAGCGCAAGCGGGAGCGGCACGAGGTTCTCGCCGCTGAGAAGGTGCCTCCTTCCTTCCTCGACTGGTCGGAGGACGCCATCACCTTCAGCCGCGAGGATCACCCGAACCGCATCCCCAACCCGGGCCAGTACCCGTTGGTGGTCGACTCGGTCATCGGGAATGCACGGTTCTCGAAGGTCCTGATGGACGGAGGCAGTAGCCTCAATATCCTCTACGCGCACACACTGCGCCTGTTGGGGATCGGGTTGGACCAGCTGCGGCCCAGCACGACGTCGTTCCATGGCGTCGCGCCGGGCAAGCGCGTTCAGCCCCTCGGGCAGATCGACCTGCCTGTTTGGTTCGGCACACCGAGCAACTACCGCAAGGAGATGCTCACCTTCGAGGTGGTGGGGTTCAGGGGCGCGTACCACGCCATACTTGGGCGGCCCTGCTACGCCAAGTTCATGGCAGTCCCCAACTACACCTACTTCAAAATGAAGATGCCGGGGCCAAATGGCGTCATCACTGTGGGCTCGTCCATCGAGCACGCCTTCGACTGCGACGTCGAATGCGTGGAGCATGCGGAAGCACTGGCGCTGGACGAAGCGCTAGTTGCCAACCTGGAGAAGATGGTCAACGAGGACCTCAGCTCCACCGCCAAGCACGCCGGCAGCTTCGAGGCTGCTGAGCACACCAAGGAAGTGCCCCTCGACCCTGCTGCCCCCGAGGGCAAGGCGTTGAGGGTCAGTTCTACCCTCGACCCGAAATAGGAAGTGGTGCTCGTCGACTTCCTCCGCGCCAACGTCGATATCTTCGCGTGGAGCCCCTCGGACATGCCAGGCATCCCGAGGGAGGTCGCCGAGCACTCCCTTGATATCCTCCCTCACTCCCGCGCCGTGCAGCAACGGCTCCGCAGCTTCGACGAGGAGCGGCGGCGGGCGATCGGAGCGGAGCTGCGGAAGCTCCTCGAGGCAGGGTTCATCAAGGAATTGTTCCACCCTACGTGGTTAGCCAATCCTGTACTAGTAAAGAAAAAGAATGGGAAGTGGCGGATGTGCATAGACTACACCAGTCTTAATAAAGCATGTCTGAAAGTTCCTTTTCCTTTGCCACGTATCGATCAAATCATTGATTCGACCGCCGGGTGTGAACTGCTCTGTTTCCTTGATGCCTATTCCGGGTATCACCAAATAAAAATGAAGGAGTCCGACCAGCTCGCGACTTCATTCATCACGCCATTTGGGATGTATTGCTACGTCATGATGCCATTCGGCCTCCGAAACGCGGGTGCAACGTACCAGTGGTGCATGCAGCATGTTTTCGGAGACCACATCGGGCGAACCGTCGAGGCATACATGGACGACATAGTCGTGAAAACCAGGAAGGCGAACGACCTGGTTAGCGACCTCAGCATCACGTTTGGCTGCCTGCGGGCCAACGGGGTAAAATTAAACCCCGAAAAGTGTGTCTTTGGTGTGCCGCGGGGCATGCTTCTAGGATACATCGTCTCCCAGCGAGGCATCGAGGCCAATCCCGAAAAGGTTGCGGCCCTCGAACGAATGGGTCCGATTCGGGACCTCAAAGGGGTGCAAAGGGTGCTGGGGTGCCTTGCCGCCTTGAGCCGCTTCATCTCACGGCTCGGCATGAAAGGTTTGCCCCTCTACCGGCTCCTCAAGAAGCACGAGCGCTTCTCCTGGACCGTCGAAGCCCAGGAGGCGCTTGATAAGCTGAAGGCGTCGATGACCCATGCCCCGATCCTAACGCCGCCATAAGACGGCGAACCTCTGTACCTCAATGTGGCTGCGACTACTCAGGTGGTCAGCGTCGTAATCGTTGTGGAGCGCACGGAGGAGGGGCACACCTTGCCGGTCCAGCGGCCGGTGTACTACATCAGCGAAGTCTTGTCCGACACCAAGACGCGCTACCCCCAAGTCCAGAAGCTGCTTTATGCAGTGGTTCTCGCGCGGCGCAAGCTTCGCCACTACTTCGAGGCTCATCCTGTCATGGTGGTCTCCTCCTTTCCATTGGGGGAGATCATCCGCAATCCAGACGCGACGGGCAGAATCGCCAAGTGGTCAGTAGAGCTAATGGGTGAGACGCTCGCCTACGCTCCGCGCAAGGCCATTAAGTCCCAAATCCTTGCGGACTTCGTTGCCGAGTGGACGGACACGCAACTGCCGCCGCCGCAAATCCAAGCAGAGTGCTGGACTCTGTACTTCGATGGCTCGGTGATGAAGACAGGGGCGGGCGCGGGCCTACTCTTCATGTCGCCCCTCGGGGAGCACATGCGGTACGCCGTGCGCCTTCACTTCCCCGCGTCGAACAACATGGCTGAGTACGAGGCCTTGCTTTGCAGCCTCAAGATCGCCATCGAAATAGGCATCAAACGCCTCGACGTGAGGGGCGACTCGCAGCTCGTGATCGACCAGGTCATGAAAAACGCGAGCTGCCATGACGACAAGATGGAGGTGTACTGCAAGGCTGTGCGAGCCCTCGAGGACAGGTTCTACGGCATCGAGCTCAATCACGTGCCCCGCTGGTACAACGAGGAGGCGGACGAGTTAGCCAAGATTGTGTCGGGGCGGATCACTGTCCCCCCGAACGTTTTCGCTTGAGATATCACCCAACCGTCCGTCGCCCTCGAGCAACACCCCTCGAGCCACACGGAACCCTCAGGGGCTCCCTCGAATCCAGCAGGCGCAGAGCCCATGGACGAGGACCCCTCGAACGAGGCGTACGTGCTCTCCCTCCTCGAGGGGTATGGCGCCAGCGAGGCCGAAGTCATGGACGTCGAGCCGGCCCCTAGCAGCGTGGACTGGCGCGACAAATACATCGCCTGGATGGGCCGAGGGGAACTCCCCTCGGACCGGTCCGAGGCCAGGTGCATCGCCAGGATGGCCAAATCTTTTGCCCTCATCGACGGCGAGCTGTACAAGCGCGCCGCCTCAGGTATCCTGCAGCGATGCGTGCCCATCCCCGAGGGGCGCGAGCTCCTCCGGGACATTCATGCGGGCATCTGCGGCCACCATGCCACACCCCGCACCCTCGTAGGCAACGCGTTCCGCCAGGGCTTTTACTGGCTCACCACCGTCGCCGACGCCAGCGAGATAGTGCGCACCTGCGAGGGGTGCTAGTTCTACGCCCGCAAATCCAACCTCCCCGCGCACGTCCTGCAGACCATCCCCATCACGTGGCCTTTCGCCGTGTGGGGGCTGGACATCGTCGGGCCCTTACGGAAAGCGCCCGAGGGCTTCACCCACCTGTTGGTTGCGATCGACAAATTTTCTAAGTGGGTGGAGGTGCGCCCCATTACGAATCTCAGGGCAGAGCAGGCGGTGACGTTCTTCACAGACATTGTCCATCGCTTTGGAGTGCCAAATTCCATCATCACCGACAACGGGTCCCAGTTCACGGGCAGGAAATTCCTGGAGTTTTGCGACAAGTTCCACATCCGTGTGGACTGGGCAGCTGTGGCACACCCACAGACCAACGGCCAAGTAGAGCGCGCCAACGGCATGATTCTACAAGGCCTCAAGCCCAAAATTTTCGACCAGGTGAACAAGACTGGTCGAAAATGGCTCCAGGAACTTCCTGCAGTCGTGTGGAGCCTCAAGACAACCCCAAGCAGAGCCACCGGGTTCACCCCATTCTTTCTAGTCCATGGCGCGGAGGCCGTCCTCCCCACGGATTTAGATTATGGGTCACCCAGGGTGCGGGGCTATGATGAAGACACCAACCAGCGAGCCCACGAGGATTCACTGGACCGGCTGGACGAAGCACGCCTCGTGGCCCTGATGCACTCCGCAAGATACCAGCAGTCCCTAAGGCGCTACCAGGCTCGGAAGGTACGCCGGCGGGACTTCAAGGAAGGGGATTTGGTCCTAAGGCTACGCCAAGACAACCGAGGACGCCAAAAGCTACCACCTCCGTGGGAGGGACCCTACGCCGTGGTGAAGGTGCTCAAGTCCGGCACGTACAAGGTAGCCAACGAGGACGGCGAAGAACTCACCAACGCTTGGAACATCCAGCAACTACGTCGCTTCTACCCCTAGCTAGGATTTCCAAGTCTTTTGTTGTAAATTACGTGCCCAACATCCCAGTTGGCAACGAACATGTAAATAGCAGCAGTTCAATAAAAAGGGCAACTCGGCTTTCCCCTGAAACCCAAGTCACCCTCGGGGGCTACTACGGGGGGCACCCCCCCCCCAAAAAAATGGTCCCATTTTTTCGCAAAAAACCCACACGCGCTAAGTATGACTCGACCTGAGCCTCGAGCAAAATTCAGACAGGGCACGGACGGCCTAGCGGAAAGGGTGCGCAAGCCAGAGATAGCCTACTATGACAACCCGCCCAGGAAAATACCGTACTATCGCCTAAGACCGATCCACTTTGGTCATTAAGCAATAATAAAGTATCATCCTGTCGTTAGTTGCCGGGTTAACGCCCAATAAATCACTTGAAAAGCAACAAGGATCGAATATATGCATTAAAACTCACTCGAAGGCGAGTCCAGAGATACAACAACATTAATATCCAAATTCGTACCCCGAGGGGTTTAATTATTACAAACCATAGTTTTTGCAACGATGAAATAGTTCAGAGTTTTCGAAAAGGAGCGGAAATAAACTAGCGGAAGCGAAGACACCATGGGAGGCCATCCATGATGCTTTCAGTAGTCGTCCTCCACCCACTCCAGCTCCCAGCCGAGTGGGATCTCACCGGGCCACACATCACTGAAGGCATTACCTGGATCAACACATTATAGCAAGGATGAGTATACTAATACTCAGCAAGACTTACCCGTCGGTGATATCTACTTCACCAAATCTAGACCATGAAAGGCTTTTTGGCTACTGGGTTGCCTTTGCTAAAAAGTAACAAAGAGTAGGTCCTTACTTTCAAGATTTTAGCACAAGTTCTAGTAGGTTTAATCTTTACTACATTAGCCAACTAGTACAAACAAAGTTGTACAATACAATTAATCAAGCATAATATTCATCAACTTCCATCATTAGGGATCACATGACTAGTGGAGTAAGTAGTCTCGGATAACGGTGAGAGGCCGACAATCGATTGATTTAAACCTTGCAAGGTAGACCCAAACACACGGTAGGTTGCCCCCGCGAGGACAACTTTCCCAGGCCGTCCCCATAAATCCTCGGGTCGGGATCGAATCTTACAGTCTTTGGTGCAGGCTATCCGGCATACCCCGCGAGATACCCGGAGTCACCATACACCACCGGTGGCGAGCCGTGAGAGCGAATCCCAAGAGAAGTAACGGTAGGATCCCTCGCCGCCTCATTAAGGTACTAGGCTTACCGGCCCCATAACCGGCATGTGCTTAGTACGTTCAAAAACTTAACCCACATAACCACTGGACCAGAGCCCAGATCCCATGCTCTTACAACGTGAGCAATCCATTTAAGGATACATTGTGATTCCTATCTAGGAACCTATTCTCGCGAGTGAGGTCATCACTCGACTTGTAACGGTCCTATAGCTTAGCAGCTATCGACCTATCATACTAGTAAGGACAAAGGTACCTAGGGATCATGCATCTAGGGTTTCATTCAACTCCTGAACGTAAATGCACAATCATTCATAGATAATTGAATAAAGAATTTTAAAACTGGGTTAGATGCACCGGAGCTTGCCTTCGTCAGCTAGGTTAGCTTGGGCACCCTCGGTGTCGAGTACTTCCACGTACTGCAGAGAACCTTCCGCTCCTCCTTCCTCGGTTTCCGGGACAAGGGAGTAATCTCCGTCCGGAAGATCTACACGGAATGCAATGCACTTTAGGTGATGTGATAGTTTGTTGTCTTATCCAACTCTGGTTGGTCATATTCACCTTAACAAGCATTCATCTAATGTTTCTCTTTTAGGAAGGTTATTGGTTGTACCTAGGTTACTCTTTTATTCCACATTTGAATAAAGGTTTTTATTAAGCCTATCATTTCATGTGAAAGCTTTAATTCCTTTCATCTTCACAAGCAAGGGCATAAATAGCACTTTTATTTATGAATTACTTTCTGATCAGTGATGGTATTTAATTATCTTTTAATTATATTAAATAATATCTTCAAAAAGGAAAAGAATTTATTAGGGATTTTTCTTTATTTAATTTCCCTTTAATATTAAAAGGGCATTTAAGCTTTTTATTAAACAATTAAATTACCAAAAATTAAATGAGTGTTTCTTAAGCCTACTAGCACCTATCCTGGTCCATTGGACCCACATGTAAGTGTTGGATGCTAGGAAAATAAATATTGCGGAAAATAACAAAGCTAGCTAGGGATTCAAAGTAAATGCATATAAAAATAAATAAGCCTCAAAATGATCCAAACTTTCTTGTGCATGCTCTCTGGTCCTAAACAAGTCTAAAGAACCAGCATGTTCACATGGAACCTCTACTGGACTTGGTTTATTAATTTACAAAGGAACACATGCATAAATCAAGAATAATTATTTCTGTTAATCCAACATTCATGATTAATTCACAAGATGTGTATTTTGGCATTACAAGACAGTGTGCACAAGTGGGGCTCAAGAACATAAATATTTTTAACAGGAAAAATCATATAAGCAGTTACTGCAGGAATGGAAAAGAATTTATTTAGCAAGATCTACTGCATAACTTTGTGCAAGTTTTGGCACAGCATCTAGTCATATCCTAACACACAACATATCCAAAATTTGGCTACAGAGGAGTTATAGATTTCAAGTTATGACAGATCTATGTTAAACACATTTGTATTTTTCCTGCTAAAAATATTTAGAATCTAGCCATGAGTATATAACAGAAGAGGTGGTATTTATCATCCTGAACCCTACAAAATTGGTTTGGGATTTTTCTGATTTTTTTGTGAATTTCTAGGGATTTTCTAAGGCTCTGGACTGATCTGCAATAAAACTTAGATAGTTTTCTTTGCAACTAAGCCCCTGGAATTCACAACCGTGCCCTCGCGGCGGCGGGAGGGCTCGCCGGCGGCGATGTGGGGCCGGGCCAGGGCAACATGTGGCACGGGGGTGCAATTGGCCTCACCACTGGGCGATTGGTGGTGGTAGCGGGTCGGGGCGAGCTCCGGCGAGGGCGCACGGCGGCGCGCCGGCGGCGGCACCCACGGCGGCTCGGGGAAAGGTGGCAAGGGCGCACGGTGCTGGGCAATTGGCAAGCGCGCTAGCTACACTGGGAGCTAGGGAAGCTAGCGGGGCAGTGGGACGACGGCGAGCGCGAGCGGGGTGAGCTAGCACCGAGCGGCGACGGGCATGGCGGGGAAGAGCACGGGGTGGCGCGCGGAGGGCGCGAGGGGGGGGGGGTTAAGTAGGTGCTCGAGCTCGGGATGATGAAGGGTGATGGCGCAAGATGCTGGCCGTGCCACGGCGGCTCGAGGCGCGCGCATACGGCGGCGGCGTCGCCGACGGTCCGCCGGTCCGTGGCGCACGCGCGCGCGGCGCGCGTGGCGGCGCGGACTCGGCATGCCTCGGGGCGGGGGACGTGTTGGGGGCGCGGGACCTCGGGATGGAGCGCCTTGGGGTGGGCGCGGCCTTGGGAGGCGTGTGCGTGGACGCCGGGGCCGGCGGCGCGCGGCCGGCGACATGCGGCCCACGGGCGCGCGCGACGCCGCGCGCGCGGCGCGCTCCGGCCCAAACCCTTTTGTCGGTGCCTCGTTCCGCTCAACTTTTCTCCAAAAATTTGAATAAAAGTCAACCAAGTGATGAATACCAAAGTTGTAGATCTAGGTACCAGCAACATTTTCTACAAAGGCTATATGGGGTTTTTCTCGCTCGGATTTGAAATTATTTGAATGCCAACTTTGAATGTCAGCCTGTTTTGGCAAACAGTGTTTTCTGCCTTGCAATGGATTTTTCAAGTTTTTCCCCTCAAAATTTGAAATGCCAATCTACATGAAAGTTGTGTCCCTCAACAAGATCTACAACTTTCCTAAAGGTAGAATTTTAAGTGTTTAGGTGAATTTTGGAGAACGCGGCAAAAGTTCCGGCAGACAACTGTGGGCACTACGGTGGCAAGGGGTTTGACCCAACCTTTGACCATGGGTTGGCCCCACAAGTGTGTTTACTATTCATTTAGGGTCATTAGGGTGTGTTAGTGAGTTTTCCGAGGTGAGGGCCCAGGTTGACCTAGGTTTGACCACGGTTGACCCATTGACCGGCTAATCCGGTCATTAGCGTTAATGACGGTAATTAAAAACCTGGGGCGTCACACCTACGCCTCCACGAGGACACAGCCCTTCTCTCTTGCCCCCAGCCCAGCAAGCCGTTTGCGAAAATCGAACTCCCCAAACTCGAATTTACTCAGGCGAAGGAAGAAACAAAACAGCGCGATAAAAACAACAAGCACCATTCGCTTCCACAAGTATTTGAAACAAAATGTTGTTTATTTACATGGCCACGTGACCCATACACTAACATACAAATAAAAAAGGACCTGGCGTCCAGCAATCTTCAGGCCTGAGGAGCATCGGCGTCAGCGGCGTCTGGAAACAGGAACTCCTCAAAGGCCTCGGCGAGCGCCTCGGCGGCGTCAGCGGCTAGCGCGTCCACGTGCTCCATCGCCACTTCATCCTCGACACCCTCCGGGACGATGTAGCTTTCCGCCACGGCTTCGAAGTTGATCTCGTAGTGGGACCGCACCACCCCGAGAGCCTTCTGGACGCCAAGGCGTAGAGCGCGGCGCATGCGCCCGGAGACGTGCCCACCGAGGGCACGCAGGCGACTGGCCAATGAGCTTCCAGCCTGCGCCTCGCCCTCCTCCACGGCCTGGCAGGTCTCGAGGGCCGCGGAGCGCAGCTCCAACAGCTCCCGCTCGGAGTTGTAGGAGGCCTGCAGCGCCTCGGCCCGGTCGGTCGCGTGCCCCAGCGCAGTGCGCAGGCCTGAACGTTACCAGCGAAAGAAATCAGAAGGGAACGAACCCTCGAAGGAAAGATCAGCAAAGACGAAATGGCAACCTACCTTCAACCTGCTTCTTCTCCACCTCGAGGGCGCGGCGCTCAGCCTCGATCGCTTGCTGAAGGCTGACGACGGTAGCGCTCTGCTCCTTGAGGGACAGCTCCTGATCCGCACTCGTAATGCTGAGGGCTACCAACTCCCCGTCGAGCCTTGTGACGTCGGCTTCCCGCTCCGCCAGCAGCTTTTGCGCCGTCTCGCGAGCGGCGTGCTCCCGCTCGAGCGCCGACCGGGCATCGGCAAGAGCGGCCCGCTCTCGCCGGAGCGCCCCTCGGCCCCCCGGCGGGCGGTACGCTCTTGCGGAGCCGGTCCTCCGCCGTGGCGAGCGCGCGCGACCTTGGCGTCGAGGGTGGCCTTCAGCTCGTCGGCCTCCTTGGCCTTCTGCTCAGCTGCGCGTGCCCTCTCCTCAGCCTGGCTCTGCTAGGCCTGCGCCTCCTGGAGCCACGTGCGGAGCTCCCGATTGTCAGCCCGGACGGTGCCCACCTCTGCCTCCCAGTTGGACGCACCGTGCGCACCTTCTCCAGACCCCCCGCACCTGCTGCAGCGCCTCATACCGATCGATGAGGGCTGTGCAAATCCGCTCGAGGGTGGGGGGGCGCGCCGCGGCCTGCCCCTCGTACTCCAAGGGTTGATCGCGTAGGGCCTCCGCCCGGTACGACAGCCAGCCGTCTGGAGTCCCCAAGGCCTCCGAGAGCACGTCGAAGGCGTCGCGCTGCTCCCGGAGCTGGCGCGGCTCGGCGATCATTTGATCAAAGGCGCCATACTTGTCGCGGGCACGATGCTCGAGCTCCTGCCGCCAACAGATCAAACCCGGTAAGCATCACGCCGTGAGAAACAAGCACGAAAACGACGAAATCGAAGGAAATAGGCAACATTGCTTCACCTGGAAGACGCGCCACGCCGGGCCGCCATGGATCCGCAGCGCCTCGTTCAACGCCCGGTTGAGCGCGGCGTCGTGGTCACGGAGCTCCCCCCCACAACTGCTGCTCCTCCTGGGCGTCGGCGAAGGCGGGCGGCTCGTCAACGCGCTCCTCCCCCGAAGCAAAGGGGCCGGCGCGGGAAGAAGAAGCCTCGGCGCCGTGCCCTCGGCCCCCGGCCACCATGTGGCCGTCCCACCGCCTCACGAGCGCTCCCTCCTGGGACTCGGGGGACGGCATGGGCAGGTTCACCCACTGGTCCCATCCGGGCGGCGGGGCGTCGTCGTCCGGGATCTCCACCGCCATCGCCCGGAGCCGCCGGTGAGCGCGGGCTCTCGCCGCGCCCCCACCGCCGCCTCCGACGGCCGCCTCCGCGGCCGCGGGTTCCGCCGCGGCGGCCACGGCCGCCGCCCTCCGGCCGCGTCTCGGCGGCCGCGGGCGGCCGGTGGCCCTCCACGGCGGCGACGCCGCCGCAATACACGCGCCGCAACCGGCGCCGCCGGCCGTGCCTCCGCCTCCGCCTTGCCTCCGCCGCGACCGCCGCCCGCCGCGCCTCCACCACGACCCGGGCCCGCCGCTCCTCGACAACCGTCGGCCGCGGCTCGGCGAGGGCGACGCCACCGCCGTAGCCTCGAGGCCTCGGCCGCACCCCGCGAGCTCGTGCTCGCCGGCGCCACCTCGCTCGCCCCCGCCCGCGGCGCCCTTGACGAGCGCCGCCGGGTAGGGACGGACGCATCTGCCCTCAGCACCTTGGCCGGTGCGAGGGGAGGCACGGTTGGCACTACCCTGCGGAGATGCAAACAAACTGTCAGATTCTCGCCCATCGAGCACGCAACCCCTCGAAAGACGATCCCTCACCTCTGGGAGGAGAAGACGCGCTTCCTCTTCCTCGAGGTCCCCGCCGACGTTGCGGGTGCGGCCGGCGCGGCCGCCGCCGCACCTCCGGCCATCTCCACCACCCCGCGCACGGGCGCCTCCGCGGCCCTCGCGCCGCCTCTGACGTCAATTGCCTGGTGGCGGGCGCCTCCGCGCCCGCCCCAGGCGATGCCACTCTTGCCACCGGAGCCGGCTCCGGTGACGGGGGGAAGGCTCCCACCTATCGGGGAGGGCCTGCCCCCTAACCTCTTCCTCCTCTTCCTCCTCCTCGTCCGATGACGAGTATTCCTCGGTCCCCGGCGAGGAGAGCCCCTGCTGCTCGCGCAGCCGGAACTCCTCACTCCTCCGCTCGCGACGCTCCCGATGTCGCGTCGCACGCTCCTTCTTGCGGGCCACCCGCTCCCGCTCTCGCTGCTGCGCCGCGCGCGTGAGCGCGCAGGAGCGGGGGGTAGGCGGCTCGGACTTCGCGGCGCTCACACTCACCATCTACAGGCAAGGCACTAGAATGCGCCAACAACTCGAAAAACTGGCGAAACTGGAAATGAAATCAAGAACTTCGCTCACCAGCGGGCCAGTGGGCAGCATCTCAAGGTCCCACAGGGCCTTGTCGTTGTAGCGCCTGGACTTGGGGTCGAAGGCGCGCCGCGCCCAGGTGGCCGCGTACTCCCGCGGGAAGGGACTCGATAGCAGCCGCGATTTTGCCAACGCGACGGGGTCCGCGATCTCGGTCACCTTGTAGATGCGGAGCGGCCCCTCCATCAAGGGGACAACCCATCGGTGGTGGAGGTGGGCGAGAACAACTTCCGCGTTCAGCCCGCGGCCCGCCAGGTTCCGCAGCGCGGCCAAGAGCGAGTCCAACCGCGCCTGATGCTGGTGCGGGGACACCCCGCGGTACCGGGGAGGCGGTGCCTCTCCCGAGCACCGTGGCCGGTGTAGGGGGGGGAGGGCCGGGCTCGGCGTTGCGGAGGTAGAACCACCCGCGCTCCCAGTCCGCGTTGTTGGTCGTCATGGTGCTGGGGATGTAGTCGTCCTTGTGCTGGCTCCGCACGGCGAGCGACATGCCGCCGGCGCGCACCGCGCGGTGGGTCCTCGTCTCCGTCGTCGGCAGCGTGTACAGCTTCGCGCGGAAAAGATGAATCCAGAGATCCCAGTTCACCGGGATCCCCAGGAAGCCCTCGCAGACGCCAACAAATGTGGCCGCCTACGAGATCGCGTTCGGCGCGAAGTTGTGAAGCTCCACGCTGTAGTGGTGGCAGAGGGCCCGCATGAAGTGGCTCGCTGGCGCCGCGAAGCCACGCTTGTGGAAACGGACGAAGCTGACCACGTAGCCGCGCGGAGGGTTGGGCGCCCGCTCCCTTTTCGAGGCGCGATCCACTCGGCCGGCCGTCCGTCCTCGTTCGCTGCTAGTTGGCCGCCGGCCACCAGCTGGTTCAGAGCCAACGGTGTCACCGTCGAGCGCTCCCACGCCAACGGGTCGATGATGACGAGAGGCTGCTGAGGAGCCATGCGAGCAGACGGAGAAGCGGAGGACAGGGAACAAGAAGAGCTCTGAGAGGAAAGAGGTGCAATGGCGAGAGCGGCTCGGGGGCTAGAGCGCAAGGAGCAAGAACGGCGAAGTGCTAAACGCTAAGGTAAAAACCTCCCTTTCCCCTCCCATCGGATTTATAGGCCGCAGGCGTGCTCTCCGGAGCGCACGTCCCGCGTGCATTAACTGCAGGCGGAATATTCCCTCGCTGACGAACGGGCCCCACCACGACCGCGGCAGCCACGCAACCATCTACAGGCCATCATCACGGCGCGGTAACCGTGGGGCCGTGGCAGGCGGTCACGTCCGCCTGCCCACTCCACCCACTGCGCGCGCGGCCGCGACGCCTGAAAAGGCGCGCCCGCGGCGCGAAACCACAGTCGCGACTGCGAGCATTAAATGGCCCGGTCCCTTACTGCGTAAGGAAGACCCTCGAGCGGCTCGAGCCCCTGGCTCAGACAAATACGACCCTCGAAGGGTGCAAACATCGACCTGTGGCCTCGAAGCCCGTTTGAAATAAACGGGCGCCACATGTGCCCTCGATTCACGAAAATTACTGATCAGCGGCTCGAGACCTGGCACGACCATGGACCCTCGACACCTGCAGATGCAAAAGACGGGGTCACTTAGCTGTTACCCCGCACGGCCCTACTGATCAGGGGTTCGAAGCCTGACCCCCGACGGGTTCGAACAGGCGCCCCAGATCACCAGAGTCAAGGACGACGAGGGCACGCGCATTCGAGCCTTTCCTCGAGCCTACCAGCTCGAGGGTGCCCCACATGTCGTGTTCAAGAGCCAGCAAGGGCAGCTAGCCGGGGGGATCCCACCGAGGGAGAGCTTCCGCGCCCTCGGTCCCTAGCGAATGGGACCGAGCCCCACCTAGCAAACCCATGCAAGCGCTTTAATGGACGAGTCTCCGGACCACGCAGCCTACCCTTATCGAACGGGGCATGGGCGTCCACTTGAACCACCCACTAACAGCTCGATGAGGAATCCGCAATCCGCGACCCGACCGATGGGGGTTGCGGAAACCTCACCCTCTGTCCCGCGGAGG
This sequence comes from Cenchrus americanus, assembly GCA_947561735.1. NCBI lineage: Eukaryota > Viridiplantae > Streptophyta > Magnoliopsida > Poales > Poaceae > Cenchrus > Cenchrus americanus. The sequence continues at coordinate 101,525,007 of OX387245.1, read as the reverse complement.
GACGGCGAGGGCGCATTTAAATAAGACGAAGAGCTTGCCCCGATCGCCTTGAATGGGCCCAGGCTCGGGGGCTCGACGCACGGCTACACCCCCTGGGTTGCACCGGCCGCAGATAGTGCCAGCTGCGTGTGCGTTACCAAAGCCGGCTGGCACATCGCCGACGTCGGTTGGAATATGTACCACGCCCACTGACCAGACTACGCGGTAAAACCCCTACAGGAGCACTCACGCTCCTGCAGGGCTTCGGGGGCTAGACCCGCGGGTCCGCTGACGCGGCCCCACGGAAAGCGTTAGCAACCAGGGGGGAAGGATGTCCTACCAATAGAGTTCAGCATCTGCGGGAGCCTGGCCGGCACACCCGCAGATGCTCGGGGGCTACTGTCAGGGACAGCCCTGAGGGTCCCCTAAAACAACCAAGGGAATCCTGCTTAAAACCCGCAAACGAAGCACCTCTCACTTAAACGCGCGCACAAGGCCCGGCCCACACCGCGGTGGTCCCCATGGCCCACCGGAGTGGCCCAGTCAAGGGCTCCCTTGAGCAGGCTCCGCCCCGCTCGAGGGTTCACGACTCCCCCGAGCGGGCTCCGCCTCGCTCGAGGGTACACGCCTCCCTCGAGCGGGCTCCGCCTCGCTCGAGGGTTCACCTCCGCCTCGCTCGAGGCCCCCTCACGAGCAAGCCTGCCCCCGCACGCGGGTACGGGCATTTAATGCCCTGACACAGCAGAGCCGCACCATCATGCGCCTGGGAATCACGCCCCGGCGCTGTTCTGCCAACTCCCTAGGAGGGAACCCATCCCCGCCACTGTGGGGGACGGTGCGACATGGCCGGTGTCAGCTCCGTGACACTACGCCGCCTACTCTCGTACGGCTAACGTGCCGCGCCCTTGAAGGGGGGCAGGCCACACCCTCGAACCGCTTTCTCGTGAGTCTACAGGGGCAAGCCATGACGTTAGGCCGGCGGAACGCCATCCCCGCCACTGTTGGTCCTGTGTGGCCGCCCCTGTGCTTGTAGCACCACACCGGGCGCTGTTACAACCACTCCGGCTCTGTCAGGCGCGCGGGGACGGGACGCCGCCACGCCTGCCACTGTATCCCGTACGGATCGCCGTCAACGGCTTCCTCGAGCCCGTCTGAAGACGCCACGGTCAACCACTACGCCCCTACCCTCGAAGCTGCCACTGTTCGGGTACAGGACACGCCATGATGACAAGATCGTGGCAAGGACCGTCAAGACGGCTGCCAACTCCGCGGCGCTGCACGCCATACTTCCCCATGTAGCTAAACAGTGTGGCATGCCTGTAATTCGCCCCATCCTTGGTCTATAAAAGGAAGGTGAACCCCTTCGCCGCAGGGGACATGAGACATCAGACATCCAGTAGGGAACAACACATACACACTCCCCAATTCTCCCACAACATCTGAACTCACTTAGATCACTCCACCAGGGACTTGGAGGCCACGCCTCCTCTCCCGCCTTGCTTGTAGCCGCCCCACTACAGGCACCCCGGTGCAGAGCAATACAGTGCCTCGAGCACACCACTGCTGGACGTACGGCCCCCAGCCGAAACCAGGATAAACCTTGTGTCTTTAGTTGCTTAGCACCGACCATTGAGGGATAGACCTTAGCGCTTACTACTAGTTTGTGTCGGGACTACATTCCGCATCGACACATGGGACTGGGAGGAGCGGGAGGGCGGCGGAGCTCGTATGCGAGACGGGCGGCGGAGTTCCCCGCGACGCTTTGGGGAGGAGGAAGGGGAGACAGTGAGAGAGAGATGGCAATGGGGGGAGGCGGCGGGGAGGAGAGCAGGGTGAGAGAGGGTGCCGACTGGGGGAGGGGAGGGCCGGAGGGGAGTGAGATTAGGGTTCTGGGCGCAGGGGTGGGGGTGGGGTGGGGGGTATTAGGTGGGAGGGTAGGGTGGTGGGAGGGGGCGTTCGCAAAACTGGCCGGGGCTGCTTCTTCGCATAGAAATAAAGTTAAGTCAAAGGGTTAAAGCGCAAATAATACTAACGTGGGTACTGCATGATTTGGACGTGTTGGACTGATTCGACAATTGTAGCAAACCGGAGGGGTTTTTTGCAAAATGTTAGGCGCGCCGCGGGAGTTTCGGAAGGGTGACGTGGCGAGCAACGGAGAGGCCACCGATGCCTCAATTGCTGTGGTGCCGAGAATAGGGATGAGGCTTTCATATCTCCGATTACCACACCGTGGTGCCCGAATGGCATTAAAATCGTAAATGGCACAGAAATGCTAGAATTGAGCTTGTTAACCAACCCAGATAGATATGAGTATGTGACATATCAGCATCATAGTTTTATCATAGGTTAATTACAGCAAAGAACAATTTGTTTTGTTTTGGCAACTGCCTTGCAGCCAGTGAATAGCTAAACACAAAGCACAGGTCCAGCGCTTATTAAGCCAACAGAGAAGTTTGCATTGCGTCTCATATTGCCTGATTTGGTCTCCTCAGCCCGAATCAGATCAGTTCTTCCTTCCTTCACAAAGGATAAAGTGGTATCCGTGCCTGAACATACAGAGTATCATAGTGAGTACCAGCTAAAAGATGAGGCACGAGCAAGTGTCTTCAGGACAAAAAGATTTTGAAGGAACAATGCAGGACTTGCACATGACGCTATACTACTAGGATATTCAATAGGCCAACAACGTAAGGAAAACAGTGGCAAAGACATACGTGGACTTGAATGGTGCGCTAACAGCTCCCACAGGTGTGTTGAATGCAACCTCCTGGAAAGGGCCAGCCATCTTGCCACGTGGGAACCAGCCAAGATCTCCACCTTTCTTCCCTGATGGGCATTCAGAAAATTCCTGGGCTACCTGCGGCGTGAAGATTGAAAAAAGTGAGGCATTATGCATTGAAATTTTGGTGTCTAATGGTACTGAATTTACATGAGGCTATCCAAGTATCGCAAAATAGTTGGTCGGATTCTAAATGGGAGAACAATATCCAGACAAATTAGTTAGCCAGATTGTTCTTGCACAATGCTAATGAGATTTAAGTATGGTGGTATCACTGATACCTGAGGTCAATGCCATGGAGTTAATGTCGACTGCACCCCCAGATAGCAGTTACAAAGATGTCCCAACCAGAAACTCAAATGAATCATTTTGAAAGTTCATCAACCTTCAGATAATGAACATTTGGCACTATTGACTATCTCCCAGGATTTGAGTCTGCAAACTAGAACCTATAATTGGGGCTACGAAACTACACAGCCAATTTTCTGTTTTATACAAGTTCCCAAGGTTTGGAACCTGAGCAAACTGCAACTAGTGTATACACAAAAGCTGACATTCCGATCCAGTGGCAGAAATTAATGTCAAATATATATACTAGCTAGATAACTTCAATTCGGTACAAACTAAATGCCATAGCCTTGCACCACACTTCTTTTTTCGTTTCATGTGCAAAAGTAGCTTTCTCAAAGCTTTAAGCTCTGATGCTATCCAGTCCTTTGGGCAGTAGTACCCAAGACCAGCTTGCAGTCCAAAACTGGCTCGATCAAGAATCAGTTTTAAGACTATACCACCACCAATTTCGAGTGCCATAAAAATCTAGTCCTGAGCACAGGAAAAATCGTTAGAACCTATGAAGTCTCAATAGATATACATGCATCCTTAATATATCAGCAACTATTCGCCTGTGCTTGTCATGAGACTCGACTTAACTAAGGCATTAAGGGTTTTAACAAAGTGCAACTAAAAGTCATCAAGTGTCCATTCATAGTCATAGAAAACAATCAACACAATACTGCAAACCATAGCTTGTATAATCCAAGGACCAAAACTGTCTAAATATCCTTATATCTCACCAAAACTGTCTAAATCTCCTTATATCTCAATACATTTGTAATTCCACACGGCCAAATCAGAGACCGCAAATTTCCACTAAAAAGGAAATATAACAGATCTATCAAGGTTTATCAGTATCAATGTGCAAGATTCCTCACTACCCATTTCTTTTGAGCAAACCTAACTACTTTTTAGCGAAGCTGTATATAGACCAACCAGCCCTTTACCTTAGCAAACTCGGCAGGAGGGACCTTGTCCCCATTGTCCAACCATCCATCCTGCAACTTCTTATAAGCCTCATTGATCTTCCCCTGCTTCTCACACAAAACGTGTCTAGCTGCAGATGTAGGACAACGCACGACAGTCAGCTTTTCTTTTAAACTTGCGACAAAGAATCCTTGCAGGAGGTCTTTGAAAATAACATGAATAGATGAGAATCAATAGTACGAGTAATTGCAACCCAATTTCTCAGCACATCCAAACGAGAGAATCACACTCAGTTACGGGCGGTCCATTCACTCAAAACCTGGGCAACCCCCACAACCGCAAGATCTCACACAAATCCCGCGAGCTTTCACCAAGCGGTACCTTTGACGTAGGTGCAGGTGCCGAGGCCATCTGCGGACTTGCCTCCCTTGCCCTTGCCCCCCTTGCCGCCGGCGTCGTCGCCGCCGGAGGATCCGGCCTTGCCCTTCCCCTTCGCGTCCTTCGGCTTCGAGTCCTTCGGCTTCGAGTCCTTCCCCATCTGCGGCTGCGAGGTGGATCGGATTGGAGAGAGCAAAACCCTACTTCCAAGTGACTGTTCAGAGTCGAGGAGTCGACGACGATAACGACTCGAGGACGACGAAGATATTCGGACTGGACGGACGCAGAAAACGCCTACCATCCACACTTGTTATACTCCATATTCTGCTTCAAAACGGAATATTCCTGCCAACTCAGCGAGATTATTTCCTTTATATTCTCCTCACCCGCATCCATCATCCTCCATATCTTCACACTATCCCAACTACCAAAATGTGGGACCCACACGTCATCCTCTCTCCCACTTTCTTTTCTCCACCAACACCACTGCCCCACCCACCTCGTCCCCTCCGCTCGCCATTCCATCCCTCTCTCTCCGTCGGCGCCGGCGACCTTCCTCCGCTCGGGATGCAACGGCGACGGGCTCTGGGATCCTGCGGTGCGGTGCGGGATCCCCGCGGCCGGCACTCCGCCCCGTTCGCGCCCTACTCGGCGCCCGGCCCGGCCGCACCGAGGCGAAAGGGAGCGAGCGCCGGCCCGGCCGTCGAGGCGTCTCGTCACCGCCGCCGTGTTCCGATGGGGGGCGCTACTCCGCCTTCGCCCGCTCGCGGAAGCTCCGCAACTGCATCTCCTTCGTGCTCCCCGTCACCCTCGCCCCGGCGGGACGGGACGGCGGCGCACGCGGCGGACGTGCGGCGGGAGGTGGCCATGATGCGGTGTATGTCGGCCCGCGTCGGGCCGTGCCATGGTGCGGCTCCGCGAGGCCTCGCCGCGAGGACGCCGGCCTCTCCCTTCCGCCCCGCCTCCCCCCAACGGCGCGGAGGAGCGAGGGGCGGCGGGGAGGTGCGGAGGGTCCGCGAGAGCGGCGGAGGAGAAGGGGCCCGCGCGCATAGGTGCTCGCGGCGACTCGGGCGCGGCGACCATGGCGGTTCGAGCTCGAGCGGAGGGTCGTGGAGATGGAAGATGCGGAGCTCGCCACCGTGGCCCCCGTCGACGCCGGACGACCCGCACCTCTCCCTCCCGTTCATGCTCGGAGGCGGAGCCGCCCGCGGGGGAGCTCGCGCGCGGCGGCGGACGCGCGCGGCGGAGCTCACCGGCGATGGCGCCGTGACGGCCACGAGCCATGGCGCCCCACGAGCTCCCCCTCCCATGTTCCTCGTCCTCCGCCCGCGGCTGCTCCTCGTCCTCCGCCCGCCGGTGGCGCCCCACGAGCTCCCCCTCCCTACCAGCATCGGTGCCCCCTCCCCTTCTTCTCCCCCACCGGCGATGGCGGCGGCGGCCAGCCGTGGCGGCCGGATCCAGAGCAGAGGAAACTCGCCCAGCGGCTGCGGAGGGCAGGGCGCGTGGAGGAGCTTGCGGCGTCGGGACGGCGACGGCGTTCGCGACAAGCCCCTCTTCTCTCTCCCTTCCGACTCCCGGCGCGGACAAACTGCCGGCGTGTGGGCCCGCACTGTGTCAGCCGTTCGCGTTATCCCGGATCCCTCTGGATCCAGAGGAAACGGGGGACGACGCGATTTTGTCGTCGTCCCTCCAGTCCCCCGCTGCGGCACATGTTCCGCCAAAAGTCTACGGCATCCGGATGGCGGGGGTTTTCCCGGACACCGGTGTGGGTAGTTATAGGGCCGGTTGGTTCAATCCATCTCCGTTGGGCTAAGATGAAACTGTTAGTCTTGCTCTTACTTCTAGAAGCCCATTCACTCCATAGCACGGTCCATTTCAGTCCAAATGAATTTGACTATATATATATATTAATCATTTTGCAAAATTATGCGACGGTTTCAAACCGTCAAAATTTTACAGTTTTGACAACCAATCACCATGGGCCACGGCGGCCGTCGTGGCCCACAATGGTTGCAGAAAGCGGTTGCAGTATCCCCATGGCGGTAGGCAGCCGCCTTGCAACCGCCATGGCCTACGGCGGTTGACATGCAACCGCCGTGGGGCTATGACGGTTGTTTTTTAAAAAAATTAGCAGAGAAAACACACATTTGCAATGGCATGTAGGGTGCTAGTACTACCCTAACGAAGCACCTTACGTACTGATAACATGCCTTAGGGAATTTAGAAAATTCATTACAACATTCCTAATAAATCTAGTTGTACGAGAACTGCCTGGAGAGCATAGAGCCACCGGAGTGTTGCAACGGCATGTAGTACCCAAGTGGGGGGTGGAGGTGGTGAAGGTAGAGGGGACCAATCTTTCCTGTGGCATTCACAAGTGAAGGTCGAAACATTTGCAGCTCCGGTCTTCTCTTGCGCTAGACGATGGATCTGGACCCCCACGTCTCCGGACGTCGGCGAGTTCCAGAAGGCCCGAATCCGCGTCTCTCCCAATGACCAAAGATCCACCCGACGACGTGTCCTAGTGGTTTTGGCGAATGATCCACCACGGGTCGGCGCAACGGATTCTGAGGAGGTGTGACTGAGGACCATGTGTGGTTCGAGGACCGGTGGATGGTCGCTTCCTTGTGTGATGAGTGATTGACAACGTTGTGTGGACTGATTCTTGGCTAAGTATAGCAGGTGCAGGTTGCGGCTTGACTCGTGTTGGTGCAGGTGAAGAACAAGCGCGAAAGGTCGTTGCCGGTGAGGCCTCCAGGTGTGGAGAAGACAAGTAGGCTTCGTTCGAGGGACCCGGTGGCCGGCGGGGGTCAAGTGCGGGCCGCATGGTGGCATGAACAAGAAGATGAAGTCGTGGACGGTTTCTTGGTTGAGCCTCAAAACCAAGGTCGAGCCGGGACTACGTGGGAGCCAAGTCATGAGTGGAGATTGGCGGAGGCTACACCGAGTTCGCGGGGTTTCCGGTGGTTCACCGAGAAAACCACCGGGTTCCTTGGTTGATCCACAAAGCCAAGACCGGAGAACCGAAGACGGAGCCGCAGCGGCACTGCACCGGTCGGCCGGTGGGTCCGGCCGGTGGGGACCGGTCCCCGACCGGTGAGGAGCACCGGTCGACCGGTGTGCGACGACGCACGCGGTCCGAATCTTCGAAGCGGAGGACACGCGTCGGGATCGCATGGCTTGCGTCGAGGCTACGCAGGGTGCGGTCGCCGGGCATCCGTCCGATGGTGAAGACATCAAGAATTCCAAATCCGCCCTTGAGGGGCTTGTATCCCTAGTTAGTAGAGAAGGGCATTTTAGACATTCGGTTGCCTCCATATAACCCAAGAGGTGAGAGGATGACGCCAACTCTTGGAACCCTAGCTCATTAGTTTTCCTATTTTCCACCTATTTTCTCTAGGTTTTCCTTAGGACTAGCAAGAGAGCTTCACGGAGAGATCTTGTAGAGAGGGATGGATGATCGGGCGGCTTGCTAGACCTTGTACGAACCTTTGTTTCATGTATAGATGATTCGGCGTGGTTCCTCAAGGTTTGGATGTGTTTTCCCCGGTTGTTCTTGGTGGTGATTTTCGGAGCCCTCTCTTCGTGATTTCTTCGGGGTGTTTTCGGGGCTTTTCTCTTGGGGATTTGATGGGGGAAATTTGTGGGAACCCTTCGTGGTTCTTTGGGCTGTGATTCCCCTCCCAAATCCGCGAGTAAAAGTGCTCGATTTTGGGGTTTTCTTGAGTTCTTGGGTTGGAAGTGCTTTCGGCGGGATTTCTTCGATTCCTCCTTTTTGGACGAGATTTGGTAGGATTAAACTTGGCTATGAACTCCTCATGAGGTGTTCCTGATATCCCCAAAGTCTTGTTCAAGTCCGTGGAGCGATTCGGGAGATCGAGATTTGGATTTGGGGGAGTTGACCCGCGGGTCTTGTTCATCCCGAGCCGCCCGAGCTACACGGTCCGACCGGTGCTCTTGACCGGTCCGACCGGTGCGAGCTCTTGTGGGTTTTTGCTCGGGTGAACGTCTTGGTGTGTTCGTTGTTGTCCTCGTGTTGCTTGTTGTTTCGAGTTTGGGTCCGTTTGGTGGTCGGTTGGCTCGTTTGGTGCCTTGGGGGCTTTCGTGTCGCCATCGGTCTGGCCGGTGTGTCTCACCGGTCTGATCGGTGTAGAGCCACTTAGCGAAAGTTGCTCAGTTTCACCAGCAGGGACCTGTCTGACCGGTGGTGCTCACCGGTCTGACCGGTGTGGGTCTGTAGACTAGAGGCTTGGTTTTTCCGCTGCGTTTCTCGGGTCGGAAGGTGGTGTGTTGGTTCCTAGGTCCAGTGGCACTCTAGTGGCTACGTGGGCTTGACCAACCTTGGTAGTGAGTCGGAGACGTTTGTTGGAAGTCGTGTGCATCTTGTTGGAGTTTCGATCTCCTTCGAGAAGAATTTTTATCAGCTCCCATTCACTCCCCCCCTCTCTGGTTCGCCGTTTCGGTCCTTCAGTGACGGATCCAAGCTAATGCGAACCGCGCCCAGAGGCGGGCGGAAGAGCAGCGCAAGGCAACACCCCCTAACGCCCGCGACCCGCACCTTGAGTTCGAAGAGGCAGGGCTACCGACGTTCAACAGCCCCCAGGCCAACCTGGGTGCGGCGCTAGCACGTCTCCAGCAGGCCAACCCTTCGCCCGAGGCCAACGCAACCATGGCTTACGTCTGGGTCGCTACAACTCTGGTGGAGGAGAAGAGCGCGACGTCCAAGTCTACGACATCTAGGTCGAGTCGTCACTCGCGCAGTCGATCCAATCGACCTACGCATAGCAAGCTCCCCACCATACAGGAGGAGGTCAACCAATCCTGGGCAAACGCTACGCCAGGTGCCGACCTACGCGCCAACCTCGACAAGAATAGGCGCGGTCGTGACGCCCGCGGCTACATCGACCAGTGCCACCGCGAGCGCGAAGAGCGAGAACTTCGACGTCGCCTCGACTACGATCGTGAGTATGGCCCCCCGGGCGCCATCCATCGCATCATGGAGCATGAAGAACGTGATCGCCACGACATCGAGAACCGGCGACGTGCCCAGTACGAGGCGGACTACGACCACCCTAAGGGTCCGGTCCCTAACCCGGACCGCCAGCCCAGATCCCAGGTCATGGCCCCAGCACAGGATGATGCTGCCGCCCAGGTCGGTGACAACGGCGACGATATGGTGATCACTGCCTTCCCTGCATTGGCACCATGTCTCCGATCGATCACCTACCTTGACAACTTCAAGCCAAACATCCAGAAGTACGACGGAAGCTCCGACCTCAACATATGGTTGTCGACCTACTACGTTGCCGTCAAGGCGGCCGACGGCAACTTCGACCACATGGCGGCCTACTTCCCGCTCGTGATGGGCGACACACTGTCGCTTTGGCTCAACAACCTCCCCGCAAGCAGCATCACGTCGTGGGCTGACCTGTCTCAAGCCTTCACTTCAAACTTCTAAGCGACCTACAATCGCCCTGGAAACGCCTTCAACCTCGGGAGGGTCACCATGAAGACCGGTGAACGGCTGCGCGACTACACCAACCGGTTCTTCAAGAACCGCAACACCTGCTTCGGCGTTCGGGACGACCAGGTCATCGATAGCTACAAGAAAGGTCTCAGGGACCGCAAAGTCTTTGAGAAGATCCATGAATCGGGTGCCACCAAGGTCGGGCCACTCATGGAGGTCGTCCACAAGCTCATCGAAACTGAAGAAGTGCTGGTCAACTAGTTTGACTCTAAGTCTCTAACGGCAAGCAGGATGCAGGCACCTTCGGCGCCGCCGGGGAATCCAGTTCAAAGTTCCTCAAGCGACCTTCTGTGACAACCCTACCGGGAAACAACCGTACTATCGCCTAAGATCGATCCACTTTGGTCATTAAGCAATAATAAAGTACCATCCTGTCGTAAGTCGCCGGGTTAACGCCCGGTAAATCACTTGAGAGCACAAGGATCGAATATATGCATTAAAACTCACTCGAAGGCGAGTCCAGAGATACAACAACATTAATATCCAAATTCATACCCCGAGGGGTTTAATTATTACAAACCATAGTTTTGTCATGACGAAACAGTTCAGAGTTTTTCGAAAAGCAGCGGAAATAAACTAGCGACAGCAAAGTCACCACGGGAGGCCATCCATGATGCTTCAGTAGTCGTCCTCCACCCACTCCAGCTCCCAGCCGGGCGGGATCTCACCGGGCCCACACATCACCGAAGGCATTACCCGGATCAACACATTATAGCAAGGCCGAGTATACTAATACTCGCAAGTCTTACCCGTCGGTGATATCTACTTCACCAATTCTAGACCATGAAAGGCTTTTTGGCTACTGAGTTGCTTTTGCTAAAAAGTAACAAAGAGTAGGTCCTTACTTTCAAGATTTTAGCACAAGTTCTAGTAGGTTTAACCTTTACTACATTAGCCAACTAGTACAAACATAGTTGTACAATACAATTAAGCAAGCATCATCTTCATCAACTTCCATCATTAGGGATCACATGACTAGTGGAGTAAGTAGTCTCGGGTAACGGTGAGAGGCCGACAATCGATTGATTTAAACCTTGCAAGGTAGACCCAAACACACGGTCGGCTACCCCCGCGAGGACAACTCCCCAGACCGTCCCCATAAATCCTCGGGTCGGGATCGAATCTTACAGTCTTTGGTGCAGGCTATCCGGCATACCCCGCGAGATACCCGGAGTCACCATACACCACCGGTGGCGAGTCGTGAGAGCGAATCCCAAGAGTAGTAACGGTAGGGTCCCTAGCCGCCTCATTATGGTACTAGGCTTACCGGCCCCATAACCGGTATGTGCTTGGTACGTTCAAAAACTTAACCCACATAACCACTGGACCGGAGCCCAGATCCCATGCTCTTACCACGTGAGCAATCCATTTAAGGATATAGTATGATTCCTATCTAGGAACCTATTCTCGCGAGTGAGGTCATCACCCGACTTGTAACGGTCCTATAGCTTAGCGACTATCGACCTAGCATACTAGTAGGGACCAAAGGTACCTATGGATCATGCATCTAGGGTTTCATTCAACTCCCGAACGTAAATGCACAATCATTCATAGATAATTGAATAAAGAATTTTAAAGCCGGGTTAGATGCACCGGAGCTTGCCTTCGTCGACTAGGTTAGCTTGGGCACCCTCGGTGTCGAGTACTTCCACGTACTTGCGAGAGAACCTTCCGCTCCGCCTTCCTCGGTTTTCGGGACCGGGGAGTAATCTCCGTCCGGAAGATCTACACGGAATGCAATGCACTTTAGGTGATGTGACAGTTTGTTGTCTTATCCAACTCTAGTTGGTCATATTCACCTTAACAAGCATCTATCTAAGGTTTCCCTTTTAGGAAGGTTATTGGTTGTACATGGGTTACTCTTTTATTCCATATTTGAACAAGGTTTTTATTGAGCTTATCATTTCATGTGAAAGCTTCATTTTATTTTATCTTTACCCACATGGTGTAATTAATAATTATATTCATGAATTAATTCCTTATTAGTGCTGGTAATTAAATTTCTTTTATTTATATTAAATAATGCCCTCACAAAGGAAAAAGATTTAATTAAGGGTTTTCTTTTATTTAATTTCCCCTTTAATATTAAATGGGCATTTAAGTCATTTATTAATCAATTAAATTACCAAAAATTACATGAGTGTTTCTTAAGCCTACTAGCACCTATCCTGGTCCATTGGACCCACATGCAAAGGTTGGATGCTAGGAAAATAAATATTATTGAAAATAACAAAGGCTAGCTAGTGATGCAACTTAAATGCATATAAAAATAGTTAAGCATCAAAATGATCCAAACTTTCTTGTGCATGTTCTCTGATCCTAAACAAGTCTAAAAAGCCAAGCATGTTCACATGGAATCTCTACTGAACTTGGTTTATTAATTTACAAAGGAAAACATGCATTAATCAAGAATAATTATTTACGTTAACTCAAAATTCATGATTAATTCACAAGATGTGCCTTTTGACATCACAAGACAGGGTGCACAAGTTGGGCTCAAGAACATGAATATATTTAACATGAAAAATCACTTAGGCGATTCTTGCGGGAATGGAAAAGAATTTGTCTAGCAAAATCTACTGCATAACTTTGTGCAAATTTTGGCACAAGCATCTAGTCATATCCTAACTCACAACATATCCAAAGCTCAGCTACAGAGGAGTTGTATTTTTCAAATTAGGACAGATTCAAGTATAACACATTTATATTTTCCTGCCAAAACTATTTTGAATCTAGCCATGAGTACACAACAAAGAGGTGGGGTTTAACATCCTGAACCCTACAAAATTAGTTTGGAAATTTTCTGATTTTTCTGTGAATTTCTAGGAATTTTCTAAGACCTTGGACTGATCTGTAATAAAACTAAGTTAAGTTTCCTTGCAACTAGGCCCTTGGATTCACAACCATGCCCTCGGCGGCGGCGGGAGGGCTCGCCGGCGACGATGTGGGGCCGGGCCAGAGCAACACGCGGCAAAGGGGTGCAATTGGCCTCACCCTGGGTTGATTGGCGGTGGTGGCGGGGTCGAGGCGAGCTCCGGCGAGGGCGCGCGGCGGCGGCGGCGGCGGCACCCACGGCGGCTCGGGGAAAAGTGGCAAGGAGGCGCGGGGCTGGGCAACAAGCGGGCCTTGGAGCTTCACTAGCAACTACTAGAGCTATTAGAGTGGTTGGCCGGCGACGAGCACGGGTGGGAGGAGCTTAGCACCGAACGGCGGCGGCCATGGCGGGGAGGAGCACGCGGTGGCGCGCGGAGGGGCGCGAGGGGGGGGGGGGGTTTAAGTAGGCGCGCGGGCACCGGGTGACGAAGGGTGACGGCGCAAGATGCTTGCCGGTGCTACGGCGGCTCGAGGCGCGCGCGTACGGCGGCGACACCGCCGACGGACCGGCGGTCCGCGGCGTGTGCGCGCGTACGGCGGTGCGGACGCCGGGCGCCTCGGGATGGAGCGAGCCGGGGGCGCGGGACCTCGGGATGGAGCGCCTTGGGTCGGGCGCGGCCTCGGGAGGCGTGGGTGCGGACGCCGGAGCAAGGCGGCGGCGGGCGGCGACGGCGGCGCACGGGCGCGCGCGACGTCGCGGCGCGACGTGCTCGGGGCTCATCCGTGTTGCGCCGATACCCGGTTCACAACGGTTTTTCTCTAAAATTTTGAACGGACGAACCAAGTGATGAATACCAAAGTTGTAGATCTAGGTACCGGCTACAACTTTTACAAAGGCTCGTATAGGGTTTTGTTTCCTAGATTTGAATCCATTGGAATGCCAACTTTGAATGTCAGCAGGTTTCTAGCAACAGTAAAATCTGGCTTGCAAGGGGTTTTTCACAAATTTCCCCTCCAAATTTGCAATGCCACTCTACATGAAAGTTGTGTCCCTCAACAAGATCTACAACTTTCCTAAAGGTAGAATTTTAAGTGTTTAGGTGAATTTCGGAGAACGCGGCAAAAGTTCCGGCAGACACCTGTGGACACTGGATGGCAAGGGGGTTTGACCCACCCTTTGACCATGGGTTGGCCCCACAAGTGTTTTAACTATTCACTAAGGGTCACTGGGGGTGTGTTAGGGAGTTTTCATGGGTGAGGGCCCAGGTTGACCTAGGGTTGACCATTTGACCGAGCTAATTCGTCATTAGCGTTAATGACGGTAATTAAAAACCTGGGGCGTCACAGCCTACCCCCCCTTAAGAGGAATCTCGTCCCGAGATTCGATTTGACAACGAAGAGATGGAGAAAAGAAACTCACTGTTTCGGGATTGGAGGAAGCCCGGATACTTGGTGTTAAGATAATCCTTCGTCTCCCACGTGGCTTCTTCTTCTGTGTGATGGCTCCATTGGATCTTATACATTCGCACGGTCTGCCTCCGGGTCTTTCGCTCTTTTTGGTCTAGTACTTTCAATGGATGCTCGACGAGCGAGAAATCCGGCTCGATCCAAGCATTAGCTTCTGTGATGATCTCGTTCTCCGGAACAGGCATTCCCTTCTTCAACTGAGTTACATGGAACACATTGTGAACTGCGGAAAACCGTTCGGGCAATCGGATACGGTAAGCCACGGGTCCACATACTTCTATTACTTCGTAGGGTCCAATGTAGCGCGGGGCTAACTTTCCTTTGACTCCGAACCTTTGCACACCTTTGGTGGGGGATACTTTCAAATACACATGATCTCCCACTTCAAAGTGTCGAGGTGCGGTTCCCTTATCATGGTAACTCTTTTGTCTCATCTGGGCCATCTTCAAATTCTCTCTTATCACTTGTACCTTCTCTTCGGCCTCTTTAACTAACTCTAGTCCGAAGAGTGTTCTTTCTCCGGCCTCTGACCAATTCAGTGGGGTGCGGCATCTGCGTCCGTATAGAGCATCGAACGGTGCCATTTTCAAGCTGGCCTGATAGCTGTTATTGTAGGAGAACTCTGCCAAGGACAAGCACTTGTCCCAACTCTTGTCAAAGTGCAAGATGCTTGCTCTCAACATGTCTTCTAGAATCTGGTTTATCCTCTCCGTCTGACCATCTGTCTGCGGATGATAACTGGAACTACGGAGTAGCTGAGTTCCCAAACACTCATGCAACTACTCCCAAAAACGGGCTACAAACTGAGTCCCTCTATCAGAGATTATAGTCTTTGGGATTCCATGCAGACGAACTATATGGTCCACGTACAACTCTGCATACTGTTGCACGGAGTAAGTGGTGTGCACGGCAATGAAGTGAGCGGTCTTGGTGAGTCTATCCACGATTACCCAAATAGAATCTTTCTTCCTAGGGGTCAGGGGTAAACCCACAATAAAATCCATACTAATATCGTCCCATTTCCACATAGGTATCGTCAGGGGTTGAAGTACTCCTGCCGATTTCAAGTGACTTGCTTTCATCCGGTGGCAAGTATCGCACTCGGCTACATACTTGGCTACATCCACCTTCATATTGGACCACCAAAAGTTCTGCTTTAGATCTTGGTACATCTTGGTACTACCGGGATGAATAGAGAACTTGGACTTGTGAGCTTCGTCTAGAATGATTTTCTTGAGTTCCGGGTCAACGGGGACCACTAGACGTTTTCCAAACCAGACCACCTCCTGATGATCCATCTGGAAACAAGTGTACTTTGGGTCTCCTTCTGCCAGTTTTTGCCTGATGGTTTGAACATCTGCATCATTGCGCTGGGTAGTGACAATCCTGTCATAAAGGCTTGACTCTGCCGTCAAGGCATAAAGAATTCCCTGCGGTACCACTTCTAAGCTGAGCCTTCTCATTTCTTCACACAAGGGCTCACTGACTGGTTCTAACTCTAGGTGGTTGCAATGATCCTTGCGGCTAAGAGCATCCGCAACAACGTTTGCCTTGCCGGGGTGATAGTGCACTTCTAGATCATAATCCTTGATCAACTCAAGCCATCTTCTGTCTCATATTCAATTCTGACTGGGTGAAGATATATTTGAGGCTCTTGTGATCAGTGAAGATATTGCAATGATTGCCCATTAACTAATGTCTCCATATCTTGAGGGCATGAACAACGACAGCTAACTCAAGATCATGGGTAGGATAGTTGAGCTCATGGGGTCGAAGGGCCCGTGAAGCATAGGCGATGACTCGGCCCTCTTGCATAAGGACACAGCCAAGACCGGTGCCTGATGCATCACAGAAGACTTCGAATGGCTTGGAATTATCGGGTTGAGCTAGCACTGGGGCTGAAGTTAGATGTTGTCTGAGGGTGTGAAAAGCTTTCTCACATGCTTCACTCCACACGAATTTCACTCCCTTCTTGAGCAATTCGGTCATGGGTTTTGCGATTCTAGAAAAGTCAGGAATGAATCGACGGTAATATCCCGCCAATCCTAGGAAACTGCGGATTTGATGTACGGATTTGGGTGGTTTCCAATCCATCACCTCTTGAACT
Organism: Cenchrus americanus; assembly: GCA_947561735.1. Classification (NCBI taxonomy): domain Eukaryota; kingdom Viridiplantae; phylum Streptophyta; class Magnoliopsida; order Poales; family Poaceae; genus Cenchrus; species Cenchrus americanus. The sequence goes on along the minus strand of OX387245.1, from coordinate 101,508,696 downwards.
TTGCTAGGATCTACGGAGATACCATCGTGGGAAATGGTGTGCCCTAAGAATTTGACACTTTTCAACCAGAATTCGCATTTGGAGAACTTATCATAAAGCTGATGATCTCGCAAACACTGAAGGACAACTCGGAGATGTTTGGCGTGCTCTTCCTCGCTCTTAGAATAGATGAGGATATCATCGATAAAGACCACGACAAACTTATCGAGCTCCGTCATGAATACGGAGTTCATGAGGTACATGAAGTAGGCAGGTGCATTGGTGAGTCCGAAGGACATTACCAAGAACTCGTAAAGACCATAACGAGTGGAAAAAGCGGTTTTAGGAATGTCGCATGGTCGAATCTTGATTTGGTGGTAGCCAGAACGAAGGTCGATCTTAGAGAAGACTTTGGCACCGACCAATTGATCAAACGAACATCAATTCGAGGAAGTGGGTATTTGTTTTTGATGGTGACTGCATTGAGCGGTCGGTAATCTACGCACATTCTCAAGCTACCATCTTTCTTTTTGACAAAGAGAGCGGGGCAACCCCAAGGAGAAGAGCTCGGGCGAATGTAACCCTTATCTAACAATTCTTGGAGTTGGGTTTTTAGCTCGGCTAACTCTTTGGGTGGCATGCGATAAGGTCTTTTGGAAATGGGTGCGGTACCGGGCTGGAGTTCGATCACAAACTTGACATCTCTCGTCCGGTGGCATACCGGGCAACTCGTCGAGAAATACATCCGGTACTCACACACTACTGGAATTTCATCAAGGGAGGAAATAATGGTCACATAGGCACAAGAGTCAGTACCGTCCCGGGAAGGTAGGTACAAGGTAGTGTGCCCGACCGTAGGAGAGTTGATCTCTACGAACCTATCTGATATATCTAGAACCACCTTATGTTGATTCATCCATTCCATACCCAAAATCACATCCATGCTTCCCGATTTGATGGTTATAAGATTAGATCGAATAACCTTACTTCCTAGTCTCAGAGGAACTTCGAAGGTCATCATTTGAGACATAATGTCTCCACCGGGCGTGGTAATTTTATAAGCAGATTTGGTTTGCACTCTTCTTAGATCCAATTTGTCTAGTAAACTCTCATTAATGAAACTATGGGTGGCTCCCGAATCAAATAAGACCTTAACAGGAGTGTTATTGATAGAGAATGTACCCGTGAGTACTGGAGCTCCTGCGGGAATGTCACTCATGGTGGTGAAGTTCAGCTTGCCCTGGCGCACTTGCACCATGGGTTTCTTGGCCGGAGTGGCAGGCTTGTTTCCCGTACTCTGAGTCTGCGGGTTGGGCTTGATCTGCCTGGGCTTAGGACACTCATTAATGTAGTGCCCTGGCTGGCCACAGTTGTAGCAACGGCGATCTCCAACATCACGAGGGGGTGCATTAGGCTTTGGAGCCTGCTGCTGGGCACGGCGGAACTGGAAGTTCCCGGCAGGTTTGCCCTGGAATGGCTTCATCGTCCAGCGTCCAGTTGAAGATTGTTCCGGGATGGGCACGGAGCTTCCTTCTTCACAAAACGAAACTTCTTGTTTGTTCCGCTGCCTGGGGTGAAACCGGACACTCTCTTGTTGTCCCCATGGGCTTTCTTCATAGCATCCTCTTGCGAGATAGCTTTATTCACGAGCTCATGGAAGTTTGCGGGCTCGAGTAGATTCAGGCGCTCATACAACTTGCCATCAAGCCCGTCACGGAACCTCTCCATCTTCTTGGCATCAGTATCAACATGATGCCCACCATAGTGGCATAAGCTATTGAATTTCTGAGCATAGCGGTACACGGAGTCAGATCCTTGACGAAGGGCTAACAGCTCCCTCATCTTCCTGTCCATCAGACCCTTGGGGATGTGGTGGCTTTTGAAAGCCTGCGTGAACTCTTCCCAAGTCACGGCGTGGTCTCGCTGCATGGATTTGAAGTGGTCCCACCACATCAAAGCCCCCCCTCGCAGTTGTAGGGCTGCGAAGTTTGCTTTGTTCTCCTCAGAGCAAGGTAGCACAAAGGCAGAAAATTTCGCCTCTATGGCCTTGACCCAAGCCTCAGCTTCCAGAGGGTCTTCTGCTTTCGCGAAAGTTGGCGGCTTCATGGCGATGAACTGGGCATACGTGGTGACCTGGTTAGGTCCCTCGTGGTTGGCCCCATGTGGGGGCCCTCGGTTCATCTGCTAGGCAATCTGCTGCTGCGTCTGTAGGATCTGGCACAGCACCTCGGTCTGGGTGGCCATGAAGGCCTCCGTCGGGTTCATGGGCGGAGGTGGTGGCAAGTCACCACTACCACTCGCTCCAAAACCGTTGGGGGAGCTGCGCGTGGTTCTCACCATCTGAAAAGTGAGCGTTATTAGTGAGATAACCAAAAGCTTACTCCAAATGATGACAAGCACGATCATGCATTATCACATCTCATTAGTAATTAAATAATGAGGACAGTAACTAGCAGCAACATTCTTTGGCCACCAAGATTCATAGAATCATTTCTCTCAACATGGTTAGGATGGCGATTACTCAGTTGCGCGGCTCATAATCACTTTCGAACGATCGTCGTCATTCCGGATATCCAAGAAGGTGGTATACGAATGAGCACTTATTTGCTGGCAACGAGTGACGTTCGTAAAGATGCTTTGTTTTACCTGTGTTTTTAGGAGAAAAACAATGCAATCTTTAACAAGTGTGATCATTCGCAACGAATTATTCAAGGATATGGCATTCAACACAAGAAAATTTCCCTTGGAAAGACAAAGAAACGCACTTAAAGCATACCAGCTTAAGCATTCTTATTACAACATGACAGAACAAGGTTCAACGTCATTACAACTTGATTTCGAAACATCAAGACAAAACACGATACAATGGTCGCTTGGCACGAAGACGTGCTGTCAAGCCAACTACTCTAACATCTCGAAGACAACTCGGTAGGATCGACATACTGCTGCTCCCGCTGTCGGCAACCTAGTTGCCCACAGAAGCACCACTGTATGAAGGTGACGCTGGGGGAGTCGGTAGCGGTGGTCTCGCCCGGCTCGTCGCTCCCGGCCACGGACACGCCTCGCTGCTCCTCCGGTGTGCCCGTGCGGGGGCGCGGGCGTAAGGCCACTATAGCCTGTGAGGCTGCCACCTGTACCTCGGCCTCCTGCACGTGCTCCTGCATCTCAGCAATGTTCTGCAGCAGTGTCAGCCTCTCTATATCGTGTGCGTCGGCATCCTCCCCTAGTGCATGGTTCTCCGCCTCTAGGTCCACGATCCTCTGGAGGCGGTCACCTCTCTCAAGCTCCAACTGGAACCTCCTAGCACGCAGCTGTCGTTCTCCCCGCCGCACCCGGGTAAGCGTGAAGTTCAGCCCGCTGGTGTGCTGCTGAAAGCTGCTCCCAATCGCGCCTAGATGCCTCCAAGCGCTGTGCAATAATTGTTGCGGTGTTAAAACGCAGCCCCTGGAGTGTGAAGACCGCGTTCAGACAACGGGCAAGTGTCTGGGTAACATCCAACGGCTCTGCTAGGGTCAGTAGCTCCCGGAGATGGTCCATACGGTCCAACCAAGCTGGGTCGTGAGGACTCACAGCCGGAAACAGTCCAAACGGGGAAAGAGCTACCACAGTAGGGTTGTGGTCACAAAAGTCTGTCAGCACTCTGAGGGCGGCTGACTCCACGGACTCGTGCGTGATAAATCCCCAGTAAATAAAACTCAGGTCAAACCGGTCGGCGTGGTGCGGGTGCGGCGACACGGAACGATCACCCCGCGGCGGGGAACGCCAAAGCGCTCAAACTCCTTCACCTCGTACGTCGGTGGGGTAAGGTAGCCTGCGGCACTGAGTGCTTCCCACGCCAAGCGCGGAAAACCCTCCTAGTGCAACCCGTTGGTACGGATCGTACCGTCAGCGTCGAACTGGTGGAACACGGGGAAATCCATCTGTACACAAATGTAACTCATGTCAGCTCTCAAAGAGAACGGCATGTCAAATGGTGAAGTTCTGGCAGCCGTGAATAAAATTCATAACTAAAAATCCAGAAACCTCAAAAATTTTCCCAATTTTTAAATGAAATTAGCCCTTTTAAGGTTGAACATCGATTAAGGAGACAAGATGAAGGGTCCTTAGCCTGGATGTGCCTAGGGAAAAAGTGAACCAACCCAACAACTAGGATTGAGAATTGCTTACTACAAGACAGCTAGTTGAGGAGCAATTAACAATTTGGTTTTTAATTAAACCTAGCACAAGGTAAACAAATTTTTGTAAAATTTCGGCAGCATGACGGCTAGGTATGAGAGGTACTCTAGTTTACAAAAAGCACACACTAGCATAAACTTCCTTAGAGAACACATAGAATTCCGATTTTTTGGGTCCATTTTATTTATTTCGTTTTTTAACATGCATGCAAGACGTCCTATTCGACCTCACATGGCAATCAAGCCAAAAATCGAAGTTAGTGCCGGTGGCAAGGCTTTTATTCGTCTCTCCCTATAATATCTAGTCGAGAGCTATACGGTACTTGCTTAACGACTAACGAAGCGCTGTTATGTACCTGCAGAAAACGAACCTTTCGTGCCAGCACGTCACGAAAGCGTCCACATACATTACCGTTCACTATAGAAATGGTATCCATGCGTTAAGCCGCTGCATGGACAGTGTCCAACCTCGGACACCCTCCGTTTGAATGGAGTGTATCCTTGCCTCGCATGAGCGACATGCGGAATGCACACGTATGAAACACGTGGCGACACACAACTCATAAACAGACGCGAAGATGGGATCCGTGGAATGGATCACTCCATCAACCCTCGTAATTCCCGTGATGCGGAACAGCACACGTATAAAACACGTGGCTCCTAGTTTGGTTGTGCACGAAAGTAAGTCTGACATAAAGTAATGTGCTGGAAGTTAGCAAAATAAACCATAAGTTAATAAGCCACCTGAAAGAACCCAAAATTCCCTCTAGGGCCTCTCGGTCTAGTTTATCATTAGCGGACCAACGTATTTTCGGAAAATCAGAAAATCTTGGCATATTTTATTCAAAAATCAGTGATTAAGGTTTATTAATTAATCTCTAGTGCATATAAGCTCTGATGCCAACTGTGACAACCCGCCCAGGAAAGTACCGTACTATCGCCTAAGATCGATCCACTTTGGTCATTAAGCAATAATAAAGTACCATGCTGTCGTAAGTCGCCAGGTTAACGCCCGGTAAATCACTTGAGAGCACAAGGATTGAATATATGCATTAAAACTCACTCGAAGGCGAGTCCAGAGATACAACAACATTAATATCCAAATTCATACCCCGAGGGGTTTAATTATTACAAACCATAGTTTTGTCATGACGAAACAGTTCAGAGTTTTTCGAAAAGCAGCGGAAATAAACTAGCGGCAGCAAAGTCACCACGGGAGGCCATCCATGATGCTTCAGTAGTCGTCCTCCACCCACTCCAGCTCCCAGCCGGGCGGGATCTCACCGGGCCACACATCACTGAAGGCATTACCTGAATCAACACATTATAGCAAGGCTGAGTATACTAATACTCAGCAAGTCTTACCCGTCAGTGATATCTACTTCACCAATTCTAGACCATGAAAGGCTTTTTGGCTACTGAGTTGCTTTTGCTAAAAAGTAACAAAGAGTAGGTCCTTACTTTCAAGATTTTAGCACAAGTTCTAGTAGGTTTAACCTTTACTACATTAGCCAACTAGTACAAACATAGTTGTACAATACAATTAAGCAAGCATCATCTTCATCAACTTCCATCATTAGGGATCACATGACTAGTGGAGTAAGTAGTCTCGGGTAACGGTGAGAGGTCGACAATCGATTGATTTAAACCTTGCAAGGTAGACCCAAACACACGGTCGGCTACCCCCGCGAGGACAACTCCCCAGACCGTCCCCATAAATCCTCGGGTCGGGATCGAATCTTACAGTCTTTGGTGCAGGCTATCCGGCATACCCCGCGAGATACCCGGAGTCACCATACACCACCGGTGGCGAGCCGTGAGAGCGAATCCCAAGAGTAGTAACGGTAGGATCCCTAGCCGCCTCATTATGGTACTAGGCTTACCGGCCCCATAACCGGTATGTGCTTGGTACGTTCAAAAACTTAACCCACATAACCACTGGACCGAAGCCCAGATCCCATGCTCTTACCACGTGAGCAATCCATTTAAGGATATAGTATGATTCCTATCTAGGAACCTATTCTCGCGAGTGAGGTCATCACCCGACTTGTAACGGTCCTATAGCTTAGCAGCTATCGACCTAGCATACTAGTAGGGACCAAAGGTACCTATGGATCATGCATCTAGGGTTTCATTCAACTCCTGAACGTAAATGCACAATCATTCATAGATAATTGAATAAAGAATTTTAAAACTGGGTTAGATGCACCGGAGCTTGCCTTCGTCGACTAGGTTAGCTTGGGCACCCTCGGTGTCGAGTACTTCCACGTACTGCAGAGAACCTTCCGCTCCGCCTTCCTCGGTTTCCGGGACCAGGGAGTAATCTCCGTCCGGAAGATCTATACGGAATGCAATGCACTTTAGGTGATGTGACAGTTTGTTGTCTTATCCAACTCTAGTTGGTCATATTCACCTTAACAAGCATCTATCTAAGGTTTCCCTTTTAGGAAGGTTATTGGTTGTACATGGGTTACTCTTTTATTCCATATTTGAACAAGGTTTTTATTGAGCTTATCATTTCATGTGAAAGCTTCATTTTATTTTATCTTTACCCACATGGTGTAATTAATAATTATATTCATGAATTAATTCCTTATTAGTGCTGGTAATTAAATTTCTTTTATTTATATTAAATAATGCCCTCACAAAGGAAAAAGATTTAATTAAGGGTTTTCTTTTATTTAATTTCCCCTTTAATATTAAATGGGCATTTAAGCCATTTCTTAATCAATTAAATTACCAAAAATTACATGAGTGTTTCTTAAGCCTACTAGCACCTATCCTGGTCCATTGGACCCACATGCAAAGGTTGGATGCTAGGAAAATAAATATTATTGAAAATAACAAAGGCTAGCTAGTGATGCAACTTAAATGCATATAAAAATAGTTAAGCATCAAAATGATCCAAACTTTCTTGTGCATGTTCTCTGATCCTAAACAAGTCTAAAAAGCCAGCATGTTCACATGGAATCTCTACTGAACTTGGTTTATTAATTTACAAAGGAAAACATGCATTAATCAAGAATAATTATTTCTGTTAACTCAAAATTCATGATTAATTCACAAGATGTGCCTTTTGACATCACAAGACAGGGTGCACAAGTTGGGCTCAAGAACATGAATATATTTAACATGAAAAATCACTTAGGCGATTCTTGCGGGAAAGGAAAAGAATTTGTCTAGCAAAATCTACTTGCATAACTTTGTGCAATTTTGGCACAAAGATCTAGTCATATCCTAACTCACAACATATCCAAAGCTCGGCTACGAGAGGAGTTGTATTTTTCAAATTACGATAGATTCAAGTATAACACATTTATATTTTTCCCGCCAAAACTATTTTGAATCTAGCCATGAGTACACAACAAAGAGGTGGGGTTTAACATCCCGAACCCTACAAAATTAGTTTGGAAATTTTCTGATTTTTCTCGTGAATTTCTAGGAATTTTCTAAGACCTTGGACCGATCCGTAATAAAACTAAGTTAAGTTTCCTTGCAACTAGGCCCTTGGATTCACAACCATGCCCTCGGCGGCAGCAGGGAGGGCTCGCCGGCGACGATGTGGGGCCGGGCCGCAGCAACACGCGGCACCGGGGTGCAATTGGCCTCACCCTGGGTTGATTGGCGGTGGTGGCGGGGTTGAGGCGAGCTCCGGCGAGGGCGCGCGGCGGCGGCGGCGGCGGCACCCACGACGGCTCGGGGAAAAGTGGCAAGGAGGCGCGGGGGCCGGGCAACAAGCGGGCCTTGGAGCTTCACTAGCACCTACCGGAGCTATTAGAGTGGTTGGCCGGCGACGAGCACGGGCGGGAGGAGCTTAGCACCGGCGGCGGCGGCCATGGCGGGGAGGAGCACGCGGTGGCGCGCGGAGGGGCGCGAGGGGGGGGGGGGGGGTTAAGTAGGGCGCGCGGGCACCGGTGACGAAGGGTGACGGTGCAAGATGCTTGCCGTGCTACGGCGGCTCGAGGCGCGCACATGCGGCGGCGACACCGCCGACGGACCGGCGGTCCGCGGTGTGTGCGCGCGTGCGGCGGCGCGCGACGCCGGGCGCCTCGGGATGGAGCGAGCCGGGGGGCGCGGGACCTCGGGATGGAGCGCCTTGGGCCGGGCGCGGCCTCGGGAGGCGTGGGCGCGGACGCCGGAGCAAGGCCGGCGGCGGGGCGGCGACGACGGCGCACGGGCGCGCGCGACGTCGCGCGGCGCGACGCGCTCTGGGCTCATCTGTGTTGCTGATACCCGGTTCACAACGGTTTTTCTCAAAAATTTTGAACAGAACTGAACCAAGTGATGAATACCAAAGTTGTAGATCTAGGTACCAGCTACAACTTTTACAAAGACTGTACAGGGTTTTGTTTCCTAGATTTGAATCCATTGGAATGCCAACTTTGAATGTCAGCAGGTTTCTGGCAACAGTAAAATCTGGCTTGCAAGGGGTTATTCTCAAATTTCCCTTCCAAATTTGCAATGCCACTCTACATGAAAGTTGTGTCCCTCAACAAGATCTACAACTTTCCTAAAGGTAGAATTTTAAGTGTTTAGGTGAATTTCGGAGAACGCGGCAAAAGTTCCGGCAGACACCTGTGGACACTGGATGGCAAGGGGGTTTGACCCACCCTTTGACCATGGGTTGGCCCCACAAGTGTTTTAACTATTCACTAAGGGTCACTGGGGGTGTGTTAGGGAGTTTTCATGGGTGAGGGCCCAAGTTGACCTAGGGTTGACCATTTGACCGGCTAATCCTGTCATTAGCGTTAATGACGGTAATTAAAAACCTGGGGCGTCACACCTTCCGAGGTGCTCGAGGCAGATGGTCGCCGACCATCGACGTTCAATGTCAAGGAGTTCAACGTGGTGCTGGACAGCCCCTGTACGTTCCATGAAGGGGGCATCCACACTGTTCGCAAGTGCCAACAGTTCAAGAGGGCGTTCCACACGCCCGAAGACCTGAAGCGACCCCGAAGCGACCCCGAAGCGACGGTGACTGACCATCCTCGCGTCGCTACAACAACAACCGCCACGACGACTGACGTGGCTGCGGAGACAACGACCGCCGTGACGACCGGCGACGTGATAACCAGTAGCCAGAAGACCGCCACGACGAGCGCGACCTGCCTCCCCCGCCGGAGATAGACAACCCCAATGGCCCGTTCCAGCAGGCCAAGAGGTCGATCTACATGATCGTTGGTGGCCTGAAGTCCAGCCTGAGGAGGAGGTATCGCAAGGACAACCGCGAGGTCCAGCTCGTCCACACCAGGCCATCGCAGCTCTGCATTGGTCAGAATAGCCCATCACCTTCTCCAGGGCTGACCACTGGGTCTATATCCTAGATCCTGGGTCGTACCCACTAGTCGTCGAGCCCATCGTCGAGGGCATCCTGCTCCCTCAAACCCTCATCGATGGAGGAAGTAGGCTCAACGTCATCTTTGTCGACACCTTGAAGAAGATGGACTTCGACTTCAAGAGGCTGACGGAGTGTGACGAGCCTTTCTTCGGCATCGTGCCCGGCAAGGCAGCCTACCCCTTGGGTCGGGTCTTCCTCCCAGTGACATTCGACACGGAAGAAAACTTCTGCACGGAGTTCCTCAGCTCGAGGTCGTCGACTTCAAGTCTTCCTATCACGCCATCCTAGGTCGCCCCATGCTGGCCAGGTTCATGGCCATCCCGCACTACACCTATCTGGTGCTGAAGATGACGGCTCCCCGTGGAGTCCTCACCGTCTACGGCGACCTACTCGTCTCTTTCAAGTGTGACAATGATGTGACGCCCCAGGTTTTTATTTAGCCCTAATCGTCGATCAACTTTGCTAACAGTGGTCAAATCACGGTCAACCTGGGTCCTCACCTCGAAAACCTCACCAACCAACCCTATTGGCACCATTGATCAAGTTGACACTCATGTGTGGTCAACCCTTGGTCAAAGTTGGTCAAACCCACACTCAAACCCTAGTGACCCTAGATGTCTTCCGGAACTTTTGCCGCGTTCTCCAAAATTCACCTAAGCACTTAAAAATCTACCTTTATGAAAGTTGTCCAGCTTGTTGAGGGACACAACTTTCATGTAGATTGGCATTTCAAATTTTGAGTGGAAAAAGGTGAAAAACTTGCTCAAAGGTCAGTACCTCTTGTTCATGGCAATTGAGTGGCATTCAAGTTGGCAAGCCCTTCTTGAAAAATCTATTGAGAAAAACACTATATAGCCTTTTTGAAAGTGGTAGAGGATAGCTAGATCTACAACTTCCGTATTCATCGGTTGGTACAGTTCTATTCAAACAAGGGATCAGCAACACAAAATGGTGTCGGCCGCGCTCTGCGCGGCGACGCCGCGCCCGCGCGCGCCGCGCCATCGGCGTTTGAGCCCGTGCAACGCCCGAGGCGTCCCTACGCCCGAGGCCGGGCCGCCGCCCCCCCGGCCCGTGCCACTCCCGAGGCTGCCCGCGCCCCGCGACGCGCGGGATCCGCGCCCGCACCACGCGCGCCCGCCGGCCGGACGCGCCCCCCTTCGGTTCGGCGGTCCGGCCGCGATCCCCACCCTCGTGAGTCGTACTACGGCGGGGCATCACGCCGGCGTCACCATGGTCGGGCCGTCCCCTATTTAAGCACTCTCCTTTCCTCCTCACGCCGCCCAACCCCGCGCCCACCGCTCCACCGCGCCATCCGTGCCGCCGTCGCAGAACCCCGCCTTCGGCCGCCTCCGCCGCCCCCCGGCGCTCCAGAGCCTCCACTAGCACCCACTTGAGCTACCCCTACCGCCAATTTCGCCGCATTGCCACGCCCCTCACCGGAGCTCGAGCTGCAGTGGCCGCTGAGGACAATGTGTGGTTCGAGGACCGGTGGATGGTCGCTTCCTTGTGTGATGAGTGATTGACAACGTTGTGTGGAGTTCTTGGCTAAGTATTGCAGGTGCAGGTTGCGGCTTGATTGGTGTTGGTGCAGGTGAAGAACAAGCGCGAAAGGTCGTCGCCGATGAGGCCTCTAGTTGTGGAGAAGACAAGTAGGCTTCGTTCGAGGGACCCGGTGGCCAGCGGGGTCAAGTGCGGGCCGCATGGTGGCATGAACAACAAGATGAAGTCATGGACGGTTTCTTGGTTGAACCTCAAAACAAAGGTCAAGCTGGGACTACGTGTGAGCCGAGTCATGAGTGGCGATTGGCGGAGGCTACATCGAGTTCGCGGGGTTTCCGGTGGTTCACCAGAAAACCACTGGGTTTCTTGGCTGATCCACAAAGCCAAGACCGAAGAACCGAAGACGGTCTTTGCAAAGGTGCCGACCGGTCCCGACCGGTGAGAAGCACCGATCTGACCGGTGTGCGACGACGCAGTACGGAATCTTCGAAGCGGAGGACACGCGTCGGGATCGCAAGGCTTGCGTCGAGGCTAAGCAGGTTGCGGTCGCCGGGCATCCGTCCGATGGAGAAAGCTTGAAGACTTCCAAAACCGCCCTTGAGGGGCTTGTATCCCTAGTTATTAGGAAAGAGTATTTTAGACTTTCGGTTGCCTCCATATAACCCATGAGGTGGGAGGATGACAGCCAAGCTCTTGGAACCCTAGTTCATTTGCTTTCCTATTTTCCCTTCCTATTTTCTTAGGATTTCCATAGGACTAGCTTGAGAGCTTCATGGTGAGATCTTGTTGAGAGGGTTGGATGATCGGGCGGCAAGCTAGACCTTATATGAACCTTTGTGGCATGCATAGATGATTCAGCGTGGTTCCTCAAGGCCTTGTTGTGTTGTTCCCGGTTGTTCTTGGTGGTGATTTTCAGAGCCCTTTCTTGGTGTTTTTCTTGGGTTGTTTTTGGGACCTTTCTCTTGGGATTTGATGGGGGAAATTTGTGGGAACCCTTCGTGGTTCTTTGGACTGTGATTCCCCTCCCAAATCTGTGAGTTAAGGGGCTCGATTTTGGGGTTTTCCGAGTTCTAGGGTTAGAGGTGTTCTTGGCGGGATTTCTTCGATTCCTCCTTTTTGTACAAGTTTTGGTGGGATTAAACTTGGCTATGGACTCCTCATGAGGTGTTCCTATTGTCCCCAAAGTCTTGTTCAAGTCCGTGGAGCGATTCGGGAGATCGAAGTTTGGATTTGGGGGAGTTGACCCGCGGGTGCTGTTCATCCCGAGCTGCCCAGGCTACACCGGTCTGACCGGTGCTGTTGACCGGTCTGACCAATGCAACCCTTGGTGGGTTTTTGCTTGGGTGAACGTCTGGGTGTGTTTTTCGTTGTCTGTGTTGGGGCCGTTTCGAGTTTGGGTCGGTTGGAGGTTGGTAGGCCTCGTTTGGTGATTTGGGGGCTTTCGAGGCTTAGACCGGTCCGACCGTGTGTTGCACCGGGCCGACCGGTGTGAAGCCACTTAGTGGAAGTCGTCAACTCTCACCAGCAGGGACCGGTCTGACCGGTGGTGCTCACCGGTCTGACCGGTGTTGGTCAGTGGACTCGAGGTTTGGCGTTTCGCTGCGTTCTCGGGTCGGAAGGTTGTGTGTTGGTTTCTAGGTCCAGTGGCACTTCAGTGGCTATGTGGGCCTGGCCAATTTGGGTAGTGAGTTGGAGACGTGTGTTGAAAGCCGTGTTCATCTTGTTGGAGTGTCTATCTCCTTCGAGAAGAATTTTTATCGGCTCCCATTCACTCCCCCCTCTCTGGTTCGCCGTATCGGTCCTTCAAGTGGTATCAGAGCCGGTTTGGGTATCCAAGAATGGCGTACCAGGAACGGGGTTCGGGTCCTCCTCACTTCGATGGCAAGAACTACCAATTGTGGAGTAAGCGGATGGCGGCGTTCCACCGTGGAAAGGGTCAGATCCTTTGGGATGTCACGGTGGACACATGCTATGTCCAGCTGATGGACTTCCTCGCCCCAGGATCGAGGGACATGTTCGACGCCAACAATAAGGCGGTCGACTACTTGTTTCATGCTTTGTGTCAGCCTGAGTTCGATCGGGTGCACACCGAGCACTTGGCTTGTAGAATCTGGTTGGTGTTGAAGGAGGCTCATGTTGGGAATGCCCAGGTTCAGGCACGGATGTATGCGACCTACTAGAGAGAATACGAGAACTTCACTCATCTCCCCGGTGAGTCCATCGATGCCTTGTTTCAGAGGTTCACGGTGGTTGTGAACAACATGAGGGCCAATGTGGATGTGCTCCCGTATGATGATCATGATAGAGCCGTCAAGCTCTTACACTCTTTGGATCGTACAATATGGGGCGGAAAGTTTGAGGCCATTGTGGAGTCGGAGAAGTATGACACTCTGACGGTGAACGAGCTGTTCTCGAAGCTCAAGTCGGCTGAGGTGGATAGGGGCATGACTGCCAAGCTCGAGGGTCCGACTGATTCCCATAGTCTTGCCCTCGTTGGTGGTTCGAAAGGAAAGACTAACACCAACCCATCTACCAGGATGTTCTCTTTGTCCTCTTTGATGTCTATGCCAGATGAGGAGTTCGATGTGCTTGGAGAGGACGAGCCGGCACTCCTGACGAGGCGGTTCGAAAGGCTACACGAGAACCGAGTGAACATGAGGAGGAACACGAGGACATGCTTCCAGTGCGGCAAGCCAGGACACTTCATCGCCGACTGCGCGGAGAAGGTCGAGAACAAGGACGGCTACAAGCACAAGTCGAGGATGGATGGCAAGTACCGATCGAGGCGCGACCACAAGAGCAAGTACAAGAACAAGCACAAGGACGAGCGACGATCGAGGAAGAAGGAGAGCCGAGGCAAGGCCCGAGAGATGGTGGGAGCAAGCGACGTCGACTCCAGCTCTGCGTACTCCACCTCGAGCTCGAGCAGCAGTGAAGACGAAGGTGATCATCGCAAGAGCAGAAAGTCGTCCAAGAACATGAGCGGGCTGAACTGCTTCGCTAGCGACGGCTTCTGCACCATGGCTTTGAGCTCCGGCAGCAAGAAGAGCCACCAGAGCGACTCGGACTCCGACTCCGACTCCGACGACGAGGTGCGTGATGAGCTTCCCTTCTTGCGCCAGGAGAATGAACAGCTTGGTACTTTGCTTGATAATCGCGATGACATGCTTAGAGAGGCAAAGAAAATGAGAAAAGCGTAGGGCTTCACTTGAGGATGCTAGGACTAGAGTGGCTGAGCTAGAAACACAGGTTCTTGATAGCTTGCTTGAGATTGATTCCCTTAAGGCTAGCCCTGTTGTTTCTGATGAGGTTGATTGTGCTGATTGCTCCATCTTTCTCGCTGATCTTGCTTTGTTCAAGGAGAAGCATGCCTCCAAGTGTGAGGAACTAGATGTGCTTAGGGTTGAAGTGGCTGAGCTTAAGTCTAAACCTGCTTTGCTAGGTGCTTGCACTTCTTGCCCTGTTTTGCATGCCAAAATTGATGAGATGCATGCTTACACTAGTTCTCTTGAGGCTAAGCTGAAAGAACCCATTCCTACATCATGCTCTACCTGTGAAATGCATGCTTGAAGAATTTGGAACTTGCACATTATGTTGATCGTTTGCAGGATGAGAATGATGAGCTGAGAAAGTTGATGGGTTGGTTGTCTGGTCATGAGCCTCAGTTGAGGATGATGATAGAGGCATTTAAGAGGCAGGATGGTGAGGGACTTGGGGCAAACAAGGTTGGTGAGGGAAGTGGAGAGAATATCCCAGAGCCACCTAAAACCCACCACAAAAATGATTTCCCTCCTAAACCTAACCATCTTAGGAACCGACTAGACACAACCCCAGATCCACTCGTGTTTCCTATACCAACAAATGATCTCCAAAAGCCTATCAAGTTTGTGAGCACTTCGGGGAAAGTGTTCCTTGGGAAAGAAAGTGAGAAGGCTAGTGAGGAGAAACCGGTGGAGAAGTTGAGTGGAGAGAAACCAAGTGAGCAGCCACAACCAAGCCTAAGCCTAAGCTTGTGAGGTTCCATTGTGGCTATTGTGGGAGAGATGGCCATAAGGATGAGTTTTGCTTCAAGAGGAAGCGAGAGGAGAGAATGGCGAAGGAGTGGGCTAACAAGGACAAGTACCACCCTTTCGATGGTGTACTTGAGCCTCGTGTGCAGATGCCCAGGGTCAAGGCGAGTGTGAGGACAGTTCAGGCTTGGGGAGAGCGGAAGGCTGTTGGAGGTGCTGCTGCCCAGGCTACACCGGTCAGACCGGTGTGGGGCACCGGTCAGACCGGTGCAGGACTTGACAGACAGCAATTTGGGTTTCGTGCTTGTACAGGTGCGAGGGTTGTTTCTGGAGGTCGTGGTTCTGGTGGTTGGGCTAGAGAGTTTGCTGGAGGTCAGGTTGCTAGGCATTCTCCCCCTCGAGTTCACTACGGGGATGAGAGGAGTCGTAGCTTTGAGAAGGAGAGGAGGGACAGTCCACGAGCTTTCTTTTGTGGTTTTGGTCCGCCTCCAGGTAGAGAGGGTTGGTTCCCTCATGGTGGTTACCGTGGTGGTGTTCGTGGAGGTAGCTTTGGTAGGAGAGATGGTTTGGTTTGTGCTAACCCCACTTTCAAGCAAATGGCTCGGCACTGGTTTTGCTCTTTTGGTACTAACCCCTGTGCTGAGTCGTTTGTTCGCTCACGTGCTCGTTTTTGAATTTCAGGTGGGAGACTTGAAGAACATTTGGTTGATTGACTCCGGTTGCTCGAGGCATATGACCGGAGACAGGGGGTGGTTCTCAAGTCTCGTCCCGGTGGTGACAAGGAGGTACATCACTTTTGGGGACAATGGGCGTGGGTGTGTGCTTTCAGAAGGTGAGATTACGGTGAGTGACAAGATCACTCTAAGGCGTGTTGCTCTTGTTCAATCGCTGGGGTACAATCTGCTTTCTGTGTCCCAGCTGTTGGATGAGGGTTTTGAGGTGTTGTTTCGGCCTGGTGGTTATCGGATTTTGGACTCTTGAGGGGACCTTGTCTGTATGGTCGTTCCCGAGGGTCAGGTGTTTCGTGCTGATTTTTCTCAGTCTTCGGGCGTGGAGGGTTGTTTCTTGGCTGGTTCTTCGAGTGAGTTGTGGAAGTGGCATATGAAGTTGGGTCACTTGAGCTTTGACCTTTTGTCTCGCTTGAGGAAACTCAATTTGGTCCGAGGATTGCCACGGTTGAGGCTTGAGAAAGAGTTGGTTTGTGCGCCGTGTAGGCATGCCAAGATGGTAGCCTCTTCTCACCTGCCTCTCACCGATGTGATGACTGAGCATCCATGCGAGCTGCTCCATATGGACCTTGTTGGCCCAGCTCGTGTGCGATCTGTGGGTGGGAAGTGGTATGTCCTTGTTGTGGTGGACGACTATTCTCGGTATGCGTTGGTGTTCTTTCTCGAGGATAAGGGGGAGACATTTGGTTTTGTTCGAGATCTAGTCTTGAGGTTGAGGAACGAGAGGCACGGAGATGCCATACGAGCAATCCGCAGTGATAATGGCTCGGAATTCAGAAACTCTCGTTTTGAAACCTTTTGCCATGACTTGGGTCTTGAGCACCAGTTTTCGAGTCCATATACGCCTCCCCAGAATGGTGTTGTGGAAAGGAAGAACAGGACCTTGTGCGAGATGGCTCGAACGATGCTTGATGAGCATAGGACTCCGAGAAGGTACTGGGCTGAGGCGGTGAATACCGCGTGCTATGTGTCGAAAAGGATCTACCTCAGAGTGCATAAGAGGAAAACATGCTATGAGTTGATGCACGGCCGCACACCCAAGGTGAGTCACTTCCATGTCTTTGGTTGCAAGTGCTTTATTCTAAAGAAAGGGAAGAAGATGGAAAAGTTTGAGGCTAGGTGTGTCGATGGTATTTCCTTTGGTTATGCATCTCATTCTAGAGCATATCGTGTGCTCAATCTTGAAACTAACCAAATCGTGGAGACTTGCGAGGTAACCTTCGACGAGACACAGCCACGTAGTCAGCTTGTCTTTGAGTGTGCAGGTGATGATGAGCTTGGCGAGGAGATCTTTCTGGAGGAGGAGCATGAACATGGAGACGATGAGGATGGCGGTGTGGTACTCCCAGCTGAACATGTACCCACTACTTCGACTACGGTGGTGGACGGACCCTCTCCTACACCTACAACTACAAATTAAGATCGAGGAGAAGCTGTTGTTGAGGGGGAGGTAGCATCGAGGCGAGAACCTCCCCGGCGAGTACAAATGGATCACCCAGCTTCGAGGATCATCGGCGACATGAATGAACACACTACACGGTCGAGGGTTCGGAACAATTCTCATTTCGCTCATGCTACCTTTGAGCCCAAAGACATTGGACACGCACTATCTGATCACAATTGGGTTAATTCAATGAATGAGGAGTTGGAGAACTTTGAGAGGAATCAGGTTTGGGAGTTGGTTGACCCTCCTCCAGGGTGTAAGCCAATTGGTACAAAGTGGGTGTGGAAGAACAAAGAGGTAGAGAAAGGTGAAGTTGTGAGAAACAAGTCGAGGATTGTTGCTCAAGTGTTCAGTCAAAAGGAGGGGATCGACTACGAGGAGACTTTTGCTCCCGTAGCCCGTTTGGAGGCAATAAGGATCCTTCTAGCCTTTTCCGTGGCTAAAGGATTCAAGTTGCACCAAATGGATGTGAAGAGTGCTTTTCTGAATGGTGTGTTGGAGGAAGAAGTGTATGTGAGGCAACCACCGGGATTTGAGAGTGAGAAGTACCCCCACCGGGTGTACAAGTTGAGGAAGGCGCTTTATGGGTTGAAGCAGGCGCCTAGAGCTTGGTATGGCAGGTTGAGGGGGTTCTTGTTTGAGAGAAGTTTTGAGATGGGGAAGGTCGATCAGACCTTGTTTCTACTGAGGCAGGGCAGAGATATCCTGATTGTGCAGGTGTACATGGATGATATTGTCTTTGGTGGCTCGTCGAACTCTCTTGTTGCAAGGTTTGCAGAGGATAGGAGCAGGGAATTTGAGATGAGCATGATGGGTGAGTTGCAGTTCTTCCTCGGGCTACAAATCAAACAATCAAAGGAAGGAACTTTTGTGCACCAAGCTAAGTACACCAAGGACATTGTGCGGAAGTTCAAGATGGAGGATTCCAAGGCTATGACTACGCCAATAAGTACGACTACAGCTCTTGATGCGGACGAGGAAGGTGAACATGTGGATCAGAAGGAGTACCGAAGCATGATTGGGTCACTCCTCTACTTGACGGCGACGAGGTTGGACATCCAGTTCTCGGTATGTCTGTGCGCTCGTTTTCAAGCGTCTTCGAGGACTTCGCATCGGCAAGCGGTGAAGCGAATTTTCAGGGACTTGCGTCACACTCCCGACTTCGGCCTTTGGTACTCCACGTCCTCTTCTTTGGCGCTTCATGGTTTTTCAGACGCGGATTTTGCCGGGTGTCGGTTGTATAGGAAGTCCACTTCTGGGACTTGCCAGTTTTGGGGTTCCTCTTTGGTGTCTTGGACTTCCCGCAAACAGTCGAGTGTTGCACAATCCACTACTGAGGCCGAGTACGTTGCCGCTGCTAGATGTTGCTCTCAGCTCCTTTGGATTTCATACACCATGAGTGACTTTAGTGAGGAGTATACCCATGTCCCACTTCAATGTGATAGCACCAGTGCCATAAGTGTTGCAAAGAATCCGGTGCTCCATTCCAAAACCAAGCACATAGAAGTGAGGTATCATTTTTTGAGAGACAACGTGGAGAAAGGAAAGATAACTTTGATCCATGTACCCACACATGACCAGCTAGCCGACATTTTCACCAAACCCCTAGATCAAGCAACTTTCACTCGTTTGCGGGGGGAACTTGGTGTGTGTTTGATTTCTTGAGTTGGGTGTGTGGGAGCTCCTTTTTAGCATATGTATAGCTTTCCTTTATGCATTTCTTGCATTTGGCATGGCATATGTAACATGATGTATAGGAATCCTTGTATCTTAGATTGCATGCATTTTGTATCATATGCATTGGTTAGGAAAAGCTTCTCTCATATACATTATTCACCATGGAATGCTATTTATGTCTTTGTGAGCTTGTTTGGTATGCTATGGTTAGGTTGGCTTAGCTCTTGATGATCTTGATGAATAATCCATGGTTGATGGCTATGTTTTTGAAAATTGTCACATGTATGCTCTCTCATGTGTAAATGCCTTTATATGATCTTGACATGTTTTAGTGGCTCGGTTATGCTTAATTTGTGGTTGGATAGCTAGTTTATTGATCATATGGGGCCAAAGGCTCATTTGCCATCATGAATGTTTAGCCCCTTGCTTCATCTTATGAAGGGGCATAAGTTCCTTTTTGTCGCAAAGACATTTCATGTACCAATTATGAATCTGAAACTGAAATGTAAAATACTTGGAAAATTTGCTCCCATGTCATATGTGCCGAATTTATTTTGCTTTGGGTGCTAAACCGTTGCATGATGCCTACCAATGAGATGTCTCATACATAGAAGTAGGCACATGGCTCGGTGGCTTTGACATGACATGAGGTGCTTGTGGGTGTTTGTGATGGTCTTATGATTAGAATGGCTGTCCTAGCATGAAGTTTGTGTGGCTTTGCCATTTTGATATGTTTTGATCATGTTTAGGACTTTGCTCGTGAGAGACAAATTTTTTCGCAAAATTGCCCAAATCCATCTTAGCTTCGTCCAATGGTTGTGAAACTTGGTGATCCTATAGTTGATGTCAATACGAAGCTATAGAGTATCTAACTTGCTTATTTGGACATGTGTAGCATCCTATGTTGAATTTTGTCTATTTGAGAAGCTCTAGGTTGAAAGTTTTGCATTTTTGTCTTGATTCATGCATTGCCAACAAGGGGGAGAAGTTTGAGGTTGAAATGCTTTATTGGATGCATTTAGAAGGTTTTCAGGTGGTTTCGAGCCATTTCTGGGCTCTGGTGTGCACCGGTTTGACCGGTCGAGGTCACCGGTCTGACCGGTCAGAGTGCTGGTCCTGTGCACATGTTGGGCACCGGTCTGACCGGTGGTGGTGACCGGTCTGACCGAAGTGCGCTGAAGTTGTTGCAGCTGCCCTGTTTTCAGGTGGTTTGCTTGCATTTGTCCAGGTGGAGTTGCATTGGTTCAGAGGGAGCTTGCATGTGTGCAGGGGGAGCTCTTTGTGGTTTTTCGAGCTTTGTTTCAGTGGTTTGCGCACTTTTCTTGAGCTTTGTTTTGTCTCAGATGTGTCGAGCCGTTGCCCTTGCCTAAGGGGTCCGAGACTTGTCTTCTTCAAGTGATCTTGCTCTTTGCCTTTGTTTGGCTTTCGATCGCTTGTTGGAGTTTCTTTTTGTTTGTTTCTTTTCTTTTTATTTTCTCTCTTGTTACTTTGAGTGGGTGTTGTCAATGCACTGATCAAGGGGGAGACTGAGGACCATGTGTGGTTCGAGGACCGGTGGATGGTCGCTTCCTTGTGTGATGAGTGATTGACAACGTTGTGTGGACTGATTCTTGGCTAAGTATTGCAGGTGCTGGTTGCGGCTTGACTGGTGTTGGTGCAGGTGAAGAACAAGCGCGAAAGGTCGTCACCGATGAGGCCTCTAGGTGTGGAGAAGACAAGCAGGCTTCGTTCGAGGGACCCGGTGGCCAGCGGGGTCAAGTGCTGGCCGCATGGTGGCATGAACAGCAAGATGAAGTCATGGACAGTTTCTTGGTTGAACCTCAAAAC
Source organism: Cenchrus americanus (assembly GCA_947561735.1). Classification (NCBI taxonomy): domain Eukaryota; kingdom Viridiplantae; phylum Streptophyta; class Magnoliopsida; order Poales; family Poaceae; genus Cenchrus; species Cenchrus americanus. The sequence goes on along the minus strand of OX387245.1, from coordinate 101,488,018 downwards.
CAAGGTCGAGCCGGGACTACGTGGGAGCCGAGTCATGAGTGGCGATTGGCGAAGGCTACAACGAGTTTGTGGGGTTTTCGGTGGTTCACCAGAAAACCACTGGGTTCCTTGGTTGATCCACAAAGCCAAGACCGAAGAACCGAAGACGGTGCTGCAGCAGTGCCAGACCGGTCTGACCGGTGGGTACCGGTCTGACCGGTGAGGAGCACCAGTCTGACCGGTGTGCGACGACGCAGTCTGGAATCTTCGAAGCGGAGGACACGCGTCGGGATCGCAAGGCTTGCGTCGAGGCTAAGCAGGTTGCGGTCGCCGGGCATCCGTCCGATGGAGAAAGCTTGAAGACTTTCAAAACCGCCCTTGAGGGGCTTGTATCCCTAGTTATTAGGAAAGTGTATTTTAGACTTTCGGTTGCTTCCATATAACCCATGAGGTGAGAGGATGACAGCCAAGCTCTTGGAACCCTAGTTCATTTGCTTTCATATTTTCCCTTCCTATTTTCTTAGGATTTCCATAGGACTAGCTTGAGAGCTTCATGGTGAGATCTTGTTGAGAGGGTTGGATGATCGGGCGGCAAGCTAGACCTTGTATGAACCTTTGTGGCATGTATAGATGATTCGGCGTGGTTCCTCAAGGCCTTGTTGTGTTGTTCCCGGTTGTTCTTGGTGGTGATTTTCGGAGCCCTTTCTTGGTGTTTTTCTTGAGTTGTTTTCAAGACCTTTCTCTTGGGATTTGATGGGGGAAATTTGTGGGAACCCTTCGTGGTTCTTTGGACTGTGATTCCCCTCCCAAATACGTGAGTTAAGGGGCTCAATTTTGGGGTTTTCCGAGTTCTAGGGTTAGAGGTGTTCTTGGCGGGATTTCTTCGATTCCTCCTTTTTGGACAAGTTTTGGTGGGATTAAACTTGGCTATGGACTCCTCATGAGGTGTTCCTATTGTCCCCAAAGTCTTGTTCAACTCCGTGGAGCGATTCGGGAGATCGAAGTTTGGATTTGGGGGAGTTGACCTGCGGGTGTTGTTCATCCCGAGCTGCCCAGGCTACACCGGTCTGACCGGTGCTCTTGACCGGTCTGACCGGTGCAACCCTTGGTGGGTTTTGCTAGGGTGAACGTCTGGGTGTGTTTGCTGTTGTCCTGTGTTGGGGCTGTTTCGAGTTTGGGTCAGTTTGGAGCTTGGTAGGCTTGTTTGGTGATTTGGGGGCTTTCAGGCTTAGGCCAGGTCCCCGATCGGTGTGTTGCACCTCGGCCGACCTGGTGTGAAGCCACTTAGTCGAAGTCGTCAACTCTCACCAGCAGGGACCGGTCTGACCGGTGGTGCGCACCGGTCTAACCGGTGTTGGTAAGTGGACTCGAGGTTTGGCGTTCCGCTGCGTTCTCGGGTCGGAAGGTTGTGTGTTGGTTTCTAGGTCCAGTGGCACTTCAGTGGCTATGTGGGCTTGGCCAATTTGGGTAGTGAGTCGGAGACGTGTGTTGGAAGCCGTGTTCATCTTGTTGGAGTTTCTATCTCCTTTGAGAAGAACTTTTATCGGCTCCCATTCACTCCCCCCTCTCTGGTTCGCCGTATCGGTCCTTCAGCCGCCGCCACCTTGCGCCGCCGGGCAGGCTCGCCGGAGTTGTCACAGCACCGGCCGACCCCTCCAATCGCTCTAGGGTGAGCATCCCTTGCGCCCTGGACCTTACCCCGGCCAAGTCCGGCCGCCTCCTCGCCGGCGGCGAGCTCCTGCGCCGCCGAGGACCCCAGTGATGCGATTGCAAAACCTGCAGGGGCCGGATGGTTAATGTCGAGGGTATATCTGTGAATGCTAGAAAGTTCCAGGGACCCCTTTGAAACTTGATTCTTAAATAGTGTTTGACCTTTGGCTGAATCTTGTAAAATACGTAGAAAATCGTAGAAGATTCAGAAAAATGCAAACTCAATTTTGTTGGATTCGTTGTGAAAAAACCTACAACTTTGTTATTCTTGCCTGAGCTGTTTCCTAATATTTTTGGCATGAAAAATAGAAATGTGAAAAACCTAGATCTAAGATATCTCAAAATCCATGAGTCCTCTATATCCAATTTTTGGATATGTTGTGTGTTATGTTATGAATAGATCCTGTACCAAAAATTGCATAAAGTTATGATGTAAATCTTTTTGTATAAATTGTTTTCCATTTATGCAAAATCTGCCTAGATGATTTTTGTAGCTAAACATAATTATGTTTTTGTGCCCAACTTTTGCATGCACTCTTGTTATGCCATGTTACACCTCTGGTGAATTAATCACAATTGTTGGATGATCAGAAGTATTTATTCTTAATATATGCATGTTTTCCTTTGTAATTTAATAATGCAAGATCAGTAGTAGTTATAAGTGTACTTGCTACTTTCCTAGGATGGTTTAGAACCAGAGAACATGTGTGAGGAAGTTTGGAGCATTTGGATGCTTATTTATTTTTGTATGCACTTAGCTTGAATTGCTAGCTAGCTTTTGTTATTTTCTAAATAATTAATTTTCTAGCCTTCCAAGCATTGGATGAGTGTTCAGTGGTTCAGTATAGATGTTGTGATGCTTAAGAAACCCTCCACTGAATTTTGAATGTTTTATTGCTTAATAAAAGCTTGAAGGCCTTTTATAGATTAATGTTGGATTAAATTAAGAAAATGCCTTTTTAATTTCTTTTCCCCTTTTTGTGAAGTGTTATCAAACTTAATTAAGAGCCAAGAATACACCCTGCTGTTGAAGAATTAAATTGTAAATAATTATCTTTGTACACACCTTTACTAGTGAAAAGTAAGGTATTAAATCTTCACATGAAATGACAAATTATAAAAGGAAGCATTAATTAAGTGTTTGATAGAAAAGAATAAAAACATATCAATAATAACCTTCATAAAAAGGAAATTAATAATCAATTATTTGTTAAGGTGAATATGGCCAACACGAGTTGGATAAGATAAATCATCAATCCATCACATCACCTGAACTCTGCATTGCATTCCGTGTAGATCTTCCTGACGGTGACTACTCGCTCGTCCCGGAAGCCGAGGAAGGAGAAGCGAGAGCCGCACCGCAAAGACGTGGAAGTACTAGAAGACACCGAGGGTGCTCAGGCTAACCTTGCTGACGAAGGCAAGCCCCGGTGCATATAACCCAGCTTTTCAAATTGATATGCAATCATCTATGGATGCATGTGCATTTAAGTTCAGGAGTTGTATGGAACCTTAGATGTATGATCCCTAGGTACCTATGTCCTTACTAGTGTGATAGGTCGATAGCTGCTAAGCTATAGGGCCGTTACAAGTCGTGTGATGATGTCACTCGCGAGAATAGGTTCCTAGGTAGGAATCATAAGATCTTCTTAATTGGATTGCTCATGTGGTAAGAGGATGGGATGTGGACTCCGGTCCAATGGCTATTGTGGGTTAAGTGTTTGAACGTACTAAGCACTTGTCGGGAATGGGACCGGTAAGCCTAGTACCTTAATGAGACGGCGAGGGATTTAACTATCACTACTCTTGGGATGCGTCTCACGGCTAGCTACCGATGGTGTATGGTGAGTCCGGGTGCCTTGCGGGGTATGCCGGATAGCCTGCACCAAAGACTGTGGCCTTTTATCCCGACCCGAGGATTTTTGGGAACCATTTGGTGGTTGTCCTCGCGGGGGAATCCCACCGTGTGTTTAGGTCTACCTTGCAAGGTTTGAATCAATCGATTGTCGGCCTCTCACCGTTATCTAGACTACTTACTCCACTAGCCATGAGATCCCTAATGATGGAAGTTGAATAACATTATGCTTGATTAATTGTTTTGTACAATATTGTTTATACTAGATTGGCTAACTTAGAAAAGAATAAACCCACTAGAACTTGTGCTAAAATCTTGAAAGTAAGGACATACTCTTTGTTACTTTTCCGCAAAAGAAACCTAGTGGCCAAAAGCCTTTCATGTCTAGAATTGGTGAAGTAGTTATCATTGACGGGTAAGTCTTGCTGAGTATTAGTATACTCAGCCTTGCTATAATCTGTTGCTCCAGGTAATGTCTTCAGTGATGTGTGGCCCGGAGAGAGATCCCGCCCGGCTGGGAGCTGGAGTGGGTGGAGGATGACGACTGAAGGCATCATGGCTGGCCTCTCGTGGTGTTCTCGCTTTCCGCTTAGTTAATTCCGCTGTTTCAAAAACTCTGAACTACGTTGTCATGTCAAAACACTTTGGTTTGTAATAATTAAACCCTTCGGGGTAAATTTCGGATGTTAATTATTTCGTATATCTGGACTCGCCTTCGCGTGAGTTTTAATGCATATATGTCGATCCTTGTTGCTATTTAAGTTATCACCGGGCGTTAACCCGACGACTAACGACATGATGATACTTTATTATTGCTTAATGACCAAAGTGGATTGGTTTAGGCGATAGTACGGTTCCTGGGCGGGTTGTCACAGTTGGCATCAGAGCAATTATATGCACCTGAGATTAATTAAAAACCTTAATAACTGGTTTTTGAATAAAATTTGCCAAGGTTGTTTGATTTTCCAAAACACGTTGGTCCGTTAAGGATAAACTAGACGGAGAGGCCCTATAGGGAATTTTGGGTTCTTTCAGGTGGCTTATTAACCTATGGTTCATTTTGCTAACTTCCAGCACATTACTTTATGTCAGACTTACTGAAGGACCGATACGGCGAACCAGAGAGGGGGGGAGTGAATGGGAGCCGATAAAAATTCTTCTTGAAGGAGATGGAAACTCCAACAAGATGAACACAGCTTCCAACACACGTCTCCGACTCACTACCCAAGTTGGCCAAGCCCACGTAGCCACTGGAGTGCCACTGGACCTAGGAACCAACACACAACCTTCCGACCCAAGAACGCAGCGGAACACCAAACGTCGAGTCCACAGACCAATACCAGTCCGACCGGTGAGCACCACCAGTCAGATCGGTCCCTGCTGGTGAAACTTGGCAACTTCCACTAAGTGGCATCACACCGGTCCGGCCGGTGCAACACACCGGCCAGACCGGTCTAAGCCTAAAAGCCCCCAAATCACCAAACAGGCCTACCGACCTCCAAACTGACCCAAACTCGAAACAACTGCAACACAGGACAACAACAAACACACTCAGACGTTCACCCGAGCAAAAACCCACCAAGGGTTGCACCGGTCAGACCGGTCAAGAGCACGGCCGGGGACCGTGTAGCTCGGGCGACTTCGGGATGAACAAAGACCCGCGGGTCAACTCTCCCAAATCCAAACCTCAATCTCCCGAATCGCTCCACGGACTTGAACAAGACTTTGGAGATAATAGGAACACCTCATGAGGAGTCCATAGCCAAGTTTAATCCCACCAAAACTTGTCCAAAAAGGAGGAATCGAAGAAATTCCGCCAAAAGCACCTCTAACCCTAGAACTCGGAAAACCCCAAAATCGATCCCCTTTACTCACGGATTTGGGAGGGGAATCACAACCCAAAGAACCACGAAGGGTTCCCACAAATTTCCCCCATCAAATCCCCAAGAGCAAGGTCCCGAAAATAACCCAAAGAAATCACCAAGAGAAGGCTCCGGAAATCACCACCAAGAACAATCGTGAACAACACATCCAAACCTTGACGAACCACGCCGAATCATCTATACATGCAACAAAGGTTCTTACAAGGTCTAGCTTGCCGCCTGATCATCCAACCCTCTCACAAGATCTCACCATGAAGCTCTCAAGCTAGTCCTATGGAAATCCTAAGAAAATAGGAAGGGAAAATAGGAAAGCAAATGAACTAGGGCTCCAAGGCTTGGCTGCCATCCTCTCGCCTCATGGGTTATATGGAGGCAACCGAAAGTCTAAAATACCCTTTCCTAATAACTAGGGATACAAGCCCCTCAAGGGCGGTGTTGGAAATGTTCAAGCTTTCTCCATCGGACGGATGCCCGGCGACCGCAACCTGCATAGCCTCGCCGCAAGCCTTGCGATCCCGACGTGTGTCCTCCGCTTCGAAGATTCCCGACTGCGTCGTCGCACACCAGTCAGACCGGTACCCACCGGTCAGACCAGTCAGACCCACTGGTTAGACCGGTACCCACCGGTCAGACCGGTCTGGCACTGCTGCAGCACCGTCTTCGGTTCTTCGGTCTTGGCTTTGTGGATCAACCAAGGAACCCAGTGGTTTTCTGGTGAACCACCGGAAACCCCGCGAACTCGTTGTAGCCTCCGCCAATCTCCACTCATGACTTGGCTCCCACGTAGTCCCGGCTCGACCTTGGTTTTCAGGCTCAACCAAGAAACCGTCCATGACTTCATCTTGTCGTTCATGCCACCATGCGGTCCGCACTTGACCCCCGCCGGCCACCGGGTCCCTCGAACGAAGCCTACTTGTCTTCTCCACACCTGGAGGCCTCACCGGCGATGACCTTTCGCGCTTGCTCTTCACCTGCACCAACACCAGTCAAGCCGCAACCTGCACCTGCAATACTTAGCCAAGAATCAGTCCACACAACGTTGTCAATCACTCATCACACAAGGAAGCGACCATCCACCGTTCCTCGAACCACACATGGTCCTCAATCTCCCCCTTGATGAGTGCATTGACAACACCCACATATAGTAACAAGAGAGAAAAGAAAAAGAAAAGAAACGAACAAAAAGAAACTCCAACAAGCGATCGAAAGCCAAACAAAGGCAAAGAGCAAGATCACTCGAGGAAGACAAGTCTCGGACCCCTTAGGCAAGGGCAATGGCTCGACACATCCGAGACAAAACAAAGCTCAAGCAAAGAGTGCAAACCACCAAACCAAAGCTCGAACAACCACAAATAGCTCCCCCTGCACACATGCAAGCTCCCCCTGAGCCAATGCAACTCCCCCTGGACGAATGCATGCAAATCTCTTGAAAACAGGACAGGTGCAACAACTTCAGCTCACACCGGTCACCAGCACCGGTCAGACCGGTGCCCAACATGTGCATAGGACCAGCACTCTGACCGGTCAGACCGGTGACCTTGACCGGTCAGACCGGTGCACACCAGAGCCCAGAAATGGCTCGAAACCACCTGAAAACCTTCTAAATGCATCCAGCAAGCCATTTCAAGCTCAAACTTCTCCCCCTTGTTGGCAATGCATGAATCAAGCCAAAAATGCAAAACTTTCAATCTAGAGCTTCTCAAATAGACAAAATTCAACATAGGATGCTACACATGTCCAAATGAGCAAGTTAGATATTCTATAGCTTCGTATCGACATCAACTACAAGGTCACCAAGTTTCACAACCATTGGACGAAGCTAAGATGGATTTGGGCAATTTTGCGAAAAACTTGCCTCTCATGAGCAAAGTCCTAAACATGATCAAAGCATATCAAAATGGCAAAGCCACACAAACTTCATGCTAGGACAGCCATTCTAATCATAAGACCATCACAAACACCCACAAGCACCTCATGTCATGTGAAAGCCACCGAGCCATGTGCTTACTTCTATGTATAAGACTTCTCATTGGTAGGCATCATGCAACGGTTTAGCACCCAAAGCAAAATAAATTCAGCACATATGACATGAGAGCACATTTTCCAAGCATTTTACATTTCATTTTCAGATTCATAATTGGTACATGAAATGTCTTTGCGACAAAAAGGAACTTATGCCCCTCCATAAGATAAAGCAAGAGGGATAAACATTCATGATGGCCAATGAGCCTTTGGCCCCATATGATCAATAAACTAGCTATCCAACCACAAATTAAGCATAGCAAGACCATTAAAACATGTCAAGATCATATAAAGGCATTTACACATGAGAGAGCATACATGTGACAATTTTCGAAAACATAGCCATCAACCATGGATTATTCATCAAGATCATCAAGAGCTAAGCCAACCTAACCATAGCATATCAAACAAGCTCACAAAGACATAAATAGCATTCCATGGTGAACAATGTATATGAGAGAAGATTTTCCTAACCAATGCATATGATACCAAATGCATGCAATCTAAGATACAAGGATGCCTATACATCATGTTACATATGCCATGCCAAATGCAAGAAATGCACAAAGGAAAGCTATACATATGCTACAAAGGAGCTCCCACACACCCAACTCAAGAAATCAAGCACACACCAAGCTCCCCCCGCAAACGAGTGAGGGCCAGGAGCATCCCGGTGGTCGATGGATGACCGCTCCTCAGTGATGAGTGATTGACAACGTGTGTTGGACTGACTCTTGGCTCATTGCGCAGGTGTAGGCTGCGGCCTAGTTCGTGTTGTTGCAGGTGAAGAACGGGCGCGAAAGGTCTTCAACCTTGAGGGGCCTCCAGGAGATGTAGAGACAAGTAGGCTCGGTTCGAGGGACCCGGTGGACGGCAGGACTAGGTGCGGGCCACATGGTGGCGAGACGAGCAAGACGAAGTCATGGACGATCGAGCCGGTGCACGGTGGCGGTCGAGTCAAGAGGCTTGGCGGGAGGCCGGGCCGAGCACGCGGGGTTTGGTGGTTTGCCCACAAAACCATCAGAGGAAGATTTCTTGGTTTGGGCCTCAAAACCAAGTCCGAAGACCCAACACGACGGAGACGGGATCCGGGCGTGTCGGGAAGCTTCGAAGCGGAGGACACACGGCGGGATCGCATGGCTTGCGTCGGGAGGACGCGGGGTGCGGCGAAGGCGTGGCCGTCCGATGGCAAGACCCACAAACATTACATAAATGCCCCTGCGTGGGTTGTATCGCCAGTAGTTGAGTTAGGGGTAGTCGAGGCATTTTCCACACCGGCGGGACCCGATATATAAGCCATGAGTGTGTGTGGATGGCTCTCTCTCTCCGCGACTTAGGGTTTCATTCCCCCCCTTCTCTTTCTCATTTTCCTGGACTATTTTCTTCTCCATTTTCTCTAGGCTAGCATGAGAGCTTCATGAGAGATTTGTTTAGAGGGATGGATGCTAGGGCGGCATGCTAGATCTTGTGAATCTTTCCTGATTTGTATAGAAGATTCGTCGTTGTGTTGTTCGTGGTCTTTTTCGTGCTTGTTTTGGTGCCTTTGTTCTCGGTGTGATTCTGCGGATTTGAATGGATTTCTTCCAGGATTTCTTTGAGGGAAACATGGATGGATGTCTTGTGCATCTTTGGGATTGATCTTGTGCCCTCAAACGCCGGGAAACCACTTCGATTCAAGGATTTTCGTTTGGAGCTCTAGGTTTTGGTGGTGTTCAAGGGATCCGCGATTCCCGGTGATTTACAAAGTTAGGAGGCGAAATTTTTGGGGTATAGCATCCTTGTTTGACGCTTAACTTGTCCCCAAACTCTTGTCTCAACAGCTTCTACCGTTTGGGAGATCCGGTGATGGATTGGGAGAGTTGACCCTCGGGGTCGAGCTGTTTTCTGCTCTGTCCGTGCAGCGCGGACGGTCCGCGAGGCGGTGGCGGACGTTCTGCGGGCTGCGTGTTCTTTGCATGTTCGTCGTGTTCTTGCGCGCCTTTGCTTTTGATCCGGTTTTGCTTTAGGTTTTCGTTGCAGCCGGTTCGTGGACGGTCCGAGCTTCAGTAGCGGACGGCCCAGAACCCGCGTGGACGGTCCGCCCGGTCTTCGCGGCCGGTCCATTTTTCTCGGGTCGGTTCTGGTGGTTCTGTTGTCTTTAACGGACGGTCCGTGGCTCCCGGCTGGACGGTCCGTGTGTCCCTTGCGGACTGTCCACGCGGCCTTTGCGAACAGTCCGACCCGCCTGGCCGTACAGTCCGCTGGAGGCTGACAGCTTGTTTCTTTGATTCGATTCCTTCCTCCTTCTTTCGTGCTTCCGCGTGTGCGTCAAGGAATCGTTCCTAAGACTTGAGGTTGTTCCATAACCTTGTTGTCTTGGCGGTTGGTGTGTGATTTGATCCATCGCTTGTGTGTGACCGAGAATTGTCTAGGGTATAGGCCGGGTTCTTTGAGAAGAATTTTTACCGGCTCCTATTCACTCCCCCCTCTCTAGTCGCCATTCGATCCTTCAATTGGTATCAGAGCTTGGTGCCGGATTCTTTGTGACTTTGACAAGTCTTGAATCCTAAGATGGCGTACGTTGAGCGGGGCGGTCCGCCACACTTCGATGGGAAGGGTTACCACAAGTGGGCGGCTCGTATGATGATCTTTCTTCGTGGCAAGTTGTTGGATTTCATTGTGCTTGACAAGACCTATGCTATTCCGGTCAACATCCATACTCTTATGCTGACCGATGCTGGTGCTAAGGCCAAGTATGAGGCAAATGCAAAAGCCGTTGATCACTTGGTCCGGAGCTTGTGTGATCCTGAGTTTGAGCGTGTTCGCCATTTGAATCTTGCTTGGCAAATTTGGGAGAAGTTGTTGGTTGCTCACGGTGGTGATGACCATGTGAAGGCTCGCCTCTTTGTCTCTTACCGGATGCAATATGAGAACTTCACTCAACTTCCCTAAGTGAGGACATTGATGCGATGTTTCAGAGGTTCACCGCCATCGTGAACAACATGAAGGCTAATGTTGAGGATTTCCCTTACACTGAGCATGATCAAGCTTTGAAGCTCTTGCATGTCTTGGACCCAAATGTTTGGGGTGCTAAGGTTGAGGCCATCAAGGAGTCTGGGCAATATTTGACTATTGAGTTGGATGACCTCTTTTCTAAGCTCAAGTCGGCTGAGGTTGACAGGAAGTTGCAATCCAAGCATGAGGGCTCGACTGATCATAGTCTTGCTCTTGTGGGCGGATCAAAGGGCAAAGCTAACCCTTCCTGTCGACAGTTTTCCTTGTCTTCTCTTATGTCTATTCCAGATGAGGAGTTTGATGTGCTGGGCGAGGAGGAGCTGGCCTTGCTCTCAAGGAGGTTTGATCGACTACATAGAGCCGAAGGAATGCAAGGCGGAGCTCGGGGACATGCTACAAGTGTGACAAGCGTGGACAGTTCATCGCCGAGTGCCCGGAAGCGGAGGAGAACAAGTACAAGATGAGCGAGTACAAGGCGCACCCGAGGCGTGAAGACAAGTACTCCTCCAAGGGCAAGCACTTCAGCAAGTCCAAGAGCAAGGACAAGGACAAGCGGCGACCGAGCAAGGGCGGCTACAAGAAGGACAAGGCAAGAGCCATGGTGGCCGGTGCAAGCGACGTCGACTCAAGCTCAAGCGACGCGCAGTCAAGCTCAAGCAGTGAAGATGAAGACGCCGGGAGGCGCAAGGGCAAGAAGAGTGCAAGACGGAACCTTAGTGGATTGAGCTATATGGCGCTTGAAGGCTTTTCTGGCATGGCCCATAGCTCAAGCAGCAAGAAGAGCGAGAAGGAAGACAGCGACTCCGACTCAGAGGATGAGGTAAATCGTGACCCCGACTCTTTGCTTGCTGAGATCTCTAGGTTGAATGGCTTGATTGACAACCGTGATAGTGTGTTGAGAGATGCTAAGAAGATGAGGAAAGATCTTAGGGCTCAACTTGAGAATGCTAGTGAGAAAGTAGGAGAGCTAGAGTCTAAATTGCTTGAATTGAAACTTGAGAATGACTCTTTGAAACTTGCTCCAACTACTTTTGATGATGTTAAATGTCCTGAATGTGATGCATGGTTGAATGAGATTAAGTTGCTTAATGAGAAGAATGCTTCCACTTTGGCTAAACTAGATGCTCTTAGGACTGAGTATGATGAGCTTAAGGCTAGACCCACTTTGCTTGGTGCTTGTAAATCATGTCCTACTATGCATGCTAAGCTTGTTGATGCTCGTTCTACTATTAACACTTTGGAAGCTTCTTTGAAATCTCCTGTTGTCAATGCATGCACTAGCTGTGATGAAGTTACTTTGCGCAATCTTGAGCTTACTTCCCGTTTGGATGTCATCTATGAGGAGAATGATTATTTGAGGAAGGTGTTGGGTTGGTTGTCTGGACAGGAACCTCAATTGAAAATCATGATTGAGGAGTTCAAGAGAGCTGATGGTCGTGGTTTGGGTTTTGAGAAGTTGGGTGAGAAAGTGGGAGAGAACAGTGGGGAGAGTGTGTATGAGAAGTGTGTTGAGTCTAACCCCGACTTTGAGGTGATCGGAAACATCCAAGTCCCACTTCCAAAAGCACCCAAGAACTCTTTCACTCCAAAGCCCAACCATCTTTGCAACAAGCTTGACACAACGCAAGATCCACCCAAATTCCCACCTAAAACAAATGACTTCCAGAAACCCGTGAAGTTTGTGAGTGAGAAGGGTGAGAAAACTAGAGAGAAGCCAGAGCCAAAACCAAAACCCATCCCCTTCAGATGTGAGTATTGTGGCAAGGATAGACACCTAGCAGAGTTTTGCTACAAGAGGAAGAGGGATGAGAGGCTTGCTAGGGAGCAAGCAAACCAGGACAGGTATCGCCAGTCTCATGGTATTCCTGAGCCTAGAGTGCCACTTCCACGGGGTGTGGGAAGTGTGAAGAGTGTTGGTAGAATTGGAGCTCAGGGTGGTAGGTTCCCACCGAGAGGTGGTGGTGAGAGGTTTGATAGGAGAGATGATGGTGTGCGTGCTGGTGAGAGGTTTGGTCGGGCTCGTGGTGGTTTTGCTGGACATCCCCCTACTCATCCTCAATATGGGTTTAGGGGAGATGATCGCAGCTTTGGGTTCCAGAGGAACTACGGACCACGTTTTCCCCCTCGTGGTGATCGTACTCCTCCCATGGGACATGGGAAGTTTGGTGGCAAGGGAATGATGTTTACTAACCCCTCTTTTGAGCAGATGGCTCGACACTGGTTCAACTTTCTGTGTGCTAACCCCAGTATCGAGTCGTTAGCTCATTCTCGTTCTTGTTTCTGACTACAGGCAGGAGGCTTGGAGAACATTTGGTTGATCGACTCCGGATGTTCTCGACACATAACCAGAGATATGAAGTGGTTCTCCAGCCTCACCCCAGTGAAGGAAAAGATGTACATCACTTTTGGGGACAATGGACAAGGAAGGGTGATTTCTGAGGGTGTAATGCATGTGAGTGACAAGGTAATGTTGAAGAGGGTTGCTCTTGTGAAGTCTTTGGGTTTCAATTTGCTTTCGGTTTCTCAGTTGCTTGATGAGGGTTTTGAGGTGCGTTTCAAGTCTGGTGAGTCTCGTTTGCTGGATTCTCGAGGTGATCTTGTCTGTATGATCATCCCCGAGGGTCAGATTTTCAGGGCTGATTTCTCTCGTTCTTTGGGTCCTGCTCGCTATTTGATGGCCGGTCCTTCTTCTGATTTGTGGAAATGGCATAGGCGGTTGGGACACTTGAGCTTTGATTTGGTCTCCCACTTGAGTGGTCTTGACCTTGTCCGAGGATTGCCGAGGTTGAAGTTTGAGAAGGATTTGGTTTGTGCTTCGTGTAGGCATGGCAAGATGGTAGCCACTCCCCATCCACCCCTGACCGATGTCATGACCAAGCGTCCGACAGAGCTGTTGCATATGGACCTTGTTGGGCCAGCTCGAGTTCACTCGGTGGGTGGGAAGTGGTATGTCCTTGTTGTGGTGGACGATTACTCTCGCTATGCCTGGGTGTTTTTCTTGGAAGACAAGAGTGAGACATTTGGTTTTGTTCGAGATCTGATCGTGAGGTTGAAAAACGAGAGGCATCGGAATGCTATTCGAGCTATCCGCAGTGATAATGTCTCAGATTTCAAGAACTCTCATTTTGATGCCTTCTGTCGTGATCTAGGTCTTGAACATCAGTATTCGACCCCTTATGTGCCCCCTCAAAATGGAGTTGTGGAAAGGAAAAATCGGACTCTTTGTGAGATGGCTAGGACGATGCTCGATGAGCACAGGACTCCTAGGAGGTATTGGGCTGAGGCGGTCAATACGGCTTGTCATGTCTCTAACAGGATTTTATTGCGAGCTTTCAAGAAGAAGACCTGTTATGAGCTTATGCATGGTCGGGCACCCAAGGTGAGTCATTTCCGAGTCTTTGGCTGCAAGTGCTTTATTCATAAGAAGGGAAAACTCGACAAGTTTGAGGCTAGGTCTAGTGATGGGATTTTCTTTGGATATGCTAATCATTCTAGAGCCTACAGGGTGCTTAACCTTGAGACTAACAAAATCATGGAGACTTGCAAGGTAACCTTTGACGAGACAATGCCATGTACCTCTCTTGGCTTTGAATGTGCAGGTGATGAGGAGATGGCCGAGGACCTCTTTGAAGAGGAGAAGGATGAAGCTGGAGATGATGATGGAGAGAACCATGCGCCTGAAGTTGAGTGCGTACCCACTACTTCCCCTACGACCACTACGGAGGGTGGACCGTCTACTTCATGGACAAAGACGGTGTGACAAGAGGACCAAACGAGAGAAGCTGAAGTTGAGGGGGAGGTAGTCTTGAGGCGTGAGGCTCCCCGGCGGATTCAAGAAGTGCATCCCCTATCGAAGATCATTGGGGACATCGACCAACGTACTACGCGGTCAAGGTCTAGAAATTCCTCTCATTTCGCTCATGCTGCATTTGTTGCCACCTTTGAGCCCAAGGACATTGGACACGCTTTATCTGATGCAAACTGGGTCAATTCTATGCATGAGGAGTTGGAAAACTTTGAGAGGAACCAAGTGTGGGAGTTAGTTGAACCACCTCCAAATTGCCATCCTATAGGAACCAAATGGGTTTGGAAGAACAAAGAGGGTGAGAATGGGATGGTTGTGAGGAACAAGTCCAGACTTGTTGCTCAGGGATATAGTCAGAAGGAGGGGATCGACTATAAGGAGACCTTTGCTCCTCGTGGCCCGTCTTGAGGCAATTCGAATCCTTCTAGCCTTTGCCGTGGCTAAAGGGTTCAAGTTGTTTCAAATGGATGTGAAGAGTGCTTTTCTGAATGGGGTCATAGAGGAGGAGGTGTATGTGAAGCAGCCACCGGGGTTTGAGAGTGAGAAGTATCCTCATAGGGTGTACAGGTTGAAAAGGGCTCTGTATGGGTTGAAACAGGCGCCCCGGGCTTGGTATGGGAGATTGAGAGGTTTTCTGGTGAGCAGAGGGTTTGTGATGGGTACCGTGGATATGACCTTGTTCCTCCTCAAGCATGGGAATGACTTGTTGATTGTGCAGATATACGTGGATGATATTGTCTTTGGTGGCTCGTCACATAACCTTGTTGCCAAGTTTGCAGATGAGATGAGCAGGGAATTCGAGATGAGCATGATGGGCGAGTTGCAGTACTTTCTCGGGTTGCAGATCAAGCAAGTGAAGGACGGAACATTTGTACATCAGACCAAGTACACGAAAGACATGCTGAGGAAGTTCCAGATGCAAGATGTGAAGCCTATGTCGACACCCATGGGGAGTACGGCTACTTTGGATGCGGACGAGGACGGAGAACCAGTGGACCAGCGGGAGTACAGGAGCATGATCGGCTCCCTCCTCTACCTGACGGCGACGAGGCCAGACATACAGTTCAGTGTGTGTCTGTGCGCTCGTTTTCAGGCTTCGCCGAGGACATCACATCGACAGGCCGTCAAGAGGATTTTCGTGTACCTGCGACCGCCCTCGGTCTTGGCCTTTGGTATTCTTCCTCCTCGACTCTTTCTCTTCATGGTTTTTCCGATGCGGATTTTGCTTTGGTTGTCGAGTCGAGAGGAAGTCTACTTCGGTTCTTGTCGGTTTCTTGGGTCCTCGTTGGTTTCGTGGTCTTCCCGCAAGCGCCTAGTGTAGCTCGCCTACCACCGAGGCAGAGTATGTTGCGGCCGCGAGTTGTTGTTCCCGGTACCGTTGTGGATTTCATACACTTTGAGAGACTTTGGTTTGGAGTGTACCCAGATCCCACTTCTTTGTGATAGCACCAGTGCCATAAGCGTAGCGAAAAACCCAGTGCTTCACTCCAGAACCAAACACATAGAAGTGAGATACCATTTCTTGAGAGACAATATGGAGAAAGGGACCATTGTGTTGAGCCATGTCCCTACCCAAGATCAGTTTGCAGACATTTTCACAAAGCCTCTCGACCAAGCTACATTTGTGCGCTTGCGGGGGGAACTTGGGGTTTGTTGCCCTTTCTAGTTGATTCTTGGGGATTTCCTTTTTGTACTATATGTATCATACCATGTTTTTCCTTTGATGTATATACATGCTTTGCTTGATGTACAAACCATGGTAGGATAGCCATCTTGTTATATATCATGCTGCATTTGTATCATATTGCATTTTAGGATGATGAGCTTCTTTCATATGCCTTATTTGAGTTTCTTTGGCTACTTGTGAGATATTGGTCATGTGTGTGGAGAAATGGCTATGTGAGGCTATGCTCTTGGAATATTTGAGATATATATGTTGTGAGATAGCCTTTTTGAATCAAATGCTAATCTTGACTAAATTTGATGAAATGTGCTCCACTCATGTGTAGTAGTGTATCCATGTCACGCTTTGGTCTAAATGTGCTTTCTATGCTTAGATTGTGCTTGGATGTCTTTTTCTTGCTTTTGGGCCAAAGGCCGAATATCATTGTGAATGTTTAGCCTATGTTGCATTCATGGGGGAGCATAAGCTTCTTTTTGCCGCAAAGGCACTTCATGTACCATGAAATGAATTAATCTTGAAAAGAAGTGTGTATGCTTGAAAAATGCTCCATCCATCATGTTTATGCTCAAAATGTCTTATCCTTTACACATGGGTGCAAAACATGTTGCATGATGTTCACCAGTGGAGAAGTCTCCCCGAAGTGGACACATGGCTCATGAGCTTTAACATGACATGCTTTGCTTTATGGGTGTTTGCAATGATCTTTTGTTGAGAATTGGATATCCTTGTATGATCTCTGGTTGATATGCATGTTTTTGGCTCGAATGTGACATGGATAGGCTTTTACATTTGAAGTGAGCCATCTTTTGATATAATTATTCAAATCTGAAAATTTGCTTTGTCACATGCCTATATTTCCATATATTACTTGTGGCAATGCTTTGACTATGTTATGATCCATATATGTGCTCTTTGTCTCATTTCTAGCCTTTGACACTAAATTTGGCCTATTTGAGAAGCTCATGTAGATGCTTATATGCTTTGTTTTGCATTTCTGCATTTTCACCTTGATTCATCCATTGTCAACAAGGGGGAGAAGAGGTGACCTTAATGCAAATTCAGAAGAGGTGAGCTAAAATCTGGAAGTTTGCATTCTCATGTTCAGGGGGAGCTTTCTTGCTGCTTTCAGTGTGAAGTTTGTGCTTTGCTCGGCTTGTGACCTTTCTTTGCCTTTCCTTGGTTTTGGTCATGAGTTGAGCTTCTTTGGTTTTTATTTCTTCTTACTTTCTTTCTCTGAATTTCATTTCGCGTTGTGTGTTGTCAATGCACTCATCAAGGGGGAGATTGAGGGCCAGAAGCGTCCCGGTAGTCGATGGATGACCGCTCCTCAGTGATGAGTGATTGACAACGGGTGTTGGACTGACTCTTGGCTCAGTGCGCAGGTGTAGGCTGCGGCCTAGTTCGTGTTGTTGCAGGTGAAGAACGGGCGCGAAAGGTCTTCAACCTTGAGGGGCCTCCAGGAGATGGAGAGACAAGTAGGCTCGGTTCGAGGGACCCGGTGGACGGCGGGACTAGGTGCGGCCCACATGGTGGCGAGACGAGCAAGACGAAGTCATGGACGATCGAGCCGGTGCACGGTGGCGGTCGAGTCAAGAGGCTTGGCGGGAGGCCGGGCCGAGCACGAGGGGTTTGGTGGTTTGCCCACAAAACCATCGGAGGACGGTTTCTTGGTTTGGGCCTCAAAACCAAGTCCGAAGACCCAACACGACGGAGACGGGATCCGGGCGTGTCGGGAAGCTTCGAAGCGGAGGACACGCGGCGGGATCGCATGGCTTGCGTCGGGAGGACGCGGGGTGCGGCAAAGGCGTGGCCGTCCGATGGCAAGACCCACAAACATTACATAAATGCCCCTGCGTGGGTTGTATCGCCAGTAGTTGAGTTAGGGGTAGTTGAGTCATTTCCCACACCGGCGGGACTCGATATATAAGCCATGAGTGTGTGTGAATGGCTCTCTCTCTCTCCGCGACTTAGGGTTTCATTTCCCCCCTCTTCTTTCTCATTTTCCTGGACTATTTTCTTCTCCATTTTCTCTAGGCTAGCATGAGAGCTTCATGAGAGATTTGTTGAGAGGGATGGATGCTAGGGCGGCATGCTAGACCTTGTGAATCTTTCCTGGTTTGTATAGAAGATTCGGCGTTGTGTTGTTCGTGGTCTTTTTTGTGCTTGTTTTGGTCCCTTCGTTCTCGGTGTGATTCCGCGGATTTGAGTGGATTTCTCCCCGGATTTCTTTGAGGAAAACATGGATGGATGTCTTGTGCATCTTTGGGATTGATCTTGTGCCCTCAAACGCCGGGAAACCACTTCGATTCAAGGATTTTCGTTTGGAGCTCTAGGTTTTGGTGGTGTTCAAGGGATCCGCGATTCCCGGTGATTTAGGAAGTTAGGAGGCGAAATTTTTGGGGTATAGCATCCTTGTTTGACGCTTAACTTGTCCCCAAACTCTTGTCTCAACAGCTTCTACCGTTTGGGAGATCCGGTGATGGATTGGGAGAGTTGACCCTCGGGGTCGAGCTGTTTTCTGCTCTGTCCATGCGGCGCGGACGGTCCGCGAGGCGGTGGCGGACGGTCCGCGGGCTACGTGTTCTTCGTGTGTTCATCGTGTTCTTGCGCGCCTTTGCTTTCGATCCGGTTTTGCTTTAGGTTTTCGTTGCAGCCGGTTCACGGACGGTCCGAGCTTCAGTAGCGGACGGTCCGGAACCCGCGTGGACGGTCCGCCCGGTCTTCGCGGCCGGTCCGTTTTTCTCAGGTCGGTTCTGGTGGTTCTGTTGTCTTTAACGGACGGTCCTTGGCTCCCGGCCGGACGGTCCGCGTGTCCCTTGCGGACTGTCCGTGGCACCTGGCCGGACTGTCCGCGCGGCCTTTGCGGACAGTCCGCCCGCCTGGCCGGACAGTCCGCTCGAGGCTGACATCTTGTTTCTTTGATTCGATTCCTTCCTCCTTCTTTCGTGCTTTCGCGTGTGCTTCAAGGAATCGTTCCTAAGACTTGAGGTTGTTCCATAACCTTGTTGTCTTGGCGGTTGGTGTGTGATTCGATCCATCGCTTGTGTGTGACCGAGAATTGTCTAGGGTATAGGCCGGGTTCTTTGAGAAGAATTTTTACCAGCTCCTATTCACTCCCCCCCTCTCTAGTCGCCATCCGATCCTTCAACGAGTGAAAGTTGCTTGATCTAGGGGTTTGGTGAAAATATCGGCTAGTTGGTCATGTGTGGGTACATGGATCAAAGCTATCTTTCCTTTCTCTACGTTGTCTCTCAGAAAATGATACCTCACTTCTATGTGCTTGGTTTTGGAATGGGGCACTGGATTCTTTGCAACACTTATGTCACTGGTGCTATCACATTGAAGTGGGACATGAGTATACTCCTCACCAAAGTCACTCATGGTGTATGAAATCCAAAGGAGCTGAGAGCAACAACTAGCAGTGGCAATGTACTCGGCCTCGGTAGTAGATTGAGCAACACTTGACTGTTTGCGGGAAGACCAGGACACCAAAGAAGAACCCAAAAATTGGCAAGTCCCAGAAGTGGACTTCCTATCCAACCGACACCCGGCAAAATCCGCATCTGAAAAACCATGAAGCGCCAAAGAAGAGGACGCGGAGTACCACAAGCCAAAGTCGGGAGTGTGACACAAGTACCTGAAAATTCGCTTCACCGCTTGCCGATGCAAAGTCCTCCGAGACGCTTGAAAACGAGCGCACAGACATACCGAGAACTGGATGTCCGGCCTCGTCGCCGTCAAGTAGAGGAGTGACCTGATCATGCTTCGGTACTCCTTCTGGTCCACATGTTCACCTTCCTCGTCCGCATCAAGAGCCGTAGTCGTACTCATCGGCGTCGTCATAGCCTTGGAATCCTTCATCTTGAATTTCCGCACAATGTCCTTGGTGTACCTGGCTTGGTGCACAAATGTTCCTTCCTTTGATTGCTTGATTTGTAGCCCGAGGAAGAACTTCAACTTGCCCATCATGCTCATCTCAAATTCCCTGCTCATATCCTCTGCAAACCTCGCAACAAGAGAGTTAGACGAGCCACCAAAGACAATATCATCCACGTACACCTGCACAATCAGGATATCTCTGCCCTGCCTCAGTAGAAACAAGGTCTGATCGACCTTCCCCATCTCAAAACCTCTCTCAAACAAGAACCCCCTGTACCTGCCATACCAAGCTAGGCGCCTGCTTCAACCCATACAGCGCCTTCCTCAACTTGTACACCCGGTGGGGGTGTACTTCTCACTCTCAAACCCCGGAGGTTGCCTCATATACACTTCTTCCTCTAACACACCATTCAGGAAAGCACTCTTCACATTCATTTGGTGCAACTTGAACCCTTTAGCCACAGAAAAGGATAGAAGGATCCTAATCGCCTCCAAATGGGCTACGGGAGCAAAGGTCTCCTCGTAGTCAATCCCCTTCTTCTGACTGAACCCCTGAGCAACAAGCCTCGACTTGTTTCTCACAACCTCACCTTTCTCTCCCTCTTTGTTCTTCCACACCCACTTTGTACCAATCGGCTTACACCCTGGAGGAGGGTCAACCAACTCCCAAACCTGATTCCTCTCAAAGTTCTCCAACTCCTCATGCATCGAATTAACCCAATTGTGATCAGATAGTGCGTGTCCAATGTCTTTGGGCTCAAAAGTAGCAACAAATGCAGCATGAGCGATATGAGAATTGTTCCGAACCCATGACCGTGTAGTGCGTTCATTCACGTCGCCGATGATCCTCGAAGCTGGGTGATCCATTTGTACTCGCTGGGGAGGTTCTCGCCTCGATGCTACCTCCCCCTCAACAACAGCTTCTCCTTGTTCTTGATTTGTCGTCGTAGGTGTAGGAGAGGGTCCGTCCACCACCGTAGTCGAAGTAGTGGGTACATGTTCAGCCGGGGGAACCACACCGCCATCTTCATCGTCTCCATGTTCATGCTCCTCCTCCTGAAAGATCTCCTCGCCAAGCTCATCATCACCTGCACACTCAAAGACAAGCTGACTATGTGGCTGTGTCTCGTCGAAGGTTACCTCGCAAGTCTCCACGATTTGGTTAGTTTCAAGATTGAGCACACGATATGCTCTAGTATGAGATGCATAACCAAAGAAAATACCATCGACGGACCTAGCCTCAAACTTAGCCAGCTTCTTCCCTTTCTTCAGAATAAAGCACTTGCAACCAAAGACATGGAAGTGACTCACCTTGGGTGTGCGGCCGTGCATCAACTCATAGCATGTTTTCTTCTTATGCACTCTGAGGTAGATCCTGTTCGACACATAGCACGCGGTATTCACCGCCTGAACCCAGTACCTTCTCGGAGTCCTATGCTCATCAAGCATCGTCCGAGCCATCTCGCACAAGGTCCTGTTCTTCCTTTCCACAACACCATTCTGGGGAGGCGTATACGGACTCGAAAACTGGTGTTCAAGACCCAAGTTATGGCAAAAGGTTTCAAAACGAGAGTTTCTGAATTCTGAGCCATTGTCACTGCGGATTTCTCGTATGGCATCTTCGTGCCTCTCGTTCCTCACCCTCAAGACTAGATCCCGAACAACACCAAACGTCTCCCCCTTATCCTCGAGAAAGAACACCACACATACCGAGAATAGTTGTCCACCACAACAAGGACATACCACTTCCCACCCGCAGATCGCACACGAGCTGGGCCAACAAGATCCATATGGAGCAGCTCGCATGGACGCTAAGTCATCACATCGGTGAGAGGTGGGTGAGATGAGGCTACCATCTTGGCATGCCTACACGGCGCACAAACCAACTCTTTCTCAAGCCTCAACCGTGGCAATCCTCGGACCAAATTGAGTTTACTCAAGCGAGACAAAAGGTCAAAGCTCAAGTGACCCAACTTCGCCACTTCCACAACTCACTCGAAGAACCAGCCAAGAAACAACGCTCCACACCTGAAGACAGAAAAATCAGCACGAAACACCTGACCCTCGGGAATGACCATACAGACAAGGTCCCCTCGAGAGTCCAAAATCTGAGAACCACCAGGCCGAAACAACACCTCAAAACCCTCATCCAACAACTGGGACACAGAAAAGCGCATTGTACCCCGGCGATTGAACAAGAGCAACACGCCTGAGAGTGATCTTGTCACTCACCTTAATCTCACCTTCTGAAAGCACACACCCACGCCCATTGTCCCCAAAAGTGATGTACCTCCTTGTCACCACCGGGAGGAGACTTGAGAACCACCTCCTGTCTCCGGTCATATGCCTCGAGCAACCGGAGTCAATCAACCAAATGTTCTTCAAGTCTCCCACCTGAAATTCAAAAATGAGCACGTGAGCGAACAAACAACTCGGCACTGGGGTTAGTACCAAAAGAGTAAAACCAGTGTCGAGCCATTTGCTCGAAAGTGGGGTTAGCACAAACCAAACCATCTCTCCTAGCAAAGCTACCTCCACGAACACCACCACGGTAACCACCCTAAGGGAACCAACCCTCTCTGCTTAGAGGAGGACCAAAACCACGAAAGAAAGCTCGTAGACCGTCCCTCCTCTCCTTCTCAAAGCTACAACTCCTCCCATCCCCGTAGTGAACTCGAGGGGGAGAATGCCTAGCCACCTGACCTCCTGCAAACTCTCCAGCCCAACCACCAGAACCACGACCTCCAGAAACAACCCTCGCACCTGTACGAGCACGAAACACACACTGCTGCCTGTCCAGGCCTACACCGGTCTGACCGGTGCCCCACACCGGTCTGACCGGTGTAGCATGGGCAGCAGCACCTCCAACAGCCTTCTGCTCTCCCCAAGCCCGAACTGTCCTCACACTCGCCTTGGCCCTGGGCATCTGCAAATGAGGCTCAAGTACACCATCAGAAGGGTGGTACTTGTCCTTGTTAACCAACTCCTTTGCCATTCTCTCCTCTTGCTTCCTCTTGATGCAAAACTCATCCTTATGGCCATCTCTCCCACAATAGCCACAATGGAACCTCACAAGCTTAGGCTTTGGCTTGGGTTGTGGCTGCTCACTTGGTTTCTCTCCACTCACCATCTCTACCGGTTTCTCCTCACTAGCCTTCTCACTCTCTTTCCCAAAGAACACTTTCCCCGAAGTGCTCACAAACTTGATAGGCTTTTGGAGATCATTTGTATGTGGGGGAAACACGGGTGGAGCTGGGGTTGTGTCTAGTCGGTTCCTTAGATGGTTAGGTTTATGAGGGAAATCATTGTTGTGGTGGGTTTTTGGTGGCTCTGGGATATTCTCCACTTCCCTCATCAACCTTGTTTGCCCCAAGTCCCTCACCATCCTGCCTCTTAAATGCCTTGATCATCATCCTCAACTAAGGCTCATGACCAGACAACCAACTCATCAACTTTCTCAGCTCATCATTCTCATCCTGCAAACGATCAACATAATGTGCAAGTTCCAAATTCTTCAAAGCATGCATTTCATAGGTAGAGCATGATGTAGGAATGGGTTCTTTCAGCTTAGCCTCAAGAGAACTAGTGTAAGCATGCATATCATCAATTTTAGCATGCAAAACAGGGCAAGAAGTGCAAGCACCTAGCAAAGCAGGTCTAGACTTAAGCTCAGCCACTTCCCCTAAGCACATCTAGTTCCTCACACTTGGAGGCATGCTTCTCCTTAAACAAAGCAAGATCAGCAAGAAAGATGGAGCAATCAGCACAATCAACCTCATCCGAAACAACAGGGCTAGCCTTAAGGGAATCAATCTCAAGCTTGCTATCAAGCACCTGTGTTTCTAGCTCAGCCACTCTAGTCCTAGCATCCTCGAGTGAAGCCCTAAGCTCTTTCCTCATTTTCTTGGCCTCTCTAAGCATGTCATCACGGTTATCAAGCAATGAGCCAAGCCTCTCATTCTCCTGGTGCAAGAAGGGAAGCTCATGACGCACCTTGTCGTCGGACTCAGAGTCCGAGTCGCTTTGTGTGCTCTTCTTGCTGCCGGAGCTCAGCGCCATGGTGTAGAAGCCGTCTCTAGCGAAGTAGCTCAGCCCGCTCAGGTTCTTGGATGACTTCCAGCTCTTGCGACGAGCACCTTCATCTTCAGTGCTGCTCGAGCTCGAGGTGGAGTACGCAGAACTGGAGTCGACGTCGCTCGCTCCAACCATCGCTCAGGCCTTGCGTCGGCTCTCCTTCTTCCTCGATCGTCGCTCGTCCTTGTGCTTGTTCTTGTACTTTCTCTTGTGGTCACGCCTCGACTGGTACTTGCCATCCATCATTGACTTGTGCTTGTAGCCGTCCTTGTTCTCGACCTTCTCTGGTCAATCAGTGACGAAGTGTCCCGGCTTGCCGCACTGGAAGCATGTCCTCGTGTTCCTCCTCATGTTCACTCGATTCTCGTGCAGCCTCTCGAACCGCCTCGTCAGGAGCGCCAGCTCGTCCTCTCCAAGCACATCGAACTCCTCATCTGGCATAGACATCAAGGAGGACAAAGAGAACATCCTGGTGGATGGGTTAGTGTTAGCCTTTTCTTTCGAACCACCAACGAGGGCAAGACTATGGGAGTCAGTCGGACCCTCGAGCTTGGCAGTCATGCCCCTATCCACCTCAGCCGACTTGAGCTTTGAGAACAGCTCGTTCACCGTCAGAGTGTCATACTTCTCTGACTCCACAATGGCCTCAAACTTTCCGCCCCATATTGTAAGATCCAAAGAGTGTAAGAGCTTGACGACTCTATCATGATCGTCGTACGGGAGCACGTCCACATTGGCCCTCATGTTGTTCACAACCACCGTGAACCTCTGAAACAAGGCATCGATGGACTCACCGGGGAGATGAGTGAAGTTCTCGTACTCTCTCCGGTAGGTCGCATACATCCGTGCCTGAACCTAGGCATTCCCAACATGAGCCTCCTTCAGCACCGCCCAAATTCTAGAAGCCAAGTGCTCGGTGTGCACCCGATCGAACTCAGGCTGACACAGAGCACAAAACAAGTAGTCGACCGCCTTGTTGTTGGCGTCGAACCTGTCCCTCGATCCTGGAACGAGAAAGTCCATCGGCTGGACATAGCCTGTGTCCACCGTGACATCCCAAAGGATCTGACCCTTTCCGCGGAGGAACGCCGCCATCCGCTTACTCCACATCTGGTAGTTCTTGCCATCGAAGTTTGGAGGACCCGAACCCCATTCCTGGTACGCCATCCTTGGATCTTAGACTGGTTGGAGTCAATGAAGACCTGAATGGGAGCCGATAAAAATTCTTCTCGAAGGAGACGGAAACTCCAACAAGATGAACACGGCTTCCAACACACGTCTCCGACTCACTACCCAAGTTGTCCAAGCCCACGTGGCCACTGGAGTGCCACTGGACCTAGGAACCAAGACACAACCTTCCGACCCGAGAACGCAACGGAACACCAAACCTCGAGTCCACAGACCAACACCGGTCAGACCGGTGAGCACCACCGGTTAGACTGGTCCCTGCTAGTGAAACTTGGCAACTTCCACTAAGTGGCTTCACACCGGTCAGGCCGGTGCAACACACCGGTCAGACCGGTCTAAGCCTGAAAGCCCCCAAATCACCATACAGGCCTACCGACCTCCAAACTGACCCAAACTCGAAACAACTGCAACATAGGACAACAGCGAACACACTCAGATGTTCACCCGAGCAAAAACCCACCAAGGGTTGCACCGGTCAGACCGGTCAAGAGCACCGGTCAGACCGGTGTAGCCTGGGCAGCTCGGGATGAACAACACCCGCGGGTCAACTCCCCCAAATCCAAACCTCGATCTCCCGAATCACTCCACAGACTTGAACAAGACTTTGGGGATAATAGGAACACCTCATGAGGAGTCCATAGCCAAGTTTAATCCCACCAAAACTTGTCCAAAAAGGAGGAATCGAAGAAATTCCGCCAAAAGCACCTCTAACCCTAGAACTCGGAAAACCCCAAAATCGAGCCCCTTTCACGGATTTGGGAGGGGAATCACATCCCAAAGAACCACGAAGGGTTCCCACAAATTTCGCCCATCAAATCCCCAAGAGCAAGGTCCCGAAAACAACCCAAAGAAATCACCAAGAGAAGGCTCCGGAAATCACCACCAAGAACAATCGGGAACAACACATCCAAACCTTGACGAACCACGCAGAATCATCTATACATGCAACAAAGGTTCTTACAAGGTCTAGCTTGCCGCCCGATCATCCAACCCTCTCACAAGATCTCACCATGAAGCTCTCAAGCTAGTCCAATGGAAATCCTAAGAAAATAGGAAGGGAAAATAGGAAAGCAAATGAACTAGGGTTCCAAGGCTTGGCTGCCATCCTCTCACCTCATGGGTTATATGGAGGCAACTGAAAGTCTAAAATACCCTTTCCTAATAACTAGGGATACAAGCCCCTCAAGGGCGGTTTTGGAAATCTTCAAGCTTTCTCCATCGGACGGATGCCCGGCGACCGCAACCTGCTTAGCCTCGATGCAAGCCTTGTGATCCTGACGCGTGTCCTCCGCTTCGAAGATTCCCGACTGCATCGTCGCACTCCAGTCAGACCGGTGCTCCTCACTGGTCAGACCGGTACCCACCGGTCAGACCGGTCAGACCCACCGGTCAAACCGGTCTGGCACTGCTGCAGCACCGTCTTCGGTTCTTCGGTCTTGGCTTTGTGGATCAACCAAGGAACCCAGTGGTTTTCTGGTGAACCACCGGAAACCCCGCGAACTCGGTGTAGCCTCCGCCAATCTCCACTCATGATTTGGCTCCCACGTAGTCCCGGCTCGACCTTGGTTTTCTGGTGAACCACCGGAAACCCCGCGAACTCGGTGTAGCCTCCGCCAATCTCCACTCATGATTTGGCTCCCACGTAGTCCCGGCTCGACCTTGGTTTTCACGCTCAACCAAGAAACTATCCATGACTTCATCTTGTTGTTCATGCCACCATGTGGCCTGCACTTGACCCCGCTGGCCACAGGGTCCCTCGAACGAAGCCTACTTGTCTTCTCCACACCTGGAGGCCTCACCGGCAACGACCTTTCGCGCTTGTTCTTCACCTGCACCAACACCAGTCAAGCCGCAACCTGCACATGCAATAATTAGCCAAGTATCAGTCCACACAACATTGTCAATCACTCATCACACAAGGAAGCGACCATCCACCGGTACTCGAACCACACATGGTCCTCACTTACTTTCTTGCACAACCAAACTAGATGAGCCACGTGTTTTATACGTGTCCTGTGCCGCATCACGGGAATTGCGAGGGTTGATGGAGTGATCCATTCCACGGATCCCATCTTCGCGTCTGGTTATGAGTTGTGTTGTCACCACGTGTTTCATACGTGAGCATTCTGCATGTCGAATATGCGAGACAAGGATACACTCCATTCAAACGGAGGGTGTCCGAGGTTGGACGCTGTCCATGCAGCGGCTCAACGCATGGTTGTCGTTTCTATAGTGAACGGCAATGTATGTGGACGCTTCCGTGACGTGCTGGCATGGAAGGTTCGTTTTCTGTAGGTACATAACAGCGCTTCGTTAGTCGCTAAGTGAGTACCGAGTAGCTCTCGACTAGCTATTATAGGGAGAGACGAGTAAAAGCCTTGCCACCGGCACTAACTTCGATTTTTTTGGCTTGATTGTCAGGTGAGGTCGAATAGGACGTCTTGCATGCATATTAAAAATCGAAACAACTAAAGTGACCCAAGACAATACCTGTATGCCCTCTAAGGAAGGTTTGCTAGTGTGTAATTCTAAACTAGAGCATCTCTCATGCATAGGTGTTATGCTGCCAAAATTTTGTAAAAGCTTGTTCGTTATGTTCTTGCACCATGCTTTAGGAAGTAATTAAAATAGGTGTGTCAAACAAAAGTTGCTTCACATCTAATCTACTTCCTGGTCGCAAAATTTTCGATCATAGCTTTTCTCAACCTTGAGATGCACCTTTTTAAGCAAACCTAAACCTTGCATCCTTCCACCTTGTTTCCTGTTGATCTAGCTCAACCCTTGAAAACCAAAGTGTGTAGAAGAAGCTTTTGTGGTAGCCGGAAAACTTTGGGGGAATTTATAGGGTTCTGGATTTGTAGTTATGAATGTTAATTCACAGCTGCCAGAAACTCACCATTTGACATGTTCTCTCTCTGAGACCTGACATGTGTTACATTTTTGTATAGATGGCTTTCCCTGTGTTTCACGAGTTCGACGCTGACGGTATGATCCGTACCAGCGGGTTGCACTGGGAGGGTTTTCCACGCCTTGTGTGGGAAGCACTCAGCGCTGCTGGCTACACCACTCCACCGACTTATGAGGTGTCCGAGTTCGAGCGCTTGGGCATTCCCCGTTGCAGGGTGATCATCACTGTGCTGCCACACCCAGACCACGCCGACTGGTTCGATTTGAGCTTTGTCTACTGGGGTTTTATTACCCACGAGACCGTCGAGTCAGCCGCTCTTCGAGTGTTGACGGACTTCTGTGATCACAACCCTACCGTGGTGGCTCTCTCTCTGTTCGAGCTGTTTCCCGCTGTGAGTCCTCATGACCCGGCGTGGCTGGATCGTATGGATCACCTACGGGAGCTGCTGTTGTTAGCCGAGCCACTGGATGTCACTCAAACGCTGGCTCGTTGTCTTAACGTCGTTTTCACACTTCAGGGGCTGCGTTACAACACCACAGCGCTTATCAGGCAGCGTTTGGAGGTAGCTAGGCGGGATTGGCAGCAGCTATCAACAGCTGAACTTTACACTCACTCAGATGTAGGAGGAGAATGACAGACTACGCGCTAGGAGATTCCAGTTAGAGTTTGAGCGAGGTGACCTCCTTCAGAGGATCGTGGATCTTGAGGCAGAGGTTCATAACCTCGAGGAGGATGCCGATGCTCATGAGATAGAGAGATTGACGCTGTTGCAGAACATTGCTGATATGCAGCAGCAGGTTGAGGAGGCCGAGGTGCAGGTTGCAGCCTTGCCAGCCATAGTAGCCTTATAGCCGCTACCTCCAGTTCAGGCACTTCCGGAGGAGCAGCAGGGCCAGTCTGGTCTGGATCAGACGAGCCAGGCTGGACCGCGGTTACCGACCCCACCAAATTCACCTGCGGGTAGTGGTGCTTTAGTTGGTAACTAGGATGCCAGTGAACAACAAGAAGAATTGTGCTCCTAGGTGTCACCTTGGGATGATTGTGGTAGTCAGCTTAGGAGTATGTTTTCGTGCAGTGCGATTGCATTGAAACCTAGTTGTATCATGATGTTTTCAGACTCGAGTATTGTAGTGTCCTTGGACCCTCTATCCATCGTGTTGTAATAAAGAATGCTTAAGCGCATTGTGTTTCGAATTGAGTTTGATATGGTTCAACCGAGTTATCGAGACCTTGTTGCGAGTTGATTACCCAAGTTGTGTTAAGTGTTACAATAACCGCGCTTGCCAACACTAAGCATTTTTGCATAATAATGAGAGATCTACGACGTTTTGGTGAGTGCAGCTCAGTGGCTAAAAACAACTTGGTGACCTTTCGCATGTTACCTTCTCCGTACGTGCAAAAGGGAAAAATTCGCCGCAAATTGAAAGCTAGCTCGAGGCACCTGAGTTCTCGTATCTTCTAACTATGTTGAAGAATGATTCTATGAATCTTATTTTTGGCTACACGATATCTTACGACTGTTGCTGCCATCATCATATGAATGCAATTGAGCTATGGTTATACATGATTGCACTTGCCATCATTCCTGAGTAAGATTTTGGCTATGTGCCTAATCAAGGCTCGCATTTTAGATGGTGGGACCCACGCGCAACTCTCCCAACGGGTTCAAGGCGACCTGTAGCAGTGACCTGCTGCCACCTCCGCCCATGGCACCGTCGGAGGCCTTCATGGCTACTCAAATCGAGGTGGTGCGCCAGATCCTACAGACACAGCAACAAATCGCTCAGCAATGAACCGAGGGCCGCCACAGGGGGCCAATCATGAGGGGCCTAATCAGGTCACCACTTACGCTCAGTTCATCAGGATGAAGCCACCGACCTTTTCCAAGGCGGAAGACCCCCAGAAAGCTGAGGCTTGGATTAAGGCCATCGAGGCAAAATTCTCTGCCTTTGTGATGCCTTGCTGCGAGGAGAACAAAGCCAATTTCGCAGCCCTGCAACTGCGAGGGGAAGCTTTATTGTGGTGGGATCACTTCAAGTCTATGCAGCAAGGGCGTGCTGTCACTTGGAATGATTTCAAAGAAGCCTTCAAGAGTCATCACATTCCCAAGGGATTAATGGATAGAAAGGTGAGGGAGTTGTTGTCCCTCAGACAGGGATCTGATACGGTGTACCGTTACGCCCAGAAGTTCAACAGCCTGTGCCAATATGGTGGGCATCACATAGATACTGATGCAAAGAAGATGGAAAGGTTCCGTGATAGGCTAGATGGCAAGTTGTATGAGCGACTGAACTTGCTCAAGCCAGAAAATTTCCATGAGCTTGTGAACAAGGCTATCTCCCAAGAGGATGCCATGAAAAAGGCCCACAAGGAAAAGAAGAGGCCGTCTGGTTTTGCTCCAGGCAGCGGAACTAACAAGAAGTTTCGCTTTGTGAAAAAGAATGTTCCAAACCCGTCCCAACAATCTTCAACTGGACGATGGACGATGAATCCATCCCAGGACAAACCTTTAGGGAACTTCCCATTCCGCAATGCTCAACAGCAGGCCCCAAAGCCTAATGCACCCCCACGCAACATCGGTGATCGCCGTTGTTTCAACTGTTGTCAACCAGGGCATTACATTAATGACTGCCCCAAGCCTAAGCAGATCAAGCCCAATCCACAGAATCAAGGTGCAGGGAACAAGCCTGCCACTCCGGCTAAGAAGCCTATGGTGCAAGTCCGCCAAGGCAAGCTGAACTTCACCACCATGAGTGACATTCCAGAGGGAGCTGCAGTGCTCACTGGTACATTATCTGTCATTGATACTCCTGTTAAGATTTTGTTTGATTCAGGAGATACCCACAGTTTTATAAGTGAAAACCTACT
This sequence comes from Cenchrus americanus, assembly GCA_947561735.1. Lineage (NCBI taxonomy): Eukaryota > Viridiplantae > Streptophyta > Magnoliopsida > Poales > Poaceae > Cenchrus > Cenchrus americanus. The sequence continues at coordinate 101,457,169 of OX387245.1, read as the reverse complement.
AGGCAAATGGGTTTGAAGGGTTCTCGTACCAATTCGTCTTATAAGATAATCACTCCGGGAGGGCAAATCACCTCTAGTATCTTAATCCGCGGAGTATGTTTGGGATTAGGTAGTAAGATCTTTCCCACAAACCCTATAGCCATAAGCTTGGCAGGTATGGATGTTATCTTTGGTATGGATTGGATGACCCAACATAAGGTGGTTCTAGATATATCAGATAGGGTTGTAGAGATCAATTCACCTATGGTCGGGCACACTACCCTGTACCTACCTTTCAAGGACGGTACAGACTCTTGTGCCTATGTGACCATTATCTCTCCTCTTGATGAAATTCCAGTAGTGTGTGAGTATACGGACGTCTTTCCTGATGAGTTGCCTGGTATGCCGCTAGACAGAGATGTTGAGTTTGTGATTGAACTCCAACCGGGTACCGCACCCATTTCTAAACGACCTTATCGTATGCCTCCCAAAGAATTAGCTGAATTGAAAAACCAACTTCAGGAGCTGTTAGATAAGGGTTATATTCGCCCAAGTTCTTCTCCTTGGGGTTGTCCCGCTCTCTTTGTCAAAAAGAAGGATGGCAGCTTGAGGCTGTGTGTTGATTACAGACCGCTCAATGCAGTGACCATCAAGAACAAATATTCTCTTCCCCGAATCGACGTTCTTTTTGATCAATTGGGTGGAGCCAGAGTTTTCTCCAAGATCGATCTTCGTTCTGGTTACCACCAAATCAAAATTCGACCTTATGACATTCCAAAAACTGCTTTCTCCACTTGTTATGGTCTTTACGAATTCTTGGTGATGTACTTGGTCTCACAAATGCCCCAGCCTACTTCATGTACCTCATGAACTCCGTGTTTATGACGGAGCTCGACAAATTCGTAGTTGTCTTCATCGATGATATCCTTATCTATTACAAAAACGAGAAGGAGCATGCCAAACATCTCCGAATTGTCCTTCAGCGTTTGTGAGATCATAAGCTTTATGCCAAGTTCTCCAAATGTGAATTCTGGTTGAATAGTGTGAAGTTTTTGGGTCACACTATTTTCAAATATGGTATTTCCGTAGATCCTAGCAAAGTACAAGAGGTGATGGATTGGAAACCACCCAAGTCCGTACACCAAATCCGCAGTTTCTTAGGGTTGGCAGGATACTATCGTCGATTCATTCCAGACTTCTCTAGAATCGCTAAACCTATGACCGAACTGCTCAAGAAAGGAGTGAAGTTCGTGTGGAGCGAAGCATGTGAGAAAGCTTTCCACACTTTGAGGCAACACTTGACTTCAGCCCCAGTGCTAGTGCAACCAGATAATTCCAAACCTTTTAAAGTTTTCTATGAAGCGTCAGGCACAGGTCTCGGTTGCGTTCTTATGCAAGAAGGCCGAGTCATTGCCTATGCTTCATGGGCACTTCGACCTCATGAGATCAATTATCCCACCCATGATCTTGAGTTAGCCGCTATTGTCCACGCTCTCAAGATATGGAGACATTATTTGATGGGTAATCATTGTAATATCTTCACTGATCACAAGAGTCTCAAATACATCTTTACTCAGTCAGAGCTGAATATGAGGCAACGAAGATGGCTTGAGTTGATTAAGGATTATGACCTAGAAGTGCACTATCACCCTGGAAAAGCGAATGTTGTTGCGGATGCTCTTAGCCACAAAGTTCACTGCAATCATCTAGAGTTAGAGCCAGTTAGTGAACCATTATGTAAAGAAATGAGAAGGCTCAACTTAGAAGTGGTACAGCAAGAAAAACTTTGTGCCTTAGCTGCCGAATCAAATCTTTATGATAGAATTGTCACTGCTCAACGCAATGACGAAGACATACAAATCATCAAACAGAAACTAGCAGAGGGAGATCCCAAGTATACTTGTTTCCAGAAGGATCACTCGGATGTGATCTGGTTTGGAAAACGCCTTGTGGTTCCTGTCGATCCAGAAATTAAGAAGATCATCCTTGATGAGGCTCATATGTCCAAATTCTCTATTCATCCCAGTAGTACCAAGATGTACCAAGATTTGAAACAGAATTTCTGGTGGTCCAACATGAAAGTTGATGTAGCCAGGTATGTAGCCGAGTGCGATACTTGCCACCAGATGAAAGCAAGCCATTTGAAATCGGCAGGTGTACTCCAACCCCTGTCGATACCCATGTGGAAGTGGAATGACATTAGTATGGACTTCATTGTGGGTTTACCCCTGACAGCTAGAAAGAAAGGGAGAATTTGAAGATGGCTAAAATGAGGCAAAAGAGTTACCATGATAAGGGAATGACACCCCGACACTTTGAAGTGGGAGATTACGTGTATCTAAAGGTTTCCCCCACCAAAGGTGTGCAAAGGTTCGGTGTCAAGGGGAAATTAGCTTCACGCTACATTGGACCTTATGAAGTCATTAAGGTATGTGGGCCAGTGGCTTATCGTATCCAATTACCGGAACGGTTTTCCGCAGTCCACAATGTGTTTCATGTGACCCAATTGAAGAAGGGAATGCCTGTGCCAGGAAACGAAGTAATCACAGAAGCTAATGCTTGGATTGAGCCGGATTTCTCGCTCATCGAGCACCCATTAAGAGTGTTGGACCGAAGGGAGCGAACGACCCGAAGACAAACCGTACGAATGTACGAGATACAATGGAGTCATCACACGGAAGAAGAGGCAACTTGGGAGACGGAAGAATACCTCAACACCAAGTATCTGGGATTCCTGCAATCTCGAAACTGTGAGTTCTCCTTCCCATCTTGTTTTTCTTAAATGGAATCTCAGGACGAGATTCCATTTAAGGGGGGTAGGCTGTAACGTCCCAGGTTTTTATTTAGCCCTAATCGTCAGTCAACTCTGCTAACAGTGGTCAAATCACGGTCAACCTGGGTCCTCACCTCGAAAAGCTCACCAACCAACCCTATTGGCACCATTGATCAAGTTGACACTCATGTGTGGTCAACCCTTGGTCAAGGTTGGTCAAACCAACACTCAAACCCTAGTAACCCTAGATGTCTTTTGGAACTTTTGCCACGTTCTCCAAAATTCACCTAAACACTTAAAAATGTACCTTTATGAAAGTTGTCCAGCTTGTTGAGGGACACAACTTTCATGTAGATTGGCATTTCAAATTTTGAGTGGAAAAAGGTGAAAACTTGCTCAAAGGTCAGTACCTCCTGTTCATGGCAATTGAGTGGCATTCAAAGTTGGCAAGCCCTTCCTGCAAAATCTATTGAGAAAAACACTATATAGCCTTCTTGAAAGTGGTAGAGGATAGCTAGATCTACAACTTTCGTATTCATCGATTGGTACAGCTCAAACAAGGGATCAGCAACACAAAATGGTGTCGATCGCGCTCTGTGCCGCGACGCCGCGCCCGCCCCCGCGCGTTGCGCCCTCGGCGTTCGTGCCCGTGCGCCGCCCGAGGCGTCCTACGCCCGAGGCCGCCCGCCGCCCCGAGCCGTGCCACTCCCAAGGCCGCCCGCGCCCCGCAACACGCGGGAGTCCGCGTCCGCGCGCCACGCGCGTCGTGCCGGCCGGACGCGACCCCCCCACTCTCGTGCGCCGTACTACGGCCGGGGCATCACACCGGCGTCACCATGGTCGGGTCGTCCCCTATTTAAGCACACTCCTTTCCTCCTCATGCCGTCCAACCCCGCGCCCGCCACTCCACCGCGCCATCCGCGCTGCCGCCACGGAACCCTGCCTTCGGCCGCCTCCGCCGCCCCCCGACGCTCCAGAGCCTCTACTAGCACCCACTCGAGCTACCCCTGCCGCCAATTTCACCGCATTGCCACGCCCCTCGCCGGAGCTCGAGCTGCAGTGTCCACCGCCACCTTGCGCCGCTGGGCAGGCTCGCCGGAGTTGTCACCGCACCGGCCGACCCCTCCAATCGCTCTAGGGTGAGCATCCCTTGCGCCTTGGACCTTACCCCGGCCAAGTCCGGCCGCCTCCTCGCCTGCGGCGAGCTCCCTGCATCGCCGGGGACCCCGGTGATGCAATTGCAAAACTTGCATGGGCCGGATGGTTAATGTCGAGGGTATATCAGTGAATGCTAGAAAGTTCCAGGGACCCCTGTGAAACTTGATTCTTAAATAGTGTTTGACCTTTGGCTGAATCTTGTAAAATACGTAGAAAATCGTAGAAGATTCAGAAAAATGCAAACTCAATTTTGTTGGATTCGTTGTGAAAATCCTACAACTTTTGTTATGCTTGCCTGAGCTGTTTCCTAATATTTTTGGCATGAAAAATAGAAATGTGAAAAACATAGATCTAAGATATCTCAAAATCCATGAGCCCCCTGTATCCAATTTTTGGATATGTTGTGTGTTATGTTATGACTAGCTCCGATGCCGAAAATTGCTAAGGTGAATATGGACAACACAAGTTGGATAAGATAAATCATCAATCCATCACATCACCTGAACCCTGCATTGCATTCCGTGTAGATCTTCATGACGGTGACTACTCGCTCGTCCTGGAAGCCGAGGAAGGAGAAGCGGAAGCTGCACTGCAGTACGTGGAAGTACTAGAAGACACCGAGGGTGCTCAGGCTAACCTTGCTGACGAAGACAAGCCCCGGTGCATATAACCCAACTTTTCAAATTGATATGCAATCATCTATGGATGCTTGTGCATTTAAGTTCAGGAGTTGTATGGAACCTTAGATGCATGATCCCTAGGTACCTATGTCCTTACTAGTATGATAGGTCGATAGCTGCTAAGCTATAGGGCCGTTACAAGTCGGGTGATGATGTCACTCGTGAGAATAGGTTCGTAGGTAGGAATCATAAGATCTCCTTAATTGGATTTCTCATGTGGTAAGAGCATGGGATGTGGACTCCGGTCCAATGGCTATCGTGGGTTAAGTGTTTGAACGTACTAAGCACTTGTCGGGAATGGGACCGGTAAGCCTAGTAACTTAATGAGACAGCGAGGGATTTAACTGTCACTACTCTTGGGATGCGTCTCACGGCTAGCTACCGGTGGTGTATGGTAAGTCCGGGTGCCTCACGGGGTGTGCCGGATAGCCTGCACCAAAGACTGTGGCCTTTTATCCCGACAAGAGGATTTTTGGGAACCGTTTGGTGGTTGTCCTCGCGGGGGCATCCCATCGTGTGTTTAGGTCTACCTTGCAAGGTTTGAATCAATCGATTGTCGGTCTCTCACCGTTATCTGAGACTACTTACTCCACTAGCCATGAGATCCCTAATGATGGAAGTTGAAGAACATTATGCTTGATTAATTGTTTTGTACAACATTGTTTGTACTAGATTGGCTAACTTAGAAAAGAATAAACCCACTAGAACTTGTGCTAAAATCTTGAAAGTAAGGACATACTCTTTGTTACTTTTCCGCAAAAGAAACCCAGTGGCCAAAAGCCTTTCATGTCTAGAGTTGGTGAAGTAGTTATCACCGACGGGTAAGTCTTGCTGAGTATTAGTATACTCAGCCTTGCTATAATCTGTTGCTCCAGGTAATGTCTTCGGTGATGTGTGGCCCGGAGAGATCCCGCCCGGCTAGGAGCTGGAGTGGGTAGAGGATGACGACTAAAGGCATCATGGCTGGCCTCTCGTGGTGTTCTCGCTTTTCGCTTAGTTAATTCCGCTGTTTCGAAAACTCTGAACTACGTTGTCACGTCAAAAACTTTGGTTTGTAATAATTAAACCCTTCGGGGTAAATTTCGGATGTTAATTATTTCGTATCTCTGGACTCGCCTTCGCGTGAGTTTTAATGCATATATGTCGATCCTTGTTGCTATTTAAGTGATTCACCAGGCGTTAACCCGGCGACTAACGACAGGATGATACTTTATTATTGCTTAATGACCAAAGTAGATTGATTTAGGCAATAGTACGGTATTTTCTTGGGTGGGTTGTCACAAACGAGGCCCTGGAGATCGCCTCGACGAACACCTGCTTCAGCGCCTCGACCGTCATGGTCGCCGAGGCCAAGAAGGTCGCTCCGACCGACCTCACCTTCCTGGAGCAGAACGCACCGAGACCGCCCTGGATGCCGCAACGGTGACGAAGAAGGTCTACCTCAGCATTGCTGACCCAGCCAAGACGGTGATCATCGGCGACAACCTCGGGGAGAAATAAGAACTCGCGCTCACCAGCTTCCTCCGGGACAATGCTGACATATTCGCATGGACCCCATCGAATATGCCAAGTGTTCCCAGGGAGCTGGCTAAGCAATCATTGGATGTAAGCAAGACGACCAAGCCTATCAAGCAGAAGCTACGCCGCTTTGCGAAGGATCGCAAGGAGGTCATTAGGGTAGAAATAATAAAGCTCCTAGCTGCCGGATTCATCCGTGAATGTAAAAACCCAGTTTGGCTCGCCAACCCAGTTCTTGTACCCATGAAAACCTGAAGACCCCTTCCCTCTTCCGTGCATCGACCAGGTCGTCGACTCCACCGCAGAAAGTGTCTTGCTATGCTTCCTTGACTGCTACTCAGGCTATCACCAGATAGCCTTGAAGGTCTCTGACCAGGATAAGACGGCGTTCATAACGCCGCACAACATCTACTGCTACATGTCAATGACTTTCGACCTCAAGAACGCTGGAGCGACCTAGCCGAAGGCCATCCAGAAGTGCTTGTAATCCTAGATCGGCAAGAACATTGAATCCTACGTCAACGACATGGTCGTCAAGACCACCGCCGAGGACAACATCGCCGACCTTACCCAGACCTTCGCCAACCTCCGTCGCTACTGCTGGAAACTCAACCCGGAGAAATGTGTCTTCGGTGTCCCATTCGGCAAGCTTATAGGCTTCATGGTGAGCCACCGCAGCATCGAGGCGAACCCTACCAAGGTCGACGCCATCCGCAGGATGAATCGACCTACTGGGAAGCAAGACATGATGAAGCTCACCGGCATGATGGCGGCCCTGGGTCGCTTCATCAGCAAGCTTGGGGAGAAAGGCCTGCCCTTCTCCAAGCTGTTGAAAAAGTCCGACAAGTTCGAGTGGACGGACGAGGCAAATCAGGCACTCGAGGAGTTGTGACGCCTCCGGTCATGGTGCTCCCGGCACCCAAAGAGACCTTGCTACTTTACATCTCCGCGTCCACCCAGGTGGTCAGAGCGGTTCTAGTGGCTGAGCAACCTGAAGAAGGTCACCAGTACCCCGTTCAGTGACCTGTCTACTACGTCAGCGAGGTCTTATCTGACAGCAAGGTCAGATACTCGCAACCTCAGAAGATTCTGTATGCTCTCCTCATTACATCGCGCAAGTTGCGCATTACTTCCAGTCGCACAAGATCAAGGTCGTCTCCAGCTTCCCTCTCAGAGAAATCTTGCATAACCGCGACACTGTGGGCGCATTGTCAAGTTGTCAGTAGAGTTGGGTGAATTCGACCTTGAGTTCTGCCCGCGACAGGCCATAAAGTCCCAGATCCTCGCTTACTTCGTCTTTGAGTGGATAGAGACTCAACAACCCCCACTGGCGGAGAAGCCTGTTGACGGTTAATAGTTGTATCAAAGTTCGTTTAGACTTGCAAGCGGACAAGTCTCCCGTCGTAGTCAAGGGACCCTTCTTTCCTCGAGTGGTGAATCCAAGGTATCGAATCCGTGGAACAAATGTGTGAAGCAAGAGATAATCTAGTAATCCCAAGTAACTTCAATCTTCGAAAGGTGAAACCCTAATGCATCTAGTTAAAGAACATCAAAAACGAATCTAATCTACTAAAGACCGGAGGTAGCAAAGATAGAGGGGGTAGATAAACCGATCTAGAGAGATCGGGTCAAGCCTTTTGTTGAAGTTCCAAGCAAAAGAAGAAGTACCAAGTTTAATCTCATTAGAAGCCTCTTTAAACTGTGGTTTCCCGTCCGACTCCGAAAACGCCCGCCTTTCAGAGCTACCGTTCTGTCACAATAAACTCCTATTCATGCGGGTAGTCTAGGGCGAGTCCGAGGACAAGTCGAGTTCTTTCGGAAGATCAGGCATGCACCTCTAGCCATAGAGGCTACAAGAACACCCTATGTGATATATCTCAAGAATAGATCTAGAATAAGCAAAGCCGATCAAAAAATGAAGACTTCAGAGAAACACTTGATGGCTAGAAATTGGATTCAACTTGATAATTCAACTAGTACAATGATACATAAACAAGATCACCACCGGGATCCTACCTTGATCTTGCTTCTAGCTCCGGGAACTCCGACGTGGTCTTCCTTGAAGGTTCCCACGTCGGCTAGGGAGACCCTAGTCAACTAGCTCGACCCTCTCCTCTCCTCTCCGAGATGGTGTCCCTCTCTTCTCTGCTCCTCGGTGGCTGATGACGAATGAATTCCTACGTGGCGCTTGACCCCGGGGCTATAAATAGCCCGAATGGCGGTTAGGTCAAAGGGGGAGGCGACCGGGCCCTGGAATGGGCTAGGCCGGCCGGCCTGGGCCCATCCTGGCCCAGTTGCCTGCCGCCTTTGCCCTACGTCGGTTCCTGATTCTTCTAGATCCTTCCCCTTCTGCATGTGGGCTCTTGTCGTTAGTTTCTCTCTGAGTTGGATGTAGCTCCTTGTCTCGCAAGATTCGACACTTTTCTGGGTAGGTCCTCGGAGTTTGTCATCTTCTCGGGTTTGGTCCCTGGGCTTCTTGGAGTCAAGTTTGCTTCATTGCATGACTTGTACGGGGCTTCAAGGTCTTGTCACAAGGTGCTTGATGAACTTATCCCGGGAGTCTTGCTTTCAACGTCGAAAGCCTGCATAAACACTAAACTCCCAAACCGACATGCACGAATGAACTTGTTATACCAAGGGGTTAGTACCAATGGATAAGGTATAAAACTTATGCCAACACCGAAGGTACACTCATGGCTAGGTTGACGGAATTTCACCGTCAACAATGCCGGAACACTGGAAAATGTACTTCGACAGTTCCCTGAACCTCGAAGGAGCAGGCGCAGGTGTCCTCTTCATTTTGCCCTAGGGCGGTCATTTGAAGTACGTCCTACAGATCCACTACAAAGCGTCCAATAACAGCGCTGAGTACGAGGCCTTGATCCACAGGCTGCGCATCGCTGTTTCCCTGATCGTCATCAACTTATTGCCTACGACGACTCATAGGTCGTCATCGACCAAGTCAACAAGGCCTGCGACATCAGGAAGGACTCGATGAATGCCTACTGCGCTGAGGTGCGTAAGCTCGAGGCTCACTTCGAGGGCCTGGAGTTTCACCATGTCTGCCGCGACAACAACATGGCGGTCGACATCCTCTCGAAGCTGGGATCCATGCGCGCGCTGGTCCCAGCTGGCGTGTTCGTCCAAGACCTACGCAAGCCATCGACCAGGCTCCTCAGCGACCCAGAAACGTTGTAGCCGCGACGTCCTCATTGTGGAGGTTGAAGATGACTAGCGCCTCGACTTCATCGCCTATATCCTAGAGAAGCGTGTGCCTGAAGCAAGGTCGAGCGTGAGAAAATCGTCAGGCGTAGCGCTAACTACGTCGTCATCGGCACCGAGCTGTATTGGAGGTCCGCCTCCAATGGTGTGTTGATGAAGTGCATCCTCCGATCTGAAGGTCTTCAACTACTACAAGAGATCCACGGCGGGGAATGCGGCAACCACGCAACCTCTGCAAATCTGGTAGAAAAATCCTTCAGGTCAGGCTTCTACTGACCCATCGCCCTAGCTGACGCCCAAGACCTGGTTCGGCGATGTAAAGAGTGCTAGTTCTTCGCCAAACAGCAGCACTTCCCAACCTAAGCTCTGCAAACAATCCCTCCGTCCTGGCCCTTCGCCATATGGGGCCTCGACTCAGTGGGACCCTTAAAGATGGCCCCTGGTGGCTACAAACATATCCTGGTGGCAGTGGACATGTTCACCAAGTGGATTTAAGTCTGGGCCGTCGCTACAGTGACGTCGAAGGAGGCTGCGAAGTTCATAGCAGACATCACCCATCGGTTCGGGGTACCCAACAGGATCGTCACCGACCTGGGAAAGGCCTTCACAGGGTCAGACTTCTGGGATTTATGCCAAGATAGCCTCATTGACGTCTACTACTCCTTAGTGGTCCACCCACGCTGCAACGGCCAGGTCAAGCGAGCAAACAACATGGTGCTTCAGGGCATCAAAAACCGCATCTTCGACGACACCTCGCAGTACGCGACCAGATGGCTAGCTGAGCTACCTCACGTGATATGGGGTCTCTGAACCTAGGTCAACTCGGCTATAGGGTACTCACCCTTCTTCCTGGTATATGGGTCGGAGGCCGTCCTCCCTACAGACCTAGCCTTTGGAGCTCCGCGCATCCAGCAGTACGAGGAGGGTACAGCCGAGGAGACGCGCAAGGTCGACCTCGACAACATCGAGGAACACCACGTAGCCACACTAAGGCGACACACGCGACACGAACAGCAGTTGCGCCGCTACCACGACCGCAATGTGCGAGAGCGGACCTTCAACGTGGGAGACCTGGTCTTGCGTCACATCCAAGCCACCAAAGGAATGCATAAGCCCTCCGCCACTTGGGAAGGTCCCTTCATCGTGATGGAGGTCGTTAGTCCGTCGACCTACCGCCTCCAGTGGGTCAATGGCCAAGCATTCCCAACGTCTGGAATATCGAGCATTTACTTTGCTTCTATCCTTAGAAGATCTGTATCAGAATAAAGCTATGTACTCTACCCCTTTTTGTAATTTCGATACAATAAAGAAAGATATCTCTTGTTCAGCAACCCCTCTGTCGACCTGCTTTCTAATCTCCTTTTTACTTTTAGTTTTCTCCCCTTCCCCCTCGAAACGCTCGTGGGCTTGGTCTAGGTTAGGCCCCGAAACACTCGGGGGCTTGGCTTTGCCAACCTAAGGGTTTCACGACCTGAAGGGGTCTGTTGTATGTTTTACACTTTCAAGTCCCCATCGTATAGTTAGCCCTCACTTTTCTTATGAATGTTCCTAAGTCGCTGGCTTGCAGGACTGTTGACGGTGAAAATCCGTCAACCTAGCCATGAGTTTACCTTCGGTGTTGGCATGAGTTTTATACCTTATCCATTGGTACTAACCCCCGTGGTATAACAAGTTCACGTGTGCATGTCGGTTTTGGAGTTTAATGTTTATGCAGGGTTTTAGTGTTGAATGCAAGGCTTTCGGGATAAGTTCATCAAGCACCTCATGACAAGACCTTGAAGCCCCGTACAAGTCATGCAATGAAGCAAACTTAACTCCAAGAAGCCGGGGACTTGATCCGAGAAGACGACAGACTCCAGGGACCTGACCAGAAAAGTGCTGAATCTTGCAAGACAAGGAGTTGAGTCCAATTCGGAGAGAAACCGACGACATGGACCTACATGCAGAAGGGGGAAACATCCAGGAAGCAAGGGAACCGACGTGGGGCAAAAAGAGCCCACGGGGCGGGGCCTAAATGGGCCCGGGCCGGCCGGCCCGGTCCGGTCGGCCCGGGCCCATTTTGGGCCCAAACGTGCTCTCCTTTGCCCTAGCCGCCAATCGGGCTATTTATAGTCCCCCGACCGAGAGCCACGGAGAGAAGATTTCGTCTTCGGCCGCCGAGGAGCAAGAGAAGAGAGGGACACCATGTCGGAGAGGAGAGGGTCGAGCTAGTTGACTAGGGTTTCCCTAGCCGACGTGGGAACCTTGCATGGAAGACCACGTCGGAGTTCCGGAGCTAGAAGCAAGATCAAGGAAGGATCCCGATGGTGATCTTGTGTATGTATCATTGTCATAGTTGAATTATCAAGTTGAATCTTTTCTTAGCGATCAAGTGTTTCCTCGAAGATTTCGTTTTTCGATCGGCTTTGCTTATTCCAATTCTATTCGCGCGATAGATTACATAGGGTGTTCTTGTAGCCGCGGTGGCTAGAGGTACACGCCGGATCTTCCGAAAGAATCTCGACTTGTCTTTTGACTCGCCCTAAGCTCCCCGCATGAATAGGGATACGTTGTGACGAACGGGGGTCTCGAAAGGCGGATGTTTTCGGATTTGGACGGGAAACCACGATTTAAAGAGGCTTCTATTAAGATTCGATTTGCTACTTCTTCTCTTGCTTGGAACTTCAACAAAAGGCTTACCCCGATCCCTCTAGATCGGTTTATCTACCCAATCTTACTTTGTTTTCTCCGGTCTTTAGTAGATTAGATTTGTTTCATGTCTTTTACTTAGATGCATTAGGTCTTTTTTCGAATATTGAAGTTACTTGGCTTTAATAGATTAAGTCTTGCGTCACACATTTGTTCCACGGATTCGATACCTTGGGTTCACCACTCGAGGGAAGAAGGGTCCCTTGACTACGACGGGAGACTTGTACGCTTGCGAGTCACGAACGAACTTTGATACAATTATTAACCGTCAACAAGCCCCTTTTTCTGGCGCCGTTGCCGGGGAACAAGTGATCAAGATTTGATTTTTTATTGCTTTTTTTTGTAATTTTCAGTACTGTTTTTGTTTTATTTTTGCATCTACTAAATTTTGATCATCCTCAAAATACATCTAATCTAGTTTGTCTAACTCTAGTCTTCATAGATTTATTTTTCCTTTCTAGTTTTTGCATACTTTGCTTATTGCTAACCCCAACCGGAGATGGTTGGCTACCTCTCCAAGAAACCCAAGCTTTTTTGTGGATGATCCAGGAAAACTTTACAGGCAAAGGAGATGTGCAACACAAAAGTTGAAGGACCGCCGGAATCTCCAAGGGAATCACCACCTCCAAGTCCAAAGGAAGATCAACCTACCAACATCGTTGATCTACCTATCATAAACCTTCAAGACGCCGGGAGGCCGTTCAAGATCAAAGTCTCAACTATCCGCATGACGATTGCGAGAGCTGAATGCATACGAGTCGGATTCCTTGAGTGGCATATCGGTTTACTTAAGAGGAGGATGGAGAAGATGGAGATGGAGAAAGAAGCTCAACACCTAAAGGCCGCCGAAGCAAGATCCTCATGCAAGGAGTGTGTGGAGTACGACCATGTCCAAGTTCGAGGCTATGGAGAAAATATTGAAGAATTTAGATGGCAAGGTGACGGAGGTCGGAAGCTCTATACGTGAAGTGTTCATCGTGATGAAGATGCTAGACGCAAGTGGGACAACTTGCCGGGCGCCCGATGGGTAACAAAGAAGAATATCCGAGACAACTCCAAGGTCCCAAGACGGCGAAGGCTACTCAAGCTCATTCGGGAGAGATGAAGGATCACATTAGAGACCATGAAGATCACGACCGAAGGACCGGAGTTCGAGATGCCGAGCCACAAGGAAGTTGTTGCATCCGTCAAGACCAAGGACAAAGCCAGCCTGTGAAGACCAAAAAAATTGACTAAGCCAAAGTGGGTACCCAAGATTGCAACGCCCGCAAAGAGCGTTGATCCGGAATAATCAAGTGAAGAAGTCTAGCCATGGACTATAAACGAAGCGCTAGGCGGGAGGCAACCCGTTTCGTCGAGTCAAGAATAAGCTACGGGAGGACAACCCGATTCCGGGTTTTTCGAGTCTTTTTAATAATTTAGTTTTTGAGTTTTATTACGCAAAGACATTAGACTTAGAAGTGGTTGAACAATATTAGAGACATAACTCTTGATTGAATGTTTGCTTTATCATAAACCCTTTGCATGAACCCTCCTATGTGCTTGTTTGATTCTTTTCTTTTCGAGAAACCTCAACCAAATAATTTCAGAACCTTAACTCAACCTTTCACCCTCATTATGGTGCTGAGGTTGACTTATTTTTCATGCTAAAACCACACGAGTAGAGCCACGATTTATGTTTAAGTGTTAATAAAATTCAGCACGTGGTAGGACTCGCGTGAACCTAGAAATCAAAACTTTTGGTTGGTTTTAAAAATCTATATCCTTGGTTTCTCTAGGATTAGAATTTTTCTAAGCCTATTCTAATTTTGTTTTATTCAAAATCTTTCTTATTTAGCCAAAATTAGAACCTAAACCTATGCCCCCATGATCAAGCCGGGAAAATGTCTGCTCTCAACCAATGAAGGCAAACTATACCGGTGAGACCGAAATCGACGTAAAAAGAAAATATTTTCGACTTGCATTTGTTTTTAATGGTTTAAAAACTTCTCTAAAATTATGTTCGAGCTCTTGCATGGCTCTGAAAAATATTTTAAATTTCGAATTAGAGGAGTGCTTAACCTTAAACACACCTTAATGGAGGCAATCTAGTAATCATGCATGCACCATAGGATTCCCTTTCATCAACTTTCACCAATTCCACATGCAAAGGACAAGCATGGTGGGCAGCAAGCATCAACTTTGTAGGAATTTCATGGTGGCATGTGAAGCAAGTGGAGCTAGGGAGCATGGACATGACCCAAAACATGAAGCATCAAGTGGAAGGACCAATAGTGGACGTGAGCGTTTGGGCGGTGCGGCTCGTGGAGCACGCGGGCGGGGAAAGTTGCGGAGGTGAAATGATCGTCTTTGGAAGAAAGACGAGACGGGGAGGAGCACCGAGGCCGGCCTCACCTACATAAGGAGCCCCCCCCGGCTCCCGTTTTCTGCAGGCAAGCTTCCCTCTCCTTCCTTTGTTTGTGTGTTCAAGTTTGTGTGCTCAAAACCTCCGTAGACATAGCCAACCTTCCCAAGCTTGATAGCTCAAAAAAAAATCCACATCCTTAATCCACTCAAAGTCCACATCCGAAGCAAAAAGTTTAAGTGCCTAGTTACCGGTTGCAACCCGGAATTTTAGTTGAAAAAAGAGTGCAGCAACCATGTGGAAGAAGACCACAAGTCTCTTCTCCAAGAAGAAGAGTTCGTCGTCGTCCGGGCCGTCATCAACCACATCTTCGAGGAGGCACTCGGTTTCCGAGTCTCCCGAGCATGGAGACGGATACGGCGCCACCGAGGAGGAACGATGCTCTCCTCCTTGGTGGTATGAGGGCTGCAAGAAGCACTTCCATGAGGTTCACCGAACCTCGTGGGCACACGGAGGAGCAGCCCACGCCACCACGACGATCGACTCGCTCAACCGCACCACCTCCTGACACCCCGGCACACTCTTCGTACGGCTTCATCATTTTGTCGGCGGAGGAGGAGGAGAGGCTCGCCAATCTTGAGAAGAGGCTTGTGCCCAACGTCGAGTTCGACGACCAAGCACTCTACACCTTGGGTTTTGGCACCGACATATACTATATGTTGGGGCACCTCGGATGGGTGCAGTTCTCCGACGGAATATCGGTGGACACCCATTTGGGTTACGCCTTGGAAATTTTGATGACTATTGCACCCATCGTTGATGATGATGGGGTGCAAAGCTTGTCATTCCGTTTGGAGGGAATCGAACAAGTGGTTCCCTACGAGCACGTTAGGGAGCTGCTTGGATTCCACAAGGGAGCTCCGGAGAAAGTTGACGTGCCACCCGGCATGTTGGCGGGATTTTGGACATGATCTCCGGAGAAGCCCATCAACAACGCAATTGCATCCGCAACCCCATTATCCGGATATTTCACTCTTAGATGTGCAAGAGGGTATTGGGGAGAATGAAGGAAACAAAGGTGACCGACACGGAGTTGAATTGGCTATACTCGGCTTTAATTGCCAGGCAGCCAATAGACCCTTCTTACCTTATGATCAACCGTTGGTGTTGTGAAGCAACATCGGGGGTGGGTAATATTGGTTCGGGGTGTTACCTCTCCATGTTGGCCTTTTCCTTGCGGCCGGGGATCGCAAGAAACCCCGACCACCTTTTGCGTGGTACCTCTCTCGGCATTGAGTATTTGCGGCAAGGCAAATACATTAGTGGAGATGAGAGAGGAGGTTATCGGTTGGCCATAGTGAACCTACCCCTTCCGAATGAGAGGCTTAGGCTTTTCACCGAAGGAAGGGAAGATTGGTTGGAAGGGGGATTACTTGTCCCTACAAGAAAGAACAAAAGAGGAAGAATCGTAGAGGAGGGAACATCCTCCGCACAAGCGAGTGGAGCACAACCCAATGTGCAACCATTCGGTGGGATCCCTCCTCCGCCAAGTTATTACGGTGGGCCACAAGAGCAAGCATGGGGGGGTGGTGCACCGGTACCCCCACAAAATTATGTTGTGCCCAACGCTAACTTCGCGGAGTCCTACGCTCATCATCCCCAACCACAACAAAGCATGGCCATTATTGGAGGGTTTGCTGCAAGTAACGCTCAAAACATCGCAGCCATCCAAGCTAACGCAGCTCAACTTGGTGAAGGCAACGCAATTATTGCCTTTGAACTTGGACGCCTTCACCTTGTGGAGCCAAATCAATTCGTCGGAGGAAATGTCCAATCGTATTATGAGTAAGGGTATTATTATCAAGATTATCATCAACCACCGGCGGAGGACTAGAAGATTTAGGAACTTTAGTTTTCTTTTCTTTTCTTTTTCTCTGTAATTTTCAGCTTTTGCTTATGTGTGTTTGCGTAGTATTTTCTGTTTTTATTTAAATTTCAGCAAGCATGTTAGTTTATTTTCAGTTTGTATTTCAACTTGATGTCACCATTAATAAAGACACCACCTTGATTTTATCATTGGAAAAGTTACAAAATTCGTGCCATGATGATATATGATTAAAATTGCAGCTTTGTTCATCTTTGTAATTGATTTTTGCATGTTTAAGCTAGTGCTCTCTTAAAAATACAGATCTGAATTTATTTAAATGCTAGCTTAATTTTCAGCGGAGGTTATGATTAAAATAAAGACCCATAGTGTTTTATGTGCTCTCAAGTTATGAATAGATTAAAGATGTCTTTTATGCTCAAAAATATCGCTAACCTTGTCACAAATATCACTTATGTGTTGCTCAACCTATCCAAGGCCTTATATATATTTGAGTGCATAAACCTTAGTGTACAAGATTTATTTTTGAGTGCGTTATTGCAGGCCATGATTTCTCTGGCCCGAGACTAAGAAAGCTGGTCATTCCGTTTTTGCGTATCTATCTTTTTGCTAGCCTTTTATCCGTGCATTGTGTATCCCCGCATCGGTGATCTCACAAACTTCGCCGGATATCCACCCTTAAACCAAATATCATCTTTTTGTGATTACCTCCTTGACCACAACCTATCATTGAGAATGGATCATCAATTCAAGGAAGATCGCAAGACGGTGCCAACGTTGAAGATTTGAAGTATCTCTCCAAGGAAAAATATTCCGGTACCTACCTTATTTTTCGCCTCTTTGCTCGAGGACGAGCAACGTCTAAGCATGGGGGAGGAGGTAGGTACGGTGCAGTTTTAGAGTTCAAAGGGGAATATTTTAAAAAAAATGATGAAAGAAAAAAAAAATCCAGTGATACTCATGACTTTCAAGGTATAAAAAATCAAAACTTCGTTGTGAAAGTCATGGACTGAATATATGACAAGAAAAAAATGAATGAATGAAAGAAAGAAAAGAATGAGAAATATGAGAAAGAGAAAAATATATGTGCGTAAAGTAAACTCCCCGGCTCTCTAAAAAGTGCATTCAAGGCTTCAAGTTAAAAAGATCCATTCTCATTTTCCAACCATGTGCAATCCGATAACGAGGACTTCCTTTGTGCCTCGGGATCACTCTTTGCCATTTGCACATGTCCACTCATCTAAAAGTGTGTGTATTTTTCTCTTTCCCCTCCTTGATTAACATTATTTTCCAATGACCTTTTTGACGAGTCTCGGTAAGACCATGAGAAGCTTGTCTTGTTTTGACAACACCTCATTTATAAAATCTTGTTAGGACTAAACTTTCCCAAAGCTCCATATAAAGCCTACCACATATATATGAGAGGGAAAGGAGTAGAATATATAGGCTTGAGAGACAAGTGAGATGAGAGTTTATGAGCAATACACGAGATGATTTAAATTTGTGAATTTGGTTTAGTTTTTCTTTATCTCGATCTTCATTTCAAAAATTCTGAGATCTATTTAAAACTTTGTGAGCATGTTAATACTTGTGGGATAAGCTTAAAAAGAATCTACCCTCCGTAGAGATGAAGGCTAGTACATTATGGAACTTTAATGAATTAAAATTTTGAGAGCATTATGTTTTCTCATGTGTAATCAAGTGCAAAGTATAAACATTGTTTAGCAATGATGATATCCATCGAAGGCTTACTCGAGGACGAGCAAGGTTTAAGCATGGGGGAGATGTTGACGGTGAAAATCCGTCAACCTAGCCATGAGTTTACCTTCGGTGTTGGCATGAGTTTTATACCTTATCCATTGGTACTAACCCCCGTGGTATAACAAGTTCACGTGTGCATGTCGGTTTTGGAGTTTAATGTTTATGCAGGGTTTTAGTGTTGAATGCAAGGCTTTCGGGATAAGTTCATCAAGCACCTCATGACAAGACCTTGAAGCCCCGTACAAGTCATGCAATGAAGCAAACTTAACTCCAAGAAGCGGGGACTTGATCCGAGAAGACGACGGACTCCGGGGACCCGACCGGAAAAGTCTTGAATCTTGCAAGACAAGGAGTTGAGTCCAATTCGGAGAGAAACCGACGACATGGACCTACATGCGAAGGGGGAAACATCCGGGAAGCAAGGGAACCGACGTGGGGCAAAAGAGCCCACGGGGCCGGGCCTAAATGGGCCCGGGCCGGCCGGCCCCGGTCCGGTCGGCCCGGGCCCATTTTGGGCCCAAACGTGCTCTCCTTTGCCCTAGCCGCCAATCGGGCTATTTATAGTCCCCCGACCGAGAGCCACGGAGAGAAGATTTCGTCTTCGGCCGCCGAGGAGCGAGAGAAGAGAGGGACACCATGTCGGAGAGGAGAGGGTCGAGCTAGTTGACTAGGGTTTCCCTAGCCGACGTGGGAACCTTGCATGGAAGACCACGTCGGAGTTCCCGAGCTAGAAGCAAGATCAAGGAAGGATCCCGATGGTGATCTTGTGTATGTATCATTGTCATAGTTGAATTATCAAGTTGAATCTTTTCTTAGCGATCAAGTGTTTCCTCGAAGATTTCGTTTTTCGATCGGCTTTGCTTATTCCAATTCTATTCGCGCGATAGATTACATAGGGTGTTCTTGTAGCCGCGGTGGCTAGAGGTACACGCCGGATCTTCCGAAAGAATCTCGACTTGTCTTTTGACTCGCCCTAAGCTCCCCGCATGAATAGGGATACGTTGTGACGAACGGGGGTCTCGAAAGGCGGATGTTTTCGGATTTGGACGGGAAACCACGATTTAAAGAGGCTTCTATTAAGATTCGATTTGCTACTTCTTCTCTTGCTTGGAACTTCAACAAAAGGCTTACCCCGATCCCTCTAGATCGGTTTATCTACCCAATCTTACTTTGTTTTCTCCGGTCTTTAGTAGATTAGATTTGTTTCATGTCTTTTACTTAGATGCATTAGGTCTTTTTTCGAATATTGAAGTTACTTGGCTTTAATAGATTAAGTCTTGCGTCACACATTTGTTCCACGGATTCGATACCTTGGGTTCACCAATCGAGGGAAGAAGGGTCCCTTGACTACGACGGGAGACTTGTACGCTTGCGAGTCACGAACGAACTTTGATACAATTATTAACCGTCAACAAGGACCTAGGGTCCACGACCCCCCCTCCGCGTGCCTGCTGTGCCTAAGTCCCCACACTGGGCCGCACAGTCGGTAAGCCGTTCCTCCACTGAGTTGGGTTAGCGGAGGGTTTCCCTTACGACCTGGTTATTTTCGAACGTACATAATGACAGTCTTTGCTACTCAAACAATGCATACATTTCATTATGGGCAAACACTTTATTATATTGAAAATTTATTTACAACCACTACATCTCGGCCTAACCCACGTCTAAAGTTCGTTTCGACATCACTTCAGTTAGTGCCGAAGTCGAACTTCTTGACGACCTCCTCCGCGGCCGCCACGACGTCTTCACGCCTCACAAGACCAGACAAGCCCACGTCCTCCGAGACATTCTGTAGGTCGAATGACGGATCATGGTACTTCACCGTCGACAGCGCATCAGCCGCCGCAAGGTTGGCAGTGTCCAGCAAGCCCTTGATGCAGCCTTCAGCTTCATCCAGCCGGTCGATCAACAACTTTGGCTCGCCCCCTCTTCCCGCGGGACGTAGAGGTCCATGACATATTGAGCGGCGTCCTTGAGCTCGCCAAGCTCCTTCTCCAGACCTGCATCCTGAGCAAGCAAACTCAGAAACACGCTCGCCTACCAGTTGTGGTACGTCAAGCCACATCGCAGCGATGAACAAGACGCTTACCATGGCGGACTTCCGCGGTCCTCTCCTTAATGCCCGTCCCTTGGTCCTTGACCTCGGCCATCTCGTTCTTGAGGGCGTTCTTGGTTTCCCGGCGCCTGCAACGATTCAAGGTAGAAACCTCAACAACAAGAACTCACGAAGTACACAAAGCCAACTTGAGGCGTCCCTGAAACCTTACCCTCTATCATGACCTGGAGGTCGGTAGCCACATCCTTTGCCTTCTGCTCAGCGACCTCCAACTCCGTCTTAAAGGCGACCGCCTCCTTCTGTGCCTGTCGCGTCATGGCCTCCTTCACGCGCTGGATCTCCTGCTCGGCCTCGATCTGGGCTTGCAGCTTCGCCTCGCGGGCCACAGTGGCCTCTGCGTTGGCATTGGCTGTGTCCCGCGGTAGACCTGCCCGAGCCTACGCCCGATCGGCAAGAGACTGCACCAAGAGAAAAAAACAGTTATAAGACTCCGCAGGTTACAGAGATCCAAAGCAAGAAACTCGAGGTGTCAGATGGTGAGATCTGGACAACCCACGGGGGTGTTAATCCCTGTGGTTTAGTTGTTCGGCGGGGAGATCGGGAGCTAAGAACACGACGGTTATGCTAAGGATAAGGCGATTTTATACTGGTTCGGGCCTCCGGAGAGTAAAACCCTATGTCCAGTTCTTCGGTTTGTATTGCTGGCGTGGCGAGATTACATGACGACCTGTCCCAGGGAGGACACCCTTGCCCACCTTATATTAGGCGACGGACAAGGTCGGTGGACCGGAGTCCAAATTGGTTACAACAGGAAAACCTATGTCTAGTCAATTACAACATGGAAACCTTATCCGAACTGCCTTAATCCGTCTAGATTGACTTGTCTTGCACGTCAAGTCTTGTGGTCGTTCTGAACGAGGTCGTTTGGGGAGTGTTCTGGAAGGTCTTCAGGAGGTCGTGTAGGCTACCAACGAGGTCGGTTGGGGCCACTAACAGGTTGGCGGGTCTTCTGGTTGGCCGGACCCACTTGTTGGAGACGGCTGTGAGCCTGGTCGGTGGGGACCCAGGGGTACCCATGTCTCACACAAGGGCTCAACAAGGACCCTTATTGCCAACACACGCTCGATTGTGCACGACGCCTCCTTGAACTCATCGTCATCGCGGCGGTCGGCGACGACCTCCGCCTCCCACGGGGTGCCGACGTATAGGCACCTATGTGCGTCATCCTCCACACGCGCGCCCCCACCCAGCCATCTAGGGTCTAACGTCGGCCGCGGGTCGGCCATGTAGAGGTCTCCACCCTCCTCCTCGGTGGCGGGAGCAGTACTGGTTCCGGCCTTGTCTACCTCGGACGCCGCCGTCGCCCCAGTTCCCCCGGCCACGCTCGTCACATCGGTCTTCGAGACCACCGGCGACTCCGCCACTGGCATCTCCTTGGCCTTGCTCCCAAATGCCTCCTGGCCTGAGGCGTTCTTGCCACTTTCTGATGTCGTCGGGGGAGCTCTGCACACAAAAAAAACAAGACCTCAATCAAACAAAGGCATGAGTTGGGACACGAAGCAGGACATGAAGTAGGTCTCTTGACTTAATTGGTCACCGACCTGAGGCCGGGCTTGCAGCGCTTAGGCGGGGCCTTCCTAGCCCTCTTGTGCAACCCAAGGTCGCCCATCGTGTCGGTGCTCGACCTGGGGCGCTCTTGAGTTGTTGACGTTTGGCGGGGCGTCTCCACCGCTTGTTTTTCCGGCGACACCACCCTACGAGGTGTTCCCGCAGACGGATCCACAGTTGCACTCGGTGACTCAGCGTCGCCCTCATCGTCATCAACGTCGATTGTCTTGACACCGGAGTCAACCATGGTCGTTTCCACTGACACTGTCGACCTAGTCCGCTTCCTCTTCTTCTTCGCCCCCGCAGTCTGGGTCGCAGCAATCGTGGACGCGGCTTGGGAGGCGGCTATCTTCCCTGTCGCCTGCCGCGTACACCGCGGTGCGGTGACCTTGGACAGCTCCCTACACAATGTAGCAGGGGCCTCATTATCGCTCCCCACCATCAAGTCGGAGACGTACTCATCGATGGGAGGTGTATGTTGACAGATAAAAGACGTATCCCTCTACGATCCGCAAGCGTACGGACCCCACACCTTTTTCACCACGGGATTCCCAAGGTTCTTGTCAATCCGCGGAGCAAGGGGATTACAAGCATTCGATCAACAACGACACACTAGCTACTAAAACCCTAACTACTATTATACTAGAAAACAACTAAACTACACTAGAGAGAATGATTAAGATATCAAGGTAGAAGACACTCGCCCACGGGTCTACGATACTAGAGCATGCAATCGCTTAAAGACAGGAAAACCAATCTAATCTATCGGGGTTGTGACCACGGTTTCGCCCTTTCCCTCCTCTCGTACTGTCACTACGCGAAGGTATTCATGACTAGACCTTTGATGGACACGGCGCATTGAATGGATCCAAGGAAGCATTGAGGCCTATACTACCTTTACGGCATGGTTGCAAACCTTAAGCATTAAAGTATATTCAACACAAGATGATAGATAGATAATCAGACAAAGTGCGATTACATCTCAAGATCGATTACAACCCATGGACGAATGAGAAGATTACCCCATCAAGGTGCTGATCATGGCACCGTTGATCATGGTTTCCCTTCCGCCGGTGTCTTCCTTCTTCTCCACGAGAGGGTGCTTCCTTCGAGGTGGTTGATCTCCCGCCGGAGATCCTCCTCCTCTGTCTCTAGCTTGTGGATGGCCTTCTGGTGCGAATGACTCCTCCCTCGGTGTTGGCGGCGCCTCGGGGATTTTAGGGTTGAAGATCCTTCGAGGGCAAGGAAAACGGGACCGAACCGGTGCCGGAAGTGGGCTGGGCCGGCCGGCCTGGGCCGGCCGGCCCAGCCCACTCGGCCCAGTTCGGTCGCCCCTTTTGCTCCGTGGGTCCTCGCGTACTTATGTACTTTGCCCCCTCCACTTGCATGATTTTGAAGCTATTATCCTCGCGTCCAAGATGGAGGCTCTCTTTGCATGAAGTTTGATCTTTTACGCTTCAATCCCCGGGGGTGTTCCTCGTAGCACTTCGGTCCTCGCCACCATTGGAAGTGATTTCAGCAAGCTCATGAACACGAACAAGACTCCATGAATGCTCCTTTGAACTTGTTGCGAATCCGTCCTTTATGTCCATGTTTTCCTACATAAACACAACACTTCCAAATGCATGCACAAAGATGAACTTGTTATATGATTAGTGTGCCTAGTGGCGGGTTAGTTCCATAATCAAATCCAAACCAAAGTGTAATGAACATGCTAGGTGCACCAAAATACACCGTCAACATCTCCCCCACACTTAGCTCTTGCTCGTCCTCGAGCAAGTACTCGTAAAAGAATTTCGTCCAAGGTGTGTAATCGTGTATCATTAATCCTCCTTCACAAGTTAGTCAATCCTTTCATCTTTAATACATAAACACATAGTAATGATAATCAAACATAAACATGGGCGTTTAGAATTTTTACCACGTCAAGATTTACCCCACAACTCAAACCCTTCACTTGAAGTCTTCAATTTCAGCCATGCTTAGTCCTTTGCTTCTATCGGAGGGTTTTTATGGTTTTCAAAACAAAAATTCCTGCAACAAGTATTAGACAAAAATCCTTTCTCCAAGCTCTCTCAAGTCACTCATATGAAGTGGCTATCCTAACCAAGTTTTATAAAACTCTCACCTCCCATCAATCTCTCATATATCATGTAAAGTGGAGCTATAGGTAGGGCTAGCGCAATCAACAC
Source organism: Cenchrus americanus (assembly GCA_947561735.1). Classification (NCBI taxonomy): domain Eukaryota; kingdom Viridiplantae; phylum Streptophyta; class Magnoliopsida; order Poales; family Poaceae; genus Cenchrus; species Cenchrus americanus. Next base: position 101,433,305 of record OX387245.1, on the reverse strand, counting down.
AAGTATTGTCAAACTAAGAACTTCCTCTAATGGTTGTCTACCTTTCAAAGCCAATGATCATGAGAATTAACCATATGTAAGGATATCAAGGATGAGAAGATTTAGAATAGTGGACATGTGCAAGGGCAAAAGAAAATTGTGACTACAAGGCACCGATGATGTCCTCGTTGTCGGATTGCACATGGTTGGAAATAGAGTAAAAGTTTCGTCTCACAATCAACGTGACATCCTTCCTTACACTTTATTTTTTTTCTTTTCTTTCACTTGATCCATCCCTCTCATATCTTCATTGCTACCTCATCTTTTTCTCTTTTTCTTATTCTTCTTTCATTCACATATGATTTTTTTTCTTTCTTTCTTTCTTTCTTTCTTTCTTTTCCATACACATACTTTTTCTCTTTATTTTTCTTTCTCTTGACAACTTTTCAAAGCTTTCAATTCTCTCTTTCCTTGCATGCATACAATCTGAAATTTTAAATAAATCAGAGACGAGACGAAACTTTGAAAATAGGTTGTGTTCAAGGAATACGATGTACAAAAGAGATGTATAGGGTTGGGTATGGAATCCAGCGATAATCATGACTTTCGTTGTGAAAGTCATGTACTGAATATATGACGAGGCTAGCAACAAAAGATAAGCACAAGGACATGATCATTGCTTGAAATTAAAACTCACCAAGAGAGAAGGGTCCTAGCCTAACTCATCGTGCTAATCACACTTATGGTGGAGCGAAAAAATAAACTTGGCTTTGGATAGGAATTTTTTCTTACTCTCAACTTGGAAAAAGAGGTTTTGCTAACCTTTATTACAAGGGTTTTAAGATAATTTTCAGAACTGAAATCCTCCAATTTTTAGCATCGAACATAGCACAACTAACATGTGAAGCTCAAGATCGAAGTGCGGTATGGGTACTTTAAGTAGTAGCGATTCCACTAAGCACCACGGTAAACGATTTTCAAACCACATACTTGTGTTCATATATCAAGAATCGAAGATTAAACAAACAAGTAAATAAATATAAACAATACGTAAAACACAAACATATATATAAAGACTCTTTTTATTTGGTTTTCTTGACTCAACACTAATTTAAGACACTTGCAAAAATTTTAAAACACACTCAAAAACTAAAGACTCATTAAAACACTAAGACTCTCACACGAAGATTAAACCGAACCTAAACTTGAAGTTCAAAAGCTAAGGCTAGCGAGCTAGCTCTCCCCCACACTTAAAACATACGACGTCCTCATCGTATCTTACAAAAATCCTAAGGGGAAAACTAGATCTAGAGGTACTTCAAGCAAGTTTTGCACCACTTGCCTCTGATGTTTCCAACCATGCCGAAAAGTTTGCGCATGTTGCGGTTAAGGAACTTGTAGTCATCTTCAACTACGCGCTCCAAGTCCTCCAAACGCTGCTTCATCGCTTCCATGGCTTGGAGACATTCGTCGGCTGACGTGTAGAGATCCGCGATGGATTGACGGCAAACTCGACAACACACCGGATGCAATCCGAAGGGGTCGTCGTCGCCATAATCTCCACCGTTGTCACCACCGTCGTTGCCACCTCCATTGTCGTTGCCTTCGCCACCGTCGTTGCCGTCGCCGTTGGGGCCTTCGGGAGTCCTTTCCTTGGGCTGCTCATCCCAATCATCATCATCTCTACCGGCGGCCGCCCACGAGCTCGGGCTACGATCGTCGGAGTAGTCGCTATCCCCATAATCCTTAGGCTTTGGCGACACCTCCTTGTAATCTTTGCGCTTGATGCCTTGGAGGCGTGCCGACCTTCGGACGGGTGTAGGGACCTTCTCTCCTTCGACGGGGTTGCGAGATGCAAGAGCTCCGGTCGGGACACGTCCTCCGCAACGGATGCGTGCGGTCCTCTTGACGGGTAGCTTGAGCTCGCATCGCATCGCCTCCTCCATCGATGGCTTCTTGGCTTCTAGCTTCAACTCTAAGCTTCTTGGAGGCACAATGGCCGCTACAAGGGTGCAACACATTGCTTGAAAGGTTTGATTCTCGAGCTCCCAATTCGGCCAAACAAATAGTCCCGAGAGAAAAGCCACGGGAACCTTATTTTCCTTTTTTACACACTTCCCTTAAAATTTTCCGACCAAACAAGGAAGTCAAAAAGGAGCAATTCGGGCGAAATTCGGCGTCATCGGGCGTCGGGCCCCTCGGGCCGGTCCGCTGGGCCGGCCGGCCCACCCTGCCTCGGGGGCGGGCCGGTCCGGGTTTTTGCACACCGCCCTATTTTTTTCTTCCTTAGCTCATGGGAAAAAGTTGGCCCGGTAAATCTTCGCGAAAAACTCCGGAAAACTAAAAGAAAAATTATTTACGAGAAGTTGATGCCTTGTTTTTCGTCCTAGGCCGGACGTTCGGGCTCTTCCTCCATGGTAAAGACGTCAACATGGTGAAGGGGCACGACATCGGGTTCGTAGTAAACCTTAAGCCGCTGTCCATTCACCACAAATTGATCGCCGTTTATATCCATAATGGTTACCGCTCCGTTGGAGAACACCGAATGCACAACATAAGGTCCGTCCCACTTGCTTTGCAATTTCCCCTTTCCGAAGGTTTTAAACCTCGAATTGTAGAGGAGGACCTTATCTCCTTCTTTAAATTCTTTTTTCTTCAATCTTTTATCATACCACCTTTTGATTCTCTCCTTGTATATGCTTGCGTTTTCATATGCTTTCAACCTCAACTCCTCTAGCTCGCTTATTTGAATTCTCCGTTTCACCACCGCGGCATCGAGATCAAGGTTCATCTCTTTAATCGCCCAATAGACTTTATGTTCCAACTCAACCGGAAGGTGGCAAGCTTTTCCATAGACGAATTGATAAGGGGTCATACCTATCGGTGTTTTAAACGCCGTTCGATAAGCCCATAAAGCTCCGTCTAATTTCTTTGACCAATCCTTGCCTCCCTTCTCTATGGTTTTGTTGAGTATGCTTTTTAATTGCCTATTTGACGTCTCCGCTTGTCCGTTGGTTTGTGGGTGATAGGCCGTGGAGACCCTATGCTCAATTCCCAACTTGGACAAGCACTTTTTGAAGTTCTTCCCGGTGAAATGAGTTCCTCCATCACTTATCAAGATTCTTGGTGTACCGAAACGGGGAAAAATCACGTTCTTGATCATAGTGATGGACTCCTCCGTGGAAGCTTTACGACATGGTATTGCCTCCACCCACTTGGATACATAATCTACCATCACTAGGATGTACTCGAATCCAAATGAGTTTTTAAAAGGCCCCATGAAGTCTATGCCCCATACATCGAATATGTCGATTTGTAAGTTGTATTTCAAAGGCATAGAATTTCTTTGAGAGATGTTTCCGGTTCTTTGGCATTCGGGGCATGACGCAACATATCTTTTAGTATCTTCATGCATCTCCAGCCAATAGAATCCACTCGACCATACCTTTGCTTCGGTTCGAAAATGGCCATAGTGTCCACCGTACTCCGCCGAGTGGCACTTCCTTAGAATCTCAACCCTCTCTTCCCTTGGCACACATCTTCTCATTACTCCATCATTGCCAAGTTTGAAGAGGTATGGTGCATCCCAAAAATATTTCTTACTTTCGGAGATTATCTTCCTTTGAGTGTTTTTATCTAGATGATCGAGGGGCATCTTCCGAATTGCTCGAATGATGTCGATCATCCAAGTATCTTTATCAAGCACTCTATAGAGGTGGTCATCTCTCATCTTATCTTCTATGGGCTCTTTATCATCTTGTCCACGATTCAACCTAGACAGATGATCGGCCACAACATTCTCCACCCCCTTTTTATCATGAATTTCCACATCAAACTCTTGGAGAAGAAGGATCCAACGAATCAAACGTGGTTTAGCTTCCTTCTTAGCCAAGAGATACATGATGGCTGCGTGATCGGTGTAAACAATGACCTTCGAGTTCACGATGTAAGATCTGAATTTTTCGAAAGAGAATACCACCGCTAGCAACTCTTTTTCCGTAGTGGCGTAATTTAATTGTGCCCCACTAAGAGTTTTGCTAGCGTAGTAAACGGCGTGAACTCGGCCTTCCTTTCTTTGTCCCAAGACTGCGCCTACGGCGTAGTCACTTGCGTCACACATGATCTCAAAAGGTTGGCTCCAATCCGGAGGTTGGATGATGGGAGCACTCACCAACGCATTTTTCAAGGTCCGAAATGCCGCTAGGCACTTCTCGTCAAAGTCGAAAGCCATATCCTTTTGAAGAAGGTGCATTAAAGGCTTAGTGATCTTCGAGAAGTCCTTTATAAATCTTCTATAGAATCCGGCATGGCCTAGAAAGCTCCTTAAGGACTTAACATCCGTAGAAGGTGGGAGTTGCTCAACCGTCTCTACCTTAGCCTTGTCCACTTCAATTCCTCTCTCGGATATAACATGTCCGAGCACTATGCCTTGCTTAACCATGAAGTGGCACTTTTCCCAATTTAAAACCAAATCTACCTCCGCACACCTTGTAAGGACCTTTTCTAAGTTTACTAAGCAATCCATGAACGTCTTCTCGTAAACGGAAAAATCATCCATAAACACTTCAACAATTTCTTCGATGAATTCCGAAAACACGGCCATCATGCAACGTTGAAAAGAGGCCGGAGCGTTGCATAGGCCGAAGGGCATCCTCCTATATGCAAACGTTCCGTAAGGACACGTAAATGTTGTCTTATTGTCGGTGCGGAATATGGTCCCGACACTAACCAGTAGATAGCGCCGTGGTCTATCCCTCAATGGTCGATGCTAAGTAACAAGTGACACAGAGATTTTATCCTGGTTCCGGCCGAGGAGGCCGTACGTCCAGCAGAGGCGTGCTCGGGGCACTGTATTACTTAGCACCGGGGGTGCTTGTAGTGGGGCTGATACAAGCAAGACGGGAGAGGAAGCGTGGCTTCCAAGTCCCTGGAGGTGTGGCCGAAGATATTGTGGGAGAAGGAGTACGTGGTGTGTGGAGTGCTCTCGTGTGCTGCTGAGTCTCTGTTCGTCCGTCTGTCCCCCGCGGCTGGGGGTTCGCCCCCCCCCCTTTTATAGATCAAGGGGGCGGCGGGTTACATGCGCGCCGCGCTATCTAGCTACGCGAGCACGTCGTGCTACGCTGTAGAGTGGGCGGCCGTCCGGACGATCTTCGCAGCGATCTGGCCATGATGGCCTGCCTTGTACCCGAACAGTGGCGGCTCGAGGGTAGAAGGGCGGCAGATGGTGGCGACGTCCTCTGATAGGCTTCGAGGGAGGTGCTGACGTTGGCTTGTACGGGGCACAGGAGTAGGTAAAACGGCGTCCCTTCCCAACGCGCTTCACAGTGTTGGAGTGGTTGCTACAGCGCCTGGCGTGCGCCTGCACGCGCGGGGACGGTGACCATGCTGTTACAGTGGCCGGGATGGTGATCCACCGGCCTAGCGCCTCCACCCTAACCCCGGGGTCACGAGAAAGTGAATCGAGGGTGCGCCCGGCCCCCCTTCGAGGGTCTGGCGCGTTAGCCGTACTGGAGTAGGCGCGCGGTGTCACGGGGCTGACACCGGCCGTACTGCACAGTCCCTCCCCACAGTGGTGGGGATGGGCTCCCTCCCCGGCGGTTGGTGCGGTGGCACCGGGCGCGAGCCCCGGCGCATGATGGCGCCGCCCCCGCCCGTGTCGGGCGTTAAATGCCCGTGTACGGGGGCCGGCGCACGCGCGGGGGGCGCCCCTCGAGCGTGGCGGACCCCGGCCGAGGGCGGGACGTACCCTCGAGCGAAGCGAAACCCGCTCGAGGGGGAGTGAACCCTCGAGCGGGGCGGAGCCCGCTCGAGGGAAGTGTTGCCCCTCGAACGGGTGGAGCCCGCCCGAGGGGGTGTGCGTCCTCGAGCGAGGCGGAGCCTGCTCGAGGGGACTTCTAAGAGGGCCGCCTCGATGGGCCGTCGGGGTCCCTGCGGCGTGGGTCGTGTCCTGCATGGTTAGGCACCTGCATGGTTAGGCTTAGCGTGTTTTGGTTTTGTTGCGGGTTTTAAGTGAGGATTTCCCCGTTGTTTAAGGGGACCCCTAGGGCTGTCCCCGACAGTAGCCCCCGAGCATCTGTGGGTTTGCCATTGAGGCTCCCGCAGATGCTGGAACCTACTGATAGGACGTTCTTCCCTCCTTGTTTACCGCGTCAGCGGACCCGCGGGTCTAGCCCCCGAAGCCCTGCAGGAGCGTGGATGCTCCTGCAGGGGTTAACCGTAAGAATTGGTCAGAGGGCGTGGCACATATTCCAACCGGCATCGGCGGTGTCTCAGCCGGCTTCGGGGGTGCACGCGCTGCTGGCACTGTCTCCGGCGGGTGCAATTTCAAGGAGGTGTAGCCGTGCGTCAAGCCCCCGAGCCTTGGCCCGTTCGAGGCGATCGGGTCGAGCTTTACGACTTGTTTTCTTACGCGCCCTCGCCGTCCCTCCGCGGGACGGAGGGTGAGGTTTCCGCAACCCCCATCGAGCGGGTCGCGGATTGCGGATTCCTCGTTGAGGCGCTAACGGGTGGTTCAAGTGGACGCCCATGCCCCGTTCGATAAGGGTAGGCTGCGCGGTCCGGAGACGCGTCCATGGAAGCGCTTGCGTGGGTTTGCTAGGTGGGGCTCGGTCCCGTTCGATAGGGACCGAGGGCGCGGAAGCTCTCCCTCGGTGGGATCCCCCGACTAGCTACCCTCGCTGGCTCTCGAACACGACATGTGGGGCACCCTCGAGCCGACGGGCTCGAGGAATGGCTCGAATGCGCGTGCCCTCGTCGTCCCTGACTCTGCGATCTGTGGCGCCTGTTCGAACCCGTCGAGGGTCAGGCTTCGAACCTCTGATCAGTAGGGCCGTGCGGGGCCGTGCCTGGACGGCCCCGTCTTTTTGCGTTTGAGGCCGTCGAGGGGTCTGGGCGAGCCAGCCCCCGAGGCGCTGGTTGGTAGCACAGCGCGGCATGGGTGCTTGCGGTGCCCGCTTTACTTCAAGTAGGCCCTGGGCGACCCTCTCACACGCGTGCCTTCTTTAGAGGGTTGATATTGTCCCGAGCCGGGGGCTCGCGCTGCTCGAGGGTTTTACGTGGCATGGGTGCCCACGGTGCCTGCTTTACATCAAGCAGGCCCCGGGCGGCCTTCTCACGCCGATATCCTTTCGAGGGCGGACATCATCCTGAGCCAAGGGCCCGTGCCGCTCGAGGGTTTTACGTGGCATGGGTACCCGCGGTGCCTGCTTTACATCAAGCAGGTCCCGGGCGGCCTTCTCACGCCGATATCCCTTCGAGGGCGGACATCATCCTGAGCCAAGGGCCCGTGCCGCTCGAGGGTTTTACGTGGCATGGGTACCCGCGGCGCCTGCTTTACATCAAGCAGGTCCCGGGCGGCCTTCTCACGTCGATGTCCCATCGAGGGCTGTTTTCGTTTTGAGCCGGGGGCTCATGCCGCTCGAGGGTTTTACGTGGCATGGGTGCCCGCGGTGCCTGCTCTACATCGAGCAAGTCCCGAGCGGCCCTCTCACGTCGATATCCCATCGAGGGTTGTCTTTGTTTCGAGCCAGGGGTTCGCCCCGCTCGAGGGTTCACCTTGCTTGGCAAGGGACCCGGTCATTTAAATGCCTCGCAGTCGTGGCCGCGGTTTTGCAGCGCAGGCGCGCCTTTTTAGGCGCTGTGGCCGCGCGCGCGCGCGTAGTGGGCGGCGTGGCAGGCGGACGTGACGGCTTGCCTTGGCCTCTGCGGGTCTTCGCCGTGATGATGCCCCGCCTGCAGTGATGTGGCCGCTGCAGTCGTGGTGGGGCCCGCCCGTCGACGTGAAGGAAAGATTCCCTGCAGTTAATGCGAGAGGGGCATCCGCTCCGGAGAGCTCGCCCGTCGGCTTATAAATCTGAGGGGAGGAGGAGACGGCGGTTTTTTACCATAACGCCTCACCATTTTCAGTCCCCCGCCCCTTCGTCTTCATCTCGCCCTTGCCACCGTGCGGTGTCGTTGTTAGAGTTTTTCTTCCGTTCCTTGTCCTCCGCTCCCGCTTTCCTTTGTCCTTCCTCATGGCGCCGCCTCAGCCTCCCCTCACGATCTTGGAGCCGTACGCCTGGGAGAGGTCGTCGGTGACCCGGCTGGCCCTTGGCGAGCTGGTCGCCGCCGGCCAGCTGGCGGCCAATGAAGATGGACGCCCGGCGGAGTGGATAGTGCCACCGGCGGGGGACCGCGCGCCCAACCCGCCGGAGGGCTACGTGGTGAGCTTCATCCGCTACCACGAGCGGGGCTTCAACGCACCGGCGAGCTGCTTCATGCGGGCGATGTGCCATCACTACGGGGTGGAGCTGCACAACTTCGCCCCAAACGCGATTTCGTAGGCGGCCACGTTCGTGGGCGTCTGCGAAGGGTACCTGGGGATCCCGATCCGGCGGGAGCTGCGGGTTCACCTTTCCGCGCGGAGCTCTTCACGCAGCCCACGACGGAGCCGAGGACCCGCGCGCGCGGTGCGCGCCGGCGGGATGTCGCTTTCCTCGCGGGGGGCAATTCAAGAACGTCTACATCCCCTGCACCATGACGACGGACAACGCCGGCTGGGAGCGGGGATGGTTCTACTTGCGCAACGCCGAGCCCGGCCTTCCCCCCTACACCGGTCAGGTGTTCAAGGAGAGGCCTGACTCCTGGGGCTACGGGGTGTCCACGGCCCAGCATCGGAGGCGGCAGGAGTCAGTCCTGGCCGCCCTGCAGCGACTGGCGGCGCATGGGCTGACCGCGATGGGCGTCCTCGCCTTCCTCCATCACCGGTGGGTCGTGCCATTGATGGAGAGGCCGCTTTGCATCTTCGAGATGACAGAGGCGGCCAACCCCGTCGATCTGGCGAGGTCGCGGATGCTCCCGACGCTCCTCGAGCGGCCATATGCGCTCACCCGGGCGCGGAGCACCGTCGACACCCGGGCGCCGATGCCTGCGGGCCGGACCCCATGGGACCTTGAGATGCTCCCCACGGGCCCGCTGGTGAGTTTGGTTCTTGATTTTGTTTTGGTTCTTGGTCTTGCTTCTGTTTCCTGACGCGTCCTTGATGCTCCTGTGTGCACCTGGTGAGCTTCACCGTCGCCAAGTCTGTTCCGCCCACCCCCGACTCCCGTGCGCTCGGTCGGGCGGCGTAGCAGCGGGAGCAGGAGCGGGCGCCGCGCGAGAGGGAGCGCGTGAGGCGACATCAAGCGCGCCGCGACCGGCGGGCCGCGGAGTACCGGCGGCGCGAAGAGCGGGGCTCTCCTCCCCGGGGACCGAGGAGTACTCGTCCTCGGAGGAGGACGAAGAGGAAGAGGCCGAGGGGGAGGGCCCCTCGATGGGTGGCGCCTTCGCCCCCGTTGCCGGAACCGGCGCCGGCGACAAGGGCGGCTTCGCCGGGGCGGGCGCAACGGCGCCCGCCGCCGGCAATCGACATCGGGGCGGCGCGCGCGCGCGCGCGCGGAGGTGCGCGCGCGCGCCACGGAGGCGCGCGCGGCGAGCGCGCCGGTGCGCGCGTCAAGCGTGCTCGCGCGCGGGGGCGAGCGTGCCCGCACACGCGGCACCGTCGTCGGGGGCGCGACCGGCGGGCATGCCCGCACGCGGGGCGAGCGTGCCCGCGCGCGCGCGGCGCCTTCGGGAGGTGCGGCGTCGGGCGCGTCCGCGCGCGGGGGCGGGCGCGCTTGCACGCGAGGCGGCGCCGTCAGGAGGCGCCACGGCAGGCGCAGCAGCTGCACCGGCCTCATCTGCTGAGGCCTCGAGGAAAAGGAAACAGGCCTTTTCTTCTTCGAGGTAAGGAGCTCGTCTTTTTTTGCTTGGTTTGATTTGTTGATGATCAGGTGCTCTAACCCTCTGTTCGTGCCTGCGCAGGGTGGTGCCAACCGTTCCTCCCCTTGCACTAGCTAAGGTGTTGAGGACGGACGCATCGATCCCCACCCGGCGGCGCTCGTCGAGGGCGTCGCGGCCGGGGACGAGCACGGCGACGGGCGCGAGCTCGCAAAGCCCGGCCGGGGCCTCGAGGCCCCGGCCGGCGGTCCGCCCGCCGCGGCGCAGCCGGAGGTCGCCGGGGGAGCGGCCGGCGCCGGCCGTCGTGGGAACGCGGCCGCGGCGGCGGCCGTGGGTGGAGGTGGAGCGGGTGCAACCTGCGGCGGCGCCCGTGGACGCGGCGGCACGGCCGGAGGTGACGGCCGTGGCGCCGTGCCGGCGCCGCGGCCGCGGAGGCGCGAGTGGAGGTGCCTCGTGGAGGCGGCGCGAGCGGCGGCGCCCGCCGGCGATCCGCAGGCGGAGGTGGTGGAGGTCTCGGACGACTCCCCGCCGCCTGGGTGGGATCAGTGGGCCGGGCCCGGCCCACAAATTCCCCCGAGCCCCAGGAGGGGGCCCTCGTGAGGCGGCACGAGGGTCACATGGTGGTGGGGGGCCGAGGACACGGCGCCGAGGCCTCGTCCTCCCGCGCCGGCCGCCCCGCCCAGGTGGAGGGGCCGTCGACGATCCCCCTGCGTTCGCCGACGCCAGGGGGAGCAGGAGCTCTGGGGCGAGCTCCGGAGCCACGGCGCCACGCTCAACCGCGCGCTGAACGAAGCGCTGCATGTCCATGGCGGCCCTGCATGGCGCGTCTTCCAGGTAAGCCGTGGTTGCTCGTTTTCTTCTTTCTTTCGTTTGTGTATGCTGCCTTCGTGTCTCGGTACTTATGGGTTTGATTCTGTGGTTGCCAGGAGCTCGAGGGTCGCGCCCATGACAAGTACGACGCCTTCGACCGGGTGAACGCTGAGGTCCACCAGCTCCGGGAGCGGTGCAGCGCTTTCGACGCGCTTGCTGACGCCCTCCAGACGCCGGACGGCTGGCTGGCGTACCGGGCCATGGCGTGGCGCGACGAGCTCCCTGAGAGCTCGAGGCAAGACCCAGTGCGCCGCTCGAGCCTCGAGCGGGTCTGCGCGGCCCTCATCGATCGTGATGAGGCGTTGTGGCAGGCGCGCTCGGACTTGGAGAAGACGCGGACGCTGGCCGCCAACTGGGAGGCGGAGGTGGCCAATGTCCGCCGCGAGGCCCGGGAGCTCCGCACGTCGCTCGAGGGGGCACAAGCGCGCGAGCGCGGCCGAGGAGCGGGCGCGCGGTCCGGAGCAGCGGGCCAAGGAGGCCGATGAATTGAAGGCCGCCCACGACGCCAAGGGCGCGGCGCTCGCTATCGCCAAGGAGCGGCTTCGGCGAGGAGCGCACCGCCCGCCAAGGAGCCGAGGGGCGGCTCCGGCGGGGAGCGGGCCGCCCTCGCCGACGCCCGACGACGCTGGAGCAGGAGCGCGTCGATCGCGAGGCGGCGCTGAAGTCGCTGGAGGAGCGGAACACCGCGTTCTCCAAGGTCGAGGACGAGGCGCTTATGCTCAGCATCACCAACGCCAACCCGGAGCTGGTCCTCCGGGAGCAAGGCGAAACCGTCCAGCGCCTCGAGCTGACGATCGAGTCCGTGCGCCGCGACTTCGAGACGGAGCGGAAGCAAGTCGAGGGTGAGCTGCTGCCTGACTTCTTGTTTGGTTGGTTTTTCGTTAGAGGGCTCGCTTCCCCCTTTCTGATTTCCTTCTTGTGTTGTCAATTCCAGGCTTGCGCACCGCTCTGGGGCACGCAGCTGAGCGGGCCGAGGGGCTGCAGGCTTCGTACAACTCCTCCGAGCGGGAGCTGCAGGAGCTGCATGATGTGGCCCTCGAGACCTGTCGTGCTGTGGAGGAGGGCGAGGCCCAGGCGGCGGCCTTGGCGGCCGGCCGCCCTGCGCGCCCTTGGCGGCCACGTCACGGGCGGATGCGCCGGCGGCGCATCCGGGCGTCCGAGGCGGCCCTCGGAGTGGTGCGATCCCACTACGAGGTCAACTTCGAGGCGCTGGCGGAAGGCTACATCGTTCCCGAGGGCGTCGAGGACGAGGTGGCGATGGAGCGTGTGGATGCGCTCGCCGCCGACGCCGCCGGGTCGCTCGCCGAGGCCTTCGAGGAGTTCCTCTTCCCGGACGCCGCTGACGCTGCAGCTCCTCCCGCCTGAAAGCAGTTGGGCGCTAGGCCCGTTTTTTGTGTATCAGTATTCTGGCCTCGTGGCCTTTGTAAATAAGTACATTATCTCCACCGTAAACATTTGATGATGCGTAATGAAGTTTTTGCTTATTGCGCCTTTTTGTTTCTCCTTCTTCCTGAGTAGATTTTACTTAGGGGAGTTCGATTTTCGCTGGGGGTCCGCTGGGTTGGAGGCGAGAGAGAAGGGCCATATCCACGCGGCGTAGGCTATCTCTGGCTCGCACGCTCCTCCCGCTGGGCCGCCCGCGCCCTGTTCAAATCGTTGCTCGTAGTTGAAGTAGAAAACAGACTTAGCGCGTGTGAGTTGTTTTTTATTTTTGCGCAAAAAATGGGACCATTTGGGGGGGTGCCCCCCGCAGTAGCCCCCGAGGGTAACTTGGGTTTCAGGGGAAAGCCGAGTTGCCCTTTTATTAGACTTGGAGCATTTACATAGTTGTCACCAACTGGGGCGTTGGCCATGTGATTTTACAACAAAAAGTACTTGGAAATCCTAGCTAAGGGTAGAAGCGACGTAGCTGTTGGATGTTCCAAGCGTTGGTGAGCTCTTCGCCGTCCTCGTTGGCCAGCTTGTACGTGCCCGGCTTGAGTACCTTCACCACGACGTAGGGTCCCTCCCATGGGGGCGACAGCTTGTGGCGCCCTCGGTTATCTTGGCGCAACCTTAGGACCAGATCCCCTTCGCTGAAATCCCGTCGACGTATCTTGCGTGCTTGGTAACGTCGTAGGGACTGTTGATACCTCGCGGAATGCATCAAGGCTACGAGGCGTGCCTCGTCCGAACCGGTCCGGCGAGTCCTCGCGGGCTCGCTGGTTAGCATCCTCGTCATAGCCTCGAACCCTGGGCGATCCGTATTCTAAGTCCGTGGGGAGGACGGCCTCCGCGCCATGGACTAGGAAAAACGGGGTGAACCCGGTGGCTCGCTCGGGGGTGGTCCTTAGGCTCCACACGACCGCCGGTAGTTCTTGGAGCCATTTTCGCCCGCATTTGTTGAGTCGGTCGAAAATTACCGGGCTTAAGGCCCCGTAGGATCATGCCGTTGGCACGCTCTACTTGGCCGTTGGTCTGTGGGTGTGCCACAGCTGCCCAATCCACACGAATGTGGAACTTGTCGCAGAACTCCAAGAACTTCCGGCCCGTGAACTGGGACCCATTGTCTGTGATGATGGGGTTTGGCACTCCAAAGCGGTAGACGATGTCGGTGAAGAATGTCACCGCCTGCTCAGCCCTTAAGTTCGTGATGGGGCGCACCTCCACCCACTTGGAGAACTTGTCGATCGTGACCAGGAGGTGGGTGAAGCCCCCGGGCGCCTTCCGCAGGGGCCGACGATGTCCCGGCCCCCACACGGCGAATGGCCATGTCACGGGGATGGTTTGTAGGGCATGGGCGGGCGGGGTTGGACTTGCGGGCGTAGAACGGCACCCTTCGCAAGTGCGCACGATCTCGGCGGCGTCCGAGACCGCGGTAGGCCGATAAAAGCCCGGCGGAACGCGTTGCCGACGAGGGTGCGGGGCGCGGCGTGGTGGCCACGGATCCCCGCGTGGATGTCCCGTAGGAGCTCGCGCCCCTCGGGAATGGGCACGCACCGCTGTAGGATGCGGAGGCGGCGCGCTTGTACGCGCTCGCCGTCAACGAGGGCAAAAGATTTGGCCATCCTGGTGATGCGCCTGGCCACGGCCCGGTCCGCGGGGAGTTCCCCTCGAGCGATCCAGGCGATGTATTTTTCGCGCCAGTCCTCTTGGGCGGGGGGCCGGCTCGATGTCCATCGCGTCGGCCTCGTGGGGAGCCGTACCCCTCGAGGAGGGAGAGCACGTACGCCTCGTTCGAGGGGTCCTCATCCATGGGTTCCGCACCCGCTGGATTCGAGGGAGCCCCCGAGGGTCCGTCGTGACTCGAGGGGTAGGGCTCAAAAACGACCGAGGGTTGCGCGATGTCACGCGCGAAAACGTTCGGGGGGGAACGGTGATCCGCCGGACGCAATCTTGGCCACTTCATCTACCTCCTCGTTGTAGCGGCGGGGCACATGGTTGAGCTCGATGCCGTAGAACTTGTCTTCGAGGGCCCGCACGGCCTTGCAGTAGGCCTCCATCTTGTCGTCATGGCAGCTCGCGTTCTTCATGACCTGATCGATCACGAGCTGCGAGTCCCCCCGCACGTCGAGGCGCTTGACGCCCAACTCAATGGCGATTTTGAGGCCGCAGAGAAGGGCCTCGTATTCAGCCATGTTGTTGGACGCGGGAAGTGGAGGCGCACCTTGCGTAGCGCATGTGTTCCCCGAGGGGTGATACGAAGAGCGGGCCCGCGCCCCGCTCCCCGTTTTCATCACTGAGCCATCGAAGAACAGAGTCCAGCACTCTTCCTGGATTTGTGGGGGCGGCAGCTGCGTGTCCGTCCACTCAGCGACGAAATCCGCCAGGATTTGCGATTTGATGGCCTTGCGCGGGGCGTAGGCGAGCGTTTCGCCCATCAGTTCCACGGACCACTTGGCAATCCTGCCTGCGGCGTCAGGGTTGCGGATGATTTCCCCTAGCGGAAAGGAGGAAACCAACGTGACGGGGTGGGCCTCGAAGTAGTGGCGGAGCTTGCGCCACGCAAGGACCACCGCGTACAGCAGCTTCTGGACTTGGGGGTAGCACGTCTTCGTGTCTGACAGGACCTCGCTGATGTAGTAGACCGGCCTCTGTACAGGCAAGGCGTGCACTTCCTCCGTGCGCTCCACGACGATCACGGCGCTGACCACCTGGATGGTTGCGGCCACGTAGAGCTGCAGGGGTTCGCCATCTTGCGGCGGCGTGAGGATCGGGGCGTGCGTCAGAGACGCCTTCAGCTTGTCGAGTGCGTCCTGGGCCTCGGTGGTCCAAGAGAAGCGCCGTGCTTCTTAGCGGGGGCGGTAGAGGGGCAGGCCCTTCTCACCGAGCCGCGAGATGAAGCGGTTCAAGGCGGCGAGGCACCCCAACACCTTCTGCACCCCTTTGAGGTCCCGGATCGGACCCATTCGTTCGAGGGCCGCTACCTTTTCAGGGTTAGCCTCGATTCCCCGTTGGGAGACAATATATCCTAGGAGCATGCCCCGCGGCACTCCAAAGACACATTTTTCGGGGTTTAACTGGACCCCATTGGCCCGTAGGCAGTTGAACGCGACGCCAAGGTCGCTAACCAGGTCGTCCGCCTTCCTGGTCTTTACGATGATGTCGTCCACGTATGCTTCGACCGTCCGTCCAATGTGGTCCCCAAAAACGTGCTGCATGCAACGCTGATATGTTGCACCCGCATTTCTGAGGCCAAACGGCATCGTGACGTAGCAGAACGTCCCGAACGGCGTGATGAACGAAGTCGCGAGCTGGTCGGACTCCTTCATTTTTATTTGGTGGTACCCGGAGTAAGCATCAAGGAAACAAAGCAATTCACACCCGGTAGTTGAATCAATGATCGATCAATGCGTGGCAAAGGAAAAGGAATTTTAGGGCATGCTTTATTAAGACTAGTGTAGTCTATACACATCCGCCACTTCCCATTCTTTTTCTTTACAAGCACGGGGGTTTGCTAGCCACGTGGGGTGGAACACCTCCTTGATGAATCCGGCCTCGAGGAGCTTCCGCGGCCTCCGCTCCGATCGCCCGTCGCCGCTCCTCGTCGAAGCGGCGCGGCCGTTCTTTGCACGGCGTGGGCGTTTGGCAGGATGTCAAGGGAGTGCTCGGCGACTTCCCTCGGGATGACTGGCATATCCGAGGGGCTCCACGCGAAGATGTCGGCGTTGGCGCGGAGGAAGTCGACGAGCACCACTTCCTATTTGGGGTCGAGGGTGGAGCTGACCCTCAACGCCTTGCCCTCGGGTGTTGACAGATCGAGGGGGACCCCCTTGGTCTGCTCCGCGGCTTCGAAGGTGCCGGCGTGCTTGGTGGCGGGGTCGAGGTCTTCGTTGACCATCTTCTCCAGCGTGTTCACCAGCGCCGTCCGGCGCCGTGTGCCCTCGCGTGCTCCACGCACTCGACGTCGCAGTCGAACGCGTGCTCGATGGATGACCCGACGGTGATGACGCCGTTCGGTCCCGGCATCTTCATCTTCAGGTAAGTATAATTGGGGACCGCCATGAATTTGGCGTAACGAGGTCGCCCAAGTATAGCGTGGTAGGCCCCCTTGAACCCCACCACCTCGAAGGTGAGGGTCTCCTTGCGGAAATTCTTCGGGGTGCCAAACCAAACCGGGCAGTCGATCCGCCCGAGGGGCCCGGACTCCGCTGGCGGCGCGATGCCATGGAACGGCTTCGTGCCGGGCCGCCGACTCGGTCCAACCCGATCCCCATGAGGCGCAACGTATGCGTGTAGAGGATGTTGAGGCTGCCGCCTCCGTCCATGAGGACCTTTCGAGAACCGGGCGTTCCCGATGATGGGATCAACCACCGGCGGGTGCGGCCGGGTTGGGGACGCGGTTCGGGTGGTCCTCCCGGCTAAAGGTGATGGCATCCTCCGACCAATTGAGGAAGGACGGAGGCGCCCTCTTCGCGGCGAGGACCTCGTGCCGCTCCTTCTTGCGCTGGCGGGTCGACATGTCGACGGTTGGCCCCCCAAAGATGAGGAACACGTTTTCAACAGCGGGGAAGCCGCCCGCGTCGCCGTCGCCTCCGTCTTTCTTGGCCTCTGCCTCCTTCGCGGCGGCACGGCCATAAAACTTTTTGAGCATATCGCACTGCTCAAGGGTGTGGTTCACCGGAGTCTTGTGGTAAGGACATGGCTTTTTCAGCATGTCGTCGAACACCCCCGGGCCTCGAGGGGCCGGTCGAGGGCCCCGTCGAGCCGGGTCAACAGCGAGGGCCTCGGCATTGCCGCCGTCGCGCCCCTGCTCGCGCGCCTCGCGGTGCGGCTTCTTCCCCTTCTTGCCCCGCTTGTCGTTGCGGTGGGGCTCCTTGGACTTGCAGCCCTCCGCGGGCGCGTCCTCCGAGCGCTTGCCCTTCTTGCCGTCGAAGATCGCCCCCACGGCCTCCTCTCCGGAGGCAAAGCTGGTGGCGATGTCGAACAGCTCGTTGGAGTCCGCAGGCGGGCTGCGTCCCAGTTCCCGTACGAGGTCCCGGCACGTGGTGCCCTCGAGGAAGGCGTGCACGATCTCGGACTGCGCCACGCCGGGGAGCTGCGCGCCGCCGCTTGGAGAAGCGCGTATGAAGTCCCGCGGCGACTCGCCGGGCTTTTGCGTGCGGGGAGCACGAGTCCCGGGGAATTCCCGGGCGCACGTACGTGCCCCGGAAGTTGCCCACGAACGTGTGGACCGAGTCATCCCGCTTGTGGATTTGGCTAGCGGGCAAGTGCTCGAGCCATGTCGGGCCGCGTCGCCGAGATGCGGGGGCAAGTTGCGGATGATGACCTCGTCGGCTGGTTGCCCCGCCCACCGGCAAGCCAAGCGGTAGTCGTTAAGCCACACGCGGGGGTCCGTCTCCCCGTTGTACTTGACGATGGTCGAGGGTTGGCGGAAGCGTTGAGGGAACGCCGCCGCGCGGATCTCCCGGCTGAACACACGGGTGCCCGGGGGCTCCGGCGTCGGGGAGCGGTCCTCACCGCTGTCGTAGCATCCACCCCTTCGAGGGTGGTAGCCCCTTGCAGGTCGGGCATCCGCCCTGCTCGTACGCCTGGCGTTAATGACGTTGAGGGCGTCGCCATCCAGCGCCCTGCGTGCGTCAAGGAGCCGTTCCTTGGCTGGCGTGCGCCCTTGGTCGGCGGGTTGCCTCGCCGGTCCTCCTGCGTGCACCGAGGGTTCGCCTCCTGTCGGTACGGAATATGGTCCCGACACTAACCAGTAGATAGCGCCGTGGTCTATCCCTCAATGGTCGATGCTAAGTAACAAGTGACACAGAGATTTTATCCTGGTTCCGGCCGAGGGGGCCGTACGTCCAGCAGAGGCGTGCTCGGGGCACTATATTACTTAGCACCGGGGGTGCTTGTAGTGGGGCTGATACAAGCAAGGCGGGAGAGGAAGTGTAGCTTCCAAGTCCCTGGAGGAGTGGCTGAAGATATTGTGGGAGAATGAGTACGTGGTGCATGGTGTTATGTGTGGAACTAAGTCTTCGTTTCTCTGTTCGTCTCTCTCTCCCCTCTCCCCTCGCGGCGGGGGTTTTGCCCCCCCTTTTATAGATCAAGGGGGCGGCGGGTTACATGCACGCCGCGCTACCTAGCTACGTGAGGGAGCACGTCGTGCTACGCTGTAGAGTGGGCGGCCGTCCGGACGATCTTCGCAGCGATCTGGCCATGATGGCCTACCTCGTACCCGAACATTGGCGGTTCGAGGGTAGGAGGGCGGCAGATGGTGGTGGCGTCCTCTGATAGGCTTCGAGGGAGGTGCTGACGCTGGCTTGTACGGGGCACAGGAGTAGGCGGGACGGCGTTCCTTCCCAACGCGCTTCACAGTGTTGGAGTGGTTGCCACAGCGCCTGGCGTGCGCCTGCACGCGCGGGGACGGCGGCCATGCTGTTACAGTGGCCGGGATGGCGATCCACCAGCCTAGCGCCTCCACCTAACCCTGTAGGGTCACGGGAAAGTGAAATCGAGGGTGCGCCCGGCCCCCCTTCGAGGGTCGGGCGCGTTAGCCGTACTGTAGTAGGCGCGCGGTGTCACGGGACTGACACCGGCCGTACCGCACAGTCCCTCCCCACAGTGGTGGGGATGGGCTCCTCCCTGGGGAGTTGGTGCGGCGGCACCGGGGCGCGAGCCCCGGGCGCATGATGGCGCCGCCCCCGCCCGTGTCGTGGCGTTAAATGCCTCGTGTACGGGGGCCGGCGCACGCGTGAGGGGCGCCCTCGAGCGTGGCGGACCCCGGCCGAGGGCGGGACGTACCCTCGAGCGAGGCGAAACCTGCTCGAGGGGGAGTGAACCCTCGAGCGGGGCAGAGCCGCTCGAGGGAAGGGTTTCCCCTCGAACGGGGCAAAGCCCGCCCGAGGGGGAGTGCGCCCCCGAGCGGGGCGAAGCCTGCTCGAGGGGACTTCTAAGAGGGCCGCCTTGGTGGGCCGTCGGGGTCCCTGCGGCGTGGGCCGTGTCCTGCATGGTTAGGCACCTGCATGGTTAGGCTTAGCGTGTTGTTGCGGGTTTTAAGTGAGGATTTCCCCGTTGTTTAAGGGGACCCCTAGGGCTGTCCCCGACAGTAGCCCTCGAGCATCTGTGGGTTTGCCATTGAGGCTCCCGCAGATGCTGGAACCTACTGATAGGACGTTCTTCCCTCCTTGTTTGCGAACGCTTTCCGTGGGGCCGCGTCGGCCGACCCGCGGGTCTAGCCCTCGGCCCCCGCAGAGCGTGGATGCTCCCCGGCAGGGGTTAACCGTAAGAATTGGTCGAGGGCGTGGCACATACTCCAACCGGCACGGCGGTGTTTCGAGCCCGGCCGGGGTGCACGCGCCGCTCGGCACCGTCTCCGCGGGTGCAATTTCAAGGAGGTGTAGCCGTGCGTTAAGCCCCCGAGCCTTGGCCCGTTCGAGGCGATCGGATCGAGCTTTACGACTTGTTTTCTTACGCGCCCTCACCGTCCCTCCGCGGGACGGAGGGTGAGGTTTCCGCAACCCCCATCGAGCGGGTCGCGGATTGCGAATTCCTCGTCGAGCTGCTAGCGGGTGGTTCAAGTGGACGTCCATGCCCCGTTCGATAAGGGTAGGCTGCGCGGTCCGGGGACACGTCCATGGAAGCGCTTGCGTGGGTTTGCTAGGTGGGGCTCGGTCCCGTTCGATGGGGACCGAGGGCGCGGAAGCTCTCCCTCGGTGGGATCCCCCTGCTAGCTGCCCTCGCTGGCTCTCGAACACGACTTGTGGGGCACCCTCGAGCCGACGGGCTCGAGGAACGGCTCGAATGCGCGTGCCCTCGTCGTCCCTAACTCTGCGATCTGTGGCGCCCGTTCGAGCCCGTCGAGGGTCGCTCGAACCTCCGATCGCAGGGCCGTGCGGGGCCGTGCGCCGGACGGCCCCGTCTTTCTGCGTTTGCGGCCGTCGAGGGGTCTGGGCGAGCCAGCTCTCGAGGCGCTGGTTGGCAGCACAGCGCGACATGGGTGCTTGCGGTGCCCGCTTTACCTCAAGTAGGCCCTGGGCGACCCTCTCACGCGCGTGCCTTCTTTAGAGGGTTGATACTGTCTTGAGCCGGGGGCTCGCGCCGCTCGAGGGTTTTACGTGGCATGGGTGCCCGCGGTGCCCGCTTTACATCAAGCGAGTCCCGGGCGACCTTCTCACGTCGATATCCCATCGAGGGTTGACATCATCCTGAGCCAAGGGCTCGCGCCGCTCGAGGGTTTTACGTGGCATGGGTGCCCGCGGTGCCTGCCCTACATCGAGCAGGTCCCGGGCGGCCTTCTCACGTCGATATCCCATCGAGGGTCTTTTTTTTGTCCGGAGCCAAGGGCTCGCGCCGCTCGAGGGTTTTACATGGCATGGGTGCCCGCGGTGCCTGCTCTACATCGAGCAGGTCCCGGGCGGCCTTCTCACGTCGATATCCCATCGAGGGTCGTTTTTGTTTCGAGCCAGGGGTTCGCCCCGCTCGAGGGTCCTCCTTGCTTGGCAAGGGGCCCGGTCATTTAATTGTCTCGCGGTCGTGGCCGCGGTTTTGCAGCGCGGGCGCGCCTTTTTAGGCGGCGCGCGCGCGCGCGCGTAGTGGGCGGGCGTGGCGGCGGACGTGACCACTTCGCCTCGGTCCCTGCGGGTCTTCGCCGTGATGATGGCCCGCCTGCAATGACGTGGCCGCTGCGGTCGTGGTGGGGCCCGCCCGTCGACGCGAAAGAAAGATTCCCTGCAGTTAATGCGAGCGGGCGTCCGCTCCGGAGAGCTCGCCCGTCGGCCTATAAAGCTGCGAGGAGGAGGAGGCGGCGGTTTTTACCTTAACATCTCACCATTTTTAGTCCCCTGCCCCTTCGTCTTCCTCTCGCTCCTGCCACCGTGCGGCGTCGTTGTTAGAGCTTTTCTTCCGTTCCTTGTCCTTCGCTTCCGCTTTCCTTTGCCTTCTTCATGGCGCCGCCTCAGCCTCCCCTCACGATCTTGGAGCCGTACGCTTGGGAGAGGTCGACGGTGACCCAGCTGGCCCTTGGCTAGCTGGTCGCCGCCGCCGCCCAACGGCCAACGAAGACGGACGTCCGGCGGAGTGGATAGTGCCGCCGGCGGCGGACCGCGAGCCCAACCCGCCGGAGGGCTACGTGGTGAGCTTCGTCCGCTACCATGAGCGCGGCTTCAACGCGCCGGCGAGCACCTTGATGCGGGCGATGTGCCACTACTACGGGGTGGAGCTGCATAACTTCGCCCCCAACGCGATCTCGCAGGCGGCCACGTTCGTGGGCGTCTGCGAAGGGTACCTGGGGATCCCAGTCAACTGGGAGCTCTGGGTTCACCTTTTCCGCGGGGAGCTCTTCACGCAGCCCACGACGGAGCCAAGGACCCGCGCGCGGTGCGCGCCCGGCGGGATGTCACCCGCCCCGCGGGGGCGATTCAAGGACATCTACATCCCCTGCACCATGACGACGAACAACGCCGGGCCGGGAGCGGGGATGGTTCTACCTGCGCAATGCCGAGCCCGGCCTTCCCCCCTACACCGGTCGGGTGTTCAAGAAGAGGCCTGACTCCTGGGGCTACGGGGTGTCCACGGCCCAACATCGGAGGCGGCAGGAGTCCGTCCTCGCCGCCCTGCAGCGATTGGCCGCGCACGGGCTGAACGCGATGGGCGTCCTCGCCTTCCTCCATCACCGGCGGATCGTGCCCTTGATGGAGAGGCCACTCTGCATCTTCGAGATGACAGAGGCGGCCAACCCCGTCGACCTGGCGAGGTCGCGGATGCTCCCGACGCCCCTCGAGCGGCCGTATGCGCTCACCCGGGCGCGGAGCGCCGTCGACACCCGGACGCCGATGCCTGCGGGCCGGACCCCATGGGAACTTGAGATGCTCCCCACGGGCCCGCTGGTGAGTTCGGTTCCTGATTTTGTTTTAGTTCTTGGTCTTCCTTTCGTTTCCTGACGCGTCTCTGGCGCTCCTGTGTGCAGCTGGTGAACTTCACCATCGCCAAGTCCGTTCCGCCCACCCCCGACTCCCGTGCGCTCGGCCGGGCGGCGCAGCAGCGGGAGCAGGAGCGGGCGGCGCGCGTGAGGGAGCGCGTAAGGCGACATCAAGCGCGCGCGACCGGCGGGCCGCGGAGTACGGCGGCGCGAAGAGCCGGGGCTCTCCTCCCCGGGGACCGAGGGAGTACTCGTCCTCGGAGGAGGACGAAGAGGAAGAGGCCGAGGGGGAGGGCCCCTCCGACGGTGGCGCTCGCGCCCCGTCGCCGGAACCGGGCCGCGGTGACAAGGGCGGCTCGCCCGGGGCGGGCGCAACGGCGCCCGCCGCCGGCAATCGACATCGGGGGCGGCGCGCGCCGCGGAGGTGCCCGCGCGCGCCACGGAGGCGCGCGCGGCGAGCATGCCCGCGCGCGGGGCGAGCGTGCCCGCACGCGCGGCGCCGGCATCGGGGAGGAGCGACGGCAGGCGTGCCCGCACGCGGGGCAAGCGTGCCCCCGCGCGCGGCGGCGCCCTTCGGGAGGTGCGGCGTCGGGCGCGCCCGTGCACGGGGGCGGGCGTGCTCGCGCGTGCGGCGGCGCCGTCAGGAGGCGCCACAGCGGGCGCAGTAGCTGCGCCGGCCTCGTCTGCAGAGGCCTCGAGGAAAAGGAAACGCGCCTTTTCCTCTTCGAGGTAAGGAGCCTGTCTTTTTCCGTTTGGTTTGATTTGTTGATGATCAGGTGCCCTAACCTTCTGTCCGTGCCTGCGCAGGGTGGTGCCAACCGTTCCTCCTCTTGCACCAGCCAAGGTGCTGAGGACGGACGCGTCGATCCCCACCCGGCGGCGCTCGTCAAGGGCGTCGCGCCCGGGGACAAGCACGGCGGCGGGAGCGAGCTCGCAAAGCCCGGCCGGGGCCTCAAGGCCCCGGCCGGCGCATCAGCCCGCCGTGGCACGCCCGCAGGTAGCCGGGGGGCGGCCGGCGCCGGCCGGGCGCGGAGACGCAGCCGCGCGGAGGCGGCCGTGGTGGAGGTGGAGCGGGCGCAACCTGCGGGGGGCGCCCGTGGACGCAGCGGCACGGCGCGAGGCGGCGGCCGCGGCGACGCGCCGAGCACCGCGGCCGCGGTGGCGCAAGTGGAGGTGCCGGTGGAGGCGGCACGGGCGGCGGCGCCCGCCGTCAATCCGCGAGCGGAGGTGGTGGAGGTCTCGGACGACTCCCCGCCGCCTGGGTGGGATCAGTGGGCCGCGCGGCTCACGAACTCCCCCGAGCCCCAGGAGGGGGCCCTCGTGAGGCGGCACGAGGGTCACATGGTGTTGGGGGGCCGAGGACACGGTGTCGAGGCCTCGTCCTCCCGCGCCGCCGCCCCGCCCGGTGGAGGGGGCCGTCGAGGATCCCCCTGCGTTCGCCGACGCCAGGGGGGAGCAGGAGCTCTGGGGCGAGCTCCAGAGCCACGGCGCCACGCTCAACCGCGCGCTGAACGAGGCGCTGCGGGTCCATAGCGGACCGGCATGGCTCGTCTTCCAGGTACGCCGTGGTTGCTCGCTCTCTCCCTTTGTTCGTTTGTGTACGCTGCATTCAGGTCTTGGCGCTTATGGGTTTGGTTCTGTGGTTGCCGGGAGCTCGAGCGTCGCGCCCACGACAAGTACGACGCCTTCGACCGGGTGAATGCCGAGCTTCACCCCGCCTCCGGAGCGGTGCGGCGCCTTCGACGCGCTTGCCGACGCTCTCGGGACGCCGACGACCGGGCCGGCGTACGGCGATGGCGTGGTGCGACGAACTCCCGAGAGAACTCGGGGCGGGGACGCGGCGTGCCGCTCGAGCCTCGAGCGGGTCCGCGCGAGCCCTCGTCGATCGTGACGAGGCGCCGTGGGCGGCGCGCTCGGATTTGGAGAAGACGCGGACGCCGGCCGCCAACCGGGAGGCGGAGGTGGCCAACGTCCGCCGCGAGGCCCGGGAGCTCCGCACGTCGCTCGAGCGGGCGCAAGCGCGGCAGCCGCCGGGCCGAGGAGCGGGCACGCGAGCCGGAGCAAAGGGGCCAAGGCGGCCGACGACTTGAAGGCCGCCCACGACGCCAAGGCCGCGGCGCTCGCTATCACCGAGGAGCGGCTTCAGCAGGAGCGCGCCGCCCACCAAGGAGCCGAGGGGCGGCTCCAGCAGGAGCAGGCTGCCCTCGTCGACACCTGGACGGCGCTGGAGTGGGAGCGCGTTGCTCGCAAGGCGGCGGAGAAGTCGCTGGAGGAGCGGAACACCGCATTCTCCAAGGTAGAGGACGAGGCGCTCATGCTCAGCATCAGCAACGCCAACCAGGAGCTGGCCCTCCGCGAGCAAGGCGAAACCGTCCGGCGCCTCGAGCTGACGGTCGAGGCCGTGCGCCGCGATTTTGAGGCGGAGAGGAAGCAAGTCGAGGGTGAGCTGCTGCCTAACTCCTTGTCTGGTTGGTTTTTCGTTAGAGGGCTCGCTTCCCCCTTTCTGATTTCTTTTTGTCTTGTCGATTCCAGGCTTGCGCACCGCCCTGGGGCACGCAGCTGAGAGGGCCGAGGCGCTGCAGGCTTCGTACAACTCCTCCGAGCGGGAGCTGCAGGAGCTGCGTGAGGCGGCCCTCGAGACCTGCCGTGCTGTGGAGGAGGGCGAGGCTCAGGCCGGCAGCTCGGCCGGCCGCCCGCTTGCGCGCCCTTGGCGGCCAAGTCACGGAGCGGATGCGCCGGCGCCGCACCCGGGCGTCCGTAAGGCCCTCGGAGTGGTGCGATCCCACTACGAGGTCAACTTCGAGGCGCTGGCGGAAGGCTACATCGTTCCCGAGGGCGTCGAGGACGAGGTGGCCATGGAGCGTGTGGACGCGCTTGCCGCCGACGCTGCCGGATCGCTCGCCGAGGCCTTCGAGGAGTTCCTCTTCCCCGACGTCGCGAAGGCCCGTTTTTGTTCTTGGATTAGTATTCTGGCCATGAGGCCTTTGTAAATAAGTACATTATCTTCCATCGTAAACGTTTGATGATACGAAAAGGAGTTCTTTTGCTTATTGCGCCTTTTTGTTTCTCCTTCTTCCTGAGTAGATTTTACTTAGGGAAGTTCGATTTTCGCTGGGGGTCCGCTGGGGTGGAGGCGAGAGAGAAGGGCCATATCCACGCGGCGTAGGCTATCTCTGGCTCGCCCGCTCCTCCCGCTGGGCCGCCCGCGCCCTGTTCAAATCATTACTCGTAGTTGAAGTAGAAAACAAGCTTAGCGCGTGTGAGTTGTTTTTATTTTTTGCGCAAAAAATGGGACCATTTTTTTGGGGGGGGTGCCCCCCGCAGTAGCCCCCGAGGGTAACTTGGGTTTCAGGGGAAAGCCGAGTTGCCCTTTTATTAGACTTGGATCGTTTACATAGTTGTCACCAACTGGGGCGTTGGCCATGCGATTTTACAACAGAAAGTACTTGGAAAATCCTAGCTAAGGGTAGAAGCGACGTATCTGTTGGATGTTCTAAGCGTTGGTGAGCTCTTCACCGTCCTCGTTGGCCAGCTTGTATGTGCCCGGCTTGAGTACCTTCACCACGACGTAGGGTCCTTCCCATGGGGGCGATAGCTTGTGGCGCCCTCGGTTGTCTTGGCGCAGCCTTAGGACCAAATCCCCTTCGCTGAAATCCCGCCGACGTATCTTGCGTGCTTGGTAGCGTCTTAGGGACTGTTGATATCTCGCGGAATGCATTAAGGCTACGAGGCGTGCCTCGTCCAGCTGGTCCAGCGAGTCCTCGCGGGCTCGCTGGTTAGCATCCTCGTCGTAGCCTCGAACCCTGGGCGATCCGTATTCTAAGTCCGTGGGGAGGACGGCCTCCGCGCCATGGACTAGGAAGAACGGGGTGAACCCGGTGGCTCTGCTTGGGGTGGTCCTTAGGCTCCACACAACTGCTGGTAGTTCTTGGAGCCATTTTCGCCCAGATTTGTTGAGCTGGTCGAAAATTCTGGGCTTGAGGCCCTGTAAGATCATGCCGTTGGCACGCTCCACTTGGCCGTTGGTCTGCGGGTGTGCCACAGCTGCCCAATCCACGCGGACGTGGAACTTATCACAGAACTCCAAAAACTTCCGGCCCGTGAACTGGGACCCATTGTCCGTGATGATGGAGTTTGGCACTCCAAAGCGGTAGACGATGTCGGTGAAGAACGTCACTGCCTGCTCAGCCCTTAGATTCGTGATGGGGCGCACCTCCACCCACTTGGAGAACTTGTCGATCGCGACTAGTAAGTGGGTGAAGCCCCCGGGCACCTTTCGCAGGGGCCCGACGATGTCCAGCCCCCACACGGCGAATGGCCATGTTACGGGGATGGTTTGCAGGGCATGGGCAGGCAAGTTGGACTTGCGGGCGTAGAACTGGCACCCTTCGCAGGTGCGCACGATCTCGGCGGCGTCGGTGACCGCGGTAGGCCGCAAAAGCCCCGGCGGAACGCGTTGCCGACGAGGGTGCGGGGTGCGGCGTGGTGGTCGCGGATCCCCGCGTGGATGTCCCGTAGGAGCTCGCGCCCCCTCGGGAATGGGCACACACCGCCGTAGGATGCGGAGGCGGCGCGCTTGTACGGCTCGCCGTCGAAGAGGGTGAAAGATTTGGCCATCCTGGCGATGCGCCTGGCCGCGGCCCGGTCCGCGGGGAGTTCCCCTCGAGCGATCCAGGCGATGTATTTTTCGCGCCAGTCCTCTTGGGCGGGGGCTGGCTCGATGTCCATCGCGTCGGCCTCGTGGGAGCCGTACCCCACGAGGAGGGAGAGCACGTACGCCTCGTTCGAGGGGTCCTCATCCATGGGTCCCGCACCCGCTGGATTCGAGGGAGCCCCCGAGGGTTCGTCGTGACTCGAGGGGTGGGGCTCGAAAACGACCGAGGGTTGCGCGATGTCGCGCGCGAAAACGTTCGGGGGGACGGTGATCCGCCCGGACGCAATCTTGGCCAGTTCGTCTGCCTCCTCATTGTACCGGCGGGGTACATGGTTAAGCTCGTTGCCGTAGAACTTGTCTTCGAGGGCCTGCACGGCTTTGCAGTAGGTCTCCATTTTGTCGTCATGGCAGCTCGCGTTCTTCATGACCTGATCGATCACGAGCTGTGAGTCCCCCCGCACGTCGAGGCGCTTGACGCCCAACTCAATGGCGATTTTGAGGCCGCAGAGAAGGGCCTCGTATTCAACCATGTTGTTGGACGCGGGGAAGTGGAGGCGCACTGCATAGCGCATGTGTTCCCCGAGGGGCGACATGAAGAGCAGGCCCGCGCCTGCTCCCGTTTTCATCACTGAGCCGTCGAAGAACAGAGTCCAGCACTCTGCTTGGATTTGTGGGGGTGGCAGCTGCGTGTCCGTCCACTCAGCGACGAAATCAGCCAGGATTTGCGATTTGATGGCCTTGCGCGGGGCGTAGGCGAGCGTCTCGCCCATCAGCTCCACGGACCACTTGGCAATCCTGCCTGCAGCGTCAGGGTTGCGGATGATTTCTCCTAGCGGAAAGGAGGAGACCACAGTGACTGGGTGGGCCTCGAAGTAGTGGCGGAGCTTGCGCCGCGCGAGGACTACTGCGTACAGCAACTTCTGGACCTGGGGGTAGCGCGTCTTCGTGTCTGACAGGACCTCGCTGATGTAATAGACCGGCCTCTGTACAGGCAAGGCGTGCCCCTCCTCCGTGCGCTCCACGACGATCACGGCGCTGACCACCTGGGTGGTCGCGGCCACGTAGAGCTGTAGGGGCTCGCCGTCTTGTGGCGGCGTGAGGATCGGGGCATGCGTTAGAGACACCTTCAGCTTGTCGAGCGCGTCCTGGGCCTCGGCGGTCCAAGAGAAGCGCTCGTGCGGTAGAGGGGCAGGCCTTTCTCACCAAGCCGCGAGATGAAGCGGCTTAAGGCGGCGAGGCACCCCAACACCTTCTGCACCCCTTTGAGGTCCCGGATCGGACCCATTCGCTCGAGGGCCGCGACCTTTTCATGGTTGGCCTCGATTCCCCGCTGGGAGACGATGTATCCTAGGAGCATGACTCGCGGCACTCCAAAGACGCATTTTTCGGGGTTTAGCTTGACCCCGTTGGCCCGTAGGCAGTTGAACGCGACGCCAAGGTCGCCAACCAGGTCGTCCGCCTTCCTGGTCTTTACGACGATGTCGTCCACGTAGGCTTCGACCGTCCGTCCAATGTGGTCCCCAAAAACGTGTTGCATGCAGCGCTGATATGTTGCACCCGCGTTTCTGAGGCCAAATGGCATCGTGACGTAACAGAACGTCCCGAACAACGTGATGAACAAAGTCGCGAGCTGGTCGGACTCTTTCATTTTTATTTGGTGGTACCCGGAGTAAGCAT
This sequence comes from Cenchrus americanus, assembly GCA_947561735.1. Classification (NCBI taxonomy): domain Eukaryota; kingdom Viridiplantae; phylum Streptophyta; class Magnoliopsida; order Poales; family Poaceae; genus Cenchrus; species Cenchrus americanus. Next base: position 101,405,064 of record OX387245.1, on the reverse strand, counting down.
CAAGGAAGCAAAGCAATTCACACCCAGCTGTTGAGTCAATGATCTGATCAATGTGTGGCAAAGGAAAAGGAACTTTAGGACATGCTTTATTAAGACTAGTGTAGTCTACACACATCCGCCACTTCCCATTCTTTTTCTTTACAAGCACGGGGTTTGCTAGCCACGTAGGGTGGAACACCTCCTTGATGAATCCGGCTTCGAGAAGCTTCCACAGCTCCGCTCTGATCGCCCGTCGCCGCTCCTCGTCGAAGCGGCGCAGCCGTTGCTGCACGGCGCGGGCATTTGGCAGGATGTCAAGGGAGTGCTCGGCGACTTCCCTCGGGATGCCTGGCATATCCGAGGGGCTCCACGCGAAGATGTCGGCGTTGGCGCGGAGGAAGTCGACGAGCACCACTTCCTATTTGGGGTCGAGGGTGGAGCTGACCCTCAACGCCTTGCCCTCGGGGGCTGACGGGTCGAGGGGGACCCCCTTGGTCTGCTCCGCAGCCTCGAAGGTGCCGGCGTGCTTGGCGGCGGGGTCGAGGTCTTCGTTGACCATCTTCTCCAGCGTGTTCACCAGCGGTTTATCCAGCGCCAGTGCCTCTGCGTGCTCCACGCACTCGACGTCGCAGTCGAACGCGTGTTCGATGGATGACCCGACGGTGATGACGCCGTTTGGCCCCGGCATCTTCATCTTCAGGTAGGTATAATTGGGGACCGCCATGAATTTGGCGTAACAGGGTCGCCCAAGTATAGCGTGGTAGGCCCCCTTGAACCCCAGCACCTCGAAGGTGAGGGTCTCCTTGCGGAAATTCTTTGGGGTGCCAAACCAAACCGGGCAGATCGATCTCGCCAAGGGGCCGGACACCGCTTGCCGGCGCGATGCCATGAAACGGCTTCGTGCCGGGCCGCAACTCGGTCCAACCCGATCCCCATGAGGCGCAACGCATGCGCGTAGAGGATGTTGAGGCCGCCGCCTCCGTCCATGAGGACCTTCGAGAACCCGGCGTTCCCGATGATGGGATCAACCACCAGCGGGTACTGGCCAGGGTTGGGGACGCGGTTCGGGTGGTCCTCCCGGGCCGAAGGTGATGGCATCCTCCGACCAATTGAGGAAGGACGGAGGAGCCCTCTCCGCGGCGAGGACCTCGTGCCGCTCCTTCTTGCGCTGGCGGGTCGACATGTCGACGGTTGGCCCTCCAAAGATGAGGAACACATTTTCGACAGCGGGGAAACCACCCGCGTCGCCGTCGCCCCCGTCTTTCTTGGCCTCTGCCGCCTTCGCGGCGGCACGGCCATAAAACTTCTTGAGCATATCGCACTTCTCAAGGGTGTGGCTCACCGGAGTCTTGTGGTAGGGACATGGCTTTTTCAGCATGTCATCGAACACCCCCGGACCTCGAGGGGCCGGTCGAGGGCCCCGTCGAGCCGGGTCAACAGCAAGGTCCTCGGCATTGCCGCCGTCGCGGCTTCTTCCCCTTCTTGCCCCGCTTGTCGTTGCGGTGCGGCTCCTTGGACTTGCTGCCCTCCGCGGGCGCATCCTCCGAGCGCTTGCCCTTCTTGCCGTCGAAGATCGCCCCCACGGCCTCCTCACCGGAGGCGAAGCTGGTGGCGATGTCGAACAGCTCGTTGGAGTCCGCAGGCGGGCTGCGTCCCAGTTCCCGCACGAGGTCCCGGCACGTGGTGCCCTCGAGGAAGGCGTGCACGATCTCGGACTGCGCCACGCTGGGGAGCTCTGTGCAGCGCTTGGAGAAGCGCCGTATGAAGTCCCGTAGCGACTCGCCGGCCTCGTGTGCGGGGAGCGAAGGTCCCGTGAGTTCCCCGTGGCGCACGTACGTGCCCCCCGGAAATTGCCCACAAACGTGTGGACCAGGTCGTCCCAGTTGTGGATTTGGCTAGCGGGCAAGTGCTCGAGCCATGTCCGGGCCGCGTCGCCGAGGTGCAGGGGCAAGTTGCGGATGATGACCTCATCACTGGTGGCCCCGCCCAGCTGACAGGCCAGGCGGTAGTCGTTAAGCCACACGCAGGTGTCCGTCTCCCCGTTGTATTTGACGATGGTTGAGGGCTGGCGGAAGCGTTGGGGGAACGCCGCCGCGCGGATCTCCCGGCTGAACACACGGGTGCCCGGAGGCTCCGGCGTCGGGGAGCGATCCTCACCGCTGTCGTAGCGTCCACCCCTTCGAGGGTGGTAGCCCCTGGCCGCTCGTGCGTCCGTCCTGCTCGTGCGCCCGGCGTTGATGACGTTGCGGGCGTCGCCATCCGCCGCCCCTGCGTGCGTCGAGGAGTCGTTCCTTGGCCGGCGTGCGTCCCCGGTCGGCGGGTTGCTCCGCCGGTCCCCCCCCGCGTGCACGGAGGGTTCGCCTCCTCGGTGTGGCTTCGTCGCCCCCGCGCGTCTCCCCGTTGGCGGATGCGCGAGGCCGAGCTCTCGGCCTGGCGGACGGCCGCTTGCTCGATGAGAGTTTGCACCTCGCGGTGCGGTCTCGAGCCTCGGGGGTTGAGGGCGCCGGCATGGCTCGCGAGCGGCGTCGCGGCGGCGATGAGCTTTTGGCTCGCCCGCCGGGGCGCGTCCGCGTTGTCGACGTTGGGGTCGGTGTTGATGCGGTCGCGGACCCGTCGGCACGCCCCCGCGCGCGTTCGCCGCGCGCCGAGGCTTCTCCTTCCATTGAGGCGCGAAGCGCCCGCGCCCGTCCGGGTATTCCTCCGCCGGCTTTGCCTCGAGCTCGCGGGCCCGGCCGCCCGCGCGTCGGCGTCGGCCCCGAGCGGAGCGCTTGGCCCCACGGCCATGCGCGCGGCGATCCCCCGGGGCGGGGGTGATCTCCCCGTCTCCGGCGCCCGCCGCGCCAGCGGCGTTGGCCGGGTCGTTGGTGATGACAGCGTAACACTCCCGCGCGGGGTCGTAGCTCCCGGTGCTGGAGTCGTCGGAGCAGCCAAACCAGTAGTCCGCGGCGTCGAGGAAACGCCTGAACGCGACTGGGTCCGGCATGCCGGAGAAGTCCCACTCCGCGTACCCGTGGCGGTTGGCGGGTGGCAACGAGTCGATGGAGCCTAGGGACGATTCGTCGGCCATTGAGGCACCGGAATCCCTGGCGACGAAGACATGGCGGCCGGGCGGGACCCGGCGCATCGTGGTGTTGACGTTGTTGTTGTAGGCCGAAGTGGCGCCACGCAACCCGATGGGGATGCGCGGTCCGGAGACTGCGCGCGGTCCCGCTGGGGTGGTGGCGGTCGTCGTGATGGTGAGCGCGTCGCGCTGAGTGGCGGCGCGCTCGGCTTGCCGCCGCTCGGACCGGTGCCCGGCGCGAACGTAGCCCGCAGCGGCGGCGGCGGCGTCGCGGCGTCGATGGACCCGCGGCATCCGTGCCCGTGGGCGCCGCGCCGTAGTGGCGCGTGCGGCGGAGACCGAGCGGACTCGGCCCGGCGCCGCGCGCGGAGCTCCTCACGGTTGGTGAGGCGCATGAGATAGCCGTTTCCCGTAGCCCGAATGTTCGAGTCCCCGAAGCGGATTTCGAACCCGGCCGGGAGGGGGTCCGAGCTACCCATGCGAGCGGGTACCACGGTACTCAGTGCGGATCACCATGGAGGGAGTTGGCGGAATGACCTCAGGCGCTCGCTTGCCCCACGGTGGGCGCCAACTGTCGGTGCGGAATATGGTCCCGACACTAACCAGTAGATAGCGCCGTGGTCTATCCCTCAATGGTCGATGCTGGCTGGCTCTAAAGGGCTTTAAGCTAGCTGTTAGAGGGCTGCTGGCTAGCTCCAAGGGCTGATGGGGCGGCCACATGGCGGCTTTAAGCCCAACTACAGCCTGCGTGGCTGCCTGCGTGGCTGCCGGCGTGGCTGGCCGCACAGGATTCCGACGGGATTCGCTGCGGCGCGGCGCGGTGAGGGTACACGCGCGGCTCAAGAGATGAGTGGCGGGCCGCACCGGATCCAAGTGGATCGGCTACGGCCACGATCACATGTGGTCCACAGTGTGCAAAAGAACCCTACGGTTCCAAACGTGACCCGAGGTGTTCGATGTTTTGTCACAAAGGAAACGGCGGCACGGGACGGCCTCGCCTTCAGTGAGGTCTCAAGGTGCCTGGGCAACATGCCCCTTAGAGAGCTTCACGGGATTCCACTGGGTTGCTAGGGCTCGTCGGAAACGACCTAGAAGGAGGAGACTGGCGCGACGAGGTCGACACCATGGTTGGCACGCCGGCGTCGACGCAGCGGCGGTGCACAGCAGCACGGCCGGGGCGCCCACGTTGGTGAGGACACGTGCGAACGCGTGTGCACTCGGGTGCGCACAGGCGTAGGGGTGTGAACGGCTCGCCCTTGGGTTCGGACTTAGTCGCCAAGCGGCAGGGCGGTGCAGGCCAAGGCGACGCGGTGCGAACGGTCACCGGTGAACACGCTGGGGTGCGCATCGCGCCTGGGCCGATCGTGTGAGCTACAGGCGAAAACAACAGGGCACAAAAATGAGAGCTTGACCCCTTGCCAACGGCTCAGGGCCTTCTTGGCCTAGGGGGAGCTCGGGTCGGCGCCAAAGGCGGCGGCGTACAGGGCTCCCGCGGCCGGGCACAGACGCAAGTAGTTGTGGGTGAACACGCGGTGGCGAGGCATGCACTACATGATCGCACAGACGGTGCTCCCCTCCCCTGCGGCCGCGTGCACGAGGCAAACCTCCACGGCGAGGGCCCTAGCGGCGCGGCGAGCAAACAGGGGCAACGTCCCGGCGAGGTCCGGCGCAAGGAAAATAGAAGGGCCAAAGGCCCGGCCTTGCCTTCACTAGGTAGCGCGGGTGTGTGCTGGGGTGCACAACTACACAAAGGCGGCGCTCCTACTCGGGCGCGCGTGAGAACGCGAATGCGCCGGCGTCGGGACCACGACGGCGGGTGAGAGCGGCGGTCGTGTTACGACACCTAAGAGAAACAAGGAAGGGTCAGCAGACGGCGTGCGAGTGTTGGTGAAGGCGGCGACACCTGCAAGAAAAGCATCCTAGCCTGGCTCGATGGCCGGCATCACCAGTGGTGGCGGCGTGGTGGCGCGGTTGGAGCGTCGCGTTCCCCCCGGCTCGAAGGTCGGGGTGTCCACAGAGGGCAGGGGAAGCTCGTTCTCACCTCGGTGGCAACAGGCCGTAGTGTAGGCGTCGGTGAAGAAGGGCGGTGCGGCTCGTCGGCGAGGAGGATGAAGACGACGGCATGGTGATGTGGAAGCAGAGCAAGAAGGCGCGCTCGACGACGGCGGGTCTGGCTCCTCCCACGGGAGGCTCTGGTCTTCGCGGCGAATGGCGTTCCCACGGACGGCCTCCGACTCCTCCTCCCCCTCTTCTCCTTCTCCGGTGGCGGTGTGGACAGGGGAGGATTCTCCCCCGAGGCGGCTAGGGTTGGGAGAACCCGAGGGGCTGTGGCGCAGCTACTTATAGTGGCGGGCGCACTGGGACACGTGGTCAGCCACGATGCAGCGGCGGCACGCGGGGGCACACCGCGACGGCGCCATGGCGGGCTCCCCGGCGCTTTAGCGCGGCGACACCAGCGAAAGGGGAAAAGCCGGGCTGACGACGGCGACGTCACGGGTGACGCCAGTGTGACGTCACGTGGGTCCCATCGGTCAGCGACGCCGTGCGGGACGAGCAGGCGGGCGTTGGCGTGGCAGGTTGTTGGGCCGCACATGGGCCGGAAGGGGGCGGTAGGCCGGATGGTTCGCTACGACCCACTCAAGGGGAGTTAAGGTTTCCTAATTAAGTTTACTCCTTTAACCTATACCATTCAACTTTGAATTCCAAATTCAAATTTGAATCCACCCATATAAATCCAGATAAAATCCAACTGCTCACACTAGCATTTATAAGTCCTAAAATTATTGGTTGAGTTAAAATTATATCTAGGAATCGGGGAAGGGAAAGAGGAAGGCATCCTTATTTGATTTCATAAGCACACAACTCATAACAAGTTTTTTGAAATCCCCTAAATTTACACACACACAAATTCAAGGATGTTACAGGAGGAGCTAGCGCTACCTGCACGTCAGTAGCATCGCGGACCTTGTAACTACGCTGGTCCTCGTCGCGCAGTGGTGCCGGGCACCAGTAGATCCCCTCGCAGTGCTGCAAACACAAGACATGACAACTCAATCAGACCTTAGACAAAAGAAGTAAACTTTCAAAGACCTTACTTGGATGCATATCAAGGTTGAAGACATACCGGGTCGGAGGGACTATATATCCCAAGTGCCTTGGGGCACTGTCGGTTGCAGATCCGTCCGCCAAAGATGCTCTTCTCACGGGCCATCATCTCCGCCTTGGAGACTTTGCGCTACACGACCCACGTAGGGTCAGACTGCCCCCAGTACTCGAAGGCTAGGTGGGCCCGATCCTGGAGAGGCTGGATGAGGCGGCGGCAGAAGCTGATAGCCACCGCGGCACCGGTCAGCCCCTCCACCTTGAGCTGCTTTAGGTCATCCAGCAGGGGCTGCAACTCTTCGGTGTTCTGCGACGCTAGTTGATTGGTCCACTCCGGGTACGGCACCAGTGCCCGCCCCGTCCCTGCCCTGAGCATAGGTGGGGAGTTGTAGAGGTAGAACCACCCCTGTTTCTAGTCGGTGGTGTTGTCGGTGAGCACGAGGTCGATGTACCCCGACTTCATGTTCCGACGCGACATGAAACCGAGGCCGCCGACGACCACACCCTTGCCCGTCTTCTTCAGCTCGAAGAAGTGGCACCACAAGCGGAAATGTGGCGCGGTGCTGAGGTAGGCCTCGCAGAGGTGGATGAAGGTGGAGATGATGGTAATCGAGTTTGGCGCCAGGTCCACCAGCTCGATGTGGTAGAAGTGGAGGAGGTCGCACAGGAAGTCGCCCACCGGGACACCGAACCCGTGCTCGATATGCGCGAGGAAGACGATGGTCTCGCCAGTCCCCTCCGTCGAGAACTCCTCGCCTGCCGTCGGCCTCAAGCCGACCTACGACTTGGGGCCTTAGCAGCCCATGGTCCGTCAGTGACTGGATCTGCTCCTCCGTCATTGTGGATGTCTCCCAGACAGTGCGCGGATCCAGGACATGAGCCTTCTCCATCTTTCCTTCCTCAAAGCCGGTGGACTTGGATCTAAAAAGCACAATGGACTTGGTTCGCATGCGAGGTCGTAGTGGTGGCGGACCTAAGCTTGGCAGCGTTGTTGTTCTCCCTACACACTGCGTGGCGGCGGAACCCTAGCACTGAGCGGAAATGGAAGCAAGTGGAGGCCCCTGGGCCGCGGATCGGCCTTATATAATCAGGCCTCCAGCGGCGCAACGGGCGGCCGTGCCTCAACGTCTATCCGACGCGAATCACGGTGACCCAATAGTCTAGCACCCTCAACGTATCTTCGCCCAACGACTCTTTCCGGCCTAACGGCTAATTGGTAGTAACGGCTAGTTCCGTGCGGGAACCTGCGTCCGCCAGCCCTCTAGCGACGTTTCGGCCGAAATGGACTCGTTATGCCTCATTTTAAGCCCCCCAACATAAAAAAACCTTGACATAACATTCAAGGTCGCTGTCGACCTTCAAAAGACCTGCCGAAAGTCGCTGAGGCGTCAGCAGCCTCCCAGGTCGCTTCGACCTCCTCTTAAAGGGTTTTTCTCGCATCCCTCAGGCCCAATCGCCTACATGCCTTCTAGGTCGCTACGACCTATAGCAGCTCCCCCTATCAACGGCCCCGTGCTTAATGGCCCTGTTGCCTGTTGATGACCTTCTTGGTCCCACCTACAGTGCTTCGCTAAGGACTCGTCACCTACAAGGTCGGTTCTGACCTACACAGCCCAGGGATGACGTCCCTACGGTGCACCACTGTCCAGCGGCTGTGTCGATCCAGGTCAACACGGACTCCTTCGTCAGTCGTTATGACCTTCCTAAGGTCAGCATGCTGCCACAGGCTCGCCGGGGCCTTGGCCACGCCATTGCTGCCCCAGGCGCCCAATTACAACAATCGACACACATCAGTCGTCATACATCACATGTGTATAAAAGCTTCGAAAGCTACAAAAGACCTTGGCCCAAGGCCAAGTTACACGATGCAAACATATTAAAGGTCCTGATCTACCTTACATGGTGTCTGCGGCGCAACCTAGACTGATGAAGTGCGTCACAAGTTTTCTTCTAGCTTCAGGACCTCTTTGGAGCCTCCACCACCGCCGAGGTCGTGGCCGCCACTCAGCCACCTCTACTCTAGCTCCAAAAGGTTTTTTGTGGAGTCCCATCTTTTGCTAGGGTGCCTTCACAAGATCCCAAATCGGGCCAGTGTCACCTCGGAGCTCTCTTGCCGCATCATCGCAGCCCCCAGCATGTCCTCAGGCCTTCCCCGGCGCAACACAATGGACTCTAATACCACATTAGGCCCTTGCTCACAAGGTCCGTCAAGGCATGTACTGCCCCATGATGCACTTAGATTCTTCGCTGGGTGTGGGCACAGAGATTGGTGGAGTTCTCTCAACTTCGCAAGCATTCTTCTAGCTCCAAGAGATGACACTTTAGTTCTATGCTCGGGTGGACACACACAAGACCAAGGAACCAAAAAATTATCAAGCGAAGGAGCCATGGCATCCCTACTGGATTTCCGAAGCAAGGGCTAAGGTCACCTATTTATAGTAGTGGAGCTCAGCACCGGTCACCATCCATCTTACAGACGGCGTGGCAACCTTATCTGCAACACTATTTGCACGTGGAGCACGAGATCCTTGTCTACTATTGGAAGTACTAACATATCTGCCGTGGGACCAATGACATCTTTTCAGTCCCTGTCTTATAGCGGTGGCAGCGGCATCTCTGCTCGGGGGCAGGTTCTGCGTCTGCACAGTGCACCCATGGGTCGCTACACGACAACGAGCCCTTACACCCGGTGTTCTCCCATGAAGATTCCTGATGCTTTGTCTATTTCCAAGAGAAGAGCATCTGTTTCCCCAAGAAAAAGGTCGTAGGTTCTCAACTTGTTCTTCGAGCATCAGCCCGACCTTCCAGGTCGCCTTACTGCTCGGGGGCTACTCCATGAATGCATCTTGTGACGCCCTCTTTCTCCGACGTCGCCTCGACCTACCTGTGATAGAACCGCCCAAAATAATTCCGTATTATCGCCTAAGCCTATCCACATGTCCATTAAGCAATAAAAAGAACTATTCTATCGCTTCTGCCGGGTAAAGCTCGTTAAATCACTTACAATAGGATCGAGATATGCGTTAAGCCCACATGAAGGCGGGACCAGAGTACATCATTGCATTACATAAAAGTCCACAAGCTCATAAGTACTTCATATTAAAAACCAGGTTTTTCAGAACATAAAAGTAAAAGTGATTCAGAGTTTAAACAACGGAAATAAAACTAGCGGAAGATACACATGGGAGGCCGTCTATAGAGTATCACTCATCGTCAACCTACTCCCACTCAAGTTCCCAACCATCTGGAATAGAACCAGGCCAGATGGGGTTACCTGAAAACAACAACAAAAGCAAGACTGAGTATACTAATACTCAGTAAGACTTTCCCGACAGAAAGAAAGTAAGACTAGACAAGCAAGGCTTTTTGGCTGGTGGGTTTATTTTGCCAAAAGCGACTAAGAGTTGATCCTTATTTTCAAATTTTAGCTCATATTTTAGTATGTTAACCATTCTAGGTGAGCACCTGTACTAAACAAGCATGTTGTCCAAACAACATTAAACAGGCAACAATATTAATCCAAAAGTTCCATAAATAAGTATGGGGTAGCCGGTGGTGTGAGACATGGGTACCCCTGGGTCCCCACCGACCAGGCTCACGACTGTCCCCGACAAGTGGGTCTGGCCTACCAAAAGACTCGCCGACCTGTCAGTGGGCCCTACCAACCTAGTTGGCGGCCCACACAACCTCCTGAAGACCTTCCAGAAGATTCCCCAGACGACCTAATCTATCACGACCTCAAGACTTAGCGTACAAGACAAGACCTTGGTGGACTTCGACCAAAGCAGATCGACGGGATATGGCAAGATGTGTAACGTAGTCTTAGATCTCCTGGTCGTAACCGACCATGAGTCTGGGAACCGACCTCATCCGCTGGCCAATATAAGGCGGGGGAGGCGACCCTTGTACACAATCCGACCAATCCCGCAATCCTCAGCAATACAAACCAAAGAACTGGACGTAGGGTTTTACTCTCCAGAGGCCCGAACTAGTATAAACTCGCCGTGTTCTCTGTGTTCGCGTACTCGTGTGCGACCTTCAAGTTCTTAGCCTTAGACTTCACCCCACCGAACAACTAAACCATAGGGATTAACACCCCTGTGGGCTGTCCAGATCTCACCATCTGACAGTTGGCGCGCTAGGTAGGGGAAAGTCGAGGTTCTTCGTGCAACTCGATGGCTTCGACCAACGACGTCATCTTCCCGGAAAGCATGGCAGACATCCTCGCCAACCCCGTCAACATCTGCTTTGGCTCGATGCTAGTGACATCCACTACTCTGGCCGCATGCTTCGTCATCGAGAGCAACGCGGTCACCACTGATCAATAGATTGAAGCAGATCTGTTGACAGAAACCCACCAACCCACTCCTAGCGACCTGATCGCTGGGATCGATCGTGTTGAGGGCATGCTCTCTGACACAATCAAAGTCTGCGAGCGTGCCAAATGCCCTCGCATGACCTCGTCTCCATCCAGCATGCCTCTTGTCTTGCGCAACGCTGCTCACGTAGCATCACGCTACATGAACGCAAGATCCAGATCAAATCTGGACCCAACTCTCAAGATTGTGGAAGTCGCAGGTCTCACCTCGATGAACCCTGCCCTATCCAGGAGAAGTCCAAACACACGGCGCGCCAGTGCCATGTCCTCAAGAAGCTTCGTCGACCTCTTACTGCGGCCCACCGCCACCGGTTGAACCAAGAGTCGTCTCCGGACTGCCTTGCGTTCCAGGTCGCCCGTACTACTATCTCCCCGAACTATCTGGGAGAGGAGCTCGAAACCCTAGATCGCTAGATCTTGGTCATCTCTGCAGACCTACTACCTCAAGATGGAGAAACCGATGAGCAACGCCAAGAGCACGAGAATGCCAACGCTGCTAGAGCTGTTCGACGACAACAAGAGCTTGCTGCTCCTGCTCCTGGTGCAGGTCAACAACCGGTTAATGCCGGACAAGTCAATGACAACGCCAATCAACAAGTACCTGCAGCACCAGCTGCTCCTCAGCAGCGGCGCCACGAAAATCCACCTCGTGCCAACAGACTACATGCAAGAGCCCTCCTCAAGGATTTCGAACGAGACGGCCTCGAAGTCTACAACTCGCCGCAAACCAATTTAGGAGCCACTCTTTTCGCCCTAACCCACCTCGAAGATTCTCCAGCGGTCCGACGTCTTCAAGCCAATGTCCGTGTCGTCGCCGCTCAGATCGAAGAAAGAGGTCCCGGATACCGTAGATCCGCAGCAAGTTCCTACTCCAGGAGTAGATTGGAACGTCCTCGCCAGCGACGTCGTAGCCAGGGTCCCCTCGACCCGGTGGCTGAAGAGGGACGAGGTGAAAATGAAGTAGCGCAGCCGGTCAACCCCACTACCAACACTGCAGCTAATGCTCCAGCCAACCCTGCAGCTAACGCTCCAGCAAACGCTCCGGCCAATGTTGCTGACAATGCCGTTAACAACGCAGCCAACGCTGCCAACGTCCAGGGAAACACCGCTCAAAACCCAAGACACAATGCAGGAGCTCAGCGTCCTCCAGTCCAGGCCAATCGGGCAGAAGAGAGCCAACGTCACCGCATAAGAGATGAAGTGGAGATAGCACGACGTGCTAACTATGACCCTGAACATGGGGTCCCAGACGCCCTTGACGCCAACAACGCCATTCAAGCGACATATATCTGGATCATGCACAGTCAGGAACTCCTGCGACGTGCCCAGTACGACCAAGACAATGGCCCTCCTGACGACCTCTACGTCATCCGGGCAACCCATGCTCCGTCAGCAAACCCGGGAGCGGTCAATAATTTTCCAGCGTTCTCACAACATCTCCAGACGATCAGATTCCCCAAGGATTTCAAGTCAGCTATCGAGAAGTACGACGGTCGCTCTGATCCGAGCATATGGCTCAAGTTGTACAGCATTGCGGCACGTGCCTCCGGCGGCAACGAAGGTCACATGGCGGGATACCTCCCCTTGTGATGGGCAAGGCACCACTCCTGTGGCTCGACAATCTCCCAGCAGAGTGCATCACATCCTAGGCAACACTGTCTCACCTTTTCATGACCAACTGCCAGGCGACCTACAATCGTCCTGGCAATACTCACCACCTCGCTAGAGTACGGATGAGACACGACGAAACTCTCCGAGAATACACCAACCGCTACTTCGAGAACTGCAACACCCTTGCAGGTGTCAAAGACGAAGAATCATTGCTTACTACAAGAAGGGGTCACCAACATTAAACTATTCGAGAAGATCCACGAAGCTGACGCACACACCATCGACGACCTTATGGCCTACGTTGACAAACTGGTCGACACTCAAGATGTAGTAATGCACGACTTCAACGGAGAAGACAATGACGACGGAGGCACCAGGTCGCGCAAGCGATCTGGAGAAGCCTATGTGGCGGATCCACCAAAACCTTCCACCTTCCTCGAAGGTGACTTCAACATGGTCATGGACGACCAGTGCCAATTTCACCGCGATGCTAAGCACACCATGAGAGAGTGCGAGCAGCTGAAGCGCGCCCTTGGAGTCCCGTCTACCTCCAAGAGGACCAGGAGCAACAACAACGACGACCGGAATGGTGGCCAACATTTTGACAACCGTAATCGTCGACCTGATCGACGAGATTACCATGATCGCAAGCCCTATCCTGGCAATGATGACAGGGACCTGTGTGATTATCGCCGCGACTACTACTGCTATGACAGACGCGACGACTACCGTCACAATGATCGTAACGACAGGCGTGACGACCACATGAGTGATCATCGTGATGATCGCCACGTCGACCAGTGCAACGACCGACGAGATGACCGACATGATGATCGACGTCGCCAGGACGACCACAATCACCACAACAACAACCAGAAGGAACGAACTCCACCGCCACCGCCAAAAGGGGGCAACCCCAATGGCGCGTTTCAGAAGGCCAACCGTGAGATCAACTTCATCGTTGGCGGTCGCCAAGCGATCAAAAGCAACAGACAAACCCGATCAAATGCTAGGGAGATCGGGCACATCAACACCGAAAACCCGCGGCCTCTGCGTTGGTCTGAATTCCCAATCACTTTCTCCAGGAAAGATCATTGGGTTCACATCCCTAACTTCGAGACTTACCCGTTGGTCGTTAACCCAACGGGGCCTTCCTGCCTAAGACCCTTATCGATGGGAGCAACAACTTGAATATCATCTTCACAGAGACACTGCACAAGATGGAGTTTGACTTCAACAAGATGATCGCTTGCGACGAGCCCTTCTACGGGGTTGTGCCCGGCAAGGCTGCGAACCCCATAGGTCGTGTATGCCTATCGATCACCTTTGGCATAGAGGAGAACTTACATACAGAGTACTTGACGTTCGAGTTCGCGGACTTTCTCTCATCATACCACGCCATCTTGGGACGACCCATGCTCGCCAAGTTCATGGCCATACCGCACCACACCTACCTAATTATGAAGATGCCAGCACCAAACGGAATCCTTTCCGTCCTCGGGGACATCATGGTCTCCTACAATTGTGAAAGCGCCACCATCGAGCTCTCCAAAGATTCAACAATCAAAGCCGCACCAACGGTCATGGTCGCCCAGGCAGCCAAGATCGACCAAACCACTTTGCAGGTACCAGAGCAGAAGCGTACAAGTATAGCTTTGGACCCAAGTCCAGCTGTCAGGAAGGTTTGCCTCGGCCTGCCCAACGTATCCAAAGAAGTTGTCATCAGGGCCGACCTAGACCTCAAATAGGAACTCACACTCACCAGTTTCCTCAAGGACAACGCTGACATTTTCGCATGGAGTCCATTCAATATGCCTAGTGTTCCCAGGGAGCTGGCTGAGCACACACTTGAAGTCAACAAGACTGCACGACCTATCAAGCAAAAGCTCCAGCGATTTGCAAAAGATAGAAGCAAGCTATAGAAGTAGAAGTCTGCAAGCTCCTAGCTGCAGGATTTATCAGAGAATGTAAACACCCGGTTTGGCTCGCAAACCCGGTTCTCGTACCAAAGAAAACTGGCAGATTAAGGTATGATGGCGGCTCTAGGTTGTTTCATCAGCAAGCTCGGCAAAAAAGGCTTACCCTTCTTCAAGCTATTGAAGAAGGCCGACAAGTTCGTGTGGGACGACAAAGCCCAGAAAGCGTTCAAGGCTCTCAAAGAGTCCTTGACGACACCGCCAATCATGACACCTCCAATCCCAAAGGAAACGCTCCTACTCTACATCTTAGACACCACTAATGTGGTCGGCACGGTTCTCGTCGCCGAGCGAGAGGAAGAAGGGCAGACCTATCCTGTTCAACGAACTGCGTATTATGTGAGCGAGGTCCTGGCCGATGCTAAAACACATTATACACAACCTCAGAAGTTGCTCTATGCATTCTTGATTATGTCGAGAAAGCTTCGCCATTACTTTCAAGCTCACAAGATCGTCGTTCCATCTTTGTTTCCACTAGGAGAAATCATCTGCAACTGTGACGCCAACGGCCACATCGTCAAGTGGTCAGTCGAGCTTCGAGAGTTTGAAATCGAGTTTTGCCCCAGGCAACCGAACAAGTCACAGATCCTCACAGACTTTGTGTCTGAGTGGACAGAGATCCAGATGCCCCCTCCCAAGGAGCGGCCTGAACACTGGATAATGTACTTCGATGGCACCCTCAACCTTAAAGGAGTGGGCGCAGATGTGTTACTTATCTCTCCTCAGGGAGAGCAGCTCAAGTACGTCCTGCAAATTCACTACAAGGCCTCCAACAACGGTGCAGAGTACGAATCCCTGATCCACGGGCTCCAAATAGCAGTGTCCCTTTGCATCAAGCGACTACTGGCTTTTGGCGATTCCAAGGTCGTCATCGAGCAAGCCAACAAGGAGTGGGACTATGTCAAGGACACGATGGATGCTTACTGCGCTGAGATTTGCAAACTCGAAGGCCACTTCGAGGGGATCGAATTCCAGCACGTCCCACGAAACAACAACGTCGCCGCCGATGTCCTTCCCAAACTAGGCTCTCGACGAGCTCTAGTTCTAGTAGGCGTGTTCGTCTAGGACCTACGCAAGCCTTCAATCAAGCTTCTGGACCTAGACAACCCAGAACCACCTCCGAATGATCAAAACTCAGCACCTCCCCGCGATGTGCTGTTGTCTGAAAAAGAGAATGATTGGCGCAAGCCCTTCATAGGCTTCATACTTGACCAGCTCCTCCCCGACGACAAAACAGAGCGAGAACGTATCATGTGACGAAATGCTAACTACATCGTGATTGGTTCCAACCTATAGAAAAAAGCCGCCTCTACTGGCATCTTGATGAAGTGTAAAATACAATCAGAAGGTCTCCAGCTCTTAACTGAGATCCACAGCGGTGAATGTGGCTGCCACATGGCATCCACCAATTTGGTCGGTAAAGCATACCAATCTGTATTCTACTGGCTCACGGCCGTAACCGATGCTAAAGACCTCGTAAAGAGCTGCAAAGGATGCCAATTCTTTGCCAAACAGCAGCACCTGCCAGCCCAGGTCCTGCGCACCATACCTCCATTATGGCCCTTCGCTATGTGGGGTCTCGACGCTATAGGACCATTTCGTACCGCCCAGGTGTCTACAAACATATACTGGTGGCCGTCGATAAGTTTACCAAGTGGATTGAAGTCCGACCTGTTGCGAAAGTAACGTCCGAAGAGGTAGTCAAATTCATCGGAGACATCAAGCATCACTTTTGGTGTGCCCAATAGGATCATCACTGATCTGGGTGCAGCTTTCACTGGCTCGGTCTTTTGGGACTTTTGCCAATACAACACTATCGACACCTACTATTCCTCGGTCGCCCACCCCTGGTGCAACGTCCAAGTCGAACGAGCCAACGACATAGTGCTTCAAGCTCTCAAGGACAAGGACCGTATCTACGACGACGCCTCCAACTACACCACCCGGTGGTTAGCCGAGTGGCCACACGTGATTTGGGGTCTCAGGACTCAAGTCAGCTCTGCCACAGGCTTCTCGCCCTTCTTTCTGGTCTATGGATCAGAAGCTGTACTACCTACCGACATGGCCTTCGGAGCTCCACACATCTAGTTCTACGAGGAAGGAGAGGCCGAGCAAACACATCGCATCGACCTCGACAGCCTCGAAGAACAAAGACTCGCTGCCGTTATGAGACAAGCTCGTCACGACCAACAGCTCTGACGCTACCACGATCGCAACGCTAGGAAAGCTTCCTTCAACGTTGGCGACCTCGTTCTTAGGCGTATCCAGAAAACCGACGACATGCACAAGCTCTCTGCCCCTTGGGAGGGACCCTTCATCATCACCGAAGTCATCAGCCCCTCCACGTATCGTCTCTAGTGGGGAGATGGGAAAGGAGTGGCTAACCCCTGGAACATGGAGCATCTACGACGATTCTATCCGTAGAATAGTTTTAAATTTAAGATATGTATTTCCTTTTCTTGTACCTTTTTCCGGATTAAATAAATAAATATTTCAAGCAGTCATCTGCTATGAGTCGAGCACTACCTTCTCCCTCATAGAATAAACCCTCCCCTTCGACATGCTCGGGGGCTTGGCTAAATCCAACACATGGGTTGCAAAACCTAGGGGGTTCCAAATCTTTCTTGTTCCTCCCCCTCGACATGCTCGGGGGCTTGGCTCAAAGCCAACCTAGGGGTCATTGTTGACGGTGTATTTTGGTACACCTAGCATGTTCATTACACTTCGGTTTGGATTTGATTATGGAACTAACCCGCCACTAGGCACACTAATCATATAACAAGTTCATCTATGTGCATACATTTGGAAGTGTTGTGTTTATGTAGGAAAACATGGACATAAAAGATGGATTCGCAACAAGTTCAAAGGAGCATTTACGGTGTATTGTTCATGTTCATGAGCTTGATGAAATCACTTGCAATGGTGGCAAGGACCGAAGTGTTACGAGGAACACCCCTGGGGATTGAAGCGTAAAAGACTGAACTTCATGCGAGGAGAACCTCCATCTTGGACGCGAGGATGACATCGTCAAAATCATGCAAGTAGAGGGGGCAAAGTGCATAATTACATGAGGACCCACAGGAGCGAAGGGGCGACCGAACCGGGCCGAGGTGGGCCCAGGCCGGCCGGCCCATCCCACTTCGGTGGCCGGTTCGACCCCCCTTTCCTTGCTCCCGAAGGATCTTCAACCCTAAAACCCTGGAGGCACCGCCATTCGAGAGGGAGAGAGCCCTTTGCACCAGGAGGCCATCCACAAGCTAGAGAGAGGAGGACGATCTCCGGAGGGAGATCAACCACCTCGAAGGAAGCACCCTCTCGTGGAGAAGAAGGAAGACACCGTCGGAAGGGAAACCATGATCAACGGTGCTATGTCTAGCACTTTGATGTGGTAATCTCCTTATTTGTCCATGGGTTGTAATCAATCTTAAGATGTAATCATACTTTGTCGGATTATCTATCTACCATCTTGTGTTGAATATACTTTAATGCTTAAGGTTAGCTACCATGCCGTAAAGGGAGTAAGCTCCACTGCTTCCTTGGATCCATTCAATACGCCGTGTCCATCATAGGTCTAGTCATGAATACCTTCGCGTAGTGACAGTACGAGAGGAGGGAAAGGGCGAAACCGTGGTCACAACCCCCGAAAGATTAGATTGGTTTAATGTCTTTAATTGATTGCATGATCGTAGACCCATGGGCGAGTGTCTCCTACCTTGATCACTTATCGTTCTCTCTAGTGTAGTTTAGTTGTTTTCTAGTATAATAATAGTTAGGGTTTTAGTAGCTAGTGCTTAGAAGTAGATTGAACGCTTGTAATCCTCTTGCTCCGCGGATTGACAAGAACCTTGGGAATCCCGTGGTGAAAAAGGTGTGGGGTCCGTACGCTTGCGGATCGTAGAGGGATACGTCTTTTATCCGTCAACAAGCCCCTTTTTCTGGCGCCGTTGCCGGGGAGCAAGCTAGTTTACATCGCTTGATTTGCATTTAACTTAGTTTTATATTCTAGTTTATCTTTTATTTGCTATATCTAACATATATTATCTAGAAAAGCACTTGTTTCATTTTCGTTTTTGTTTTTATCTTATTGTCTAGATGACGTTCGTTAATCAACTCGTGGAAGAACCGGATAAATCACTAAGGGATTACGCTAGCCCTCGATGTGAAGACATAAAAGTACAAGAGTCGGGTTCGAAGCTCGAAGCGACCAAGTATGAGATTAAATCCAAGATCATCGATATGGTGGCGGCAAACTCATTTGAAGGGATGGTTACGGAGAACCCATATAGACACATAAGGCATTTCACGACGATATGCAACACGATGCGTCAAGAAGGAGTCCCTGATGAATGGTTCAAATGGAATATCTTTCCCTACTCACTTGCCGGCAATGCAAAGACATAGTACTCGTTTGCATCCTTTGAAGTTGAAGGCAATTGGAACAAGTTGACAAAGAAGTTTTGTGAGAAATTCTTTCCAATTAGCAAGGTCCAACATCTAAGGAGGCAAGTGATCAATTTCATGCAAGGAGAAGAGGAAGGGATAGACCAAGCCTGGGATAGGTTTAATGGGTTGATCAAACAAGGACCAAGACTCGACTTCTCCGGTGACGTACTCTTGCATACATTTTTCTTCTCCCTAACCCCTAGTTGCATGCAACACGTCGAAATGTGTGCAGGTGGGGATCTCATGGAGAAAACACTCATGGAAGCTGCTCAACTTCTACAAAAAATTAGTAAAGCGGCTGCCATGCGAAGAGATTGGGAAACAAGACTTGCGGAAGAGCCGGAATATAATTCGAGGAAGCAGAAGTGTGCTGAATTTTCTAAAGAGGTAACCCCGGAAGTCACAAAAGAGGAACCAATCACGGAAAATCTTGAAGAGGAACACATCAAATCAAGAACTACCCCGAGCATCGACTTCGCCGAACCAAATGAGACAAACAAGAGAAGCATGTCAAGCGCGAAGCCACTAAGGGAGTTCGAACCAATGGATTGGGTTCCTATCGATTACGGAGAAGTGTTCGACAATAGAAGACCGTTCCCTAATCAAAAGGGAATGGCGAGAGCATTGGAAGTGGATTACCCACCTGAGAAGAAAGCGGGAAATTCATACGACCTTGAAACCACTGGTGAGATTTTTCAAAAATTCTTTGGAGATGACATAGTGGATCCGGAACACATAGCCGAGGTGAAGAGAATCATGGGGATCAAGCCCGAAGCATCACCATACGCTCGCCTCGCCGAAATTTACGCGATAGGATCCGAAGAAGAAGAGAAGATGACACCACACTTGAGTTGCGAGATCAACGGAGTTCAATGCAAAGCTTTATGCGACATCGGAGCCCAAGTAAGTGTCCTGTCTTCTAAAATTTACGATAAAGTTCAAGACCACAACCTAGACTTAGCTCCAACATCAACGAAATTAATTATGGGAGATGGTAGAACTATTAAACCTCTAGGTATTGCTTGCAACATGAAAGTAAAAATCTCTAGAA
The DNA here is from genome assembly GCA_947561735.1 of Cenchrus americanus. NCBI lineage: Eukaryota > Viridiplantae > Streptophyta > Magnoliopsida > Poales > Poaceae > Cenchrus > Cenchrus americanus. The sequence continues at coordinate 101,385,463 of OX387245.1, read as the reverse complement.
ATTGTATACCAACCGATTTCGTTGTTATTGATGCTTACCATAGTAATCATGATCACATAATATTAGGTAGGCCTTTTCTTAAGTTGGTTGATGTCGTAGAAGGCAAAGCAACAATGAACCTTAATGGAACAAAGTACACATATAATTTTCTTCGTGCTTCTAAACACCTTACACCCTTTCCTCCTGAAGACGAAGAAGTAGAGGAGATAGATAGCCTTTGTTTTGTTGAAACACTTAGAGACCCGCTGCAAAGAGTGATGGAAAATCAAATTAGTAATCAACAAGATGAAGAACTAGAAGAAGCAACGAAAGGCTTGGAGCCACATGATGGAAGCAAGGAGGAAGGAGCCACAAGCGCCCGAGGTAGACCTTAAACCTTTGCCCAAAGGATTAAAGTATGAATTTTTGGGCCCAGACAAGACTTATCCAGTCATCGTGAGCGACGAATTGAGTCCCGAAGAAAATGAGAGGTTGCTGATTTTATTAAAAAAACATAGGAAGGTGATTGGATATTCGATTAATGATCTCAAAGGTATTAGCCAGCATTTTGCACTCATCGTATACCAATGGAAGACCAATGTAAACCCGTAGTGGACCACCAAAGGAGGCTAACTCATGCCATGCGAGAGGTAGTAAAGAAAGAGGTCATCAAGTTACTTGATGCCGGAATCATCTACCCGGTTCCGCATAGCGAATGGGTGAGCCCGGTACATTGTGTACCAAAGAAAGGAGGTTTGACCGTGGTGAAGAATGAGAAGAACGAATTGATACCGCAAAGAACCGTGACCGGGTGGTGGATGTGTATCGATTATCGTAAGCTTAACAAAGCGACGAAGAAAGATCACTTCCCCCTACCGTTCATTGACGAGATGCTCGAGAGGTTAGCAAACCACGCTTATTTTTGCTTTCTCGATGGGTACTAGGGGTTCATGCAAATTCCCATTCACCCGGACGATCAACACAAAACAACGTTTACATACCCTTACAGAACGTTTGCATATAGAAGGATGTCCATCGGTCTATGCAACGCTCCAGCCTCTTTTCAACGTTGCATGATGGCCGTATTTTCGGAATTCATCAAAGAAATTGTCGAGGTGTTCATGGATGACTTTTCCGTTTATGGGAAGACGTTCATGGATTGCTTGGCAAACTTGGAAAAGGTCCTCACGAGGTGTGCGGAGGTAGACTTGGTATTAAGTTGGGAAAAGTGCCACTTCATGGTTAAGTAAGGCATAGTGCTCGGACATGTTATATCCGAGAGAGGAATTGAAGTGGACAAGGCTAAGGTAGAGACGGTTGAGCAACTCCCACCTCCGACGGATGTTAAGTCCTTAAGGAGCTTTCTAGGCCATGCCGGATTCTATAGAAGACTTATTAAGGACTTCTCAAAGATCACCAAGCCTTTAACGCATCTTCTTCAAAAGGATGTGGCTTTCGACTTTGATGAGAAGTGCCTAGCGGCATTCCGGACCTTGAAAAGTGCGTTGGTGAGTGCTCCCATCATCCAACCTCGGATTGGAGCCAACCTTTCGAGATCATGTGTGACGCAAGTGACTACGCCGTAGGCGCAGTTTTGGGTCAAAAAAAGGAAGGCCGAGTTCACACCGTTTACTATGCTAGCAAAACACTTAGTGGGGCGCAATTAAATTATGCCACTACGGAAAAGGAGTTGCTAGCGGTGGTATTCGCTTTCGAAAAATTCAGATCTTACATCATGAACTTGAAGGTCATTGTTTACACCGATCACGCAGCCATCAAGTATCTCTTGGCTAAGAAGGAAGCTAAACCATGTTTGATTCGTTGGATCCTTCTTCTCCAAGAGTTTGATGTTGAAATTCGTGATAAAAAGGGGGTGGAAAATGTTGTGGCCGATCATTTGCCTAGGATGAATCGTGGACAAGATGATAAAGAGCCCATAGAAGATAAGATGAGAGATGACCACCTCTATCGAGTGCTTGATAAAGATACTTGGATGATCGACATCATTCGAGCAATTCGAAAGATGCCTCTCGATCATCTAGATAAAAACTCTCAGAAGAAGATAATCTCCGAAAGTAGGAAATACTTTTGGGATGCACCATACCTCTACAAACTTGGCAATGATGGAGTGATGAGAAGATGTGTGCCAAGAGAAGAGAGGGTTGATATTCTAAGGAAGTGCCACTCGGCGGAGTACGGTGGACACTATAGCCATTTTCGAACCCAAGCAAAAGTATGGTCGAGTGGATTCTTTTGGTCGGAGATGCATGAAGATACTAAAAGATATGTTGCATCATGCCCCAAATGCCAAAGAACCGGAAACATCTCTCAAAGAAATTCTATGCCTTTGAAATACAACCTACAAATCGATATATTCGATGTATGGGGTATAGACTTCATGGGGCCTTATAAAATTCATTTGGATTTGAGTATATCCTAGTCATGGTTGATTATGTATCCAAGTGGGTAGAGGCTATACCATGTCGTAAAGCTTCCATGGAGGAGTCCATTACTATGATCAAGAACGTGATTTTTCCTCATTTCGGTATACCGACAATCTTGATAAGTGATGGAGGAACTCACTTCACCGGGAAGAATTTCAAAAAGTGCTTGTCCAAGTTGGGAATTGAGCATAGGGTCTCTACGACCTATCACCCACAAACCAACGGACAAGCGGAAACGTCAAATAGGCAATTAAAAAGCATCCTCAACAAAACCATAGAGAAGGGAGGCAAAGATTGGTCAAAAAAATTAGACGGAGCTTTATGGGCTTATCGAACGGCGTTCAAGACACCGATAGGTATTTCCATAAGGGAGCTCCGGAGAAAGTTGACGTGCCACCCGGCATGTTAGATGGATTTTGGAATTTGATCTCCGGAGAAGCCCACCAACAACGCAATTGCATCCGCAACCCCATTATCCGAGTATTCCACTCTTGTATGTGCAAGAGGGTATTGGGGAGGATGAGGGAGACGAAGGTGACCGACACAGAGTTGAATTGGCTCTACTCGGCTTTAATTGCTAGGCAGCCAATAGACCCCTCATACCTTATGATCAACCGTTGGTGTTGCGAGGCAACATCGGGAGCGGGAGATATTGGTTCGGGGTGCTACCTCTCTATGTTGGCCATCTCCCTACGGCCGGGGATCACAATAAACCCCGAACATCTTTTGCGTGGGACCTCTCTCGGCATTGAGTATTTGCGATAAGTCAAATATATTAGTGGAGATGGGAGAGGAGGTTTTCGTTTGGCCACGGTGAACCTACCCCTTCCGGATGCAAGGCTTAGGCTTTTCATCCAAGGGAGGGAAGATTGGCTGGAAGAGGGACTCCTTGTCCCGGCGAGGGAAAATAAAAGAGGAAGAATCATAGAAGAGGGATCCTCCTCCGCACAAGCGGGTAGTGCACAACCCAATGTTGTGCCACCTTTCGGTGGAATCCCTCCTCCGCCAAGTTATTACGGAGGGCCACAAGAGCAAGCATGGGGGGGTGCACCTGTACCCCCACCAAAATTATGTGGTGCCCAACGTAAACTTCGCAGAGCCCTGCGCACAATATCCCCAACCGCAACAAAGCGTGGCCATAATTGGAGGGTATGTTGCAAGAAATGCGCAAAACGTCGCAGCCATCCAAGCCAACGCGGCTCAACTTGGTGAGGGCAATGCAAATATTGCCTATGAACTTGGACGCCTTCACCTAGTGGAGCCGGATCAATTCGTTGGAGGGGATGTCCAACCTTACTACGAGAAAGGGTATTACTATCAAGATTATCAACACCAACCACCGGCGGAGGACTAGGAAGAAGAAGGAACTTTAGTTTTCTTTTCTTTTCCCTTTCTCTGTATTTTTAGCTTTTGTTTGTGTGTGTTTGCGTAATATTTTCTGTTTTTATTTAAATTTCAGCAAGTGTGTTTGTTTATTTTCAGTTTGTATTTCAACTTGATTTCATCATTAATAAAGGAACCACCTTGATTATATCTTTGGAAAAGTTACAAAAATTTGTGCCATGATGATATATGATTATAATTGCCGCTTTGTTTATCTTTGTAATTGATTTATGCATGCTAAAGCTAGTGCTCTCTTAAAATATGAATCTGAATTTACTTAAATACTAGCTTAATCTTTAGCAGAGGTTATGATTAAAATAAAGGCCCATAGTGTTTTATGTGCTCTCAAGTAATGAATAGATTGAAGATGGTTTTTATGCTCAAAAATATCGCTAACCTTGTCATAAATATCACTTGTGTGTTGCTCAACCTATCCAGAGCCTAATATATATTTGAGTGCATAAACCTTAGTGTACAAGATTTATTTTTGAGTGAGTTATTGCAGGCCATGATTTCTCTGGCCCAAGACTAAGAAGCTGGTCATTCCGTTTTTGCGTATCTATCTTTTTGCTAGCCTTTTATCCGTGCATTGTGCATCCCCACATCGGAGATCTCACAAACCCCGCCGGATATCCACCCTTAAAACCAAATATCATCTTTTGTGATTACCTCCTTGACCACAACCTATCGTTGAGAATGGATCATCAATTCAAGGAAGATCGCAAGACGGTGCCAACATTAAAGAATTCAAGTATCTCTCCAAGGAAAAATATTTCCGGTACCTACCTAATTATCGCCTCTTTCCTCAAGGACGAGCAACGTCTAAGCATGGGGGAGGAGGTAGGTACGATGCAATTTTAGAGTTCAAAGGGGAGCAAATAAAAAATTTATGAGAAAGAAAAAAAGAGAAGAAGAAAAAAAGAAAGAAAGAAAGAAAGAAAGAAAGAGAAAATTGAGAAAAATAAATATATATATATGAGTATGTGAAAAAAATAATAATAAAAATTAAGTGAACTCCCCGGTTCTCTAAAGTGCATTAGGAAATTCAAGGCTTCAAGATTAAAAGATCCATACTAAATTTTCCAACCATGTGCAATCCAATAACGAGGACTTCCTTTGTGCCTCGGGATCACTCTTTGCCATTTGCACAGGTCCACTCATCTCAAGTGTGTGTATTTTTCTCTTTCCCCTCCTTGATATAACATCATTTTCCAATGACCTTTTTGACGAGTCTCGGTAAGACCATGAGAAGCTTGTCTTGTTTTGACAACACCTCATTTATAAAATCTTGGTAGGACTAAACTTTCCCAAAGCTCCATATAAAGCCTACCACACATATATGAGAGTGAAAGGAGTAGAATATATAGGCTTGAGAGACAAAGCGAGATGAGAGTTCATGAGCAATATACAAGATGATTTAAATTTGTAAACTTGGTTTAGCTTTTCTTCATCTCATTCTTTATTTCAAAAATTCTGAGATCTATTTAAACTTTGTGAGCATGTTAATACTTGTGGGATAAGCTTAATTAAGAATCTACCCTCCATAGAGATGAAGGCTAGTACATTATGGAACTTTAACGAATTAAAATTTTGAGAGCATTATGTTTTCTCATGTATGATCAAGTGCAAGGTTTAAACATTGATGGGTAATGATGATATCCATCGAAGGCTTACTCGAGGACGAGCAAGGTTTAAGCATGGGGGAGATGTTGACGGTGAAAATCCGTCAACCTAGCCATGAGTTTACCTTCGGTGTTGGCATAAGTTTTATACCTTATCCATTGGTACTAACCCCCGTGGTATAACAAGTTCACGTGTGCATGTCGGTTTTGGAGTTTAGTGTTTATGCTGGGTTTTAGCGTTGAAAGCAAGACTTTCGGGATAAGTTCATCAAGCACCTTGTGACAAGACCTTGAAGCCCCGTACAAGTCATGCAATGAAGCAAACTTGACTCTAAGAAGCCAGGGACTCAACCCGAGAAGATGACAAACTCCGAGGACCTAACCAGAAAAGTGCTGAATCTTGCAAGATAAGGAGTTATGTCCAATTCGGAGAGAAACTGACGACATGGACCTACATGCAGAAGGGGGAAACATCTAGAAGACACGGGAACCGACATAGAGCAAAGGAGGCCGCAGGCTGAACCTGGATGGGCCCAAGCCGGCCGGGCCGGCCGGCCCAGCCCTGTCCAGTGCTCGTTCGTTCCCTCCTTTGCCCTAGCCGCCATTCGGGCTATTTATAGCCCCGGGGTCGAGAGCCACACATGATCCAATTCGTCATCGGCCGCCGAGGAGCAGAGAAGAGAGGGACACCATCCCGGAGAGGAGAGGGTCGAGCTAGTTGACTAGGGTCTCTCTAGACGACGTGGGAACCTTGCATGGAAGACCACGTCGGAGTTCCCGGAGCTAGAAGCAAGATCAAGGAAGGATCCCGGTGGTGATCTTGTGTATGTATCATTATCATAGTTGAATTATCAAGTTGAATCTATTCCTAGCGATCAAGTGTTTCCTCGAAGATTTCATTTTTCGATCGGCTTTGCTTATTCTAAATCTATTCTTAAGATAGATTACATAGGGTGTTCTTGTAGCCGCGGTGGCTAGAGGTACACGCCGGATCTTCCAAAAGAATCTCGACTTGTCTTTTGACTCGCCCTAGACTCCCCTCATGAGTAGGGATACGTTGTGACAGAAAGGGGGTTCCGAAAGGCGGATGTTTTCGGATTTGGACGGGAAACCACGATTTAAATAGGCTTCTTATAAGATTTGATTTGCTACTTCTTCACTTGCTTGGAACTTCAACAAAAGGCTTATCCCGATCTCTCTAGATCGGTTTATCTACCCAATCTTACTTTGTTATCTCCGGTCTTTAGTAGATTAGATTAGTTTCGTGTCTTTTACTTACATGCATTAGGGTTTCTCTTTTACCGAAGATTGAAGTTACTTGGCTTTACTAGATCATCTTTGCGTCACACATTTGTTCCACGGATTCGATACCTTGGGTTCACCACTCAAGGGAAGAAGGGTCCCTTGACTACGACGGGAGACTTGTCCGCTTGCAAGTCTAAACGAACTTTTATACAACTATTAACCGTCAACACAAGGGCAAGGCCAAAGAACGTCGTGAAGTCGGCAAAGGTGACGACACCACCACCATTGAAGATACTTTCGACGAGGAGGATGGAGAAGAACCCAGCATGGTGGCTACTGAGGAAAATCCGCCGCCGGCTGTTGAGGAATCCGCTTCCCTTCCCCAGTGCGAGACTGTGGCGCCGGGCGCAGAGGCTACGCCGCCGGAGGCCACCGTGGTAAAAGGTATGTACAGCTTGACGGCGTCGTTTGCCCTAGGTAGTCGTAGCCCCTAGGTACTGACGTCACATGTCTTGTAATGGCAGAAACACAAGTCGAAGGGACCATGATTCCTAAAGCCGCACCAGTTGAAGGCGCCACGCCAGAAACCGCTGTGCTGGAGGGAGCGACTACTGACCCAGAGGTTCCAGTAGCCCCCGAGCCCACGGAAGAGGTGCATGACGAACCGCTCTCGGAGGCCAGCATGGATGTTGTCGTGAGGTCGCCGGAGATCTAAGACGCGGAGCCGATTCGTTCGGCGCCGATGTCAAAGGGTGCGCCGACTAGTCGTGGCGGGCTGGAGCTTCAGTCAGATGACCTCATCGACCCGGCGACGGTTGCCCGGAACTTGGAGACAATGCACCAGACCGAGCTGTGGATGAAAGTACGTGACGGTACCCTTGAGTAGTCGAATTCCACCAGAATTGAGTACCCAAGTAATAGTTGTTGCATTGTGCCGGATGTCGTGGAGAGATCCCGACAGAAATCTAGTATGCTTTGGGCAGAGGCACTAGAGAAGGAACTCGACAAAGCCAAGAAGCACTCTGCCATGCTGCAGTCAAAACTAGATGGAGCTTTCGCCCAGTACCATAACAAGGTACAAGAGATGCAGGCGAAGAACAATGACTTGATTTATAAGAACAAGTCGTTGCGCTAGAAGAACAAAGGTATGCCGCCGCTGACATGTTGAGTACTTATTGCGAGTACCCTGGAAATAGTCTGACATGAACTCCTGGATTTTTGCAGATCTCGAGGCCAAGGTAGACCAGCTGAAGGCATCGGAGACCGATCTGAAGAACATCGTCTACCGAGAGAAGGATGCCCGAGCGGTACTTGAGTATGAATATAAGCAGCTGTCTTATGAGTGTGTCAAGCACATGGAGCTCCAAGAAGCCTCGGACCATGACCTTGTCAACTGCTATAAATCTCTGTAGAAGCTCAAGGAAGACTGCGAGAAGCTGCGGGGACAGCTCAAGGAACTTGAAGAAGCCGCACTTCCCATCGCAAGGCTGCTGGTGCCACACCCAGGCGAGCCGAAGATTGCTCCATTGGTTGACCGGCTGAAGGAAGCTCCCGGGCGTCTGGCAGCATATGTGAAGCATTTGGCGAAGTCCATCCCCAACCAGGTCTTGGTGTACATGAAGTCATACTTCCCCAAGGCTCCGGTTGATGTAGTCGCGGGTGGACTAGCTGCCAATTGCTTAGATGATCAATACAAGGAGCTTCTGGAGCAGATGGCGCTAATCGCCGAACAAGTCGCAGAGAAGCTGAACCTCAAGTAATTGTCCTGTAGGGTTAGCTTACGGCGACATATGTAATATAAACAAAGTTATGATGAACTTGTTTGAGTTTTAATGAAAAGACTTCCATGAAATGAGTACTCGTTGTCGCGATGTATATTTGTGGAGTGCCCATTTGTGGAGTTGTGAGCGAGTAGTAGTACTCAGCAGTAGACCCGTTCGAGGGAAGCACAGTAAATGAGTTTACTGAGAATCAAACTTTAATACTGAGAAAATACACCTGGATGGCCAGGGCCGTTTACAAGTGTAGTCGCCAGGACCCGGAGGCCGCCTACGGCTGGAGTGGTGCTAGGGCGCGTGGCCGCTTACAGCTATAGATCTGTTAGTAGCCGTATAGGCTGGATCTAGAAGTACATGGTCTTTTGATAGACCGCTGCTAGAGTCCTTGATGCCCTGAGCAGCCCGAGATCCGTTAGTAGCCGTTAGCGCTGGATCTTGGAGTAGAGTAGTCCGGACACTAGTGCCTGGACCCGGAGGCCGCTTACAGCGAAGGGCCCGGGAGTAGTCATGTAGACTTGAGCCCCAAGAGTAGTCGAGAGACTATGCGTAGAATCGACAGAGCTGGTCGACGTTCCACGAGTTGCAGATGTCTTCGCCTTCAAGTGTCTGGAGGTGATACGAGCCTGGTCCGGTCACCCTTGCAACTGTGAAGGGACCTTCCCATGGTGACCTGAGCTTGTGTAGTTCTTTCGTGTTCTGGATGCGACAGAGGACTAGGTCACCAACGTTGAAGGAGCGTTCCTTGACGTTGCGATCATGGTAGCGTCGGATACCCTCAAGGTACCTTGTTGATTGGACGAGGGCGGCACAGCGAGCTTCTTCGAGTCCGTCGATGTCAACTCATCTGCTGTCTTCAGATATGCCTTCGTTGTATTGCTCTACTGCCGGTGAGTCCCACATGACATCGGCAGGTAGAATAGCTTCGTAGCCATAGACTAGGAAATAGGGTGACTGTCTCGTCGTCTTGGTGGGTTGAGTACACAGCCCCTAGAGTGCATTAGGCGGTTCCTTGATCCACTTTCCTCCTTTTGTGTTAGCAGCATCGTGCAGTCGCTTCTTGAGAGCATCGATTACCATCCCATTGGCGCGCTCGACTTGTCCGTTGGCCCGTGGGTGGGCGACTGAGACATACCGGACGTCAATCCCGTTGTTCTTGCAGTACTCCCAGAACTGGTGATTGTTGAAGTTGGAACCTAGGTCTGTGATGATGTGATGGGGTAGTCCTTAGCGGTGCACGAGTTCATCCAAGAAGTTGAGTACCCTATCGGCCTTGGGGCAGGTGACCGTCTTGACTTCGATCCACTTGGTGAACTTGTCGATGGCCACCAGAACTCTGTTGAATCCTCCTGGCGCAGTTGGAAGAGGCCCAATCATGTCGAGCCCCCAGCAGGCGAAAGGCCAAGTTGGTGGTATAGTGACTAGCTTGTAGGCCGGGACGTGCTGTTGCTTGGCGAAGTACTGGCACCCTTGGCACCTTCTGACGAGTTCCTCCGCATCACCCAGAGTTGTGGGCTAGTAGAAAGCTTGTCGAAAGTCCTTGCTGACCAGCATGCGTGAGGAGGCATGGTTGCCGCAGACGCCTTTGTGGATCTCCTTCAAGATGTCCTTGCCTTCTTCTCGAGGAACGCACTTCATGAGTACTCCAGAAGTGGCGCCCCGCCTGTAGAGCTTGTCCCCGACTAGAACGTAGGACTTTGCCTGACAGATGATTTGCTCAGCCAAGTTTTTGTCCATGGGAACCTTTTACTTGTGGATGTAGTCGATGAAGGGTTGTTGCCAGTCCACATCTATCATCATGACCTCCTGGCTAGCTGGGAGAGGCGCTGGGTCAGTGGTCGTGGGCGCCGACTCCGAGATGGATGGCGCGTGAAGCTCATGGACGAAGACACCCGCTGGGACTTGAGCGCGAGTAGAACCAAGCTTCGACAGGACGTTCGCTGCAACGTTGTTGTCGCGGACGACGTGATGGAACTCTAGACCATAGAATTTGTTCTCGAGCTTGCGGACTTCTAGGCAGTAGGCGTCCATGTTCTCCTTGTTGCGATCCCAAGACTTGTTGACTTGGTTGATGACCACTGCGGAGTCGCCGTAGACTAGTAGTTGCTTGATGCCTAGAGATGCTGCGAGGCGGAGCCCATGTAGCAGGGCTTCGTACTCAGCTTCGTTGTTTGAGACCTTCCAGAAGATCTGTAGGATGTACTTGAGTTGTTCGCCCATTGGAGAAATCAGGAGTACCCCTGCACCCGCGCCTTCGAGCTTGAGCGAGCCATCGAAGTACATCACCCAATGCTTTGGTCGCCCGGTTGGAGTTGGTAGCTGATTTTCCCGCCACTCTGCCATGAAGTCAACTAGTGCTTGCGACTTGATGGTTGTTCGTGGCTTGAAGTCGATGTTGAGGCGCCGAGTTCGACTGCCCACTCGGAGATTCTTCCAGTAGCATCTTGGTTCCGTAGGATGTCACCGAGGGGGTAGTCAGTGACGACGGAGATCAAGTACTCCTGGAAGTAGTGTCGTAGCTTCCGCGAGGTGATGAGCACTGCATACAGTAGCTTTTGTACTGGTTGGTAGCGTGTCTTAGATTCTGAAAGACCTCACTGACGAAGTAGACTGGTCGCTGGACTAGGTAGGCGTAGCCGTCTTCCTGCCGCTCGACAATGATGGCAGTACTGACCTGAGTAGTCGCGGCGAGGTAGAGCAGTAGCTAATCCTTTTTGCGAGGAGCTGTGAGGACTGGTGGTCCTTGAGCTGAGCTAGAGTTTGATCCGCCTCTAGGGTCCACACAAACTTCTCTTGGTGCTTGAGTAGTTTGAAGAAGGGTAGTCCCCGTTCTCCAAGCTTCGAGATGAATCTGTTCAAGGCCACCATACATCCAGTAAGCTTCTGCACGTCTTTGATGCAGGTGGCATCTTTCATCTTGGTGATGGCGGAGATCTTCTCGGGGTTGGCTTCGATGCTGCGATGGCTGATGATGAAGCCGAGTAGTTTTCCTGAAGGTACGTCGAAGACGCACTTGTTCGGGTTGAGCTTCCAGCGGTACTCTCACAGGGATGCGAAAGTCTCTTCAAGATCGGCGATGAGCGTGTCGGAGTTTCTGGTCTTGACGACCACGTCATCCAAGTAGGCTTCGACGTTCTTGTTGAGCCGTCTCTTGAAACAGGCCTGGATAGCTCGCTGGTAGGTAGCGTCGGCGTTCTTCAACTCGAATGACATGGTCGTGTAGCAGTAGGCGCCGAACGGGGTGATGAATGTGGTCTTCTCCTGGTCTTCTTCCTTGATAGTGATCTGGTGGTACCCGGAGTAGCAGTCGAGGAAGCAGAGCACGTCGCAGCCTGCCGTGGAGTCGATGACTTGATCTATCCGCGGCAACCCGAAGGGGTCCTTGGGGCAGTGCTTGTTGAGGTCGGTATAGTCGACGCACATCGTCCACTCGTTTGTGTTCTTCTTGCGGACGAGGACGGGGTTGGCGATCCACTCGGGATGGAAGACTTCTCTGATGAAGCCGGTCGTGAGTATTTTGGCGAGTTCCTTCTTGATGGCATCCCGTCGGTCGTCGGCGAAACGGCAGAGGTGTTGTCGTTTCGAGGTAGCTTTGGGATCGACGTTAAGTGAATGCTCGACCAGATTCCTGGGCACCCCTGGCATGTCTGCTGGTTTCCAAGCGAAGATGTCTCGGTTAGCCTGAAGGAAGCTGACGAGCGAGTCTTCCTATTTCGGGTCAAGGCCCGCCCCGATCATGGTAGTCTTGCTGTTGTCGCCTATCCCAAGATAGATTGCCTTGACTTGCACTTCCTCGGATGGCTGAGGCTTGTTGGTTGTGTCCGACTTCTCTGGGATGTCGAGTTCACTTGGGGCAAGCTTCTTAGATGCAGCATAGATCTCCATCATGGCATTGGGTACTTGATTGGTGGCTGCGAGATCCACAGCTTATGTGTCGGTTTCGAAGGATATCTTCAAGTCCCCTTGTAGCGAGAGTACACCGGCCGGACTTGGCATTTTGAGTACCAAGTACGTGTAGTGAGGTACCGCCATCAACTTGGTGATAGCTGGTGTGCCGAGGATGACATGGTAGGAAGTCTCGAAGTCCGCGACTTCGAACTTGATGTACTCGGTACGGTAGTTCTCCCTGGTTTCCCCAAAGGTAACTGGCAAGACCACTGAGCCCAGTGGGATAGCCGCATTCCCGGGGACGATGCCGTAGAAAGGCGATGTGCTCTTGGTGAGCATGTGAGTGATGTCGAGCTTCATCTTATTCAACGTCTTGGTGAAAAGGACGTTGAGCCCGCTTCCACCGTCGATGAGTACCTTGTTGAGTCTGGAGCCCGCGACTACTGGTTTCAGGACGAGTGGAAACCGTCCTGTCTCGGAGAAGCCTGTCCGTTGATCTGCGCGGGAGAAGGTGATGGGTACCTCCGACCACATGAGAGGGGTCGGAACCGTTGGTTCAATGTTTAGGACTTCCCGTCTGATGGCCTTCCGAGACCGCTAGGTGGGTAGTCCGCCGAAAAGGACATTCACCATCTTGTCGGGTTCTTGAAAGTCGTCGTTTTCCTCATCAGCTTTTTTCTTGCCCTTTTTGTCGTGAGGAGGCTATGGGTCTGGGGTATCCTTGAGTGCTCGCCGGAGTTGGTAGCACTGCTCAGTGGTGTGATTGCCCTCTAGTTGCCACAGGCACTTCTCTTTCAGCAAATCCTTGAAGCCGCCAGAGGTCTTCTTCGAGTTGTCTTTCGCAGGGCGCTGGATAGCTGCGACTGTGTTGTCTAGCTTGCGCTTGCGATTAGGACCCGATTAGTTGTTGTTGCGACCCCCTTGATCCCTGTTGTTGTTGTTGTTGTTGTTGTTGTTGTCACTCGGGTTTTGCTTGCTCTTGCCACGGATGGTGTCGTATTTGGTGTTAGCCTTGTTTTCTTCGTCGGCCCATGAAGTGATCATGTTCTTGAGCTTGGTTATAGAGCTCGGGCGGCGTCGACTGAAGTCTTCGAAGGTGTGACGATGGTAGAGACCGTCTTGGAAAAGGTCGATGACCTCCTTATCGGTGACATTGACTACGGTGGCGCGCTTGTCGAAGAAGGGTCACATGTACTTGTGTAGGGTCTCGCCATGTTCCTGCTTCACCATAGCCAGGTCCATGTGAGTACCCGAGCATCCCATGGCGCCCGCGAAGTTGCTGGTGAACTGTTCCTTGAGCTCGTCCCACTTGTCGATCGAGTACTTCTCGAGTGACTCGAGCCATGTAAGTGGAGCTTGGTCCAGGCAAAAGGGAAAGTAGACGCACTTTGTATCATTGTTGCCGCCAGCATTTTCGATGGAGAGGGCGTAGCATCTGAGCCACTGGAGTGGATCTTGCTTCGCATCGTACTTAGTGATCCCTAGAGGCTTGAATTTCTCTGGGAGAAGCAGGTTGCGAAGTCGAGCAGAGAAGGCAGGGAAGCCGTCGTTGTCGCCTGCCGTGGAGGACTTCTTGCATCGTATTTCTTCAATTCTGCGATGGGCGTCGTAGCCGCTGTGTGAGGCGCCAGTGACGTGGTTGTCTGTGTGGCCTTGGCCTCCGTGATCGCCTCCGCCACCAGCTCTCCTGCCAGCCCTGTGTGAGGAGCTCCCGCCGGCGCTGCCTCCACCGCCAGCATCACCATGAGCAGTAGTGCCGCGACTACCACCAGTGCTGCCGGCACTGTTGCCGCCCTGGGAAAGTCCACCGGCTAATGCCCAAGTATGGTTGGGTTTCTGTGGTAGTTCTCCTTGAGTACGGTTGCGTCCATTGTCCGCTGGACTGCGACTTGTGGCTTCATGGTTGTCGGGTTCGCGAGTTCTGAGGGGCGGAACTTGAGCGACTCTGTTGTCGACTCTCATGAAGTCAGTGTTTGATCCAAAGTCGAACTCGTAGGAGGAGTCCGAGCAGTATCCGGAGGCGGGGTTGGAGTCCGAGGTGTAGTCGGAGACGATCTCCTTGCCGGCCCGGCGTGCAGTGAGAGCCTTCGCATGGTCCTTGCTAGCATTGCAGAGGCCGTATGGGAAGTGCTCATGGAGTGAGAAGTCCGCACACGATGGCTTAGTAGCCGGCTCGCATGCGATGGCCCACGGGGACGTCGAGTTCGAGTTGGAGGCGGATCCAAACTCAAAGTCGGCGTGTTGGTTGTAGAGCGAAATTTCGCCGAATTTTCCAGCGAGGTCGCCCATGATCACTTCGGGAAGCGTCACGAGCCCAGTGCTCGGGTTGGGAGCCATGGTGAGGCGGCGTTGGAAAGATCCGGCGCCGTCAGCAGTGCAGACCCAGGACCCGAAAACAAAGGTGTCGCCGCGGTTGAAGGCGACGGTTGGTTTGATGGAGATTGAAGCCGCCGAGTTCGCCATGAGATCTTTGGCGATATCCCCTACCTGGCGCGCTAGCTGTCGGTATTTTAGACCGACAACCTACCAAGGGGAGTACCCAAGGTAGATGAACGTGGCCTCGCCGAGATCGGTAACTCGAAGGAAGAGACATGTGGCACACAATTTAGACAGGTTCGGCCCGCGAGGTGCGTAATACCCTACGTCCTGTATGTTGCGTAGCTCTGGATTGATTGGGTGTGATTACAAGATGATGCGTATGAGAGAGATAGGGGTCCCTGCCTTGCCTTATATAGTCCGGGAGGCAGGGTTACAAGTTGGTTTGAGGAGAGAGTACAAGTCGGGTACGTCTAGGAGTTCTCTACACAGTACATGACATGTATAGCTTCCTATTCGAGTACTACTCCACCGTAGTCCTTGCGCCCCACACCATTCCAGGGGCCCACCGAGTAGTCGGTCCTGGTACCCACCGAGGTAGTGGGCTCAGGGAGGTCCATACGACAAACATTACATGGACCGCCCGAAGGTACACAAGTCGCCTGCGACCTCATTGGATCTAGAACCTGACACACAAGATAAACATACTACAAGTCCTAGGCCACCCAGAGCAAACCTTGCAACCTACTTTATCGAAGTAGAGTACGTCGCGAGATTTCTCCTAACACCAGGACCTTGATGGCGGCCTTGCGGGAGGCAGCTGCAGGACGACGCGCAACCTAAGGCATGCTCGGCTCCAACTATTGGAATGGAGATACGAGGTTGCTCTTTGGCATTGAAATCCAAGCCCTAGTAAGCTCCAGGTGCTCACCAGAGACGTCCTGCTATAGCCCCAGCTCGGGCAGCATCACCTCCAAACTCTACCTGATACCTCGCAAAGGCAGGGCTCAGAAAATGGAGATGTTGCCTTCACTTCACGAGAGTTCTCCAAGCTCCAAGCTTCTACAAGTGCAAGACTTTATAATCTGGTGGACGAACACATACCCATGGCATGATAGGAGCGCTACACTGCGGCTTCATAGCTCAACTATTGTGACAACCCCACCCGAGATAGTTCCGTACTATCGCCTAAACCACTCCTTTTGGTCATTAAGCGATAATAAAGAAGCATCCTGTTGAGTGTTGCCGGGTTTACACCCGGTAAATCACTTGGAACACAGAGAGGATCGAACGAATGCATTAAAACTCCCTCGAAGGAGAGTCCAGAGTGCCTTACAAATTACCCATCACATCCCCGTAGGGTTCATTATTACAAACATAGTTCTTTGACATGAGAGTAAATGGTTCAGAGTTTAATGAAAACAGCGGAAGATAACTAAACGATACGATTACATCATAGGAGGCTTGTCCATGATACAATCATTCTTCGTCATCCACCCATTCCAGCTCCCAGCCGGGTGGAAGTTCTCCGGGCCACACATCAGATGCATTACCTGGAACAACATTTATAAAGCAAGCCTGAGTATACTAATACTCAGCAAGATTTACCCGTCTAAAAGAAAAAGACTTTACCTCTAGTCATGCAAGGCTTTTGGCTAATGGGTTTGTTTGCCAAAGAGCTCCTAAGTAGTGAATCCTTACTTTCACATTTTAGCTCGAGTTCTAGTAGAAGTAATCATTACTAGGTAAGCAACTATTGCAACCAAAGTTTACAAACAATTAATCAAAGTAATAATCTTCACAAAGTTTCATCATAAAGGCATATCATGGACAGTCGGGTAAGTAGTCTCAGATGACGGTGAGAGGCCGACAATCGATTGATTCATAACCTTGCAAGGTGGACCTAAACACACGGGAGGTGCCCTCACTAAGAGTTCACCAACCAGGCGGTTCCCGTCATTCTTCGGTTTGGGGATAATAGCTCACAGTCTTAAGTACAAGGTTTATCTGGGCTACGCCACTAAGGTCACCCAGCCTCACGCATGCACTCGGGTGGCGAGCCCGGGGCCGCAACCCTAAGAGTAGTGATAGTAAAACCCCGTACCGCCTCATTTAGGTACTAGGCTTACCGTACCCATTTCCGACAAGTGTTTAGTACGTTCAAACACTTAGCCCACGAAGCCATTGGACCGGAGCCCAAATCCCATGCTCTTACCACATGAGCAATCCATTTAAAACATATGGTGATTCCATAAAGGAGATCCTATTCTCGTGAGTGACGAACATCACTCGACTTGTACCGGATCCTTAAGCATAGCATCTAGCGACATAACATGCTAGTAAAAGATCATAGGTACTTATGGATCATGCAACTAGGGTTTCATTTCAACTCCTGAACGTAAATGCACATACAATAACAAGAAGTAAATTCAGAAGTTTTAAAGAAACACAGGGGTTAATGAATAAACCGGGGCTTGCCTTCGTCAGCACAAGCAGACACACAAACTTCCGGACTTTGGCCCGGGTCTTGCTCTACGGTCACGTAGTGCACGTCTCCTCCAGCTCCCTCGTCCTCGTCAGCCGGCACAAGCGTATAGCTACCGTCGGGGACTTCTACACGGGGAATGCCATGCAGGGGTTAGGAGTGTAATTAATTTAAATTAATTCAAAACAGTAGCAAACAGCCACTAGGAGTATATGGTTGGCCATATTCACCTTAACAAAAGTATTTACACAATCCTCCTTTTAAAAGAATTAAACCAAGGCCTATTTAGCCTACCCTTTTAAGGTGATTGGGTGCACATCTATTAAAGAATTAATCAATTTAACAACAAACAACAAGGCCAATATTTTCCTAGCACCAAGTTACTTTTCCTAACACTTATTCTTAAGGCATGCACTAGAGATAGTGATTTTCCTTATTTTCCCTTCTCTAGATTATTCTAATTTTGAGCTTCTCATGCATAACCAAAACATACAAGCTGATCCAGCAACCCCCCCCCCCCACTGATCTTACTGACCAAGAGGCACACATGGACAGCAAGCATAGGTCTTTAGCACCAAGGATTTCAATATACCAAAATTGGAACATTCCTAGTTAGCATAAAAGGGATAATGCATACAAAAACAAGTAGCACAGAAATGAGTGCCATCTTTCTTCTACACATACTCTGGTCCAAAACAAGCTTAAAGAACTAACAAACAAACATACAGCCTTCATGAAACATGCTACACATATTTATGATTAAAAACAAGGATAAATGAGGCAATAATATTTTTAACAGCGATAAAATCATGGTAAATTCACCAAAGGTGCCTTTTAACATAACAAGACTATAGCCAAAAGTTGGGCTCAGAAATAATTATATTTGGAGCTACAAAAATCATCTAAGCAGATTTTCCAATATCACAAAATAATTTATTAAGAAAGATCCCTTCAGTAACTTTGTGCAAATTTTGGCACAGAGGCTAGGCACACTAGTGATCACAACATATCCAAAATCCAGCTCAAAAGCTTGGGTGGATTTTGCAGAAACACCAATCTAAGCATTTCACATTCCTATTTTTCAAGCAAAAACTAAATCTAAAACGTATATACATATTTGGACAAAGTTGTAGTTCTTGTCATACTGAGCACAGAAAAATTGGGTTTGCTATTTTTGGATTTTTCTACGATTTTTAATCGATTTTACAAGGTGCTGAACTCAAACACAAAAGTGGGAACAATCTTTTTACGCCAGGGACCTTAGAACTTTTGAAATCTGCAAAACTATACCCTTGGGTCTTCCCACCTCGGGCCCGACGGTGGGAACCGGCTTGCCGGCGGCGAGGTAGGGCTCGGCCACGCAAACAAGTAAGGGGGATCTTCGATTAGGCTTACCAGCTACCGATTGGCGGCGGTGGATCGGCCGGTGGGGACTCCGGCGAGAGGCGGCGGCGGAGCAGCAGCGGCGTGCGTGCGGGAAGTTCAACGGCGGTGAGGGAAAGGGCCTGGCTCAACCATGTGCTGCCCCGGAAGCTTCCATGTGACCCAGGCAGGGTACTAGGCAGGTCACGGGGCTTGGAGAAGTGGCGGAGGAGCGAGCTCGACAGCGGCGGCCGCGGAGGCTCGGACTCCGGCGAAAGGGTGGCTCAGCTTGATCAACACGTGGCTCGGGGAGGTGTTGTGGTTCACAAGGAAGGGCTGAGGCTCACTGGTGCGCGAGGAAGTCGATTGGAGCACGGTGCTCACCGAGCGGCGGCAATGGCGGACGGCGGCGGCTCGGGCAGGCACGCATGCGCGCGAGGGACGGCAAGGACCGGCTTATAAGCGAGCGGGGAGGTCGGTTGGGGTAGGTAGGAACGTGCCGGGCCACTAGACCGCATAGGGGAGGCGAGGGCATGACCGGCAACGTGCGCCGCTCCGGCGGCCAATGGCACGCCGCGGATGGTGCGCCGGCCGGCGGATTCGCGCCACCCGGCCCTCCCCACTTGCCACGGACGGCACGCACGGGTGCTCGTCGGCGTTGCGGCCGTGACCGGCGGTCACACCGGCGCCTCGGTGTGCGCGCCCGAAGCGGGTACGCGCGCGCGGCGGTGGCCGACCTGGCCGCGCGCGACGTCGCGCCCTGGACGCGTTCCGGCGCTCTGGGTGCAAAAGTATTTCAGGGTTTGAATTTCAAATTTGTTTTTCTCCAGTTTTTCAAACTAAACTGCACCTTAGCATCTGAAGCAAAGTTGGAGATTAGGGATCCCTCTACCACATTCACAAAGGCTTGCAGGGGTTTTGTCCAAGAAATGAAGCAGGAACGCCATGCTAAAAACTCGGCGCCCGTGAACAGGAGTATAACACCTTCCAAGGCTTGTTTCACCAAGAATTCTTCCAAATTCCAAATGCCACTCAACAGCAAAGTTGTGTCCACCAACATTCTGCACATTTTTCCCTTTGGGTGGTTTTGAAGTGTTTAGGGAAATTTTGGAGAACGCGCCAAAGTTCTAGAACGGTATCAGGGGGTTAAGGGAACAAAAGGGGTTTTGAGCTAGGGTTTTGACCAAGGGTTGACCTATGGTCCTCAAGGTGATTTATAGGGGTGATTAAGTGGGTCATAAGCACAATTTGTCACTGAGCAAGAACACGGGGTGTTACAACTATGCTCGGTGCTTGCTCCCTTCAGTCTCAAAAGCGCTATTTATAGCTAAAGCCGCGCCCCGGGGCAGCTGGCGAAGTAATGACACTGTTACCACGTGATGCTAGGACCTGTAGTCTGTGCACGATTAAAGGCAATGACATTACTTTCTCTGACTCACGACGTCTTTGTCGTTTGCGCATCAATGATGCCTGAGCCCTGCCGTAGAGGTCACCAGGCTACAGTAACCCCCTCGATCAGTGGACAGTTTGTCGTTTTCTGGATGGCAAGAAAATCTCCGGCCACTGTTGACCTGTGACCCAGCAGTCTACGCTACAAGACAAAATCTGACACTGCGTTGAATGGCTCAGCGCCTAATTTAGCCCCCCTTCGATGATAATTTCAAGACCTCCTTCCTCTACGACCTGGTGACCTTCATTTGCACCCTCTAGGCTCTGCGTCCTGGTGCACCCGCTATGGCTCTGCACATAAACGGACCTATTCCAATCAACCTATATTTCTGTTTCCTGAGCAGAATGGTCATAGGTTCGATTGAAGACCTTCCGAGGTAGGCGTGCCTCGCTGCTCTGCCAGATCCGTCTGGGCGCCTGGAGAACAACAGCACCATGGAGATCAGAGTTTCATATCCGAGATTTCGTCAGGCCCCCGTGGTCGGTGTGCCTATTGCTGAGGTCACCAATACATAGTGTCATGGCTCCGCTGGATGGCTGGCAGCTATGTTAGTCATCTGGACACCAAAACGACCTCCTTGAGGTTGTGTGCCTTAATATTTAGGTCTTGCAACACCTAGGTTTAACTATGGCCCTGCCAACCTAGTTGGGTGCCGTGGATGCGTGATCTTCCGAGGTCGGTGTGCTCTTGTAGCCCTGCCAGCCTACTCTGGACACCAGAAGTTTATGTCAGGAATAAAGCCCAATGGCACTGCCAGGTATCCCCGGATACTTGGGCGTTTCCAATTTGAGACCTTCCTGTCGTATGGACCTCCCTGGGCCCACTACCTCAGTGGGTACCAGGACCGACTACTCTGTGGGCCCCTGGGACTACCCGACTTGCGCTGCACAACACCTGACGGCGTGGAGCACAAGGACTACAGAAGAGAAGTACTCGGTTAGGAAGCTGTACATGTCCCGCACTGTATGGAAGACTCCTAGACGTACTCAACTAGTACTCTCTCCCTGAACCGACTTGTAACCGTGCCTCCCGGACTATATAAGGCGAGGCAGGGACCCCTCTCTCCATCATCTCATCTCACGGCGTAAGATTGCATCATCTTGTAATCGTACTCAATCAATCCAGAGCTACGCAGCATACAGGACGTAGGGTATTACGCACCTCGCGGCCCGAACCTGTCTAAATTGTGTGCCACGTGTCTCTTCCTTCGAGTTACCGATCTCAGCGAGGCCACATTCATGTACTTCGGGTACTCCCCTTAGTAGGTTGCTGGTCTAAAACACCGACAGCTGGCACGCCAGGTAGGGGCTCTCGCTTGAGATCACATGGCGAACTCGACGGCTCCTGTCTACATCAAGCCAACCGTCGCCTTCAACCGCGGCGACACCTTCGTCTTCGGCGCCTGGGTCTGCACTGCTGACGGCGCTGGATCCTTCCAACGCCACCTCACCATGGTGCCCAACCCGGAGACCGGCTTCGTGACGCTTCCTGAAGTAGTCACGGGCAAACTCGCCGGCAAGTTCGGCGAAATTTCGCTTTTTGACCAACACGCCGACTTCGAGCTCGGATCCGCTTCCAACTCGAACTCGACGTCCTCGTGGGCTATCGCATGCGAGCCGGCTACTCAACCATCGCATGTGGTTTCACCACCCCGTGAGCGCTCCACGCGTGGCCTCCGCAACCTCAGCAGGGCCCGCACAGAGGCTCCCTCTTCGCACCGGGCCGGCAAGGAGCCCGTACCCGAGTACAACTCGGACTCCGACACCGCCCCCGGCCACGCCTCGGACTCCAACCCCCTCTCCGGCTTCTACTCGGACTCCGCGTACGAGTTCGACTTCGGGTCGGACCTTGAGGATCCCGAGCCCGAGGACAACACTACTGAGCAACCCTTATCAGGGCCGGCTTCTGGGCTAGTTATAACATCCACACCTGCCGGGAGATTCGTCTACTGGCCAGATCGCAAGCCCGCCGACCTGATAAGTGGGGACTCACGATACGTCGCCTACCTCGACTCGCTTCCGTTCTAGGAGGGAACACCGCTTGCTCGAGCTGAGGAGTACACTCCAACTGAGGTGGTGAGCTCCGACTCCAGTCTTGGCAACCCCGATCGCCAAGTCTTCATGGCTGCTGGCGACACGCCAGGAACTTCGTGAACGGCACATGACAAGTACCTCGAAGACATCTCCGCAGACGAGTTGTCTGCTGAAGCACCCGCGGACGAGACCGACGCTAACAGGGACGCTCGATGTGAACGCAACAGAAGACGAAACGAACGGCACCGGCGTCTCCGAGACAACCTCCCCATCCGTAACCTTGCAGAGGCCCTCGAACAAGTCGAGAGCAGGGTACACACCACACCCGAGCAATGCCTCATGTCGATCACAGCGATCGCACGCCAAGCTCAGGGGATACGCGCTGGAGAAGTCATCGCCAAGCTCGCAGAAGATGCTTACTTCATGCGAGTCGACAACAGGGTCACCCAGCCGCCCCCCGCCAGGAACCGCGACAACGAAGCTACAAGTCGCAACGCAGACCTCGGCCGCAACCGTACTCGAGCCGAGCTGCCGGCTAATCCCAACCGCACTCGTGCAAACGCCGGCGGACCCTCTCAAGGTGGCAACAGCGCTGCAGCTGCTGGCGGCAATCGTGAGATCATCCCTCACCGCGACCCTGGCGGCGGCGACAGTGATGGCGGAAGCTCCAACCATGGGGCCAACAGGAGGGCCGGTGGCGGAGGCGGTCGCGGCGGTCGAGACCACGCGAACGCCCACGCCTCCGGAGCCTCACAGGGCGGCTACGACGCCCGCCAGAAGATTGAGGAGCTACGGCGCAAGAAGGCTTCTACGTCAGGCGACAACGACGGCTTCCCCGCCTTCTCTGCGCGACTTCGTAACCTCCTCCTCCCAGAGAAATTCAAGCCTCTGGGAATCACCAAGTACGACGCAAAGTAGGATCCCATCCAGTGGCTCAGGTGCTACGCCCTCTCCATCGAGAATGCTAGCGGCAATAACGACACCAAGTGCCTCTACTTCCCCTTCTGCCGGGACCAGGCCTCGCTCACATGGCTCGAGTCGCTGGACAAGCGCTCGTTCGACAAGTGGGACCAGCTGAAAGAGCAGTTCACCAGCAACTTCGCGGGCGCCATGGGCCGCTCGGGTACTCGCATGGACCTGGCTATGGTGAAGCATGAACAGGGCGAGACCCTTCGCAAGTACATGCGGCGCTTCTTCGACAAGCGCGCCACCGTAGTCGACGTCACCGACAATGAGGTCATCGACCTCTTCCAAGACGGTCTCTACCACCGTCGCACCTTCGAAGACTTCGGTCGACGCCGCCCCAGGTCCATCACTCACCTGAAGGATATGATCACCTCCTGGGCGGACAAAGAAGACAAAGCCAACGCCAAGTACGATGCTATCCATGGCAAGAGCAAACAGAACACTGGCGGTGGCAGCAGGAACAACGGGAACCAAGGCGGTCGCAACAACAACTACTACTCGGGTCCCAACCGCAAGCGCAAGCCAGACAACACTGTCGCGGCTATCCAGCGCCCTGCGAAGGAGAACTCGAAGAAGACCTCTGGCGGCTTCAAAGACTTGCTGAAAGAGAAGTGCCCGTGGCATCTGGACGGCAACCACACCACCGAGCAGGGCTACCAACTCAGGTGAGCACTTAAGAGTACTCCAGAGCCACCGCACCCTCATGACAAGAAAGGCAAAAAGAAGCACGACGACGGTAATGGCGACTTCCAGGAACCCAACAAGACGGTCAACGTCCTCTTCGGTGGACTACCCAGCAGACGGGAACAAAAGGCTGCCCGTCAAGAAGTCATGAGCATTGAACCAGCGGTTCCGACCCCTCCCAGGTGGTCGGAGGTACCCATTACCTTCTCCCGCGTGGATCAGTAGACTAGCTTCTCCGAACCAGGGCGGTTCCCCCTCGTCCTGAAGCCAGTGGTCGCGGGCTCCAAGCTCAACAAGGTCCTCATCGACGGTGGAAGCGGGCTCAATGTCCTTTTAACCAAGACCTCGAAGAAGATGAAGCTCGGCATCACCCACATGCTCACCAAGAGCACCTCGCCCTTCTACGGCATCGTCCCCGGGAACGCGGCTATCCCACTGGGCTCAGTGGTCCTGCCAGTTACCTTTGGGGAATCTCGGGACAACTATCGTACCGAGTACGTCAAGTTCGAGGTCGCGGACTTCGAGACGTCCTACCATGCCATCCTCGGCAGACCGGCCATCGCCAAGTTCATGGCGGTACCCCACTACAACTACTTGGTACTCAAGATGCCAAGCCCAGCAGGTGTACTCTCACTGCAAGGGGACTTGAAGATCTCGCACGACTGCGACACGGAAGCAGTGGAGATCGCCTCCACAAACCAAGTACCCAATGCAATGATGGAGATCTACGCTGCGTCGAAGAAGCTTGCCTGAAGTGAACTCGACATCCTAGAGAAGTCGGACAAAGCTAACAAGCCTCAACCAACTGAGGAGGTTCTGGTCAAGACGATCAACCTCGGGACAGGTGACAGCAGCAAGACCACCACCATCGGGGCGGGTCTCGACCCCAAATAGGAAGACGCGCTCATCAACTTCCTCCGGGCTAACCACGACATCTTCGCGTGGAAGCCAGCGGACATGCCAGGGGTGCCCAGGGAGTTGATCGAGCATTCCCTCAACGTCGATCCTAAAGCTACCCCGAAGCGACAACACCTCCGCTGCTTCGCCGACTACAGACGGGACGCCATCAAGAAGGAACTCGCCAAACTACTCGCGACTGGCTTCATCAAAGAAGTCTTCCATCCTGAGTGGCTCACCAACCCCATCCTCGTCCGCAAGAAGAACTCGAACGAGTGGAGGATGTGCGTCGACTACACCGACCTCAACAAGCACTGCCCCAAGGACCCCTTCGGGTTGCCGCGGATTGACCAAGTCATTGACTCCACGGCGGGCTGCGACCTGCTCTGCTTCCTCGACTGCTACTCCGGGTACCACCAGATCGCGATCAAGGAAGAAGACCAGGAGAAGACCGTGTTCATAACCCCGTTTGGCGCGTACTGCTACACGACCATGTCCTTTGGGTTGAAGAACGCCGGCGCCACATACCAATGAGCTATCCAGGCCTGCTTCAAGAGGAAACTCAACAAGAACGTCGAAGCCTACGTGGATGACGTGGTCGTCAAGACCAGAAACTCAAGTACCCTCATCGACGATCTTTTCTCATTTTCTTGGCCTCTCTAAGCATGGCATCACGGTTATCAAGCAAACAGCCAAGCCTCTCATTCTCCTGGCGCAAGAAGGGAAGTTCATCACGCACCTCGTCGTCGGACTCAGAGTCCGAGTTGCTCTGTGTGCTCTTCTTGCTGCCGGAGCTCAGCACCATGGTGCAAAAACCGTCTCTCGCGAAGCAGCTCAGCCCGCTCAGGTTCTTGGACGACTTCTTGTTCTTGCGACGATCACCTTCGTCTTCACTGCTACTCGAGCTCGAGGTGGAGTACGTGGAACTGGAGTCGACGTCGCTCGCTCCCACCATCGCTCGGGCCTTGCCTCGGCTCCCCTTCTTCCTCGATCGTCGCTCGTCCTTGTACTTGTTCTTGTGCTTGCTCTTGTGGTCGCGCCTCGAACGGTACTTGCCGTCCATCCTCGGCTTGTGCTTGTAGCTGTCATTGTTCTCAGTCTTCTCCGGGCAGTCGGCGACGAAGTGTCCCGGCTTGCCGCACTGGAAGCACGTCCTCGTGTTCCTCCTCATGTTCACGCGGTTCTCGTGCAGCCTCTCGAACCGCCTCGTCAGGAGCGCCAGCTCGTCCTCTCCAAGCTCGTCGAACTCATCATCTGGCATTGACATCAAAGAGGAGAAAGAGAACATCCTGGTGGATGGGTTAGAGTTAGCCTTTCCTTTGGAACCACCAACGAGGGCGAGACTATGGGAGTCAGTCGGACCCTCGAGCTTGGCAGTCATGCCCCTATCCACCTCAGCCGACTTGAGCTTTGAGAACAGCTCATTCATGGTCAGAGTGTCATACTTCTCCGATTCCACAATGGCCTCGAACTTTCCGCCCCAAATCGTACGATCCAAAGAGTGTAAGAGCTTGACCGCTCTATCATGATCATCGTACGGGAGCACGTCCACATTGGCCCTCATGTTGTTCACAACCACCGTGAACCTTTGAAACAAGGCATCGATGGACTCACCGGGGAGATGAGTGAAGTTCTCGTACTCTCTCCAGTAGGTCGCATACATCCGTGCCTGAACCTGGGCGTTCCCAACATGAGCCTCCTTCAACACCGCCCAAATCCTACAAGCCAAGTGCTCGGTGTGCACCCGATCAAACTCAGGCTGACACAAAGCACGAAACAAGTAGTCGACCGCCTTATTGTTGGTGTCGAATCTATCCCTCGATCCTGGAGCGAGGAAATCCATCGGCTGGACATAACTTGTGTCCACCGTGACATCCCAAAGGATCTGACCCTTTCCGCGGAGGAACGCACCCATCCGCTTGCTCCACATCTGGTAGTTCTTGCCATCGAAGTGTGGAAGACCTGAACCCCATTCCTGGTACGCCATCCTTGGATCTTAGACTGGTTAGAGTCAACAAAGACCCGAACCGGCTCTGATACCACTTGAAGGACCGATTAGGCGACCAGAGAGGGGGGAGTGAATGGGAGCCGATAAAAATTCTTCTCGAGGGAGATTGAAACTCCGACAAGACGAACTAGCTCGGTCGAACCCCCGAAATCACACGCTCCGCACTTCTACCTTCCGTTTGCCAAAACCACGTAGCCACTGGAGTGCTACTGGTCCTAGGAACAAACTCTACCAGCAACCACAACGCACACGCAAGCAACGACAAGCGGAAACAACTCGAAAGCCGGCTAACCAGAGGGGGGTGGTTAGACCGGGTATAGGGGGCGGTTAGACCGCCTCCACCTGGTAACCAAGAAATCCTCCGAAACGCCTCTTCCGAGCACCAAAACTCACCCCGGTTTCACCAACAAAGATCTCTGGTCAAGGCCATGCTAGCTACCAGAAAATCTTGGTGAAAACCTAAACTTCACCCAGGGGCCTATGGGCGGTTAGACCGGCTACCAAGGGCGGTCTAACCTCCTGTACCCAGCAACGAACTCCAACCAAGAACACCTAGCAAACTGCACGAGAATGACCCCAAATTTCACCCAGACGCTCCTCTGATCAAGGCGAACAAACTCACAGAGGAAAATCCGGCGAAACAAAACTTCGACCTGGAAACACCTAGGGCGGTTAGATCGCCCGCTGTGGCGGTTAGACCGCCCCTTCCAGAAAACGAACCGCGGGTCAAACCTGAACTTCCTCGCGCCCGATCTCCCGAATCACTCCACGGATTGCAGCAAAACTTCGGGAATAGCTGGGTTACCTCCTGGGCAACCTCTACCTCAAAGGAATCGACCCGAGACGCTTGCAATCAAGAGGAATCGAAGAAATCGCTTCTCTAGGTCAAGAACTCGCCCAACTCGAGAAACCACCAAATTGAAGAAATCACTTCTCTAGGAGATTTGGGGGCAAAGTCACCAGCCAAAGAGGCACAAGAACCTCATACGTGACACCCACCAAAAACCCCAAGAAATCGTCCTCAAAACACCGCCAACAAAGAGCTCCGAAAATCAACACAAAAGAGACGGGAAAACCACAATGATGAACAACGCCAAACCTTCTATACATGCCATGAAAGGTTCATACAAGGTCTAGCTTGCCACCCAAACATCCATCCCTCTCTCTAGATCTCACATGAAGCTCTCAAGCTAGTCCTCTAAAATCCTAAGGAAAATGGAGAACGAAAATGGAAAAACAAAATGAGCTAGGGTTGCAAGAGTTGGCTGCCATCCACCTATCTAATGAGTATATATGGAGGCACCCAAAAGACTAAACTACCCTTCACTAATAACTAGGGATACATGCCCCTCGAGGGCGGATTTGGAAGTCTTCATGTCTTCACCATCGGACGGATGCCCGGCGACCGCAACCTGCTTAGCCTCGACGCAAGCCTTGCGATCCCGAAGCGTGTCCTCCGCTTCGAAGCTTCTTGGCGCCGGCGGTCAGGGCGGTCAGACCGCCCCCCTGGGCGGTTAGACAGGCCCTGGAGATCTGACCGGCCCCAGGCGGTCTGACCGCCCCTCCTGGGCGGTTGAACCGGCCTGGGTGGCCGCACCCCCTCGTCGAGTCTTCGGCCTCGGTTTTGTGGCTCAACCGAGTAACCCAGTGGTTTTTTGGTGAACCACTGCAAACCCCGCGAACTCGGTGTAGCCTCCGCCAATCTCCACTCATGACTCGGCTCCCACGTAGTCCCGGCTCGACCTTGGTTTTGAGGCTCTACCAAGAAACCGTACACAACTTCATCTTGCTGTTCATGCCACCATGCGGCCCGCACTTGACCCCGCTGGCCACCGGGTCCCTCGAACGAAGCCTACTTGTCTTCTCCACACCTGGAGGCCTCACCGGCAACGACCTTTCGCGCTTGTTCTTCACCTGCACCAACACAAGTCAAGCCGCAACCTGCACCTGCAATACTCAGCCAAGAATCAGTCCACACAACGTTGTCAATCACTCATCACACAAGGAAGCAACCATACACCGGTCCTCGAACCACACATGGTCCTCAATCTCCCCCTTGATGAGTGCATTGACAACACACTCCCATGAAGTAACACAAGAGAAAAGAAAAAGAAAAGAAACAAATGAAAAGAAACCTCAACAAGCCATCGAAAGCCAAAGAAAGGCAAAGAGCAAGATCACTTGAAGAAAAACAAGTCTCGGACCCCTTAGGCAAGGGCAACGGCTCGACACATCCGAGACAAGGCACAGCTCAAGCAAGGAGCGCAAACCACCGAAACAGAGCTCGAACACCACAAAGAGCTCCCCCTGCACATATGCAAGCTCCCCCTGAGCCAAAGCACACTCCCCCTGAACAAATGCAGCAATGCAACGCGGGAAAGCAACAAAGAGCAAAAACCTGCTCACTCTGCCCAGGGCGGTTAGACCGCCTATACAGGGCAGTTAGACCGCATGTGCCACATCTGACCGCCTTGGGGGCGGTTAGACCGCCCCATGAGACCGGCCCTGCACCAAACTGCCCAAAATTTGCCCGAACCAATTGGAACACCTTCCAAACACTCCCAGGTGCCCAAAGCATGCACAAACTTCTCCCCCTTGTTGACAATGCATGAATCAAGGCAAAATGCGAAACTTTACAACATATAGCTTCTCAAATATACAAAATTCATCACAAGGAGCTACACAAGTCCAAATGAGCAAGTTAGACACTCGACAGGTTCGTAATGACCTTAATTACGTGACCACCAGGTTTCACAACCTTTGGACAAGGCTAAAAAGGATTTGAGTAATTTTGCGAAAAGTTACTCTCTCATAAGCAAATACCTAAACATGAGCAAAACATATCAAAATGGCAAAGCCACTCAAACTTCATGCTAGGACAGCCATTCTAATCATAAGACCATCATAAACACCCAAAAGCACCTCATGTCATGTCAAAGCCACCGAGCCATGTGCCTACTTCTATGTATGAGACTTCTCATTGGTAGGCATCATGCAACGGTTTAGCACCCAAAACAAATGAATTTCAGCACATATGACGTGGGAGCATATTTTCCAAGCATTTTTCATTTCATTTTCAGATTGATAAATGGTACATGAAATGTCTTTGCGACAAAAAGGAACTTATGCCCCTCCACAAGATGAAGTAAGAGGGCTAAACATTCATGATGGCAAATGAGCCTTTGGCCCCATATGATCAATAAACTAGCTATCCTAACACAAATTAAGCATAGCGAAGCCACCGAAACATATCAAGATCATATAAAGGCATTTACACATGAGAGAGCATATATGTGACATTTTTCAAAAATTTAGCCATCAACCATGGATCATTCATCAAGATCATCAAGAGCTAAGCCAAACTAACCGTAGCATACCAAACAAGCTCACAAGAACATATATAGCAACCCATGGTGAACAATGTATATAGGAGAAGCTTTTCCTATCCAATGCATATGATACAAAATGCATGCAATCTAAGATACAAGGATGCCTATACATCATGTCACATATGCAATGCCAAATGCAAGAAATGCACAAAAGAAAGCTATACATATGCTACAAAGGAGCTCCCACACACCCAACTCAAGAAATCAAACACACACCAAGTTCCCCCCGCAAACGAGTGAAAGTTGCTTGATCTAGGGGTTTGGTGAAAATATCTGCTAGTTGGTCATGTGTGGGTACTGTTGACGCAAAAAGTGCACTCAACGCCAATCACACAGCAAACCGAACAAAGCTGGCTTCACACGCGCAGAGAGCAAATGACGTGCCAGTCAATTTTTCCTGAAAATTAACAAAAGATAAGGCAGTTAGATATCAAAGCTTGGAACTTGCCGGGTGGTACCAGGCAGTTCCATATTTACGGCTAAAGAGCCAGATGGGATAACACATAGCTATAGAAAGCTATCTGTCAAAAAACCACGACCATTCGGGAAACCGCAAAGGGAAAAAAGAACACTGCCGAATGGATGACATAAGCGTGACAGCGATCGGTCTTTGTATAAACAAGGATGCACGCGCAAAGTTATGACCGATCCCCATGAAGATTAATATTAAATAAATAAAGTAAAGCACGGACGTGATCATGTATTAAACAAGCGTGCATAGATCCAAAGCACTAGTCTACCGCATGTCTAGTTACTTTAAGATCCGTCGGGTACGGCATCAAACAAATCTATCCACCGCATGATACAACTTGCATGAAAAACCATACCACTTTCCACAAATAGATCTATCCACCGCATGATACAATCTAAATATGGAAAGCTAAAAGCACACATCATTTAAAACATAAATAACGTACGGCATCTACTCGTGAAGAAACATAACCGAATACGGGTCGAACGTACCGATTCGGGTCCATGAAGAAGGAACAAACATTACCACGTGAATAAACCTATCAGACTGATTTGGGAATCTAATCCACCGGATGACTAGCTCCAAAGCAACCCAAAAACCTGCATCTACCGCATGATACCCGGTTCTTTCAAGATTTATATGAACATAGCAAGCTTGAACCCGCAACACGTAACAACCTAGATCGATTCGGTTTCGGCTATTGGAGAGCACAAGATCCACGTATTGAAACATGAAATCTACTCGAATAAGATCATAGAAGATAAAGCCGATCCAAACCCATCCAGATTGGGCAAAGGTGTGTTACATGAATTAAAACATAAAGTAAAACTCAAAATAACACGGGGTAACTTAATGAATCTATTGGATCTTGCCAAAATCCAATAGAGCCGATAACTAGCTTCAAGCCAGACCTTAGCCTACCGCATGGCTCATGATCTAACAAGAAACCTTCTTGAAACCAAGCTTGAATCTACCGCATGACACGAAGCATGGTAACAAGACTACTTGCATCAGATCTAAATCCACCGCATGATACTAGACATGATACAAGGTTGCCGATACTCACGGAGGTCGACGGATCGATTGGCCCTCTCGAAGAACTCGACGACACGACAAGGACTCTAGGGTTTGGCATAAGGCCGGTGTATATTGAGGAATGATTGTGTCTGTTACATACATCCAGGGGTCGTATTTATACCCTATTGAGTACAACTGTGAATGGATTCATTGCCTAACTTATCTCTAAGTTTGATCGCCTATCCATCCATTCGTCCCCCCTGATCGAGCCACGTCACCGTCCAATCCCGCAAAATCAGCTCTACTGTTCCTTTGCCGAACCGGAGCAGATAGCCGACCGCGGATCCTTTTGCCGAATATCTCTGAAAATATCCTTCCTTCCACCAGACGGACTCTTTATCGAACCGGACCCACAAGTCAGACTCCTTACCAAATTTCGGTGTTAACACATGCCCCTTCAATTGTGGGATAAAAGTAATTTTGTTCCACAATTGACTCCAGCCACGAATACTTCAAAATCGAATCTGTCAACACCTGTTCTTCGCAATCCGCCGGAATCCTCGTCCAGATCCAACCCTAGATCTCCTTGTTCCGAGCTCGGACCTCCAATGGCAGCTCAGCACCAAGATACTCAGGTAAACTCACCCCCGCAAGCCTCGTTCGGCATTTAGGTTTTCAATTTCACCTGAGATTTCCTTTTCCGCTTTTCTTTCAGGAGCCTTCTACTACTCTTTTGATTCCTACCGAGGCCAATTCGAGGTCTTATTATCTTGGTCCCGTGGGGAACCCTGATCCTCGAGATTTCATAGTAGCTGAATCTCAGAGAATCCCCTTTAAAGCAGCTCTGTCTCCACCGGCTCAATGGCAAGACGCTTTCAAGAACTGGCCTTTACCTCCAATTTGCAGGCTGGAGAACTTGGTATCGGAGGATTCTTGCAGATAAGAGTGGATTGACCAA
Organism: Cenchrus americanus; assembly: GCA_947561735.1. Classification (NCBI taxonomy): domain Eukaryota; kingdom Viridiplantae; phylum Streptophyta; class Magnoliopsida; order Poales; family Poaceae; genus Cenchrus; species Cenchrus americanus. The sequence continues at coordinate 101,353,090 of OX387245.1, read as the reverse complement.
CCTAGACACCCTCCGTATCGCCCAGTGCTTGGAGTTATCAGTGGCTGAGACCCCTAAGAACGAAGACCTCCCGATAGCCGCCCGCCACTTCGGTCAAATGGCGTCAACGCCTTCCTTTTTGGGCATGGCCCAATGTCTCCAACCTTGGGCGATGTATATATGATCACCGGCCTTGACATCACCGGTCCGTCCCGGCCCCGGAACTTCAAAAACTCTTCACGCCGGACGGGGGGTAAAGCCGGGGAACGGCTACAAAAACTATATCTTAAAGCACATGAAAGACAATCCCCTTGGTGATGTTGAATACGAGCCTTTCGAATATGTGGGCGTGCAGATTTGTTTTTTCGTGGCAAAGCCAACGAGCCCACTTTGAACCATATCGCAATGGCGACTCATCCGGCCGGTGGCAATCGCCTCCCTCCTGCGGGAAAATTCTTCTTGGGCGGCGTATATCATATGCTTCATCGCATTGTTACCCAAATGTATACCGACCAAAGGATAACATGCGTCAATGGCCCTTGGTGGTTTGTTCAAATGTGGCTGCAGCTCCACATGCATCAGATTGTCGGCGTCGATTTGAACTCCAGGTTCTTTCCTTTGTCCAATCACCCCGAAGGAGAGCCTCAAGCTACCAGAGGATGCCAGAACTACAGAGAAGCGGCTTCAACTGTTTCCATCCAAGAAGACATCGCCCGGCTCTTCGAGTTGTTCTTCAAAGGTTTCCCCAATCCCCTCGGCTTTCTTATCCGGACAACGACACCTTGACCTTCCCCGTTGAATTTTCCTTTGAACCCGGCCGTCAAGATAGGAGATTCTTAGAGATCTTCAACATTATCATCCGCCCATGCATACTTCGCCCGAGTTCAATGGAGGGCGGCGAGAATGTTAGCACCTATGAGTATTATCGGCCCAATATAATGGCCGGGCAAACCGGATGTGGACAGATGCCCCCAAGACTCGTTCTGCACGAATTCCTCAAGCCCGCAGAGGAAATCAAAGAACCGATGTAGGGCAAACAGGTTTTTAATTATGTGTGCAGTCCAACTGTCTACACATGTCCTTTTGTGCCCACAACCATAGCTCACCCCACCTTCAACTCCTGGTGGCAAGAATTTCATGACCATATCTTCAGTGAGCCTGTCCATGTATTCTGTGCAGAGTTAACGCCTGATTTCCTGCCAACTTCAGAGGTAATACAATGAACCCTTGGATCGGACATGCCCTCTTTATTCATGATTCTGATTTTCGCCCTCTTATCCACAGAACACGGTGCCTGCTCCTCGAGCTAGGGATATTACTTATAATGCCGAAGGCCCACTTTCTGCACTGGGATTTAAATCCACAACTCTAGCTCAACTAATGGCCAGGTATGCCTCATCAGATCCCAGCCTCTCTAGCCTTGCCGCTGACAAGAGGCAAGGTCTATCTCTGGTTGCCCCTCCAGCTGCCAAGAGGAGGAGAACAATCAAGAAAGTGCTCACTGAGGTAGAATCCCTTACCCTCTTGATCACAAGATTACTCTGTTTTTGATGAATCATATCATTGTGCATTTTCAGACTAGAGCCCAGCAGCTTTCAGAGCTAGTACCTGCCAATGCCCCATCCACTGGTATGACCCTTACTGTCTTTTCTTAAAGATGAGCACTGGCATTTACCCTTCCAATTTGACATTTGCAGAAGAAACAATGGAAGAGCAGCTTGTAAATGTCCCAGTGGTCCAGCAAGCAAGTCCACCCGGGGCTGAATTACCCATCCCGGTGGAGATCTCATCTTCATCACCTTCCGCAGAAGCAACAAATTCTCCAGGGATGAATCTCCTAATTCAAACGGAGCCAACAAGTTCTCTGAGGGTGCCACCACCTGTTGGTCAAGCAGAGATAACCAACCCAACAGAGGCGGCAGACCCGATTCCTCCTCAGCCAGAAACCCATGAGCTGCTAGTGGCCGCATCGGTACCTCTTAGCTTGGAAGTTGCGGCTCTGCCTGGAGCATCTCCTTCACCTGTGATTGCCCCTGCTCAAGAAACCAGCCATGAGGTATCCATCTGCACTTAATTTTGGTACCTCGATGTTCAGCATTCTTAACTCGGCAATGTTGTTTCTCAGGATCAAGCTCCATCATCATCAAGCCTGCCATCAGAGAGCAATCCAGCTGCCGAGGTGATGAAGGGAGTATACCGGCATTACCGCCGGATGAAGTGTTGTCCAAGCTCAAAGAAATTGCTGCCTGGCTAGAAAAAGATGCTCAAGATCAGTTCAATGATCTCCATCACTTCGAAGAGATGTTTGAATCTATCAGTCAAGAACTTCCTGAAGACATCAGAGCCTCTCTATCATCCGTCTATGGCCTAGAAGCCCTTTATGCACCCGTAAGGCGCGCTTGGAGGAAATTGCGCTCCCGCCCGGCCATTGAAAAGAGGAAAACTGATGCTGAACACGCTATGAACGGGGCACAATCCCAAGCAGAGAGCCACAAGGATGCATTGGCTAACCTGCAGACTTCTTATGATCTAAAAATTGCCAGGAAAGCTGCTGCCGGGAAGCGGACCGAGAAGCCCGTCAGCGGAGATAGAGGTTGATAAAGAGAAAATAGCCGAACTTCCTGGATTGATAGCAAAGACCCAAGCGGAAGCAAAATCGGCTATCACCAGGATAGAGCAATGCGATGCAGAACTCGCTGATTTATCCGGTACCCAAAAGGATTGCCAGGAGCTGCTGGACAATTCCCATCTGATAACATCCAGTGCTCATAGTGTGATTGCAAAACTTCTGAATGCTTGAATGTCCTTATTGATGTATAACTGAATTGGTCGTTCTTGTAATATCTTCTTGCGATCTGTTTCCTTTCTTCGCGCACTTTCAAATATAATGTTTGAACGACCCATTCGGTAGTGAAACGCCAACTCCCGAACGGCACTTTGATTTTCTATAGCCGAACCAATCAATCGCACGCAGGCTCAGCCTAGAACTCCAAGCGACCCGTCGGTGGGCTGGCCAAGGAAACCTTTCCACCTTCCGATTTTCTTGGGATATGCGCCACGATCCACAGCCACGACTCGAAGCCACGATTCATCCTGCCAGGCCTATAAATGTTACCATAGGTGCCCCTAGCTCTCCATCAGGCCCTTTAGCTCTCGAATCTTTGCCAATCTTAGTCCTTTTGCAAACAGTGCACATCCCAAACCACAATGGTGCGCCGCCTCAACCGCCGCCGCGCCTCCGACGAGGCCGAGGGGAGCAGCGCCAACGCGCGCCGGAGGCAACGATCGTCAATCCCTTTTCTTTGATTCGACTTTTGATTTTCTTCTTGTCTTGACGATCATCCCTTTTTTCCTCAGATTGATCCAGTGGAATCCGTCTCCGGCGCCGGCCAATCAACCCCTTCCTGACGACTCCTCGGAGTCCGATGGCCACTCCCCCGTGCCGTACGGGGAAGTTGATGCCCTCCGCTTCAAGGAGGAATTGGAGGTGTCCCGGCGTGAGCTGGAGGAGGTCTCCAAGAAGGCGGGCGTGGCCGAGCTAGAATGGGAGGACCAGCGCAAACAACTGCTGGAGGCCATCGACGGTATGGCTCTGAGAATGATTCTTGATCCAGCCCGGCCTTTGATGCTAATCCTTTCTGTTTGCTCTTTGCAGCCCGCGATGTTGAGCTCAACCAGCTAAAGGCGCTGGTAGTGCAGTTGGCCGAGAAGGTGAATGCCCGCGGCGACACGCCGGCGGAGCGCCTTGCCGCGGTGGAGCGCCGCGTCGACGAGGTGGCCGTCCATGGCGTTCGTTTGGGCACCACCTTGGGCCCCGGCCGCGATGGCGACGCATACGGACGTCGACTATTCCGCCGGCCGCGTGGCTTCGGGGCGGCGCGCGGAGGACATCGACGAGATCGAGCTCATCCCGGAGCGCCTTGATGGCCACGGCGACGCCATTGCCGAAATTACTCATCCCCAATCCGTGTTGAATAGGCTTTTCGACTAGATTGTACTAGGGATATGTAAATATCGGCAATAGATGGAGAACTTTTGCATTCGTGTGCTTGTCCTGTGATGACTTTCTTTGCATTTTGCATCTGCGAATTCCTTTTTCTTTGAATGCATTCGGGACTATCTTGAGCCGAACGTGCGAGAACAACTGCCCCTTGGCACAAAATCCACAACGGATCCCGATTCGGCAATCCATCGATACTGTTCAAGAGAAAAAGCCTTCGTACTTGGGAGAAAAACCCTGCCGTTTGGTATTCCAGCAGTGTGCTCTGACCGGTCATCACTCCCAACGTACCCCTTGGTCAATAAAATAGCCTGCCAGGGTGCCCTGCAAATCCACTCGCGCACTCATCCATCATTTCTCATCTCCTCCCCTGTCCCTAGAGAAGAAAACCCCAAAGCCATGGACAAAGGTAAGCAGCCCCAGGAGAGCAGCTCATCAAAGAAGCGCACGATTCAGAAGTAAGTTCTCTCTTGATCTGCTCCTTGTTCTCCCGCACGATCTTGCGCTTCACGTTTTCCCTTCGTTCTCTTCAGCCTTGATTTGCTTCCCGAAGAAGTCATCGGAACCGAAGATGTGCCTGAGTACATCTCCCCCGATTCCTCCATCGAAGCAGATGATGCCACGCCTGAACGGAGGACCAACCATCAGCTGCGCCGCCGCGTCCGCACCCCGGAGCACGGCCCTCGGGGACATGTCCGCCCGTTGCCAAGCCGAGCGCGAGCGTCGCATGGCTCTGGAGGCATTAGTAGGGGGTAAACGTTCCTGATTCCTTCTTGATCTCGTGCTTGCATTTGGATTTCTTGCCCCTAACCTTGATTCCATCGCTTTAGATGTCTCTGACAGGTACAACAACCTGAAGACGGCCTGGGATAGCTTGGTGGAGGCCGCCAACCATGGTCACCCCCGCGCGTTCCAGGTTGCCGTCACGGTGGTCCTGGAGCAACTGAAGAGGGAGCAGCCGAAGAATTAAAGAAAAGATTGTATCATACTTTCGCTCTTTCCTCCACGCCTTCTGCTTCCCTCCTCCTCGAGGATCTGCCTACCGGGGTTGTTAGATGTAATCCTGCAAGAAGCAGCTGTAATGTAGTTTTGAGCTACGGGCAATGCATCCAGGCACTGGCCATTTTTCTTGTTCATGGATTTTGTTCTGAAGGCGGCCTCATTCTTGAGCGCCGGCTATTTTTGTGCCAGATGTGTGTAATCATCGATCGATCTCAATGCTAGGATAATATTTCTTCAGATATCTTCCATTTATTGCAGCGGAAAATTCTTCTCCTAGCAAAGTCTTCAATATGTATGCATTACCAGGAACGCATCTGACCACACGAAAAGGCCCCTCCCAGTTAGGGGACCATTTGCCGAATTCACTGTATTTAGTTCCAATCGGCAATAGTGCTTTCCAAACTAGATCGCCTTCTGCAAATTGCCTTACTTTTACCTTCTTATTATAGTATTTGGCAACCCGCAGTTTGTTTTTCTCGATGTTCTCCAGGGCCCTGAGACGGATCATATGCAAATCTTCTAGTTCATCCATCATTAGGCCACTGTAATCCTTGGAGCTCAACTCGTTTTGCAGCACCACTCTCCTTGAATCTGATTGTATTTCCCAAGGCAGGATTGCGTGATGCCCGTAAACCAACTCGTAAGGAGAAGTCTTTGTAGCTCCATGGGGGGCCATCCGGTAAGCCCACAGTGCTTCACTGAGTACCGAATGCCACCTTCTTGGCTTCTGATCGATCTTCTTCTGTATCAGCTTGATCATGATCTTATTAGAAGCCTCTGCTTGACCGTTGGCTTGGGCATAATATGGAGAGGAATTAAACAATTTGATTCCCATGCTTTCGGCAAAATCTCTGAACTCCAATGACACGAATTGTGCCCCCTGATCAGTGGTAATCGTCTGAGGGATCCCAAATCGATAGATGATGTGTTCCTTGACGAATTCAATCATGTTTTCTGACGTCACCTTCTTCAGTGGGATCGCCTCAACCCATTTGGTGAAGTAATCTGTAGCCAAGAGCACGAACTTATGCCCCTTGCTAGACGGCGGATTAATTTGGCCAATCAAGTCTATACCCCAGCCCCTGAATGGCCATGGCTTGATGATGGGATTCAATGCTAATGCAGGGACCCTTTGAATATTCCCAAACCTTTGGCAATCCTGACACCCCTTGTAATACTCAAAGCAGTCCTCTAATATCGTCGGCCAAAAGCATCCAGCTTGTCTAATAACCCACTTCATACGGTAGGCCGATTGGTGCGCTCCACATATCCCATCGTGCACCTCGCTCATCATGTTCTTGGCTTCTTCTGGACCCAAGCATCGTAGTAATACCCCATCTAATGATTTATAGAACAGATTATCATCCAGAAGAACGAACTTAATTGCCTTGTACCTGAGTTTCCTAGAGACTTTTCGGGATGGATCTTTCAAGTAATCAACGATTTCTTTCCTCCAATCATCTTCTGCAAGATCCGCCCCTAGTCACACACTTCTGCAGCAAACGCTTCTTGACTCTCCTTGTAACCGCAGGCGCTCCGAGCTAGCCCGTTTGCTTCCTCGTTATGCTCTCTAGGAATGTCTTGTAGGGTTACCAATGGGAAGCTCTTTAAGATTTCCCCGCACTCTTCGTAGTAACTCCTCGCCGCTTCGCTTCGCACTCGTATTGGCCGTTCAATTGCTTGATTACCAATTCCGAATCTCCATAGATCTCAACCGAAACGGCCCCACTTCTCTCAAATATTGAAGCCCTCGAAGTAGTGCCTCGTACTCGGCTCGGTTATTTGTGACAAAGGGTTGTATAGGAATGGCGAATTCAAACATCTCACCTCTGGGCGAAATTAGCAGGATCCCTACTCCCCCACCTTTGCCACACGATGACCCATCAAAAAATAAAGCCCAAGGGGTAATTTCAAGCAGATCAATTGACGGGTCACGATGTTCAGTTATAAAATCGGCAATGACCTGACCTTTGATGGCTTTTGCCGATTCGAACTTCAACTCGAACTCTGATAAAGCTAAAATCCATTTGCCAATCCGACCATTCAGAATTGGCATAGATAACATATGTTTTATCACGTCAAACTTGGAGTATACAGTGCATTCGGCATTCAACAGGTAGTGCCGAAACTTTGTACACGAGTAGTACACACAAAGACACAGTTTCTCTACAGCCGAATACCTGGTTTCAGGATCGAGTAGTTTTCGGCTAAGATAAGCTACTACCCGCTCCTTTCCTTCGAATTCTTGAATAAGGGTCGATCCAATGGTCTGGGTATCGGCCGCCACGTACAACTTGAAAGGCTTGTCTAGCTGAGGAGGAACCAACACCGGCGGCTCCTTCATGTACTGCTTGATCTCATCAAAAGCCTTTTGTTGTTCGTCACCCCATGTGAATTTCTGATCTTTCTTTAGCTTCAGCAACGGAGAGAATGGCAACACCTTTTGTGATAAATTTGAGATGAATCTTCTCACGAAGTTGATTTTGCCGAGCAGTGATTGCAATTCCTTGAGGTTGGTTGGAGGAACGACTTCATCAATGGCTTTCATGCTCTTCTTGCCAACTTCAATTCCCCTTCGTGGACCAGAAACCCCAAGAATTCTCCAGCTGATACCCCAAAAGCGCACTTGTTTGGATTCATCTTCAAACCGTTTTTCCGGGTGCACTCCAAGGTCTTCTTCACATCTTCCAGATGGGTGTCATGACTTAAGGACTTGATCACCACGTCATCAATGTAGATTTCCACAGTTCTGCCGATCAACCCATGAAAGATGTAATTCATGGCCCGTTGATAGGTTGCACCGGCATTTTTCAACCCAAACGTCATGACTATCCACTCGAATAGGCCTATATGACCAGGACATCTAAAGGCCGTCTTTGATATGTCTTCTATTGCCATGAAGATCTGATTGTACCCCGTGTTGCCATCCATGAAACTAATCACCTTGTGTCCAAGCGGCGGCGTCAATCAACAAATCGGCAATAGGCATCGGGTATCCATCCATGGGAGTAGCTCGTTTAGGTCCCCCGAAGTCTATGCAAACCCTCATTTTTCCATTCTTTTTATACACAGGGACGATGTTAGAAATCCACTCCGCATATCTGCATGGCCGAACGAAGTTTGCGTCAAGTAATCTTTCAATTTCCTTCTTCACATCGGCCAATACTTCATCCTTGTAGATTTTCCGGGCGGTTGCTTATATGGTTTGAAACCAGGCTTGATTGGCAACCGATGCTCGACGATGGAACGATCCAATCCAGGCATCTCCGAGTAATCCCAGTGCGAAGCAATCCTTATATTCTTTGAGAAGCTCAATTAAATTCCCCCCGAAGTCCGGGCCGTAAATTTGCACTGATGAACGTCGGCCTTGGCTTATCACCGCTTCCAATGTCAACCTCTTCTAGTTTATCACCCGACATGAATCCTCGCCCTAATTTGCCGTCAGTGCCATCCACGGGGTTCTCCATTAAAAATTACTATAAGAGCCGACTGCTTGAATCGGCTGTTGGTCGCCGCCGACAGTTCAACAGACCTTCCCCCCCGCCTTTGCCCGAGAAGCAATCAATCCCCCGGTATTCCCGAAAGCCGGTTCCATGTTGGCCACGCTCACGGAATCATCTGCTTGGACGACCTCGATCTCATCGTCCACCCACTGGATGAGCTGTTGATGCATGGTGGATGGGACGCAGCAGTTAGCATGAATCCAGTCCCCGCCCAAGCGAAGAAGTCGTAGGCTCCTTTGCCCTCAATGACAAAGAAGGTGGTGAGCAGCGTCTTGGACCCGATCATCAAGTCCACGTGAGCGCATCCCTTGGTGTCTGACGGGTTCCCGGCGAAATCATTCAAGATGATGCTCGTAGGTGTCAAATCGCTCGGGCCCATACCAAGCTTCCTGAAGGTGGTGTACGGCATCACGTTGACTGCCGCTCCACCGTCGACGAACATCTTGGTCAATGGCTTGCCATTGACGTATCCCCTCAAGTACAGCGGCCTCATGTGACGGTTCTTGGCCGGCTTGTCGAAAATGGCCTGCTTGGCCAGCACCAGTTGTGCCATCATCCCCTCGGTTTGTTCATCGTCGAAGGAAGCTTCTTCCTGCATAACCTGGTTAGCAGGAGCCATGAACTCGTTCGGCAGGAAGTATACCATGCATGCTGGAGCCGAACGCTTCGATCCCTCCGGTTGGTCTTTGGGACGCCACACCTGGCGCGTCTGGATTCCGGCCTGCTTCAGCTCGCGGTTCCTCAAGCGCTGGACCCGTCTCTTCTGGCTTCTGCGTAGGCCGGGCGGGCACCACTGCCCCTTCTGCCAGATGTAGTCATCCTCGTCCTCTTCTTGATCAGCCCACCTGAGATCAGCCTGGCGCTTCCTGGGATGATCGATGACTTCAATTTTTTGATGCCGATCCCCATTAGGGTGGATCCTTCCAAGTCTCTCGTGGACGGATCGGCGATTGCGCCTTCCCCGCCCGTACTCAACATACCCGTCGCCGCATTCGGGACGCTCTTCAATGTGGGCAGCTTTAGACCCTCATTCCAAGCGGTGCTCGAAGAAGGCACATCCCCGGTGTGCGCGCTCCCGCTCGCGCGTGTCTTGCTCTTGGTCCCTTCGCGCACCTCTTCTTCGGCCTCTGCGCCGCTCCTCTTCGTGACGACGCTTCTGGTAGCGCTCTTTCTCTATTTGGCGCTGCCATTTGTTGAGGAGAATGCGCGATGTCACCTTGGGCTTAGGCCTGGATGATTCCCCAATCTCGATGTGGCTCTTGAGAATGCGGGGGGCGTCACCTTGTACTTGCTCCAGAGTCACCTGGCGTTCTGGGTCCACTGCTCCACCTTGCTTGGACCTGGTTGAGGTCAGGACCTTGACCTTACCCTTCTCCTCGGCTGTTATCGCATTGACAGAAAAGCCGAGCATGTTCTGAGAAAAGGGGTGGCCATCCAGCTTCATCTTGTTATCGAACTTGAGGTGTCCCTCCTGGATGGCCTTCTGGATCCTCATCCTGAAGACCCTGCAATCGTTGATGGAGTGTGACTCCCTGTCATGGAAGCCACAGTAACGTTTCGCTTTAACTCCATCGGGCCGAAGCATAGAATGTCCCTCAGGCAGCTTGATTCGGCCTTCTTTCACTAAGAGCTCAAACAACTTATCAGCCTTCGTGATGTCAAAGTCATAAGTCCCCTTGGTCTGCTTGACCCAGCGTTGATTCATTGTCAAGGGCTCCTTACCCCACATGATCTCCGCTGCAGCTACCTCCAATTCATCCTCAAAATCTTCGAACAGATCAGCTTTGTCCAGGAACTGGTTGTAGATGTCAGCGACGTCGTGCTGCTTGCCAAATTTGGGGTCCTTCTTGAGACCATATGCCTGATTGCTCATTAGAGACAACTTCCGTGATAGGGCGGCCCAGTGTTCTCAAACTCCATCCCAAATAACTTCTCGCGCACGGCCGGCAACATCCCGGCGACGGCCATATCGGCCACCGATCGTCCGGCAAGTTCGGCGCCGAGAAGCACATGCCTTTGACTTCCCCGAATCTTCTAAGAAACTCCCGGCGGTGTTTCGCCGTGCCTTTGCTTCGGGGTGGCGAGATCAATCGGCTTCTTCTCGTAGCCGCCGCTGAAATAATGAGCGTGGAATTTACGCTCCAAATCCTTCCACCCGGACACCGATTCGGGGAGGCGGGGACGAGAACCACCGAAAAGCCGGGACTGTCGGTGAGGCGGGGAAGTAGCGAACCCTGAACGTCTCCTCGGCCGAGCATTCCCCAAGCTGCATGAGGTAACGGGCGATGTGCTCGACCGTGCTTGTCTCGTCCTGCCCCGAGAACTTTGTGAATTCCGTTGGCGGTTTCACCCTTGGCGGCAAGAGCACGTTATAGTACCACTCTGGGAACGGCGGCCTATAGGCGGGGCCCTGCATCTTTGGCTTGAGGCCGAACTGATTCTCGCATCAATTCGGCCATCTTGCGCGCTAGGGCGTCATCTTCTTGCGCGCCTGCAGCTGGCGCGTACCCTGGGTGCGGGAAGGCGTCGAACGCTCCGTAGTTTCCCACTTCATGATAACCACCGCCGTACAAGTTCTTCTGGAGCGAGTTGGTCGACGGAGCAATTCTCCGGCCGGGATCAAGTGGGGCCCCAGACGAGCCGAACGCTAGGTCTCCGTACGTAGGCCGGCACGGATTCGGCCGCGTTGCACGGGCCGACTCCGTGCTTTGCTCGTGGTGGCGGCAGGATTGGCTGACCTCCTGAAGCTTGCAACGGGGGCTGAACTGGCTGCCCCCCAGCGCCCTGCGGAGGAGGTTGGAATGCTTGGCTTCCGGAGCTCTGAGGAGGAGGCTGCTGTGGCTGGCTCCGTAGCGGCGGCTGCGAGCTTGATTCACCCAGCTCCACGGTTTTCCCCTGGCCGGGTGCCTTGCCGAACGCTTGCTCCATGTCCGGGCCAAAGATGGCCACCATCATCTGTTGAAGCGACCCGAGGAAGGCCTTGTTGTGCTTGGTGAGCATGTAATCTGCTGACTCTTGGAATACCCGCGCGCATTCCTCCTTCTCCTGCTGAGATGTAGCATCGCTTTCCCCCCGCGGCGCGCTGCGGGCATCTCGTTCTTCGGATACGGGACGCCGCTTCTATTCTTTTTGAACGACGACGGACATTTCGCTCGAAACCGGTCTACGACATCTTGGAGTTCTTCCGCCGCCGTTCGGAGAAAGGTCTTCAATATTGACATCCATGAGGTCCGAGATTTCGAGCATCTTGAATCTATTCGGCCGTGTCCCACCGGGCGTGCCAAAAAGTGTGTTGACGCAAAAAGTTCACTCAACGCCAATCACACGGCAAGCCGAACAAAGCCGGCTTCACACGCGCGAGAGCAAATGACGTGCCGCTCAATTTTTCCCGAAAATTAACAAAAGATAAGGCGAGTTAGATATCAAAGCTTGGAACTTGCCGGTGGTATCAGGCAGTTCCATATTTACGGCTAAAGAGCCAGATGGGATAACACATAGCTATAGAAAGCTATCTGTCAAAGAACCACGACCATTCGGGAAACCGCAAAGGGAAAAAAGAACACTGCCGAATGGATGACGTAAGCGTGACATCGATCGGTCTTTGTATAAACAAGGATGCACGCGCAAAGTTATGACCGATCCCCATGAAGATTAATATTAAATAAATAAAGTAAAGCACGGACATGATCATGTATTAAACAAGCGTGCATAGATCAAAAGCACTAGTCTACCGCATGTCTAGTTACTTTAAGATCCGTCGGGTACGGCATCAAACAAATCTATCCACCGCATGATACAACTTGCATGAAAAACCATACCACTTTCCACAAATAGATCTATCCACCGCATGATACAATCTAAATATGGAAAGCTAAAAGCACACATCATTTAAAACATAAATAACGTACGGCATCTACTCGTGAAGAAACATAACCGAATACGGCTGAATGTACCGATTCGGGGTCCATGAAGAAGGAACAAACATTACCACGTGAATAAACCTATCAGACTGATTTGGGAATCTAATCCACCGGATGACTAGCTCCAAAGCAACCCAAAAACCGCATCTACCGCATGATACCCAGTTCTTTCAAGATTTATACAAACATAGCAAGCTTGAACCCGCAACACGTAACAACCTAGATCGATTCGGTTTCGGCTATTGGAGAGCACAAGATCCACGTATTGAAACATGAAATCTACTCGAATAAGGATCATAGAAGATAAAGCCGATCCAAACCCATCCAGATTGGGCAAAGGTGTGTTACATGAATTAAAACATAAAGTAAAACTCAAAATAACACGGGGTAACTTAATGAATCTATTGGATCTTGCCAAAATCCAATAGAGCCGATAACTAGCTTCAAGCCAGACCTTAGCCTACCGCATGGCTCATGATCTAACAAGAAACCTTCTTGAAACCAAGCTTGAATCTACCGCATGACACGAAGCATGGTAACAAGACTACTTGCATCAGATCTAAATCCACCGCATGATACTAGACATGATACAAGGTTGCCGATACTCACGGAGGTCGACGGATCGATTGGCCCTCTCGAAGAACTCGACGACACGACAAGGACTCTAGGGTTTGGCGTAAGGCCGGTGTATATTGAGGAATGATTGTGTCTGTTACATACATCCAGGGGTCGTATTTATACCCTATTGAGTACAACTGCGAATGGATTCATTGCCTAACTTATCTCTAAGTTTGATTGCCTATCCATCCATTCGTCCCCCCTGATCGAGCCACGTCACCGTCCAATCCCGCAAAATCAGCTCTACTGTTCCTTTGCCGAACCAGAGCAGATAGCCGACCACGGATCCTTTTGCCGAATATCTCTGAAAATATCCTTCCTTCCACCAGACGGACTCTTTATCGAACCGGACCCACAAGTCAGACTCCTTACCAAATTTCAGTGTTAACAGGTACATGGATCAAAGCTATCTTTCCTTTCTCTACGTTGTCTCTCAGAAAGTGGTACCTCACTTCTATGTGCTTGGTTTTGGAATGGAGCACTGGGTTCTTTGCAACGCTTATGGCACTGGTGCTATCACATTGAAGTGGGACATGGGTATCCTCCTCACCAAAGTCACTCATGGTGTAGGTGATCCAAAGGAGCTGAGAGCAACAACTAGCAGCGGCAACATACTCGGCCTCGGTCGTGGATTGAGCAACACTCGACTGCTTGCGGGAAGACCAAGATACCAAAGAGGAACCCAAAAACTGGCAAGTCCTAGAAGTGGACTTCCTATCCAACCGACACCCGGCAAAATCCGCGTCTGAAAAACCATGAAGCGCCAAAGAAGAGGACACGGAGTACCAAAGGCCGAAGTCGGGAGTGTGACGCAAGTACCTGAAAATTCACTTCACCGCTTGCTGATGCGAAGTCCTCGGAGACGCTTGAAAACGAGCGCACAGACACACCGAGAATTGTATGTCCGGCCTCGTCACCGTCAAGTAGAGGAGTGACCCGATCATGCTCCGGTACTCCTTCTGGTCCACGTGTTCACCTTCCTCGTCCGCATCAAGAGCCGTAGTCATACTCATCGGCGTCGTCATAGCCTTGGAGTCCTCCATCTTGAACTTCCGCACAATGTCCTTGGTGTACTTAGCTTGGTGCACAAAAGTTCCTTCTTTTGATTGCTTGACTTGTAGCCCGAGGAAGAACTGCAACTCGCCCATCATGCTCATCTCAAACTCCCTGCTCATATCATCTGCAAACCTTGCAACAAGAGAGTTAGACGAGCCACCAAAGACAATATCATCCACGTACACCTGCACAATCAGGATATCTCTGCCCTGCCTCAGCAAAAACAAGGTCTGATCGACCTTCCCCATCTCAAAACCTCTCTCAAACAAGAACCCCCTCAACCTGCCATACCAAGCTCTAGGCGCTTGCTTCAACCCATACAGCGCCTTCCACAACTTGTACACCCGGTGGGGGTACTTCTCACTCTCAAACCCCGGAGGTCGCCTCACATACACCCTTCCTCCAAGACACCATTCGGAAAGCACTCTTCACATCCATTTGGTGCAACTTGAACCCTTTAGCCACGGAAAAGGCTAGAAGGATCCTAATCGCCTCCAAACGGGCTACGGGAGCAAAGGTCTCCTCGTAGTCAATCCCCTCCTTCGATCGAACCCTTGAGCAACAAGTCTCGACTTGTTCCTCACAACCTCACCCTTCTCTCCCTCTTTGTTTTTCCACACCCACTTGGTACCAATCGGCTTACACCCCGGGGGAGGGTCAACCAACTCCCACACTCGATTCCTCTCAAAGTTCTCCAACTCCTCATGCATCGAATTAACCCAATTGTGATCAGATAGTGCGTGTCCAATGTCTTTGGGCTCGAAAGAAGCAACAAATGCAGCATGAGCGAAATGGGAGTTGTTTCGAACCCTTGACCGTGTAGTGCATTCATTCATGTCGCCGATGATCCTCGAAGCTGGGTGATCTACTTGTACTCGCCGGGGAGGTTCTCGCCTCGATGCTACCTCCCCCTCAACATCAGCTTCACTTCGTTCTTGATTTGTCGTAGTAGGTGTAGTAGAGGGTCCATCCATCATCGTAGTCGAAGTAGTGGGTACATGTTCAGCCGGGGGCACCACACCACGATCTTCATCATCTCCATGTTCATGCTCCTCCTCCTGAAAGATCTCCTCGCCAAGCTCATCATCACCTGCACACTCAAAGACAAGGCCGACTACGTGGCTCTGTCTCGTCGAAGGTTACCTCGCAAGTCTCCACGATTTGGTTAGTTTCAAGATTGAGCACACGATATGCTCTAGAATTAGATGCATAACCAAAGAAAATGCCATCGACGAGACCTAGCCTCAAACTTATCCAACTTCCCGCCTTTCTTCGAATTAAACACTTGCAACCAAAGACATGGAAGTGACTCACCTTGGGTGTGCGACCATGCATCAACTCATAGCATGTCTTCTTCTTGTGCACTCTAAGGTATATCCTGTTCGACACATAGCACGCGGTATTCACCGCCTCAGCCCAATACCTCCTCGGAGTCCTATGCTCATCAAGCATCGTCTGAGCCATCTCGCACAAGGTCCTATTCTTCCTTTCCACAACACCATTCTGGGGGGCATATACGGACTCGAAAACTGGTGCTCAAGACCCAAGTCATGGAAAAAGGTTTCAAAACGAGAGTTCCTGAATTCCGAGCCATTATCACTGCGGATAGCTCGTATGGAATCTCCGTGCCTCTCGTTCCTCAACCTCAAGACTAGATCTCGAACAAAACCAAACGTCTCCCCCTTATCCTCAAGAAAGAACACCCACGCATACCGAGAATAGTCGTCCACCACAACAAGGACATACCACTTCCCACCCGCAGATCGCACACGAGCTGGGCCAACAAGGTCCATATGGAGCAGCTCGCATGGACGCTCAGTCATCACATCAGTGACAGGAGGGTGAGAAGAGGCCACCATCTTGGCATGCCTACACGGAGCACAAACCAACTCTTTCTCAAGTCTCAACCATGGCAATCCTCGGACCAAATTGAGTTTACTCAAGCGTGACAAAAGGTCAAAGCTCAAGTGACCCAACTTCCTATGCCACTTCCACAACTCACTCGAAGAACCAGCCAAAAAACAACGCTCCACACCCGAAGAATGAGAAAAATCAGCACGAAACACCTGACCCTCGGGAATGACCATACAGACAAGGTCCCCTCGAGAGTCCACAATCCGAGAACCACCTGGACGAAACAACACCTCAAAGCCCTCATCCAACAACTGGGACACAGAAAGCAAATTGTACCCCAGCGATTGAACAAGAGCAACACGCCTCAGAGTGATCTTGTCACTCACTTTGATCTCACCTTCTGAAAGCACACGCCCACGCCCATTGTCCCCAAAAGTGATGTACCTCTTCGTCACCACCGGGACAAGACTTGAGAACCACCCCCTGTCTCCGGTCATATGCCTTGAGCAACCGGAGTCAATCAACCAAATGTTCTTCAAGTCTCCCACCTGAAATTCAAAAATGAGCACGTGAGCGAACAAATGACTCAGCACTGGGGTTAGTACCAAAAGAGGAAAACCAGTGTCGAGCCATTTGCTCGAAAGTGGGGTTAGCACGCATCAAGCCATCTTTCCTACCATAACTACCACCACGAACACCACCTCGGTAACCACTCCGAAGAAACCACCCCTCACAGCCTGGAGGAGGACCAAAACCACGGAAGACAACACGTGGACCGTCCCGCCTCTCCTTCTCAAAGCTACGACTCCTCCCATCCCCGTAGTGACCTCGAGGGGGAGAATGCCTACCAAACTGACCACCTGCTGTCTCTCCAGACCAACCACCAGCAACTCCACCTCCGGACACCGAAACCGCTCGACTCACCACCTCGAAAACCACTCCGCCCGGAGTGCCGGGGGGCGGTTAAACCGCCTAGCCGGGGCCGCCCAACCGCCCCCCTGCGGGCCGGGCCGGCTCCGACCGCCTAGCCGGGCCGGTCGACCGCCCCCCTCCGGAATCGCTCCTCGGCCGCGGGAACTCGCATCTCCCCATGCCGGAACACTTCTCACCACGGTACCCTACCCCCGGCGGTGGCATACAAGACTTAGGTACACCATGGGAAAGGTTGTACCTATCCTTGTTCGCCCACTCCTTTGCCATCCTCTCTTCCCGCTTCCTCTTGAAGCAAAACTCATCCTTGTGACCCTCTTTCCCACAATGGCCACAACGGAACCTGACAAGATTAGGTTTAGGCTTGGATTGGGGCTGCTCGCTTGGTTTCTCTCCACTCAACTCCTCCACCGATTTCTCCTCACTAGCCTTCTCACTCACTTTCCCAAAGAACACTTTCCCGGAAGTGCTCAC
Organism: Cenchrus americanus; assembly: GCA_947561735.1. Lineage (NCBI taxonomy): Eukaryota > Viridiplantae > Streptophyta > Magnoliopsida > Poales > Poaceae > Cenchrus > Cenchrus americanus. The sequence goes on along the minus strand of OX387245.1, from coordinate 101,335,754 downwards.
AAACTTGATAGGCCTTTGGAGATCATTTGTGGGTGTAGGAAATGTAGGTGGAGCTGGGGTTGTGTCTAGTCGGTTCCTAAGATGGTTGGGTTTTGGAGGGAAATCATATTTCTGGTGGGTTTTTGGTGGCTCTGGGATATCTCTCCACTTCCCTCACCAACCTTGTTTGCCCCAAGACCCTCACCATCCTGCCTCTTAAACGCCTCGATCATCATCCTCAACTGAGGCTCATGACCAGACAACCAACCCATCAACTTTCTCAAGTCATCATTCTCATCCTGCAAACGATCAACATAATGTGCAAGTTCCAAATTTTTCAAAGCATGCATTTCACGGGTAGAGCATGATGTAGGCATGGGTTCCTTCAATTTAGCCTCAAGTGAACTAGTGTAAGCATGCATCTCATCAATCTTAGAATGCAAAACAGGGCAAGAAGTGCAAGCACCTAGCAAAGCAGGTCTAGACTTAAGCTCAGCCACTTCAACCCTAAGCACATCTAGTTCCTCACACTTGGAGGCATGCTTCTCCTTAAATAAAGCAAGATCAGCAAGGAATATGGAGCAATCAGCACAATCAACCTCATCCGAAACAACAGGGCTAGCCTTAAGGGGATCAATCTCAAGCTTGCTATCAAGCACCTGTGTCTCTAGCTCAGCCACTCTAGTCCTAGCATCCTCGAGTGAAGCCCTAAGTTATTTTCTCATTTTCTTAGCCTCTCTAAGCATGTCATCACGGTTATCAAGCAAAGAGCCAAGCCTCTCATTCTCCTGGCGCCAGAAGGGAAGTTCATCACGCACCTCGTCGTCGGACTCAGAGTCCGAGTCGCTTTGTGTGCTCTTCTTGCTGCCGGAGCTCAGCGCCATGGTGCATAAACCGTCTCTCGCGAAGCAGCTCCGCCCGCTCAGGTTCTTGGACGACTTCTTGTTCTTGCGACGATCACCTTCGTCTTCACTGCTACTCGAGCTCGAGGTGGAGTACGCGGAACTGAAGTCAACGTCGCTCGCTCCCACCATCGCTCGGGCCTTGCCTCGGCTCCCCTTCTTCCTCGATCGTCGCTCGTCCTTGTACTTGTTCTTGTGCTTGCGCTTGTGGTCGCGCCTCGAACGGTACTTGTCGTCCATCCTCGGCTTGTGCTTGTAGCTGTCCTTGTTCTCAGCCTTCTCCGGGCAGTCGGCGATGAAGTGTCCCGGCTTGCCGCACTGGAAGCACGTCCTCGTGTTCCTCCTCATGTTCACGAGGTTCTCGTGCAGCCTCTCAAACCGCCTCGTCAGGAGCGCCAGCTCGTCCTCTCCAAGCTCGTCGAACTCATCATCTGGCATTGACATCAAAGAGGAGAAAGAGAACATCCTGGTGGATGGGTTAGAGTTAGCCTTTCCTTTGGAACCACCAACGAGGGCGAGACTATGAGAGTCAGTCAGACCCTCGAGCTTGGGAGTCATGCCCCTATCCACCTCAGCCGACTTGAGCTTTGAGAACAGCTCACTCACGGTCAGAGTGTCATACTTCTCCAACTCCACAATGGCCTCGAACTTTCCGCCCCAAATCGTACGATCCAAAGAGTGTAAGAGCTTGACCGCTCTATCATGATCATCGTACGGGAGCACGTCCACATTGGCCCTCATGTTGTTCACAACCACCGTGAACCTCTGAAACAAGGCATCGATGGACTCACCGGGGAGATGAGTGAAGTTCTCGTACTCTCTCCGGTAGGTCGCATACATCCGTGCTCGAACACCGGGCGTTCCCAACATGAGCCTCCTTCAACACCGCCCAAATCCTACAAGCCAAGTGCTCGGTGTGCACCCGATCGAACTCAGGCTGACACAAAGCACGAAACAAGTAGTCGACCGCCTTATTGTTGGCGTCGAATCTGTCCCTCGATCCTGGAGCGAGGAAATCCATCGGCTGGACATAACTTGTGTCCACCGTGACATCCCAAAGGATCTGACCCTTTCCGCCGAGGAACGCACCCATCCGCTTGCTCCACATCTGGTAGTTCTTGCCATCGAAGTGTGGAGGACCCGAACCCCGTTCTTGGTACGCCATCCTTGGATCTTAGACTGGTTAGAGTCAACAAAGACCCGAACCGGCTCTGATACCACTTGAAGGACCGATTAGGCGACCAGAGAAGGGGGGAGTGAATGGGAGCCGATAAAAATTCTTCTCGAGGGAGATTGAAACTCCGACAAGACGAACTAGCTCGGTCGAACCCCCGAAATCACACGCTCTGCACTTCTACCTTCCGTTTGCCAAAACCACGTAACCACTGGAGTGCTAATGGTCCTAGGAACAAACTCTACCAGCAACCACAACGCACACGCAGCAACGACAGCGGAAACAACTCGAAAGCCGGCTAACCAGAGGGGGCGGTTAGACCGGGTATAGGGGGCGGTTAGACCGCCTCCACCTGGTAACCAAGAAATCCTCCGAAACGCCTCTTCCGAGCACCAAAACTCACCCTGGTTTCACCAACAAAGATCTCTGGTCAAGGCCATGCTAGCTACCAGAAAATCTTGGTGAAAACCTAAACTTCACCCAGGGGCCTAGGGGCGGTTAGACCGGCTACCGGGGCGGTCTAACCTCCCGTACCCAAGACAACGAACTCCAACCAAGAACACCTAGCAAACTGCACGAGAACGACCCCAAATTTCACCCAGACGCTCCTCTGATCAAGGCGAACAAACTCATAGAGGAAAATCCGGCAAAACAAAACTTCGACCTGGAAACACCCAGGGCGGTTAGACCGCCCCCTGCCGACGGTTAGACCGCCCCTTCCAGAAAACGAACCCACGGATCAAACCTCAACTTCCTCGCGCCCGATCTCCCGAATCACTCCACAGATTGCAGCAAAACTTCGGGAATAGCTGGGTTACCTCCTGGGCAACCTCTACCTGAAAGGAATCGACCCGAGACGCTCGCAATCAAGAGGAATCGAAGAAATCGCTTCTCTAGGTCAAGAACTCGCCCAACTCGAGAAACCACCAAATCGAGTCCGATTCAAAGGAGATTTGGGGGCAAAGTCACCAGCCAAAGAGGCACAAGAACCTCATACGTGACACCCACCAAAAACCCCAAGAAATCATCCTCAAAACACCGCCAACAAAGAGCTCCGAAAATCAACACAAAAGAGACGGGAAAACCACCATGATGAACAACGCCAAACCTTCTATACATGCCATGAAAGGTTCGTACAAGGTCTAGCTTGCCACCCAAACATCCATCCCTCTCTCTAGATCTCACATGAAGCTCTCAAGCTAGTCCTCTAAAATCCTAAGGAAAATGGAGAACGAAAATGGAAAAACAAAATGAGCTAGGGTTGCAAGAGTCGGCTGCCATCCACCCATCTAATGAGTATATATGGAGGCACCCAAAAGACTAAACTAACCTTCACTAATAACTAGGGATACATGCCCCTCGAGGGCGGATTTGGAAGTCTTCATGTCTTCACCATCAGACGGATGCCCGGCGACCGCAACCTGCTTAGCCTCGACGCAAGCCTTGCGATCCCGACGCGTGTCCTCCGCTTCGAAGCTTCTCGGCGCCGGCGGTCAGGGCGGTCAGACCGCCCCCCTGGGTGGTTAGACCGGCCTTGGAGATCTAACCGGCCCCAGGCGGTCTGACCGCCCCTCCTGGGCGGTTGAACCGGCCTGGGTGGCCGCACCCCCTCGTCGAGTCTTCGGCCTCGGTTTTGTGGCTCTACCAAGAAACCGTACACAACTTCATCTTGCTATTCATGCCACCATGCGGCCCGCACTTGACCCCGCTGGCCACCGGGTCCCTCGAACGAAGCCTACTTGTCTTCTCCACACCTGGAGGCCTCACCGGCAACGACCTTTCGCGCTTGTTCTTCACCTGCACCAACACGAGTCAAGCCGCAACCTGCACCTGCAATACTTAGCCAAGAATCAGTCCACACAACGTTGTCAATCACTAATCACACAAGGAAGCGACCATCCATCGGTCCTCGAACCACACATGGTCCTCAGCGCTCAAGTACCAGCGGGTGTCTTCGTCCACAAGCTTCACGCACCATCCATCCCGGAGCTGGCGCCACCGACCACTGTCCCAGCGCATCCCCCGGTTGGCCAGGAGGTCATGATGATCGATTTGGACTGGAGGCAGCCCTTCATCGACTACCTCAGTGAGCAGAAGGTTCCCTCGGACAAGAACTTGGCGGAGCAACTCATCTGCCGCGCCAAGTCCTACGTCCTCGTCGGAGACAAGCTCTACAGGCGGGGCGCATCTTTCGGAGTACTCATGAAGTGCGTCCCCAGACAAGAAGGCAAGGACATCTTGGAGGAGATCCACAAGGGCGTCTGCGGCAACCACGCGTCCTCTCGTACGCTGGTCAGCAAGGCCTTCCGACGAGCTTTCTATTGGCCCACAGCTTTGGGCGGCGCCGAAGAACTCGTCAGAAGGTGCCAAGGGTGCCAGTACTTCGCCAAGCAGCAACACGTCCCAGCCTACAAGCTAGTCACCATACCACCAACCTGGCCTTTCGCCTGCTGGGGGCTCGACATGATTGGGCCACTACCAACTGCGCCTGGTGGATTTAACAAAGTATTGGTGGCCATCGACAAGTTCACCAAGTGGATCGAGGTCAAGCCGGTCACATGCCCCAAGGCTGACAGAGTACTCGACTTCCTAGATGAACTGGTACACCGCTACAGACTACCCCATCGCATCATCACAGACCTGGGCTCCAACTTCAACAACCACCAGTTCTGGGAGTACTGCGAGAACAGCGGGATCGACGTCTGATATGTCTCAGTTGCCCATCCTCGGGCCAACGGACAAGTCGAGCGCGCCAACGGGATGGTGCTCGACGCTCTCAAGAAGCGGCTACACGATGCTGCTAACTCTAAAGGAGGCAAGTGGATCAAGGAACTACCCAATGCACTCTGGGGGCTACGTACTCAGCCCTCCAAGCCAACGGGGCAATCTCCATACTTCCTGGTCTACGGCTTCGAAGCAATCCTCCCTGCCGATGTCATGTCGGACTCACCAGTAGTGGAGCACTACGACGAAGGCGTCTCTGAAAACAGCAGACGAGTTGACATCGACGGACTCAAAGAAGCTCGCTGCACCGCCCTCGTCCAATCAGCAAGTTACCTGGAGGGTATCCGACACTACCATGATCGCAACGTCAAGGAACGCTCCTTCAACGTTGGTGATCTTGTCCTCCGTCACATCCAGAACCCGGAAGGACTACACAAGCTCAGCTCGCCCTGGGAAGGTCCCTTCACAATTGCAAAGGTGACCGGACCGGGCTCCTACCGCCTCCAGACACTTGAAGGCAAAGACGTCAACAACTCGTGGAACGTCAACCAACTCTGTCGGTTCTACACCTAGTCTACACGACTACCCTGGGGGCTCAAGTCTACACGACTACATCAAGACTCCTCCGCCGTAAGCGGCCTCCGGGTCCAGGCACCAGTCTCTGGACTACTCCTTCGCTGTAAACGGCCTCCGGGTCCAGGCACCAGTCTCCGGACTACTCCTCTCCAGAATCCAGCCCATGCGGCTACCTACGGATCCTGGGCTGCGACGAGCGACAAAGGACTCTAGCAGCGGTCTACTGAGAGACCATGTACTCCTAGATCCAGCCTATACGGCTACTTACGGATCTACTGCTGTAAGCGGCTACACGCCCTAGCACTACTTAGCCGTAGGCGGCCTCCGGGTCCTGGCGACTACTCTGTAACTACGGCCCTGGCCATCCAGGTGTACTTCTTCAGTAATAAAGTTTGATTATTCATCAACTACTTTACTGTCTTCCTCCTTCAACGGGACTACTGCCGAGTACGACTACTTGCGACAACTCCACGATGAGACTCCGCACTCAAAGATCGCGATAACGAGTACTCATCCATGGAAGTTTTTCTTCATTCATACTTAAACAATTTCATTACAATTGTTTTTGTACAACTACTGCTACGAGCTAACTATTACAAGACTACTGGAGATTAAGTTTCTCGGTGACTTGTTCTGCAATAGGCGCCATCTGCTCCAGCAGCTCCGCGTACTGCTCGTCAGTGTAGTTGGCGGCGAGCCCGCCGACGACTACATCCACGGGAGCCTTCGGGAAGTACGACTTCATGAAGCCAGCACCTGGTTCGGGATCGACTTCGCCAAGTGCTTCACGTAGGTCGCCAGCCGGCTGGGGGCTTCCTTCAACCGGTCCACCAGGGGTGCTATCTTCGGACCGCCAGGGTGAGGCACCAGCAGCCTCGCGATGGGGAGCGCGGCTTCTTCAAGTTCCTTGAGCTGGGCCCGCAGCTTCTCGCAATCCTCGTTCAGCTTCTGCAAGGATTTGTAGCAGTTGACGAGGTCACGGTCTGATGCAATACGGAGCTCCATGTGCTTGTCGCACTCGTAAGCAAGCTCCTTATAATCGTACTCCAGTACCTGGCGGGCCTCCTGCTCCCGGTAGAAGAGGTTCTTCAGATCAGTCTCCGAAGCCTTCAGCTGATCTACTCGAGTCTCAAGCTCTGCAATCAACAAGGCACAGCGGGTCAACTACCTCTCGACCTCCAATAAGTACTCAGCAAGACAATGGTGTACCTTTGTTCTTGTTGCGGAGAGACTTGTTCTTCCGCACCAGATCATCGCTCTTCGCCTGCATCTCTTGGACGTCGTTGTGGTACTTGGTGAAGGCGGTGTCCAGCTTTGACTGCATGGCGGTGGCGTGCTTCCGGGACTTCACGAGTTGCTCCTCCAATGTCTCGGCCCGGAGCACCGCGTCGCCGTATCCTTGAAGCATCTCCGACTTCTGGCGGGACCTCTCAGCGACGTCCTACACAGACAACACACATCAAATGGGTACTCAACACTAAAGGATTGACTACTCAAGGGTTACAACTACTCACCTTCATCCATCGCTCGGCCTGGCGCACCACCTCCAGGTGCCGAGCCACCGTCGCCGGGTCGACGAGATCATCTGCTAACAGTTCAAGCCCGCCATGACTACTCGTAGCGGCTTCGGTCATCGGCGCCGAGCGGATTGGCTTCGTGTCCTGGATCTCCGGCGAGCGGACGACCACCTCCAGAGCAGGTTCTGGCAGCGCGTCGTCCCCTTCTCCTCCATTCGTCGCGGCAGCTTCTCCGGCGGCCACCTCCATCGGCTCGGGGGCTTCTCCGGCAGCCTCCTGAGTCCCTGGTGCCACGTCCTCAACGGGCACGGCCGACGGGATATCGCTTCCCTCGGCCTCAGCACCTGTCGACAAAAGAACAAGTGCATCAGTCATACCTGGCAACTACAACTACTCTTCTGGGCTAATTCCACCTGAGAGAGTAGTTACCTTCAATGACGCTTGCCTCGGGCAGCGTAGCCTCAGCGGTCGGCGCCTCGGGCTCCGCCTAAGGGGCGGGAGCGGACTCCTCAGCGGGCGGCGTGGCTTCTTCTTCCGCCACCGCTGCAGCGGGTTCATCCCCCTCCTAGGACAGGTCTGTCAATTTCCTGCAGAGTACACAAGCCGGTTGTCAATCAAGTACGACTACCACATCAAGTACTACTCGGGAAGAATCAACACTTACAAGCTCGACCGGACTACCGTCACGGTTGGGGCACCGAGGATACTGGCGATGTCGACCAGTCCCGCCTCGGCAGGCGCCTCCTCCTGCGCCTCTGTGCCCGCCGCCTCTCCAGTAGCAGCGGCGGCAGGTTCCGTGCTCCCCTGAGCAGCAGGGGGCTGGCGCTTCTTCTGCGCCAAAAGCTCTTCTACAGTGAGGGCTAGGCTGCGACTACCCCCAGCTGCCTCCCCCACCGTGTCCCAGTCGCCTTCGTCGCCCTGCTCCACGGGCTCGGAAGGTGGCATCTCCTGCAAGCAAGGAAACTTCGTCATCAACACGCTACATCGAGACATAAGTACTCGACTACACTACTCAAGATGGCTTACCTCTTGGGACGTGGTCTCCGTGACTTTCAACTTCTTGGCCACGCACTTGCGGGCCACATTGCGCGGCTTCCTTGGCGGCGCGGGCAGACTAGCCTCTAGGCTAGCCGGCTGATCCTGGACGAGAGGTATATGAGGCAAGCCAGGGTGGCTGAACCTCGACCGCAACTGGAAGCGGTCCTGCAGAGTCTCTTCATCGTCCTCTTCATCGAACGTATCTTCAACGACAACTGTGTCGTCTCCCTCACCAACTTCGCGCCGCTCCTTGGTCTTGGCCTTCCCCTCCTCTGGGACCTTGACAAACTGAGGAGGCAACGCCGGCTCGGAGATGAACTTCTTCAAGTCATCCTGCAAGAAGCACAACTCATCAGTGCGACTACTCTTGCGTAATGAGTACTCGACTATGGATGCGACTACTAACCTCTTTTGGTGGGCACGCGGCGGAGTACTCCGGTACTGGGCACGGCGTGTACGCCGGCATATCTTTGAAGATCCGGGCCAGCCTGTCAACAATGTCGTCGTCGTCGACTTCATCTCCAGGCATCCGCGACGTGTCGTCGTCGCCGGTGTACTCGTATCCCAGGGTGTTGCGGGCCATCAGCGGCTGCACCCTCCGCTTCATGAAGCTGAAGGCCACATACTCGGCCCTCAGCCCAGCTTCCCTCAGCACCTTGATCCTCGCCAACAACTCGGGCAACTGGAGTCCTTCTTGCATCGTCGGCTCCGAGTTCCACCATGGCCTGTGCTTGGGCTGCTTCCCACTAGGCTTCGGCAGCTCCGGGTGGTGGTTCGTGACATAGAACCACTTGGCCTTCCAGTCTTGATTGGAATCTATCAACCTGTATGAGAGGTACTGCTCTGCCGCGTCCTCCCTCATCTGGATCCCCGCTCCTCTGACTACTCGGGGATTACTGGCGCTGGGTTGAGGCTTCACCCGGAAGAATTTCCGGAACAAGATCCAATGGGGCTTGATCCCCAGGAAGGCTTCGCAAAAATGAACAAAGACGGCGGTGTGGAAGATACCGTTGGGGTTGAAGTTGAGGTACTCGATGCCGTAGTACCCTAGTAGCCCCTTGAATAAGTCGCTCGCCGGGAGAGACAGTCCGCGCTCCGCGAACCGAGCGAACATCGGGATCTCGTCCGGGTTTTTCTCCATGGGGTACGGATCCCCTGCGGCGGCCCTCCACATGTCCACCTCCTTCTCCCGCAGGAACCCATTGTTGAGAAGGGCCAGCAGGTCTTCGGTCTTCGCCTTGGATTTTTTCCACTCGCGATTTGGATCTAGCCGCGGTGGAGACACCGGCGGTGATGTACCCGCAGCAGATCCGACGGCCTCTTCACGGGCCCTCTTCTTCCCGCTGGCGGCCTTCGTGGTCTTCGACGGTGACGGATTCATCCTCAGGTGCACGGTGTCTTCACGCGCATTCGCTCGGGGGCTACAGTGGTGGCTTCCTGCGGCGGCGCACTTCGATCTACGCTCTACTCAACGGCGGCAATGTCCACTAGTGGCGCTTCCTGGCTAGATCTGCTGGGAATGGCTGTAGCTGCGTAGGGTGAAAACCCCTAAGGGTTTTGGCTTCTATTTATAAGTCAACGCGGCCCCTCAATAGCCAGATGGATAAGTCTGCGCTCGGCTGACTCAGCGGCGGCGCGTGACCTTTCAACTTCTACTAGTCGACGCGCCTCACCTCGGGGGCTCGGCTACTCCAACTCGACTTCTTGGGAAGCTGCAAGACTCAAGAGCAACTCAGGACACATTCTACAAGATGACCCTTCAATTCGAGAGGAAGTACTCGACTCAAGGCTCGGGGGCTCCGTACCACGTGTCCTTCGGTTTCTCTCCGGATTTTTCGGGATTTTCTTGCCAAAACTTCAGATGGACCCTCAACCAGAGTATACAACTCAACCTAAGGCTCGGGGGCTACTCCATATGGAGTGCGATTTTGCAAATCGCACTTCCATATCAGTTTCGGCTTCAAGACAACACGAGCATTGTTGAAGACCTTCAAGGGCAGCGCTCGAGGACGCTTGGGACTACTTGAGAAGACTTCAGGATTGCTCAAACATCAGCTGACTACATTCCAGCCTCGGGATGCTTCGACTACTCTTGAGGACTTTTGACTTGTAGTACTCGGGGACGCTTGAGGACTACTCGTTAAGGCCTTCAAGACTACTCGAAGCTATCCTTCTCGACTACAAAGTACTCAGGGGCTTGTCGTATGGACCTTCCTGGGCCCACTACCTCGGTGGGTACCAGGACCGACTACTTGGTGGGCCCCTGGGACTACCCGACTTGCGCTGCACGGCACCTGACGGCGTGGAGCACAAGGACTACAGAGGAGAAGTACTTGGTTAGGAAGCTGTACATGTCCCGCACTGTATGGAATACTCATAGACGTACTCAACTAGTACTCTCTCCCTGAACCGACTTGTAACCCTGCCTCCCGGACTATATAAGGCGAGGCAGGGACACCTCTCTCCATCATCTCATCTCACGGCGTAAGATTGCATCATCTTGTAATCGTACTCAATCAATCCAGAGCTACGCAGCATATAGGACGTAGGGTATTACGCACCTCGTGGCCCGAACCTGTCTAAATTGTGTGCCACGTGTCTCTTCCTTCGAGTTACCGATCTCGGCGAGGCCACATTCATCTACTTCGGGTACTCCCCTTAGTAGGTTGCTGGTCTAAAACACCGACACTTCCTGAGGTCGGCATGCCTCGAGTGGCTCTGCCAGACTCTTTGCAGCTATGCAAGATATTTGGATGTCTCTACACTCCATAAGTTCGAGATTAACACCACTTTGCCAAACTTCATCATTGAAAACTTCTTCCTGCGATGCACCTTTCAAGATCTTACTGGGTATCCTCGGATACTGGACATCATCGACTTGAGGCCTCTTTGAGGTGGCACACCTACAAGGCCTCCCTGAGGTCGGCCCTGCCAGACTCCTTGCAGCTATGTTAGGAGATCTGGGTGTCTCTACACTTCGTTCGATCAAGACCATGACTCAGTTTTACTTCTCTTTTTGGAGCATCAAACTAGTCATGCTATCTGCTTCAATGCTCGGGGACTACTCTACGAGTGCGTCTTCAATGCCCTCTTGTTTTCCTCGTCGTACCGACCTGTTGGGAAACTCGTTTCTCATCACGTCGTTACTCGACCTATTTCTTCTTCTTTTTTAGATCATCATACCGGCCATCCTGCCCGCCACGATGCTCGCATACTAGTCTATGAGTGCATCCTTGATGCCCTCTGACTTTTTTCATCGTCGTTTCGATCTATTGGAAGTCTCCTTCCTATAGGTAGTCACTCGACCTCGCTTCGTTCGGCAAGACTATAAACAGGTCGGCTGCTACGCTGACTTGTTCTTTTTTCTTTTTGGACCGACGTGCATGCTATTCGACCTGTCGATAGATCCACGACTTCGTTAAGACCTTTCTAAGGTCGCTGCGCCCACACCTCACTCGGGGGCTTGTGAGACATGGGTACCCCTGGGTCCCCACCGACCAGGCTCACAGCCGTCCCCGACAAGTGGGTCCGGCATACCAAAAGACTCATCGACCTGTCAGTGGCCCTACCAACCTGGTTGGCGGCCCACACGACCTCCTGAAGACCTTCCAGAAGATTCCCCAGATGACCTAATCCATCATGACCTCAAGACTTGGCGTACAAGACAAGACCTCGGTGGACTTCGACCAAAGCAGATCGACGGGATATGGCAAGATGTGTAACATAGACTTAGGTCTCCTGGTCGTAACCGACTAGGAGTCTGGGAACCGACCTCATCCGCTGGCCAATATAAGGCAGGCGAGGCGACCCTTGTACACAATTCGACCAATCCTGCATTCCTCAGCAATACAAACCGAAGAACTGGACGTAGGGTTTTACTCTCTGGAGGCCCGAACCAGTATAAACTCTCCATGTTCTCTGTGTTCCGCGTACTCGTGTGCGACCTTCGAGTTCTTAGATTAGACTTCACCCCACCAAACAACTAAACCACAGGGATTAACACCCCCGTGTGCTATCCAGATCTCACCATCTGACAAGTGGTCAAGCCGACTTAGATAACGACAAGTGACTGACGATCAATCGATTTATATCCTTGCAAGGTAAACCCAAGATACACAGAAGAAAGTAGACCCCAAGAAGGCAAATAAAAGCAAATACGGGGTCTACCCCAACCAGGCGGTTCCCATCATTCCCCAGATTTGGGACAGGCGCTACAGTCCTAAGTACAAGGTTACTGGAACGCCCTCACAGGGCACGTCCGGACTCACACTTGCACTACCGGGAGCAAACCGGGAGAAGCATCTCAAGAGTAGTAGCGATAAAGTCCCCGCACTGGTTCATTAGGTACTAGGCTTACCGATCCCATTCCCGACAAGCACTTGGTACGTTCAATAGCTTAAACCAGCACAATGCTACTCGGTTGAGACCGAACCCATTGCTCTTACCACATGAGCGAGTCATTTTAACCAACTTATGATTCCAACATAAGTAACCTATATCTTGTGAGCAATGAGTCATTGCTCAACTTGTACCAGGTCCTTAAAGCATAGCACTAGTGTCCTAACATGCTAGTAAAAGAGCATACGAGTCCTAAGGATCATGCAACTAGGTTTCAAAGCAACTCCTGAAACTTAAATGCACAAAGTAAACAATAAAAGCTGAAAAGTAAAGGGGTATGGGATTTTAATCAAAAAGGTTAGATGAAACCGTTGCTTGCCTTCCTCTGATTCAACACTAACATTAGCCTTGGGCTCTTCTAGACTTTGGTCCAGGTCTTGCTGCACACCAAGCTGGTTCACCTCCCCGTTAGCTGCTCCCTCCTCCTCTTGGGTGAGCGGGAAGATCTACATGTTTATGCACATGCATTAGTTAAGGTTAACCTTGATGGTGACTGTGTACATATTTAAGCAAACTAAAGTATTTAACTTCACAAAACAGCGAGGGGGTGTGATTAAAATTCAAAAACAGAATCAAGACATGTTTTTACAATTTAACACCTTAATTGCCCTTTCTTTATTTAATTAATTAGAACAAGCCTTACAACCATAAATCCATATAAAATCAAAAACACTTCAAATGAGCCTAAGCTTTTGCACACAGTAACATATGCCTATTTTAAGCTCACAAACCAAAATTTAGCTCCAGATCATCTATAAATTAATTTAAATGAAAAAGACAAATTTCAGCCTAGTTTATCTACATTAAAACCTACAAGAAGATTTACAATCCTTTTGGGTCTCAACTTTCTACTACAACTCATGTATGCCAAATATAAGCTTCTGACCAAAGCATAAGTGCAGATTCAAATTATTTTTCATCTTTTGAATTTAAACTCCTACACAAGATTAAATCCAAAACATAAGTCAAAGCACATCCTAAAATCACATACAACCTATCAGAGGTACTACTCACCAAGACAAAGCCCTAGGGTGCACTGGTTCTTAAAGAAAAGTTTACTAAAGGGGATATAAAAAAACATCAAGCTTAATCTAGCATAAAGCTTACATAATTCATAACTAAAAATCTACACATCAAAATCATGCAAACTTTGGTCACACATCTAAACATGCCATTCATAGCAACATATCCAAAATTCAACTTCATAGCATGTGTATAATTTAAACTACAATAAAAACACATCAAACTGAGTTTGAATTTTTAGTTCAAAATATGCACAGAAAACCACTATACAACCTTTCTAGAAAAGATAGAGTAACTCACCAGGAAACGAACAAAATTTAATTTGCATTTTTCTGATTTTTCTATGATTTTCTATGGATTTTTGAATTTGCTACTAAAAACCCTAAAATACACTTACACAGAGACCCTTGACCAAAAGCCAAAAATTACGAATAGGCCCTCGGTTTATGGAAAGAACCCCGGAAAGAATCAAATCAAAGCGATTAGGTCCCGACCGGCGGGAGGAGCTCATCGGCGGTGGTCCGGTCACCGGAGCTCGCCGGGGACGGCCCCTACGGCCGATTGGTACCTGCAAGGGCCGACTTGGGGTGGTGCACGGGCTTGGGACGGAGTAGACAGTCGCCGGCGGTGGGTCGACCTCAGGACGCCCGTTGCGGCTCGGCCTGGCCGGTGGTGGCGTGGTCTGGCAATCCGGTGGTGGTGTGGCGGTGCTGAGGGAGTTGTGGTGGAGCCTCGAACGAGGAGAGGTGGCACGCGGCTGGTCGGAAGAGGGGGCTCAGGGTGAAGCGGCAATGAAGACCGGCAGCGCGCTGGAACGGCTGACGGCTGCAAACTTGACGGCGGACGACAACTAGCGCGCGGAGGGGGCATATGGTGGGCGCTCAACCACAAGGCGGGCCAGCTGGCCACTGCATGTGCGCGGACGCGTGCACACGTGGGCGCGTCTCTGTCCGCGACGCGGTCATCCTGCTAGACGAGGCGCACGGTAGACGATGGGCGCGTCGAAGGGCCCGAAGCGGTTCACGATCCATCACGGAGTCATCGAGATCATCCGTACACCGGAGGATCGCAGAAACGCCACGTGGACGTGAATGCAAAGACGCGCGCGCGCACTGGCGTTGTGTCCGCGACGTCGTTCGTCTTTTAATTTCGTGAGCCCATTTTCAAAAATGCATAACTTCAAAAAGAGCCATCTAAGTGAAAAATCTCCAAAAATAAAAGTTGTAGAGCAGCTATAGACCTACAACTTTCACAAAGGGCGACATATGTTTTGCTCAACGGATTTGTGTGAAAAACGTGTTGAACTTTCGGAATTTCTCAGCCCCGGTTTACTGTGTGCAGGAACTTCATCTCAAATTTAAGTGGCTTCACTCAAAATTGGAATGTCCACCAATTACAAAAAATGTGTTCCCGGAAATGACGAAGAACTTTTATATTGGCCGATTTTGAACTTCTATAGTGAAATTTGGAGAACAAGCAAGAAAACCAAATCAGCCTTTTAGAGATCTAGGGTTTTGACCAACAAAGGAGGGTTTGACCAAGGGTTGATGTGCAAAAGTGGGCTAATCAAGTTAAACATGATTAGTAGCTAATTAATCTAGATTAACATAACTAAATGAGGTATTTATCTCTAATAAACACCTGGGGTGTTACACTACCAGAACCTTGCTTCTGTTACGTCTCCGTTCGACCTTCCTTTGGTCAGCATTCAGACCTTCCTTGAAGGTGTATTGGTCTTACATGATTCCGGTCGGGTCAACGGTTCATCCAGCAACGACAGCGCCTTGTCTGCACTTCAAGCCCCTGGACCTGCTCTCCAGAAACTTGATGTTCACCATCATACGCGCTCAGGAGGATTTTCTTCTTTTTGATCCCCGTGCACCCTACGCGACCTCACCGGCGTTGTGTCTTTGCTTCACTTCGACATGACTTCGTCTCAGCCGCTTTGCCTACACACGTCGATCGGGGGCTTGAGAGACATGGGTACCCATGGGTCCCTACCGACTAGGGTCCCGGAGGTCCCTGTCAAGTGGACCCAACCTGCCAGAAGCCTCGACGACCTGCAAGTAGGTCCGAAGACCTTATCCTCAATCCCGATGACCTTGGAAGACCTCAGATGACCTCATCCAGGCTCTGAAAGACCTGTCAGGCTTGTGGCGCAAGTTTCTCCCCTAGATCATGGTGCGGCGCCACCAGTAGGTTCGAGGATTGCGAGATCCTCTCTCTAATCACGGAAACCTTCCTAAATTGTAACCCACCCCGATGAGGGTCCACCGACCTCAAATGGAAATCCAAGCCCGCTGGCCATATAAGGCGGCCTAGAGCTCCATTCGAGGGGACTTCCCCATTCACGCCTAATACCACCACACTAGATGTAGGGTTTTACTCTCCGGAGGCCTGAGCCAGTCTAAACCCTCGTGTCCATTGCCATTCTCGCCGAGTTCCGAGTTCCATCTGTGAACTACCACCTACACTCTTAGGTCCCGATCCCCCACTAATCAACCTACAACCGCGTGGGTAGCCCCCTTGTGGATCTACCAGGTCTCACCCCTGAAAACATCTTCAGCCTCCTCATGCACTTGACTGCTAGACCCACCCTTCTAGTAAACTTGGACAAACAAAATCACATGCAAACCAACTCGACATACATTTTTGATAAAACTCATCCATCGTGAAGTCCCTTCAAGTGCCACGAGCTCCCAATACACTGGTGCACTTCTGTTGATTAGTGCCATCACTGACATGCATTGGTGCTCTAAATCTACTAAAAATGCCTTGACCACCGAGTTGGTTATAGCCTCCCAAGTTCTTTCTCCTGCTCTTAAAATATTTTTCTCAATTGAACTATAATTTGGCAAGTCAATTCCTTGTGGACCATATATGATTTCTCCAATTTCATAATATAACTTGATTGTGACTGTCTCCGATATGTCTGATTCATAATAAAATGATTTCTCCAATTTAATAATATAATTTGATTGTGACTGTCTCCGACATGTCTGATTCATAATAAAAAGCAGTAATTGCTATCAAATACTACATCCAGGGACTAAGAAACAAATAAACTTATATCTAAACTAAATTAACAAACTAATCAGCCGCAATCCATATACTTAATAGTAAATATGTTACGTAATATAAACTACAACTACAGATTTGTACTGCAGAAATCTATACCATATATAAATTTACAGAAATCTACAGCACACCAAAATAGCAATTAGTGAAATTAGTGAAATCAGTGAAATACCTGCAATGAAGCGAAGAAGCAGCAGAGCTTCACTGCTCCGCACCCTCCACCTCCCCTCTTATCCTTCTCAACCCTAACCCTACAAACAGGACATTTTTAATACTACAGTTCCAAAGAAACACAGTGGATCACTAAATACAGTTTCTAGGTGTAGGTGCTAAAAGGGTTGAAATCGACGAAATAATTACAATGAACCGAAGAACCGGCAGAGCTTCGCTGCTCCGCCCCCTTACTCTCTTCTCCTTCCCAACCCACTCTTTCTTTTTTCCGTAAAAAATCAATGAATTTGGTTGTGTTCAAAACTTTGTATTCAGGTATTATTGCGTTTTGTGTGACATCCCGGCCCAAGGCTTAATAGGATTGATAAGGATACTCATACCAATAAGTTGCAACTTCTTTTCCGGAAGCCCATCACTAGAAACTCCAAAGTTAAGCGTGCTTGGCTTGGAGTGATGGGTAACCGACTGGGAAGTCCTTCCCGGGTACGCATGAGTTAGAACAAAGTACGCAGAAAAGACATGTGTTGGTCTGTGGAGATATTCTTAAGGTCCTAGAGAGCTGCTGAGGAAGTAAGCAGAAAAGACATGTCTTGGTCGCTGCCAGGCGTAGGCGAGCCTGGCCTCAGGGAGGCAGATCGTTACATTTTGAGATATTGCGTTCAGAATTTGACTGCGTTCAGCGTGAAAACTAAAATTTGAAAGTTTAGATGATCTAAAAAATTGAAAGTTTTAGATATTATTCATCTCAAAATTGTAATCCATGTGAATGCTCTAGTCAAAACGTACTGAATTGTGTTTCTTAGCCATCTCAACTACTCAGAGAAAACATGTGGGATTTTTGCTAGCATTATTTCCTTTTGCTCCTACTGTTTTATCTTCTTCTTTTTTGAAAAATAAAAGTAGTGTTTCATCTTAATGTGGCATTCTTCAAACCATACAAACAAGTACCAACTTACACTAAAAGATGGAATTACCAACTTATAACTATGTACCGACTTTTAGGTACCATATATATTTTAATATCTACTACCAAACTCCTTTTCTCATTGTCTGATAGTATTTGCAAATATATATATTCAAGGGATCTATCCGAGTCCCCTGTGACTATGATTGCAGGCGGGGCATGATCTTATACGAAGTCGCGAACCCGCCCCGCAAAATCACTCTTCATGATTTCTGTGAGCGAAATCACTCTTTGTGATTTACATGAGCCAACCACAAATATTTTGTAGACCAACTTTGTCCACATCCTAAAATTTACTGAAAAAGTTCTCGAAAGAACCCGCAAAGTCACACAGGCCTAGCGTTAGCGCCAACACCGCGCCACCATCGCTTCAAGTCTTCGCCCCTCTTATCGACATCATGCAACAGATTGGAAACTCACCGTACCTCCATGCATGCACATGGCTCTTGTCCGGCCACTGGCTCGCCATCCCCATAGTGTTGGCCACGCCTCTGCTCACTGGGCGGCACCCAAAGCTTTTTTCTTGGATGCAAGTATTTGTTGTCCAATGTCCGTGATGTGCTGTTGTGTCTCGCCGATGCGCCCTCGCCATTGGGGTGCTAACGTAGACAACTTGGACCCTAGCGGACGCCTTCCCAGCACTGCCACTCCAGCCCTCTAGTAGGCGCATGATCTTCTGGCTATTGGATGCGTATATCGTGTTGCTGGACAGCAAGAGCAAAAGCTGCAGTGGCGATGACTCCGAGCTCGTTTCGGAGGGCTTCATCGACGACTGTAGGAGCGGATTCGGCCGGAGCCCTCCCAAACGGGGGTTTCATGCTGGGCTCCGGAGTTGGAGCTCCGTATTTCATGCTCTCTGGAGCCCATTCCTCTGAACGGAGCCACAAAAGAGTGGCTTCACCCGGCCCCACGCCACCTTTTCCAGGCCTGCCCTCAGGCGGGCACGGGCGAGGCCGAGTGCCAACTGCAACCTGAGGTGTTGGCGGGGAAGACCGAGAGGCGGTGGTGTGGGGCGGAGGCGTTGCAGGGTAGATCAGGGCGAAGGCGGGGAAGATCGGGAGGCAGGCACGTGGAGCTCGCTGTGAAGGAGGGGCGACACGGCGAGGGGCGCGGTGAGGCGGAGGGGCGGCGCGGTGAGTAGGTGGCCAGCGGGGCGCGACGAGGAGCTCGGCGAGGATGTGGCCAGTGGGGAGCTCTGGAGCGTGGCCGCGTGGGTGGAGTTGGCGAGGGGGAGATCGGGGCGCAGAAGGACATGAGGGATAAGGATGACGTCGGGAAAAAAAATAAAGAAGAAAGTAAAAGCAAAAAAGGAAACAAGGAAGGGCATTATGGGTATTTCATCCTTTCATCCACATTACACAGTCAGGAGAAGCCATTTTGCCAAACGTTTTCTTAAAACAGCTCTAGCTCCACCAGAAGAGCCGAAGCCAGAGACATTTTGGGTGGAGCCGGAGCCCTCCCAAACGGGCCCTCCCTCTTGGCGCTTGGCGAACGGTAGCGTCGGGTCTAGGGATAGGGACAGTGTGTCATCACAGAGCGTCTGGTGTGCGGTGTGGATGCCATTCCGCAGGTGGCAGTCCCATTGCCCCTTGAGCGTGGCCGACCGGCCTCTTTTCATCTCGGCAGCGGAAACGACACCCCGTCTCCCACTTTAAGGGCTGTTTGGGAGCACTCCACTCCAACAAATTTGGCTCCACTCCATAAAAAAATACCCAAACACCTCAACTAGTTCTGCTCCACTCTACCAAAAATTAGCTCCACTCCACTTTTTTTTTGGAGCTCCTCATGAGGTACTCCACCAATTCTTGGAGCTGGTAGAGTGGGGGAGAATTACCCACCATGCCACTGGTTACACAGGGAAAAACGGTCTGCAATCTATTCCTCTCCCGTTGACCGCCTCCTCCCGCGACCCTCCCCAATTTTCCCCGTCATGCCTCCCCCTCCCGGCTCCAACTCTAGCGCCGCCCCCTACTTCACCTGCGCCGCCGCTGGTTGGATTGCCGGTAAAATGGATGGGAAAGGAGATCCTCTGCCAAGGGCCGCCTCCGAGGTGCCTGACATCGCCACTCAAGCCCACGCCGTGCAGCTCCAGTTAATGGCCATGTCTTCCCGTCCTACTGCTGGCAATGGCGTCCATGGAGGCCCTAGCCGTGGATCCATCCTCGGTTTGGGTGGCGGCGGCAGGGGATCTGCGAGAGGCACCGGGAGGCAAGGGAGGGGACGTGGGAGAGCCCAGGGAGGCAACACAAGCCAAGGCAACGGCCCGCCGCTAGGCAGCCGCCACGACGCCGTCGGCCAGGGAGACGGTGTCCAGCACGCCGCCGCCGGTCACAAGCCAATTGTTTCGCCTACCGCATCCTACAACAGTACGTGTGTACTCCTAAATACCATCCATTAATTTTTCGTTTAGCTTGCTGTCCTGAATGTTTTGTCACGTTTCACAATTCTTGAAATTGAAATAGGTGGATCTTGTTTTCTTGAACGGGAAAATGAGCAAGCAATTTTTCATTGAACTGCAGATGCCCCTCATAAATTTTTTGCTGAAGTAGTACTGTCACAACTGCACAAGTAAACTGAGCGAATTCCTTTTTTCAATTTAACTGCAGGCCTATATGCACTTGTGATTATCCTTAATTCCAGTATTGTATGACACAATCTTGTTCATTAGCGTGCATAGTTTGTTCCTGCATATTTGTAATTTAGGAGATGAAGCCATGAGCTGAAGTTGGCCTGTAAACATCTGAACTTGCAGGTGCAGTCGATGTTCAGACAAGAGATCACTTGTAGCTTAATTAGATCTGTCAGCAGTCATTTCTTGCTGTTATTTTGGTTCTGTTCAGATAGCTTGCCTTGTTCTGTCATGAAATTTAAATCTGCATCTTGAAGTGGCTGGCACCTCCCTATCACACAATATGATTAGATTTTATTGTTAGCAAACTTAAAGGATCTCATTATTTGTTCTGAATAAGTTTCCTAAATGCAAGCTCATAAGGTACGTTAACAGAATTTTAGTTAAAATTTTGCATGCAAAACAAACTAGTCAAAGAGCCAAGCTGTTATGTAATATTGGTAAGTACTTTATAATGTCACAGATCCAACACTTGGCCTTCCTAGGGATGGGGGGGGGGTACAACAAATTGGTGCCAATGTGGCAAAGCGATATATGATATCATACATTATATGTTTTTATCTAGCCATTTTTGTTAGGTATGGTCACAGATAAGTAGGTAATCTGCATAAGACAGTTCTAGCTAGTAGAAAGGAAAGTCCATGAGTCAGCATTTGCATTTTAGCTAGTAGAAAGGAATGTTTGTCATCCAATAGTGTATTTCAGATGCTAGTTGTATTCTTTGCAATCAGTAAATCACCAGTTGGTTTAAATTAATTTTATCAGTATAACTTCTATTTTTGTGATGTTGTGGCCACTGATATGACTAATGATGATCCTCAGTCTGCAACTACTGGACGTGGGCGAGCTCAGGGAGGCAGTGCTGGCCGCGGCGATGGGCTGCCGCTGGGCAGCCGCTACGACGCCGGCGGTCAGGGGGACGGTAGCCAGCATGACGCCGCCGGCAACCCAAACCAATCGTTTCGCCCACCGCGTCCTACAATGACCATTCAAACAAAAAAGAAAGGGGCCGAGGTATTGTAATTCTTCCATGATGGGGATTGGTTAGTTCAGTGATTTGATATATGGATGATTAGCATTATTAGCTGCAGCCTTGTGTGTTTGATTGCACAATGTATCACTGCTGGGAGTCTCACCATATCATCGTCAAGTGCATATGTATATTTATGTTGCCCCAATTAACCAATTTTTACTCATTTTGGGCATTGCCATGCTCTCTAGTTTCCACTTGTGATGAAATGCAGTTGGTAGTCAGCAATGACAGGGGGGACTCTGGAAACGTAAGGGCCTGTAGTTCTTCGCATTCTGATTGTCTGAACAATCCTTTTTCTTCAATTAACATAACCAACTGCAAATTTGTGTCATAACTCACAGTTGTGCCTTATCCGCAATTATAGTTTACGCATAATTTTTAGCTCATATCAGTTTAGATGATTGAAGGCACCCAACAATTTATTATATGACGACCAAGGTGATAGTGGCCAGCACAACACCGGCGGCGACCCAAGCCAGTCGTTTTACCCACCGCATCCTACATCGACCATTCAAACAAAAAAAGAAAGGATTGAGGTATTTATCTGAATTTCGCACTACGTACTGCTCTGAATGCCTAATTGGCCTACTGTTGGGATATTTGCCATTTTAACTAGTGCTAATATAGTGTCAAGCTTGAGCGGCAACGACTTACATATGCATATATTTAGATTGAACCATCTGGGTTTCACTTACATATGGATTCTATGATTTACTGTGTAAATGGTATCTGGCTGTCTTCTTTTATTTCAGCCTGAACCATCTATGTTTTTTTCTTGTTTCATAGTAATTGAATTTTGGCATTATGAAGTATCACTACTGTCCATGACTTGGCTGATGTCCATTTGTATTGGCCAGGTTGATTCAATGGATTGGAACGATGAGAATATTTCTCTTGGCTGTAAGTTATTTGCACAACAAGTGTCAAGAGGGAATAGACCCAATAACCATTTAAATGGCATAGGGTATGATGAGGTGATCCAAATATTTAAGCAAGCCAAAGGCATTGAGCTGACTAAGCTCCAACTCAAGAACAAGTGGGATAAATTGAAGCCTGATTATACAGCATGGAACAAATTGATGAGACGGCAAACTGGAATATGATTTGATCATGCTAAAGGTGTGGTTGTAATGCATGAGGAATGGTAGAGAAAGGCAAAGAAGGTGAGAATGAAGAAATTTCAGCAGCATTTATAACAGCTTATTTGTTCAGTTATCAATTACTATTTACGGCTTATTAACACATCTTTTGTTAATTCTATTTTAATAGGATATCCCTGGATGTGGCAAGTTTAGGAAGAAACCATTGCAGAATTTAGAACAACTTAAGATTATGTTTTCTGACATCGTTAATGATGAATCTGATCATTGGAATCCGATGAGTCAAAACCCTGCCATACCTAAGGAGATACTAAGCTATGATTGCAGGCTATGTGGGTTTTGTGAATCTGCCGCTAAGCCCCTAGGATGCTTGCATGTGTGACGTTACATTTAGTGGCTAGCCGCAAACCCATGTTGTCGGTGCGGAAAGTAGTCCCAACACTAACTACTAAGAGCGCTGAGATCTATCTCTCGATGGTCGGTGCTAAGCAACTAGTGACACTGTGTTTATCCTGGTTCCGGTCGGGGCCGTACGTCCAGCAGGAGTGTGCTCGAGTCACTATATTGCGTCGCGCCGTGGTGCTTGCAGAGGGGCACTACAAGCGAGGTGGCGAAGAGGCAGGGCCTCCAGGTCCCTGAGGTTTGATTGAGGCAGAGTGCCAATATCGTGGTGAAGATGGAAAACGGGTGAGTGAGAGCTGTCCGTCCTCCCGCTGCAGCCGGGGGACTGCCCCTCCTTTTATAGGCCAAGGAGGAGGCAGTTTACAGGTGTGCCGTTTACTGTTCTAGCTACATGTGATGGTATGGTGTAAGATATAGCGGAGTAGACGGCCGTCCTGGCGAATCTTGCTTCTAGCGGAGCGTCATGGCGTGCCCTGTATTAGTCCGGGAGCGGCTTCGAGGGTGGCGGTGTGGGAGCTTCCCGTTCGGTCGTCGTCCGTATGCTGATTCGAGGGTGCAGCTGACGGGAGGCCGTGAGGGGCACAATAGCAGTCGTGGCGGCGTCTTGTCGCCCCGTACTCCCACAGCATCATAGATGGCGCTGTAGTGCCCGGGATGGCATTGCGATGGTGGGGATGGCCGCACAGGGCCGATGGTGACAGAAGAGACGCGCCTCACTGGTCCGACGTCACGGCGTTGTCTTGGGCGAGCGCGGAACAGGCGTCTGTCCACTTTTCGAGGGTTCCGCAGTCCTCTTTCGAGGGTGCGGTGCGTCGGCCGTACAAGAGTGGGTGACACAGTGTCATGGAGCAGACACTGGCCTTACCACACAGTGCCATACAGTGGCGGGGATGGCCTCAACGCGAGGGTTGGCAGAACAGCGCCGGGTTATGATTCCCAAGCAGGCATGTCAGGGGGGCGGCATGACGTGGATTCGTCTTCGACCCGGGCGCCTGCAAGTGTTAGAACATTAAATGCTCCGGTCGGGGGAGCAGGTACGAGGGCGGCGAGCTCGTGAGAGCCTCGAGTGAGGCAGAGTCTCACCCGAGGGGGCGACCAGCCCTCGAGCGAGGCGGGAACTCACCCGAGGGGGCGACCAACCTTCGAGCGATGCGTGAACTCGTTAGTGCACCGTTGTGCCCCTCGAGCGAAGCGGAGTTTCGCCCGAGGGTGGCTGGGTTGACTGTTCTGGTGGGCCGCTGGGGCCGCTAGGGTTGTGGGCCCCTGCTACTGAGCCGTGATTGTCTTGGGCGTGTTTTAGGTTTGTGAGTTCGTTTGTATTTTGTTTTTTGCGAAAGAAAATGGGTTTCCCCCGGTTTTTAGGGGACCCCTATGGTTGTCCCCGACAGTAGCCCCCGAGCATCTGCGGTGGTATCCATTAGGATCCCGCAGATGCTGATGCTTGCTGATGGGACTTTCTTCCCTCCTGGTTGTTGTGCTATTCCGTGGGGTGCACTAGCGGACCCGCGGATCTAGCCCCCTAAGCCTTGGAGGAGTGTGCACTCCTTCAAGGATTTTTCCGCAACGTTGTCATTACGCGAGGTGTTTGTTTCAGCCGGCCTCGGCGGTGTTTCAGCGGGCCTCGGCGGTGCCATACGCGTGTGTCGACGTTCGCGTGCGTTCAGTGCATATCCAGGAGGAGTAGCCGTGTGTAGAGCCCGTGAGTCTGGGCCCATTCGAGGCGATCGGGGTGGGCTCTCTGACTTGTCTGTATGCCCCTTTGCCGTCCCTCCGCGGGACAGAGGGGTGAGGTGTCCACAACTCCCATCGAGCAGGTCGCGAATTGCGGGTTCCTCTTCGAGCTATTATCGGGTGATTCAAGTGGATGCCCATGCCCCGTTGGCTCGTGGTCCGGAGACTCGTCCATGAAAGCGCTCACGTGGGTGTGCTAGGTAGGGCTCGGTCCTGTTCGCTAGGGACCGAGGGCGCGGAAGCTCTCCCTCGACGAGATCCCTCGACTAGATGCTCTCGTTGGCTCTTGAATACGACACGCGGGGCGCCCTCGAGCTGGTGAGCTCGAGAATAGGCTCGAATGCGCGCGCCCTCGTTGTCCCTGACTCTGTTGATCTGGGGCGCCTGTTCGAACCCTTTGAGGGTCAGGCTTCGAACCCCTGATCAGTAGGGTCGTTGCGGGGTGGAAGCTAGGTGCCCTCGTCTTGTTTACATCTGCAGAGTTCGTGGCTTCGCGGCCGAGCCGGCCCTCGAGCTGCTGATCTGTAATCCTCTGGATTCGAGGGCACCTGTGGCGCCTGCTCTCACTGAGCAGGTCTTGAGGCCACTGGTCAGTAATCGCACCCTTCGAGGGTCAGGTCTCTCGAGCCCTTGGCTCGGGCTGCGTGGCAGTTACACTTACTCGGTAAGGAACCGGGTCATTTAATGACCGCAGTCGTGGCCGTGGTCGTGCGCTGTGGGCGGGGCTCAACCGAGTGCGTAGTGGGTGACATGGGGGGGGGGGGGGGGGGGGGGGGCAGACATGACAGGCCGCCGCGGCCCTTCGGTTGGCGCGCCGTAATGATAGCGCACACGCGCGCGTCTTGTCGTTTCGGCATGGTGGAGTCCGCTCGTCAGTGGCAGATGCAGCCGCCTGTAGTTAATGCGTGTGGCGCGCGCAGTTCGGGGAGCATGGCTCCCCCGGGTCTATAAATCGCAAGAGAGGAAGGGAGAAGTCCCTTACCTCATCACTTAGCACCGCTGCCCCTTGCTTCTTGCCTTCGCTTCACGGCTGCGCGCCCTTTCACTTTTGCCCACCGCCCGCTTCGTCTTCGCGTGCCACTGCCAACCGCAATGCCCCCCCCCTAGTCAATCACGGTGCTGGATCCACTGTCGTGGAACCGTTCGATGGTGACGGCGTTCGCCTTGAACGAGCTCGTGAACGGCGGTCAGCTGGCGCCGAACATGGAGGGGTCGCCCCCAGCATGGATTGTTCCACCGGTGATGGATCGGGAGCCCAATCCGCCATACGGCTACGTCGTCAGCTTCATCCGGCACCACGAGCGTGGCTTCACCGCTCCGGTGAGCCGCTTCATGCGCAGATTGTGCCATCACTACGGGGAGGAGCTTCACAACTCTGCCCCCAACGCAATTTCGCAGGCGGCTACCTTCGTCGGAGTCTGTGAGGGGTTCCTGGGGATTTCTCTGAACTGGGATCTCTGGGTCCACCTGTTCCGCGCGGAGCTGCATACGCTTGCCACGGCCGAGACACGGGTGCGTTGGGCGGTGCGTGCCAGCGGCCTGTCGATCTCACTGCGGGACTCGCGCAAGGAGTTCTACATCCCCTGCACGATGACATCCAACAATGCAGAATCGGAGAGGGGATGGTTCTACCTCTGCAACGACAAGCCCGGCCTCCCGCCTACACCGGCAAGGTGCTAAAGGAGAAGGCCGACTCCTGGCACCATGGCCTGTCTCCCTCTTCGCTCCAGGAGCGGCTGGAGTCACTCCTGAATGCGTTGAAGAACCTGGCGAACGCTGGGCTGGGCGCGGCTTCGGTCCTTGCCAACCTCCACCACAGACGGATCATCCCCCTCATGGAGAGGGAGCTCCGCATCTACGAGATGAGCGAAGCGGCCAACCCTGTGTCGTTGACGCGCTCGCAGTTGTTGAACGATCGCTTCCCTTCGGAGTACACGACCACAAGGGCGAGGCACGCCATCAGCCTCAAGGCCGGGCGGCACAGCAACGATGACCTCTGGTCATTCGTTATGCTCCCCGACGCCCTAGCGGTGAGTAGGCCTTCCTGTTTTCCTCATTCCCTTGGGACGCACCGATGCGATCTTGATAGTCATTTTTTAGCAGAGGGTGACCGTGGAGGCCTCGCGGTCTGACCCGCACACACCTCGAGCCCGAGCGGTCACGCGTGCCGTGTAGCGACGGGGCAGGAGTGGGCCGTGCAGGAAGGAGAGGAGGATCCGGCAGCGGGAGCACCGGGAGAAACAGAGAGAGGAGTACCAGCTACGCGAGCAGCAGGGGCTCTCTCCCCTGACGACTCCAGAGAATTCGTCGTCGTTGTTGTCGTCGGAGGAGGAGGAGGAGGAGTAGGAGGAGGAAGAAGAGGAAGAGGAGAGCGATGGGGGGCGCCCCCCGATAGGTGGAATCCCCCACCCCCGTCACCGAGGGCCGCGGAGGCAGCAGAGGAGCGGGCGCCGCGGCGGCGGTGGAGGCGCCCGCCGCCGGGTGGTCGCAGAGGAGGCCGCGCGCACCGTAGGGGCACCGGCGAGCGCCGCGGGGGCATCGGCGAGCGCAGCAGTGGCAGCGACAGGCTCCGCGGCGGCGCCTTCCGAACCCTCGAGGAAGAGGAAGTAGGGCTTTTCTAGTTTGAGGTAGGTGGCATTCTCCCCAAGCGCCACCGATTTCGAGGGGCTGGAGCTTAATCTTGTGTTCCCGTTCGCAGTGTGGTGCCGACCGTCCCCGCCCTCACGCCTGCTGAGGCGCTCAGGTCGGACGCATCTGTGCCCATGAGGCGGTGCTCGTCGAGAGCGCCTCGGGCGGCAGGGAGCGCGGCGGCGACGACCGAGCCACCACGCGGCACGGTCGTGGCCGCGGGGTCCCGGCGAGGAGGCGGTGGCTACGGTGGCGGTCACAACTGCAACAACCGCCGCGTCATCAGTTCCACCAGCGCCTGCCTCCGCCGCTGGCGATCGGGCAGCCGTGGTGGAAATCCCCGACAACGACGCCCCGCCGCCTGGATGGGGCCAGTGGGAGAACTGGCCCGCGCTAGCCCCCGAGCCCGCGGTGGGGGTGCTAGTGATGCGAGAGGATGGCTGTGTGATGTCGCGGCACCCGACACACGGCGCCGAGGCCTCGTTGTCACCCCCCCCCCCCCCCCCCCCCCCCCCGCGCGCCGGATGGCACCGTGGCGCGCCCGGAGCAGAAGCGGAAGCAAGCCAGCGGGCCGCCGACGCTGCGGATCCACGGGGGTCCTACGTGGTGGATTTTTCACGTACGCGTTTTTTCTGTTGAATTTTGGAGTTTCTCCCCCCCCCCCCTCCTTCTCTTCCGCGTTTGTGCCTCTCATGACTCAGTTCCTCTCTTGCCTTGTCTGCTCGTGACAGGAGTTGGAGGGTCGGGCCCGGGAGAAGTACGGCTGCCTCGACCGGCTGAGTTCCAAGCGCAACTGGTACCAGGACCAGTATGACGCCCTCGACGCCCTTGTCGAGGCCCTGCGAACCGATAACAGGTGGCTGGAGTACCGGGTCGAGGTCATGCAGGACGAGCTCCTGGAGCAGGATGCTCAGGCTGCGGAAGACGCCTCTGCAGTCGCGAAGGTGAGGACGACGCTCCTGGAGCGGGACCAGGCACTGTGGAAGGCGCGCAAGGACCTAGCCGGGATGCGGACCGTGGCGGCGGAGTGGGAGATGGAGGTGGCCACGACTTGTGCCCAGCTCAAACAGGACCGTGCAACCCTCGAGGGAGCACGGTCTTGGTAGAGCCAGGCCGAGGAGAAGGCCAAGGAGGCTGAGTAGCTGAGGACCAACCTGGCGGACAAGGCCGCCTCCCTTGCCTCGACGGAGGAGCAGCTTCGGTAGGAGTGGGACGCACGCCAGCAGGCGGAGGCTCAGCTGCAGCAGGAGTGGATCGCTCTTGCTGAGGCTCAGGCCGCCCTCGAGCGTGAGCGCCTGGCGCGAGAGGAGGCCCAGGGTCTGCTTCAGCAGGAGCGTGTCGCGCTCAAGGGGGCGCGAGCGAACCTCAAGCAGCGGGACGATGAAGTCGCGCGGCTTAACGGGGAGCTGACCCAGCTGAGCGTCTCCTTCGCAATATAGTTGTGACGCCCCAGGTTTTCAGTCGGAGTTGTTAACCCTAATGAGCAGGTCAACAGTGTTGACTTTGGTCAAACGACGGTCAACCTGGGCCATCACCTCGAAAACATCAGCAATGACCCCTAATGACCCCTTTGGATCAACCTTGGCCAAACCCTACTCAATACCCCTTGAACACCCCTTTGCCCTCCAGTGTCAGCCGGTACTTTTGCAGCATTCTCCCAATTTCACGTAAAGACTTCAAATTCTCCCAATACAAAAGTTGTGTGTTTTGTGGAGGGACACAACTTTCATGTGGAGTGGAATTTGAGATTTTAAGCCTAAATAGGTGAAAAAGGCAAGTCAACGCCCAGAGTCACTATTCACCGACGCCCAGAAAACTGCCAACTTGGCATGCCTTTTGTGCACAAATGGTGGAGAAAAAGACCTTATGCCTTTTACAAAAGTTGTAGAGCAATGCAAGATCTACAACTTTGGTATTCAAATGTTTGTCCACTTTAGTTCAAAAATTTTGAGAAAAACCCACCTAACAGTGCTAGGCTGAGTTGGGTTGGCACTCTGGCGCTCCAAAGCGCGCGCGCCCGCGCCGGCGTCGCCGTTGCCGCGCTACGATCCGTTGGGTCCGCACACCGAGGCCAGTCCTTGGTCCGTCGGTCCATGTGCCGCTCCAGAACCGCCATGCCACCGCCCCCGCTCGCCCGGTCCGCGCGCGCCGCGCGTCCCCGCTGTGCCACCCAACCAGTGGTCGCGCAGCCGTACTTGGCCGGCGCCCACGCACGCCGTTGCCACCCCACGCCCCATGCCTCGCCCTGTACTGCCTCCTTTCGCCTTGGTGTGCAAGCAACTTCCCCCACCGACTCGAAGCTCGGCTATAAAAGCTCATCACCGCCCGTCGCTCGAGGGAACACAACGCCACCAAGCCGCCATTGCCGTCCCATCAGTGCCCACGGTGAACTCCATCCTTCAGCCGCTTGCAATGTCAACACGTGCCACTCCCGCCTCCCTCTTGCACCAACAAAGCTTCCACGCCCGCTTGTTGGCCACGCCGAGCCGCCGGCTCGCCAGAGCAGAGCTCCCAACGGCCGCCGCCGCTGGCCTCCGCCACACCTGACCGTCGGTCGCCTCTCCGCCGTGAGTAAGCACCCAAGTCGGTTCCCCGCAACTCCTAGACCTTCCCCAGCTACTTCCCCGGCCAAGGCCGCCGGCGAGGTCACCGGAATCCGGTTGGCCGCGTCGCCCCCTTGCCCCTGGACTACATTGCTTACTCTGATTTCTTTCCAAGGGGGTAATCATGAACCAGGGGCATAATTGTAAACACCCAAAATTTTCCAAGGGTCTGATCGCGAAATGATTCTTCACCCTGTGTTGTGTTTTTGCTGCAGCTCTGAAAAATCGTATAAAATCGTAAAAAAATCCAAAAATTGCGAACCCAATTTTGTTGTGCTCTGTGTAACTAGCACTACAACTTTCCCGAAACATGTATACACTTTTCAGCTACAGTTTTTGCTTGAAAAATTGAAATGTGAAATACCTAGATCTGTGATTATGCAAAATCCATGCATGATCTTGAGCTGGATTTTGGTTATGTTATGAGCACTAGCATGTGTAGGTCCTATGCCAAAAATTGCAAAAAGTTACTGAAGGAATCTTTTTATATAAATTATATTGTGAAATTGACAGATCTGCCTAGATGATTTTTGTAGCTTAAAATATAATTATTTTTTAGCGCAACTTTTGGCTATTGTCTTGTTATGCTAACTGCACATCTGGTGAATTTACCATGATTTTAGCACTGTTCAAAATATTATCTCCTGATTTAGGCTTGTTTTTAATCATAAATGTGTAGATCAAGATCTATAAAAGCTATATATGTGTTTGTTGGCTTCCTAGGCTTGTCTTGAACCATAGAAACAGTGAGAGAAAGTTTGAGTCCATAAGTGTTGTATTTATTTTTATATGCATTTATCTTGTTTGTGGTAAATATAAATGCTATATTTAATATATTTCTTTTATTTACTTCAGCAAGTGTGCATATGTGATCAGTGGCTTGTATTAAACTTAGTGAGATCAGGGAACACCACTCTTGGTGTTTTATGAATTGCTTTGTTGAATAAAAGTGAAAGAACCTTTGTAGGTTTAATATTGAAATCAATTGGAAAATCACAAATGTCACCTAAGGATTATGTGTTGGTGTGGTAAAACTTGCTAACAAGTGTATAACCAACCCCTTGTTTTTTTGTGAAAATTAAATTAATTTATTTGTATATATGTGTACACAGTCGCTATTAAAAAGTCTAGATAATAAAGAAACGCATATTGTTCCTTTATAGGAAGAGTATGCTGAATGTATTATTATCTAGGTGAATGTGTTCAATCTTGCACCCCATGGTTGTCATGTGTTGCTTGTGAGTAATTAAATCAAATTGACACTTACGTCTTGCATTGCATCCTCCGTGTAGAAGTTCCCGACGGTAGCTACACGCTTGTGCCGGTGGACGTGAACGAGGGAGCAGGAGGAGACGTGCACTACGTCACCGTAGAGCAAGACCCAGGCCAAAGTCCGAAAGTTTGTTTAACTGCTTGTGCCAATGAAGGCAAGCCCCGGTTTTATCATTAACCTATGTTTATTTGAATTATGCAACTATCTCTGTTATTCTATGTGCATTTACATTCGGGAATTGAATGAAACCCTAGTTGCATGATCCCTAGTCGCCTATGTTCTTTTACTAGTATGCTAGGTCGTTAGATGCCATGCTCTAAGGACCCGGTAAAAGTCGAGTGATGTTCGTCACTCGCGAGAATAGGATTTCCTTTTTGGAATTACCCCTTTTATAAATGGATTGCTCATGTGGTAAGAGCATGGGATTTGGGCTCTGGTCCGGTGGCTTCGTGGGCTAAGCTTTTGAATGTACTAAGCACTTGTCGGGAATGGGACCGGTAAGCCTAGTACCTTAATGAGACGGCACGGGATTTTACTACTACTACTCTCGATTCGTCTCCTGCCCAGCTTGCAACCGGGAGGAGGGTACTTGTGTGAGGCTGGGTGTACTAGGTGGGGCATGCCAGATAGCCTTTTACACGGGACTGTAGGCTATTATCCCAACCCGAGGACTTTTGGGAACCGTTTGGTCGGTGTCGGTGTTTTAGACCGGCAACCTACTAAGGGGAGTACCCGAAGTAGATGAAAGTGGCCTCGCCGAGATCGGTAACTAGAAGGAAGAGACACGTGACACACAATATAGATAGGTTCGGGCTGCGAGGTGCGTAATACCCTACGTCCTGTATGCTGCGTGGCTCTGGATTGATTGGGTGCGATTACAAGATGATGTAATCTGATGCGTATGAGCGAGATGAGATAGATGGGGTCCCTGCCTCAACTTATATAGTCCGGGAGGCAGGGTTACAAGTCGGTTCAGGGAGAGAGTACTAGTCGAGTACGTCTAGGAGTCCTCTATACAGTGCGGGACTTGTACAACTTCCTATCAGAGTACTTCTCCTCCGTAGTCCTTGTGCTTCACGCCGTCAGGTGTCGTGCAGCGCAAGCCGAGTAGTCCCAGGGGCCCACCGAGTAGTCGGTCCTGGTACCCACCGAGGTAGTGGGCCCAGGGAGGTCCATACGACAAGCCCCCGAGTACTTTGTAGTCGAGAAGTATAGCTTCGAGTAGTCTTGACGGCCTTAACGAGTAGTCCTCAAGCGTCCCTGAGCGCTACAAGTCAAAAGTCCTCAAGAGTAGTTGAAGCATCACGAGGCTAGAATGTACTCCAGCTGATGTTTGAGCAATCCTGAAGTCTTCTCGAGTAGTCCCAAGCGTCCTCGAGTGCTGCCCTTGAAGGTCTTCAACAATGCTCGTGTTGTCTTGAAGCCGAAACTGATATGGAAGTGCGATTGCAAAATGCACTCCATATGGAGTAGCCCCCGAGCCTTAGGTTGAGTTGTAAACTCTAGCTGAGGGTCCATCTGAAGTTTTGGCAAGAATATCCCACAAAATCCGGAGAAAAAAACCGAAGGACACGTGGCACGGAGCCCCCGAGCCTTGAGTCGAGTACTTCCTCTCGAATTGAAGGGTCACCTTGTACAATGTGTCCTGAGTTGCTCTTGAGTCTTGTCGCTACCCAGGAAGTTAAATAGAAGTAGCTGAGCCCCCGAGATGAGACGCGTCGACTAGTAGAAGTTGAAGAGTCAGGCGCCGCCGCTGAGTCAGCAGTCTGGGAACTTATCCATCTGGCCGTTGGAGGAGCCGCTGTTGACTTATAAATAGAAGCCAAAACCCTTAGGGTTTTTCACCCCCACACATTTGCAGCCAGTCCCAGCAGATCGTGTCAGGAACCAGTGCCAGTGCACTCCGCCGCCGTTGAGGAGAGTGTAAATCCGAGCGCGCCGCCGCCAGAGACCACCACTCTAGCCCCCGAGCGAATGCGCGTGAAGACACCGTGCACTTGGAGAATGAAGCCCTCGCCATCGAAGACCTCGAAGACCGCCGGTGGGAAGAAGAGGTCTCGTGAGGAGGCCGCTGGATCTGCCGCGGGGACGTCGCCGCCGGTATCTCCGCCACGACCAGATCCAAATCGGGAGTGGAAGAAATCCAAGGCCAAGACCGAGGATCTGCTGGCGCTTCTCAATAGTGGATTCCTGCGGGAAAAAGAGGTTGACATGTGGTGAGCCGCTGCAGGGGATCCGTACCCCATGGAGAAGAACCCGGACGAAATCCCCATGTTCACCCGGTTCGCGGAGCGAGGACTATCTCTTCCGGCCAGTGACTTCTTCAAGGGGCTGCTGGGGTACTACGGCATTGAGTACCTCAACCCCAACGGTATCTTCCACACCTCAGTCTTCATACACTTTAGCGAGGCTTTCTTGGGGATCAAGCCCCATTGGGTTCTGTCCCGAAAATTCTTCCGACTGAAGCCCCAGCCCAGCGCCAACAACCCCCGAGTAGTGGGGGGAGCCGGGATCCAGATGCATGAAGACGCCGCAGAGCAATATCTCTCCTACAAGCTGATCGACTCCAACCAGGATTGGAAGGCAAAATGGTTCTATATCACGAACCATCATCCGGAGCTACCGAAGCCGAGCGAGAAGCAGCCGAAGCACTGGCAGTGGTGGAACTCGGAGCCCACGATGCAGAAGGGTATCCAGCTACCCGAACTGCTGGCGAAGATTAAGGCTTTGAGAGAAGCCGGGCTGAGGGCCGAACATGTGGCCTTCAACTTCATGAAGCGAAGGGTGCAGCCACTGATGGCCCGCGATACCCTAGGGTACAAGTACACCGGCGACGACGACACGTTGCAGATGCCCGGAGATGAAATTGACGACGACGACATCGTCGACAGGCTGGGCAGAATCTTCAAAGATATGCCGGTGTACACGCCATGCCTGGTGCTCGAGTACTCCGCCGCGCGCTCGCCAAATGAGGTTGGTAGTCGTACCCATTGTCGAGTACTCATTACGGAAGAGTAGTCGTAGCTGATGTATTGTGCTTCTTGCAGGATGACTTGGTGAAGTTTGTCTCCGAGCCGACGTCGCCTCCTCAACTTGTCGAGGTCCCAGAGGAAGGGAAAGCCAAAGCCAAGGAGCGACGCGAAGTTGGTGAAGGAGACGACACAGTAGTCGTCGAAGACACGTCCGAGGAGGACGATGATGAGGAGACGTTGCAGGAGCGCTTCCAGCTGCGGTCAAGATTCAGCCGCCCTGGATTGCTGCACATTCCTCTCGTTCAGGATCCACCGACTAGCTTGGAGGCTAGTCTGCCCACGCCGCCAAGGAAGCCACGCAACGTGGCCCGTAAGCGCGTGGCCAAGAAGTTAAAGGTCACGGAGACCACGTCCCAGGAGGTAAGCCATCTTGAATAGGGTAGTCGAGTACTTATGTCTCGATGTTGTGCATTGACGACGAAATTCCCTTGCTTGCAGGGGATGTCGTCTTCCGACCCCGTTGAGCAGGTTGACGAAGGAGATTGGGACACAGTGGGGGAGCTAGCTGGAGCTAGCCGCAGCCCAGCCCCCACCGTGGAGGAGCTCTTGGAGCAGTTGTCGCGCCAGCCCTCTGTTGCTGAGGGGGGGTACTGCACCGGCCGCTGCCGTCGCTGAGGAGGATACTATGCCGGCCACTGCTGTCGCTGAGGAGGCAGCGGCTACTGAGGCGCAAGAAGAGACGCCTACCGAGGCTGGGCTGG
The DNA here is from genome assembly GCA_947561735.1 of Cenchrus americanus. Classification (NCBI taxonomy): domain Eukaryota; kingdom Viridiplantae; phylum Streptophyta; class Magnoliopsida; order Poales; family Poaceae; genus Cenchrus; species Cenchrus americanus. The sequence continues at coordinate 101,301,078 of OX387245.1, read as the reverse complement.
TCGACATTGCCAGCATCCTCGGCGCCCCAACCGCGACGGTAGTCCGGTCGACCTTGTAAGTGGTGATCTTTCCCGAGTAGTACATTAGATTTGGTAGTCGTACTGGGTTGACAACCGGCTTGTGTACTCTGCAGAAAATCGACGGACTTAACTTGGAAGGAAGATGAACCCGCCACAGCGGTGGATGGAGAAGAAACCGCGCCGCCCGCTGAGGTGTTCGCTCCCGCCTCTCAAGCAGAATCCGAGGCGCCGGTCGTGGAGGCTACCTTGCCCGAGGCCAGCATCATAGAGTGTGAGTACTTTTCTCAAGTACAAGTAACTCCAGAGAGTAGTCGCAGCCGCCAGGTATAACTGACCCACTTGTCCTTTGGCTGACAGGCGTCGAGGTTAAAGGAAGTGCTATCCCGTCGGCGGTGCCCGTTGAAGACTTGGCACCAAAGACCCAGAGAGCTGCCGGAGGAGCCCCCGAGCCGATGGAGGTGGCGGTTGAAGAAGTCGCCGCGACAGCTAGAGGGGAACGCAACGACGTGCCACCAGAGGCGGCTCTAGAGGTAGTCGTGCGCTCGCCAGAGATCTAGGACGCAGAGCCAATCCGCTCGGCGCCAATGTCTGGGGCCGCGACGAGTAGTCGTGGCGGGGTCGAGCTGCTGGCGGATGACCTGGTGGACCCAGCGATGGTAGCTCGTCACCTGGAGGCAGTGCGCCAAGCCGAGCAATGGATGAAGGTGAGTAGTCGACACCCTTGGGTAGTCAATCCTTCAGTGTTGAGTACCCATTTGACATGTGTTGTCTGTTGCAGGACGTCGTAGAGAGGTCCCGGCAGAAGTTTGACATGCTTCAGAGGTACGGCGACACGGTACTCCGGGCTGAGGCCTTAGAAGAGTAGCTTGTGAAGGCTCGAAAGCATGCCACCGCGATGCAGTCGAAGCTGGACAACGCCTTCGCCCACTATCATAACGAGATCCAAGATATGCAGGCAAAGAGCGACGAGCTGGTGCAGAAGAACAAATCTCTCCGCAACAAGAATAAAGGTACACGACTGCCTTGTCGGGTACTTGTTGATAGTAGCTTGAAGTAGTCTGACCCGCTTTGCCTTGTTGATTGCAGAGCTTGAGACCCGCGTCGACCAGCTGAAAGCCTCGGAGACCGACATGAAGAACCTCTTCTACCGGGAGAAGGAGGCCCGCGAGTGGAGTATGATTATAAGCACCTTGCTTACAAGTGCGACAAGCACATGGAACTTCGCATTGTGTCGGATCGTGACCTCGTCAACTGCTACAAATCTTTGCAGAAGTTGAACGAGGACTGCGAGAAGCTGCGGGCTCAACTCAAGGAACTCGAGGAAGCCGCGCTCCCCATTGCGAGGCTGCTAGTGCCCCACCCTGGCGGTCCAAAGATTGCTCCTTTGGTGGATCGGCTGAGGGAGGCCCCCAGCTGCCTGGCGACCTACGTCAAGCACTTGGCGAAGTCAATCCCCAACCAAGTTCTGGCCTTCATGAAGTCGTACTTCCCGAAGGCTCCGGTTGACGTGGTCGCCGGCGGACTAGCCGCCAACTGCACGGACGAGCAGTACGCGGAGCTGCTGGAGCAAATGGCGCCCATTGTTGGACAAGTTGCCGAGAAGCTCAATCTCCAGTAGTCCTGTCAAGTTAGCTCGTAGCAGTAGTTGTATATAAATAGAGTTGTAATGAACTTTTTTAAGTATGAATGAAGGAAACTTCCATAAATGAGTACTCGTTATCGCGATCTGTGAGTGCGGAGTCCCATCATGAAGTCGTCGCGAGTAGTAGTACTTGCCAGTAGTCCCGTTGAGGGAAAGAGACAGTAAAGTAGTTGATACATAATCAAACTTTATTACTGAAGAAGTACACCTGGATGGCCAGGGCCGTTGTTACAGAGTAGTCGCCAGGACCTGGAGGCCGCCTACGGCTAAGTAGTGCTAGGGTGTACAGCCGCTTACAACAATAGATCTGTTAGTTGCCGCGTGGGCTGGATCTAGGAGTACTTGGTCTCTTAGTAGACCGCTGTTGGAGTCCTTTGTCGCTCGTTGCAGCCCAATACCCGTTAGTAGCTGCGTGGGCTGGATCCTGGAGTAGAGTAGTCCGGAGACTAGAGCCTGGACCTAGAGGCCGCTTACGGTGGAGGGGTCTTTGGGTAGTCGTATAGACTGGAGCCCCTGGAGTAGTCGTTTAGACTAGGCGTAGAATCGACAGAGTTGGTCGATGTTCCACGAGTTGTTGACGTCTTCGCCTTCAAGCGTCTGGAGGCGGTAGGAGCCCGGTCCGTGTCATATGGACCTCCCTGGGCCCACTACCTCGGTGGGTACCAGGACCGACTACTCAGTGGGCCCCTGGGACTACCCGGCTTGCGCTACACGGCATCTGAAGGCGTGGAGCACAAGGACTACATAGGAGTAGTACTCGGTTAGGAAGCCGTGCATGTTCCGCACCGTACGGAGGGACTCCTAGACGTACTCGACTAGTACTCTCTTCCTACTCCGACTTGTAACCCCGCCTCCCGGACTATATAAGGCGAGCGAGGGACCGATCCCCTCATCCAATCTCATCTCATACAACCCACGGCGCACTATTGCACCATCTTGTAATCGTGCCCTATCAATCCAGAGCTACACAGCATACAGGACGTAGGGTATTACGCACCTCGCGGCCCGAACCTGTCTAAATTGTGTGCCACGTGTCTCTTCCTTCGAGTTACCGATCTCGGCGAGTCACATTCATCTACTTCGGGTACTCCCCGTAGTAGGTTGCCGGTCTAAAACACCGACGGTGGCGCGACGGTAGGGGCTCTCGCTCGAGATCACATGGCGAACTCGACGGCTTTCGTCCAGATCAAGCCAACTGTCGCCTTCAACCGCGGTGACACCTTCGTCTTCGGCGCCTGGGTCTGCACTGCCGATGGCACGGGCTCCTTCCAGCGCCGCCTGGTCATGCAGCCTGACTCGAGGACAGGCCTTGTGACGCTTCCCGAAGTTGTCACGGGCGAACTCGCCGGCAAGTTCGGCGAAATTTCGCTCTCCAACATCCACGCTGACTTCGAGCTCGAGTCCGTCTCCAACTCGAACCCGACGTTGCCATGGGCCATCGCATGCGAGCCGGCTGCTCAGCCATCGCAGACGGCCCGTTCACCACGCCAGCGCTCCGCGCGTGGCCCTCGCGCCCCTAGCCGGCCCGCACGGAGGCTCCTACACCACGCCGGGCCGGCAAGGAGCCCGTATCCGAGTGCAACTCGGACTCCGACGCCGTCCCCCGACCACATCTCGGACTCCGGCCCTCTCTCCGAGTTCTACTCGAACCCGGATTACGAGTTCGACTTCGGGTCGGACCCTGAGGAGCCCGAGTCCGAAGATGACTCCACCGAGCTTCCCTTGTCGGGGCCGGCCTGCGGGGCCGGTTATAAGATCGACGCCGGCCGGAAGATACGTCCTCGGCCCGACCGCAAGCTTTGCCGACCCGGCAAAGGAGGACTCACGCTACGTCGCCTACATCGACTCACTACCGTTCCGGGGAGGGAACACCACCGGGCCGGCCGACTCAAACACACCAACGAGGTGGCACCCTCCGAGTCCGGCTTGGGTACCCCCGATCGCCAAGTCTTCATGGTGCGCCGGCGAAACTCCGGGACCCTCGAGCACGGCCGAAGACAGATACCTGGAGGACATCTTCGCAGACGAGCTGTCTGCCAACGCACCTGCAGACGAGACCGTCGCCAACAGGGACGCCCGACGCGAACGCAACAGGAAGCGTAGCGAACGGCGCCGGCGGCTCAGAGACAACCTTCCCATCCGCAACCTTGCGGAAGCTCTCGAGGCGGTCGAGAGCGCAGTACACACCACCCCCCGAGCGATGCCTCATGTCGATCACAGCGATCGCACGCCAGGCTCAGGGCATACGCGCTGGAGAGGTCATCGCCAAGCTCGCTGAAGACGCCTACTTCATGCGGGTCGACAACAGAGTCAACCAACCTCTCCCAGCTAAACCCCGCGACAACGAAGCTACTAGTCGCAGCGCCGACCCTGGCCCCAACCGTACTCGAGCTGACCTCCCGGCTGATCCAAACCGCCGCCGCTCCAACGCCGGCGGACCTTCACGACAAGACCAAGGCAACCGAGAAGTCGTTCCCCACCGTGCTCCGGCCGGTGGCGGCGGCAACGACCCTGACGGCGGCGGCAGCGACGGCGGCAGCTCCAACCACGGGGCCAACAGGAGAGCCGGAGGCGGCGGCAGCCGCGGCGGCCGCGGCCACGCGCATAGCCACGCCTCCGGCGCCTCTCATGGCGGGTATGATGCTCGCCGAGAGGATCGAGGAGTTGCGGCGAGAAGAAGTCGACCACCGCCCCCGAAGGCGACGGCTTCCCCGCCTTCTCACCCCGGCCGCAACTTTGCTCCTCCCCGACAAGTTCAAGCCTTTGGGGATCACCAAGTACGACGCGAAGCAGGATCCCATCCAGTGGCTCCGATGCTACGCCCTCTCCATCGAGAACGCTAGCGGCAACAGTGACACCAAGTGCCTCTACTTCCCCTTTTGTCTGGACCAAGCTCTACTCACATGGCTCGAGTCGCTGGACAAGCACTCGATCGACAAGTGGGACCAGCTGAAGGAGCAGTTCACGAGCAACTTCGCGGGCGCCATGGGCCGCTCGGGTACTCGCATGGACCTTGCCATGATCAAGCAGGAACAAGGCGAGACCCTCCGCAAGTACATGCGCCGCTTCTTCGACAAGCGTGCCACCGTCGTCGACGTCACCGACAAGGAGGTCATCGACCTCTTCCAGGACGGCCTCTACCATCACCGCACCTTCGAGGACTTCGGTCGTCGCCGCCCCAGGTCCATTCCCCACCTCAAGGACATGATCACGTACTGGGCGGATGAAGAGGACAAGGCCAACGCCAAGTACGACGCCATCCGCGGCAAGTCCAAGCAGAACCAGGGCGGCGGCAGCGGCAGCAATGCAAACCAAGGCGGCCGCAACAACAACAACAACAACAACAACTACTCGGGTTCCAACCGCAAGCGCAAGCCAGACAACACCGTCGCGGCTATCCAGCGCCCTCCGAAAGGGAACTCGAAGAAGAATTCCGGCGGGTTCAAGGACCTGCTGAAGGAGAAGTGCCCGTGGCATCCAAACGGCAACCACACTACAGAGCAGTGCTACCAGCTCAGGCATGCACTCAAGGATACGCCGGAGCCACCGCACCCTCACGACCAAAAGGGCAAGAAGAAGGACGGCGACGACAACGACTTCTAAGAACCTGAGAAGACCGTCAATGTCCTCTTCGGCGGATCGCCCGCCAGGGCGGGAGCGAAGGCTACCGTCGTGAAGTGATGTCCATTGAACCAGCGGTCCCGACCCCCCTCAGGTGGTCGGAGGTACCCATCACCTTCTCCCGCGCGGACCAATGGACCAACTTCTCCGAACCAGGATGGTTCCCCCTCGTCCTGAAGCCAACAGTGGCGGGCTCCAAGCTCAACAAGGTGCTCATCGACGGTGGAAGCGGGCTCAACGTCCTCTTCACCAAAACCTTGAAGAAGATGAACCTCGACGTCACCCCCATGCTCACCAAGAGCAGCACACCCTTCTACGGCATCGTCCCAGGCAACGCGGTTATCCCACTGGGCTCAGTGGTACTGCCAGTTACCTTCGGGGCGTCTCGGGATAACTACCGCACCGAGTACATCAAGTTCGAGGTCGCGGATTTCGAGACTTCTTATCACGCCATCCTCGGCAGACCGGCCATAGCCAAGTTCATGGTGGTGCCCCACTACACCTACTTGGTACTCAAGATGCCAAGTCCAGCCGGCGTACTCTCCCTCCAAGGGGACTTGAAGATCTCCCACGACTGCGATACAGAAGCCGTGGTGATCGCCTCCACGAACCAAGTACCCAACACAATGATGGAGGTCTACGCCGCGTCGAAGAAGCTCGCTACGAGCGAACTCGACATCCCAGAGAAGTCTGACAGCACCAACAAGCCTCAGCCACCTGAGGAGGTACTCGTCAGGACGGTCGACCTTGGAACAGGCGACCCCAGCAAGACCACCACCATCGGGGCCGGCCTCGACCCCAAATAGGAAGACGCGCTCATCAGCTTCCTTCGGGCTAACCGCGACATCTTCGCGTGGAAGCCGACGGACATGCCGGAGTGCCCGGGGAGCCGATTGAGCACCGCCTCAACGTCGATCCAAAGGCCACCCCCAAGCGACAACACCTCCCGACGTTTTGCCGACGACGGACGGGACGCCATCAAGAAGGAGCTTGCCAAGCTACTCGCGGCGGCTTCATCGGAGAAGTCTTCCATCCCGAGTGGCTCGCCAACCCCGTCCTCGTCCGCAAGAAGAACTCGAACGAGTGGAGGATGTGCGTCGACTACACCGACCTCAACAAGCACGCCCCCAGGACCCCTTCGGGTTGCCGCGGATTGGTCAAGTTATCGACTCCACGGCGGGGGCTGCGACCTACTGCGCTTCCTCGTCGCCCTACTCCGGGTACCACCGGATCGCAATCAAGGAGGAAGACCGGGGAAAAGACCGCGTTCATCACCCCGTTTGGCGCGTACTTGCTACACGACCATGTCATTCGGGTTGAAGAACGCCGGCGCTACCTACCAACGGGCCATCCGGGCCTGTCCCAAGCGGCAACTCAACAAGAACGTCGAGGCCTACGTGGATGACGTGGTTGTCAAAACCGGGGACTCCGGTACCCTCATCAACGACCTTGAAGAGACCTTCGCATCGCTACGCGAGTACCGCCGGAAGCTCAACCCGAACAAGTGCGTCTTCGGCGTCCCTTCGGGCAAACTACTCGGCTTCATCATCAGCCAGCGCGGCATCGAAGCCAACCCCGAGAAGATCTCCGCCATCACCAGCATGAAAGCTCCCACGAGCATCAAGGACGTCCAGAAGCTGACGGGGTGCATGGCGGCGTTGAACAGATTCATCTCGAGGCTAGGAGAACGGGGCCTCCCCTTCTTCAAACTACTCAAGCACCATGAGAAGTTCGTGTGGACTGCAGAGGCGGATCAAGCCCTTGCCCAGCTCAAGGACTTCCTGTCAAAGCCGCCAATCCTCACGGCTCCTCACAAGGGCGAGCAACTACTGCTCTACCTAGCTGCGACTACTCACGTGGTCGCATCTTGCCATCGTTGTCGAGCGGCGGGGAAGACGGCCACGCCTACCGGTCCCGGCGCCCGGTCTACTTCGTCGGCGAGGTTCTATCGAGTCCAAGGCTCGCTACCGGCCGTGCGAAGCTCCTGTACGCTCTACTCATCACCTCGCGGAAACTACGACACTACTTCCGGGGAGTACTCGGTCTCCGTCGTCACCGACTACCCGCTCGGCGACATCCCCGAGGAACCAAGACGCCACGGAAGAATCTCCAAGTGGGGCCGTCGAGCTCGGCGCCCTCACCATCGACTTCAAGCCACGCACGGCCATCAAGTCGCAAGCACTAGTCGACTTCATGGCGAGTGGCGGGAGAACCGACTACCTACTCCCACCGTGCGACCGAGCATTGGGTGATGTACTTTGATGGCTCACTCAACCTCGAGGGCGCGGGGCGCGAGGGGTACTCCTGATCTCTCCAACGGGCGAACAACTCAAGTACGTCCTGCAGATCTTCTGGAAGGTCTCAAACAACGAAGCCGAGTACGAAGCTCTCCTACACGGGCTCCGTCTCGCGGCTTCATTGGGCATCAAGCGGCTACTAGTCTACGGTGACTCCGCAGTGGTCATCAACCAAGTCAACAAGTCCTGGGACCGCAACAAGGAGAACATGGACGCCTACTGCCTAGAAGTCCGCAAGCTCGAGAACAAATTCTATGGTCTCGAGTTCCATCACATCGTCCGCGACAACAACGTTGCAGCGGACGTCCTCTCGAAGCTCGGATCTACCCGCGCCCAAGTACCCGCGGGCGTCTTCGTCCATGAGCTTCACGCGCCATCCATCCGGAGTCGGCGCCACCGACCACTATACCGGCTAACCCACCGGTGGGCGGGGAGGTCATGATGATCGACGTGGACCGGAGGCAACCCTTCATCGACTACCTCGGCGAGCAGAAGGTCCCCTCCGACAAGAACGCGGCCGAACAACTCGTCCGCCGCGCCAAGTCCTACGTCCTCGTCGGAGACAAGCTTTACAAGCGGGGCGCATCTTCTGGAGTACTCATGAAGTGCGTCCCTCGTGAAGAAGGCAAGGACATCTTGGAGGAGATCCACAAGGGCGTCGCGGCAACCACGCGTCTTCACGCACGGCCGGTCGGCAAAGCCTTCGGCGAGCCTTCTGCGGCCCACGGCCACCGGGCGATGCCGAAGAACTCGTCGAAGGTGCCAAGGATGTCGCGTTCTTCGCCAAGCGACAACACGTCCCGGCCTACAAGCTAGTCACCATACCGCCAACCCGGCCCTTTGCCCGCCGGGGGCTCGACATGATTGGGCCACCGCCAACCTGCGCCGGGAGGATTCAACGGGGGTGCGGTGGCTATCGACAAGTTCACCAAGTGGATCGAGGTCAAGCCGGTCACATGCCCCAAGGGCCGACGAGTACTCGACTTCCCTGGATGAACTCGTACACCGCTACGGGCTACCCCACCGCATCATCACAGACCTAGGGTCCAACTTCAACAACCACCAGTTCTGGGAGTACTGCGAGAACAGCGGAATCGACGTCAGATACGTCTCAGTCGCCCATCCATGGGCCAACGGACAAGTCGAGCGCGCCAATGGGATGGTGCTCGACGCCCTCAAGAAGCGGCTACACGACGCTGCTAACTCCAAAGGGGGCAAGTGGATCAAGGAAGCGCCCAACGCACTGCGGGGGCCGCGGACTCAACCATCCAAGCCAACGGGGCAATCCCCCTACTTCTCGGTCTACGGCTGCGAAGCCATCCTCCCCGCCGACGTCATATGGAACTCGCCGGCGGTGGAGCACTACGACGAAGGCGTCTCGGAAGACGACGGACGAGTTGATATCGACGGCCTCGAAGAAGCTCGGCGCGCCGCCCTCGTCCAATCGGCAAGGTACACCGGAGGGTATCCGACGCTACCACGATCGCAACGTCAAGGAACGCTCCTTCAACGTTGGAGATCTTGTCCTCCGCCGTATCCGGAACACGGAAGGACTCCACAAGCTCGGCTCCCCACAGGGAAGGCCCCTTCACCGTGGCTAAGGTGACCGGGCCGGGCTCCTACCGCCTCCAAACACTTGAAGGCGAAGAAGTCAACAACTCGTGGAACGTCGACCAACTTTGTCGATTCTACGCCTAGTTTACACGACTACTCCGGGGTTCAAGTCTACACGACTACATCAACACCCCTTGCCGCAAGCGACCCTCCGGGTCCTGGCTTCAAGTCTCCGGACTACTCTCCTCCAGGGTCCAGCCCGCGCGGCTACCTACGGACCTTGGGGCTGCGACGAGCGTCAAGGACTCTAGCAGCGGTCTACCAAGAGACCACACTCCAAGATCCAGCCTGCGCGGCTACCTACGGATGCGCGATCCGGCCTACACGGCTACCTACGGATCACTCGGCGCAGCGGCTACCCGCTCCGGCGCTACTTAGGCGTAAGCGGCCTCCGGGTCCAGGCGACTACTTGTAACTACGGCCCTGGCCACCCAGGTGTACTTCTTCAGTAATAAAGCTTGAATCTTCATCAACTTGTTTACTGTTCTGCTCCCTACGACGGGACTACTAAGCCGAGTACTACTACTCGCACCTACTCCACGATGGGCGCTCCGCACTCTGAGATCGCGGTTACGAGTACTCATTGCTGGGAAATTCCATTCCATTGATATATGAATAATTCATTACAAGTGTTTCCTGTACAACTATGGCTACTAGTTACCTATGCAGGGCTACTGGAGGTTCAGCTTTTCGGCTACCTGCTCCGCGATGGGAGCCATCTGCTCCAGCAGCTCTGCGTACTGCTCATCCGAGCAGTTGGCGGCTACCCCGCCGGCGACCACCTCCACTGGAGCCTTCGGGAAGTACGACTTCATGAAGGCCAGGACTTGCTTCGGGATCGACTTGGCCATGTGCTTGACATAGGCGGCCAGCCGGCTTGGTGCCTCACGAAGTCGATCCGCCGAGGGGGCGATCTTGGGGCCGCCCGGGTGCGGCACCAGAAGCCTCGCGATCGGGAGAGCAGCCTCTTCAAGGTCCTTCAACTGGGCCCGGAGCACCTCGCAATCTTCATTCAACTTCTGCAAAGATTTGTAGCAGTTGACGAGATCTCTGTCAAAGGCAATCCGCAGCTCCATGTGCTTCTCGCATTCGAAGGCGAGCTCCTTGTAGTCGAGCTCAAGTATCTGGCGGGCTTCTTGCTCCCGGTAGAAGAGGTTCTTCATGCTGACCTCCGAGGCCTTCAGCTGCTCCACCTGGCCCTCGAGTTCTGCAACATGGAAACACAAGAACCGATCAGAGGCTTGACGACTTCCAACAAGTACCCGACAAGTCAAGGGACATACCTTTATTCTTGTTGCGGAGGCCTTTGTTCTTCCGCACCAACTCGTCGCCCTTCGCTGCCCGGCTCCATCATGTCATTGTGGTACTTGGCAAAGGCGGCATCAAGTTTCGGCCCGCATGGCGGCCGCGTGCTTCCCGCGACTTCACGAGCTGCTCCTCCAGGGCCTCGGCTCGGAGCACGGTGTCGCCGTAACCTTGCAGCAGATTCGACTTCTCGCGGGATCGCTCCGCGACGTCCTGCATAAGACAAGCTCAAGTCAAGCAGAGTACTCAACGCAAAAGATTGACTACTCGGGAGGCTACGGCTACGTACCTTCATCCACTGTTCGGCTCACCGCATCGCCTCCAGGTGCTGCGCCAACATCGCCGGCTCGACGAGGTCGTCGGCCAGAAGTTCAATCCCGCCGCGGCTACTCGACGTAGCCTCCGTCATCGGCGCAGACCGGATGGGCTCGCGTCTTGGATCTCGGGGGAGCAGATAGCCACCTCCAGGGCAAACCCTGGCGACGTGGTGACCGTCTCTCCCCCGGTGGACTTCTCGACGACTTCCCCCACGGGCTCGGGGGCTCCTTCCCGCGGCCTGCGCCGGCCCCGGTGTCAACTCTTGCACGGGCACCCCTGCAGGGATGTCATCTCCTTCAGCGCCTGCCAACACACGACACGCGCATCAATGCCTACGACTACTCATCCTGGAGTCCTACGGCTTCAAGACGGGAACTCACCTTCGACTACGACCGCCTCTGGCAGCGGTGCTTCGGTAGCCGGGGGCTCGGTCGCGGCGTGGGTTTCGGGAGCGGCCTCCTCGACGGGCGGTGCAGCTTCCTCCGCCACCGCTGATGAGGGCTCGTCTCCATCCCAGCTCAGATCTGTTGATTTTCTGCAAAAGTGTTCACAGAAGATCATCAGGCAATTATCGACTACTGCAGCTAGTACTACTCGTAAGGACATGGTACTTACAAGCTCGACCGGACGATGGTCACGGCCGGAGCACCGAGGATGCTGGCAATATCGACCAGTCCACCCTCGGCGGGCGCCTCCTCCTTCGCCTCTTCGGCTACTGCCTCCTCCACGGCGGCGGCAGCAGTAGCATCTTCACCTTCTGCTCCAGGGGTCACCACCTTGCCAACGGTGGCGGCCACGGGTCCTCTGCTCTCTGCTGGAGCAGGGGGCTGGCGCTCCAGCTGCGCCAGGAGTTCCTCGACAGTGGGGGCTGGACTTCGGCTTCCAGCCGGTTCCCCCACCGTGGGCCACACGCCCTCGTCGCCCTCTTCGACGGGCTCCGCTGGCGGCACCTCCTGCACACAAAGGAAGACTACTCGTCAGCAATGTACTCGAACAGCGGGTACTCGACTACTCTGCTCGAGATGACTCACCTCCGGAGGCGTGGTCTCTGAGACATTCATCTTCTTCGCCACCCGCTTCTTGGCGGGGTTGCGCGGCTTCCTTGGCGGCGCAGCAAGGCTAGCCTCCAGGCTAGCCGGAGGGTCTTGAACAAGTGGCACATGAGGCAAGCCCGGACGGCTAAACCTCGACCGCAACTGGAAGCGGTCCTGCAGCGTCTCTTCGTCCTCATCGTCGTCATCGGAGGTATCCTCCACGATGACGGTGTCGTCGCCTTCTCCGACTTCGCGGTGCTCCTTCACCTTCCCCAACACCGGGATCTCGATCCCGCTCGGTGGCGGCTGCGGCTCGGAGACGAACCGCTTCACATCATCCTGCGCAAAGACACAAGGCGTCAGCAACTTCACTACGAGTACTCACTACTCGACGAGGGGGGTACGACTACTCACCTCGTTGGGCGGGCGCGCGGCGGAGTACTCCTCGATCGGACACGCTGTGTACGGCGGCATGTCCTTGAAGATCCTCGACAACCTCTCGACGATGTCGTTGTCGTCCAGCTCGCCCCCCGGCATCCGCGACGTGTCGTTGTCGCCGGTGTACTCGAATCCCATCGTATCCCGCGCCATCAGCGGCTGGATCCTGCGCTTCATGAAACTGAAGGCCACGTGCTCGGCCCTCAGTCCCGCATCCTTAAGAGTCTTGATGCGTGCTAGCAGCTCGGGGAGCTGGATCCCCTCTTGCATGGTGGGCTCCGTGTTCCACCAATCTTGGTGCCTGGGCTGCCGTCCGCTCGGCTTCGGTAGTTCGGGATGGTGGTTCGTGATGTAGAACCATCTCGTCTTCCGATCGGTGTTGGAGTCCACGAGCTTGTACGCCGAGTGCTCGCTCCGCGGCGTCCTCCCTCGGTCCCGGATTCGGCCCCCTCCGACTACTCTAGGGTTGGAGGCGGCGGGGGCGCGGCCGACGCGGAAGAACTTCGGAAGAGCACCCGGTGCGGCTTGATTCCCGGGAAGGCTTCGCGAAGTGGACGAAGACGAAGTATGGAAGATGCCGTTGGGGTTCGGATTGAGGTACTCGATGCCGTAGTACCCGAGCGGCCCCTTGAAGAAGTCGCTTGCCGGGAGCGCAAGCCCGCGCTCCACGAAGCGCGAGAACATTGGGATCTCGTCTTCGGCTTTCTCCATCGGATAAGGATCTCTCGCGGCGGATCTCCACATGTCGATCTCCTTCTCCCCGATGAACCCGCCTGTTCAACGGGGTCAGCAGGTCCTCCGTCTTGACCTTCGATTTTTTCCACTCGCGGCTTGGATCAGCGCGCGGTGGAGACGAGGCGGCGCCGCGATGGTGGCGGCCGCGGCGGCCTCTCGCACGGCCCCTCTTCTTCCCGCCGGTCTTCGACGTCTTCGACGGCGACGGCTTCATTCTCCAAGTGCAAGGAGTTTTCACTCGCATCCGCTCGGGGGCTACCCTAAAGGCTTCGGGTGGCGATGCGCTCGGATCTACTACGGCGGCGGCGACGCCGGGAGGATCTACTTCAAGATTCAAATGGAAATGACCCGCGGCTCGAATGGGTGAGAAACCCTAAGGGTTTTGGCTCTTATTTATAAGCCAAATCGCCTCCCGCAACGGGCGGCCGGATAAGTCCACGCGCGGCTGACTCAGCGGCTGCGCGTGACTCTTCGTATTCTACTAGTCGACGCGCCTCACCTCGGGGGCTCGGCTACTTCTACTCGACTACCTGGGAAGCGGCTAGTTTCAAGAGCATCTCAGGACACATTCTCCAAGAAGACCCTTCAATTCGAGAGGAAGTACTCGACTCAAGGCTCGGGGGCTCCGTGCCACGTGTCCTTCGGTTTTTCTCTCCGGATTTTTCGGGATTATCTTGCCAAGATTCCAGGTAGACCCTGAGCCAGAGCTTGCGGCTCGAGGCTCGGGGGCTACTTTATGTGGAGTGCGGTTCTGCAAGTCGCACCTCCATGACGGCTCCGGCTTCAAGACAAGACTGGCATTTCTTGAAGACCTTCGAAGGCAGATTTCAAGGACGCTTGGGACTACTCGAGAAGACTTCAAGATTGCTCAAACATCGGTGGAGTACATTCCGGCCTCGGGATGCTTCGACTACTCTTGAGGACTTTTGACTTGTAGCGCTCGGGGACGCTTGAGGACTACTCGTTAAGGCCGTCAAGACTACTTGAAGCTATCCTTCTCGACTACAAAGTACTCGGGGGCTTGTCGTATGGACCTCCCCGGGCCCACTACCTCGGTGGGTACCGGGACCGACTACTCGGTGGGCCCCGGGACTACCGGCTTGCGCTACACGGCACCCCGAAGGCGTGGAGCACAAGGACTACACGGGAGTAGTACTCGGTTAGGAAGGCGTGCATGTTCCGCACTGTGCAGAGGACTCCTAGACGTACTCGACTAGTACTCTCTTCCTACTCCGACTTGTAACCCTGCCTCCCGGACTATATAAGGCGAGGCAGGGACCGATTCCCTCATCCAACCTCATCTCATACAACCCACGGCGCACTATTGCACCATCTTGTAATTGTGCCCTAACAATCCAGAGCTACGCAGCATACAGGACGTAGGGTATTACGCACCTCGCGGCCCGAACCTGTCTAAATTGTGTGCCACGTGTCTCTTCCTTCGAGTTACCGATCTCGGCGAGTCACATTCATCTACTTCGGGTACTCCCCGTAGTAGGTTGCCGGTCTAAAACACCGACAGTCCGGTCACCTTTGCAACTGTGAAGGGACCTTCCCAGGGTGAGCTGAGCTTGTGTAGTCCTTCCGTGTTCGGATGCGGCGGAGGACAAGATCGCCAACGTTGAAGGAGCGTTCCTTAACGTTGCGGTCGTGGTAGCGTCGGATACCCTCTAGGTGCCTTGCTGATTGGACGAGGGTGGCACAGCGAGCTTCTTCGAGTCCGTCGATGTCAACTCGTCTGCTGTCTTCGGAGACGCCTTCGTCGTATTGCTCCACTGCTGGTGAATGCCACATGACATCAGCAGGGAGGATCGCTTCGGAGTCGTAGACCAGGAAGTACGGGGATTGTCCCGTTGGTTTGGAGGGTTGAGTACGCAGCCCCCAGAGTGCATTGGGTAGTTCCTTGATCCACTTGCCTCCTATGGTGTTGGCAGCGTCGTGTAGCCGCTTCTTGAGAGCGTCGAGCACCATCCCATTGGCGCGCTCGACTTGTCCATTGGCCCGAGGATGGGCAACTGAGACATATCGGACGTCGATCCCGCTGTTCTCGCAGTACTCCCAGAACTGGTGGTTGTTGAAGTTGGAGCCCAGATTTGTGATGATGCGGTGGGGTAGTCCGTAGTGATGCACGAGCTCATCCAGAAAGTCGAGTACTCTGTCAGCCCTGGGGCCTGTAACCGGCTTGACCTCGATCCACTTGGTGAACTTGTCGATGGCCACCAGTACTCGATTGAATCCACCTGGTGCAGTTGGAAGTGGCCCAATCATGTCGAGCCCCCAGCAGGCGAAAGGCCAGGTTGGCGATATGGTGACTAGCTTGTAGGTCGGGACGTGTTGTTGCTTGGCGAAGTATTGGCACCCTTGGCACCTTCTGACGAGTTCTTCGGCATCACCCAGAGTTGTGGGACAATAGAAAGCTCGTCGGAAGGCCTTGCTGACCAGCGTGCGTGAAGACGCATGGTTGCCACAGACGCCTTTATGGATCTCCTCCAAGATGTCCTTGCCTTCTTGTCGGGGAACGCACTTCATGAGTACTCAGGAAGATTTGCCCCGCCTATAGAGCTTATCTCCGACGAGGACATAGGACTTGGCCCGGTGGATGAGTTGCTTGGCCAAGTTCTTGTCCGAGGGAACCTTCTGCTCGCTGAGGTAGTCGATGAAGGGCTGCCTCCAGTCCACGTGGATCATCATGACCTCCTGGCCAGCCGGGGGATGCGCTGGGTCAGTGGTCGGTGGAGCCGGCTCCGGGATGGATGGCGCGTGAAGCTCGTGGACGAAGACACCCGCTGGTACTTGAGCGCGAGTAGAACCAAGCTTCGACAGGACGTCCGCTGCGACGTTGTTGTTGCGAATGATGTGGTGGAACTCGAGACCATAGAACTTGTTCTCGAGCTTGTGGACTTCTAGGCAGTAGGCGTCCATGTTCTCCTTGTTGCGGTCCCAGGACTTGTTGACTTGGTTGATGACCACTGCGGAGTCGCCGTAAACTAGTAGCCGCTTGGTGCCCAGTGAAGCCGCGAGGCGGAGCCCGTGTAGCAGAGCTTCGTACTCGGCTTCGTTGTTTGAGACCTTCCAGAAGATCTGCAGGACGTACTTGAGTTGTTCGCCCGTTGGAGAGATCAAGAGTACCCCTGCGCCTGCGCCCTCGAGGTTGAGTGAGCCGTCGAAGTACATCACCCAGTGCTCTGGGCGCTTGGTTGGAGTAGGTAGCTGATTCTCCCGCCACTCTACCATGAAGTCGGCTAGTGCCTGCGACTTGATGGCTGTGCGTGGCTTGAAGTCGATGTTGAGGGCGCCGAGTTCGACTGCCCACTTGGAGATTCTTCCAGTAGCATCTTGGTTCCGCAGGATCTCGCTGAGCGGGTAGTCGGTGACCACGGAGATCGAATACTCCTGGAAGTAGTGTCGTAGCTTCCGCAAGGTGATGAGCGCTGCGTACAGAAGCTTCTGTACCGGCTGATAGCATGCCTTGGATTCTGACAGGACCTCGCTGATGAAGTAGACTGGGCGCTGGACTGGATAGGTGTGGCTGTCTTCCTGCCGCTCGACGATGATGGCAGTACTGACCACGTGAGTAGTCGCAGCGAGGCAGAGCAGTAGCTGCTCGCCTTTGCGAGGAGCCGTGAGGACTGGTGGCTTTGATAGGAAGTCCTTGAGCTGAGCAAGGGCTTGGTCCGCCTCTGGAGTCCACACGAACTTCTCTTGGTGTTTGAGTAGTTTGAAGAAGGGGAGCCCCCGTTCTCCAAGCTTTGAGATGAATCTGTTCAAGGCCGCCATGCACCCGGTCAGCTTCTGGACGTCTTTGATGCACGTGGGAGCTTTCATGCTGGTGATGGCGGAGATCTTCTCGGGATTGGCTTCGATGCCGCGATGGCTGATGATGAAGCCGAGTAGTTTGCCCGACGGTATGCTGAAGATGCACTTGTTCGGGTTGAGCTTCCAGCGGTACTCGCGCAGGGATGCGAAAGTCTCTTCAAGATCGTCGATGAGAGTGCTGGACTTTCTAGTCTTGACGACCACATCATCCACGTAGGCTTCGACGTTCTTGTTGAGTTGCCTCTTGAAGCAGGCCTGGATAGCTCGCTGATATGTAGCGCCGGCGTTCTTCAACCCGAACGACATGGTCGTGTAGCAGTACGCGCCAAACGGGGTGATGAACGCGGTCTTCTCCTGGTCTTCTTCCTTGATCACGATCTGGTGGTACCCGGAGTAGCAGTCGAGGAAATAGAGCAGGTCGCAGCCCACCGTGGAGTCGATGACTTGGTCAATCCGCGGCAACCCGAAGGGGTCCTTGGGGCAGTGCTTCTTGAGGTCGGTGTAGTCGACGCACATCCTCCACTCGTTGGAGTTCTTCTTGCGGATGAGGATGCGGTTGGCGAGCCACTAAGGATGGAAGACTTCTTTGATGAAGCCAGCCGCGAGTAGTTTGGCGAGTTCCTTCTTGATGGCGTCCCGTCTGTTGGCGGCGAAGCGGCGGAGGTGTTGTCACTTTGGGGTAGTTTTAGGATCGACATTGAGTGAGTGCTCAATGAACTCCCTGGGCACCCCTGGCATGTCCGCTGGTTTCCACGCGAAGATGTCGCAGTTAGCCCGGAGGAAGTTGGTGAGTGCGTCTTTCTATTTGGGGTCAAAGCCTGCCCCGATGGTCGTGGTCTTGCTGCCATCGCCTGTCCCGAGGTCAATTGTCTTGACCAGAACCTCCTCAGCTGGCTGAGGCTTGTGGGCTTTGTCCGACTTCTCTGGAATGTCGAGTTCACTTGGGGCAAGCTTCTTCGACGCAGAGTAGATCTCCATCATTGCATTGGGTACTTGATTTGTGGAGGCGATCTCCACAGCTTCCGTGTCGCAGTCGTGCGATATCTTCAAGTCCCCTTGCAGCGAGAGTACACCTGCTGGACTCGGCATTTTGAGTACCAAGTAGGTGTAGTGGGGTACTGCCATGAACTTTGCGATAGCCGGTCTGCCGAGGATGGCATGGTAGGAAGTCTCGAAGTCCGCGACTTCGAACTTGATGTACTCAGTACGATTGTTGTCCCAAGATTCCCCGAAGGTAACTGGCAGGACCACTGAGCCCAGCGGAATAGCCGCGTTCCCGGGAACGATGCCGTAGAAGGACGAGGTGCTCTTGGTGAGTATGTGGGTGATGTCGAGCTTCATCTTCTTCAAGGTCTTGGTGAAAAGGACGTTAAGCCCGCTTCCACCGTCGATGAGGACCTTGTTGAGCTTGGAGCCCGCGACCACCGGCTTCAGGACGAGTGGGAACCACCCTGGTTCGGAGAAGCTAGTCCATTGATCCGCGCGGAAGAAGGTAATGGTACCTCCGACCACCTGAGAGGGGTCGGAACCGCTAGTTAAATGCTCATGACTTCTCGACGGGTAGCCTTTTGAACCCGTCTGCTAGGTAGTCCGCCGAAGAGGACGTTCACCATCTTGTCGGGTTACTGGAAGTCGCCATTGCCTTCATCGTTATTATTCTTGCCTTTCTTGTCATGAGGGTGCCGTGGCTCCGGAGTATCCTTGAGTGCTCGCCTGAGTTGGTAGCACTGATCGGTGGTGTGGTTGCCGTGCAGATGCCACGGGCACTTCTCCTTCGGCAAGTCTTTGAAGCCGCCGGAGGTCTTCTTCGAGTTCTCCTTCGCAGGGTGCTGGATAGTCGCGACAGTGTTGTCTGGCTTGCGCTTGCGGTTGGGACCCGAGTTGTTGTTGTTGTTGCGACCGCCCTAGTTCCCGTTGTTGCTGCTGCCGCCGCCAGTGTTCTGTTTGCTCTTGCCGCAGATGAAATCGTACTTGGCGTTGGCCTTGTCTTCTTCATCAGCCCAGGACGTGATCATGTCCTTGAGATGGGTGATGGAGCTGGGGCGGCGTCGACCGAAGTCTTCAAAGGTGCGACGGTGGTAGAGACCGTCTTGCAAGAGGTCGATGACCTCCTTGTCGGTGATGTCAACTACGGTGGTGCGCTTGTCGAAGAAGCGCCTCATGTACTTGCGAAGGGTCTCGCCTTGTTCCTGCTTCACCATGGCTAGGTCCATGCGAGTACCCGAGCGGCCCATAGCACCCGCGAAGTTGCTGGTGAACTGCTCCTTCAGCTGGTCCCACTTGTCGATCGAGTACTTCTCAAGTGACTCGAGCCATGTGAGCGGGGCTTGGTCCAGGCAGAAGGGCAAATAGAGGCACTTGGTGTCGTTGTTGCCGCCAGCATTCTCGATGGAGAGGGCGTAGCACCTGAGCCACTGGATGGGGTCTTGCTTCGCGTCGTACTTGGTGATTCCCAGAGGCTTGAATTTCTCTGGGAGGAGTAAGTTGCGAAGTCGCGCAGAGAAGGTAGGGAAGCCATCGTTGTCACTTGACGTGGAAGCCTTCTTGCGTCGTAGTTCTTCAATCTTCTGGCGGGCGTCGAAGCCGGCCTGTGAGGCTCCGGGGGCGTGGCTGTTTGCGTGGCCTCGGCCGCCGCGATCGCCTCCGCCACCGGCCCTCCTGTTAGCCCCATGGTTGGAGCTTTCGTCGTCGCTGCCTCCGCCGCCTGGGTCGCGATGAGGGACGATCTCGCGATCGCCGCCAGCAGCTGCAGCGCTATTGCCGCCTTGAGAGGGCCCGCCGGCCGTTGCACGAGTACGGTTGGGGTTGGCCGGCATCTCAGCTCGAGTACGGTTACGACCAAGGTCCGCACTGCGACTTGTTGCTTTGTTGTCGCGTTTCCTGGCGGGGGGTGGTTGAGCGACCCTGGTGTTGACTCGCATGAAGTAGGCGTCTTCTGCGAGCTTGGCGATGACTTGACCCGCGCGCATCCCCTGGGCCTGACGTGCTATCGTGGTGATAGACATCAGGCATTGCTCTGGGGTAGTGTGTACCCGGCTCCCGACTTGGTCGAGTGCTTCAGCGAGGTTGCGAATGGGGAGGGAGTCGCGGAGACGTCGGCGTCGTTCGCTCCGCTTTCTGTTGCGTTCCCGTCGGCGTCTCTATTGGCGGGGGTCTCGTCGGCGGGCGCGTTGGTGGACAACTCGTCCGCTGAGATGTCCTCAAGGTACTGGTCAGGGACCGTGCCTGAGGGTCCTGGCGTCTCGTTAGTAGTCATGAAGACTTGCCGGTCGGGAGAGCCAAGGCTGGAGTCACTGGTTGCCACCTCTGTAGGAGTGTGCTCCCCAGCTGGAGCAAGCGGTGTTCCCTCCTGGAAGGGAAGTGAGTCGAGGTAGGCAACACAGCGTGAGTTCCCTCCTGTCAGGTCTGCAGGCTTGCGGTCTGACTAGTAGACAAATCTTTCGGCGGGTGTGGATGTTATAACCAAGCCGGCAGCTGGTCCTGACAGGGGTTGCTCTGTGGAGTTGTCCTCGGACTCGGGCTCCTCAGGGTCCGACCCGAAGTCGAACTCGTACGTGGTGTCCGAGTAGAAGCCAGAGAGAGGGTTGGAGTCCAAGTTGTAGCCGGGGGCGGTGTCGGAGTTCGAGTCGTACTCGGGTACAGGTTCCTTGCCGGCCCGGCGAGCAGTGGGAACCTTCGTGTGGGGCCTGCTAACGCTGCGGGGGCCACGCGCGAAGCGCTCGCGGGGCGGGGAGTCCACATGCGATGGCTGAGTAGCCGGCTCGCATACGATAGCCCACGGGGACGTCGAGCTCGAGTTGGAAGCGGATCCAAGCTCGAAGTCGGCGTGTTGGTCGAAAAGCGAAATTTCGCCGAACTTGCCGGCGAGTTCGCCCATGACTACTTCAGGAAGCGTCACGAAGTCGGTCTCCGGGTTGGGCAGCATGGTGAGGCGGCATTGGAAGGATCCGGCGCCGTCAGCAGTGCAGACCCAGACACCCAAGACGAAGGTGTCGCCGCGGTTGAAGGGGACGGTTGGCTTGATGTAGACGGAAGCCGTCGAGTTCGCCATGTGATCTCGGGCGAGAGCCCCTACCTGGCGCACCAGCTGTCAGTGTTTTAGACCGGCAACCTACTAAGGGGAGTACCCGAAGTAGATGAATATGGCCTCGCCGAGATCGGTAACTCGAAGGAAGAGACACGTGACACACAATTTAGACAGGTTCGGGCCACGAGGTGCGTAATACCCTACGTCCTGTATGCTGTGTGGCTCTGGATTGATTGGGTGCAATTACAAGATGATGCAATCTGATGCGTATGAGCGAGATGAGATAGAGGGGTCCCTGCCTCGCCTTATATAGTCCGGGAGGCAGGGTTACAAGTCGGTGTTGACGGTGAAAATCCGTCAACCTAGCCATGAGTTTACCTTCGGTGTTGGCATAACTTTTGTATCTTATTCATTGGTACTAACCCCCGTGGTATAACAAGTTCACTTGTGCATGTCGGTTTTGGAGTTAAGTGTTTACGCAGGGTTTTAACGATGAAAGCAAGACTTCCGGGATAAGTTCATTAAGCACCTCATGACAAGACCTTGAAGCCCGATACAAGTCAAGCAATGAAGTGAACATGCCTCCAAGAGCCCAAGGACCAAGCCCGAGAAGATGATAAACTCCGAGGACCGAACCGAGAAAAGTGCTTGAATCTTGCAAGACAAGGAGTTGAGTCCAATTCGGAGAGAAACCGACGTCAAGGGCCCACATGCAAAAGGGGAGAACATCTAGAAGACGTGGGAAGCAACACCGGCGAAGCAGCCGCGGGATGGGCCGAGTTGGGCCCGGGCCGGTCGGCCCGAGCCGGCCGGCCCGGCCCAATTCGGGGCCCAATCGGCCTCTCCTTTGACCTAATTGCTTCTCGGGCTATAAATAGCCCCCCGACCGAGAGCCACGCGAGAGAAGAAGTCGTATTCCGCCGCCGAGGAGCGAGAGAAGCTTGAGGGACACCAACTTGAAGATGAGGGTCGTGCTAGTTGTCTAGGGTTTCCCCGGCCGACGTGGGAACCTTGCATGGAAGACCACGTCGGAGCTCGGAGCGAGGATCAAGATCGAGGGAGGGCCCCGGTGGTGATCTTGTTCATGTAATCATTCATGGTGAAGTTTGTAAGTGAATCCGATTTCTAGCGATTAAGTGCCTTCTCGATGATTTTGTTTTCTTCTTGGTTTTGCTTCTTCTACGATCTAGTTTGCGGCTAGATTACATAGGGTGCTCTTGTAGCCGCGGTGGCTAGAGGTGCATACCGGACCGGCCAAGTGATTTCAACTTGTTCTATCGAACTCGCCCTAAGCTCCCCGCATGAATAGGGATACGTTGTGACGAACGGGGGTCTCGAAAGGCGGATGTTTTCGGAGTCGGATGGGAAGGCCACGATTTAAAGATGCTTTTAATGAGATTCGCTTTGCTATCTTCATCTATCTTGTTTGGAGCTACAACATAAGCATGATCTAGATTCTCTAGATTGGTTATCTTTTGCTTTCTCTTGCTACCTCTTTAGTAGATTAGATTAGATTCGTTTTCTTTATGAGTTAGTAGATTAGATGCAACTTACCTTCATAAGATAGCTTACCTTGCTTTACTAGATTGAATCCTTGCGTTGCACATTGTTCCACGGATTCGATACCTTGGGTTCACCACTCGAGGGAAGAAGGGTCCCTTGACTACGACGGGAGACTTGTCCGCTTGCAAGTCACAAACGAACTTTGATACAACTATTAACCGTCAACAAGCCCCTTTTTCTGGCGCCGTTGCCGGGGAACAAGCAATCAAGATCCGATCTAGTATCGCTTATCTTTCAGTTTTTCTTTTGATTTTCTTTTGCATCTCTTATGTTTGATCATCCTCAAAAGAAAAAAAAAGAGTCAATCTAATCTAGTTTTGATTAACCCTAGTTTTTATGTTTAGATTTTTGTTTTATTACTAACCCTAACCGGAGATGGTTGGCTACCTCTCCAAGAAACCCAAATTTTTTTGTGGATGATCCAGGAAAACTTTACAGGCAAAGGTGACGTGCAACACAAGCTCGAAGGACCATCAAAATCTCCAAGGGAATCACCCCCTCCAAGTCAAGACGTCGGAAGGCCGTTCAAGATCAACGAGGATGGAGAAGATGGAGACGGAGAAAGAAGCTCAACACCTAAAGGCTGCCAAGGCAAGATCCACATGCGGGGTGTTCATCGTGATGAAGATGCTAGACGCAAGTGGGACAACTTGCCGGGTGCCCGATGGATAACAAAGAAGAATATCCGAGACAACTCCAAGGTCCCAAGAAGGCGAAGGCTACTCAAACTCATTCGGGAGAGATGAAGGATCACACTAAGAAGACCATGAAGATCACAACCGAGGACCGGAGTTCGAGATGCCGAGCCACAAGGAAGATGTTGCATCCGTCAAGACCAAAGGACAAAGCCGACTGTGAAGACCAAAAAAAAATTGACTAAGCCAAAGTGGGTACCCAAGATTGCAACGCCCGCAAAGAGCGTTGATCCGAAGTAATCAAGTGAAGAAGTCTAGCCATGGACTATAAACGAAGCGCTAGGCGGGAGGCAACCCGTTTCGTCAAGTCAAGAATAAGCTACGGGAGGACAACCCGATTCCAGGTTTTTCAAGTCTTTTTAAATTTAATTCAGTTCTGAATTTTACTACGCAAAACCTTAGACTTAGAATGGTTGAACAATATTAGAGACATAATTCTTGGTTGAACGTTTTGCTTGATCATAAACCCTTTACATGAACCATCCTATGTGTTTGTTTGCTTCCTTTTCGAGAAACCACAACCAAAACCAAAAAAATTTCAGAACCTTAATCAACCTTTCAACCTCGTTATGGTGCTGAGGTTGACTTGTTTTTCATGCTAAAAACACACGAGTAGAGCCACGACTTGTATCTAGATGTTATTTAAATTTCAGCATGTGGTAGGACTCGCGTGAACCTAGAAACTTGATTTTTGGTTGGTTTAAAAATCCATATCCTTGGTTTCTCTAAGATTAGAATTTTTCTAAGCCTCACTTAATTTTATTTCATTCAAAATCTCTCTCATCTAATCAAAATTAGGACCTAAACCTATGCCCCCATGATCAAGCCGGGAAAAGCTTGCTCTCAACCAATGAAGGCAAACTATACCGGTGAGACCGAAACCGACGTAATAAAAAAATATTTTCGACTTGCATTTGTTTTTAATGGTTTAAAAACTTCTCTAAAATTATGTTCGAGCTCTTGCATGGCTCTGAAAAATATTTTTAAATTTCGAAATTAGAGGAGTGCTTAGCCTTAAAGGGAGGCAATCTAGTTAACCTAACCATGCATGCACCATGGTACATCACGGGATGCCCCTCCAACATATTTAAACCACATGCAAAGTACAAGCATGGGGGGCAGCCAAGGCTTTGTTTTGTAGGAATATCATGGATGCATGTGAGGCAAGGGAGTATGGAAGTGAGTCAAAGCGAAAACATCAAGTGGAAGGAGCAATAATGCAAGCGAAGGAGTGGACGGGAACGTTTGGAAGGTGTACGCGATCACGAAGCAACATGAATGCACTAGAGAAGAACCGAGCCAAGAGGAGGAGAGAGGTAGTCTTTCATCCAACTCTTTGTTTGTGTGCTCTAGTTTGTAGGCCGGAATCACCTTAGACTTAGCCATCCACCGCGTTTGTTTCGTGCAACAAATCACATCCTTAATCCACTCAAAGTCCAGACTCCAAAATAATATTTGTGTACCTTGTTACCGGGTGAAAACCCCGGATATATATTTGTGAGGGAGAGTGCTGCAATCAAGGAAGAAAACTACAAGTCTTTTCACCAAAGAAGAAGGGATCATCGTCGTCTAAGCCATCATCGACAACCTCTTCGAGGAGGCACTCGTTTTCGAGTTTCCTTGGAGTATGGAGGAGGACACGGCACCGCCGAGGAGGAACCACACTCTTCTCCTTGGTGGCATGAGGGCCACACAAAACTCGTTTATTAGGTTTACCAAACTTCAATAACATATGGAGGAGCCGCTCGTCCAACCTCGCCACTTGACACGATCATCCGCTCCACCTCCATACGCTCCGCGGTATTCCGAGGGGTATGTCATCATGACGGAGGAGGAGAAGAAGCTCGCTCGCCTTAAGTAGAGGCTTGTAGCGAACGTCGACATCGACGACCAAGCTCTCCACATATTGGGTTTCACACGGGACACCGGTGCAATTCTCTAGCGGAGTGTCGGCAAACACCCACAAGGAATTCGCCTAGGAAACTTTCATGACCATGGCGCATACCCTTGATGAAGGAGTGCTGAGTCTCTCATTCCGTTGGAGGGAGCCCACAAGAGGAGAAGAAGGAAGACACCGTCGGAAGGGTAACCTTGATCAACGATGCTATTTCTAGCACCTTGATGGGGTAATCTCCTTCCATCCATGGGTTGCAATCGATCTTGAGATGTGATCACACTTTGTTGGATTATCTATCTATCATCTTGTGCTGAAAATACTTTAATGCTTAAGGCTAGCAACCATGCCGTAAAGGGAGTAAGGCCTCAATGCTTCCTTGGATCCATTCAACACAATCCCCGATAGATTAGATTGGTTTTCATGATTCGAAATGATTGCATGTTCTAGTATCGTAGACCCATGGGCGAGTGTCTCCTATTTTCAAAAAGGGAGCTCCGGAACAAGTATGTGCATGAAGGCACATGGGAAGGTTTTTGGAGTATGATCACGGGAAGAGACCATCAACGAAGAAATACTATCCGGAACCCATCATCCAAGTGTGTCACTTTTGTGCAAGTGGATTTTTGGGAGAACAAGAGAGACATAGATAACCAACACGGAGTTGAATTGGATTTACTCGCAGCCAATCAACCCCACTCACCTATGATCAACCGGTGGTGTTGTGAGCAACATCGGATTCAGGAGATCGGGTTGTTACCTCTCCATGTTGACTATCTCTTTAAAACCGGGTATTACAAGGAACCCGAATCATTTCCTACCCGGGACTTCCCTAGGAATATATGAAGAAAGGAAAATATAAGAGTGAAGATGAGAGAGGAGGCTTCGAAGTGGCCTAGGTGAATTTTCCCCTTCCGGATTGAAGATTAAGACTTTTCTTGAGGGGAAGAAGATCGGTTAGAGGAAGGACTTCTTGTGCAAGCGAAGAAAAAAAATAATAAAAGAAAAGAATTATAGGAGAAGGATCTTCTATGGCCCAAGAATAAGGTGCACAACAAAATTATGTTCCACCATTCGGAGAAATTCCGGCATCGCCAAATTACTACGGTGGTGTACCAATGCAAGCATGGGGGAGTGGTGCAGCCATACCCCCACCATTTTTTGCGGTGCCCAACGTAGCCTTTGCGGAGCCATATGCACACCTTCCTCAACCACAACAAAATGTGGCCACCATTGGAGGATACGCTGCAAGGATCATGCAAATTATTGCAGCCATCCAAACCAATGCAAACCAAATGGGTGAAGGAAATGCAAACGTCGCTTATGTGCTTGGACACCTTCACCTAGCACCGTCAGACA
The DNA here is from genome assembly GCA_947561735.1 of Cenchrus americanus. Taxonomy (NCBI): domain Eukaryota; kingdom Viridiplantae; phylum Streptophyta; class Magnoliopsida; order Poales; family Poaceae; genus Cenchrus; species Cenchrus americanus. Next base: position 101,274,699 of record OX387245.1, on the reverse strand, counting down.
ATTCATAGGAGGAGTGGTGCATTCCTATTACAAGTAAGGGTACAACAACCAAGACTTTCAATATCAACCATCGGCGGAAGATTAGAGAAAGGAGGAGCTTTAGTTATCTTTCCTTTATCCCCCTTTTCTTTAATTTTCAGCTTGTATGCACCTATGTTTGCGTAGTATTTTCAGCTTTGCTTTAATTTTCAGTTTTTAGTTTAATTTTCAGTGTGTATCTTAGTTTTTATTTTCATCATGAATAACGTCACCACCAAGTTTTTACCCTTGGTAAAGTTACAAAGTTTGTGCCATGATGATATATGATTATAATTGCCGCTTTGTTTATCTTTGTAATTGGTTTATGCATGTTTGAACTAGTGCTCTCTTAAAAAATACAAATCTGAAATTATCTAAATGCTAGCTCAATCTTCAGCGGAGGTTATGATTAAAATAAAGACCCATAGTGTTTTATGTGCTCTCAAGTTATGAATAGATTGAAGATGTCTTTTATGCTCAAAAATATTGCTAACCTTGTCACAAATATCACTTGTGTGTTGCTCAACCTATCCAAAGCCTTATATATATTTGAGTGCATAAACCTTAGTGTACAAGATTTATTTTTGAGTGCGTTATTGCAGGCCATGATTTCTCTGGCCCGAGACTAAGAAGCTGGTCATTCCGTTTTTGCGTATCTATCTTTTTGCTAGCCTCTTATCCGTGCATTGTGTATCCCCGCATCGGTGATCTCACAAACTTCGCCGGATATCCACCCTTAAACCAAATATCATCTTTTTGTGATTACTTCCTTGACCACAACCTATCGTTGAGAATGGATCATCAATTTAAGGAAGATCGCAAGACGGTGCCAACGTTGAAGATTTCAAGTATCTCTCCAAGGAAAAATATCTCCGGTACCTACCTTATTTTTCGCCTCTTTGCTCGAGGACGAGCAACGTCTAAGCATGGGGGAGGAGGTAGGTACGGTGCAGTTTTAGAGTTCAAAAGGGAGTATTTTAAAAAAAATGATGAAAGAGATGTATAGGGTTGGGTAAAAAAAAATCCAGTGATATTCATGACTTTCAAGGTATAAAAAATCAAAACTTCGTTGTGAAAGTCATGGACTGAATATATGACAAGAAAAAAAGATGAATGAATGAAAGAAAGAAAAGAATGAGAAATATAAGAAAGGAAAAAAATATATTTGTGCGTAAAGTGAACTCCCCGGTTCTCTAAGAGTGCATTCAAGGCTTCAAGTTAAAAAGATCCATTCTCATTTTCCAACCATGTGCAATCCGATAACGAGGACTTCTTTTGTGCCTCGGGATCACTCTTTGCCATTTGCACATGTCCACTCATCTAAAGTGTGTGTATTTTTCTCTTTCCCCTCCTTGATTTAACATTATTTTCCAATGACCTTTTTGACGAGTCTCGGTAAGACCATGAGAAGCTTGTCTTGTTTTGACAACACCTCATTTATAAAATCTTGTTAGGACTAAACTTTCCCAAAGCTCCATATAAAGCCTACCACATATATATGAGAGGGAAAGGAGTAGAATATATAGGCTTGAGAGACAAGTGAGATGAGAGTTCATGAGCAATACACGAGATGATTTAAATTTGTGAACTTGGTTTAGCTCTTTTCTTTATCTTGTTCTTTATTTCAAAAATTCTGAGATCTATTTAAACTTGGTGAGCATGTTAATACTTGTGGGATAAGCTTAATAAGAATCTACCCTCCGTAGAGGTGAAGGCTAGTACATTATGGAACTTTAACGAATTAAACTTTTGAGAGCATTATGTTTTTTTTTCATGTATGATCAAGTGCAAGGTTTAAACATTGTTTGGCAATGATGATATCCATCGAAGGCTTACTCGAGGACGAGCAAGGTTTAAGCATGGGGGAGATGTTGACGGTGAAAATCCGTCAACCTAGCCATGAGTTTACCTTCGGTGTTGGCATAACTTTTGTATCTTATTCATTGGTACTAACCCCCGTGGTATAACAAGTTCACTTGTGCATGTCGGTTTTGGAGTTAAGTGTCTACGCAGGGTTTTAACGATGAAAGCAAGACTTCCGGGATAAGTTCATTAAGCACCTTATGACAAGACCTTGAAGCCCGATACAAGTCAAGCAATGAAGTGAACATGCCTCCAAGAGCCCAAGGACCAAGCCTGAGAAGATGATAAACTCCGAGGATTGAACCAGAAAAGTGCTGAATCTTGCAAGACAAGGAGTTGAGTCCAATTCGGAGAGAAACCGACGTCAAGGGCCCACATGCAAAAGGGGAGAACATCTAGAAGACGTGGGAAGCAACACGGTGAAGCAGCCGCGGGATGGGCCGAATTGGGCCCGAGCCGGTCGGCCCAGCCGGCCGGCGGCCCGGCCCAATTCGGGGCCCAATCGGCCTCTCCTTTGACCTAATTGCTTCTCGGGCTATAAATAGCCCCCCGACCGAAAGCCACGCAGAGAAGAAGTCGTATTCCGCCGCCGAGGAGCAGAGAAGCTTGAGGGACACCAACTTGAAGATGAGGGTCGTGCTAGTTGTCTAGGGTTTCCCCCGGCCGACGTGGGAACCTTGCATGGAAGACCACGTCGGAGCTCGGAGCGAGGATCAAGATCGAGGGAGGGCCCGGTGGTGATCTTGTTCATGTAATCATTCATGGTGAAGTTTGTAAGTGAATCCGATTTCTAGCGATTAAGTGCCTTCTCGATGATTTTGTTTTCTTCTTGGTTTTGCTTCTTCTACGATCTAGTTTGCGCTAGATTACATAGGGTGCTCTTGTAGCCGCGGTGGCTAGAGGTGCATACCGGACCGGCCAAGTGATTTCAACTTGTTCTATCGAACTCGCCCTAAGCTCCCCGCATGAATAGGGATACGTTGTGACAGAACGGGGGTCTCGAAAGGCGGATGTTTTCGGAGTTGGATGGGAAGGCCACGATTTAAAGATGCTTTTAATGAGATTCGCTTTGTTATCTTCATCTATCTTGTTTGGAGCTACAACATAAGCATGATCTAGATTCTCTAGATTGGTTATCTTTTGCTTTCTCTTGCTACCTCTTTAGTAGATTAGATTAGATTCGTTTTCTTTATGAGTTAGTAGATTAGATGCAACTTACCTTCATAAGATAGCTTACCTTGCTTTACTAGATTGAATCCTTGCGTTGCACATTGTTCCACGGATTCGATACCTTGGGTTCACCACTCGAGGGAAGAAGGGTCCCTTGACTACGACGGGAGACTTGTCCTCTTGCAAGTCACAAACGAACTTTGATACAACTATTAACCGTCAACAGTCGGTTCAGGGAGAGAGTACTAGTCGAGTACGTCTAGGAGTCCTCTATACAGTGCGAGACTTGTACAGCTTCCTATCCGAGTACTTCTCCTCCGTAGTCCTTGTGCTTCACGCCGTCAGGTGCCGTGCAGCGCAAGCCGAGTAGTCCCAGGGGCCCACCGAGTAGTCGGTCCTGGTACCCACCGAGGTAGTGGGCCCAGGGAGGTCCATACGACAGTTGGTGTCAGCTCTGTTGGGGCACCACTCCGTGTGTTTAGGTTTACCTTGCAAGGGTTATGAATCAATCGATTGTCGGCCTCTCACCGTTATCCGAGACTGCTTAATCAACTGGCCATGATATCCCTTAATGATGAAACTATGTGAAATCTTCTGCCTGAATTAATTGTATTGTACAATTCTTGATTGTATTAGTTGCTCATCATAGTAATGATAATCTCACTAGAATCTGAGCTAAAATATTGAAAGTAAGGATCCATGATCCTAGTTGCTTTTTGGCAAAACAAACCCACCTGCCAAAAGCCTACATGTCTAGAGGTAACCCATGGCGGGTAAGTCTTGTTGAGTATTAGTATACTCAGCCTTGCTATAATTGTTGGTTTCAGGTGAAGTTGTTTGGCCTGGTGAGATTCCACCCGGCTGGGAGCTGGAATGAGTGGATGATGACACTGAGTAATGACATCATGGATGGCCTCCAGTGATGTCATACCGTATCGCTATTAGTACTTCTGCTGTTTTAATATAACTCTAAACCTTTTACTTTCATGTCAAAGAACTATGATCTGTAATAATGGACCCTACGGGGAGTTCGGTATTAATTTGTAAGGCACTCTGGACTCTCCTTCGTGGGATTTTAATGCATACGTTCAATCCTCTCTGTGTTTCCAAGTGATTTACCGGGTGTAAACCTGGCAACACTCAACGGGATGATTCTTTATTATTGCTTAATGACCAAATGGAGTGGTTTAGCCGATAGTACGGAATTATCTCGGATGGGGTTGTCACAATAGTGCTAAGCAACTAGTGACACTGGGTTTATCCTGGTTCCGGCCAGGGCCGTACGTCCAGCAGGAGTATGCTCGAGGCACTATATTGCGTCGCACCGTGGTGCTTGCAGAGGGGCGGTACAAGCGAGGCGGGAGAGGAGGCAGGGCCTCTAGGTCCTTGAGGTTTGATTGAGGCAGAGTGCCAATATCGTGGTGATGACGGAAAGCGGGCGAGTGAGAGCTGTCCGTCCTCCCCCTGCGGCCGGGGGACTGCCCCTCCTTTTATAGGCCAAGGAGGAGGTAGTTTACAGGCGTGTCGCACTTTTCTAGCTATCTGTGATGGTATGGTGTACGGTATAGCGGAGTAGACGGCCGTCCTGGCGAATCTTGCTTTTGGCGGAGCGTCATGGCGTGCCCTGTATTAGTCCAGGAGTGGCTCGAGGGTGGCGGCGTGGGAGCTTCCCGTTCGGTCGTCGTCCGTACGCTGATTCGAGGGTGCAGCTGACGGGAGGCCGTGAGGGGCACAACAGTAGGCGTGGAGGCGTCTTGCCACCCCGTACTCCCACAGCGTCGGAGATGGCGCTGAAGTGCCTGGGATGGCGTTGTGATGGTGGGGATGGCCGCACATGGCCGATGGTGACGGAGGAGACGCGCCTCACTGGTCCGACGTCACGACGTTGTCCTGGGCGAGCGCGGAAAAGGCGTCCGTCCCCTTTTCGAGGGTTTCGCCGTCCACTTTCGAGGGTGCGGCGCGTCGGTCGTACTAGAGTGGGTGGCACAGTGTCACGGAGCTGACACTGGCCTTACCGCACAGTGTCGTACAGTGGCGGGGATGGCCTCACCGGGAGGGTTGGCGGAACAGCGCCGGGGTATGATTCGCAGGCGAGTCAGGGGGGCGGCACGGCATGGATTCGTCTTTGACCCGGGCGCCTGCAAGTGTCAGAACATTAAATGCTCTGATCGGGGGAGCAGGTACCGGGGCGGCGAGCTCGTGAGAGCCCCGAGCGAGGCGAAGTCTCACCAGAGGGGGCGACCAGCCCTCGAGCGAAGCGGGAACTCACCCGAGGGGGCGACTAACCTTCGAGCGAGGCGGAACCTCACCCGAGGGGGCGTCCAACCCTCGAGCGAGGCGGGAACTCGTTAGTGCGGCGCTGTGCCATTTTCGCCCGAGGGTGGCTGGGGCTTACAGTTCTGGTGGGCCGCTGGGGCCGCCAGGGTTGTGGGCCCTGCTACTGAGTCGTGATTGTCTTGGGCGTGTTTTAGGTTTGAGAGTTTGTTTGTGTTTTGTTTTTTCGAAAGAAAATGGGTTTCCTCCGGTTTTTTAGACACCTATGGCTGTCCCCGACACGTGTGATCAGCTTGTGGCGAGCCTGGTGGCCTAGTGACCGTCCCCAACCTGCCCCGCCTGTGAGCGTACTTGTGCGGTTGCAAACGATTTCCCTGGGATAGTTGGTCACCAGAAGCCTTAATAGCACCAGGTCTAAGTAGGAGGTCCCAAGTTCGAACCCTTTCGGAAGTGGATTTCGGATTTCGAGGGATTTTACATGAATGTTTTTGAACTGCTGCAACGTCAACACATGCTGGGAACTGGTGTCTGAGACCATCTCTTCAAGACAGGTGTCGTGTGAGTGTAGGGGTAGGATTTCGCTTACACATATGTGTGTGTGTGTGAAGAGTGTGTTCCTATGTGTAAGTTCAGATGCTACATTATTCATGGCTGTCATTATCAGTGACATGAGGCCCTTTGTGAATATAGGGGTAACATTGTAAATTGATAGTGGGTTATGTATTTGATAGATGGGGTATTAATCGAGGCTTGTAGCATAAATTGGCTTGTAAGTAAATTTGTGGCTTATGAAAATAAGATCTTGTCTTTGTATGTGCTAAGATGTGACATCTAAATGCATATCCGGCTATCAGCTTTATGTTTTGATTTTAATTGTGGCTAGTTTTATAGTTTATTGATTTTTTTTGTTGGTGGTATGGGTTTGCTTGGCTGTTGGCAGCCAAAGCAAACTACTTACCTTGGCAATTAAACCCTGCCAAGTAATTAACATTTCTTGACTGTTGATTGCTGCCAAGTAAATAGTTTTCATTAGCGGTTGATGACTGTCAAAGAAAGCTATAACCTTTCGTGGTTGGAACATTTTCTTGGTGGTCGACGACCGCCAAAGAAAAGCTCCTTGGCGGTTGGAATATTTTCGTGGTGGTCAATGACTGCCAATAAAAGTTATAATCTTAGCGCTTAGAATATTTTCTTGGCACTTTAGAGATTTTACCGGTGTCCTAGATTTCTTAGCAGCCAAACTGCTAAAGCAATGATCCTTGGCAGCCAGTAAGATAATCGAATTTTCGTGGCTCTCTACTCCTGGCGGATTTTGCTTGGCAGTCGGTTGCCAAGATTCATTTTCTTGGCGGGTTTGGTGCTTTTCTTGGCTGTTTTCGTCTGCCAAGACAATTCCAATTTGGTGTATAACTTGCAGAGTACTTCTTAAGCGAGGCTATCTAAAAGGAGACCCTTGTGCGGTTGTGCCCGGCTCTACGAATAATGCCAGCAAACACAAATGGCGACGCAGTTGCAAGTTCCAACTTGCAAGACCTCTGAGTAGTAGCGCTGACAGTCTCTGCGGGCTGCGGCGGCGGCATGCAGTTGGTACTTGGTAGGAGTAGTTTGGTAGACTGTCTCCATCAGGGTTAACGAAACCGGCCGGAACCGGTCCAGATACCGCGGGAACCGGTGGAACCGGATCGGCCCGGTACCGGTTCCGGCCGGTTCGGTACCGCCCTAGTTCAAAATTTTGAATTTGAATTCAAAAAAATAAAAAAATCTCCAAAAATCCCTAAAAATACTACTCCTTGCGACGGATGTAAGGGTGTGAAAATTTTCCAAATATTCATCTGTTAAGTATATTTTGCATAAATTGGAAGTTAAATCAAAAAAGAAAAAGAAAAAAAACGTCGGCCCATTACAGGCGTGGTCCGGCCCAAGACGGGGGAGGGCAAAATATCCGTGCGCCCTACCCCGTGACCTGCCTCCTCCACTCAAACAGCCAGTCTGCCACCCGCTCTTGCCGTCCGCCACCCCCGCCCGCCGCCGTCCGTCCCCGCCGCCGCCGAGCCGCTCCCCACCACCGGTTAGCCGCCGGCCGCGGCGGTAAGCCGCCCCGGGTATGGATCTACCGGCCGCCGGCGGTTAACCGCGCGGACGGCTCGGTATACCGCCAGGGAGCGGCGGTAGGCCGGCCGGTCCTGGCGGGTGGCCGGAGGCAAGCAGCAGCGGGGAGAAGCACAGGTTAGCACCTCCAATTTCTTGATTTAGCTTACTTTTTCATGTAGATGTGAATGAGTTCAGTTAGGATTTAGGAAACCTATTATTTATTTGTATATATGCTTTAGGTACATTTGGTTTAGGTCGATAAGTCCTTTAGGAAAAAATTAGTTAGATGTGTAAATGGTTTTTAGGAATGTCTAGAACTCTAGATGGTTTAGATGTACATAATGTTTAGGTAGATTGCATATGTATATCTATATATATGAGTATATGACTTATGTAGGATTGTATGTATGACTTAGGTGTATTTAGGGAGGTTTAATTTACATAATTTTATTTATTTGGTTGATTTTTGGTCATTGTCTATGTATGCAGGTAGACAATGTCGGGAAGAGATAAAGATGTTGTATGGGAACATGGTGAAAAACTTTATCCGGGCTGGCGATGCAAGTATTGTAATACGACGAAAGGAGGAGGTGGTGCAACTAGATTGAAACAGCATTTGGCTAACCGCGGGTCGGAGGTGATACATTGCAGACATGTACCACCAGATGTTCGGGAGTACTTTCAGCGTGACCTGGACCGTGCTAAGAATGCAACTAATGCCCGGGCTCGAGAGAGGTTGCTAAGGGAGGAGGCTGCAGGTCGGGGAAACAATGGGGGTGAAGCAGATGATGAGGAGGCTCGGGTGCAGCGTGCCATGGAACTGTCGAGAGCGGAAGAAGAGTACCGACAGAGGGTGGAACGGAGAGGAGGTGCTTACGAGCGTGGAGGGGGTAGTGGTTCTTCGGGGTTGAATCCCTTGTAGAGGATGCTTAGAAGAGGTGGTTCGCGGAGGGACAATCTTGTGGTGGTGGAAGATTATAACTTGGCTGCAGGTGGGAGAAGAGGAATGATGCAACCAAGGATTCATACAGGCTCCTGGACGCAGAAGGGGAAGAATGCAAAGGAAGCTATTGGGAAAGCATGGTCAAAGTTTTTCCATATTGCGGGAGTACCTGGAAGACAAGCTGACAATCCATACTTTGTTAGCGCGGTCAAGGAGACACCGAAGTGGGGTAAGTTTTGTTTCATTGCAATGACACATATGAGATTACATTTCTGTTTCTCATGAATTTTATATGGTTGCAGGTGAAGGTATCGCATCACCCAGTGGTCGGGATATTGATGGGAAGTACCTTGATCAAAATGAAAAAAGACTTGAAGGATCGGTACGCAAAGTTCCAGCGGGACTGGCCTATATTTGGTGTGACATTGATGTGTGATTCCTGGACTGGATCGACCAGGATGAGTGTGATCAACTTTTTGGTCTATTGTAATGGGATCACATGGTTCCACAAGTCTGTGGATGCAACTGGCAAAAGTCAAGATTCCACATTCCTACTGAAGGTACCCCCATAACTACCTTTTGCAAGTCGTGTATTCTTTTGGAAAAGTAACTAAAAATTGTTTCTATTTTTCCAGGAGATTGAAAAGGTGGTGGTGGAGATTGGACCAGAGCATATAGTGCATGCAGTCACGGACAACGGCGCCAACTACAAGAAAGCATGTCATCGACTTGGAGAGTTGTATGAGCACATCACTTCGACACCTTGTCTAGCTCACACTGTGAATTTGATGTTGAAGGATATCGCTGAAAGGTATGATCATTCTGGCACAATCAAGCAATGCAAGCGAATTTCATCTTGGTTACACAATCATGGCCAGTTGAATACAATGATGAGAAACGCCATCGGTGGTGAGTTGGTGAAGTGGAATGCCACCCGTTTTGGGACGAACTACATGTTTTTGGATAGCATATATCGGAAACGTGAGCAGTTCCTACAGTGGGTTTCATCTCATGATTTCTTAAACAGCAAATGGGCGGACACCGAGGATGGGAGATTTATGCAAACCCGGTTTTCTTGTATCGAGTGGTGGGATGCGTTGAAATATATCATTGACACAGTTCAACCTGTATACAAGTTCCTTCGTTTTGCTGATCAGGACAAGCGGCCCACTCTCTGTGATGTGGTGATGGAATTCCAAAATACGAAAGCGGAGATGGAGTCTTTCTTCGATCGTAATACTTCCACTTGGAATGAGTATAATAAGATTCTAGAAGCCAGGATTCGTGACGTCTACATAGGCACATATGTTGGTGCAGGAAAGCATGTGTCATTGTATCAACTTTATGTTTTACACTTCAAAACAATTGACTTTGTGCTTAACTGACTCGATTTAAATTTTGCAGCTGCTGTCCTAAATCCTAAGCATGCATATACCATGTACCAAGTCAAGAGATGTTTCGTGGACTGAAGGATACATTTGGGCGCATGACAGATGTCCAGACGGCAGTGCAAGCATTGCATGAGGCTGAGTTGTTTCGCACGCAGGTTGGCGAGTTTGGCACCAATATGGCTAGGCAAATGGCGATGGACCCAAAGACGTCGCCATGTAAGAATTATTCCCCCACAACATCTTCTTACTCCTATATTGCAATATTTTGCTTACAAACTTGTTTTGCACATGTCGCGGCTTGGTGGATGTTGTTTGGATCAAGCACTCCGAACCTTACGAAGCTTGCTTTGCGGCTTGTTTCACAATGTTGTTCGTCTAGTGGATGCGAGCGCAACTGGAGTACTTTTGCCTTGCTGCATACAAAGGTCCGGAATCGCTTGTCCCACAAGAAACTTAACAGGCTAGTCTATGTCAACTACAACCTTCGTTTGCGACTTGCGGAAGTTGCTGGCCCTCCGGTTCGTGACGAAGGTGATTTCATTGACCGATTTGCCCACCTTTCATTCTATGAGCACAATAATCCGCTGCGGGAATGGATGGAATATGGTAGGTCTAACCAGGGTCCAGTTCTGGATGAGGATGATGATGACGGAGACGTCCCTCTCCCGTCCCATATTGTCACAGGTCATATAAATGACTCAGATCTACATGATACTACCGGGGATGCATGCATCAGTGATTGGGCCCGTCGAAATGTGGGCAACACTCACCTGGGGAAGAGGATGTTGCATAAGGGGGCTACTACGAGTGACCCGAAGCGTCAACGACAACAAATACAAACAAGAGGAAAAGGCAAAGCAGCTAGACCAGTGACTAGTGACACCTCCACTGATGACGGGGATGGTCAGCGTAGTCCACCATATCAGGAGTCTGCAGATAGCAGTTCAGCTGATGATGGTGATGATGATGACAGTGACGATGATGGTGGTGGTGGTGGTGGTGCTGGTGGTGGTGCTGGTGGTGGTGCTGGTGGTGCTGGTGGTAGTGGTGGTGGTGCTATAGGTGTTCGTTTCACAGGTATACATTGCACCTGCATACATTTTTCATTACACACATGTTTCTCACTCAAAGTACTAAATATGAATTTGTGATTTATGGTTGAATGCAGGGGAGACTCAGTTCACACATGCTACCCAGGATCAAGACCATGGAGCACCGCAATTGCAGAGGAGAACAGTTGGACCGACGGATTATGACACTCCACAGTACTCTTCTTCCTCCTACAGCGATACCTCCCAGTCTTTTCACTATCACATACCTGACCTGAGCGTGCAGCCACAGACGAGTTGGGTGTATGAATGGGAAGACCCCCATTTTTACAGTATGTTAGTTCAAGAATGGCAAACAACAGCGTCGTGGACGGGCTACACTTGGCAAGACTACAAAGCTAACCTACTTCGAGAGCGAGGTATCAATGTGATGTCCATTGCAGAATACCTGATGGCGACCCAAATGGGCGTCTTCCCTTTCCAAGTTCAGCGTTGAACTTTTATTGATGTGTAATTGTGTATGAGACTATGTTATTGTCTATTTGGATATGATACTCTGTAATGTATTTGGGTCTTGTGTGACCGTGTGAGACTGTTATTGTGATTGTGTATGAGACATTTAGAGTTTGAGAGTTGAGACTATGTTATTGTAATTGTGTATGAGACATTTAGAATTTGAGAGTTGAGACTATGTTATTGTAATTGTGTATGAGACTATGTCGTTGTTGCTTTGGTTTGGTCATTTACATTAATATATACATAACTCGTGTCAAAATTCTCATTTATTTCACTCTGGAGAACCATTTTTTTCAATCGGATTTTTCATTTTTTGGACCAGTTTACCACCAAACCGGACCGGTATACCGCTTAAACCGGTCGGTATACCGGTCCGGACCGATTGCACTACGCGATTTGAATTCAAATTTGCGTTCGCCCGGTATCCGACCGGTTCCCGACCGAACCGGACCGGTAAACCGGTACCGGACCTCGCCGGTTCGGTCCGGTCGGTCGGTTCGGTTAACCCTGGTCTCCATCCGAGAAAATGCCATCTCTTCGGATCTCCTCCAGCAATTGTCCACTCGCATTCTTATCGTGTCATATATTGTGTGGTACACTGGTACTAGAAGCTGAGGGGAATTATATGTTGTGTGAGCTAGTGTGACGCCAGCCGCAATCTAGCGGCGAGATCTCTCGTGATCCGACCGCCGCAGGAGTCGGCCGGGGACGATGAACCTCGCCTGCTGCTTGTGCCGGGACGGCTCCTGCACCAGGATATCAAAAGCCGGCAGCCGCCGCCATGTCCCCAGAGCCACTTGGAGCGGTCAGGCAGGGCCTCGCTTGGCCCAATCGGACGCCGCCATCGGATCAACGACCGGGTCTGACCGGAGGAGATTCGTTTCTGTGGGCAGAATAACTAAATTGTTGAATGGTCACTAAGTTAGTTAATCGGTCTTAACTTTGATCAAGCACAAAAAGATGGCAACATATCAAGTGCAAACCAATGTCTTCGTGAAAACTTTCAATCTGGATCGCGTGATGTTGATAAGGGGGTGCATAGAGGAGTCGGAGGAGGGATTTGCAAAAGTGACAACATCATCAATGTCTTCGTGAAAACTTTCAATCTGGATCACATGATGTTGATAAGGGGGTGCATAGAGGAGTCGGAGGAGGGATTTGCAAAAGTGACAACATCATGTGATGACCCATATTGAAGTTTGCACAGTTTACACAGAGAGGTCCTAAAAGCATCATCCATGACTGCTATTTATAGTAAGAACATTTGTCCTAAATGTTGGTGGGTGTTTGACTTGTGATCATTTTTATCCCTACTTCAAAGCATAATAATGATTTTATATCTCATTTTTTCAACTATGTGATTTCACCCTCAATTATTCATAAGTCAATGCAATTTGTCTTATCAATTGTCAAAATAGGGTCAAATAGGCAAAGATCAAAAGAAAATTCACAATAAAATGAGAATAGTTGAGGGCAAAATCATAAAATTAAGAAAGAGTAAAAACATAAATGCACTTCAAAATAGGAGCATGATCAGAAAAGTCAAATATGTAGAATGATACTGAACACTCTTATTGGAAGGGAGTACAATAATAAAGCAACTTGTAAGTAATGAAGCACCTGAAGTAGTGTATATCGTTAGCATTTAGCTAGCTATACAGTTAAATTAGTGGATATGCCTTCCAGGGGTTGGATTAGCTTATGGTGGTTGTCCTTTCGTGCAAGCCTCGGATGTGACGGTGTGTATATAAAGCTGTGCATGCATTCTTCCTCATCAGTTTCGTTCGATCACACAATCACACGAACTTCGTACACGTGTTTTCCGATGCCATCATAAGGCTGACCGCAACGGTGGCCTGCAAAAATCACCCTATAAAAGTATGTTTGGAGGAGCCTCCAAAAAATTTAACCCTCCAAATCACAATCTGCTGCAACGGTGACCTGCATTTTCCTCCTCTATCTACTTTTCCACCACGTCTCCTCCCTCCGCTGCCCAATTCCTCTGCCTCGCCGGCTCGCCGCCTCCGCTGGTGGCCGCGTCCTCCACCTACACCTCTTCTTCCTTCTACTCCTAGCACCGCCCTCCGCCTGCCTCCCACGGACCCGACCGCCGCCGAACGCAGTTCTCCCCGCCGCCGGTCGACCACGCCGCACTCAACGCCCCCGCTAGTCCCATCCCCGGTGTGCCGCGTCCCGGTCCTGGCCACTGCTGCCCTGCGCCGCTCCCTCACCACTGCAATAAAACCCACGCCAAAACCAGGAACGCACGGGGGGGACAGGAAGACACAGCCGCGGCCCACCCCATCCCTTCCCCGGCAGGCGGGCCCGCGGCGGACACGGCACGTGCCGAGCTCTGCTACGGACGCCAGCGGCCACATCGCCGGTTGGCCGCGATAATTCTGCCGCGCTATCTCCCCGGCCGGTGCGCGCGTGTGAACGCCCGAGTTGAGTTGCAGGGCGGAGCGGCCGCCGCCGGCGAAAAGGCCCGCCCGCCGGATACGCCGGGCTTGCCCCAGGTAAAATTTGTTGTTCTTGGTTTGCTTTGCTTGTTCAATTTAATCTTCCATTGCTGCGATAGTTCATTCATTCAGATTGCTGATTCTGCTAGGAAAAAAGAAAATTATGAATTGCTCGTGGACAACTGATTCTGCTGATTCAGAATGCTGATTCTGCTGATTCTGCTGATTCAGACTGTGGGTCAAGGATAGAGTCATCAACCTGAACCTTCTTTCCATCAATTTTTCCTTTAGGGGCCGAGGACAACTTCAAGGAGGGAAAATATATAAGAGGTTCAGATCAAAGGAAATAGAATATGCAATGCAATAGTGTGTTATCAATGTATCTGCATTCATATAAGTTATTTATGCACTTCAGTCAATCTTGGTGACAATCTTGTAAATGAATATTCTTGGTGACAATCTTGTAAATGGATATTTTTGGTGATAAAAAGAACTCTACTGCTGGTGCTTCTAGTGCTTCTTGTAAATGAATAATTGATTTATATGAAATGATTCATATTTGCTAAGGCATTCATCCAATCGAATTAAAACTGCTGTCATTGAACTTGGCAATATCTCTAATGTCTCATCTCAAATTTTTGTCTTTGGCGTGCAGGGCTCCAATGTCTCGGCAGTCCCAAACAATGGAAGAAGATGATTCCACCTTGCTTCGGTACTTGATTGCAGAGGATCAACCTAATTATGAGTTGCTTTTTGACGATGACGAAGAGATGGCCATTATGGCGGAAGCTATGGATGCGGAGAGTTCCTTCCACCGCTCAAAGCATACGAGACGAGTTGTGCCTAGAGACCATGCTGATGGAGAGGCGAGAATCATACGGCACTACTTTGCTGACAACCCTGTGTACACCCCAGAACAGTTCCGCAGAAGGTACAGAACATGTCATTGTCATATTATTGTGTTTTTTGTCAATATGTGCATATTGCTTACATTTTTCAAACTTGTAGGTTCCGGATGAGGCGTCATGTCTTCCTTCGCATTCTTGATGGAGTTAAGTCGGTGGACACATACTTCCAGCAGCGTGAGGATTGCACTGGGTTGTTAGGATTGAGTGCCCTACAGAAGGTGGTAGCTGCAATTCGCATACTTGCGTATGGTATGCCGGCAGACGCCATTGATGAGTATGTGCAGATTGGCGAGTCTACTGCTCGTGAGGCTCTTCACCATTTTTGCAGTGCTGTTATATCTGCCTTCGGGAAAGAATACCTCCGCTCTCCAACTCCGGCCGATCTGGCTCGCCTACTTCAAGAGAATGAGAGTCGTGGCTTCCCAGGTATGTATGGAAGCATTGATTGTATGCACTGGCCATGGAGGAACTGCCCTGCTTCTTTGAAGGGCCGTTCACCTGGACACTTTAAGCAACCGTCCATGATCTTAGAGGCCGTAGCATCCCATGATCTTTGGATATGGCATGCTTACTTTGGTCTTCCGGGCGAGTTGCAATGACATCAACGTATTGCATAGGTCGCATGTTTTCTCGGGATTTGTACGAGGAGAGACACCTTCGGTTGAGTTTACAGTCAATGGACATACATATAACATGGGGTACTACCTTGCGGATGGTATATACCCCCGACCGGCTCCGCATTCGTGAAGAGCGTTCAACATCCTGTGGAACGGAAGACTGCACATTTTGCTGCTCTGCAAGAGAGTGCACGCAAAGACATTGAGAGAGCATTTGGAGTGCTTCAATATCGGTGGGCAGTGGTCCGTGGACCTTCTTATGGATGGGACAGAGAACATCTTAGTGATATCATGACTGCTTGCATTATAATGCACAATATGATTGTTGAGGATGAGAAAGCTGAGGCTACCGATACAAACTTCGACGATATTGGCATCAAAGTCACTCCATCACAGGGAAATGTTCCAGAGCGAAATGCATTTATAGAAGCACATCACAAGTTAAGGGACCCAGCTATGCATAGCCGGCTGCAACAAGATCTCATTGAGCACAACTGGAACAGATTTGGTTCCACCTAGATGTTATGTTTTTCTATGGCTGCAAAATTAGCAGCAGCTGCCACAGACTTATCTGCTTCTGTCGTGCCACTTGCATTTGTGCGGATCACATTGGCCATGTACGCGGAAAACTTGCTTACTTCAGCCTTGATGTGATCCCAACGACTTGTAATTGATTTTAGTGTCCTCTCTGGATAGTCGCGACACTGTGAGTTGTATCTGCTAACCACACGACCCCAAAAAGCTTCTTTCCTCTGGCCGGTGTTGGTGGCCGCATCGCAGCTGATCTCCAACCAAGACTTGCACAACACATTGTCTTCGTATGCTGAGAAGTTGGTCTGTTTGGTCCTGGTTGCTGCCACCTTGCGACGACCTTGAGGTTGGCCAGCAGAGGCACTCACGGAAGATTCAGAGGCCCCTCCAATGGCTTGTGCTGCATCAACAAGACTTTCTCCAAAAAACCCCGCCGATGCATCACTGTGGGTACTAAAAAAGATGTCATCCTGTATTGTTGCAAAGAAAAAAATGTAGTTAGATTAAATGCAATGTTCAATAACAGAACAACCATCCGCAGGAGTTCAAATTCAGCAAAAGTTCTAGAAATACTGGACAGTGAGAAAAACACAAACAAATTAACCTGAGCAAATAACATATATGCTGCCACTAGTGAGTGCTATCTGCTATGAATCCGATCACTGTAACAAGACTGATGATTTTTTAAAAATAGCTCAAAAAAGAAGATAGACGATTCCAAGCAACTGGCACGATGTGACGGTCTTGTGCTTTCTTTCACTGAACAATGGGGGTCCAATATAATGAATTGTCAGAGATCAATAGATCACAGCCTTGTTCTCATTTATCAAAAGTGTCACAGGACATTGAGGTTTCACAGGATATTAAGGTTTCACAGAAAAATTGTGGGGCTGAGATTCCAATTAAGTGGCGACAGGATATTCAGGTTTCACAGGACAATCTTTTAATTTTTATGCAACTGCAGCACAAAAATTTCAATTTTAATTTGAACTTAAAAATGAAGATGAACCGAACTATATATCACTGGGAGAAACTACTGATCGTTTCGACTAAAATTTACGTGAATAAAATTTGAAATCTTCTTTGTCCGGTAATAGTTTACACTCAGAGAACAAAACTCTAGTTATTACATCTAGTGCTAACCTGCTGAGTAATTGTGACCATGACAAATTTCCAAGAAATTGTGATAAGTACTTCCTTGTCCTCTTATGAGTTATGACAAATTTGTCACGGTCACATTTCTAGAAAACCAGTATTTCAGCACACTTGATTTACCATTTATTATATGTGCTCATCTTGCCAACTGGATGTTAGACACCAGCACAAAAAGCATTCACATATTGGCAGATTGGGACATGGAAATCAAGACCTGCATAGATTTTCTTTTTTTGAAACAGGGTAGCAAATTTATCAGGTAGTTTTAATTTGTTTGATTAACCACCACAACTAAACAACTCCTATCTGTAACCAAGCATCAGCACTGATGCTCAAGGCATACTACTAACCAGAGTGTTCAATTAGCAAATGGACTAAATCATCCAATAAAAGAACTAAATCGTGAGAATGACTCCCAAAGATAACTGAAAGAACTGACGGAGCAGCATGCTACTAGTGCCCCCACTGGAACCCTAGCGTCTAGATCGAAAAAAACGAACCCTACAGATGTAGGTCGCAATCAAGTGCAGGAAAATCGAACCTTGAACTGGCCGTGTATGTAGATCCAGCGCTGTCCAGGTTCACCGGCGCGAGGAGGTGAGGACGAGGAGTGCGTGCGGCAACCACCAGGACGAGGCGGAGGCAGGCAACTCGGTGACGACAAGATGGGGAGGTGGCGTACGCGGCGAAGGCGAGGGGGAGGTGTAGGCGGAGGACGCGGCGGCGGTAGTGGGAGATGCGAGCGGCCGCCGCCGGAAGGCACGAGCGGATGCGAGCGGCCGCCGCCGGAAGGCGCGAGGGAGGGGGCGATGCGAGCGGCCGCCGCCGGAGTACGCGGAGGATTGGAGGAGCCCGAGCGCCCTCGACATATGCAGGATCGGCTTCGGGTCCTGGGTTTAACCGGGTGCGATACCGGGTGCCGCTGCGGGCTGTCCAGGACGTCCGATCTGCTATATTTGGCGGTCCAGGACCATTTACCGGTCACCGTTGCGGTCAGCCTAATTATCAGAATGAGAAGCCTAATAACGCCAAGCAGGAAGAGGCTACATACGGTGCATGTGATGTGAATTCGTGATCCGGCAGCAGTATGCATATGGTTGGTCGGTCCTCAGGCGGCGTGGTCGTCGTAATCTCTATCTTAGCAGCAGGGGTTTCAGCTATATTATATTGTGCATTTGTGCTCGATCCGTGATCAACCACACGCACACGCCGAGTTGCGAGTTCAAATTTCAGGCATCTTCGTTCGACAGTGTGAAGGAAAAAATTTGCTACTACTATTTTCTTGCAAGTGTTGTAACTGCAGATTTTGTAGCATTCTTCCATATATAATCGGTCTGTTTCTTGCAGAATCTTTTGGCATGCACAAGCGCATTTCTTCCGGAGCAGGTGCAACGATCTGGCCGGGGGTTATACAAGAGGACGGTGTTGTCAAATGACTTGTCGGCGACAACATGCATTTTGCCCATCTTTGATCAACAACTAGTCATCGATCTGCTACTCTAATTCAGCACTCCCTCCGATCTTAAATCACTACCAGAAAGATGGCCTTTACCGTGCGCCAAATGATTTGCCGGGCGCCCGGGCGCTTTCTATCTCTCTTTGCCGTGCGCCTACGACACGACGCACGGCTCCGATAAATGCACGGTGCAGACATCTTTGCCGACGGCAAAGATATATCTTTGCCGTGCGTTGGGCCGGAGCGCACGGCAAAGAGGCCCGGGCACGTGCGCCGCCCGTGGCACGGCGGACGGCTAGGGCGGACGCTAACGGTCGTTAGACTTTGCCGTGCGCCCTATATGAAACGCACGGCACAGATATATCTTTGTCGTGCGTTTCGTGCCGGCGCACGGCAAAGATTATTTTAAAACTTTGGTTTTTGCATTTCCTTTGATTTGTCCAATACAAATGCATTACTTTGTACTCTGTATCTCAAATTGGTACTCATCTCGATTTATTTAGTATTTTTATGAATTTCTTTCCTTAAAAGGATTTTCTTCACATAAATCAAAATTGAACTGCAAGTACATGCAATGATAAGGTAAAGTTCGTGGAAAAATGATATTCGTGTAATTGAGTTCTTTTAAGACCTTACCGACTAAATTGGTTGAAATTATGTACATTTGATTCACGAAGGATGAGAATCGATGTTCATTGGTAAAGTTTTCTAATTGTAAAAAATGCAAACGAAGTTAGAAAACCATGAGATTCATCGAGAGGTCATGATATGGTATGGGAAAGTTCTGATAAAGAGTAGGGAAGGTTTTGAATATTTTGTCACGCATAGTGTTTACAAACAGAAGCATCTCACTAGAAGTTCTAAAGTGTTTAGAGTGATCTCCTTTGGTTTGTAAACTTAGTAAAATTTGAATTTTGTTTTGACTTCAAAACGTTTTCTCTAGTGAACATACAACATGCAATTGTCTCATGTTAGTTTATGGTAATTTTTACATCCATTTAAACATTTATGCATAATATTTACAAAAAATTAAAATTCAATGTAGCCTCTTTGCCGTGCGCCATCCCCAAAAGGCGCACGGCAAAGGCTGGTGGGCCCACATGTCAGTCAGGCACTGTGGGTGTCGACCCACGGCCGGTCGCTAGCGCACGGCAAAGGCAAGGTTGGGCACCATGACTGGCATGTGGGCCCGTCTTTGCCGTGCGCCAGACCCCCGAGGCGCACGGCAAAGGCTGCGGGCCCACATGCCAGTCAGGCACTGTGGTCGTCGACCCACGGCCGGTGGCTGACAGGTGGGCCGATCTTTGCCGTGCGCCAGCCCCTTGCGGCGCACGGCAAAGACTGGGTTGGGCACCATGGCTGGCAGGTGGGCCCGTCTTTGCCGTGCGCCGGTCCCCCGAGGCGCATGACAAAGATTTTGGGGCCGGTTGGGTCTGTGCTTTGCCGTGCGCCGGGACCCGAGGCGCACGGCAAAGACTGGGGTTAACCCAACCTTTCGGCCGGCCGTTTCTTCCCCAGAGTCAAACGGCCCAACCCGATTCGCCGCGGCGCGCCCCCGCCCCCGCCCCCGGCCCGCCCCGCCCCGCCCCCGGCGTGCCACCGCCGCCGCCCCCGCCCCGCAACCCCCCCCCCCCCCCCGTGCCGGCACCGCCCGCCCCCGGCCCGCCCCTGCTCCCGGCGGTGGGGCGCCCGGTCTGCGCCCCCGGCCTCCCCTCGCTCCGGCGGCGCGCCGCCGCCGGCGCCCTCCTCCCCCGGCCGGCCACCACTGCAGGAAGGAAAGGAAGGGAAGAAGGGGGAAGGAAAGGAAGAGAAGAAGGGGGAAGAAGGAGAGGGAGAAGGAGGATGGGTGGTGCTCTTCGGCCGTGATCTCACACCACGCCGTCTCGACACGTACGCCATCCTCTCGGTGAGCACTCCCTCAACCTGTATCGCATTTAGATGAAACTACTATGATGATCTATCGTTCGTTACATAAATGAGTAGTGATGCATAGCTATGTGATGACCTATGTAAGATTAAATTTGTGATGAGTAGTTTGAACTCAAAAAAATAAAATTTGAGTACTAGCGGTATATGTTGCTTATGCTCAAGTGGAAAGAATGGCAAGTCTCATGTGTCCGGCCATCGAGCCGTGGGAAGAGCATTTGTTTTTTGGCCCGACCTTCGTGTCGTGGTCTTTTCTTTGCAGGTTTTGAAACCTTCCCGTACAGGGGAGGTGCTGCCGAATTTTTTATCTAACTACGTTGCCTTGGTCTAATTTTGCAGGAGAGCGCCCACCGCCGCATCCACCGTCGAAGGAGTAGCCCCGGCCGTTTCCTCGGACGTCCACCGTGTTGCTGTTGCCTGTTCGAGCTACTAGGTGAGCATGTGCAGATGACCCCCTCCTCTGCAGTTTATTTACCTAGGGCTCGTAACCCAGTTTGGCGTCTCCCGTTCGAAAGGGATACAGTTGTAGATATGCATATGCTTGTATATCTATGATTGTATCTGTTTCGAATTGTCCACATTTTTTGGACAACTTGAGGATGTGTAGATAAGTTTAGTTTCCATGTTCTGCTCCGATCTGGGACAGAGTTTCGGCACTACCTTCCCGTTGTTCTCTGGTTACACAATCTCCTTTCTATGACATGTATCTAGAGAACAGCGGGGAGGTGCTGCCGAAATTCTGTCTCAGATCGGAGTAGAGCATGGAAACTAAACCCGTCTACACATCCTCGACAACGTGTAGAAGCAATCTACTTTATAAAATCTCCTAAGATTTCTGTTTTTTTGCACCAACTTATCGGAACTTGCAATATAATGAGTGGCGCACTATCATGATATATGTGCTGAAAAACCTTACTGAAGTGCTTCCCTATATTGAGTAAGTTCTCAACAAACTAGTTATCCATCATTTCCATTTCTGATAACAGTACCTAACCTCCTACGCACAGACAATTTACCCGTCAATTCTAGCGGGGAAGAAATCCACCCAAGCCGGATGAAGTTGATAAACTTCTTGATGACCATGATTTCATTTCTTGGTTCAAGCGGAAGGTACGATCATTTAGGAGAGACTCATACTTTTTGTTTCACATAACAAAATCCTCGTAGGTGCGAATGTTACAATGATACGTCTTGCTTCTACTTGCAGGGGCAAAGCAAAAGGTCGATGGATCCTGAGTTGAGACAGGTTTCCATTGGTTGTGAGTTAAGGATCGCGTCATACGGTGGCTATGATGTGAATGGGTACCGCTTTCACACAAAAAGTCACGAGCAGAGTCGGGCGAACTGAAGAACCACAAACTCCGGAGTTTGTTCGACAGGCACTGATGGAAAGACTACTATGGAATAGTTGAAGAAATATGTCAACTCACGTTTCCTGGTTGCAAGCCCCTCAAACCTATCTTATTCAAATGCCATTGGTTTGATCCTGACCAAACCCAAGAGACCAAGGATGTTGGACTGGTCGAAATTCGACAGTCATCCGTCTATGATGGAGAAGATGTCTACATTGTGGCTCAACAGGCCACACAAGTGTATTATTTCTCATACCCGTGCAAAACCGATGAACGTTTACAAGGTTGGGACATTGTGTACAAGGTATCGCCACACGGTAGACTACCTGTCCCAAACAATGAAGACTACAACATAAACCCAAATACATATGAGGGAGAGTTCTTCCAAGAAGATGGGCTCCCGGGGGATTTTGTGATAGACATAACCGAAGCATTAGAAATAATGGAAGTAGAAGATGATGGTGGAGAAGAGATTGACGATGATGACGACGTAGTATTACTTGAGAAAGTCGCGGCCGGGCAAGATGTTGACGCTCCTCCAGCGGATGAATATCTGGAGGACATGCATGATAGTGATGATGGGACTTCTGATCCTAATAATCTCCATGAAGATGTTTATTACTAATACATGTAGGCTCCGTACTTATTGTATTATTATTTGAAATATTATGTTATTTTCAATTACGTCTTATTCCTTGTTCATTTTTAATTATGTCTTATGTCCCCGTATTGACTTGTCTACTGTTTTTAATTTCAGGTGACAGAAGATGGTGGGCAGCTCCCTTCACCGTTCATGCTCGTCTGCGTACAGGAGGGTGACAGGGAAGGGTGGCTCTAGCAAGGGTAAGGCGAAGAAGAGAAGAGCGCGACAGGAGGAGGAGGAGGAGCTGGCCCAGGCGGAGCCGGCCCAGGCGGAGTCGGCCCCGGCGGAGCCGGCCCGGGAGGAGCCGGCCCAAGAGGAGGAGCCACCCCATGACGCGGATTACGAGCCGGAGGCTGAGGAGGCTAGTGGGGGGAGCACGAGGTGGACGACACTAGTGGTGACACTATTGGTAGCGTCTACCAGCGAGGTCGCTCGCGACTCCTGGAGAGGCCAATACCGGTTGCTCAACGGCCGCTGACTAAACCCGAAGGCACACGGTAAGTAATTTCAGATGTTTGTCAATATTTTCTCCTTTGAGAACTTGAAATCGCAATAGAGACTAATATTTCATCTTTTTTTACTTGTGGCAGGGGTTGGGAAGTCATCGAACCAGGTTCTCACAACCGCCTGGTCAATGACATCCTAGGTCTTTTGGTAAGGTACCACTTCCCAGGCCTCGTTCGGATCGGTGAGGGTGATTCTACCAGGTGGGAGCCGGCCTGGACGTGGGCACACTACAAGAAAGCCACCGACACTTTCGAGAGGGACGACAGATGCTTCACCAACAAGGCAGAGCGAGTGAAGGCCGAGTTGTGGGTAAGTCTTTCTCAATTCATCGTATTCTATCGGGCATTTTTGCAATATTGATTGTGGATCCATTGCTGCTTTATATGCAGGACTTCAATAGGTTGGTTGGTGGATTTGAGGAGAAGGTAAAGCAGGTGCAGGAGACGGTGTGCAAGAAGCTTGTGCTGGACATGCACTACAAGACGCAAATTCAGTGTGTCATAAACTACTCCGCTGCAAAGTAGGGAAAGAAGATGACCAAAGTAGAAGCGCGAACCTATAGGCTGACCCAGGAGCAATACGAGGAGGTAAAATTGCATTTCATCTTTTCGGACATCGCTTAATATGATATTCTTACATCTCGTTCACTTGATCACGTGTAGACGCCTGCGTGGTGGTACGTTAACGATGCTGACTGTTGGAAACGCATAGTGGCAAGGTGGTTCAGCCCGGAGTGGATTGAGCAACACGACGCTGGCCGGCAGAAGCGTTTGTTGATGACGTACCCAACACACCATCAAGGCAACCTCACGGCTACACAGTACAAGAAAAGATGGGTATGAAAAGATCCAATTCTTTGTTGTAAAGCTCAATTCTATCTAATTTCTAATCAACTTGATTTTTTTCAGTCCCGGGCACATGGAGACGCTGAGTGCATCAACGTGATGGCATACATGTTGGCCCACAAGGGCAAGGCGACAGCGTTCGAGACCACCTACAACCCTGACGACCCGCCAGAGGCGTACAACAATCCCTCCATCCACTCCCGCTTCACTACATATGCGGAGACGGGAAGGCAGATCCATGGGCCAGAGTGGGATCCCATCCGTGCGCCGTTTGATGGAGAGACGGTCATGAGGATTGGTGGGGGGAAGAAGCACAGCCATTACTACATGGGCGACGGCCTTTTGGACACGGCCATTACTCCCACTCTCGCGGCGGTAAAGGCAAAGGACACCGGGAATGCCCCTCCCATACGCCCACGGCCGTCGGCAGCACTGGCCGAGATGGAGCGACTCAAGGTTATTTCTGATTTACGACAAGTTACTGAATTTCTACATATGTTCACTTTGCGTTGTAACATTGGGATGAACAATTGCAGGCAGCCTTAACCGCGGTCGAGCAGCGTGTGGAAGAACAGCAGGGGCAGCATCAGCAGCAGGTGGCTGATCAGGTAGCCCAGCAGATGGGCACACACCAGGCGGCGATGCAGTAGTCACAGATGACCGCGCACATGCAAGCATGCATGCAAGCTTTTCAGAGTGGTCTACCGATGCCCCCGCCGGCTATGATGCCCCCGATGCCCACGCCGATGATGCTCCCTCCCCCTATGGCCAGTTCTCCTGCTGTGAGTTACTTGACATCTTTCTTCTTTCATTTCGAACATTAGAGACTCAGAGAACGTAGAGATTTAGACTCACTTTGAAACCTAGACAAAGTAGAGACTTAGACAATTTAGATTATAACTTGGACAACTTTCTTTGTCTCACATGCCTTTTACTATTTTTTTCAAAGAACATATCGGCGGCATCGAATACTCTGCATGGGTCCCCAGCCTTGTCACCGGTGATCCAGCAGCAGTTGTTTCCACCGGAGTTTCGCACGTCGCCGCCTCAGTGAGCCACACCTTTTTATTTGCATTGTGGACTTGTCTATGAACTCTGATGAACTATGTGCAATGTCGATGAATTGTGGACTTTTGTGTGCACTTATCGATGAACTTCGGACTTCGGTGTGGATTTGTGATGTATATTATTATATATGATGCATGTGATGGATATTGTGACATATATGATGCATGTTGTGATATATATGATGCCTGTGATGGATATTGTGATATATATGTCATGTATATGGTTTTGGGGAATTTTTGGACGTGAAAAACAGAAAAAAAATAAAAAATTTTGGTCAATTTGTCGTGCGCCGTGGGGCAGGAGCACGGCAAATTGACCTAAAAGGGCTGCCAGAATAGTCCCTTTGCCGTGCGCCTGTGGCGGCGCATGGCACATTGACCATTCTTTGTCGTGCGCCTCGCCACCAGACGCACGGCAAAGGGACTGGTGCACCGGGCGCCTGAACCAACCTTTGCCGTGCGCCTAGAGGCACGACGCACGGCAAAGGGAGTAGTCCATCGTGCGCCATGGACCAATCTTTGCCGTGCGCCGTGCCACATGGCGCACGGCAACGGGCGGGGTCAACCGTGCGCCTTGACCATTCTTTGCCGTGCGCCTTGCCACGTGGCGCACGACAAAGAGTACCACCATTCCCGTGCGTGCTCAGCGGCGCACGGTAGAGATGGTGTGACGCCGTCTGCCCACGGACGGCCGTCAACACCTTTTCTTTGCCGTGCGTCACATATTACGCATAGCAACGAACTGTGCCGTGCGTTGCCTTTTCCCAAAGCGCTCGGCAAAGTTCTTTACCGGGTAAAAATGCGTCGGGCGCCCTTTGTCGTGCGCTTGGGAAAAATGCGCACGGCAAAGGCGGTGCCGTGAGTATTCCTGTCTTTGCCGTGTGCCGCTGGTGCACGGCAAAGAGCGCGATTCCGGTAGTGAATATGTGACGCTGTTGACTTTTATTCCAACTTTAACCACCAGTATCCATTGAACAAGTTAGTTAACTAAAATAAAATATATACCATTATGTCTATTGTCAATTGTACTTTAGATTCAACTTGTAGTTTTATCAATCTTACAAAATATTTGCAGAAAAGACAGTCCAACGAACGAAAAAGTCAATAGTATCATATATTTAAGAACGCAGGTGGTAGGTCCTAACTCTGACAGCGTGTCGTGAACTCACGCAAGTTGAGGTTTAAAAAGCGCTCTGTGATGGAAGCAGAATTATAAGCTGCAGTGATGCATCATTTTTTAAACCTCAATTTGCAGGCCATTCTTAGGAAGCAACTCGTCGAAAAGAAGCAACCGGCTAACCACTGTACACTAGTGCTAATAATCTGCATATATAACAACGCGGCCATAAGGGAGGACCGAAATAGTACACTAGTCCTGAAGTGATTTGGCACACAGGTGCAAGATAATCTAATATACAGCCTGCTGTTAGATGCAAATGATGCTTTTTGTTGTTGAGTTTCTAGAAATGATTGTGTAGGTCTTAAGACAACTATATATGGGTGTGTGAGAAATATATGGAGCCTGCTGTTGTGAGATGTTTCTAGTGAATGAATATTTTATTTGAGTGCACACCTTTTTTTTGTTATGCTTTGCTGTTTACACGGAGAAGAAAAAAAAGGTGGCTTCCCCGAGTGCCTAGGCAGCGGCACTCGGGGAAGAGGGATTTTATAAAAACCAGCAAAATTTCTTCCCCGAGTGCCTAGGACAAGCACTCGGGGAAGAGGGTTTTTAAAAAAATGAAATGACTTCCCGAGTGTTGCACTCGGGGAAGAGGGTTAAAAAAACCAAATTTCTTCCCCGAGTGCAACGATGGATGGCACCGACAGCGTCAAATCTTCCCCGAGTGCTAGGACGACACTCGGGGGAGACTTCTCCGAGTGCACGAAATTTGGCACTCGGGGAAGGCATCTTCCCCGTGAACGGCTTCCCCGGTAGGCCTTCCCCGAGTGTTGCACTCGGGGAAGCCTTCCCCGAGTGTTTTGGGATCTTCCCCGAGTGTAATTGACACTCGGGGAAGTGAGCGGCTCCCGTAGTGTGTGTGTTGGAGCAAGGTGGGGGCGCTGGGACCTCTGGGGACGGCGTCGGGACCCCTGGGGACGGCGCCACGAGATAGGTACCTGTGACTACCTCTTATGGACTAGTAGCGATGCATGTTAGACCCCTGGACATGTATGTTGGACTTGTCCGACATTTTGGACATGTATGTTGGACATCCTGGTGTATGTTGGACATATATGCACTCGTTTCGTGACTTTATGTGTATTATGGACATGTATCGAAGGATTTGATGTGTGAATTAAATGCTAGAAAAGAGCAAAAAAAGGGGGGAAATTTCCCAGCTTTGCCAACAGCATGGGCCAAAGTTGTTGGCAAAGCTGGGCTTTCCTCACCAGCCTTGCCAGCTTTGCCAACAGCTTTGGGCCAGGCTGTTGGCAAAGCTGGGCTTCCCCTGAAGCACGCGCCGGCTTTGCCAATAGTTTCGGCCGATACTGTTGGCAAAGAAAACTGTTGGCAAAGTTGGGCTTCTTTGCCAACAGCCTTGTCCAACGGATTTGCCAACAGCTTCGACCGATGCTATTGGCAAAGCTGTCGTTCCCTTTGCCAACCGAACTTTGCCAACAGTCGTCGCTTCCCTGTTGGCGAAGGTAACGGCATCCGAGCTGACGGCGTCCCCCCTTCGCCAACGGTACACATGGCTGTTGGCGAAGCTTTCCCAACAGGGTCCGCGTTCCTGTTGGCGAAGAGCTCTTTCCCATCACTTAAAACGCCAACGGTTCTTTCCCAACAGGAACTCGAAAACCCTGTTGGGAAAGCCTTCGCCAACATCTTAGCGTTGTTGGCGAAGCACGCATTTCCTGTAGTGCACCCGGAGCAACCTCTATCTGTTTACGTATAAATGTATACTAGAGTACTACTACATATATATATAAAATCTGGCCCATTGAAAACTGCTTTAGATACAACTGAAATACACTTAAGAGTCCAACCTTGAGTCCTCGCGGTATATCATCTACTATGCACTTTATGAGAATGTACGTACGTCTCATCAAAATTATCGAAATTTCACAAACAACATATATATCCGTCTTGTGGAATGAAGGCGTGCCCATCGTCGTCCTAGCTACTCATTCTGTTTCAAATAAATACTTTTGATGATTAAGTCGCAAACAAAACAATTGATGTACACATAAAATGAACTATCACATGGTGAAATCAAAAGGGAGTACCAATTTGTGATTGGGGATAACATAGATTGCCCCCCCCCCCCCCCACCCCACATACCTTTGAAGACACAAAAGGATAGCACGCATGCATGACAAAACAATGGTCATTTATGAAGAAATGAAAAAGCTGTAACCTGAAATCATGCACATAGCCGTTTATAATGTTCAGGATAAACTAGGTAGTTCATTTTTACCATTCTACAAGATGGTCAAGAATTACCTAATATTTAAGAACGTGGAATATATAATTATATGCAGATATACAGGCATATTACACTTTACAGGTACGTACACATACAAGGGTGGACTCTATAGTAGGATGTGTCTTCTTGCAACTGTGAAACCACATAATAGGATTATGCTATAATACTAGCCTGACGGCATGGTCGTACATGCATGGACCGACGATGGACCCGCGTTGTATTGTTTGAATTCAGAAGTCCTGAATGAAGGGAAAGCCCTCGTAGTCAAGATAAGGTGTCTGAGCTCATTTCGTCGTCAAGAAGCAGCGATGCTTGCCGCAGTAGCTCCGACGATACTGGTGTCGCCGCCGATGCATAGTCCGACACCGAATAGTCGTTGTTGATCGGCAACTCCTCCTCATGGTTCAGCTGCAGCAGCGCACCCTGACCACCAGTCATCTTGAGACGATCGTCATCAGCCGGCGTGATCGTGAGAGCACCACCGGAGAAGCAGATGGCGTGGTCGGCGGCCGCCGCAACCGCCGCCGGCGTCTCGCCGCCGTTGCAACCTTCGAATGACGGGTTCATCAAATGATCATTCGGAGGATGGTGGTGAAGAACCGTCGTCTCCTCTTCCATCAAGCTGCTGGTTTCACCCGGCGGCTTCCTCATGAACACCCTGCAAATCACCCATTCACTCTGCCAATGCAAACAATAAAAGAAAATCGTTTGCAAGCAGAATAACACATTGGAGTCAACGTATACGAAGAATGATCAGGAGGACGAACATTTTTTATGCAAAGATTATCACCTGAGCTCCTGTCGCAAGCACTAGGGATGTGTACCCGCCATGGCCTTGCACGAGCCGGTACTGGTGAATGACCCAGTTGGTCTTGGTGCCACTAGGCGCGCGTCCCTTGTAGAACACGAGCGTCTTCTTCACCCCCAGAAGGTCGCCGCCGCCGCCGTGCTGCTGGCGCAGCACCACCCTGTCCTTGCCCGTGGACTTCCAGTACCCGGCCCACGTGGCCCGGTTGGACCTCAGACCGGAGGGGAACTTGACGCTCCGCCTGCACCGCCTGCAGAAGAAGTAGCCGCCCCCGCCGCCGGCGGGCAGCAGGTCCCATGGCTCGGCACCGTAGAGGTCGGCCTCGCGGACCGCGGCGGGGGCGAAGCCGGCATCGGCGGCCTTCGGGGCGAGGTAGTGCGTGAGAAGCTCCTCGTCGGTCGGCCGGAACCGGAAGCCCAGAGGCAGGCGGCGGCCGTCAGCTCCCATCCTGGAACGAACGCGCGAGCATTGGCACGTCACCACATGCATCACTCGTGGCAGTGGCACATCAATCGATCAATCACAATTCACAAATTAACGTTACGTTGGTTTGGCTTATCAGCCACCAGCCAGCACTATTTTTTTATCTGAACAAACCAGCCACCAGCAACTAGGCAGTAAGCCAGTAATACTTTTCTCTCAGAACAAATCAGCATAAGCCACCAGCCGTCAGGCTGTAACATGCAGACCAGAGGAAGCGTGCGTGCGAGGAGTCGAGACGGAG
Source organism: Cenchrus americanus (assembly GCA_947561735.1). Lineage (NCBI taxonomy): Eukaryota > Viridiplantae > Streptophyta > Magnoliopsida > Poales > Poaceae > Cenchrus > Cenchrus americanus. Next base: position 101,244,958 of record OX387245.1, on the reverse strand, counting down.
AACCTAGCGATCGAACCAGGCCCGTGGATGGATGCGACCGCGCTGCGATACCGGCTGGGGGGGCGGGGGAAGAGAGGCAGCGGCGGGGGACTCAAATTTACGGTCGGCCGGTGGAACCACTCCCACGGGTCGATCTCCGCACACTATATTTATTACTTTTTTCAACACTGTTGCACTCCTTCTCTTTCCATTTCTGGAATGCACACTGTAACACCCTAATTTTTACTAAAAATTTGGCTTTATTAAAATTTGCTAGAAACCATTTATTTGTTTAAGGAAAGTAAGGTTGCTTTATTTATTTTTAGGCATTTAAAACATTTCTAGAATAAAGATTAATGAAATATAGGAATTAATTGTTGCATTCATGCTGATGCATTTCTTTTGGTTGCTGGAGTTCAAACTCAAATTTGAATTCCATTGTTTGAATCCTTTTCAAACCCAATGGCCAAAACCAAATTCCTAAACCATCTACCCCTACCCATCCTACCTACCCTATCCTTTGTGGCCCAGCAACCCAGCCCGCCAGCGCTGCAGGCCGCCGCAGCGCTAACGGCTTCCGCCCGCCGCCCGCACGCCCCCGCCGGCCGCTAGCAGCGGCCGCCACCTCGCCTAGGCCGCCTAGCAGCCCATCCCCGCAAAGCGCCCGGCCCGGCCACCCGCGCCGCCCGCCCCCGTGTTCCCGCGCCCGCCGCCACCGACCGGGGGACCCACCGGTCATCCCCTACCCGGCGCCGTTTCCGCCCGGACTCCGCCGCCGCCGCACGAGTCCGAGCTCCGCACGCGCCCTTCGCGTGGCCCGCACGCCAAGGCGTCCGCCCGGACTATTTAAAGCGCCGCGCCCCCTGGACCTCCTATCCAAGCTAATCGCGCCGCCCTCTTGACTAGCTGCGAGCCGCCGCGAACCCTAACTCGAGCTCATCGCCGCAGCCGCCGTCGATTTCCGCCGTCGTCGTCTGTCCGCCGCCGAGGAGTCGCTACAGAGCTGCGCCAGGAGGTGAGCAGCACGATGGTGTCGCCCGTCGTCGTCCCCATGCACCCTGTCGCCCTAGTAACCTCGCCGGAGTTCGTGTTCCGCGCCGCCGCGTCGACCGCCCGCGCCGCCGCGTCTTCACCAAGGCCGCCGCCCTAGATGGATCCGCTGTCTTGCGCGCGTCGCGTAGATGCCTCCCGCGCATCGAACCGTGCCCCGCAGCCCCGGATTGGGGTCTCTCCGGTGAGTCCCGCCGCCGGCCGCCGCCGCCGGCCGACGCACCCCGCCACCCGCCGCTTGCATGCGTCCGTGGCCGCCGATCGAAATCCAATGGCCAGATCTAACCCAGCCGCCCGCCTTAAGCCGCAGCCATTAGATCCAGATCCAATGGATCTAATTCCACCCGGCCGGTCAACTAGGTCAACCCCACCACCGGCCCTGGCAGTTTCGCAGAAAAAACCCCTGAGCTTTTTGGTTTTCACAAAAATACCCTTCCACCTTAGAAGTTTCTTTACAGTTTAGCCCTTTTTCTTTATTTTAGCCCGAAACCTTTTCAAACCTTTACAGATTAATCCCTACACCTTCCCTAAGCCATAACTTAGTCGTTTTAGCTCCGATTTTAGTGTTCTTTATGTCCACGCGTTCGTCTCGAAGCGTAGATCAGTTTTATGCTACTGTTTAGATCTGTTTGATCTGTTTGGTGACTGTTTCTTATTTATTCCTATTGTATGCTTGTATGTGATGATTGTGGACCGTAGAGAGCGATTCGTTCGAGGGATTTGAAGACCAAGTCGTGCAAGAGTTTGAGCAGCAAGGCTTTGTTGAAGGAAAGTATTCCTTGATGCATACCCACTTGTCCTACATAACATGCATTTAAATTCACTGTCTTTACTTTTTCTGCTTGCATTAATTTGATGGGAACCTATTAAGGATCATGCCTAGATTTTTACTACCTTCACCTTGATACCGGGTTTATCAAATTAATCTTGTGGTAGCTATTGCTTAGCATGCTCAACTGGGATTGGTATTAATCAAACTTGGTTACTTTTATTATTCTATGTTTCGTTTATGATCTTTTACTTTACAAGACCACTTTAATATGATAATCGGAACATGGAGAACCACCCAGGAAAACAGTACAACCACAAGTACTAATGGGTAATGGTCTTGGTTGAATAATTAGGAACTTTAGCTTGGGATGGTCTTACCTGATAAGGACAAGGGATCGGCGGTACTGTGGGGTATAGACTCGCTCTAGCAGGGGGTTGGGTGAGTTATTCTTTTTATGGTGGGGTATCGACACGCTAGGGGACTTTATACCTTGCTAACGATCCGGACCTTGTGGGTCATAACTTGCTAGGGAACCTTTGTAAAGGCCATGTAGCGTCTCTATGCAATCACACCTCGGAAGTGTGATATGGTGCCTTGCAAACACTTGCATGGTTGGGTCCAAAGTTCTTCGGAGCTTTTACGGCGCTTGTGGGTAAAGATGTACAACCTCTCGCAGTGTTAAACTAATCGATTAGCCGTGCTCACGGTCAAGAGCGGCCTGGACACTCACATGATTAAATTATGGAACTTTAATGTTTAATTGTTGTTGTATTCTTTATTTATGATGCCTATATCTTATTAATTGGGTTGGTATGAACTTACACTTTTTAGTAATCAGGTTGCTAATAAAACTTGACCAACTAAAATGCTAAAGTGCTTGAACCTTAGCCATCCACCATATGGCCTTGCATGTTATGTTGTTCTCTCTTGCTGAGTACGATATGTGCTCACGCTTGTTTATTCTCTTGCATCTACAATACCCGGAATTGCTGCTCAGACTGGGAGAACTTTGAAGATATTCCGGGAGATTTCCAGGAGTTCTAGGTGTGCGTAGTCTTCAGTCAGCTGCCTGTGGAGGCATTTTGTCCGCTGCGAGAACTCGTTTATTTAAGATTCGTTTAAGACTATGGTTTGTAATAACTCCTAATTCGTGTGGCACTGATTTTGGTATTCATAATGTCTAAGCGTGTGTGTAACTTGATCATGGTGCACACGTGATCAATGCATTCGGTTTTGCCTTTAAAACTGGGTGTGACACACACCCACCTCGATCAGCGTCTCTATCTTACTAAGAACTCCGAGCCACGCGAAGGAAAAACATTACAGGAGAAAATGCAAAAACATTTAGAAAAATTATAGAAAATCAGTTTTGGAAAAAGATACGTGAAAAATATTCGAAACAAAGTTTTGTCACAAATTTTTTTAATAAAATTATAGCAGAAAATTTTCAAAAATTTCTTTTGTGTACTCTTTTTGGATAATATTTTGATAGAAAACTTTTGAAGAAACATTCCTGAGAAAAACTTCCGAAACAAATTTTTGTCACAAAATTTTTGAACAATTTTATAGCAGAATTTTTTGAAAATTTCTCTTGTGTACAGTTTTTGGATAATATTTTGATAGAAAAATTTTGAAAAAAAAAACATTCCTGAGAAAACCTTCCGAAACAAAGTTTTATCACAAAGTTTTGAACAAAAATTTTTGAAAACCATATAGAAACAAACATTTTAAAAAGTTTATCAAAAAAGTTTTTGAAAAATAAAGATCGAGAGCAAAAGTTTTTATAAAATAATTGAAAAAACATAAACAAACTTTTGGAAGAAAAATTATGAACCAAACAAAAAATAGAGAAAAACGTTGGAATAAAGATTTTGGAGAAAAAAGAAAAAGGGGGGATGAAAAACGACCTCACCGGAGCAAGCCGCCGCCGCCCCTGCGGACGGTGCTTGCGGCGGTCACCATGGCTCCCCACATGGCGGCGCTCGCTGGGTACGGCCGCACCCTTCCTCCCAAGCGGCACTCGTCGGGGACTCGTCCTCCGTCCACTGCGCGCTGTGCAGCCCGCTGCAACTCCCCTGTGCGTCGCTTGCCAGGGCCAGCGCAATGCTCGTCGGGAGCCTGACTGCCGCCGTCAAGTGCTCCGCCGGCTTCACTCCAAATCTCGTGAAGAAACGAGACGGGAAGAACCGGAGAAAGGAGAGAAAGTGGAAACGGGTGTCGGTGCGGAATGTAGTCCCGACACTAACTAGTAGTAAGCGCTGAGGTCTGTCTCTTGATGGTCGGTGCTAGGCAACTAGGGACGCTTGATTTATCCTGGTTCCGGTCGGGGCCGTACGTCCAGCAGGGGTGTGCTCGAGGCACTATATTGCTTTGCACCGGGGTGCCTGTAGTGGGGCGGCTACAAGCAAGGCAGGAGAGGAGGTGTGGCCTCCAAGTCCCAAGATGAGTGATTGAGGCGAGTGCCAATATCGTGGGGAGGACGGGGAGCGTCTGAGCGATCGCTATCCGTTGTCCCGTGTCTGGTGTCTTGTGTCCTCTGTCCCCCACGGCGAGGGGGATCACCTTCCTTTTATAGACCAAGGAGAGGGTGATTTACAGGCATGCCGCACTATTTAGCTACGTGTAACGGTATGGTGTACATTGCCGAGGAGTTGACGGTCGTCCTGCCGAATGTTTCTCCAGTCATGGCGTCGTGGCGTGCCCTGTACTTTGAACAGGGGCATCCTCGAGGGTAGAGGCGTAGTGGTTGATCGGGGCGTCTCCATGCGGGCTCGAGGGAGCCATCGACAGTGATCCGTACGAGGTACAGTGGCAGTTGTGGTGGCGTCCCGTCCCCGCGTGCCCAACAGCGTCGGAGTTGTTGTAGCAGTGCACGGCGTGGCGCCGCAGGGGCGGGGATGGCCGCACAGGACTGACAGCGATGGGGATGGCGCTCCCGCCGGCCTGACGTCACGGTTTGACCCTGCAGAGTCATGAGAAGGGGGTTCGAGGGTGCGACCGGCCCCCCTTCGAGGGCGCGGCGCGTTAGCCGTACTAGAGTGGGCGGCACAGTGTCACAGAGCTGACACCGGCCTCGTCGCACAGTCCCCCACAGTAGCGGGGATGGGCTCCCCCTAGGGAGTTGGTGGAACAGCGCCGGGGCGTGATTCCCAGGCGCGTGATGGCGCGACTCTGCTGTGTCAAAGCATTAAATGCTTGTACCCGCGTGCGGGAGCCACTACAGGAGAACTGTAATTCCCCGAGTGCCTGGAACTTCCCCGAGTGCCAAAAATCGGGCACTCGGGGAAGCCAATCTTCCCCGAGTGTTGCACTCGGGGAAGAATTGCACTCGGGGAAGATGGTCTTCCCCGAGTGCCTAAAAGGGCATGGCACTCGGGGAAGACCGGCACTCGGGGAAGGCCATCTTCCCCGAGAGCAACACTCGGGGAAGACGGCACACGAAAAAGAAAAGGTACATTTGACGGCGGCACTAGACGGAGCCGTTAACAAAAAAAAATTGAAAAAACTCTTCCCCGAGTGCCTAGTCCTAGCACTCGGGGAAGGTGACCTCTTCCCCGAGTGCCTTGTCCCTGGCACTCGGGGAAGGGCCTCTTCCCCGAGTGCCTAGTCACTGGCACTCGGGGAAATATTTTTGTTTTTTTGTTTTTTTTTGCCCCAATTTTTTTGTGAGGCCTTCAAACATTATTTAAAACTCCTTGACCAAATTTGGCTTACTTTTGAATTTTTTTGTTATATTTCGTTAGTTTTTCCTTTTTCTTGAATTTTTAGGCACACTTCAAATTTGAACTACAAGTACATGAAATTATATAATTTGGTGATTCAAAAAATGATATTCATGATATTTGGTGTATATTGAGGCCTTATCCAACAACTCACATGAAATATCGAGCATCTTGTTGTCGTGACATGACTAACAACATACGGGAAAAGTGTTTGTGAATTACGGAAAATCCGGTCGAAGTCCGAAAAACACGAAACTTGTCGGGACATCGTGTTATCACATGTAGAGGTTGTGTGCAACGCTTGAGAAGATTTCGAGCAAGTTGCGATGTGTGATGCCCGAAACCCGGACATCTCCACACGCGATCCATGTGATAACACACTTGGGGAGATGTGTGAGTTGTAGGCATCAAACGTCGCGGACTTGCTCAAAATTTTCTCTAGTCTTGCACACAACCTATACATGTGATAACACAACTCCCCGACAAGTTTCGTGATTTTCGGACTTCGTCCGGATTTTTTGTAATTTAGAAACACTTTTTCCGTATGTTATTAGTCATGTCACGACAACAAGATGCTCGATATTTCATGTGATTTGGTGGATAAGGCCTCAATATACACCAACTATTATGAATATCATTTTTTGAATCGCTAAATTATATGATTTCATGTACATGTAGTTTAAATTTGAACTTTTCCAAAAAATTCAAGAAAAGAAAAAACTAACGAAATATAACAAACAAATTCAAAAGTAAGCCAAATTTAGGCTAAGAGTTTTAAATAATGTGGGAAGGCCTCACAAAAAAATTAGTGCAAAAAAAACAAAAAAAAATAAATATTTCCCCGAGTGCCAGTGACTAGGCACTCGGGGAAGAGGCCCTTCCCAGAGTGCCTAGTCCTAGCACTCGGGGAAGGTGACCTCTTCCCCGAGTGCCTTGTCCCTGGCACTCGGGGAAGGGCCTCTTCCCGAGTGCCTAGTCACTGGCACTCGGGGAAATATTTTTGTTTTTTTGTTTTTTTTGCCCCAATTTTTTTGTGAGGCCTTCAAACATTATTTAAAACTCCTTGACCAAATTTGGCTTACTTTTGAATTTTTTTGTTATATTTCGTTAGTTTTTCCTTTTTCTTGAATTTTTAGGCACACTTCAAATTTGAACTACAAGTACATGAAATTATATAATTTGGCGATTCAAAAAATGATATTCATGATATTTGGTGTATATTGAGGCCTTATCCAACAACTCACATGAAATATCGAGCATCTTGTTGTCGTGACATGACTAACAACATACAGGAAAAGTGTTTGTGAATTACAGAAAATCCGGTCGAAGTCCGAAAAACACGAAACTTGTCGGGACATCGTGTTATCACATGTAGAGGTTGTGTGCAACGAGTTGAGAAGATTTCGAGCAAGTTGCGATGTGTGATGCCCGAAACCCGGACATCTCCACACGCGATCCATGTGATAACACACCTGGGAGATGTGTGAGTTGTAGGCATCAAACGTCGCAGACTTGCTCAAAATTTTCTCTAGTCTTGCACACAACCTATACATGTGATAACACAACTCCCCGACAAGTTTCGTGATTTTCGGACTTTGTACGGTTTTTCTGTAATTTAGAAACACTTTTCCCGTAAGTTGTTCGTCATGTCATGGCAACAAAATGCTCGACAATTCATGTGAGTTCCTGCATACAGCCTCAATATACATCAAATATCATGAATATCATTTTTTGAATCAACAAATTATATTATTTAATGCACCTGCAGTTCAATTTTGAAGTGTGACAAAAAATCGATAAAATGAAAATCTAATGAAATATATTTAAAAAAAATTAATATTAGGCCAAATTTGAGCAAGAAGTTTGAAATAATGTTGGAAGGCCGCACAAAAAAAATGGAGCAAAAAAAACTAAAAAAAATAACTAGTTCCCCGAGTGCCAAAAAGGAGGCACTCGGGGAAGAGCTTGCTTCCCCGAGTGCTAGGTGGTGTGGCACTCGGGGAAGTGACGACTCACCAACTCCTCCACCGGCCCAATACCTCCTCGCCGGCCCACTACCGCCGAACCCTACTGCCCCTACCTTCCCATCCCCCCAACCGCCCCTGCCTCCCCTCAGTCCCAACCCGCCGCCCTCTCTCCCGCTTGCTCCCACCCCGCGCTGTCTCCTCCCATCCCGCGCCCGTCTCCTCCCATCCCCCGCCTCCACGACCTGGATGCCGCCCTTGGCTCCGCGCCGCCAGATCCGCCGCCGGCCCCCATCTCTCGTGCCCCGGACGCCGCCCCGGATCCGCCGGCGGCCCCGGCTCCGCGCCACGGACGCCATCCCCGGCTCCCGCACCGTCGGATCCGTCGCCGGCCCCCGCCTCCCGGACGCCGCCCCGGATCCGCCGGCGGCCCCCGGCTCCGCGCCCCGGACGCCGTCCCCGGCTCCGCACCGTCGGATCCGTCGCCGGCCCCCCGCCTTCGGACGCCGCCCCGGATCCGCCGGCGGCCCCCGGCTCCGCGCCCCGGACGCCGTCCCCGGCTCCGCACCGTCGGATCCGTCGCCGGCCCCCGCCTCCCCGGACGCCGCCCCCGGATCCGCCGGCGGCCCCCGGCTCCGCGCCACGGACGCCGTCCCCGGCTCCGCACCGTCGGATCCGTCGCCGCCGCGGATTCGTCGGCCTCCACGCAGCAGCTGCGGCGCCGCGGTTCGTCCACGCCGTCGAGCTGCTCGGCGGACACGAGAGTACGCGCGCCCCCTCGCCTCTTGCGGCCTACTTACGTCGCTAGTAGCTCGGTGAATGAATGATTGGGTACTGATGCTTTTGCTGGCTGTGTGCAGGAGCTACACCCAAGTCAGTTCTTGAGCTAATGGACGTGAAGGATCTGACCTTGGCCCATGTCAAGTCGCACTTACAGGTGAGGCAAATCAACTACTAGTACCGATTACTTGTCCCTTGATTTCTTACTAGATACAGTTTCAAACGGTACGAACGAGCTTGTATTAGGCTGTTAGCTAGCTTCATGCATCTCCTCTAGCTATCAGCATGCTTTTGCATTCCCCCTTGCATACAATCTATATATGAATGTTCTCTCCCCAATAAATATAACGTACATATCCCCCCCCCCCCCCCCCGAAATGAAGAGTAGAAAATTACGCAAGATATACCAAAAAGCTATATATAGTACTCGTTTGTTTCATGATAAAGTTGACCCTTTTTTTACAGTTTCACTTGTACTGGTAGCTATAGCACTATGGCCAGTAGCTCATGCATGGGATAAGATTTGAGTAGCCATTTTTCACATCACTTGCTGCGCGGTAAATTCCTTTACCGTACCACCACTCCACCAGTTCATCACCACCACACCACCCCCATCTTCCTCCACAACAGGAGAAAGAAAGCGAGATGGCTTGTGGTAGAGACGATGTACGGTGCAGGTACCCGTCCCGTTTCTTCTCAGCTTGGGTTAGGGCGCGGCAGATTGTGGCACAAGGGGAGTAGTGTTGAATTGCCACAGGCTGTGGTTAGTCTGTCTCTTGTTCCTTTGTGTATTTTTACCTCATCAACAGCTCAATCAATCTAATTTGTTAATCTATCCCGAGCTTAGGAATTTTTGATCTTGCCGCCCTTGGCGTCATGCGTAGTAAGAAAAACATATCCAAAATGATCCATATATAAGTCTCTAGCTTGTTCAAGCACTAGCTAGAGACACTAATCATTCGGAATGCAAGAACCACTCTTCTTTCTAACTTGATACGCTGTTCTTTTATTAGAATAATTTGCTGCCATTTGTGTTTCATTAATTCAACATTTTTATGCTAACTAATTTCAGGCTTGCCAATGCAGAAGGAAAAGAAGCTTGTATCAGAAATATTATATTACATCGTGAGTCGTGACACGCATGAATGTAGTTCTTCAAGTGTTCTAAGCACTAGTTTCCTTAGGATCTATGAGAAATGCTGTTCTCAGCAAGATTTGGCAAGATTTAGTTCAGTTTAAACTAATCTGTCTGAAACAAACAACAGGGGAAATTAATCTGTTTGTTCACTTATTAGCCTTTAATTTAGTTTAAGTGATCTTGGTCTGGAAGGAAATAAATGCCAGCCTTGTTCACTCATTAGGATATTTGTAGATATGTCTCAACTATCCCTGTCTAGGTGTTCAGCCATGGCATCAATTAGGTTGCAAATAATAAAGATTTTGTGATCAATTAGCTAATATGCAGCCTCTCCTTGCTGCCTATGAATGAATGTCAATTGAGCTGACTTATTTGGTCTGAACTTCTATGTTTCTCAGTCTGAATTAAGGAATAAAGTTAAGGGTTAGGATCATTGCCAATCAGTTGACATCTTATCAGATGCAGTTGGTAATTGAGCTTGCTATGGCCTGGTCCTATTAAAGGAAGTGGGTACTCTTTTGATCAATCAAACTGTATCTAACCGTCGTGCTTCTCCTATAACCAACCTACTCCATCTTGTTACGATGAAACTTCAGTCATATTGAAGTTTGTGTTATACTGTCATAAGTTCCATGAGTTTTTTTCTCAGATCCACGTGTGGAACATAGACATGATCAGCAATTAAGATACATTGTTACTTTAGTGTAACACTCATGTTTCTTGCAGGTTTTGCATGGAGATGCTGTTCTTGATGAATTGCTGGTGAGTTCTTGAATCAAAGCATGTCTATATTCTATTTGAGTTTTGTATTTATAGAGGCTGCCTGGACTATAAAATTGATTTGTTCATTCGGACTAAAACTGATCCGATCACTCAATGACCAGGACTGCACCATATTTGTAGAAGAACAGTGTCCACTTCCAACTTTGTAGAAGGAACAGATTGCTTGTTCCACCATGGTGCTAGCATCTTTTGTCCTTTGAACAGGTTTGCACCATGGTGCTAGCATCTTTTGTCCTTTGAACTGGTTGTTGTCTTTTGAACACATAGTTATGATAGAATGATGACTTGTGCATGACATTTCTAATTGCCTATGTAATCTGATTATTTGGTTGTGTATAGTGATGTGAATCGTGTGATAATTACCAACGATGATGGTTGTCTAATCCAGTTGCTAATGGCTTTGTATGGTGTTGTACTGTATATTATCACTGCCTGAAATTTTCTTAACGAGAACCTTGTGATTTATAAATGTGATTTGTGATATATTGTTGTTGATTTGTGGTTTGTGATTTGTGATATATTGTTAAATGTGATTTGTGATATATTGTTGTTGATTTGTTGTACTGTATATTATCACTGCCTGAAATTTTCTTAACGAGAACATATATACGTCTTTGTTGCTTAAACAGAGAAGTAATTTTTTTTAAAAAAAATTAGAGGTGGCTTCCCCGAGTGTTCGGGCAGTGGCACTCGGGGAAGAGGCATTTTTCTTTTTTTAAAAAGGGGCTTCCCCGAGTGCAGCTTCCAAGGCACTCGGGGAAGAGTTTTTCTTTTTTTTAAAAAAAGGGGCTTCCCCGAGTGTTGCACTCGGGGAAGAGGTTTTTCTTTTAAAAAATCGAATTTCTTCCCCGAGTGCAACACTCGGGGAAGAGTAAAAAAAAAAGGGGACGGCACCGACGGTGTTAAATCTTCCCCGAGTGCTACCGTGGCACTCGGGGAAGCCTTCCCCGAGTGTACGATTTTTGGCACTCGGGGAAGACCTCTTCCCCGTGAACCACTTCCCCGGAAGCTCTTCCCCGAGTGTTGCACTCGGGGAAGGCTTCCCCGAGTGTTTTGGGCTCTTCCCCGAGTGCTTTAGGCACTCGGGGAAGCGGGTGACTCCTGTAGTGAGCAGGTGCGCTCATGAGGGACCCTCGAGCGAGGCGGAGCCCGCTCGAGGGAGGCGGGGACCCTCGAGCGAGGCGGAGCACGCTCGAGGGAAGTGGGGACCCTTGAGCGAGGCGGAACCCGCTCGAGGGGGCATGAGCCCTCGAGCGATGCGGAACCTGCTCGAGGGGCGCCTGAATCGGCCACCTTGGTGGGCCACGGGGGCCACCGCAGCGTGGGCCGTGCCGTGTGTGCGTGCTTGGGTTAGAGGTGTGTTTTGTTTTATTTTTTGCAGGTTTTAAGCAGGATTCCCCCGATTTTTTAGGGGACCCTCAGGGCTGTCCCCGACAGTAGCCCCCGAGCATCTGTGAGTGTGCCGGCCAGGCTCCCGCAGATGCTGACGCCTACTGATAGGACGTTCTTCCCTCCTGGTTGCAAATGCCTTCCATGGGGCCGCGTCAGCGGACCCGCGGGTCTAGCCCCTAAAGCCCTGCAGGAGCGTAGGCGCTCCTGCAGGGGTTTTACGGCGGAATCTCGTCAGTGGGCGTGGTACATGTTCCAACCAGCATCGGCAATGTTTCAGCCGGCTTCGGTGACACACGCGTGACTAGCACCATTTGCGTCCGGTGCATCCCAGGAGGTGTAGCCATGCGTCGAGCCCCCGAGCCTGGGCCCATTCGAGGCGATCGGGGCGAGCTCTTCGTCTTGTTTTAAACGCGCCCTCGCCGTCCCTCCGCGGGACGGAGGGTGAGGTTTCCGCAACCCCCATCGATCGGGTCGCGGATTGCGGATTCCTCGTTGAGCTATTAGCGGGCGTTCAAGTGGACACCCATGCCCTGTTCGATAAGGGTAGGCTCGTGGTCCGGAGACTCATCCATTAAAGCGCTTGCATGAGTTTGCTAGGTGGGGCTCGGTCCCATTCGCTAGGGCCCGAGGGTGCGGAAGCTCTCCCTCGGTGGGATCCCCCCGGCTAGCTGCCCTCGCTGGCTCTTGAACACAACATGTGGGGCGCCCTCGAGCCGGTGGGCTCGAGGAAAGGCTCGAATGCGCGCGCCCTCGTCGCCCTGACTCTGGTGATCTGGGGCACCTGTTCGAACCCGTCGAGGGTCAGGTTTCGAACCCCTGATCAGTAGGGCCGTGCGGGGTAGCAGCGGAGTGCTCCCATCTTTTCGCATCTGCAGGTTTCGAAGGTCCTTGGCCGTGCCAGCCCTCGAACTGCTGATCAGTAATTTCTGTAGATCGAGGGCACCTATGGTGCCCGTTTATTTCGAACGGGCCTCGAGGCCACTGGTCGGTGTTCGCACCCTTCGAGGGTCGGTCTTATTTGAGCTCGGGGCTCGGGCTGCTCGAGGGCCTTCTTTAATTGGTAAGGGACCGGGCCATTTAATGCCCGCAGTAGCGGCTATAGCCAGGCGCCGCGGGCGCGCCTTTTCAGGCGCCGCGGCCGCGCGCGTAGTGGGCGGAGTGGGCAGAGTGGGCAGGCGGATGTGACCTCCTGCCGCGGCCCTCCGGTTACCGCGCCGTGATGATGGCGCGCGTGCAGCCGTGGTGGGCCCCGCTCGTCAGCGAGGGGAAATTTCACCTTCAGTTAATTCGCGCGGGGCATGCACTCCGGAGAGCACGCCCCACGGTCTATAAATCCGATAGGCGGAGGAGGGGCGGTTTTTTACCTTTGCACTTAGCATTTTCCATCCCTGCCTCTTGCGCTTCAGTCCCCGGGCCTTTCTTGCCTTCGCGCCTCTGCTCTTGCTTCCCGTTCCTCGTCCCCCGCCCGTTCGTATGACTCCCCAGCAGACCATCACCATCATCGACCCGCCGGCGTAGGAGCGCTCAACGGCGACGACGCTGTCTCTCAATCTACTGGTGTCCGGTGGTCAGCTGGCGGCGAATGTGGATGGGCAGCCCGTGGAGTACATCGTGCCGTAGGAGAGGGACCGAGTTCCCAACCCACCGTACGGCTACATCGTTAGCTTCATGCGCTTCCACGAGCGCGGCTTCGCGGCGCCGGCGAGCCGCTTCATGCGGGGTCTGTGCTACCACTACGGCGTGGAGCTGCACAACTTCACGCCAAACGTGATCTCGCAGGCGGCCACGTTCGTCGGCGTCTGCGAAGGCTTCCTGGGGATCCCAGTGAATTGGGATCTCTGGGTCCACCTCTTCCGCGTGGAGCTGCATACGCTGTCGACGTCGGAGCCGAGGACTCGTCGCGCGGCGTGTGCCGGCGGCTTGGCGCTCGCGTTGCGGAGCTCGCGCAGGGAGGAGTACATCCCCTGCACGATGACCTCCAACAACGCGGACTGGGAGCGGGGGTGGTTCTACCTCCGCAACACCGGCCCCGGCCTCCCCCCTACACCAGCAAGGTACTAAGGGAGAAGGTCGCCTCCTGGTACCACGGGGTATCTCCGCCTTCGCACCAGGCGCGACTGGACTTGCTCCTGGACGCGTTGAAGAACCTAGCGGACCGCGGGCTGACCGCGGGATGCGTCTTCGCCAACCTCCACCACCGGCGGATCGTCCCCTGATGGAGAGGCGGCTCCGCATCTTTGAGATGAGCGAGGACGCGGACCCCATCGCGATGGCGGAGTCGCGGTTGCTGCAGGACCCCTTCCCGCGGCCGTACGCGGCCACCCGGGCGCGGCGTGCCATCGACCTCAGGCCGGGGCGTTGTGACGACGCATCCCTGTGGGCATTCATCATGCTCCCCGATGGCCAATTGGTGAATGAGTTTCCTGATTTCTTTTCTCGTTCTGCCGGTTTTTAGGCTGCCAGCGCATTTTAAGGCTTTGCTTGATCCCCGCAGATGGTGCGCGTGAACGTCGCGCGGTCTGAACCGCCCACGCCACGGCCTCGCGCGCTCGCGCGCGCGCGCGGCACAGCGGCGAGAGCAGGAGCGGGTGGATCGCAGGAGAGAACGGAACGCGCGGCGGCGGGAGCGCCGGGAGCAGAGGAGCGAGGAGTTCCGGCTGCGCGAGCAGCAGGGACTTTCCTTGCTTGGGACAGAGGAGTACTCATCATCGAACCAGGAGGAGGAGGAAGAAGAAGATAGGGGGCAAGTTCTCCCCGACAGGTGGGAGCCTGCACCCCCGTCACCGGAGCCGACTCCAGTGGCAAGAGAACCATCGCCTGGGGCAGGCGCAGAGGCGCCCGCCACCAGGCGATCTACGACGGAGGCGACACGAGCCGCGGAAGCGCCGCGCGCGCGCCACGGAGGCGCCGGTGCGCGCGGCGGAGGCGCCCGCATGCGCGGTAGAGCCCGCGCGCGTGGTGGAGGCGGCAAGAGGTGCGGAGGCAGCCGCGCCGGCCGCGCCCGCGACGTCAGCGGGGACCTCGAGGAAGAGGAAGAGGACCTTCTCATCCTTGAGGTAAGGAGTTGCTTTTCGAGGGGTCGCGTGCTCGACGGGTGGGGATATGACACTCTGTTTTTCGTGTTTGCAGGGCGGCGCCAACCGTGCCCCCCTCGCACCAGCCAAGGTGTTGAGGGCGGACGCGTCCATCCCTACCAGGAGGCGCTCGTCAAGGGCGCCGCGGGTGGGTGCCAGCACGACGGCAACGGCGAGCGGGGCCTCGCAAGGCACGGCCGCCGAGGCCTCGGGGGGGGGCGCGGCCGGCGGCGACACGGGGCGGAGCCGCGGTGGGCGGCGGCGGAGGCGTGGCGAGGAGCCGGCCGTGGCCGAGGAGCGGCCGGTGGTGGAGGCGCGGCCCGCGGCGCCGCTCGTGGTGGCGCCGCCGGCGTCGTCGCCTACGAAGCGCGTCCGGCGTCCGCGGCCGCCGGGACGTTCCCCGAGGAGGAGTCGCCGCACCGCGGCGAGGAGCCGCGGCCGCGGTCGCGCAACCGGAGGCGCAGGTTGCCGCGCCGCCGCAAGAGCCCGCCTTTGCCGGCAGCTCCCACGCGATGGGGGTGGAGATTCCCGACGATGATGCCCCACCGCCCGGGTGGGACTAGTGGGGAAGCCTACCTGCACCAGCCCTCGAACCCTAGGCGGGGGCACTCGTCAGATGGTGGGATGGCCACATGGTGGCCGGGGTCTCGAGGCACGGCATCGAGGCCTCTTCATTCCACGCCGGCCCCGCTGGCTTGAGCGACCCAGCGGCGAGCGCAGGGCAGGGGCAAGAGCACACTGGTGCGCCATCCCCCCTCTTCACCGACGCCCAAGAGGAGCAGCAGCTGTGGGAGGAGCTGCGCGGCCACGGCGCTTCACTCAACTGAGCGTTGAACGAGGCGCTGCAGATCCACGGCGGCCCGGCGCGGCGCGTTTTTCAGGTATGTTGCCTTTTTCCTTATTCTGTTGTCTTCGTGTTTGTTTTTCGCCGCGCGACGCTCACCGGTCTCCGTCTGTTGGTTGCAGGAGCTGGAGCTCCGCGCTTGCGACAGGTATGGCGCTCTCGACCAGATGGGCGCTGAGCTCCACCAGCTCCGGGAACAGTGCGACGCTCTCGATGCCCTCGCCGAGGCCCTGAGGACCCGGGATGGCTGGCTGGCGTACCGGGCGGAGGCCCTGCGCGACTAGCTCTTGGAGCTGGAGGGGAAATTCGCGGCGCGCCCCTCTGCCATCGAGCGAATTCGCATGGCCCTCATCGACCGGGACGAGGCACTGCAGCAGGCGAGAGGAGACCTGGAGAGGGCACGCACCGTGGCGGCTGACTGGGAGGCAGAGGTGGTCTCCGTCCGGACCCAGAACCGGGAGGTCCGCGCGGAGCTCATGGAGGCGTGGTCCCAGCGAAGCCGGGCCGAGGAGAGGGCGCAGGGGGCTGAGCAGAGGGCTAAGGAGGCCGAGGAGTTGAGGGCCGCCCTTGCCGCCAAGGCCGCCGCGGTTGTTGCGGCGGAGGAGCAGCTCCAGCAGGAGCGTGCCGCTCGCCAAGGGGCCGAGGGCCAGCTCCAGCAGGAGCGGGCCGCCCTTGTCGAGGCCAGGTCGGCACTCGAGCGGGAGCGCACTGCACTCGTAGGGGTGCAGGCGTCGCTGAAGGAGCATGAAGACAAGCTCTCGAAGCTCGATGGGGAGCTGATCGCCCTCAGCATCTCGCACGAGGACCAGCGTCGGTTCCTCGACGAGCAGAGCTCCACAGTCTCAAACCTGATGCAGGTGGTTGAGGTCGAGCGCTAGGCTCTCGAGGTGGAGAGGAAGCAGGTCGAAGGTGAGTCGCCGTTTCTTTCTTTGTTTTGCTGATCTTCCCTTCGGGGGTTCGTTCCCCTCTTGATTTCTTTTGCTTGTGGTACCCAGGCCTGCGCACCGCGCTGGGGCATGTGGCCAATCGGGCCGAGACGCTGCAAGCTGCCTACGACTCCTCCGAGCGGGAGCTGGTAGAGCTGTGTGCCGCGTCCCTCGAGACCTGCCAGGCGGTCGAAGAGGGTGAGGCGCAAGTCAGAAGCTCGTTGGCCAGCCGTCTGCGCGCCCTTGGCGGGCATGTCTCGAGGCGCATGCACCGCGCACTTCACCTAGGCGTCCAGAAGGCCCTCGGCGTGGTGCGATCCCACTACGAGGTGAACTTCGAGGCTGTCGCATCGGGCTACGTCGTCCCGGAGGGCGTCGAGGACGAGGTGGCGATGGAGCAAGTGGACGCGCTTGCCGCTGATGCCGCCGAGACGCTCACCGAGGACTTCCTGGAGCTCTTGTTCCCGGATGCTGTTGACGCCGACGCGCCTCAAGCCTGAAGACCGCTGGGCACTAGGCCCATTTTTGTTTAAATGATAGTATCCGGGCCATGTGGCCGTGTAAACAAACAAGTGAAACTTCTGGAATATTTAAGCACTTGTAAATTTAAGTGGTGCCTTTTATTTGTCGCGCTGTTCTGTTTTTTCCTTTTGCTCGGGCGAATTCGGGTTAGGGGAGTTCGATTTCGTGAGTAGTCCGCTGGGCCGAAGGCAAGAGAGAAGGGTCGTATCCTCGCGGAGGCGTAGGCTATCTCTGACTCGCACGTCCTTTCCGCTTGGCCACCCGCGCCCTGCCTTGGTTCGCTCGAGGCTATGGTCGAAACATACTTAGCGCGCTTACGAGTTAAATTTTTTGCGAAAAAATGGGACCATTTTTGGGGGGGGGGGTGCCCCCCGCAGTAGCCCCCGAGGGTGACTTGGTTTTCTGGGGAAAGCCGAGTTGCCCTTTAACTTTATTGACTTGCCGTTATTTACATTGTCCTGCCAACTGGGGTGTTGGGCATGTGATTTACAACAAATGACTTGGAGATCCTAGCTAAGGGTAGAAGCGACGTAGCTACTGGATGTTCCAAGCGTTGGTGAGTTCCTCGCCGTCCTCGTTGGCTAGCTTGTATGTGCCGGGCTTGAGGACCTTCACTACGACGTAGGGTCCCTCCCATGGGGGTGATAACTTGTGGCGGCCTCGATTATCTTGGCGTAGCCTTAGGACCAAGTCCCCCTCGCTAAAATCCTGCCGCCGCACTTTTCGAGCTTGGTAGCGCCTTAGGGACTGCTGGTACCTTGCGGAGTGCATCAGGGCCACGAGGCGTGCTTCATCTAACTGGTCCAGCAAGTCCTCGCGGGCTCGCTGGTTGGCATCTTCGTCGTAGCCCCGGACTCCGGGCGACCCGTATTCCAAGTCCGTGGGGAGGACGGCCTCCGCGCCATGGACCAGAAAAAACGGGGTGAACCCGGTGGCCCTGCTTGGGGTGGTCCTGAGGCTCCATACGACCGCCGGTAGCTCCTGCAGCCATTTCCGACCAGACTTGTTCATCTGGTCGAAAATTCTGGGCTTGAGGCCTTGTAGATTCATGCCGTTGGCACACTCCACTTGGTCGTTGGTCTGTGGGTGTGCCACGGCTGCCCAGTCCACGCGGATGTGGAACTTGTCGCAGAACTCCAGGAACTTTCTGCCCGTGAATTGAGACCCGTTGTCGATGATGATGGAGTTGGGTACTCCGAAGCGGTAGACGATGTCGGTGAAGAACGTCACCGCCTGCTCCGCCCTGAGGTTCGTGATGTGGTGCACCTCCACCCACTTGGAGAATTTGTCGATTGCGACCAACAGGTGGGTGTAGCCCCCGGGCGCCTTCCGCAAGGGCCCGACGATGTCCAGCCCCCACACGGTGAACGGCCACGTGATGGGGATGGTCTGCAGGACGTGCGCGGGGAGATTGGACTTGCGAGCGTAGAACTGGCACCCTTCGCAGGTGCGCACGATCTCGCTGGCGTCAGCGACCGCGGTGGGCCAGTAGAAGCCCTGGCGGAACGCGTTGCCCACGAGGGTGCGTGGTGCGGCATGGTGGCCGCACACGCCCGCGTGTATGTCCCGGAGGAGCTCGCGCCCCTGGGGGATGGGTACACATCGCTGCTGGATGCCGGAGGTGGCGCGCTTGTACAACTCGCCATCGACGAGGGTGAAGGACTTGGCCATCCTGGCGATGCGCCTGGCCTCAGACCGGTCCGAGGGAAGTTCCCCTCGGTCCATCCAGGCGATGTACTTGTCACGCCAGTCCACCTCGCTGGGGGCTGGCTCGACGTCCATGGCTTCGACCTCGTCAGCGCCGTACCCCTCGAGGAGGGAGAGCACGAACGCCTCGTTCGAGGGGTCCTCGTCCATGGGCTCTACGCCCGCTGGATTCGAGGGAGCCTCCGATGGTTCTGTGCAGTTCGAGGGGTGCGGCTCGAGGGTGACGGATGGTTGGGCGACGTCCCGAGCGAAGACGTTCGGGGGGACGGTGATCCGCCCTGACGCGATCTTGGCGAGCTCGTCCGCCTCCTCGTTATACCGGCGGGGCACGTGGTTGAGCTCGATGCCGTAAAACTTGTCTTCGAGGGCGCGCACAGCCTTGCAGTACGTCTCCATCTTATCGTCGTGGCAGCTCGCGTTTTCATGACCTGGTCGATCACGAGCTGTGAGTCCCCCCCGCACGTCGAGGCGTTTGATGCCTATTTCGATGGCGATCTTGAGGCCACAAAGCAAGGCCTCGTACTCAGCCATGTTGTTTGACACGGGGAAGTGAAGGCGCACGGTGTACCGCATGTGCTCCCCGAGGGGTGAGACGAAGAGCAGGCCCGCGCCCGCCCCTGTCTTCATCACTGAGCCGTCGAAGTACAGGGTCCAGCACTCCGCCTAGATCTGTGGCGGCGGCAATTGCGTGTCCGTCCACTCGGCGACGAAATTCGCCAAGATTTGGGACTTGATGGCCTTGCGCGGGGCGTAGGCGAGCGTTTCACCCATCAGCTCTACCGACCACTTGGCAATTCTGCCCGCTGCATCCGGGTTACGGATGATTTCTCCTAATGGAAAGGAGGAAACCACCGTGACGGGGTGAGCCTCGAAGTAGTGGCGGAGTTTGCGCAGCGCGAGAACCACTGCGTAGAGCAGCTTTTGGACTCGTGGGTAGCGCGTCTTGGTATCAGACAAGACTTCGCTGATGTAGTACACCGGCCGCAGAACCGGCAAGGCGTGTCCTTCCTCCGTGCGCTCCACCACGATCACGGTGCTGACCACCTGGGTGATCGCGGCCACGTAGAGGTACAGAGGCTCGCTGTCTCGCGGTGGTGTGAGGATCGGGGCGTGGGCAAGGGACGCCTTTAGCTTATCAAGCGCCTCCTGGGCCTCGGCGGTCCAGGAGAAACGCTCGTGCTTCTTGAGGAGCCGGTAGAGGGGCAAGCCCTTCTCGCCGAGCCGCGAGATGAAGCGGCTCAAGGCGGCAAGGCACCCCAACACCCTTTGAACCCCCTTAAGGTCCCGAATCGGACCCATCCGTTCGAGGGCTGCGACCTTTTGGGGGTTGGCCTCGATGCCTCACTGGGAGACGATGCATCCTAAAAGCATGCCCCGCGGCACGCCAAAGACACATTTTTCGGGGTTTAACTTCACCCCGTTGGCCCGTAGGCAGCCGAACGCGATGCGAAGGTCGCTAACCAGGTCGTCCGCCTTCCTGGTTTTTACGACTATATCATCTACGTACGCCTCAACGGTTCGCCCGATGTGGTCTCCGAAGACGTGCTGCATACATCGCTGGTACGTCGCGCCCGCGTTTCGGAGGCCGAACGGCATTGTGACGTAGCAGTACATCCCGAACGGCGTGATGAATGAAGTCGCGAGCTGGTCGGACTCCTTCATTTTTATTTGGTGGTACCCGGAATAGGCATCAAGAAAATAGAGCAGTTCACACCCGGCGGTCGAATCAACAATCTGATCGATACGCGGCAAAGGAAAACGAATTTTAGGACATGCTTTATTAAGACTAGTGTAGTCTACACACACCCGCCACTTCCCATTCTTTTTCTTCACTAATACAGGATTAGCTAGCCAAGCAGGGTGGAACACTTCCTTGATGAACCCAGCCTCGAGGAGCTTCCGCAGCTCCGCTCCGATTGCCCGGCGCCGCTCCTCGTCAAAGTGGCGCAGCCGTTGCTGCACGGCACGGGAGTGAGGTAGGATTTCAAGGGAGTGCTCGGCGACCTCTGTAACACCCGAAAATTCCATCACAATAAAATATTGTTAGCAACATGGTTTAGTTTTATTTTCTAAGGATTTAATAAATTTGAATAAATAAATTTGCCTTTAATTAAATTAAACAACATTTAATAAATAGAATCACCCAAGTGTTTGTGCATCATGTTGAAATGCATGAGTTTTGGTTGTGGTATGATTTTAAAAGTCTTAAAAAAAATATTTGTGAAAAGTCCTTAAAAAAATAATTGTGAAAATTGGTGTAAAAGTTTGAATTTAAAAAAAAATGAATGATGATGAAAGTTTGAATTTAATGTTTGAAAAGTTGTTTAAAAGGTTTTCTAAAAGTCTTAAAATAGTTGAGTAAATTTGGGTTAAAATTTGAGTTTGAAAACATGAAAAAGATTTGAATTTACAAGGTTTGAAATTAGTTTGAAAAGGATTTGAAAAGAAAAGGCAAAAAAAGAAAGAAAAAACAAACAAAACCAATCTAACCTACCAACCCGGCCCAATCCCGCGGCCCATCACAGATTTCGGCCCACGCGGCCCGCTCCGACCGCCTCCCCTCCCTCTCTCTCTGACCCGCTGACGTGTGGGGCCCACACGTCAGGGCGTCTTCTACCTCTGCCCGCGCCCCCATCCCCGCATCGACCGCCGGCCTCCCGCGCCATCCCGCCGTTCCCGACCGCCCCGCGCCCCTCTGCGCTTCCTCCACCGCGCCGTGATGATGCCGACACATTCACGCCGCCCCCACTTCACCGCCTCGGCCCCTTCCCCTCTTTGAAACCGCCGCGCACCGAGCGCCGCCGCCATTAATGGCCGGCCGCCCACCGACCCCGCGCCACCGCCTCACCGCGCCCTCTCCACTTCCCCCTCCGCCCTATAAATGGGCAGCAGCACCTCCTCTACACCCCGCGCCACTCCTCCTCCCTTCTCCACTCCTCTACAGCGCCGCCGCCGGAGCTCCACCGCGCCGCCCGATCTCCTCCTCCGCCGCGGTTCCCTCCTCTCCGACCCCTGGGTAAGCTTCCCCGCCTCCTCCTCTTCCTCCCCATGCGCTCGCCTTTGAATTTGGTGCACTGGAGCTCCTTTTCCGGCCGCCACCGGCGAGCCGCCGCCGCCCCGTCTGCCGGCGCGCCGCCGCCGCCGGCCGTCCGCCACCGCCCGCCGCTCAGACGCGACCAGGGCCGTCCGATCGATGCGGACGGCCCAGATTAAAAGAGGGCGCACCCCTTTGGATCGGTCCACGGTAGACCGGTGGACCAAGTCCACAGCGCCGGTCCACCGCTGACGTCAGCAGACACGTCACGCTGGCGTCATCGCTTGCGTCAGCGCCAGCCAACCGCGAGCCGCCACGTGTCGCCACCATAGCTCACCCGCCGGCCGCCCAGACTTTTTTGCAAAAAGAACCCTGCATTTTCCATAATTACAAATATACCCTTCCACCTATATAAAAGCCTTTCAATCAGGTCCTTTCTTTTATGCTTAGGCCCCTGCAGTCCTTAGTTTCTATGTTCTTTAGTCCATCCTTAATCTTTTACATATTAGATCTCCTAGTTTCACACATATTTATGTTTAGGTCCCTGAAATCTTGCAGAAAAACCCCTAAAACTTTCAGATATTCACAATTTAGTCCCTGATCCTTGTTTCAACCATATCTTTTCCATCCTAGCTCTGTTTTACGCGTTCTTGGTGTCCACGCGATCGTCTCTCCGAGCCCGTCATTTCTAAAAGCTTGTTTTAGTCTTTTGGTAATGTTTGATGTATTGTTTTATTTATTGTATGTTTTCTTGCATGATCGTAGCCAACGCGTCATTCGAGGAAGTTCAAGAGCAGAGCTTTTCAGTAAAGGAGAGCAGCTTATCGTTGGAGAAAGGCAAGTGACCCTAACCACCCTTCTACCTATGCTTTAATCAAGATTACTATAAATTAATCGGAACATGGAGAACCACCCAGGAAAACAAGTGCAACCACGGTCCATATGGCTCGGCTTAGCCAATTAATTAGGTGTGCGATTGTATTGACGACCCTATCCGAAAGGAATACGGGGGGCTCGGGTTGCGGGGGTATAGCCGGTTCTTTTGGGGTAGCGACCTTTGCTAAGGTGCGACCACTAGGGAGGGTTATGGTCCGCCCCGAGTCAGAATCGTCGTGGGTTGTTGATGCTTTTGCATATCTTTGTAAAGGCTTCGTAGCGTCCCTATGCAATCACACCTCGGAAGTGTGGTATTGTGCTCGATCGGCACATGCGTGGTTGGGTTCAAAGTTCTTTGGAACTTTTACGCGAACTCGTGGGAAAAGTGTGCAACCTCTCGCAGTGTAAAACCGATCGATCGGCCGTGCTCACGGTCAAGAGCGGCCCGGACCCTCACATGATTAATTGAACTTAAAGATGGATTAATATTGCTTTCCGGTTATTCCCGTGGCCTTGCCGAGTACCAACCATAAGTGTACTCATCCTTGCTTACTCGTTCGCAGAAGAACCCGAGATTGGAGTACTTCACCGACTACGAGGAGTTCGAGGATGCGATCAACCGATCGAAGCTTCGTGGAAGATGAAGATGGAGTCGCGTCTTCATAGTTATCGTTGTTCGTGTAAAGACCTTTGTGTCTACCATCGTGAGTGTAATAAAAGTTAATAAACCTTTTCTGTATGTTTTAAGCAATGTCTTGTGATATTACACTCATGAGTCTATCATATGTGTGAAATTGTGATCCTGGCACACATATGAGATGCATTCCGTTTTCTACGGAAAATCGGGTGTGACAACCTCCCTCGGGATGCCTGGCATGTCCGAGGGACTCCACGCGAAGATGTCGGCGTTGGCGCGGAGGAAGTCGACGAGCACCACTTCCTATTTCGGGTCGAGGGTAGAACTGACCCTCAACGCCTTGCCCTCGGGGGCAGCAGGGTCGAGAGGCACCTCCTTGGTCTGCTCAGCAGCCTCGAAGCTGCCGGTATGCTTAGCGGTGGAGTCGAGGTCCTCGTTGACCATCTTCTCCATGTTGGCCACCAGCGCTTCGTCCAGCGCTAGGGTCTCGGCGTGTTCCATGCACTCGACGTCGCAGTCGAAGGCGTGCTCGATGGATGAGCCCACGGTGATGACGCCGTTGGGCCCCGACATCTTCATCTTGAGGTAGGTGTAGTTGGGGACCTCCATGAACTTGGCGTAGGAGGGCCGCCCAAGTATGGCGTGGTACGCGCCCCTGAACCCACCACCTCTAAGGTGAGTGTCTCCTTGCGGTAGTTGTCCGGCGTGCCGAACCAGACAGGCAGGTCGATCTGCCCGAGGGGCTGCACGCGGTTGCCCGGCGCGACGCCATGGAACGGCGTCGTGTCGGGCCGCGACTCGATCCAACCCGATCCCCGGCGGGGCGCAACGTGTGCGCGTAGAGGATGTTGAGGCCGCCGCCTCCGTCCATCGGGACCTTCGAGAACCGCGCGTTCCCGGGCACGGGTCGACCACCGGCGGCACCGACCCGGTTGGGGATGCGGTTCGGGTGATCCTCGCGGCTGAACGTGATGGCGCCCTCCGACCAGTCGAGGAAGGAAGGAGGCGCCTTCTCTGCGGCGAGAACCTCGAGCCGCTCCCGCTTGCGCTGGCGGCGGGACATGTCGATGGTTGGCCCCCCGAAGATGAGGAAGACGTTCTCCACGGTGGGGAAGCCGCCGACGTCGCCGTCACCCCCGTCCTTCTTGGCCTCGTCGTCCTTCGCGGCGGCGCGATCGTAGAATCGCTTGAGCATGTCGCACTGCTCGAGGGTGTGGTTGAACGGCGTTTTGTGGTAGGGATATGGCTTCTTCAGCATGTCGTCGAACACTCCCGGGCCTCGAGGGGCCGCTCGAGGGCCTCGTCGAGCCGGGCCAACAGCAAGAGCTTCGCCGTCGTCGTCGTCGCGCCCCTGCTCGCGCGCCTCGCGGTGCGGCTTCTTTCCTTCTTGCCCCGCTTGTTCTTCTGGCGGGGCTCCATGGACTTGCCGCCCTCCGCGGGTGTGTCGTCCACGCGTTTTCCCTTCTTGCCGTCGAAGATCGCCCCCACCGCCTCTTCGCCCGAGGCAAAGCTGGTGGCGATGTCGAACAACTCGTTCGAGTCGACCGGCGGGCTGCGCCCAAGCTCGCGCATGAGGTCCCGGCATGTGGTACCTTCGAGGAAGGCGTGCACAATCTCTGACTGTGCCACGCTCGGAAGCTCCGTACAACGCTTGGAGAAGCGTCGTATGAAGTCCCGAAGCGATTCGCCGGGCTTTTGGGTGCAAGAGCGCAGGTCCCAGGAGTTCCTAGGGCGCACGTACGTGCCCTGGAAATTTCCCACGAACGTGCGGACCAGGTCATCCCAGTTGTGGATTTGGCTGGTCGGCAGGTGCTCGAGCCACGTCCGCGCCGAGTCGGCGAGGTGCAGGGGGAGGTTGCGGATGATAACCTCGTCGCTGGTGGCTCCGCCCAGCTGACACGCCAGGCGGTAGTCGTTGAGCCACACACGGGGGTCCGTCTCCCCGTTGTACTTGACGATCGTCGTGGGCTGGCGGAAGCGCTGGGGGAAGGTCGCCATGCGGATCTCCCGGCTGAACACGCGGGTTCCCGGGGGCTCCGGCGTCGGTGAGCGGTCCTCATCGCTGTCGTAACGTCCACCCCGTCGAGGGTGGTAGCCTACTGCCGCCCGCGCCTCCGCTTTGCTCGTTCGTCGGGCGTTGATGACGTTGCGGGCGTCGCCATCTCGGGCTTGTCCGCGCGTGTCGAGGAGCCGTTCTTTGGCCGGCGTGTGCCCCGGATTGGCGGGGCGCTCAGCCCGCGCCGCCCGCGTGTACCGAGGGCTCGGGGCCTTGCGCACCCCCATCATCTCGCGCGCTCCCTTGTTGGCGGATGCGGGACGCCGAGCTTTCGGCCTGTTGGACGGCCGCTTGCTCGATGAGCGCCTGCGTCTCGCGGTGCAGGTTTTGCGCCTCGGGCGTCGAAGGGGCGGGCATGGCCCGTAGCAGTGTTACGGCGGTGATGAGCTTTTGGCTCGCTCGCGAGGGCGTATCCAGATTGTCGACGTTGAAGCCGGCGTTGATGCGATCGCGGGCTTGTCTGCCCAGCTCACGCGCGCGTTCGCCGCGCGCGGAGGCTTCCCCGCGATAGAGGCGCGAAGCAACCGCACCGTGCGGTATTCTTCCGCCAGCTTGGCCTCGAGCTCGCGTGCCCGGGCCGCCGCGCGCGTTGATGTCGGCCCCCCCCGGCGGTGAGGGGGGAGGGGCGCTTGGCCCCGCAGCCAGGCGCGGTCCAGTTCCCAGAGCGGGAGGAACTTCTCCGTCGCCGGCTCCCGCCGCGTCGGCGGCGTTTGCTGGGTCGTTGGCGATCACGACGCAGCACTCCCGTGCGGGGTCGTAGCTCCCGGCGCTAGAGTCGTCGGAGTAGACGAACCAGTACTCCGCGACGTCGAGGAACCGCCTGAACATTACTGGGTCCGGCACGCCGGAGAAGTCCCACTCCGCGTATCTATGCGAGGTGGCAGGTGGCAGCACGTCGACAGAGGCTAGGGATGACTTGTCGCTGGCGGAGGCGCTAGGGTGCCTGGAGACCAAGAGGTGGCGGCCAGGGGGAACCCTGCGCATCGTTGTGCTGGCGTTGGTGTTGGCGACGTAGGCCGACGTGGCGCCGCGCAGACCGATGGGGAAGCGCGGTCCGGAGACTGAGCGCTCCCCCGCCGGGCGGCGACCATCACGCCGGTGGGCGCGTCGCGTTGCGAGGCGACGCGCGCGGCATGTCGGCGCTCCGACCGCGCCCGACGAGAGCACCGGCCGGAGCGGCGGCGGCGCCGTGGCGCCGATGGACTTGCGGCGTCCGTGCTAGCGGGTGTTGGTGTCGTGGCGACGCGTGCGGCGGCGACCGGGGGGTCCGGCTTGGCGCCGCGCGCGGAGTTCCTCACGGTTAGTGAGGCGCATCAGGTAGCCGTTCCCCGTGGCCTGAAAGTTCAGGCACCCGAACCGGATTTCGAATCCGGCGGGGAGGGGGTCCGAGCTGCCCATGGAGTAGCGCTGACCGCGGTACTCAGTGCGAATCACCATCGAGAGAGCTGGTGACGGGTTGACCTTCAGCGCGCCGTGCCCCACGGTGGGTGTCAACTGTCAGTGCGGAATGTAGTCCCGACACTAACTAGTAGTAACCACTGAGGTCTGTCTCTTGATGGTCGGTGCTAGGCAACTAGGGATGGTTGATTTATCCTGGTTCCGGCCGGGGCCGTACGTCCAGCAGGGGTGTGCTCGAGGCACTATATTGCTTTGCACCGGGGTGCCTGTAGTGGGGTGGCTACAAGCAAGGCGGGAGAGGAGGTGTGGCCTCCAAGTCCCAAGATGAGTGATTGAGGCGAGTGCCAATATCGTGGGGAGGACGGGGAGCGTCTGAGCGATCGCTATCCGTCGTCCCGTGTCTGGTGTCTTGTGTCCTCTGTCCCCCCGCGGCGAGGGGGATCACCTTCCTTTTATAGACCAAGGAGAGGGTGATTTACAGGCATGCCGCACTATTTAGCTACGTGTAACGGTATGGCGTATAGTGCCGGGGAGTTGACGGTTGTCCTGCCGAATCTTGCTCCAGTCATGGCGTCGTGGCGTGGCCTGTACTTTGAACAGGGGCATCCTCGAGGGTAGAGGCGTAGTGGTTGACCGGGGCGTCTCCATGCGGGCTCGAGGGAGCCACCGACGGTGATCCGTACGAGGTACAGTGGCAGTTGTGGCGGCATCCCGTACCCGCGTGCCCAACAGCGTCGGAGTTGTTGTAGAAGTGCACGGCGTGGCGCCGCAGGGGCGGGGATGGCCGCACAGGACTGATAGCGACGGGGATGGCGCTCTCGCCGGCCTGACGTCACGGTTTGACCCTGCGGAGTCATGAGAAGGGGGTTCGAGGGTGCGACCGGCCCCCCTTGGAGGGCGCGGCGCGTTAGCCGTACTAGAGTGGGCGGCACAGTGTCACGGAGCTGACACCGGCCTTGTCGCACAGTCCCCCACAGTGGCGGGGATGGGCTCCCCCTAGGGAGTTGGCGGAACAGCGCCGGGGCGTGAGTCCCAGGCGCGTGATGGCGCGGCTCTGCTGTGTCAGAGCATTAAATGCTCGTACCCGCGTGCGGGAGCAGGTGCGCTCGTGAGGGAGCCTCGAGCGAGGCGGAGCCCGCTCGAGGGAGGCGGGGACCCTCGAGCGAGGCGGAACCCGCTCGAGGGGGCATGAGCCCTCGAGCGAGGCGGAACCTGCTCGAGGGGGCGCCTGATTGGGCCACCTTGGTGGGCCGCGGGGGCCACCGCAGCATGGGCCGTGCCGTGTGTGCGTGCTTGGGTTAGAGGTGTGTTTTGTTTTATTTTTTGCAGATTTTAAGCAGGATTCCCCCAGTTTTTAGGACCCTCGGGGCTGTCCCGGGGATCAGGACATGGGAAAAGGCAAAGGAAATGTCGTGTGAGCAGTTATTTTGGGTCCACCACGTGTGTCCTGTGTCGACCGCATCGAGGGTTGCGCACGGTCGGACGGAGACTCAACATCGTGGCAGCGGCGGTGGCAGTAATTATAGAGGCGGGCAGAGGCTGGTGGTGTACATATATAATCCCATCATATAATCCTAATCACGATTGTGGGCGCCGCAGGAGAAGCTTGTGCATTTACGTATCCCGTGATTGATTCTCTTTATTTATCATTCCCAGCTTCCAAGCTGCACGGCACTGTTGCGCGAGCGCAAAAACAGAGCAAAGAACCGTGATGGGCTTGGAAAGGATGCGTGGACCCCCGGCCGGGATGAAGGCCTGTTGGGTCGTAAAACAGACAAAGAAACGGACAAAAGAATAATGGCCCATAGAGGTCTCGAACCTGTGAGTTTGTGACCTTCGCGTTATTAACACGACGCTCTAACCAGCTGAGCTAATGGGCCACACTTCACGAAACGATTCTTTTCATTTTTCTTTAATAAGAAAATACATCTTCTACGGAAGAGGCCGTGGCAAATCTTGTGCCGTGGATTTTACATTTACTAGCAGCAGATTTCTCTGAAAAGTGAGACCAACACCTTACTCTAAGTACAAAAGGGGCTTTCATTGTGGTAGAAAATAATAATATGCTCGATCCAACTTCCAAGGGTTAAAATACGAAAACATATCATGGAGAAATTCGATGGTTAACCATTTTTGTTCAACGGAAACACAAACGAAGGCAACTTCATTGTGACTTTACAACAAACAAAATGAAACCCTCAAGTCTCATACCTTCCTATCTCGTCTCAGCTCGAGTGTGTGTGCTCTCGTACCACATCTCGCTCTCAGCAGTGTGACTGCAATCTGAATCACTTCCACGTACGCCTTCCGATCCAAATGTGGCATCTTTAACCGCTCTAGCATGAGAGAAGGGGGCAATCGCGTAGCCACAGATGATTTGCCGGCCGGCTCCCTCCATCTTCAGACTCGCCAATTCTCCGATCCAAGACGATTGAGAGAGCTGCAGGCAAGTCATCCTTGGCTACGCGATGCGCGCACAGCTAGCTAAGCCTCCTTCCCACATGCAAGAGCCAATCAAAAGATGGCAATGCATCAGGCAGCAGGAACCACGCACTCGCGCTGGCACATCGGTCGCGCGCGCTCAGGGTTCAGAGCTAGCGTGAGCTCTGCTTCTCGCGGTGGAGCTTCAGGTTTGTTCAGACTTGAGAGCGGGCGCGCTGGGAAGGACCGAAGGAATACGATGGATGGCTGCAGCAATGGAGGACGGCATTGCCTCTGCTTCCTATAGGGGGGCGGGTTGGCGGTGGCGGCGGCGGCACGAACTGGCGGTGCATGTGACAGGAACATGCGCTGGAGCTGGTCTCGTCAGCAGGACTGGAGACGCGTGACGACGTGGGGAGCAGGGGGCCAAAGCGTGCTGTGCAACACCTAGTGGCTACGGGGCCAGGCGGAGGCCCCGTAGGAGCGTGCAGCGCCATCACCTATCGACACGACACCACGGCAGGGGCTCGCGGCCTGCCCCTCGCCCCCTCCGTTCGGACATGCTCTACAGTAGGTTCATACAATTCTACTGTATGAAAACATGGAACCGAGTAGGGTTAACAAAACCGCCGTGGACCGGTTTCCTCGAATCAGAAAAGTCGGGCGGTTTATCGGTGAAACCGGTCGGTTTACCGTTCTCACGAATTTGTAGGCACGGTTTTGGGTGGGAACTGGACTGGTTCCGACGGGTTTTGCGAACCCTCTCAACCGAGTACCTCCAAAACGGAGAGAGTATTTGCAACGCGTCAATCGCGAGCTGTAGCCAGGAAACAGAGGCAAAGCTGTTGACTAGTCGCCACCGCGCCGGCACATGGAGGCTTCAGCTCCGACTGTTCCCCGGTAAGCCTCCTCCACCGGTGCAGGTACGTACCTCACGCGTTACGTGCGGTGAACCGGCCGGCCGGCCGGCGACTGCACGTCGGCAGCGAATGTTCCGGACGGGAAAGCCGCGGAAGCAGGGGCCCTGCCTATTGCGGGGCAGCCTACAGTGTGTTCGGGTTGCCCGGTTGCCCGGTCAAAGACTCTGGACATTGCATAGAGCAGAGATCGATCGCGGTTCGCCGTCCGCGCGCGGGCGGCGGCGGATCAGTGCGCCAAGCCCGTGTTCTCTGCTGTCCGAACGAGGATGACGGCGCATCCTCAGCAAGAATCAGTAGGCTGGTAGCAGCATATTACTGTACATGAACAGAACATGAGACTGCTATTTTATTGAAGCGTTGCACCACGATCCACGTGGGGGTGCAGAGCGTTACAGCTTTCTGTGCTTCTTCAGCTCAGCTCCCGGACTGCCACGAGTGTGAGTAAAAATGGGTCGTGATACTGTATTTACATGCTAAAAACACTCTCAAACAGAGCATCCACCAAAAAAAAAAGAACATCCAAATTCCAAACCCTGTATGCATTTTGCCGGCCTAGCTAACTGGGACAGTGGGACCCACATATGCGCCGTCCCTTTCCTCCCAACCCATTTGCTGCTCCGTCCAAGAGCTGAGCGGGCCGGCGCGACCTCCCCCACGATGGACCCCCTGGCGGTTCCTCCCCCAACGGCGGACCCTCCCAGCGCGAGCTCCGCGCAACAGCTCAAGCTCTCCACCCGGCGGCGTCCACCCCCTCAGCCAGCGGCTCCTCCAGTGGCGGCCCCTCCTCGCTCGAGATCCACCCGACGGTCGGAGCGAGGCTCGCCAGCGATGCCCACGACCAGCAAAGCTCACGCGCGGCGGCACGCCCCGGCGGCTCCTGCGGCCGACGGAGCTCGCGTGACGACACAACAGCTGGCCTCGGCGTGCTCACAGGAAGGAAGAAGGGAAGAGTATGCTGCACTACGTCGTCTACTGGAGAAGAGAGTTTATGGGTGACTGACCATTTTATTGTAGGCAACCTAAACTGGTAAATGGGCATCTAGTTTGGGTCTCTGTTGTTGGAGCTCTCCAGTCTGTTGACGTGAAATCAGCACCTCACGCCAAGCACACAGCAAGCCGAACAAAGCTGGCTTAACACACGTTGCCGAATCCGAAGTGTGCCAGTCAATTTTCCTGAAAACTGACAAAGGATGAAAAATAGTTCGATAAAACCTGTAACTTGCCGGGTGGTACCAGACAGTTCCGTATTTACGGCTACAAAGCCAATAAAAAACGACATATAGTTACAACAAGCTATCTGTCAGCAATTCGAATATCATTCGGGAGCTTTAAACATATAAACAGGATATAGCCGAATGCATGACATAAGCATGATGAAAGATCGGTCTTTGTCTAAACAACATTGCAGCACGTGATCATGACCGATTATCAAGGATAAATCACAATAAAATAAGTAAAGGCGAAGCATGATTATAAATTTGTAATAAAGATGCATGCATAGGCCAAAAGCACCAGTCTACCGCATGTCTAGGTACTTTCAAACCCGTCAAGCGTGACACCAAACAAGTTAATCCACCGCATGATACGACTTGTTTGAAATCACACCACCAACCAAGAATAGATCAATCCACCGCATGATACAATCTAAACATGTGTGACGCCCCAGGATTTTATTTAACATCATTAGCGCTAGTGACCGAGTCAGCCGAGTCAAACCCGCTGACAAGGGTCAAACCTAGGTCAACCTGGGTCATCACCCCGAATCAACCCGTGGTCAAAGGCACGGTCAAACCCCGCTTAACCGTTGACGTCAGCGAATGTCGTCCGGAACTTTTGCCGCGTTCCCCAAAATTCACCTAAACACTTCAAAATCTACCTTTATGAAAGTTGTCCATCTTGTTGAGGGACACAACTTTCATGTAGATTGGCATTTCAAATTTTGAGCAGAAAAGGGTGAAAAACTTGGTCAACCGCCGGTACCTCTCGTTTTCCGGTAACGGACCGACATTCAAAGTTGGCACGACGTTCTCGCAAAATCCATTGAGAAAAACACTAGACGGCCTTTACGAAAGTTGTAGAGGGTAGTTAGATCTACAACTTTTCCGTTGACCACATTGTGCACTTCTATTCAAAAATTTTTGGGAAACACGCGGTCGAACACGGTCACACCGACGTCTCGGACCGCCCTCGTGCGCTCCCGCTCGCCGGCCGCGCCGCCGCACCGCGCGCGCGCGCGCGCCGTGCCGCCGCGGCGTCCGGCCGCCGCCCGCGCCCTGAGGGCGAGCGCCCAGCCCGAGGCGCGCCTTCCCTAGGCCATGGCCCCCTTTCCCATAACCGCGCGCTTGCCAAGGCTGCCTGGGACATTGCGCCGCCTTACGCTCCTCGCATGACCCGGCGGTCCGTCCGCTGCTGTCCGGCGTGAGCGCCTGTGTATAAAAGCCGGCCTTCTCGCTCACGCGCATGCACACCCCCCTCCTTCCCTGCCACGCCTCTGCTCGCTCCGGCGAGCACCACCCGCGCCGCGCCGCCGCCCGCGGGGCCGCCGCCGCCGGCCGCCGGCGCGCGCGCGCGGGCCGCCTCCAAGGGCCAATTAACCCCGCAAACCGAACCCTTAGCCACCCCTCGACCTTCCCCCGTCCTTCCCCGGCCGCGAGCGCCGGCGAGCTTGCCGAATTCCGGCGAACAACACCGCTGCCCGCGCCCCAGGGACGACATTGCAAAAGTAAAAATCTTCCCAGGGTCCCTGCTGCAAAAGCGCAACTCCAATAGTAAAAGTGAGTGGCTGATTCTTGTAAATTGCGTAGGAAATCACATAAAAATCATAAAAATGTGAAACCAATTTTGTTGGGTTCGTTGTGAATTATACTACAACTTTTGTTATTCCGGTCTGAGCTAATTCCTGTTAGTTTTTGCATGAAAAATACAAATGTGAAAAACCTAGATCTGCTATATCTCAAAATATATAAATCCTCTATAGCTAATTGTTGGATATGTTGTGTGTTAGTTCATGTAGCTCCTATGCCAAAAATTGCACAAAGTTATGATGTAAATCTTTTTATAAAAATGTTTTTCCATTTCTGGCAGATCTGCATAAATGATTTTGCTTGCTAAAAATATTTATGTTTTTGAGCTCAACTTGTGCACACTGTCTTGTAATGCCAAAAAGCACATCCTGTGAATTAATCATGATTTTTGGGTTAACATAAATAATTATTCTTGATTTATTCATGTTTTCCTTTGTAAATTAATAAACCAAGTTCAGTAGAGATTCCATGTGAACATGCTGGCTTTTTAGACTTTTTAGGACCAGAGAGCATGCACAAGAAAGTTTGGATCATTTTGAGGCTTATTTATTTTTATATGCATTTACTTTGAATCACTAACTAGCCTTTGTTATTTTCAATAATATTTAATTTCCTAGCATCCAACACTTACATGTGGGTCCAATGGACCAGGATAGGTACTAGGAGGCTTAAGAAACACTACATTAATTTTTGGTAATTTAACTGCTTAATAAAAAGTTTAAAAGCCCTTTTAATATTAAAGAGAAATTAAATAAAGAAAAGTCTTATTTAATTCCTTTTCCTTTTTGAAAGTATTATCTAATTTAATTAAAAGATAATTAATTCTCATTACTGATAAGGAATGAATTCATAACTAAAAATATTAATTACACCTTTGCTTGTGAAGATAAAGGGAATTAAAGCTTTCACATGAAATGACAAGTACAAAGAAACCTTTATTCAATTGTGTAATAAAAGAATAACCCATGTACAACCAATCACCTTCCTAAAAGAGAAATCACCAAACCACCCATGTTAACTTGAGGATGGTTGCAAATCATGTTAAAAAGGTTAAATATACCTACCCACTACTGTTGGTGAATTTTAAATTAAAATGTTTACATATATATGTACACAATCACCATCAAAAAGAATAATTAATAAAGAGTTGCGTATTGTTCCTTTATGGAAGAGTATGCTGAATGTATTCTTATCTAGGTGAATGTGTCCAACCAATGCATCCTATGGTTGTAATTTATTGTTTGTGATTAATTAAATTAAAATCGTCAAGTAAATCTTGCATTTGCATCCTCGTGTAGATCTCCCGAATGGTAGCTGTACGCATGTGCCGGACGGAGGAGACAGAGGAGCTGACGGAGACGTGCACCACGTCGTTGTAGAGCAAGACCTGGACTAAGTCCAGAAGGGCCCAAGGCGAACCTTGCCATCGAAGGCAAGCCCCGGATCATTAACCCCGTCTTTTAAACTTATGCAATTATGTTTGCTATGATTGTGCATTTACGTTTCAGGAGTTGAATTGAAACCCTAGACGCATGATCCCTAGGTACCTATGCTCTATCACTAGTATGCTAGGTCGATAGCCGCTATGCTATAGGACCCGGTAGAAGTCGAGTGATGTTCGTCACTCGCGAGAATAGGTTCTTATGTTTGAATCATAAGATCTTTATAAATGGATTGCTCATGTGGTAAGAGCATGGGATTTGGGCTCCGGTCCAGTGGCTTTCGTGGGCTAAGCTTTTGAACGTACTAAACATATGTCGGGTATGGGACCGGTAAGCCTAGTACCCGATTGACACGGTAAGGGAACCTTTCCCTACTAAACCTGGGGCACTTGTGTCCCCCCCGCTTGCAACAAAGGTGGTACCCGAGTGAGTCTGGACGTTCGTGTGGGAGCGATCCAGTAAACCTTGTACCAAGGAATGTAGGTTCCGCTCCCGAGCCGAAGATCGACGGGAACGGCCTGGGAAAGTTGTCGTTGCGGGGGCAGCCTACCGTGTGTTCGGGTTTACCTTGCAAGGTTTAAATCAATCGATTGTCGGCCTCTCACCGTTATCCGAGACTGCTTAATCAACTGGCCATGATATCCCATAATGATGGAACTCGAGGAATATTGTTGTATGAATTAATTGCTTGCCCAATTCTTGATTGAATTAGATGGCACATTTAGAAATGGTAATCAACTAGAACTTGTGCTAAAAGATTGAAAATAAGGATCTACTCTTAGTAGCTGTTCAGCAAAAGAAACTCCACCGGCCAAAAGCCTTTCATGTCTAGAGTTTGGTGATTAGTTGTCACCCGACGGTTAAGTCTTGCTGAGTATTAGTATACTCAGCCTTGCTTTAAAATTGTTGATTGCAGGTGTTGTTGACCGGATAGGTGACGACAAGTGATGACATCACGGATGGCCTCCTGTGATGTCTACCGTTGCGCTAGTTTATTTTATTTCCGCTGTTTTCAAACTCTGAACCTTTACTCCATGTCATGAACAATGGTTTGTAATAAATTATGTTAACTCGTGTTGTACTCTGGACTCGCCTTCGCGTGAGTTTTAATGCATGTGTCGATCCTCTGTTCGATGTCCAAGTGATGTACCGGGCGTTAACCCGGCAACTAACGACAGGATGATACTTTACTATTGCTTAATGACCAAAGTGGATCGGTCTTAGGCGATAGTACGGTATTTTCCTGGGCGGGTTGTCACAACATGGAAGGCTAAAAGCATACATTATTTAAAACAAACTTATGAACACGTTTCACTCGTGGCAGAATTGCCAAATACAGCTGTACAGCCGATTCGGGTTCCGTGGAGAAGGAACAAACTATGCTAGATCAACACGCTTGAACCCGCAACACGTGGCAATGTAGATTGATTCGAGTTCGGCAATTGAAGAGCACGTGATCCATGCACCACATCGAGTTGAAAGATTTGAACACGCATCATATGAATCACAAATAAGATAGAGCCGAATCTAGTCAAATCTAAATTGGGCAATAAAAGCGTTACATGAATTAAACATGAAGTAAAATCCAAAGCAACACGTGGCAACTTAATGAATCTATTAGATCTTGCTAAATCTAATAGAGCCGATAACTAGCTCCAAGCTAGATCTTAGCCTACCGCATGGCTCATGATCTAACAAGAAACCCTCTTGAACCAAGCTTAAATCCACCGCATGATACTAAGCATGGTAACAAGACTACTTGCATCACGGTCTAAATCCACTGCATGATACTAGACATGATACAAGGTTGCCGGTACTTACGGAGGTCGACGGATCGATGGCTCCTCTCGAAGAACTCGACGACTAGACTGAAGGACTCGAAAAGGTGGCACGGGGCCGGTTTGTTGTTGAATTGTTCGATCCCTATTACAAACACTAAGGGTTTATATTTACACCCTTGTTCTAACACGACTCCTAGTCGGCCACGATTACAACATTTACTGCCTAAATTAATGCCCCGGCGCCAATGTCCGTCTTGCACCCGTCATCAATTCGTCCCTTCATTATATTCAGGCCACGTCATCACGTATTCCCGAATACTTCCTTCTTCAAGTGCAAAACAACCCTCCTGCCGAATGATGGCGTGCTCCTGACCGCAGGCATCTTTACCGAATGCTTTGAGGAAAATTTCCTACCGAATGGTGTTTCCTTACCAAACTCGGCCCACAAGTCAGTCTCTCTCCTGTACCAATTTTTGGTGTTAACATATGCCCCTTCAATTATGGGATAAAAAGTGATTTTATTCCTGAATTGACCATAAATGCTCAATGTCTCCAGGCCGAATCCGTTCAACACCCGTTCTTTCCTCCTTCAAACCGTTGGAGTCTTCGCCCAGATCCAAACCCTAGTTCAAATCTTCGAATGGCGGACCAAGACCAGGCTCTCCAGGTAAATCTCATCCTTCCAAGGCCCATTCGGTATTACCTTTTTCGAATTTCATCTTAGATTTTTCTTTTGCCCTTTCTTGTTCTTAATAGACTCTAGCCGCCGAAATCTTGATTCCCATTGAGGACCAATCACCATCTTATTTCCTCGGGCCCGTGGGAATCTCCGATCCTTCTGAGTTCATTGCATCCGAATCTCAGAGGATCCCTTTCAGGGCAGCTTTGCGAAACCCCATGAATGGAAAGATGCTTTCAAGAACTGGCCCCTGCCCCCAATTGCAGGTTGGAGAAACTGGTACAAGAGGATGCTTGACGACGACAGCCCTAAGACAAGCAATTGGGATAGCCTTCGCATTGCTCATTGTTTAGAATTATCCTTGGCTGAGACACCCAAAAATGAAAATCTTCTGATTGCAGCCTGTCATTTTTGGTCAAATGGCGTAAATGCCTTCCTTTTTGGCCACGGGCCAATGTCCCCCACTTTGGCCGATGTATATATGATGACCGGCCTGGAAATCACAGGATCTGTATACCCACACAAGTATAAGGGCTCGTCTAGGCAAACAGGAGTGAAAACAAGGGTTGGATATAAGAGATACATCCAAAAATTTATGTCTGATGGCCCTCTGTCTGAAGTTGAATACAGGGCTTTTCTGAGCATGTGGCTTTGCAGATTCATCTTTTGTGGCAAAGCTAATGAGCCAACCCTAAACCACATTGTAATGGCTGAGGACTTGGCTGCTGGTACCTCTATCCCCCTCGGGAAGTACCTCCTAGGAAGTGTTTACCACATGCTTTACCAAACCACTTATCTGATGCACACCAGCCAAAAGATTTCTTGTGTAAATGGTCCCTGGTGGTTTGTTCAGATGTGGCTCCAACTGCATATGCATCAGATTGTTTCTGTCAACCTCAACAATCGGCACTTCCCCTCAACCAACTACAAGGAAGGGGAAAATCAGAGCACCAAAGGCTGCCAAACTTATGGAGAATCTGCCTTTACCGTATCCATCAACCAAAGCATTGGCCAACTTTTTGAGCTCTTCTTCAGAGGTTTCGCTGACCCTCTCTGGCTCCCATATCTGAACAATGACAACTTAACCCTTCCTTGTGAATTCAGCTTTGAAACTGGATGCAATGATGTACACTCTATAGCAATTTTCAATGTCTTTGTTCATGCATGCATCCTGCCAGCAGAATTTTGCGGAGGAAGGAATGTTCAGAGTACCTTCGAGTACTATCAGTCAAACATGATGGCCATGCAACTAGGATGCGGCCAAGTGCCCCCAAGGCTATTTCTTCATGAATTCCTCAAGCCCAGAGAGGATATCAAGGAATCCACACAAGCCAAAAGAGTTTTTGAGTATAAGTGCAGCTCAACTGTTTATACACCCAGACCTTTTGTGCCAACAACACTTGCCCATCCTTCCTTTACTCCCTGGTGGCAAGAATTCCATGATCATATCTTCAATGTGCCAGCACACCCTCTTTGCTTTGAACTAATGCCTGATTTCCAACCAACATCAGAGGTAATATGTTCATTTTCCTTTCCTTCATTTGTTCTTAACTATACATTCCTCTTTGCTGATTATAATTCTGCCCTTTTGACAGGACATAGAACCTGTCCCTCTTTCCAGGACAATTTCCTATAACTTCACAGGCCCAATCTCTGCTTTGGGATATCAATCCTACACTCTGCTCAACTGATGGCTAGATATGCCACACTAGATCCAGTTTTCACCAGGCCAGCCTCTGACAAAAGGAAAACTCCATCTCTGATTGCTCCTCCAGCTGCCAAGAAGAAAAGAACAACCAAGAAGCTACTCATTCAGGTTAGAAAACCTTGCCCGTCTGAGTACAATGCCATTCTTTACTCTGACCATTTTAATTCTTCATGACTCCAGACTAGAGTACAGCAACCAGTGGCTGCCCCAGATCCTGCCGATACCGAATCAACAAGTAAAATTTTCACCATCTCACCCTCTATTCATTTTCTTTACCGGCACTTACTCTTCACTTATTAGTTGCAGAGGAAACGTTGGTGAACCAAACTATGAGGAGTTCTTCTCCTCAACACGTTTCAAATCCAGCTTCACCAAGCATCCAGCCATCCTCTTTTCAAGCAGAAGCTTCATCTTCACCAAGGATCCAGCCATCCTTTCTTCAAGTAGAAGCTCCAGCTTCACCAAGGATGGATCCATCTTCTCTCCAGCCAGAAGCTTCAGCCTTACCAAGGACTCCACCAGCTTCTCCTCAGCCATAAGCTTCAGCCTTACCAGGAACTCCACCAGCTTCTCCTCAGCTAGAAGATTCAGCTTTACCAAGGACTCCTCAAGCTTCCTCTCAATTGAACATCCAAGAGCCCCTCCTTGAGCCTGAAAAACTTCCTTCCCCAACTCAGGAAAACAGCAATGAGGTAAGCATGAACACCCACCTTCCTATTTTCATTCAATAGATTTTCACTAATTCGGCAAAAACTCTTTTCAGGAGGAAACTGTATCATCACCAATTTACTTCTTTTGTTGTGGATGACTTGATTACCGAAGAAGGGGATGAAGCATCTTCCAGTCAGGCTTTATCAGAGAAAAATCAGGCAAAGTTGAAGGAAATTCTTTTCCTGCAGCAAAAGGATATTCAAGATCAAGTCAAGG
The DNA here is from genome assembly GCA_947561735.1 of Cenchrus americanus. NCBI lineage: Eukaryota > Viridiplantae > Streptophyta > Magnoliopsida > Poales > Poaceae > Cenchrus > Cenchrus americanus. Next base: position 101,205,622 of record OX387245.1, on the reverse strand, counting down.
ATGCTGATCTTCTAAGAGAAGCACTTGCATTCATTGATCAAGATCTTCCAGCTGATATCAAGGCTTCCTTAGAACCTGTCTCCAAGCTGGACGATCACTTTGGAGCAGTAAAGCAGGCCTTGAAGAATTTATCCTCTCAATCAGTTCTGGAACAAGAGCAAGCTGCAAACAAGCAATCTATGAAGGATTTGCACACCCAAATGCAGAATCATAAGGAACTGCTAGCCAAATTGCAGCCTGAACTTGAGTTGAAGAGAGCTAGAAAAGCTGAATTGGAAGCTGAACTGAGAACCTTGACAGCTGAGATTAAGGCTGACGAAAAGAAAATGGCTGAACTTGCTGCATCAATGGAGAAGATACAAAAAGAAGCCACAACAACCATGACTGCAGGAAAACAGCTCAAGACAAAGCGCTCGACTTTGTCTAAGACCCAAGAAACTGACCAAAGATTGTTAGATAACATCAAAAAGATGATATCAGATGCCTCCAATGTAATCTCAAAATACTTGGGTATATAATTGTATCAAACAGTTTGTAGCCGAATGCTTCATCATCCCTGTAATTCTGTTTACCATCAGTCTTTACATTCCAATATTTCTCTTGCCTTGTTTTGATGAGCAACTTTTGGATGATCCATTCGTCAACTCTAGCCAAACAGTGTTAGACCCGAAAAACAACCCGACCGCAACACAGCTGGATTTTAGCTAGTCAAACCGAATATGACTCAACTTGAATCCCAAACGACCCGACGACAGTGCGGTTAACACTTCCCAAATTTCTTGGGATATGCGCCACGATCTCTTTGCCAGTCCATAAATAAGACCTCGGGTGCCCTTAGCCTTTCACCAAGTCTTCTACTTTCCAAGCCTTTGCCAATCTAAGCTTTCCTCCTTCAGTACTAGTACTCCCAAAAAACTTCATGGCAAGCAGCAGCAACAGGCGCAGGGCCAGAGACGAGGCCGAAGGGAGCCGTGCGGGCGCTCGCCGGAGGTGGTGATCGTCAGTTTCTTTACAATTCTTTTCTAGATCTCTTCTCGTTTCTGACGATCCTCTTTGTGTCTTCAGGCTCATCCAGTGGAACCCTACTCCTGCACCAGCCACGACTCCGGCCATGGTGGGCGACTCCCCGGGACCGTCCAGCCGTTCCCATTCCTCCAGCTCGCGCTACGATGATTTTGCCGCCCGCAGGTTCAAGGCGGAGCGTGATGAAACCCGACGCGAGTTAGAGACCATCTCCAAAAAGGCCGGAATCGCCGAGCTTGAGTGGGAGCACCAGCTCAAACAACTGCTGGAGGCCATCGACGGTAAATCTTTGTGATTTGCTTAACCTCAACTCAACTTTGAACTAACCGCCATTGCCCTGTGATGCTGCAGATCGCGACGCTGAGTTCAATTGGCTGAAGACACTGGGGAAGAAGCTGGCGGACAAGGTGAATGCTCTCGGAGACACACCGGAAGCTCGTCTTGCCGCGGTGGAAGACCACATCGACGAGGTGGCCCTTCACGGTGTCCGCCTGGGCACCACCTTGGGCCTGGCCGCCATGGCGACGCACACCGGTGTCGACTACTCCACGCGGCTGCGCGGATTCTACGATGGCGCACCAGAGGATGTCGATGACATCGAGGTCACCCTGGAGCGCCTCGACAGCCACGGCGATGCTATTGCCGATTCCATTCATCCCAGTCTGTGTTGAATAGGCTTTTTGACTAGTTTGTACTAGGGATGTTGGAACTTCGGCAATAAAATATGAAATTTTATCTTTTGCATTTGTCTTTGTGATGATTTCCTTTGATCTGTGCATGTGAACCTCCACTGTTTTGAACGCATTCGGGAACTTTTACTCTAGCCGAATACGCACAAATTCTTGTCTCTTGACGTAGAATCCGCAGAAAATGCTTATTCGGGAGCCATGAACACTGTTCAATGAAAAAACCCTTCGCATTCGGAAAGAAACCCCTACCATTTGGTATTCCCATTAATGCACGCCAACCAGTCATCACTCCCAATGCGCTCTCACGGCTAATAAAATAGCCCCCTGGTGTTCTGAAAATCTATTCGCATACACTTCCATCATTTCACGTCCTCTCATCCTCCTCCTCCAGAGAAAAGATCCCCAAGGCCATGGCGGACAAGGGGAAACAGCCAGTCGAGGAAAACAACTTCCTTCCAAAGAAGCGAACCATTCGAGAGTAATCTTTTCTTCTCAGTCCTTTCTCTTGTTCTTGATTGCAATCTCATGACTCAACTTCCCTTGTTTCCAGTCTCGACTTGCTACCAAGGAAAATCTTTGGTACTGAAGAGGTTCCTGAGTGCATCCTTTCCGATTCTTCTACTGAAGAAGAAGGCGCCACGCCAGAACAGAGGACCAACCATCAACTGCATCGTCGCATCCGGCATCTAGAACACGACCTGCGGGACATCACCGCCCGCTGCAGTGCCAAACGCGAACGCCGCATGAGCCTGGAGGCATTGGTAGGGGGTAAGATCTTCATCCTTACTTGATCCTCATGCTTAAATTTCAGATCTCATGTCCAACGAGAACTTGTTCCTCTTCTCCAGATGTTTCTGATAGGTACAACAACCTGAAGGCCTCCTGGGATAGTCTGATGGAACCTGCAAATCACGGCAATCCCCGAAGCTTCTACGCCGCCGTCATAGTGGTCCTGGAGCAGATGAAGAAGGATGAACTGAAGAGGAAAAATGCAGAGCCAAAGAAATGAAGCATACTTTCGCTTCTTCCTCTAGGCACTCTGCTCCCTGCAGGCCCCTTCTTGTAATCTCAGGTGGCTGGGTTGCCAAATAAAGAACCTGCAAGAAATGTTTGTAATGTAAAACATTTTGGTGCTAAGGGAAATACTCTTTAGTATTGGCCATCTCCTTTTGTCAGGATTTTTTTTCTGAAGGCAGCTTCTCTCCCGAATGCCGACTGTTTCTGTGTTTCTGCTGCTTGTAATCTTGATGCTTGTAATCAACGATCAACTTCAATACTAGGATAATATTTCTTCAAATATCTTCCGTTTATAGCAGCAGTAAACTCTTCTCCTAGTAAAGTTTTCAAGATATACGCATTTCCAGGCGTACACCTAACCACCCGAAAAGGACCTTCCCAATTCGGGGACCATTTGTCGAACGTACTGTACTTAGTCCCAATCGGCAATAACGCTTTCCAAACTAAATCTCCCTCTGCAAATTGCTGGACTTTTACCTTCTTATTATAGTACTTAGCAACTCGCATCTTGTTTTTCTCAATACTTTCCAAGGCCCTAAGACGAATCATATGCAAATCTTCTAACTCATCCATCATTAAGTCATTGTAATCCTTGGAACTCCCATGGCAAAACAGCATGATGCCCGTAAACCAACTCATTAGGAGATGTTTTTGTAGCTCCATGAGGGGCCATTCGGTAAGCCTACAAGGCTTCATTGAGTACCGAATGCCACCTTTTTGGCTTCTGATCAATCTTCTTTTGTATAATTTTGATCATGATCTTGTTTGAAGCCTCTGCCTGACCATTAGCTTGGGCATAATAAGGAGAAGAATTTAACAATTTGATCCCCATACTTTCAGCAAATTCTCTGAACTCTAAAGATGTAAACTGAGTTCCCTGATCAGTTGTGATTGTTTGAGGAATTCCAAATCTATATATGATCTGCTCTTTAACAAACTCAACCATATTTTATGATATTACTTTCTTCAATGGAATTGCCTCAACCCATTTAGTGAAATAATCTGTTGCTAAAAGCACAAACTTATGCCCCTTGCTAGATGGAGGATTTATTTGGCCAATAAAATCTATTCCCCATCCTCTGAATGGCCATGGCTTGATGATAGGATTCAGTGCTGATGCTGGAACTCTCTGAATATTTCCAAATTTCTGACAATCTTGACATCCCTTGTAATATTCAAAGCAATCTTCCAGCATCGTCGGCCAATAACATCTAGTGTGCCTGATAACCCACTTCATTCGGTAAGCCGATTGATGCGCTCCACACAACCCATCATGCACTTCACTCATCATCTTCTTTGCTTCTTCTTGACCCAAGCATTGTAGCAACACTCCATCTAATGATTTGTAATACAAACGCCCATCAAGAAGAACAAACTTTATAGCTTTGTACCTGAGCTTCCTAGAGACTTTTCGGGACGGATTTTGCAGGTAATCAACAATTTCTTTTCTCCAGTCATCTTCGGCTAGATCACTCCTGAAAGAATATATCATTGGCAAATACCTCTTGATTCTCTCTATAACCTGAAGCACTTTGAGCTAACCTGTTTGCCTCTTCATTGTGTTCCCTAGGAATATGTTGTAGAATCACTAACTGAAAACTTTTCAAGATCTCCTTGCATTCCTCGTAGTAATTCCTCAGGATATCATTTCTGCACTCATATTGGCCATTCAATTGTTTTATAACCAACTCTAAATCTCCATAAATTTCAACTGAAATAGCCTTTGCTTCTTTCAAATATTGAAGCCCTCTAAGCAATGCTTCATATTCAGCTTGATTATTGGTGACATTAGGTCGAATAGGAATAGCAAACTCGAATATCTCTCCCTTGGGTGAAATTAATAAAATTCCTACTCCACCACCTTTGCCACACAAAGATCCATCAAAGAACAAAGCCCAAGGAGTAATCTCAAGTAAATTAATTGACGGGTCACGATGTTCAGTAATGACATCAGCAATAATTTGTCCCTTAACAGCTTTTGCCGATTCAAACTTCAACTCAAACTCAGACAAAGCTAAAATCCACTTGCCAATCCTCCCATTCAAAATTGGCATAGACAACATGTGTTTAATTAAATCAAATTTTGGAACTAACGAACATGCCTATCGTGTTTTCAACAAAACCACCGGTTGTGTTGAGACCACGGTAGACGTGATATTTGATGAATCCAATAGCTCTCAATGAGAGCAAGTTAGTGAAAACCTTGTAGATGATGAAGAACCCCCAAGTGTATAAATCTTTAGAGTGGGGACCGATGAAGTGATGCCTCGTGAGGTTCAAGTTCAAGCTCCGGGTGACACAAGCAATCAAGATCCATCATCATCAACAAGAGTGGAACCACCAAGTTCTCAAGTTCATCAAGATGAAAGTCAAGTTCATGGTGACGATCATGGAAGGGGCTTTGATCAAGGGGGAGAACAAGGTGGTGAAGCTCAAGAACAAGCTCCACAAGGTGAAGATGATGATGATGGGCCCATTGAACGTCAGTCTCAAGCACCACACCCAAGAGTACATCAAATGGTTCAATGAGATCATCCCGTTGACATCATACTCAGGAGTATCCAAAGAGGGGTAACAACTCGCTCAAGATTGTCAAATTTTTATGCATTTTACTCGTTTGTTTCCTCTTTGGAACCTCTTAGTGTGGAACAAGCTCTTGAGGACCCGGATTGGATCATTGCTATAGAGGAAGAGTTGAACAACTTCAAGAGAAATGAAGTTTGGGAGTTCGTGCCAAAACCCAAGCAAAATGTGATCGGCACCAAATGGGTTTTTAGGAACAAACAAGATGAATTTGTCTTCGTCACAAGGAATAAGGCAAGGCTCGTTGGCAAAGGCTATACTCAAGTTGAAGGCTTGGAGTTTGGAGAGACTTATGCTCTGGTAGCAAGGCTTGAGTCAATTTGTATCCTTTTGGCCTATGCTACTCATTATGATTTCAAGCTTCATCAAATGGATGTGAAGAGTGCATTCTTGAATGGGCCTCTCCAAGAAGAAGTTTATGTTGAGCAACCACTAGGTTTTGAAGATCCAAAATTTCCAAACCATGTGTACAAGCTCCATAAGGCGCTCTATAGGCTTAAGCAAGCTCTTAGAGCATGGTATGAATGCCTTAAGGATTTTCTTCTCAAGAACGGTTTTGAGAAAGGGCAAAGCCGATTCTACTCTCTTCATTCAAAGAAATGGAAAAGATATCTTTATTTGCCAAATTTATGTTGATGATATTATATTTGGGTCTACTAATGATAAATTTTGTGAAGAGTTTAGTAGGATCATGACCAAGAGATTCGAGATGTCTATGATGGGTGAACTGAAGTTCTTCCTTGGTTTTAAAATCAAGCAATTGAAGGAAGGGACTTTCTTGTGTCAAACTAAGTATGTGAAGGATATGCTCAAGAGGTTTGACATGGCCGATTCCAAGCCCATCAAGACTCCCATGGCATTGAATGAATATCTTGATCTCAATGAAGAAGGGAAGTCGGTCGACCAAAAGGTATTTTGTTCCATGATTGGCTCCCTCCTTTACCTCTGTGCATCTAGGCCTGATGTAATGTTTAGTGTGTGCATGTGTGTAAGATTTCAAGCCAATCCTAAGGAGTACCATCTAATGGTTGTTAAGAGAATCTTTAGATATTTGGTACACACTCCTAACCTATGATTATGGTATCCTAAGGGCTCCACTTTTGATTTACTTGGCTACTCCGATTCAGATTATGCCAGTTGCAAAGTAGAAAGAAAGAGTACAACCAGGACTTGTCAATTTCTTGGTAGGTCTTTGGTGTCGTGGAGCTCAAAGAAACAAAATTCGGTTGCTTTATCCACGGTCGATGCCGAATATGTGGCGGTCGGTGCTTGTTGTGCACAGCTTTTGTGGATGAAGCAAACGTTGAGTGATTATGGTTGTCAGTTTAGTAAGATCCCACTCTTGTGTGATAATGAGAGTTCCATAAAGCTAGCAAACAATCTAGTCCAACACTCTAGAACAAAGCACATAGATATTCGACATCATTTCTTAAGGGATCATGAGGCTAAGGGAGATATTGCTCTACGTCATGTGAGCACCGAGAGGCAACTTGCCGATATCTTCACTAAGCCTCTAGATGAGCAAAGGTTTTGTGCTTTGAGAAGTGAGCTAAATATCTTGGATTCTTGTAACTTGGCTTGACTTGTTGCACATTCTTGATTGTTGCCTAGATAGGTTGAAAACGTTTTATTATCTTCTCTTTAGGTGAGTTTTTCAAAAGATTTGGATTTTGAGATCTTATAGATCGAATCTTGATTCAAGTGGATATGGTTTTGTATGATTGTTTGTTGCTAGCCACTTGTCATCAAGAGTTTATTACTTGTCCATAGGTTATCTCTGTCAAAACTTCTACCAAAATGTTAAATCTCAATCTCAAAAGTGTTGTGGAGAAGTTGTCTGGGCACCACGGGTCACCCTCACCAAGATGCAGGGTCACCCATTTTGCCTCAGCATAGGGGCGGGTCACCCACAACAAGGTGGAAGGGTCACCCGTTTTGGCACTGCAAGCCAGCGGGTCACCCCGTGTCCCAGGCCGGGTCACCCTCAGTCCACTCGTGAGTCGTGACGAAAAGAAAAAAACCCTCAGCCGACGACTCCTATCTCGTGGTGGGTCCCTCTCTTTTTTTCTAGGCGCCAGCCCCCTTCTTCATCTTACACGACGCGAAACACACACAAAAAAGGAAAAACAAAACCGTCGGGCCTTCCTGCGCCACGCCGACCCTCGCGCCTGCTCCCCTCGCCTCGCGAAGCATTCCCCTACTTCTCTCGTGACCCTCGCCCTGGCCCCTCAGCTCCTCGCGCCTCGCAACTGGTGCCACGTGGCCTTGCGGGCCCCTCGCGGCGTAGAGTGTCGGGGTGGCACAGGGACAGCGCCATCGGCCCCTTCAGGGATCAGGAAGCCGCCTCCGTCCCAGGGGCACCATGGGCCGCCCATTGGCCTGCAACGCCACCCCTTCAGGCACCGGCTGGTGAAGCTTCTGCATGCCCTTGAGCTCTCGATTATATTCGATTCGTCTAGAGCTCCTTCCCTCAGAACTTCCGGAAAATTCTTGCATGGGAACGTTGAAGGTATTTCAATTTCAAATTATGTTTTCCTGATCTCTCAATGCAGTTCATTCTAGGAGATTTCCCTTGGTCAAAAGCTTCATATAGTACCCTAGAACTTATGCCTATAATCTTGTTTTGATTCATGAGCTCAATCTCTCGGTATGCTTGATTAGGGTTCATTGCGCCTCCGTCGGGTGACCCGCCCGGGGTCGGATACTCCTTTTCCTTTGATTCAAGCACTCCATCTAAAGTAATTCTTATACATCTTGCTCAGATGGGTAGAGAAAGAGTTGGCAAGGGAAAGGCAATTAGGGACAACCAGTCCTCCTCAAGTGAAGAACAAGATCGTGCCTCCGATGATGATTATCATATTAATGTTCACTCCAAGAGGACCATGCCTCAAGATCCCCCTGCTCGTGCTCAAAGTCGTGGTCAAGGTGAAAGTAGCAACCCAATGCTAAAGAAAAGAACCACTAGTTGCCCTAACAATTGTGCAAGAACAAAGAAAGCAAGCATTGGGGATGAAGGAGACCACTATGATGATGATATTGACCTCTCTATCTATGAGAAGACGTTGGTTCCCGTTCATCCTCTGGCACGCTCTAGAAAAGATCCCAAGTGGTTCGACTACTCTAAGCAGACAAATGACATCAAGCCCTTTCGATTCCGAGATCCGTGGGCACTTCCAAGAAATTTCTTTTGTGATGATCGTTTTTGGCGTGCTCACCAAGCTGATTGGCATGAATCTGTGATCCTCACTAAGAAACGCATTACCACGAAAATGAGGTGGATAGATTGGCAACACTTGCATGATTTGACATTTCCTCTTTGAAATATTGCTCAAGTTGTTTACACTTGTTGCCGTGATTTTGTCTTATCCTATCTTATGCGGTTATCATGTGATTGGAATGAAGAGGTCGTTGCTCAATTCTATGCCACCCTATATGTTGATGACAATGCAAGCACCATGCACTTTTCTCTTGGGGGTAAGAAATTCTCTATCACATTGAGTGAGTTTGCTATGCTATTCTGTCTTCGTGGTGCTAAAGATAACAACACTTTCAGCAATCTTGTTTGCCTACATGATGATGATCTACTAGCTATTAGCAAGATGAGATTCATGTATGACCGAGCTTATGAAGCTATCATTTATGGACATCCTAGTGGACTCACGCCATACTATAAGTTGTTCTATCTTCTCTTTCGGAACACTCTTTGTCCTAGGGGTGGGAACTCAGATAAAATTTCCAAGTATGCAAGGAATTTATTGTTTCAAATGGTACCATCTCAACCGCAATTCAATGCATGCCACTTCCTTTGGAATGAAATTATTAAGTGTTCTCACATGGGCTCCGCTTGTCACGATGCTCCTTATATCTTCCATCTTGTCAAGCATGTGACAAAACTCAACCTCCAGGCTAACATTGAGCATAAACCGTACACTACTCCAAAAGGGAAGCTCAGTGAGTCTTTTCACCTTGGTAAGCATAACACAGGTCTTGAACCCAGATGAAACCTTCCGGGTGACTATCCCGTGGAAGGACTAAGTGTTGTCGGTCCCTCTTCTTCACAAGCTCACTCTCAAGCTTCATCTCAGAGTTACTCTTATGGACCTTTACCGGTTGAAGGCCCTTCTCACTCTCATGGTGTTCCAAAGGATAAGAAAGGCAAATTGGACTATCTTGCTAGAGGCATGTTTGCTTGTTTCAACATGGGAAGGCAAAATGCTAGGGAGCGAGAAAGGGATAAGAAATGACATGCTGAGCAGTACCATAGTATTGAAAAGCGCCAAAAAGAGCTTTGTGCCAACGCAAACATTCCTTACTCTCCTCTCCATGAGCCTAGGGTCTTTGATCCTCCTCCGATTGCTAATCCATGCGAAGATTTTGGCTCTTTGGTTCTGGTGCATGAGGATGAAGGCGAAGAAGACGACTATGGTGGTAGTGAACACGATGGTGATGATGAGGAGGAGGACAACAACACGGAGTAGCTCCCTTTTTGGTGCTTGTTGCCAAAGGGGGAGTGAATTTGAAGGATGGAGGCCCCTCACTATCTATCTATTCTTGTATTAGCTTATGGACATGTATGAACTATGTTTGGTGTGATGCATGATGTATACCAAGTGAGACCTTTCAGTTTGTAAGACCTTTTTGTGGTACTCTATTATGTTAGTGTGTTGTAAGAGCTTAATTATTATGTGTGATGCATGTGTTGGTTGAGGATTTGTTATTTCTCACTTTATTGTTGTGATATATTTTGTCATATGCATCATGATATGTTGCTTTTCACACTTATGCACCATGTGTTGTATGCAATGTTTTAGGGGGAGCTTATTCTAAATATGTGCAATTAGCATTTGAGGCCATTCAAGTTAAAGAAGCACATATTTAGGGGGAGCTCCTATCTAAGTAATTGGACACAATTATTGTATTTTATTCCTCTCTTGTGAGCTCAAATTATGGTTGTCATCAATCACCAAAAAGGGGGAGATTGAAAATGCATCTAGTCCCCTAATTGTTTTGGTGATAATGAAATCACAATTTGGGTATTTGATGTTTTTAATGAGATGTGTGCAGGGATAAAAGAAAGAAAATGTGAACAACAAAGGATGACCCCTCAATTTTCTATTGTTGGTGTTGGAGCTCAAATGGTGGTTTAATTTAATTTTCGGTTCGAATTTGAGTTTAGGAAACACCGTACTATAAAAAGGGACGTGGTTGATTGATCTAGGTTTGTCACAAGTACTTTTGAGGAGATCTAACAACCTATGAGAGACACATCGCACTCACGAACACATTTTCTTAGCTGTCCTGAGTGGGGCAGGTGACCCTGACACTGTGTTAGGGTGACCCGCCCTCTAGGGTCAGTGTGACCCGTTTTTGCTACTGAGTAGGGGTGGGTGACCCGCCCCCGTTGACGATGAATTTCCGTCAACCTAGCCATGAATTTACCTTCAGTGTTGGCATGAATTTTATATTTTATCCATTGGCACTAACCCCCTCGGTATAACAACTTCGTTTGTGCATGTCGATTTTGGAGTTAAGTGTTTATGCTGGAATTTAGCGTTGAATGAAAGACTTTTGGGTAAAGTTCATCAAGCACCTCGTGACAAGACCTCGAAGCCAGGTACAAGTCAAGCAATGAAGTGAACATGACTCCAAGAACCCCAAGGACCAACTCATGAAGACGGAAAACTCCGAGGACCCGAACAGAAAATGCCGAATCTTGCGGGACAAGGAACTTCATCTAAACCGCGGAGAAACTATGTCAAACCTTCAACATGGACGGGGTGACTCAAGATCAAATGATGGTGAGGCTCTTCCCGTTCTCTCTACTCGGGAAGGCTTTGCAATGGTTCCACTCTCAACCGGCGGAGACGGTGCAAAATTGGAATGTGTTGATGAGGGCCTTCATGAAGGAATACTACTCACCAGGTAAAACTCAAAGCTTGCATAATAAGATTGCCACTTTTGCTCAATATCCTACGGAAACTATCTCGGAGGCATTCGAGCGCTTCAATGAGTACACTCAGGCGGTTCCACATCACAAGTTCCCGAAGGAGGACCTCATGCAAAAGTTCTACCAAGGACTCACCATGGCGTCAAGGACGATCATCGATGCATCGGCGGGAGGATCTATCATCAAGCTTACGTCGACCGAAGCTTTCACTCTATTCAAGAAGGTCGTGGACAATGACACGTGGGCATCATCCGGGCGCTTACTTCCGGTTCAACCGATGGGAAACGTCAAAGGAGTCTTGCAAGTGGAGAAGGAAGACATACTCAAAGGCAAGATTGATTCGCATATGCAGAGGTTGGAGAAGATGGAGATAGAGAAGAAAGAATCTCAGGACTTAAAGGCCACCAAAGCAAGATCCATATGTGAAGAGTGTGGAGAATATGACCATGTCCACAAGGATTGCCCGGAGGAAGCCAAAGTGCTCGACTACATGAGGAAGGGGGATTTGCCGAACTTCCGCTACGGGCAAGGTAGACCTCAATTTAATGCAAGCTCATCCATTCTGAATTCGGTTCTGCCTCGTATACAATTGAAGGACTTCATGGATGAGCAAGCTAAGATCAACAAGGACACCGTCACCAAGTTCAAAACCATAGACAAGGTGTTGGAGACATCGATAGCAAGGTGATGGAGGTCGGAAGCTCCAATCATCAAGTGCTCAACATGATGAAGATGATCAAGACACAAGTGGGACAACTTGCAGAGTGCCTATCCACTAATGAGGGGAAGCTTCCGGGACAACCTCAATGTCCCGAAATGGCGAAGGCCATTTAAACTCATTTGGGGAAGGAGACCGAAGATCCAGAACATTCCACGGGACCAAGGAAGCCTAAACCATCTGCCGAGGCAGAGGAATTTGCTAAGGAGGAGGTTACCGAGATCGTCACCGAAGAGCCCGAGTTTGAGATGCCGGGAGAAGACACGAAGATACCGCAACTCAAGCCACACTACTTCCGAGGTAAACTTGATAATCATTTTTAGAACTTTGTGGAGGTTGTGCGTAGGTTAAGTATCAACATGCCGTTATTGGATGCCCTTTAAGTTCCTACATATTCTCTCTACTTCAAAGATATTCTTGCAAACAAGTATGAGATAGCAACACTCGGGGTAGGTCATGTCAAGATGTCTGAGCAATGTAGTGCTGCTATTGCAAATGGACTAGAGAAGCAAAAAGACCCCGGATGCCTGATGATTCCATGTTATGTTGGTTCATTCAAGTTTGAGAAGGCATAATGCAACTTTGGAGCAAGTGTTAGCGTCATGCCAAGAGATGTGTTCGAGAAGCTACGCCTACCATTGGAGCCTACGGGCATGTGCTTAGAGTTGGGTGACAACTCCATTTGCTACCCCTTGGACATCACCGAAGATGTGCCTGTGAAGGTTGGACACCACTTCATCCCCCGTCGACTTTGTGGTACTCGAGATGGGAGAGAGGGAGAAGCCACCACTCATCCTTGGGAGGCCTTTCCTCAAGACCGTGGGAGCTACCATTGACGTTGGCAAGAGGGAGATCAAGTTCGACATTAAAGACGAGAGGAGTTCTTTCAAGTTTCGACCACGCCTCAAGGTATGCAACATGATCAAAGTTAAATATGTTCCGCCTCATCATCACGTCGTTAAGGAAGAGCCAAGGAAGGAGGAAGAGCCGGAGAAGAAGAAAGTGAAGGAAATCAAAGAAGTTGTTGCATCTGTCAAGATAAAGGAACAAAAGCCGCCTGTGAAAAAAAAGGACTAAGCCGGAGAATAAGCCCGCACCCAAGATGGTGCGGAAGTGGGTACCCAAGATTGCAACACCCGCAAAGAGCATTGATTCGAAGTAATCAAGCGAAGAAGTCTAGCCATGGACTATAAACGAAGCGCTAGGCGGAAGGCAACCCATTTCGTCGAGTCAAGAATAAGCTACCGGGAGGACAGCTGTCACACCCTGAAATTTCCAATTTCAGGATGTGAATAGAGAGAACAATTAAACAATGATTTTCTCATAATTTTAAAACTTTTCCAACATTTATTTTTCTTTACAGGAAATATAGTATAGGAAAAATCTTTGTTTGATTTTCTGAATCAAATAAAAAAATTGTGAGTGTTGCATTCATGCTGATACATCTGGGTGCTTCTTGAGTGCAAAAGGTTTCAAAAATACGTTTAGGTGCTGTCCAAATCCTTCCAAGAATTTTCCGGATTTTTCTAGAATTTATTCTCATTTTCCTTGAGCTATTTCTATTTATTAGAAGGATCTAAAATCTTTCTCATGAGCTTCAAATACTTTATTTGGATTGTTCATACTTCAATCTACCTTTGGGAATTTTCCTGGAATTTTTGGAATTTTCTAGGTATTTTTCGTGCCTCTAAACATTTTCTGGGGTTTTCCTAAATTTGTTTTGCACTGGAAAATAATTTCGGAAAAAATATAAAACCTATCCTTTCCTACCGGGCCGAGCCCGAAGGCCTGACCCGCTCCAGCCCGCTAGGCCCGGCGTGGCCCATCGGCCATGAGAGGTCGAGGCCGACACGGCCGCCGCCGCCACCGGGCCTCTGCCTTGGCGTGCGCGCCACGGCCAGGCGCCCGCCTGCGCCTATAATAGCTGCAGCCGAACCCCCAGGAGCCCTGTTGCCTCGCCTCGCGCCGCACCCTAAACCCTAGCTGCCTTAAGTTGCCTCGCCTCCTCTCCACAGCGCCGCCTCCCTGTTCGCCGCCGTGAGGACCAGCCGGAGCCACCCGAGGCCGCTGGGAGGGTGTCCTCGACGAGCCGCACGCATGTCGTCCACCCTCGTCGCCTGAGGCTCGCTAGAGCGCTGCCACCACCTTGGAGTCCGACCACCAAGTAGATCTCCGACATCGCGGTCTCCTTCGAAATCCGGCCACTACCGTCGTAGTCTGCTGCCAGTAAGCACACCATCGCGATCCCCTCGTCATCCTCCCTCCGTTTTGCACCTTGGTCGAGCCCCTACCTGCCTGGAGCCCCGGCGATTGAAACACCCAAGAGCTCCTGTACGCCATGACCTCCCTGTGCGTGTCTGTCCAGAGGAAGAAGATGACCCTCTGTTTTACGTTTAGACCCCTAAAGGATCATGTAATCTTTTGATCCAATCTTGTGTCTGGCCAATCTACAGAAAAGCCCAACGGAAATCCCACCTTTCACACATAAAGCCCACCAAGCCTTTTTATAGATCTAACCCTATACTTCGTCCTTTTCGCGAGCACTATTTGATGTGTCTTGCAGATCTTCTCTGCTAACCCCTGAGATCTATAGTTAATCACAACGAGGTCTTCCAATCTTGTTTATCTCATAAAATTCATGTTTTGGCTCCGTTTTAATCCGTTCAAGTTGTGTTAGGTTCATAATAAAATAAAATGCGCGTTAGTGGTGTGTTTTCATCATGATTGTTTTCTGAAAATTAATTTAGTGTTAATTTTGTTAATATCTATTAAGCATGCCTTTTGTAAATAAAAGATAGATAGTGTTATACACTGTTTTTATAATCAATATTAATTTGAGTAAAGATTACCTTACATGCTTTTGTAAATAATATCTAATTAGATCTTTACCTCATTTTTATAACCCAATGTTAATCTATTTAATAGTTAATTAATCTTTTCTAATTAAAATTTGATTAGGTTCTTTCTACGGTTTTGCAAATAAAGTTTAATCTGAATTAATTCCAACCTAGGATACTTTTCTATATGAAATATCCTATCATATGTTTTGCTAATTAAAATAAACATAGCTCATAGTTGTTCTCTCATATGTACAAATCGTTCGATAGACGTTCTTTATCAAGCTCTATCTCAGTGTGATCTTTCCGATCCTTGCTCAACCTTTAACAACCATCTCTTTAAAGTTAACCAAGCCTTTCCCTTCTTAGTACGGTTTGTGTGCTTTAGTGATCCACAAAATCGATCTCTGTCCTTTAGTGTGTTCTTTTAAAGCTTCTCTTTTGATTGGTGCTTTGTTCTTAGTATGCTTGTTTGTTCACTCTGTATGCTTGTGCTGATGATTGATGTGCATAGAGTGAACGTGGTTCGAGAGCTTGGAAGAGATTGAAGGTGAAGACATTCTAAGCAACTACTTTATGGTTAAAGGCAAGTGTGTCCTTGATCTTTTGTCCCAATAAATATGATTAATCACTTTGCATTGCTTCACATTAATACTAATGGGTCCTATTAAGGTTTATCCTACACTTTATTATCATTATCCTTGTTAACCTGGGTTTACCTTTATGTTGGGTAGCTACGCTAGTTGCTCTACTTGGGTTATGGTGGTTAATATGAACATTAAAGATGATCATGCTTTACCTTTGTGTTATATCTTTGATTGCTTAATTACAAGACCATATGCTTAATCGGAACATGGAGAACCACCCAGGAAATCCGTATAACCACAAGGCACATGGCTCTGCCTTGGCTGAATAACTAGAGACTTTAGTGTTGTAGCAACCTTACCTGAAAGGGACAAATGGGGAGACGTTGACGGAGTATAGACTCGCTCTAGTAGGGAGTTGGGATTTTCTAAGACACGGTACCTACTAGGGGACTTTATGCCCCGCTTCGTCCTGAAACCTAGTGGGTTGTTGCTCATTGGAGGATCTTCGTAAAGGCCTTGTAGTGCTCCTATGTAATCACACCTCGGTAGTGTGGTATGATGCTTGGCCAGCATCGCATGGTTGGGTCCAAAACACTTCGGAGTTTTTACGTGACTTGTGGTGAAAGTGCACAACCTCTGCAGAGTGTAAAAATAATCGATTAGCCGTGCTCACGGTCAAGAGCGGCCTGTACCCTCACATGATAATTGAACTTGAAGATGGACTTAAATCGTACTCTCTGGTTATGCTTGCCATATTCTTATGGTGCATCTTACCTTATGCTTAATGTGGGTTGGTATAAACTTATACTTTATTAGTAATCAGGTGCTAATAAAACTTGACCAACTAAAATGCTAAATGCTTATAGCCCAGTCCACTATAAAGCCTTTGCATTCATATTTTCCCCACACTTGTTGAGTACGACATGTGCTCACCCCTTGCTATAAACAATGTTGCTCAGAAAGAGGAAGCTGCCCTGAAGTTTTGTGAAGATGTTGCTGAGTTCTAGGCGAACGCAACCCCCAGTCGACTACCTGTGATGTTTGGAGCCTTCATTTCTAGGATAAAGCCTAAATATCTGATAATCTTCCTTTTTCTTATGTGATATTGTTTCTGTATTCACTTATATGTCACTATATGTATGAAACTTGATCCTGGCATGCATATAGTTATGCACTTGGTTTTCTTTGAAAACAGGTGTGACAACAACCCGATTCAAGATTTTTTGAGTCTTTTCAAGTAAGTTAGTTTTGAAATTTGCTACACAAGACATTAGACTTATAGTGGTTGAACAATATTAGAGACATAATCCTTGGTTGGATATTTTGTTTGGATCATAAACATGAGTCATCCTATGTGTTATTTGCTTCTTTTCGAGAAACCCAAAACTAAAAATTCAGAACCTATCTCAACCTTTCATCCTCTTCATGATGTTATGGTTAACTTGATTTACATGCTAAAAACACATGAGTAGAGCCACGCTTTGTACCTAGATGTTATCTAAATTTCAGCATGTGGTAGGACTCGCGTGAACCTAAAAACTCGACTTTTTGGTTTAAAATCCATATCGTTGGTTTCTCTAAGATCAGAATTTTTCTAAGCCTCATTTAATTTTATTTCATTCAAAATATCTCTCATTTAGCCAAAATTAGAACCTAAACCTATGCCCCCATGATCAAGCCGGGAAAAGTTTGCTCTCAACTAATGAAGGCAAACAATACCGGTGAGACCAACATAAAGTAGTCGGAAAATATTTTCGATTTACATTTGTTTTTAATGCTTTAAAAACTTCTCTATCTTTGAGCTCATTTATAGCTCTGAGTTTATTTTTAATTTTCAAAATTAGAGGAGTGCTTAGCATTAAGACATGCTTATAGGGAGGCAATTTGATTAAACTAACCATGCATGCACCATGATGCATCACGGGATGCTCTTCGAACATCTTTCATCAGAGCCACATGCAAAGGACAAGCATGGGGGGGGCAGCAAGGCCTTGTTTTGCAGGAAAATCATGGAGGCATGTGAGGCAAAGGAGCATGGACATGACTCAAAGCAAAGACATCAAGTGGAAGGACCAATAATGCAAGCAAAGGAGCTAATGAAAGAGTTTGGGCGGTGCAACCTGTGGAGCACACGGTCACAAAGTCACAACGCAAAGATGAGTGTGCTGGAAGAAAACTGGAGCCGGGAGAAGCAAGAAGCCACCCAGGTCGGTCGGCCCAGCCGGCCTCCCCCTATTTGAGCACCCTGGTGCTCTCCTTCGGCAGGTAAGTTGCTCATCCAGCTCTTTATTCGTGTGCTCAAGTTTGTAGTCCAGGATCACCTTAGACTTAGCCATCCATCCCGAGTTTGTTTCATCCAACAAAACACATCCTAATTCCACTCAAAGTCCATACTCCAAAATAAATTTTGTGTGCCTTGTTACCAGTTGAAAACCCCGGATTTATATTAATGAGGAGAGTGCAGCAACCATGTGGAAGAAAACTACAAGTCTTTTTACCAAGAAGAAGGGATCATCATCGTTGAAGCCATCATTGACAACCTCTTCGAGGAGGCACTCAGTTTCCGAGTCTCCTCAGAGCATGGAGGAGGACACGGCACTGCCGAGGAGGAACGACACTCTTCTCCTCGGTGGCATGAGGGCCACACGAAGCTCGTCTATGAGGTTCACCGAACCTCAAGGACGTACGGAGGAGCCGCCCGTCCCAACTCGTCGTTCAAAACGATCATCCGCTCCACCTCCATATGCTCCGCGGTACTCCGAATATAAATTTATCATCATGACGGAGGAGGAGGAGAAGCTCGCCTTGAGAAGAGGCTTGCAGAGAACGTCAACTTTGACGACCAAGCTCTCAACATATTGGGTTTTGGCACGGATATTAACTACATGTTGGGACACCTTGGTTGGGTGCAATTCTCCAACGGGGTGTCAGCAAGCACCCACAAGGAATTCGCCTTGGAAACTCTCATGACCATGGCGCCTATCCTTGATGAAGGAGTGTTGAGTCTCTCATTCCGTTTGGAGGGAATTCAGCAAGTGGTTCCCTATGAATTTATTAGGGAACTACTTGGTTTTCAAAAGGGAGCTCCGGAACTAGTGGACGTGCGGAAGGAATATTGGACGGTTTTTGGAATATGATCGCGGGAGGAGCCCACCAACAAAGAAATACTATCCGGAACCCCATCATCCAAGTGTTTCACTCATGGATGTGCAAAAGGATTTTGGGGAGAATGAGAGAAACAAAGGTAACTGACACGGAGTTGAATTGGCTTTACTCGGCTTTGATTGCCAGGCAGCCAATAGACCCCACTCACCCCATGATCATCCGGTGGTGTTGTCAAGCAACATCGGGTTCGGGAGATATTGGTTCTGGGTGTTACCTCTCCATGTTGGCTATCTCTTTATGACGGGTATTACAAGGAATCCCGAGCATCTCCTACCCGGGACTTCCCTTGGATTTGAATATATGAAGGAAGGCAAGTATATAAGTGGAGATGAGAGAGGAGGCTTCAAAGTGGTCAAAGTAATTTGCCCCTTCCAGATGCAAGATTGAGACTTTTTATTCAAGGGAATGAAGATTGGTTAGAGGAAGGACTTCTTGTGCCGGCAAGGAAAAATAAAAGAGGAAGGATTATACAAGAAAGTTCTTCCGCGACACAAGAAGAATGTGCACAACAAAATTATGTGTCACCATGTGGAGGAATTTCGACGTCGCCAAGTTACTACGGTGGTGCACCAATGCAAGCATGGGGGAGTGGTGCAGCCATGCCCCCACCGAATTTTGTGGTGCCCAACATAGCCTTTGCGAGGCCTTATGCACATTTTCCTCAACCACAACAAAGTGTAGCCATTATTGGAGGATACACAGCAAGGAACATGCAAAATATTGCAGCCATCCAAACCAATGTAGCCCAACTGGGTGAAGGAAACGCAAATATCGCTTACGAGCTTGGATACCTTCACATAGCACCAACAAAACAATTCATAGGAGGAGCTATTCAATCCTATTATGAGCAAGGGAACAACAACCAAGACTATCAATATCAACCTCCTGCGGAAGATTATAGAGAGGAGGAGCTTTAGTTTCTTTCCTTTCCCTTTTTTCTTTAATTTTCAGCTTGTATACACCTATGTGTGCATAGTGTTTTCAATTTTTATTTTAATTTTCAGCATGTGTGTTAGTTTTTATTTTCATCATGAATAAAGTCACCACCTTGTTTTTACATTTGGTAAAGTTACAAAGTTTATGCCATGATGATATATGATTATAATTGCCACTTTGTTTATCTTTGTACTTGTTTCATGCATGATTAAGCTAATGCTCTCTTAAAATACAAATCTGAAATTATCTAAATGCTAGCTTAATCTTTAGCGGAGGTTATGATAAAAATAAGGACCCATAGTGTTTTTTGTGCTCTCAAGTTTTAGATGGATTAAAGATGATTTATTCTTGTTCTTAAAAGTAATGCTAACCTTGTCATAAATACCACTTGCGTGTTGCTCTACCTATCCAGAGCCATATAAATATTTGAGTGCAAAAACTTAGTACACAAAATTTATTTTTGGGTGAGTTATTATAGGTCATGATTTCTCTGGCCCGAGACTAAGAAGCTGGTCATTCCGTTTTTGCGTATCTATCTTATTGCTAGCCTTTTTATCCATGCATTGTGTATCCCCACATCAGAGATTTCACAAACTTCGCCGGATATCCACCCTTAAAACCAAATATTATCTTTTGTGTTTTCCTCCTTGAATACAACCTATAATTGAGTATGGATCATCAATTCAAGGAAGATCGCAAGATGGTGCCAAGATTGAAGATTTCAAGTATGTCTCCAAAGGAAAAATATTTCTAGTACCTACCTTATCTCTATCACCTCTTTGCCCGAGGACGAGCAAAAGTCTAAGCACAGGGGAGGAGGTAGGTACAATGCAATTTAGAGTTCAAGGGGAGCAAATAAAAAAAGAGAAGAAAGAAAGAAAAAAGATATATATGTGTGTGTGTGTGTGTGTGTGTGTGTGTGTGTGTGTGTGTGTGTGTGTGTGTGTGTGTATAAGAAAAGAAAAATATATATGAGTATGTATGATATAAATAAGATAAAGTAAACTCCCCGGTTCTCTAAAGTGCATTGGGAATTTCAAGGTTTCAAGATTAAAAGGTCCAAACTCATTTTTCCAACCATGGGCAATCCGATAACGAGGACTTCCTTTGTGCCTCGGGATCACTCTTTGCCATTTGCACATGCCCACCTATCTCAAGTGTGTGTATTTTTCTCTCCCCCTCCTTGATATAATATTATTTTCCAATGACCTTTTTGATGAGTCTCGGTAAGACCATGAGAAGCTTGGCTTGTTTTGACAACATCTCATTTATAAAATCTTGGTATGAATAAACTTTCCGAAAAAGCTCCATATAAAGCCTACAACATATATGAATGTTATGAGAGGGAAAGGAGTAGAATAAATAGGCTTGAGAGACAAGATGAGATGAGAGTTCATGAGCAAGATGCAAGGTGGTTTAAATTTTTGAACTTGGTTTAGCTCTTTTTCATCTCATTCTTTACTTCAAAATTTCTTAGATCCATTTGAGTTTTGAGAGCATGTTAATACTTGTGGGATAAGCTTAATTAATAATCTACCCTCCGTAGGGATGAAGGCTAGTACATTATGAAACTTTAACGAACTAAACTTTTGAGAGCATTTTGTTTTCTCGTGTATGATCAAGTGCAAGGTTTAAACAATGAAGGGCAACGTTGATATCCATCGAAGGCTTACTCGATGACGAGCAAGGTTTAAGCATGGGGGAGATGTTGACGATGAATTTCTGTCAACCTAGCCATGAGTTTACCTTCGGTGTTGGCATGAATTTTATATATTATCCATTGGTACTAACCCCCTTGGTATAACAAGTTCATTTGTGCATGTCGGTTTTGGAGTTTAGTGTTTATGCAGGAATTTAGCGTTGAAAGCAAGACTTCCGGGTAAAGTTCATCAAGCACCTTGTGACAAGACCTCGAAGACCGGTACAAGTCAAGCAATGAAGTGCATGACTCAAAGAAACCCAGGGACAAACTCGTGAAGACGGAAAACGCCGAGGACCCGAACAGAAAATGTCGAATCTTGCTGGACAAGGAGCTTCATCTAAACTGCGGAGAAACTGACATCAAGGGCCCACATGCAGTTGGGGGAATACTCTAGAAGACTGGGAAGCAACACCAAGCGAAGGAGGTCGCGGGCTGGGCCGAAGTGGGCCCAGGACGGCCGGCCTAGCCCACTTTGAGGCCCAGTCGCCCCCCCCCCCCCTCCTCCCCCCTTTGATCTAGCCGTCATTTGGGCTATTTATAGCCCCGAGATCAGGTTCCACACATCAATTCATTCGCCATCCACCGCCGAGGAGCAGAGAAGAGAGGGACACCATCGCGGATAGGAGAGGGTTGAGCTAGTTGACTAGGGTCTCCCTAGACGGTGTGGGAACCTTGCAAGGAAGACCACGTCGGAGTTCCCGGAGTTAGAAGCAAGATCAAGGAAGGATCCCGGTGGTGATCTTGATTCATGTATCATGTATTATGTTGAATTATCAAGTTGCAATCTGATTTCTAGCGATCGAGTGTTTCTCCTATGATTTTGATTTCAATCGGCTTTTCGTATCTTAAGATCTATTCTCGAGATAGATCATTGAAGATGTTCTTGTAGCTGTGGTGGATAGAGGTGCATGCCTGACCTTCCGTGAGATTTCAACTTGTCCATTGGACTCACCCTAGACTAACCTGCACGAATAGGGGTGTGTTGTGATAGAATGATGACTCCAAAAGGTGGGTGTATTTGAAGTCGGACGGAAACCGTGATTTAAAGATGCTTTTTATGAGATTGAACTTGGTTACTTCTTCTTTGCTCGGAACTTCAATGAAGGCTTGATCCAATCTCTCTAGATGGTTCATCTATCCCTCTGTACCTCTTGCTACCTTTCATAGATTAGATTCGTTTTCATGATGTTCTCTAGATTAGATGCATAAGATACCCCTTTGAAGATCAAAGTTCTCGTCTTTATTAGATTGATTCTTGAATCACACATTTGTTCCACGGATTCGATACCTTGGATTCACACTTGAGGGAAGAAGGGTCCCTTGACTACGATGGGGGACTTGTCCGCTTGCAACTCCAATTGAAGTTTGATACGAATATACACCGTCAACAGCCCCCCTTTGGGCGGGTGACCCTAGCAGGTCGCAGCAAGCCCACAACGGCTAGTTCAGGGCAAGTGGTATTTATACCCCTTCTCCTTCCATTCATGGGTTCCGACTACTCCTCCATTAGAACATCTCCCAAACTTTCTTTCCTCTCTCCCAACTCCCTTCCATGCACTCCTAGCAAAGATTTCTCCTAGGGTTTGGGTGTGAGAGATCTTTGAGGTGTAGGATTAAGCCGCTTTGTGAGAGCTCTTCACTCGTTCATCTCAAGAAGCACTTGTGGAGGCTTTAGTTCATCAATTCGCATTTGTTACTCTTGAAGCTTGCTTCTAGACGGTTAGGCGTTGCCCGTTGAGTGCCCTCTCCGTGTGGAGCACCCGAGAACGTTTGTATTACCCCTTCTTTGTGGAGTTCTCTTAGTGAGCACCAATCTTCCTTTGTGGGGATTGGGTGAGGCAAATGGCTCTTCGTGATAGCCCACCCCCCGTTGCGCTCGGGCTGGCTGGGCTGGGTGGCCCATATGGCCATCTATATGGCTACCCCTCCATCTAGATAATTCTCATTCAGATTGACACTACCCCAACATGTAGATAACTCCCCATCAAGCTGGCATGTTATGATAATTCTTGTTTTTTTGAACGAAATAATTCTTTTGCAGTAGCATCTCTATGTTTATTGCTTCACATGCTTCTCTACGTGGTAGCATAGGATTGACAAGTTCTTATTTGTTTGACACTTCCACATTTGTTTACTTCAACAATGCACATATATCTTAAATGTACAACATAAATAAAGATTAAAAGATGTTGGTTTCTTTCATTCACGTGATGCTGGCACTACGGGAATAGAGGGATTGTCGTGCGTCTGCGGCGCACGGCAAAGGCGATAAAACACATGGCAAAGGCTTTGCCGTGCGTTTTTCTCGAAAACGCACGTCAAAGAGCACACGACAGCAAATTGCACGGTAAATGCACTTTGTCGTGCACTTTTTATCGTCACGCATGGCAAAGCTTTGCCGTGCGTCAATTTCGGCGCACGACAAAGAATTTCGACATCCATTAAAAAATTACCGTGCATCGAAATTGACGCACGACACAAATTACAGAAAAAAAATAAAAAAACAAAGGCAAGAGCCTCCCCGTCGCTGCCATCTGCTGCTCCGGCCATCCGATCATTACAGAAAAAATAAAAAACAAAGGCAGAGGCCTCCCCGTTGTCGGTCACCACCAACTGCTCCGACCATCAATCGAGGAAAGGGATGGGCCGGCCGCGTAGTGCTGCTGCGCTCGGCCTATTGCTGAGCTCCATAGCTCCTCGCCCGGATCCGCCACCACCTGTACACGAAGATGAAGATCAGAGAAGAAAACCTAGATATGGGTGCCGAGGAGGGAGGAGAGGGAACAACGAACCTTGGCTGCATCTTTGAGAGGGAGGGATGGGGAATGAGATGTGGCACCTAATCCGCCACCGCGGTGAGGAGTTGGGGCCGCCAGCCGCCGCAGCCTCCACTGGTGCGCCTAGGGGCTGGGGCCGCCGGCCACAACTCTCCCCTCCGCCGACGCGCCTAGGAGCTAGGGCCTCCAGCCACCGTGGCCTCCTCCACCGGTGCGACCGGAGGGTTGGGGCCACCGACCGACGCCGCCTCCTCCGCGCGCCGGCGCGGCCGAGGGAGAGATGGGAGGCGCGGGCCGCGGCGACAGGAGGGGAGGGACGGGAAGCGCGAGTCCCGGAGACTGGAGGAGAGGGACGAGATGCGCAGGGCGGCGTCAGATGAAGAGGTCCGGCCGCCGGCCATGCGAGACCTAGGAGGGGGGCGGCGGGGGCGGAGGGAGATCGAGGAGCCGGGCCTAGGATGCGGGAGTGGCCAGGAGGGTGGGTGAGGGTCTAGGGTTTTCACTCTTATATACGGCGAACGGAGCGCCCAGGCCGTTGGATGCCACAGACGGTGGAGATCAAGGCGGAGAGAGGCAGGGGAGTGGGGCGCTGCGGGTGGGGCTGGCGGGGCTGCGACTGGTGGGAGGCCTTTGCCGTGCATTGACCCACAGGCGCACGGCAAACAATTTTCTTTGTCGTGCGTTTGAGTAAAGACGCACGGCAAAGAGATTTTTGCCGTGCGTTTTTTGATAGGGCGCATGGCAAACAATTTCTTCAACAATTTTATAAAATTCATAAAAAATATCAAATAAATTTGAAAAAAATAGAAAATTAACACAAATTATGTTATGTTGTCCTATTGCTTATATCAACAAGTTTTGAAGTCAAAACGTAATTTAAAGTGCGCGTCGCTTATAAATCTAACCATTTCTTTCGTAACTTTATGAAACTTCATCGGAGATGTCTCGATTTCTAACCATCATACGTAACAAAATTTTCAAAACTCATTCATATATTTACTACAGCCTTTGCATATGGTATCATGAGATATGTACAAAATCTCATAATTTTAAAACTTTATTTGTATTTTTTAGAATTTTTAAATCATTAGGACACATCATCATAGTCGTGTTTCCTAGTGAAGGTGTTAAAATTTTTTTTTGGTTTCATGAAAATAGTCTTAAATTGGACTAAGTAACATGAATATCATTTTTTCCACTCAATTTATTCAATTATTTGCATCACTTGTAGTTCAAATTTGACTTCTTTCAAAAAAATTGCTCGAAATACAATTAATTAGTTAAATATAGAAAACGGCTACAAAAATCTACCAAATTTTAACATGATGTATAACATGTTGTATGCATAGAGTTGAAAAAGATTTAAAGGTGAGGAGAATTTTTTTAGAAGCAATTGGATTTGGGACTTAGGGAAAATAAAAAAATATTTTGCCGTGCGTATGAAAGAAAGCGCACGGCAAACTCATGTGTTTGCCGTGCGCCTCGGAAAACCGCACGGCAAAGTTTTTTTTAAAAAAACCGACATTTCATTTGTTTGAAATGTGGAAGAGGGGAAAACGTACTTTGTCGTGCGTCATGGAGAAAACGCACGGCAAACAAAATCTTTGCCGTGCGTTTTTTTCGAGCGCACGGCAAAGAGCTTATTTGTCATGTGTTTTTTCTTTGTCGTGCGCTCTATAAAAAACGCACGGCAAATAAGCTATTTGCTGTGCGCCCGAAAAAAACGCACGGCAAAGATTTTGGCGCACGGCAAACACGGGTTTTCCCGTAGTGTGGGAATATTGTGTAAGGGGATTAGGTATTATCGTTAGCAGTAGTGACTTTATATGTTACCGTAGCATTAGCACAGACAATACTGTTGATCAGAAGTTTGAAGCGGAGGGCCGAGAGGCCGATGTCGACTCGGATGAAATTTAAGTCAAAAGTGGCACTTGAGGGTGTGACAGGGAGATCAATTTATTGACAAATGAGGAACGACGGTAAGCGAACACAATCACTTAACAACATATAGGCCGGGCCCCCACTCTCTTGACACGTACAACATGCCACGCTACACGTTTTGGCAGCAATCCAAACCAGCATACAGCTCCAGAGGGACCATGGTTTGTCAGGTGAACTTGGCCAACTCCCCAAGGAAGGAGTCGACGTGCTCCTCCCTGACGCAGCGCGCCATCACGCTGGCCCCGTCCTTCCTGCATGGCAGGCACGCCACGCAGTGCGGCAACGACATCCGGTCCGTCCGGTACATCACCCTCGCCGGTGTCCCGCTGCCAAAGTCCACCGCTTCGACGCCCAGGTTCCGCCAGCTCGTCACGTCGAAGGCGTAGTACCCCAACATCACCTCCACCTGCTCCGCGGACAGAGACAAGCCACCACCTCCTCCGCCGCCGCTGTTCCTCCACTTGAACTGGTCTGGGATCAGCTGTAGAGCGCGCTTGATCAGCCTCACCACGTCGTTGATGCCGCCGTTCGCCACCTCCCCGCTCGTCGGCACGGCCACCGCACACGTGATGCAGTTGCCGTAGTAGCCGTGTCTGGCGCCGACATGCTTCCGGACGTTCACCGGGAAGATGAGAGGCGCCGGGGTCGAGGGGTCGTCCGGCATGACCGCGCGTGTCCGGCACTGCCAGAGGACGGCCATGACCGCCTCCAAGACGGTGCACGGGCCATCGCCAGCATAGTTGGCAGCGAATTCAGCTTTGATGCGGTTGATGCAGCTGGAAGGGACGGTGATGTCGAGGAACGCGAAGTCCCGCGGCTCGCACGCGACCAACGCGTTCCCGATGGCGGTGACGAAGGGCGGCGGCTCCGGGAGGGAGTCGTCGCCACAGCTGACGGGGAGGACGGACGGCTGGGGCATGCCCCGGGCGAGCTCACCAACGGCGCGCATGAACTGCGCGAACCCCGTGCCGTCGGCGACGCCGTGGTTCCACGTCACCGCGACGACGAACCCGCCGCAGGCGAACTCGGTCACCTGCACCAGCAGCAGCGGGTCCGACTGGCGGAGCCCCTCGGCGCCGACGCCGATGGAGAGCTCGTCCAGCAGTGTCGTGGCGGATGGCGGGTTGAGGAGCCCGACGTCCGCCAGGGAGCGGTCGGCCGTCGCAGCCACGAAGGACACACCCTCGCCGGTGCAAGCGATGCGCAGCCGCTCGCCACCGTTGTCGTCGGTGGCTACGACAATGCGGCCGGCGACCGGGAAGTAGTGGACCAGCGCGCCGGACAGCGCACCCCGCACGGTCTCGGCCGGCGCGCAGATCGCGCAGTCGAAGACGTGGAACGACGTGACAGGGAGGAAGGCGAGGTCCCTGTCGAACGACGAGAGGTTGATATATACCATCGCCTCCGCCTTGGACGCCGCCGGCGCAGTCGCTGGGCCCACGAGCACCGGTTGGGACTTGGTGACGGTGACGCTCATGGACATCTCTCGCTCACTGACTGCTACACCGGTGAGTGCTACTGCTGGTTCTGTACTCACACTATCTAACTTTAAGCCTCGATGTTTACATCGAATAATGGGGTTTATTTGCGAGCGGGTTTATTATAGGAATTTTTTTGTGCAGCCGGACTGCAAAACTTATCCGTGCAGCCCGACATCCGTTGTTTGCCACGTGTACAACCCAGGCAAAAAAATTCCATGTAGTCGGGCTGCAAAAGTTGATCTATGCAGTACGACATCCGTTGTTTGCTATGTGTATGTTGATGGCTCGATTTAGATAGATAGATAGATAGATAGATAGATAGATAGATAGATAGATAGAGAGAGAGACAGACAGACTTAAAAAACTCAACTGCACAGGGAGGCTGTCTCCACACCAACCCTTTTCATGCACTTGGACGCTCAACTATATAAACACGGCACGAGTAGTCACTACTAGAAAAACGAGCATTTGTACCGGGTATTGAACCGGTACAATACTCGGTACAAATGCCTCACATTTGTACCGGGTGGTAACAAGCCTGGTACAAATGTTTTTTTGACGTCGTGAGTCTCATTCATCCCTCCTTACCTCCCCTTTCATTTTTTTCTTTTCTTTTCCTTTTCTCATCTCGTCTCAATCTCAATCTCAATCGCATCAACAAATTACAACAAGATTCACTATATTCAACTGACAAAAATCACCACACGATTCACAATCATATACTTACAAGAATCAACACTCAAATCACAGTCACGAATTAACAAAATCACAACAAAAATCACCAGAACAATCACATGTTCTTCACAAAATCAACACAAAAATCATCACAAGTTCACTGAATCACCAAAATCGAGCCTCTCGGCCTCCACCCCAGATGTTGCGCCGCACCGACGCCCGCCCGCCCCCTACGCGTTGCTCGTCCAATCCCTCCCGATCCTGCAAGGATAATGAGAGAGATTTGAGAGAAGAGAAGGAAGAAAGAAAGAGGTGAGAAAGAGAGAAGAATGAGGAGGAAGAGGAAAAGACAGAGTACTCCCGGTAAATAGAAGACAGCGCGGGGAAGGAGAGGCCGGTAAAAAATTTTCTAAGTCCTCCTAATTGATGGAATCACATTTGTACCGGATATTCTTTTTACCTGGTACAAATGTGACCACATTTGTACTGGTTGGGGATAAGGAGATCCTGACGCGACCTTTTGAGAGGGCACTTGTACCGGTTGGTGCCTCCAACCGGTACAAATGTAGTTATTTGTACCAGGGTCAAAAATACCCGGTACAAATAAAAAACGGGTCTGGGATATATGTGTGATTCTCTAGTAGTGAGTCCAGCACGTCGTACAGCCCAAGGCACCAAGCAACAAGGACTCGACCGAGCAAGCCCGAAGCTTCGATCAAAGGTGAAGCCGCGCACGTACGGTGTCGTAGTGCAAAGCCCGCCCTTGCTTGGTTGCTCCCCCTCCCTTGTTTTTTTAACGAACGGACACCAGAGTGTGCATATTCTATTGATACAGAAGACAAGTACAGGCAAAGTGTCTCTCTCCCTTGTTACGAACATCATTTGCTTGCGCCAAATGGCCAAAAGGTTAGAACAACTCCAAGGGACTAGATAAACACACCTAATTAGCTAGTAAAATGAAAAAATGTGGGTTGAATCTTAATCCAACTGTCTCTCTATCCATCCCAATTCGCTATCCACCTCGCTATTCTCCTCCCTCCGCTCGCAATCTCCCTCTCAGCAATTCCCGCGCCCCTCCGTCCCAGGCACGCGTGCCCTCCCTCCGTACCTCTTGCTCACGCTCCTCGCTCACCGTGTTGTCGTGGCCGTCCCTGCGCTGCTCTCGCGTCACCATCATCCCGCCAAGATCCGCTGCGCCGGGCGCAGGCCGCCGGCCGGAAGAGGAGCAAGCGCCGGGGGCCGCAGTCTCCACGCCTCGAGGTCCCTGCGCATGCCCGATGCCCGGGAGAGGATAAGCGCGGCCCACTAGCCGAAGGAGGAGCGGCGCGGGCCTCCTCCCTGTGCGCACGACGGTCAATTCCGGGCGGGGCGAGGTGCTAGATTTCCCGACGGCGTGCGAGCTCCAGGAGGATGAGCGGCGCCCACGGAGGTGGTCTTGGGCTGCGAGAGTGAGAGAGGGAGAGGAGGCGCGCCCGGTAGAGGCGGAGGCCTGGAGCCGGCGGGGGGGGGGGGGGGGGGGTGGGGGGGCGTGCGGAGGATGGGCCGACGGGGAGGGCAACAAAGAAGAGGATAAGTTGGAAGGGAGGGGGCGACGAGTAGGTCCCACGCGGCAGTGTGTTGGTGGAGGGGTGATTGAATATAGATGGCCAAACTATTTGGAGAGTCTGTTGGATTATCTGCTGATTATGAAGTTTTTTATATTTTTACGAACCTTGTAAAACTTTAAATTTAGCTATAATTATACATAAGCTGTTGGAGTTGCTCTTAGGCCTCGTCTAGAACATAAGAAGGGTGTAGGAAAAATGCAGGAAACTCATTCCATATCAATGATCTTCTCTCTCACGGTTTGGAACAAGGAATTGATGCAAAACTTTCCAAAGGAATGCCTGTTTCATCTGTACTTTTGGAGCAATGAGAAAATGAGCTCTGAGCTCATGGGAAACTTTCCTACAGCAGCACGCTTGCACTCTCCCTCCCTAATCATCTTACATTGATGTGCATTAGCCATGCATGTCATCAACAAAGTTGCCGGAAACATGCATGGACAAATAAAATTGTTGAGGTATTTTACGACACACAATGCAACATGTACTACCGATTGAAAAAAGGCCTTGTATGTGATGGAAAAGGACTTATATGTAAGGATCTTACATTTGAGATTAATTTTACACTACCGGTTTTTTAGTTGTAGTACGGTAGTATTCATAGGTCGTATGAGAAGTACAAGGGTATTATCGAAAATGTAAAATGGTATTGTTGTAATAAAGAAAATGAAATGTATGAATTGGGTGCGTCTCGACTAAATGGGGGGTGGAAATTAACATTTTACCTATAGTAAAAGATCAGTAATGCTACCGTACTAACACAGGGTCGTATTGTGCGATGTAAAAGACCTCAAATTGTTACCTTGCTTCGTTACAGAAAACTAATTAACAATTTATTTATTGTTAATGTATTAACACAAATTTATGGTTCATATATTTTTTATTTCTATGTTCCAAACATCTATTTCTATTTTTTCATCTGTTTTTCATTCCACTGTTTTGCAACTTTTATTCCTATCTCATTTACTCCCTACGTCCCGCAAAGAATGCAATCCTACCATTTGAAAAAAATCCCACAAAGAGTGCAATCGTAGAAAATGGATCTAATTACCTAGCTAATTAAGTAATCATATCTGATCCGCATGCATGCAAAACTTACTGTATATGGCTGAAAATAGGGGTATTAGAGTCTTTTCGCATAACTGTTGACGCAAAATCAGCACCCTGCGCCAAGCACACAGCAAGCCGAACAAGCTAGCTTAACACGTGGACAGATTCCTAAGTGTGCCAGTCAATTTTCCCTGAAAATTAACAAAAGACAAAGTAGTTAAATACCAAAGCTTGGAACTTGCCGGGTGGTACCAGACAGTTCCATATTTACGGCTAGAAAGCCATGTAAGGTGACATATAGCTATGAGAAGCTATCTGCCAGCAAATTAGAAACCATTCGGGAGCTTAAAAATGCAAAATAGAACATAGCCAAACGGATGACGCGAGCATGACGATAGATCGGTCTTTATTTGGACAAAATTGCACGTGCACAAAGACATGACCGATCCTCGAGGATAAATAACAATAAACAATAAATGAAGCAAAGCATGATTACAAACATGTAATAAACAAGCGTGCATAGGCCCAAAGCACTAGTCTACCGCATGTCTAGGTACTTTGAAACCCGTCAAGCATGAATTCAAATAAGTTAATCCACCGCATTATACAACTTGTTTGAAATCATACCACTAACCACAAAAAGATCTATCCACCGCATGATACAATCTAAATATGGAAAGCTAAAAGCACACGTTGTTTAAAACGTAATTTATAAACACGTTTTACTCGTGAAAGCATAACCGAATACGGCTGAACAGCCGAATCAGGGTCCATGAAGAAGGAACAAACATTGCCAAAGATAGCAAACCTATCAGATTGAATTAAAGATCTAATCCACCGGATGATTAGCTTCAAGACAACCCAAAAACCTGCATCTACCGCATGATACTCGGTTTTGTCAAGATTTACGCAAGATTAACAAGATTGAACCCGCAACATGTAACAACCTAGATTGATTCGGTTTCGGCTATTTGGCAAACACGTGATCCACGTGCCTTTCGAAGCAAGATATGAGTGTGCGATGTGAAGATCACTAAACAAGATAAAGCCGATCCAAATCAATCTAAATTGGGCAAAAGAGTGTTACATGAATTTAAACATAAAGTAAAACTCAAAGCAACACAGGGTAACTTAATGAATCTATTAGATCTTGCCAAAATCTAATAGAGTCGATAACTAGCTCCAAGCTAGATCTTAGCCTACCGCATGGCTCATGATCTAACAAGAAACCCTCTTGAACCAAGCTTAAATCTACCGCATGATACTAAGCATGGTAACAAGACTACTTGCATCACGATCTAAATCCACCGCATGATACTAGACATGATACAAGGGGTACTTACGGAGGTCTATGGATCGATGAACCCTCTCGAAGAACTCGACGACACGACTAAAGGACTCAAGGGTTTGGCGTAAAGCCAGTTTGTTATGAGAATGTTTCGATTACAATTACATACATCCAGGGTTCATATTTATACCCTGTCCTGGCATGACTCCTGGTGGACTACGAGCACAATATTTGATACCTAATTTATCTCCAAGTGCGAATGCTTATCCATCCATTCGTCCCTTCCGCTCGGGCCACGTCACCACGCAATCCCACGAAATCAGCGCAAACAGTCCCTTTGCCGAACGGAAGCAAACTGCCGACCGCAAGCTCCTCTGCCGAATCCTTTTGAAGAAACCTTCCTTCTTCCGGACGGATTTTTTCACCAAGCTGGGCCCACAAATCAGACTCCTTCATGTACCAAATTTTGGTGTTAACAGTCACCACTAATCTGTCCTGAAAAAACTAGAATTGCACTTATTATGGGACGGAGGGAGTAAGTGTTTCCAATCATTTCTTTATTTTTCATTCTCGCGTTCCAAACATGCTCTTTATGTGTTTTTCATTCATCTATTTTCCTCATTCATCTTCCCTTCGTTCATGTGATTTCTATGATTCCTATGCTTTCTATTAATTCCTACATTCCAAACAGACCCTTATAATTGATCCGTCCGCGAAAGAACGATCCCACCAGCTAGCTAGTACTACCTCCGTATCGTTTTATTTGACGTTTGGTAGTTCAAAACTGAACTAAGGAACGTCAAGTATTATGATTTGGAGGGAGTACTAGCTAATCTTAATTAGCAGCAATGGAGGTCAAAGGTGCTGAGCTCCAAGATCGTGAGGCTCGCCTACAATGCCGGTGCTCCCCCGGCGGCGGCAGGCGAGTACATCGTGTTGTCCGCGTTCGATCGGGTGATGTACAAGATGCAGATGGCCGTCATCTACGCCTTCCCGCCGCCGGCGCCGTCGACGGTGGCGATCAAGAAGGGCCTCACCGCGGTGCTGTCTGAGTATCGTGCCTTTGTGTGGCAGCTGGGCACGCCCCCCGACGGCACCACCCCTGCGGTGCTCCTCAACGACCGTGGTGCACGCTTCGTGGAGGCAATCGTGGACGCTGATCTCGTGGACATGATGCCCGCCAAGTCCACCCCAGAGCTCCTGCACCTGCACCCGGACATGAAGTCGGAGTAGCTCCAGGAGGTGGTGCTCCTGCAGCTGGCATGGTTTATCTGCGGCTCCCTCGCCGTCGGCTTCACCTCCACCACGTGGTGATGACAGACACCCCACCAACAACTTTCTCGTCGCGTGGCGCCGTACCACCCGGGGACTCCCCACGGGCCCGTTCCCCGTGCACCACCAGGCGGATCTCTTCAAGCCCCGCGTCGAGCATGACCACCGCCGTAGGAGTACCGCTACCGCCCCGCCGGCGAGCCGGAGCACAGCCACAGCGGCAAGGAGGGAAAACTAAGCCGGTGGGGGTAAGATCGCCCCCACGGTTTTCATTAAGAGAAGAAAGCCAACTGGGGCGGCGAGCCGGAGCACAGCCACAGCGGCAAGGAGGGAAAACTAAGCCGGTGGGGGTAAGATCGCCCCCACGGTTTTCATTAAGAGAAGAAAGCCAACTCCCATCTTAGAAAACCCCGGTTTCACTGGTGAGAGGATTTTTTTTCGAAAAATAAATCCCCGGAGAGGAAATCCCGCGCCGATAGGGAATCGAACGCGGGACGATGGGCGCTACACCCAGCAGCCGCACCAACCGAGCTAGGAGCCCGCCTCACAGCGGGAAGGAGGGCAGCGCCGAAAACATGGTCATCGACTAGGTGCACTTCACCAATGACTTCATCGCGTCGCTCCACTCCAGGGCAGGGCATCAGAGGGCCGCGACTGCCCATTCAGCCGGTTCGAGGCCATCCGGGCCCACCTGTGGCGCGCCATGACGTGTGCCCGCGGCCTGAACCCCAACGAGACCTCACAGATCCAGCTGTCCGTGGACGGGAGGCACTGGCTGGGCCTCCCTGCCGAGTACTTCGGCAACTTGGTGCTGTGGGTGTTCCTGACGACGACGGCGGTGCACCTGCTGGGGCAGCCGCTGGGGCACGCGGCGCAGGTGATCCACGATGAGGTGGCGTGCGTGGACGGCGCCTACTTCCGTCCGTTCATCGATTTCTCGAGCTTGGGCACCGTGGAGAGGGACGGCCTGACGCCGAGCGCCATGTGCAAGGACGTGCTGTGCCCGACCTAGGAGCTGTGGAGGCGAACATACAGCTGGCTGACGTTCCCGTTCTATGAGCTGGACTTTGGGACGGGGAGCCCGACCTACTTCATGCCGTCCTACTTCCACCAATGTTTTAAATAGCGGGCTAAGTCTCTAAAAAATCTAAGAGAAGTTATAGCTTAGCTATAGCTGCAGCTAAATCATTTAGCAAAATTGTAACAAAAAATCAAAAAACTTTCTTACACGACACAACAATGTCATCACACCTACACCACACCATCACAAGAGTACAACACAAGAGCGATACACTATAAAATACCTTATCATCAGAGCATTGCTCTACTACTAAGAATCAGAGACACATATAGACTTAATTGTATCGGAATCGGAGGATATAGCCGGCTAGAAGTAGTCCCATTTAGCGGATATAGCCGGCTAAATTCAGCTATTAGCCCTCAAGTTAACATTATGGCTAAAAGTGTGATCTCCTAGCAACAATCCATCCCAACAGGCTATATCCGGCTATAGCTGCAGCTATAGCCAGCTATTTAAATCATTGACTTCCACACGGAGGGGATGTTGTCCTTGGTGTGGTCCTACGTCGGCGACGGCAGTGTGAAAGGATCAAGATGTTGACTAGAGGGGGGGGGGTTGAATAGTCGAACTTGAAAAATCACAACTTCTTCGCAGCTATTAAATCAGGTCCGGAGTTTCCGGATATTTTTTCCGGATACTCCGGGAAATCTGGAGAATCCGGGAAAATGTCCGGATATTCCGGCCTGTCAGGAGGGAATCAAATCCGACAGAAATTAAACTTGCTCAAATGTAAATCTGTGAAAATAGGTTATGCACTGGGATGAGACAAGCCTGTTTATCCACTCTGTTGACGGTTAATAGTTGTATCAAAGTTCATTTAGACTTGCAAGCGGACAAGTCTCCCGTCGTAGTCAAGGGACCCTTCTTCCCTCGAGTGGTGAACCCAAGGTATCGAATCCGTGGAACAATGTGCAACACAAGGATTCAATCTAGTAAAGCAAGGTAATCTATCTTATGAAGAACCAAATTGCATCTAATCTACTAACTCATAAAGGAAACACATCTAATCTAATCTACTAAAGAGGTAGCAAGAGAAAGCAAGAGATAACCGATCTAGAGAGTGTAGATCATGCTTATGTCGTAGCTCCAAACAAGATAGATGAAGATAGAAAAGCGAATCTCATTAAAAGCATCTTTAAATCGTGGCCTCCGGTCCGACTCCGAAAACGCCCGCCTTTCAGAACCCTCGTTCTGTCCCAACGTATCTCTATTCATGCGAGTAGTCTAGGGCGAGTTCGATAAGAACAAGTTGAAATCACTTGGTCGGTCCGGTATGCACCTCTAGCCACCGCGACTACAAGAGCACCCTATGTAATCTAGCTATAGACTAGATTGGGGAAGAAGCATAACCAAGAAGAAAACAAAATCATCAAGAAGGCACTTGATCGCTAGAAATCGGATTCACTTAAAGACTTCACCATGAATGATTACATGAACAAGATCACCACCGGGATCCTACCTCGATCTTGATCCTTGCTCCGGAGCTCTGACGTGGTCTTCCATGCAAGGTTCCCACATCGGCTAGGGAGACCCTAGACAAATTGAAGGACCGATACGGCGAACCGAGAGGGGGGGGAGTGAATGGGAGCCGATAAAAATTCTTCTCGATGGAGATGAGAACTCCAACAAGACGACCACGGCTTCCAACACACGTCTCCGACTCACTACCCAAGTTGGCCAAGCCCACGTAGCCACCGGAGTGCCCCCGGACCTAGGAACCAACACACACGACGCCTTCCGAGCTCGAGAACGCGGCGGAACAACAAACCCCGAGTCTACGGACCCACACACCGTCGGACCGGTGAGCACCACCGGTCGGACCGGTCCCTGCCGGTGAACACGAGCAACTTCCACTAAGTGGCTCTACACCGGTCGGACCGGTGAGACGCACCGGTCGGACCGATGGCGGCTGAAAGCCCCCAAGGCACCAAACAGGCCAACCAACCACCAAACGGAGACCCAAACTCGAAACGGCGGCACCATGGGACAACAACGAACACACCAAGACGTTCACCCGAGCAAAATCCCACCGAGGGTTGCACCGGTCAGACCGGTCAAGAGCACCGGTCAGACCGGTGTAGCTCGGGCGACTCGGGATGAACAGCACCCACGGGTCAACTCCCCCAAATCCAAAACTCGATCTCCCGAATCGCTCCACGGACTTGAACAAGACTTTGGGGATATCAGGAACACCTCATGAGGAGTCCATAGCCAAGTTTAATCCCACCAAATCTCGTCCAAAAAGGAGGAATCGAAGAAATCCCGCCGAAAGCACCTTCAACCCAAGAACTCAAGAAACCCCCAAAATCGAGCACTTTTACTCACGGATTTGGGAGGGGGAATCACGGCCCAAAGAACCACGAAGGGTTCCCACAAATTTCCCCCATCAAATCCCCAAGAGAAAAGCCCCGAAAACAACCCAAAGAAATCACCGAGAGAGAGCTCCGAAAATCACCACCAAGAACAACGGGAAAACACATCCAAACCTTGAGGAACCACGCCGAATCATCTATACATGAAACAAAGGTTCGTACAAGGTCTAGCAAGCCGCCCGATCATCCATCCCTCTCTACAAGATCTCTCCGTGAAGCTCTCTTGCTAGTCCTAGAGAAAACCTAAGGAAAATAGGTGGAAAATAGGAAAACAAATGAGCTAGGGTTTCAAGAGTTGGCTGCCATCCTCTCACCTCTTGGGTTATATAGGCGGCAACCGAATGTCTAAAATGCCCCTCTCTACTAACTAGGGATACAAGCCCCTCAAGGGCGGATTTGGAATTCTTGATGTCTTCACCATCGGACGGATGCCGGCGACCGCACCACCTGCGTAGCCTCGACGCCGGCCATGCGATCCCGACGCGTGTCCTCCGCTTCGAAGATTCGGACCGCGTCGTCGCACACCGGTCGAGCCGGTGCTCCTCACCGGTCGAGACCGGTCCCCCACCGGTCGGGCCGGTCGGACCCACCGGTCGAGGCCGGTGCGGTGCTGCTTGCACCTCCGTCTTCGGTTCTCCGGTCTTGGCTTTGTGGATCAACCAAGGAACCCGGTGGTTTTCGGTGAACCACGGAAACCCCGCGAACTCGGTGTAGCCTCCGCCAATCTCCACTCATGACTTGGCTCCCACGTAGTCCCGGCTCGACCTTGGTTTTGTGGCTCAACCAAGAAACCGTCCATGACTTCATCTTCTTGTTCATGCCACCATGCGGCCCGCACTTGACCCCACCGGCCACCGGGTCCCTCGAACGAAGCCTACTTGTCTTCTCCACACACCGGAGGCCTCACCAAGCAACGACCTTTCGCGCTTGTTCTTCACCTACACCAACACGAGTCAAGCCGCAACCCTGCACCCGCAATACTTAGCCAAGAATCGGTCCACACAACGTTGTCAATCACTCATCACACAAGGAAGCGACCATCCACCGGTCCTCGAACCACACACGGTCCTCAATCTCCCCCTTGATGAGTGCATTGACAACACCCACACGAAAGTAACAAGAGAGAAAAGAAAAAAGAAAAGAAACAAACAAAAAGAAACTCCAACAAGCGATCGAAAGCCAAACAAAGGCAAAGATCAAGATCACTTGAAGAAGACAAGTCTCGGACCCCTTAGGCAAGGGCAACGGCTCGACACATCCGAGACAAAGCAAAGCTCAAGCAAAGAGCACAAACCACCGAAACAAAGCTCGAAAACTCACAAAGAGCTCCCCCCCGCACACATGCAAGCTCCCCCCCGAACCAATGCAACTCCCCCTAGACGAATGCATGCAAAACGGTGAAAACGGGGCAGGCGGCAATTTCGACCCACACCGGTCGGACCGGTCATCACCACCGGTCGGACCGGTGCCTAACATATGTACGGGACCAGCACTCACACCGGTCGGACCGGTGCTCCTCACCGGTCGAGACCGGTGTACAACGAAACCCGAGAAATGGCTCGAAACCACTCGAAAACCTTCCAAAAGCATCCAACAAGCCATTTCAAGCTCAAACTTCTCCCCCTTGTTGGCAATGCATGAATCAAGCCAAAAATGCAAAACTTTCAACCTAGAGCTTCTCAAATATACAAAATTCATCATAGGATGCTACACATGTCCAAATGAGCAAGTTAGGTACTCTACAGCTTCGTATCGATCTCAACTACATGATCACCAAGTTTCACAACCATTGGACGAAGCTAAGAAGGATTTTGGCAATTTTGCGAAAAACTTGCCTCTCATGAGCAAAGTCCTAAACATGATCAAAGCATATCAAAATGGCAAAGCCACACAAACTTCATGCTAGGACGACCATTCTAATCATAAGACCATCACAAACACCCACAAGCACCTCATGTCATGTCAAAGCCACCGAGCCATGTGCCTACTTCTATTTA
Source organism: Cenchrus americanus (assembly GCA_947561735.1). Classification (NCBI taxonomy): domain Eukaryota; kingdom Viridiplantae; phylum Streptophyta; class Magnoliopsida; order Poales; family Poaceae; genus Cenchrus; species Cenchrus americanus. The sequence goes on along the minus strand of OX387245.1, from coordinate 101,166,880 downwards.
TGAGACTTCTCATTGGTAGGCATCATGCAACGGTTTAGCACCCAAAGCAAATTAAATTCAGCACATATGACATGGGAGCATATTTTCCAAGCATTTTTCATTTCATTTTCAGATTTGTAAATGGTACATGAAATGTCTTTGCGACAAAAAGGAACTTATGCTCCTCCACAAGATAAATCAAGAGGGCTAAACATTCATGATGGCAAATGAGCCTTTGGCCCCATATGATCAATAAACTAGCTATCCAACCACAAATTAAGCATAGCAAGGCCACAAAAACATGTCAAGAGCATGTAAAGGCATTTACACATGAGAGAGCATACATGTGACATTTTTCAAAAGCATAGCTATCAACCATGGATTATTCATCAAGATCATCAAGAGCTAAGTCAAACTAACCATAGCATACCAAACAAGCTCACAAAGACATATATCTCAATCCATGGTGAACAATGTATATGAGAGAAGCTTTTCCTATCCAATGCATATGATACAAAATGCATGCAATCTAAGATACAAGGATGCCTATACATCATGTTACATATGCCATGCCGAATGCAAGAAATGCATAAAAGAAAAGCTATACATATGCTACAAAGGAGCTCCCACACACAAAGCTCACAAACCACCGGCTCCTCGAGGGGAGGCAAAAAGGGCTCGACACCACCGCAAAAGAAAGCTCCCACACATCCAACTCGGAAATCAAACACACACCAAGTTCCCCCCGCAAACGAGTGAAAGTTGCTTGATCTAGGGGTTTGGTGAAAATATCGGCTAGTTGGTCATGTGTGGGTACATGGATCAAAGCTATCTTTCCTTTCTCAACATTGTCTCTCAGAAAATGATACCTCACTTCTATGTGCTTGGTTTTGGAATGGAGCACTGGGTTCTTTGCAACGCTTATGGCACTGGTGCTATCACATTGAAGTGGGACATGGGTATACTCCTCACCAAAGTCACTCATGGTGTAGGTGATCCAAAGGAGCTGAGAGCAACAACTAGCAGCGGCAACATACTCGGCTTCGGTCGTGGATTGAGCAACACTCGGCCGCTTACGAGAAGACCAAGACACCAACGAAGAACCCAAAAAGCGGCAAGTCCCGAAGTGGACTTCCTATCCAACCGACACCCGGCAAAATCCGCGTACGAAAAGCCATGAAGCGCCAAAGAAGAGGACGCGGAGTACCAAAGGCCGAAGTCGGGAGTGTGACGCAAGTACACGAAAATTCTCTTCACCGCTTGCCGATGCGAAGTCCTCGGAGACGCTTGAAAACGAGCGCACGGACACACCGAGAGCGTATGTCGGCCTCGTCGCCGTCAAGTAGAGGAGTGACCCGATCATGCTCCGGTACTCCTTCCGGTCCACATGTTCACCTTCCTCGTCCGCATCAAGAGGCGTAGTCGTACTCATCGGCGTCGTCATAGCCTTGGAGTCCTCCATCTTGAACTTCCTCACAATGTCCTTGGTGTACTTAGCACGGTGCACAAATGTTCCTTCCTTTGATTGCTTGATTTGTAGCCCGAGGAAGAACGCAACTCACCCATCATGCTCATCTCGAACTCCCTGCTCATATCATCCGCAAACCTCGCAACAAGAGAGTTAGACGAGCCACCAAAGACAATATCATCCACGTACACCCGCACAATCGGGATATCTCCGCCCCTGCCTCTGCAAAAACAAGGTCGATCGACCTTCCCCATCTCAAAACCTCTCTCAAACAAGAACCCCCTCAACCCCGCCATACCAAGCTCTAGGCGCCCGCTTCAACCCATACGGCGCCTTCCTCAACTTGTACACCGGTGGGGGTACTTCTCACTCTCAAACCCCGGAGGTCGTCTCACATACACTTCTTCCTCCAGCACACCATTCGGAAAGCACTCTTCACATCCATTTGGTGCAACTTGAACCCTTTAGCCACGAGAAAAGGCTAGAAGGATCCTAATCGCCTCCAAACGGGCTACGGGAGCAAAGGTCTCCTCGTAGTCGATCCCCTCCTTCGATCGAACCCTTGAGCAACAAGTCTCGACTTGTTCCTCACAACCTCACCCTTCTCTCCCTCTTTGTTTTTCCACACCCACTTTGTACCAATCGGCTTACACCCCGGGGGAGGGTCAACCAACTCCCACACACCGATTCCTCTCAAAGTTCTCCAACTCCTCATGCATCGAGTTAACCCAATTGTGATCGGATAGTGCGTGTCCAATGTCTTTGGGCTCAAAAGAAGCAACAAACGCAAGCATGAGCGAAATGGGAATTGTTTCGAACCCTCGACCGTGTAGTGCGTTCACTCATATCGCCGATGATCCTCGAAGCTGGGTGATCCACTTGAACTCGCCGGGGAGGTTCTCGCCTCGAAGCTACCTCCCCCTCAACATCAGCTTCTCCTCGTTCTTGATTTGTCGTCGTAGGTGTAGCGAAGGTCCATCCATCATCGTAGTCGAAGTAGTGGGTACATGTTCGGCGGGGGCACCGCACCTCCATCCTCATCATCTCCATGTTCATGCTCCTCCTCTCCGAAAGATCTCCTCGCCAAGCTCATCATCACCTGCACACTCAAAGACAAGGCGACTACGTGGCTCTGTCTCGTCGAAGGTTACCTCGCAAGTCTCCACGATTTGGTTAGTTTCAAGATTGAGCACACGATATGCTCTAGAATGAGATGCATAACCAAAGAAAATGCCATCGACGGACCTAGCCTCAAACTTATCCAACTTCCTGCCCTTCTTCGAATGAAACACTTGCAACCAAAGACATGGAAGTGACTCACCTTGGGTGTGCGACCATGCATCAACTCATAGCATGTCTTCTTCTTGTGCACTCGAGGTATATCTGTTCGACACATAGCACGCGGTATTCACCGCCTCGGCCCAATACCTCCTCGGAGTCCTATGCTCATCAAGCATCGTCCGAGCCATCTCGCACAAGGTCTGTTCTTCCTTTCCACAACACCATTCGGGGAGGCGTATACGGACTCGAAAAGCGGTGCTCAAGACCCAAGTCATGACAAAAGGTTTCAAAACGAGAGTTCTCGAATTCCGAGCCATTATCACTACGGATAGCTCGTATGGCATCTCCGTGCCTCTCGTTCCTCAACCTCAAGACTAGATCTCGAACAAAACCAAACGTCTCCCCCTTATCTTCGAGAAAGAACACCCACGCATACCGAGAATAGTCGTCCACCACAACAAGGACATACCACTTCCCACCCGCAGATCGCACACGAGCTGGGCCAACAAGGTCCATATGGAGCAGCTCGCATGGACGCTCAGTCATCACATCGGTGAGAGGCGGGTGAGAAGAGGCCACCATCTTGGCATGCCTACACGGAGCACAAACCAACTCTTTCTCAAGCCTCAACCGTGGCAATCCTCGGACCAAATTGAGTTTACTCAAGCGTGACAAAAGGTCAAAGCTCAAGTGACCCAACTTCCTATGCCACTTCCACAACTCACTCGAAGAACCGGCCAAGAAACAACGCTCCACACCCGAAGGCCGAGAAAAATCAGCACGAAACACCCGACCCTCGGGAACGACCATACGGACAAGGTCCCCTCGAGAGTCCACAATCCGAGAACCACCGAGGCCGAAACAACACCTCAAAGCCCTCATCCAACAAGCCGGGACACGAAAGCAAATTGTACCCCAGCGATTGAACAAGAGCAACACGCCTCAGAGTGATCTTGTCACTCACTTTTATCTCACCTTCTGAAAGCACACGCCCACGCCCATTGTCCCCAAAGGTGATGTACCTCTTCGTCACCACGGGACGAGACTTGAGAACCACCCCCTGTCTCCGGTCATATGCCTCGAGCAACCGGAGTCAATCAACCAAATGTTCTTCAAGTCTCCCACCACACATCAAAAATAGGCACGTGAGCGAACAAACGACTCGACGACGGGGTTAGAACCAAAGGAGGAAAACCGGTGCCGAGCCATTTGCTCGAAAGTGGGGTTAGCACCAACCAAAGCATCTCTCCTACCAAAACTACCTCCACGAACACCACCACGGTAACCACCCTGAGGGAACCACCCCTCTCTGCCTGGAGGAGGACCAAAACCACGCAAGAAAGCCCGTGGCACGTCCTTCCTCTCCAACTCACCGCCACGACTCCTCCAATCCCCGTATTGAACACGAGGTGGAGAACGCCTAGCAAACTGACCACCTGCACCCTTTCCAGCCCAACCACCAGAACCACGACCACTAGAAACAACCCTCGCACCTGTACGCGCTCGAAACCTGAACATTCGTCTGTCCCGCGCACCGGTCGACCGGTGCCCCACACCGGTCCGACCGGTGTGGTGCGGCGCGACGCACCACCTGCAGCCTTCTTCTCTCCCCAAGCCCGAACTGTCCGCACAATCGCCTTGCCCCTGGGCATCTGCATACGAGGCTCAAGTACACCATCGGAAGGGTGGTACTTGTCCTTGTTAGCCCACTCCTTCTCCATTCTCTCCTCTCGCTTCCTCTTGAAGCAAAACTCCTCCTTATGGCCATCTCTCCCACAATAGCCACAATGGAACCTCACAAGCTTAGGCTTTGGCTTGGGATGTGGTCGCTCACTCGGTTTCTCTCCACTCAAACCCTCCACCGGTTTCTCACCACTAGCCTTCTCATTCTCCTTCCCAAAGAACACTTTCCCCGAAGTGCTCACAAACTTGATAGGCTTTTGTAGGTCGTTTGTGGGTGTAGGAAACACGGGTGGAGCTGGGGTTGTGTCTAGTCGGTTCCTTAGATGGTTAGGTTTTGGGGGGAAATCATTTTTGTGGTGGGTTTTTGGTGGCTCGGGGGATATTCTCTCCACTTCCCTCACCAACCTTGTTTGCTCCAAGCCCCTCACCATCTTGCCTCTTAAAGGCCTCGATCATCATCCTCAGCGAGGCTCGTGGCCAGGACAACCAACCCATCAACTTCCTCAAATCATCATTCTCATCCTGCAAACGATCAACATAATGTGCAAGCTCCAAATTTTTCAATGCATGCATTTCACAGGTAGAGCAAGATGTAGGCATGGGTTCCTTCAATTTAGCCTCGAGCGAACTAGTGTAAGCATGCATCTCATCAATCTTAGCATGCAAAACAGGGCAAGAAGTGCAAGCACCTAGCAAAGCAGGTCTAGACTTAAGCTCAGCAACTTCAACCCTAAGCACATCTAGTTCCTCACACTTGGAGGCATGCTTCTCCTTAAACAAAGCAAGATCAGCAAGGAATATGGAGCAATCAGCACAATCATTCTCATCAGAAATAACAGGGCTAGCCTTAAGCGAATCAATCTCAAGCTTGCTATCAAGCACCTGTGTCTCTAGCTCGGCCACTCTAGTCCTAGCATCCTCGAGTGAAGCCCTAAGCTCTTTCCTCATTTTCTTGGCCTCTCTAAGCATGTCATCACGATTATCAAGCAAAGAGCCAAGCCTCTCATTCTCCCGGCGCAAGAAGGGAAGCTCATCACGCACCTCGTCGTCGGACACGAGTCCGAGTCGCTCCGTGTGCTCTTCTTGCTGCCGGAGCTCAACGCCATGGTGCGAGAGCCGTCTCTCGCGAAGCGGCTCGGCCCCGCTCGGGTTCTTGGACGACCTCTTGTTCTTGCGGCGATCTCCCTCGTCGTCGGCGCTGCTCGAGCTCGAAGTGGAGTACGCGGGCCGGAGTCGACGTCGCTCGCTCCAACCATCGCTCGGGCCTTGCCTCGGCCCTCCTTCTTCCTCGATCGTCGCTCGTCCTTGTACTTGTTCTTGTGCTTGCTCTTGTGGTCGCGCCTCGAACGGTACTTGTTGTCGTTCTTCCTCGGCTTGTGCTTGTAGCCGTCCTTGTTCTCGGCCTTCTCCGGGCGGTCGGCGACGAAGTGTCCCGCTTGCCGCATCGGAAGCAAGTCCTCGTGTTCCTCCTCATGTTCACGCGGTTCTCGTGCGGCCTCTCGAACCGCCTCGTCAACGGCGCCGGCTCGTCCTCTCCAAGGTCATCAAACTCCTCATCCGGCATAGACATCAAAGAGGAAAACGAGAACATCTGGTGGATGGGTTAGAGTTAGTCTTTCCTTTAGAACCACCAACGAGGGCAAGACTATGGGAATCAGTCGGTCCCTCGAGCTTGGCGGTCATGCCCCTATCCACCTCGGCCGACTTGAGCTTCGAGAACGGCTCGTTCACCGTCGAGTATCATACCGCTCCGACTCGACTATGGCCTCGAACTTTCCGCTCCATATCGTACGATCCAAATAGTGTAAGAGCTTGACCGCTCTATCATGATCATCGTACGGGAGCACGTCCACATTGGCCCTCATGTTGTTCACCACCACCGTGAACCTCTGAAACAAGGCATCGATGGACTCACCAGGGAGATGAGTGAAGTTCTCGTACTCTCTCCGTAGGTCGCATACAACCGTGCTCGAACACAGGGGCGTTCCCAACATGAGCCTCCTTCAACACCGCCCAAATCCTACAAGCCAAGTGCTCGGTGTGCACCCGATCGAACTCGGTCGACACAAAGCACGAAACAAGTAGTCGACCGCCTTATTGTTGGCGTCGAAGCCGTCCCCTCGATCTCGGAGCGAGAAAATCAACCGACCGGACATAGCTCGTGTCCACCGTGACATCCCAAAGGATCGACCCTTTCCGCGGAGAAAAGCACCCATTCGCTTGCTCCACATCCGGTAGTTCTTGCCATCGAAGTGTGGAGGACCCGAACCCCGTTCTCGGTACGCCATCCTTGGATCTTAGGCGGTTAGAGTCAACAAAGACCCGAACCCGCTCGATACCACTTGAAGGACCGATACGGCGAACCAGAGAGGGGGGGGAGTGAATGGGAGCCGATAAAAATTCTTCTCGATGGAGATGAGAACTCCAACAAGACGAACACGGCTTCCAACACACGTCTCCGACTCACTACCCAAGTTGGCCAAGCCCACGTAGCCACTGGAGTGCCACTGGACCTAGGAACCAACACACACAGCCTTCCGACTCGAGAACGCGGCGGAACAACAAACCCCGAGTCTACGGACCCACACGGTCGGACCGGTGAGCACCACCGGTCGAGCCGGTCCCCGCCGGTGAACCCGAGCAACTTCCACTAAGTGGCTCTACACCGGTCGGACCGGTGAGACACACCGGTCGGACCGATGGCGACCGAAAGCCCCCAAGGCACCAAACAGGCCAACCAACCACCAAACGAGACCCAAACTCGAAACGAGCGGCACCACGGGACAACAACGAACACACCAAGACGTTCACCCGAGCAAAATCCCACCGAGGGTTGCACCGGTCGAGACCGGTCAAGAGCACCGGTCGACCGGTGTAGCTCGGCGACTCGGGATGAACGGCACCCACGGGTCAACTCCCCCAAATCCAAAACTCGATCTCCCGAATCGCTCCACGGACTTGAACAAGACTTTGGGGATATCAGGAACACCTCATGAGGAGTCCATAGCCAAGTTTAATCCCACCAAATCTCGTCCAAAAAGGAGGAATCGAAGAAATCCCGCCGAAAGCACCTTCAACCCAAGAACTCAAGAAACCCCCAAAATCGAGCACCTTTACTCACGGATTTGGGAGGGGAATCACATCCCAAAGAACCACGAAGGGTTCCCACAAATTTCCCCCATCAAATCCCCAAGAGAAAGGCCCCGAAAACAACCCAAAGAAATCACCGAGAGAAAGCTCCGAAAATCACCACCAAGAACAACCGAGGAAAACACATCCAAACCTTGAGGAACCACGCCGAATCATCTATACATGAAACAAAGGTTCGTACAAGGTCTAGCAAGCCGCCTGATCATCCATCCCTCTCTACAATATCTCTCCGTGAAGCTCTCTTGCTAGTCCTAGAGAAAACCTAAGGAAAATAGGTGGAAAATAGGAAAACAAATGAGCTAGGGTTTCAAGAGTTGGCTGCCATCCTCTCACCTCTTGGGTTATATAGGCGGCAACCGAATGTCTAAAATGCCCCTCTCTACTAACTAGGGATACAAGCCCCTCAAGGGCGGATTTGGAATTCTTGATATCTTCACCATCGGACGGATGCCCGGCGACCGCACCTCGCGTAGCCTCGACGCCGGCCATGCGATCCCGACGCGTGTCCTCCGCTTCGAAGATTCGGACCGCGTCGTCGCACACGGTCGAGCCGGTGCTCCTCACGGCCGACCGGTCCCCACCGGTCAGACCGGTCAGACCCACCGGTCGGGCCCGGTGCAGGTGCTTCTTCGCACCTCCGTCTTCGGTTCTCCGGTCTTGGCTTTGTGGATCAACCAAGGAACCCGGTGGTTTTTCGGTGAACCACGGAAACCCCGCGAACTCGGTGTAGCCTCCGCCAATCTCCACTCATGACTTGGCTCCCACGTAGTCCCGGCTCGACCTTGGTTTTGTGGCTCAACCAAGAAACCGTCCATGACTTCATCTTGCTTGTTCATGCCACCATGCGGCCCGCACTTGACCCCACCGGCCACCGGGTCCCTCGAACGAAGCCTACTTGTCTTCTCCACACCTCGGAGGCCTCACCGCAACGACCTTTCGCGCTTGTTCTTCACCCGCACCAACACGAGTCAAGCCGCAACTCGCACCTGCAATACTTAGCCAAGAATCGGTCCACACAACGTTGTCAATCACTCATCACACAAGGAAGCGACCATCCACCGGTCCTCGAACCACACACGGTCCTCACAAATGACCCTCATCTCTGAGATGGTGTCCCTCAAGCTTCTCTGCTCCTCGGCGGCGGATGACGAATTAAGTGATGCGTGGCTCTCGGTCAGGGGGCTATAAATAGCCCGAGATGCATCTAGGTCAAAGGGGGTGCGACTGGGCCTCGAAATGGGCTGGGCCGGCCGTCCTGGGCCCACTTCGGCCCAGTTCGCGGCCTCCTTCGTCTGGTGTTTCTACCCGAGTCTTTTAGATCCTCTCCCCTTTTGCATGTGGGCCCTTGTCGTAAGTTTCTCTCCGCATTGGACAAAGCTCCTTGTCTTGCAAGATTCAGCACTTTTCTGGCTAGGTCCTCGGAGTTTTCCATCATCTCGGGCTTGGTCCTTGGGCTTCTTGGAGTCGTGTTCACTTCATTGCTTGACTTGTACCGGGCTTCAAGGTCTTGTCATGAGGTGCTTAATGAACTTATCTCGGAAGTCTTGCTTTCAACGCTAAAACCCTGCATAAACACTAAACTCCAAAACCGACATGCACAAGTGAACTTGTTATACCACGGGGGTTAGTACCAATGGATAGGTATAAAACTCATGCCAACACCGAAGGTAAACTCATGGCTAGGTTGACGGAATTTCACCGTCAACAGCTCCCCCATGCTTAAACCTTGCTCGTCCTCGAGTAAGCCTTCGATGGATATCATCGTTGCCCTTCATTGTTTAAACCTTGCACTTGATCATACATGAGAAAACATAATGCTCTCAAAAATTTAGTTCGTTAAAGTTTCATAATGTATTTGCCTTCATCCCTATGGAGGGTAGATTATTAGTTAAGCTTATCCCACAAGTATTAACATGCTCCCAAAATTCAAATGAATCTCAGAAAATTTGAAATAATGAACAAGATGAAAAAGAGCTAAACCAAGTTCACAAATTTAAACCACCTTGCATCTTGCTCATGAACTCTCATCTCATCTTGTCTCTCAGGCCTATTTTTTCTACTCCTTTCCCTCTCAACGATATATATATATATATATATATATATATATATATATATATATATATATATATGTGGTAGGCTTTTATATGGAGCTTTTTGGGAAAGTTTAGTCCTACCAAGATACTATAAATGAGATGTTGTCAAAACAAGACAAGCTTCTCATGGTCTTACCGAGACTTGTCAAAAAGGTCATTGGAGAATAATGTTAAGTCAAGGAGGGGAAAGAGAAAAATACACACACTTGAGATGGGTGGACATGTGCAAATGGCAAAGAGTGATCCCGAGGCACAAAGGAAGTCCTCGTTATCGGATTGCACATGGTTGGAAAATGAGTATGAATGTTTTAATCTTGAAGCCTTGAAATTCCTAATGCACTTTAGAGAACCGGGGAGTTCACTTTATTTTTATTTTTACACATACTCATATTTTTTCTTTTCTTTTTTTCCTCATACATATACTTTTTCTTCTTTATTTCTTTTCCTTTCTTTCTCTTTCTCATTTTTTTTCTTTCTCATCAAAATTTTTTATCAGCTCCCCTTTGAACTCTAAAATGGCATTGTACCTACCTCCTCCCCCATGCTTAGACGTTTGCTCGTCCTCGAGCAAAGAGGTGACAGAGATAAGGTAGGTACCGGAAATACTTTTCCTTTGGAGAGATACTTGAAATCTTCAATCTTGGCACCATCGATCTTCTTTGAATTGATGATCCATACTCAACGATAGGTTGTGGTCAAGGAGGTAAACACAAAAGATGATATTTGATTTTAAAGATGGATATCCGGCGAGGTTTGTGGGATCTCCGATGTGGGGAAACACAATGCACGGATAAGAGGCTAGCAATAAGATAGATACGCAAAAATGGAATGACCAGCTTCTTAGTCTCGGGCCAGAGAAATCAAGGCCTGAAATAACTCACCCAAAAATAAACCTTGTATACTAAGTTTTTGCACTCAAATATTTATATGGCTCTGGATAGGTAGAGCAACATGCAAGTGGTATTCATGACAAGGTTAGCATTACTTTTAAGAACAAAAATAAATCATCTTTAATCCATCTAAAACATGAGAGCACATAAAACACTGTGGGTCTTTATTTTTATCATAACCTCCGCTAAAGATTAAGCTAGCATTTAGATAATTTCAGATTTGTATTTTAAGAGAGCATTAGCTTAATCATGCATAAAACAATTACAAAGATAAACAAAGCGGCAATTATAATCATATATCATCATGGCATAAACCTTGTAACTTTACCAGAGGTAAAAACTTGGTGGTGACTTTATTCATGATGAAAATAAACACTAACACACATGCTGAAATTTAAATAAGAACTGAAAACACTACGCATACATAGGCGCATACAAGCTGAAAAGTAAAGAAAAGGGGGTAAAGAAAAGATAACTAAAGCTCCTCCTCTCTCTAATCTTCCGCCGGTGGTTGATATTGATAGTCTTGGTTGTTGTACCCTTACTCATAATAGGATTGCACCGCTTCTCCTATGAATTGTATGACGGTACTAAGTGAAGGTGTCAAAGCTCATAAACGATGTTTGTATTACCTTCACCCATTTGGTTTGCATTGTTTAGGATGGCTGCAATAATTTGCATGTTCCTCACAGCGTATCCTCCAATGATGGCCACATTTTGTTGTGGTTAAGGAAGGTGTGCATATGGCTCCCCAAAGGCTACGTTGGGCACCGCAAAATTTGGTGGGGTCATGGCTGCACCACTCGCCCATGCTTGCATTGGTATACCATCGTAGTAACTCGGCGGTGCCGGGGCTCCTACAAATGGTGGCACATAATTTTTTTGCGCACCTCCTCCTTGGGCCGTGGAAGAACCTTCTCCTATAATCCTTCTCTTTTATTTTTCTTCACCGGCACAAGAAGTCCTTCCTCTAACCAATCTTCTTTCCCCTCAAGAAAAAGTCTTAATCTTCCATACGATAGGGGCAAATTTACTTTGGCCAATTTTGAAGCCTCCTCTCTCATCTTCACTTATATATTTTTATTTCTTCATATATTCAAATCCTAGGGAAGTCCCGACTAGGAGATGCTTCGGGTTCCTTGTAATACCCGGTTTCAAAGAGATAGCCAACATGGAGAGGTAACACCCCGAACCAATATCTCTCGAACCCGATGTTGCTTCACAACACCACCGGTTAATCAGTTGAATGGGGTCGATTGGCTACCTGGCAATCAAAGCCGAGTAAAGCCAACTCAACTCCGTGTCAGTTATCTTTGTCTCTCTTATTCTCCCCAAAATCCTTTTGCACATATGAGTGAAACACTTGGATGACGGGGTTCCGGATAGTATTTCTTCGTTGATGGTCTTCTCCCGCGATCATACTCCAAAAACCTGCCCATGTGCCTCCATGCACATCCACTTGTTCCGGGGCTCCCTTTTTGAAAATCTAGTTATTCCCTAATACATAGAGAACCGCTTGTTCAATCAAGATAGGAGACACTCGCCCATGGGTCTACGATACTAGAACATGCAATCATTTCGAACATGAAAACCAATCTAATCTATCGGGGGTCATGACCACGGTTTCGCCCTTTCCCTCCTCTCGTACTCACTACGCGAAGGTATTCATGACTAGACCTATGATGGACACGACGTGTTGAATGGATCCAAGGAAGCATTGGAACCCTTACTCCATTTACGACATGGTAGCTAACCTTAAGCATTAAAGTATATTCAACACAAGATGATAGACAGATAATCCAACAAAGCATGATTACATCTCAAGATCGATTGCAACCCATGGATGAAAGGAGATTACCCCATCAAGGTGCTAGATAGCACCATTGATCATGGTTACTCTTCCGACAGTGTCTTCCTTCTTCTCCACTTGTGGGCGCTTCCTTCGAGGTGGTTGATCTCCCTCCGGAGATCTCCCTCCTTTCTCTCTAGTTTGTGGATGGCCTCCTGGTGCGGATGGCTCTCTCCAAACGGAATGAGAGAATCGGCACTCCTTCATCAAGGATATGCGCCATGGTCATGAGAATTTTCTAGGCGAATTCCTTGTGGGTGTTTGCCGACACTCCGTTAGAGAATTGCACCCAATCTCGGTGTCCCGTATGAAAACCCAATACGTGGAGAGCTTGGTCGTCGAAGTCGACGTTCACTACAAGCCTCTACTCAAGGAAAGAGAGCTTCTTCTCCTCCTCCTCCGTCGTGATGATAAACCCATTGGAATACCACGGAGCGTGTGGAGGTGGAGCGGATGATCGTGTCGAGCGGTGAGGTCGGACGGGCAGCTCCTCCATATGTCCTTGAGGTTTGGTGCACCTCATAAACGAGTTTCGTGTGGCCCTCATGCCACAGAGGAGAAGAGTGTGGTTCCTCCTCGGTGGTGCCGTGTCCTCCTCAATACTCCGAGGAGACTCGGAAACCGAGCGCCTCCTCGAATAGGTTGTCTTAGACGACGATGATCCCTTCTTCTTTGTGAAAAGCTTGTAGGTTTCTCCCATGATTGCAGCACTCTCCCTCACAAATATATATCTGGGGTTTTCAACCGGAAACAAGGTACACAAATATTATTTTGGAGTCTGGACTTTGAGTGGATTAAGGATGTGAATTGTTGCACGAAACAAGCGAGGTGGATGGCTAAGTCTAAGGTGATTCCGGACTACAAACTAGAGCACACGAACAAAGAGCTGGATGGGAGACTTACCTCTCTCCTCCTCTTGGCTCGCTTCTTCTCTAGCGCACTCATTTTGCTTCGTGACCGCGTGCACCTTCCAAACGTTCTCGTCCACTCCTTCGCTTGCATTATTATTCCTTCCACTTGATGTTTTCGCTTTGACTCACTTCTATACTCCCTTGCCTCACATGCCTCCATGATATTCCTACAAAACAAAGACTTGGCTGCTCCCCATGCTTGTCCTTGCATGTGGTTTGATAAGATGTCAAAGGGGCATCCCATGATGTATCATGGTGCATGTATGGTTAGGTTAACTAGATTGCCTCCCTCTAAGCATGCTTTAATGCTAAGTACTCTAATTTTGAAAATAAAAAAAATAAAATCAGAGATATTAATGAGTTAAAATATAAATTTAGAGGAGTTTTTAAAGAATTAAAAACAAATGTAAGTTGAAAAATATTTCCGACTACTTTTATGTTGGTCTCACCGGTATCGTTTGCTTTCATTAGTTGGGAGCAAGCTTTTCCCGACTTGATCATGGGGGCATAGGTTTAGGTTCTAATTTTGATTAGATAAGAGAGATTTTGAATAAAATAAAATTGAACGAGGCTTAGAAAAATTCTAATCTTAGAGAAACCAAAGATATGGATTTTTAAACCAACCAAAAGTCAAGTTTCCTAGGTTCACGCGAGTCCTACCACGTGCTGAAATTTAAATAACATCTAGATACAAGTCGTGGCTCTACTCGTGTTTTTAGCATGAAAAACAAGTCAACCACAACATCATAAAGAGGATGAATGGTTGAGTTAGGTTCTGAAATTTTTTTGGTTGTGATTTCTCGAAAAGAAACAAACAAACACATAGGATGGTTATGTAAAGGGTTTATGATCAAGCAAAATATTCAACCAAGAATTATGTCTCTAATATTGTTCAACCATTCTAAGTCTAATGTTTTGCGTAGTAAAATTCAAAACTGAATTATTAAAAAGACTCGAAAAACCTGGAATCGGGTTGTCCTCCCAGTAGCTTATTCTTGAATCGACGAAACGGGTTGCTTCCCGCCTAGCGCTTCGTTTATAGTCCATGGCTAGACTTCTTCACTTGATTACTTCGGATCAACGCTCTTTGCGGGCGTTGCAATCTTGGGTACCCACTTCCGCACCATCTTGGGCACGTGCTTATTCTTCGGCTTAGTCATATTTTTGGTCTTCACAGGCTGGCTTTCTTCCTTGGTCTTGACGGATGCAATAACTTGTAGTGGCTCGACATCTCAAACTCCGGTCCTTCGGTCGTGATCTTCATGGTCTCCTTAGTGTGATCCTCCATCTCCCCCGAATGAGTTTGAGTAGCCTTCGCCGTCTTAGGACCTTGGGGTTGTCTCGGAAATTCTCCTTTGTCGCCCATCGGTTGTCCGGCAAGTTGTCCCACTTGCGTCTCTAGCATCTTCATCATGATGAACACTTCACGTATGGAGCTTCCGACCTCCGTCACCTTGCCATCTAGATTCTCTAATACTTTCTCCATAGCCTCAAACTTAGTGACGACGTCCTTGTTGACCTTAGCTTGCTCGTCCATGAAGTTCTTGAATTGTGCACAAAGAGGGACCAAATCTTGAATGGACAAACTTGCATTAAATCGGGGTTTACCTTGGACATGGCCGTACTCCTCACACTCCTTGCATGTGGACCTTGCTTCGGCAGCCTTTAGGTGTTGAGCTTCTTTCTCTATCTCCATCTTCCCCATCCTCCTTTGAAGTAAACCGATATGCCACTCAAGGAATCCGGCTCGTATGCATTCATTGAAACGCTCCAAAGCTCCCGCAATCATCATGAGGATAGTTGTGACCTTGATCTTGAACGGCCTTCCGGCGTCTTGAAGGTTTATTATAGGTAGATCAACGATGTCCGGGGTGCATAGCTCGCGCTCCGGTTGTGGTTGTTCTCCCATGGGTAACGGTCGAGGTTGATCTTCCATTGGACTTGGAGGTGGTGATTCCCTTGGAGATTTTGACGGTCCTTCGACTTTGGCTTTTGAATATGGGGTTTCCAACCCTTTAGCTTGTGTTGCACGTCTCCTTTGCCTGTAAAGTTTTCCTGGATCATCCACAAAAAGTTTTGGGTTTCTTGGAGAGGTAGCCAACCATCTCCGGTTAGGGTTCGCAAAAACAAAAATCTAACGTAAGAAAAATTAGGGTTAATCAAAAACTAGATTAGATTGATTTTTTTTTTCAATTTGAGGATGATCAAAGTTAAGAGATGCAAAAAAAAATCAAAAGAAAACTGAAAAATAAGCGATACTAGATTGGATCTTGATTGCTTGTTCCCCAGCAACGGCGCCAGAAAAAGGGGCTTGTTGACGGTTAATAGTTGTATCAAAGTTCGTTTAGACTTGCAAGTGGACAAGTATCCCGTCGTAGTCAAGGGACCCTTCTTCCCTCGAGTGGTGAACCCAAGGTATCAAATCCGTGGAACAATGTGCAACGTAAGGATTCAATCTAGTAAAGCAAGGTAATCTATCTTATGAAGAACCACATTGCATCTAATCTACTAACTCATAAAGGAAACACATCTACTCTAATCTACTAAAGAGGTAGCAAGAGAAAGCAAGAGATAACCGATCTAGAGAGTCTAGATCATGCTTATGTTGTAGCTCCAAACAAGATAGATGAAGATAGAAAAGCGAATCTCATTAAAAGCATCTTTAAATCGTGGCCTCCGTTCCGACTCCGAAAACGCCCGCCTTTCAGAACCCCTGTTCTGTCCCAACGTATCCCTATTCATGTGGGTAGTCTAGGGCGAGTTCGATAAGAACAAGTTGAAATCACTTGGTCGGTACGGTATGCACCTCTAGCCACCGCGGCTACAAGAGCACCCTATGCAATCTAGCTATAGACTAGATTGGGGAAGAAGCATAACCAAGAAGAAAACAAAATCATCGAGAAGGCACTTGATCGCTAGAAATCGGATTCACTTAAAGACTTCACCATGAATGATTACATGAACAAGATCACCACCGGGATCCTACCTCGATCTTGATTCTTGCTCCGGAGCTCCGACGTGGTCTTCCATGCAGGGTTCCCACGTCGGCTAGGGAGACCCTAGACAACTAGCACGACCCTCATCTCCGAGATGGTGTCCCTCAAGCTTCTCTGCTCCTCGGCGGGGGATGATGAATTGATTGATGCGTGGCTCTCGGTCAGGGGGCTATAAATAGCCCGAGATGCATCTAGGTCAAAGGGGGGCCGACTGGGCCTTGAAATGGGCTGGGCTGGCTAGCCTGGGCCGACCGGCCTGGGCCCACTTCGGCCCAGTTCGCGACCTCCTTCGTCTGGTGTTGCTTCCTGAGTCTTTTAGATCCTCTCCCCTTTTGCATGTGGGCCTTTGTCGTCAGTTTCTCTCCGAATTGGACGAAGCTCCTTGTCTTGCAAGATTCAGCACTTTTCTGGCTAGGTCCTCAGAGTTTTCCATCTTCTTGGGCTTGGTCCTTGGGCTTATTGGAGTCGTGTTCACTTCATTGCTTGACTTGTACCGGGCTTCAAGGTCTTGTCATGAGGTGCTTAATGAACTTATCCCGGAAGTCTTGCTTTCAACGCTAAAACCCTGAATAAACACTAAATTGCGAAACCGACATGCACAAGTGAACTTGTTATACCACGGGGGTTAGTACCAATGGATAAGGTATAAAACTCATGCCAACACCGAAGGTAAACTCATGGCTAGGTTGACGGAATTTCACCGTCAACACACTCCAAACTTGCAGAAACCTCAACACAAAGTAGATCGGCACCAAACCCTAGATATGTGCTCAAGGGAGGAACAAGCATGCAACAATATGAACAAGCATAAGAGACACAAGGATTTGTTACCAGAGTTCAATCTCACACCTTGAGGTCTACGTCTCCGTTGAGGTACCCACAAAGGGTGGACCTTTAAACCTAGGTCACTTTTCTCCCTCTAGCGACCACAAAGATCAAGCTAGAGTTACTTACTCAAATTCGGGGTAATACAAACTTCCTTGGGCAGCCACAACCTTTGGATGCTCCAAGGCGACGCCTAGCCGGCTAGGAGCTCAAGGCTCCAAGAGTAACAAACACGAAGTGTGCCAACCAAGCGAAGAACGAGGTGCTCTAGAGATGGGAAACCAGCTCACTAGCACTCTCCAAGCTCTTGCTCTCAATCCCTCTTAAATCCCAACCAAGTTCTCACCAAACTTGAGCCAAGGGGAGTAAAAGAGGGAGTAAATGAGGTCTGAAGGTTTGCAGGTTGAAAATGGCAAGAGAGAGGGTAAAGGAAGGGGTGGAGGGGGCTTTTATACCCCCTCACCCAGAATATAGCCGTTACAGCTTTAAGACCCGAAATATCCGGGGTAAACCTGGAAACTCCGGGAAGTCCGGAGACTGCGGGGTAAACCCGGATACTCTGGCCTCCCAAGGTCAGCACCCAAGAAAAGATTCTCGTGAATGTGCTGGTGCAAAGGTGTCTCTAATAGGTTTTGTTTTAGCAACTAGAGCACCTGTTCGACTCTTGGAACACACATTTCCTGTCCCTCTTTATAGTATGGCGTTCCTAGGACTCAGATTCAAAAATATAAAATAAATAAGCCTTCTTAGGAACCCTTTGTAGCATCACTTGTTTTTTATATAGTCAATGAACTGCACTTGATGCCACACATAATTTTAATACCTGCTCATGGACTAGATAAACCATTAGCTACTTAAGTGTGTGTCATTAAACCACCAAAACCCACTTAGGGGGCCAAGATACTCTTCAATCTCCCCCTTTTTGGTGATTGATGACAACACATTTAAGTCGTACAATAGATAAACAATGAATATCAACTAACTTTTGTAATACTCCCCTTAATATGTGCATATTGATTTTGAATATCAATGGTTCTTTTAGGGCCAAATTTTGCACAAACAGAAAAACATGAGAGTATTACACTAGTGGGGTGCTTGTGATGTGCAACATATAATAGTGAGATGCTCATGACAGATTATGCACTCATCAAGGATGAAATAGAAATCTGGTGTTAGAAAGTCCAGACTGTCCGGGGAAAATCCGGAATGTCCTGGAAATCCGGATACTCTGGGAAAATTTCCGGACTCTCCGGGCTTTCAGAACACCACTGGAAAACAACATTCATCAAAGATTTCAATCTAGCATAAATCATCCTTAGAGAGTAAAAACAGAATAAAACATCACAAGCACACAATCAAATGTCTCAAGCTCATAGTCTTACACACATACGAATATAGAGTTATTACAAACCAAGGTTCCAAATCCAAATACATGAAGTTCATTGTTCCACAAATAGATAGGTAGATAAATTCACTCCCCCTTTGGCATCAAGCGCCAAAAAGGAAGTGTGGAGCAGCTAGATCACTCGGAGTCGCAGTCATCCTCCTCCTCCTCTTCTTCAATGTCCTCCTCCTCTTCTTCCTCGTGTCCTTATTCCGCATCTTGGGCGTCCCATTCCGCAAATGGATCATCAAACTTGGGGAGCTCACGATAGGGATCAGTAGGAAGGCCAAGATGAGACTTGATCTTGATGATGTCCCGACGGTTCTCATTTGTCTCGGTGGCCATTGTCTTGCACATGCTGAAAATGCTCTTAAGGACCCTCTCGATCAATGAGCCACGGTGCCGACGGGGAGGTCTAGGTGGAGAAGGTGTAGCGGGGGTGTCATCATGGTGAGGAGCTGCACTGGAGCCAACATACTTGCGAGCCTTTAGTGCTTTATTGGCTCGATCACAGAGGTGACGGAATGGCTCATGAATGACATCCTTGGGATAGCGAACATTGGTGACTCTCTCAATCATGTACATAAGATAGGGGGCATAGGGGAGATACTTCATTGGATCATTCATAGCTCTCCTCAACTCATTCCAAATGAAGTCAAATATGCAAAAACCTTCCTAAGCCGGTGCCATCCTATTTAGGAGATTGGGAGCGAAGTACCTCAAGGCCGCGACATCTCCTTGCTTGGGATCGATGGTGGCACGAAAGAATTGGTTGAGGTAGTAGTAGTATGGATTGAGTTGATCCGCCTTGCCCTCAATAGCCAAGTCACAGCTAGGAAACATTAAAGTGAGCTCCCTAGGCTTGTACTTGTTCTCATTGTGAATGGGAGTGCATTCTTCATCCTTAGAGCCGAGTCCCAAAAGCCTAGAGAAGGTCATGTAGTCTATGGTGCAATTGTTCCCTTGGGTTGTCCATGTGATGGTGTTGTCATAAGGGTTATAGTAATAGGAGCAATGGAATTGAGCTCGAATCTCTTTGTTCCAATTGTACCTAAACCCCATGAGATCATATAGGCCAACCTCCTTTCACTTCTCAATCACGGAGTTGAACACAGTGTTGTTGAGGTCCTCATAGTACTTCCAATCGATGTACATCATCTTAACAATAGGGACCATGTTCTTTGCAACCAATTTAGGATTCTGGATGACAGTTTGATAGAAGTCTCTATGAAAGTCACACCAAAATCTTGACTCAAGCCCTTCTCCCTTGAGATACCGATAAACTTCCTCCTCCCTTTGCTCTCTCACAGCTAGATCATTCTTGGAATAGTCCCTTATCATGTGCTCGGCAAAGCCATGTACGGATCCGGGCTCCCTAAGCTTGATAGGAGTGTCGACCACCCGGACGTTTGGTGGAAGGGTAGGGATGAGTCTAGGAGGTGTTTTGGGGCAGATGTGGGCTGCTACTCCTTGCTCGTGTTTAGGAGGAATGCGAGTAGTGGCACAACTTTGATGGACATAGGAGGCTTGGTAGCTATTTTTGGGGTGAGGCTTGTAGCGGGTTTTCTCTCTAGCTGGCCCCTTCCCATGGCGACGAGGAGGCTCAGGTGGCTGCTCATATGTGTCATCCTCCTCTTCACCATCACTTTCTGTCCTTTCCTCCTCCTCCTCCTCTATCTCTTCTTCACTCCTCTCGACATAGGAGGGAGGAGGGTCACCTCTTCTTGGCCTAGAGTTGCGCTGAGAGCCCCCTTGGCCTAACTCCTCTTGCACGGCCCTCAAGGCAGCGGGATCGTGCCTAGCCTTAGTCCTCCTTTGAGCTGAGGGCTCCTCGGTCTCGCGTCAAACCTTCACTCTCACCATCTGGATAAGTAAAAAGATGTGGAAGTGAGAGATGAGCCATGGAAGAGATGTACAACTTGTGATTTAGGGTCAGCAGGATGTACCCCGGAGACTCCTGGAAAAAGTCCGGACACTCCGGAAAATCTGGAGAGTCCGGGGTTTTCAACCCCGGAGTTTCCGGGTTTCATACCCGAAACCCTAATTCACAATGCTGCACGAATCGACCATCCAAACAGCGAGATAATGTAGATCTAGGGCCTATGCAGCGTTTTCCATCTATTCCCTAAGAGGATACAACGAAATCAACTAGAGGGAAGTAGATCAGGAATTGTTCTTCAAAGAATACCTTGGGGAGAGAGGGGAGAGGGGTTCAATCCTTCAAATCGATGTAGATCTTCAATCTCCACGCCTTGGTGCCTTCAATCCCTCACTCACACGAGATTTGGTAGGTTGGATTCGAAAATCGCCTAAGGGTGAGATGGGGGAGAGAGGGGGGCGACGGGAGTGTAGAAAGGCTGCGGTCAAACTGTGAAAGGGGTAAAAAGAAATTGACCACGGTGAAAAGGGTATTTATACCCTAAAAGTCTAGATATTCCGGGCCAGGTCCGAAGTTTCCGGGAAACCCGGAATCTCCGGGAAAAAGTCCGGAGTTTCCGCTCCCCCTAAATCTAGCGACAAGATTTGCAAGGAATTTGATTTTGGATAGATTTGGAAGACTATATATGTAATATATGTGAGCCTGAGTAGTATCAACACTTTGAACTAGCCACAAACAAGCAATGGGAACAATAGTCCAAGTGTTTTACTATAAAGATCCAAATTTCTCAAAAACCAATTCAACACAAGTTTTCTCAAATCTTTTGCTTTCAAAGTCCTAATCGGTCACTCAAACATGTGCATGATCTCAAGCCAAGTTACGAGAATCCAAGATTTTTAGCTCACTCCTCAAAGCACAAAACCTTAGTTCATCAAGAGGCTTTGTGAAGATATCGGCTAGTTGCTTATCGGTGCTCACATGGCTTAAAGTGATATCTCCTTTGGCTTCGTGGTCTCTCAAGAAATGGTGTCTTATGTCTATGTGCTTTGTTCTTGAGTGGTTTACGGGGTTGTTAGCTAGCTTGATGGCACTCTCATTGTCACACAAGAGTGGCACCTTGCTAAACTTGCAACCAAAGTCTCTCAAAGTGAGCCTCATCCAAAGTAGTTGAGCACAACAAGCGCCAGCTGCAACATACTCGACCTCGGAGGTGGAAAGGGCAACGAAGTTTTGTTTCTTGGAACTCCAAGACACCAAGGACCTCCCAAGAAATTGACAAGTCCCAGATGTACTCTTTCTATCTAATTTGCAATCGGCATAGTCCGAATCGGAGTAGCCAAGTAGATCGAAACTGGAGCCCTTAGGATACCATAAACCAAGGTTAGGAGTATGAACAAGTATCTAAAAATTCTCTTAACGGCCACTAGATGACACTCGTTAGGATTAGCTTGAAATCTTGCACACATGCACACACTAAGCATAATATCGGGCCTAGATGCATAAAGGTAAAGCAAGGAACCAATCATGGAGCGTTATACCTTTTGGTCAATGCTTTTGCCTTCCTTTTTTAGATCAAGATGTCCATTTGATGACATAGGTGTTTTGATGGGCTTGGCATTGTTCATGTCAAACTTCTTGAGCATATCATTAGTGTACTTAGTTTGACTTATGAATGTGCCATCCTTGAGTTGCTTGATTTGAAATCCGAGAAAGAACTTCAACTCGCCCATCATAGACATCTCAAATCTTTTGGTCATAATCCTACTAAACTCATCGACCCAAGTTTGATTAGTAGACCCAAATATGATATCATCAACATATATTTGACATATGAACAAATCATTGCCTTGTTTACAAGTGAAGAGAGTAGCATCGACTTTGCCTATTTCAAAGCCTTTCTTTAAGAGAAATTCCTTAAGGCATTCATACCATGCTCTTGGGGCTTGCTTGAGCCCATAGAGCGCTTTATGGAGCTTGTAGACGTGGTTAGGAAATTGAGGGTCTTCAAAGCCTGGTGGCTGTTCGACATAGACTTCTTCGGAGATTGGACCATTCAAGAAAGCACTCTTGACATCCATTTGATGTAGCTTGAAGTTGTGATGGGTGGGGAAAGCTAAGAGTATGCGAATTGCTTCAAGCCTTGCCACCAGTGCATATGTTTCTCCAAAGTCCAAGCCTTCTACTTGAGTGTACCCCTTAGCCACCAGTCTTGCTTTGTTCTTGGTCACCACGCCATCTTCATCTTGCTTGTTGCGAAACACCCACTTGGTTCCAATCACATTTTGCTTGGGGCATTCCACCAAGGACCAGACTTCATTCCTAGTGAAGTTGTTGAGCTTTTCTTGCATGGCCATCACCCAATCGGCATCTCCAAGAGCATCCTCAACCCTAAGAGGTTCCAACATAGAAACAAACAAGTAATGTTCACAAGAATTTGCTAATCTTGAACGAGTTGTTACCCCTCTACGGATGCTTCCAAGAATGTTGTCAACGGGATGATCTCATTGAACACTTTGCCGAACTCTTGGATGTGGGTCAGAAACTTCTTGTTGGATCAAGTCCTCAATTTCTTGACTGCCTTGGGAAGCATCAACAGCAGGTCCGGAATCTCCGGACTTTTCTCCAGAGTTTCCGGAAAACCCGGAATCTCCAGATTTTTCTCCGGATACTCCAGGGTCCGCAGCGGGAGGTAGAATTGTTGTTTCCTCTATTTCGCAGTCCTCATCATCTTCCTCTTGAGGCTTGACTTCTCCAATGGCCATCTTCTTTATAGCCTTTTCAGCTGGTACATCCTTGCCTACACACAATTCATCAACTTGCTCCACTTGAGAGACATTAGATCCGTCAAATGTAAAGTCACACGTGACTTCAACACAACCAGTGGTTTTGTTGAAGACACTATAGCCATGAGTGTTTGAGGCGTAACCAAGAAAGATACCTTCATTAACTTTCGATGCAAACTTAGATCTTTTGGGCTTCTTGTTAAGAATGAAGCACTTACAACCAAAAAGTCTAAAGTAAGACACGTTAGGCTTTTTACCGGTTAGAAGCTCATAGGAGGTTTTGTGGCGAAGCTTGTGAAGATACAAACGGTTGATAGCATGACAAGCCATATTGATTGCTTCCGCCCAAAAACTATCCGAAGTTTTGTACTCATCAAGCATGGTTCTTGCGGCTTCAATGAGAGTTTTATTATTCCTCTGCACTATCCCATTTTTTGTGGAGTGTATGGGACGGAGAGTTCATGACCAATGCCTTGTTCATCAAGATACTCTTCAATGTTGGTGTTCTTGAACTCGGTATGTCACACCCGGCCCAATTTGGATGGCCCATGAGTGGCCCATGAGCGCTGATGCGCGTGTTTAGTGCCACATTGCTAGTTGAGCAAGGGTGGAGCCAACTTATAAGCCTTTGTCCACCAGTCATACCACCCTCGGGTTAATCCTTTTACACGAAGCGAGGATGAAAGTGTAAGCAGGGTGCTATGTGTACGTGTGCTCGCCCCTACGGAAGGGCTGGGCGGTGCGGCTTTGGTGGGCGCGGTGTTACACGGTGCCATTATCACTTCTCACTCTCTTGATCTTCACATCAAATTCATTTTGGGCTCTTGTGGCAAATTTCTTGAATATTTCATGAACTTTGCTCTTGTCCTTCATAAAGAATACCCAAGTGTACCGAGAGTAGTCATCAACACTGACAAATCCATATTTGTTCCCTCCAATGCTAACATAAGCCACCGAACCAAAAATATCCATGCGAAGTAGTTCCAATGGTCTTGTAGTGGTGAGCACATTCTTGGCGGGATGAGGAACACCAACTTGTTTTCCGGCTTGACAAGCACTACAAATTCCATTTTTCTCAAAATGAACGTTTGTTAGTCCTAGGATGCGTTCCCCCTTTGGAAGCTTATTGAGATTATTCATCCCAACGTGAGCTAGTCGGCGATGCCAAAGCCAACTCAAGCTAGACTTTGCCAATAAGCATGTATCACGTTGGGCTTTATCCGATGAAAAATCCACCAAGTAAAGCCTTGCCTTGAGTTCACCCTTAAAGGCAACAGAGTCATCGCCCCTTCTAAAGACGGTCACACCCTAATTAGTGAACAAACAATTGTAACCCATCTCACAAAGTTGTGAAATGGACAACAAATTGTAGTCCAAAGATTCAACCAAATAAACATCGGAAATTGAATGATTGATTGAGATAGCAATTTTACCAAGACCAACAACCGTTCCTCCACCATTGCCTCCAAAGGCAATTCTTTTCGTGGGATTTTCAATCATATCACAAGATGTAAACATTTTCTTCTCCCCGGTCATATGATTTGTACATCCACTATCAATCACCCATTTTGTTCCACCGGAGGAGTATGCCTACAAAAATAGTTATGCTTGAGTTTTAGGTATGTTGATGGTGTATTTTGGTGCACCAAGCATGTTCATTACACTTTGGTTTGGATTTGATTATGGAACTAACCCGCCACTAGGCACACTAATCATATAACAAGTTCATCTATGTGCATGCATTTGGAAGTGTTGTGTTTATGTAGGAAAACATGGACATAAAGGACGGATTCACAACAAGTTCAAAGGAGCATTTACGGAGTCTTGTTCGTGTTCATGAGCTTGATGAAATCACTTCCAATGGTGGCAAGGACCGAAGTGTTACAAAGGAACACCCCCGGGGATTGAAGCGTAAAAGATTGAACTTCATGCGAAGACAACCTCCATCTTGGACGCGAGGATGACATCGTCAAAATCATGCAAGTGGAGGGGCAAAGTGCATAATCACCTGAGGACCCACGGGAGCGAAGGGGCGACTTAACTGGGCCGAGATGGGCCTGGGCCGGTCGGCCCAGGCCGGCCGGCCCAGCCCACCTCGGTGGTTGGTTCAGCCCCCCTTTCCTTGCACCCGAAGGATCTTTAACCCTAAAACCCTGGAGGCGCCGCCATCACGAAAGGGGAGAGCTATTTGCACCAGGAGGCCATCCACAAGCTAGAGAGAGAGGAGGAGGATCTCCGGAGGGAGATCAACCACCTCGAAGGAAGCACCCTCTCGTGGAGAAGAAGGAAGACACCGTCAGAAGGGAAACCATGATCAACGGTGCTATATCCAACACTTTGATGGGGTAATCTTCTTATTTGTCCATGGGTTGTAATCGATCTTAAGATGTAATCATACTTTGTTGGATTATCTATCTATCATCTTGTGTTGAAAATACTTTAATGCTTAAGGTTAGCTACCATGCCGTAAAGGGAGTAAGGGCCCCGATGCTTCCTTTGATCCATTCAATACGTCGTGTCCATCATAGGTCTAGTCATGAATACCTTCGTGTAGTGACAGTACGAGAGGAGGGAAAGGGCGAAACTGTGGTCACAACCCCCGATAGAATAGATTGGTTTAATGTCTTTAAGTGATTGCATGATCGTAGATCCATGGGCGAGTGTCTCCTGTCTTGATTGCTTATCGCTCTCTCTAGTGTAGCTTAGTTGTTTTCTAGTATAATAATAGTTAGGGTTTGAGTAGCTAGTGTGTAGAAGTAGATTGAATGCTTGTAATCCCCTTGCTCCGCGGATTGACAAGAACCTTGGGAAACCCGTGGTGAAAAAGGTGTGGGGTCCGTACGCTTACGGGTCGTAGAGGGATACGTCTTTTATCCATCAACAAGCCCCTTTTTCTGGCGCCGTTGCCGGGGAAGCCGGCTAGTTTACATCGTTTGATTTGCATTTAACTTAGTTTGTATTTAGCTTATATTTTATTTGTTTTATCTAACACCTATTATCTAGAAAAATACTTTGTTTTGTCTTTATTTTTGTTTTTATCTTATTGTCTAGATGGCGTTCGTCAATCAACCCATGGAAGAACCGGAGAAATCACTAAGGGATTACGCTAGCCCTCGATGTGAAGACATAAAAGTACAAGAGTCGGATTCGAAGCTCGAAGTGACCAAGTATGAAATTAAATCCAAGATCATCGAGATGGTGGCGGCAAACCCGTTTGAAGGGATGGTTACGGAGAACCCATATAGACACATAAGGAATTTCACGACATTATGCAACACGGTGCGTCAAGAAGGAGTCCCCGATGAATGGTTCAAATGGAATCTCTTTCCCTACTCACTTGCCGGCAATGCAAAGACATGGTACTCGTTTGCGTCCTTTGAAGTTGAAGGCAATTGGAACAAGTTGACAAAGAAGTTTTGCGAGAAGTTCTTTCCAATTAGCAAGGTTCAACATCTAAGGAGGCAAGTGATCACTTTCATGCAAGGAGAAGAGGAAGGGATAGACCAAGCCTGGGATAGGTTTAATGAGTTGATCGAACAAGGACCAAGACTCGGCTTCTCCGGTGACGTACTCTTCATACATTTTTCTTTTCCCTAACCCCTAGTTGCATGAAACACGTCGAAATGTGTGCAGGTGGGGATCTCATGGAGAAAACACTCACGGAAGCCGCTCAACTTCTACAAAAAATTAGTAAAGCGGCTGCCATGCGAAGAGATTGGGAAACAAGACTTGCGAAAGAGCCGGAATATAATTCATGGAAGAAGAAGTGTGCTGAATTTTCTAAAGAGGCAACCCCGGAAGTCACAAAAGAGGAACCAATCACGGAAAAGCTTGAAGAAGAACACATCAAGTCAAGAACCACCCCGAGCATTGACTTCGCCGTACCAAATGAGACAAACAAGAGAAGCATGTCAAGCGCGAAGCCACTAAGGGAGTTCGAACCAATGGATTGGATTCCTATCGATTATGGAGAAGTATTCAACAAGAGAAGACCGTTACCTAATCAAAAGGTAATGGCAAGAGCATTGGAAGTGGATTTCCCATCGGAAAAGAAAGCGGAAAATTCATACAACCTTGAAACCACCGGTGAGATCTTCCAAAAACTCTTTGGAGATGACGTAGTGGATCCGGAACACATAGCCGAGGTGAAGAGGATCATGGGGATCAAGCCCGAAGCATCACCATACGCTCACCTCGCCGAAGTTTATGCGATAGGATCCGAAGAAGAAGAGAAGATGACACCACACTTGAGTTGCGAGATCAACGGAGTTCAATGCAAAGCTTTATGCGACATCGGAGCCCAAGTAAGTGTCCTATCTTCTAAAATTTACGATAAAGTTCAAGATCACAACCTAGACTTAGCTCCAACATCAACGAAATTAATTATGGGAGATGGTAGAACTATCAAACATCTAGGTATTGCTTGCAACATGAAAGTAAAAATCTCTGGAAAATGTATACCAACCGATTTCTTTGTTGTTGATGCTTACCATAGTAATCATGATCACATAATCCTAGGTAGGCCCTTTCTTAAGTTGGTTCATGCCGTGTTGGATGCCGGAGAAGGCAAAGTAACAATGAACCTTAATGGAACAAAGTACACATATAACTTTCTTCGTGTTTCTAAACACCTTACACCCTTTCCTCCCGAAGATGAAGAAGTAGAGGAGATAGATAGCCTTTGTTTTGTTGAAACCCTTAGAGACCCGCTGCAAAGAGTGATGGAAAATCAAATTAGTAATCAACAAGATGAACAACTAGAAGAAGCAACAAAAGGCTTGGAACCACATGATGGAAGCGTGGAGGAAGGAAAATTCGAAGATATAGGAGAGATTAAACCCGAGGAGCCACAAGCGCCCAAGGTAGACCTTAAACCTTTGCCCAAAGGATTAAAGTATGAATTTTTGGGGACAGACAAAACTTATCCAGTCATCGTGAGCGACGAGTTGAGCCCCGAAGAAAATGAGAAGTTGCTGATTTTATTGAAAAAACATAGGAAGATGATTGGATATTCGATTAATGATCTCAAAGGTATTAGCCCAGCCTTTTGCACTCATCGTATACCAATGGAAGACCAATGTAAGCCCGTAGTGGACCACCAAAGGAGGCTAACCCATGCCATGCGAGAAGTAGTGAAGAAAGAGGTTATCAAGTTACTTGATGCCGGAATCATCTACCCGGTTCCGCATAGCGAGTGTGTGAGCCCGGTACATTGTGTACCAAAAAAAGGAGGTTTGACCGTGGTGAAGAATGAGAAGAACGAATTGATACCGCAAAGAACCGTGACCAGGTGGCGGATGTGTATCGATTATCGTAAGCTTAACAAAGCGATGAAGAAAGATCACTTCCCCCTACCGTTCATTGACGAGATGCTCGAGAGGTTAGCAAACCACGCTTTTTTTTGCTTTCTCGATGGGTACTCGGGGTTCATGCAAATTCCCATTCACCCGGAAGATCAGCACAAAACAACGTTTACATGCCCTTACGGAACGCTTGCATATAGAAAGATGCCCTTCGGTCTATGCAACGCTCCGGTCTCTTTTCAACGTTGCATGATGGCCGTGTTCTCAGAATTCATTGAAGAAACTGTTGAAGTATTTATGGATGATTTTTCCGTTTATGGGAATACGTTCATGGATTGCTTAGCAAACTTGGGAAAGGTCCTCACGAGGTGTGCGGAGGTAGACTTGGTGTTAAATTGGGAAAAGTGCCACTTCATGGTTAAGCAAGGCATAATGCTCAGACATGTTATATCCAAGAAAGGAATTGAAGTGGACAAGGCTAAGGTAGAGACGGTTGAGCAACTCCCACCTCCTACGGATGTTAAGTCCTTAAGGAGCTTTCTAGACCGTGCCGGATTTTATAGAAGATTTATTAAGGACTTCTCAAAGATCACTAAGCCCTTAACGCATCTCCTTCAAAAGGATGTGGCTTTTGACTTTGATGAGAAGTGCCTAGCGGCATTCCGGACCTTGAAAAGTGCATTGGTGAGTGCTCCCATCATCCAACCCCCGGATTGGAGCCAACGTTTCGAGATCATGTGTGACGCAAGTGACTACGCCGTAGGCGCGGTTTTGGGTCAAAGAAAGGAAGGTCGAGTTCACGCCGTTTACTATGCTAGCAAAACTCTTAGTAGGCCACAATTAAATTATGCCACTACGGAAAAAGAGTTGCTAGCGGTGGTATTCGCTTTCGAAAAATTCAGATCTTACATCGTGAACTCGAAGGTCATTGTTTACACCGATCACGCAGCCATCAAGTATCTCTTGGCTAAGAAGGAAGCTAAACCACGTTTGATTCGTTGGATCCTTCTTCTCTAAGAATTTGATGTTGAAATTTGTGATAAAAAGGGGGTGGAAAATGTTGTGGCCGATCATTTGTCTAGGATGAATCGTGGACAAGATGTTAAAGAGCCCATAGAAGATAAGATGAAGAGATGACCACCTCTATAGAGTGCTTGATAAAGACACTTGGATGATCGATATCATTCGAGCAATTCGAAAGATGCCTCTCGATCATCTAGATAAAAACTCTCAAAAGAAGATAATCTCTGAAAGTAGGAAATACTTTTGGGATGCACCATACCTCTTCAAACTTAGCAATGATGGAGTGATGATAAGATGTGTGCCAAGAGAAGAAAAAGTAGAGATTTTGAGAAAGTGCCACTCAGCGGAGTACGGTGGACACTATAGCCATTTTCGAACCCAAGCGAAAGTATGGTCGAGCGGATTTTATTGGCCGGAGATGCATGAAGATACTTAAAGATACGTTGCATCATGTCCCGAATGCCAAAGAACCAGAAACATCTCTCAAAGAAACTCTATGCCTTTGAAATACAACCTATAAATCGATATATTCGATGTATGGGGTATAGACTTCATGGGGCCTTTTAAAAAACTCATGCGAATATGAGCATATTCTAGTCATGGTTGATTATGTATCCAAATGGGTAGAGGCTATGCCATGTCGTAAAGCTTCCACGGAGGAGTCCATTACTATGATCAAGAATTTGATTTTTCCTCGTTTCGGTACACTGAGAATCTTGATAAGTGATGGAGGGACTCACTTTACCGGGAAGAATTTCAAAAAGTGCTTGTCCAAGTTGGGAATCGAACATAGGGTCTCAACGGCCTATCACCCACAAACCAATGGACAAGCGGAAATGTCAAATAGGCAATTAAAAAGTATCCGCAACAAAACAATAGGGAAGGGAGGCAAGGATTGGTCAAAGAAATTAGACAGAGCTTTATGGGCTTATCGAACGACGTTCAAGACACCGATAGGTATGACCCCTTATCAATTCGGCTATGGAAAGGCTTGCCACCTTCCGGTTGAGTTGGAACATAAAGCCTATTGGGCGATTAAAGAGATGAACCTTGATCTCGATGCCGCGGTTGTGAAACGAAGAATCCAAATAAGTGAGCAAGAGGAGATGAGGTTGAAGGTGTATGAAAATGCAAGCATATACAAGGAGAGAATCAAAAGGTGTTATGATAAAAGATTGAAAAAAAAGAATTCAAAGAAGGAGATAAGGTCCTCCTCTACAATTCGAGGTTTAAAACCTTAGGAAAGGGGAAATTGCAAAGCAAGTGGGACGGACCTTATGTTGTGCATTCGGTGCTCTCCAACGGAGCGGTAACCATTATGGATATGAAAGGCGATCAATATATGGTAAATGGTCAACGGCTTAAGGTTTACTACAAACCCGACGTTGTACCCCTTCACCATGTTGATGTCTTCACCATGGAAGAAAAGCCCGAACGTCCGACCTAGGATGAAAAACAAGGCATGAATTTTTGTAAATAGTTTTTCTTTTAATTTTTTGGAGTTTCTCGCGAAGATTTATGGGGCCAACTTTTTCCCATGGGCTAAGGAGCTGAAATAAGTGCGGTGCGCGAAAAATCGGACCGGCCCGGCCCCCGAGGCAGGGTGGGCCGACCGGCCCGGTCCGACCGGCCCAGTAGGGTCCCGGCGGCGGACATCCCCGATTTTTGCCCGAATTGCTCCTTTTCGACTTCCTTCTTTGGTCAGAAAATTTTAAGGGAAGTTTAAAAAAAGGAAAATGAGGTTCCGAGGGCTTCCCTCTCCAGACTATTTATTTGGCCGAATTGGGAGCTTGGGAATCAACAAGCAATATTTTGCACCCTTGCAGCAGCCATTGTGTCCCCGAGAAGCTTAGAGTTGAAGCAAGAAGCCAAGGAGCCATCGATGGAGGAGGCGAAGCGATGCGAGCTCAAGATACCCGTCGAGATCAAGAGGACCGCTCGCATCCGTTGCGGAGGGCGTGTCCCGACCGGAGCTATCGCACCTAGCAACTCTGTCAAAAAGGAGAACATCCCTCCTCCCGTTCGAAGCTCGGCACGCATCCGTGGCATGAAGCGGAAAGACTACAAGGAGGCGTCGCCCGAGCCTAAAGACTATGGGGGTAGCGACTACTCCGACGATCGCTGCCCGAGCTCGTGGGCGGCCGTCGGAAGAGATGATAACGTTCTTTACATCTGGGATAAGGAGCCCAAGGAGAGGACTCCCGAAGGCCCCAACGGCGGCGGCAACGACGGCAACGACAGCGGCGCCAATGGAGGTGGCGACGACAGCGGTAATGATGGCGGAGACAATGGCGATGACGACCCCTTCGGATTGCATCCGATGTGTTGTCAGGCTTGTCGTCACTCCATCGCGGATCTCTATGCTATGATCGACGAATGTTTCCAAGCCATGGAAGCGATGAGGCAGCGTATGGAGGACTTGGAGCGCATAGTCGAAGACGACTACAAGTTCCTAAACCGTAACGTGCGCAAACGTTTTGGCATGGTTGGAAACATGAGAGACAAGTGGTGCAATAGTTGCAGGAAGTACCACTAGGTCTAGTTTTCCCCTTAGGAATTTTGTAAGATACGATGAGGACGTCGTATGTTTTTAGTGTGGGGGAGAGCTAGCTAGCTAGCCTTAGCTTTTGAGCTTCAAGTTTAGGTTCGGTTTAATCTTCGAGTGAGAATCTTAGAGTTTAATGAGTCTTTAGTTTTTGAGTGTGTTTTTAAATTTTTGCAAGTGTCTTAAATTAGTGTTGAGTCAAAGAAAACCAAATAAAAACTAAATAAAAAGAGTCTTTATATATATTTTTGTGTCTTGTGTGATGCTTATCTTTATTCACTTGTTTGTTTATCTTCGATTCTTGATATATGAACACAAGTGTGTGGTTTGAAAAACGTTTACCGTGGTGCTTAGTGGAATTGCTACTACTTAAAGTATCCATACCACACTTCGATCTTGAGCTTCACATGTTAGTTGTGCTATGTTCAATGCTAAAAGTTGGAGGATTTAAGTTCTGAAAATTATCTAAAAAACCTTGTCATAAAGGTTAGCAAAACCTCTTTTTCCAAGTTGAGAGTAAGAAAAAAAATCCTATACAAAGCCAAATTATTTTTTTGCTCCACCATAAGTGTGATTAGCATGATGAGTTGGGTTAGGACCCTTCTCTCTTGTGAGTTTTAATTTCGAGCAATGATCATGTTCTTGTGCTTATCTTTTGTTAATAGCCTCGTCATACATTCGGTAACGTGACTTTCACATCGGAAGTCCCGTACATCGCCGAATTCCATACCCAACCCTATACATCTCTTTTGTACATCGCATTCCTTGAACACAACCTATTCTCAAAGTTTCGTCTCGTCTCTAGCATGGTTTATTTAAAATTTCAGATTGTATGCATGCAAGAAAGAGAGGAGTTGAGAGCTTTGAAAAGTTTTCAAGAGAGGGAAAAATAAAGAGAAAAGTATGAGTATGGAAAAGAAAGGAAGAAAGAAAAATATATGAATGAAAGAATAAAGAAGAAAAAAAAGAGAAAAGAGGAGGTAGCAATAAAGATATGAGAGGGATGAATCAAGTGAAAGAAAAGAAAAATAAAGTGTAAGGAAGGATGTCACGTTGTTGAGAGACGAAACTTTCATTCTTTTTCCAACCATGTGCAATCCGACAAGAGGACGTCATCGGTGCCTTGTAGTCATAATTTTCTTTTGTCCTTGAACATGTCCACCATTCTAAATCTTCTCATCCTTGATATCCCTACATATGGTTAATTCTCATGATCATTGGCTTTGAAAGGTAAACAATCATTAGAGGAAGTTCTTAGTTTGACAACATTTGTGTTGATTGCACTAGCCCTACCTACAGCTCCACTTTACATGTTATATGAGAGATTTATGGGAGGTGAGAGTTTTATAAAATTTGGTTAGGATAGCCACCTCATAAGTGACTTGAGAGAGCTTGGAGAAAGGTTTTTGTCTAATACTTGTTGCAGGAATTTTGTTTTGAAAATCATAAAAACCCTCCGATGGAAGCAAAGAAGTAAGCATGGTTGAGATTGAAGGCTTCGAGTGAAGAGTTTGAGTTGTGGGGTAAATCTTGACGTGGTAAAAAAAATCTAAATGCCCATGTTTATGTTTGATGATCATTACTTTATGTTTATGTATTAAAGATGAAAGGATTGACTAACTTGTGAAGAAGGATTAGCAATACATGATTACAACACTTTGGACGAAGTTCTTTTACGAGTACTTGCTCGAGGACGAGCAAGAGCTAAGCGTGGGGGAGATGTTGACGGTGTATTTTGGTGCACCAAGCATGTTCATTACACTTTGGTTTGGATGTGATTATGGAACTAACCCGCCACTAGGCACACTAATCATATAACAAGTTCATCTATGTGCATGCATTTGAAAGTGTTGTGCTTATGTAGGAAAAGATGGACATAAAAGACGGATTCGCAACAAGTTCAAAGGAGCAATTACGGAGTCTTGTTCGTGTTCATGAGCTTGATGAAATCACTTCCAATGGTGGCAAGGACCGAAGTGTTACAAAGGAACACCCCCGGGGATTGAAGTGTAAAAGACCGAACTTCATGCGAAGAGAACATACATCTTGGACGCGAGGATGACATCGTCAAAATCATGCAAGTGGAGGGGCAAAGTGCATAATCACCTGAGGACCCACGGGAGCGAAGGGGCGACCGAACCGGGCCGAGATGGGCCTGGGCCGGCGGGCCCAGGCCGACCGGCCTAGCCCACCCCGGTGGTTGTTTCGACCCCCGTTTCCTTGCACCCGAAGGATCTTTAACCCTAAAACCCTGGAGGCGCCGCCATCACGAAAGGGGAGAGCTATTCGCACCAGGAGGCCATCCACAAGCTAGAGAGAGAGGAGGAGGATCTCCGGAGGGAGATCAACCACCTCAAAGGAAGGACCCTCTCGTGGAGAAGAAGGAAGACACTGTCGGAAGGGAAACCATGATCAATGGTGCTATATCCAGCACTTTGATGGGGTAATCTTCTTATTCGTCCATGGGTTGTAATCGATCTTAAGATGTAATCATACTTTGTCGGATTATCTATCTATCATCTCGTGTTGAAAATACTTTAATGCTTAAGGTTAGCTACCATGCCGTAAAGGGAGTAAGGGCCCCAATGCTTCCTTTGATCCATTCCATACGCCGTGTCCATCATAGGTCTAGTCATGAATACCTTCGTGTAGTGACAGTACGAGATAAGGGAAAGGGCGAAACCATGGTCACAACCCCCGATAGATTAGATTGGTTTAATGTCTTTAAGTGATTGCATAATCGTAGACCCATGGGCGAGTGTCTCCTGTCTTGATTGCTTATCGTTCTCTCTAGTGTAGCTTAGTTGTTTTCTAGTATAATAATAGTTAGGGTTTGAGTAGCTAGTGCGTAGAAGTAGATTGAACGCTTGTAATCCCCTTGCTCCGCGGATTGACAAGAACCTTGGGAATCCCGTGGTGAAAAAGGTGTGGGGTCCCTACGCTTGCGGATCGTAGAGGGATACGTCTTTTATCCGTCAACAAGGTAACCAAGTGGATTTGGGTCTTATAGTGTTAGTCACAAGAACCTTGGGCACCCACACATTCCTTTTGATCAATGTTTCTTTTGTGCAGGGTCCCACATACTTGGCAACCACCTTACCCTTGTGGTTCCAAGTCAACACATAATCGGCATAGAAGCTATCTTGTGAGGCATGTGGCTTGGGCTTCTTGCTCAACTTGTTTGGCTTGGTGTTTGCCTTAGGTTGTGGTGCACTTGTTGTAGCTTGGGTGCTTTTGAACTTGATAGGTGTGTTGTACCCAACTTGGTTGTCATAGTTCTTGACACCCAATTTCTTCATGTTGTGTACCACATTTCTTGTTCCCATACCCTTGGTGTGGTAGTTCTTGATGAATGGGATGGGGTCTTTTGTTCCTTGTTCTTGCTTACCAAGCCCCTTCCCATCCGCAATGCCAAACTTCTTCATGTAGCTTGACCTAAAGCCTTTAGTGTGGTTCTCAAACTCACCTCTCTTAGGTTCTTTCTTCTTTTCATCAATGAGAGAGTTTGACAACCTAGCAATTTCTTTCTTCATGGCATTCATCTCGGCAACATTAGTAGCACAAGCATTTACATCAATTTTATAACATCCAGTACAACCATTGCTTGTTGATATTTGAGAGTTAGAGAAAGCATCATTAGATGTAGTTGTAGCATTATTCTTGAGGTTGTCAAGTTGAACTTCTAATGCTATGTGACTAGTCTTTAAGCTATCAAAGCTCTTTTGAAGTTCAAGCTTTTCACTCTCAAGTTTCTTGCAAGCATCCTTAGCTAGGAAAGATTCCCAAGTTAATTCATCTACTATCAACTCATCTTTAGCTAGGGATTTCTTGAGACTAAGAATTTCTATCTCCTTTTCCTTGAGCAAGTCCTCTTGCACCTTGAAACCCTTCTTTTCAATTACAAGGGCATTCTCAAGGGCAATGGTTTTCTCCCGCTCAAGTCTAAAGAGTTCTTCTTGCACCTCTAGAGTCCCTTCTCTGTTCTCTATTTCTTTCATTAAAAACATGATTTTCTTAGTTGCCTTTTTACCAAAGCTAGTGATCGTTTTTTCAAAGTCAAAATCACTTTCACTATAATCATCTAGGGGCGGGGTGGGAGTGTTTACCTTGGAGTCCCTAGCCATGAGGCAAGTGTGGGTGAAGTCATCTTCATCATCGGTGAGATCTTCAAAGAGTGATGACTTGTTGATTGGTTCCCCAATGGATATGGTAGCAAGACCCGCTTCAACATCGGAGTCGGAGCTATCATCATTTGAATCCCATTCTTCACCCAAATGAGCTTCACCAACTTCCTTCTTCTTGTTCTTGTCAGTCTTGTTGGCGTCTCTTCTCCTCACTCTTATGTTGGGGCATTCCGCAATGAAATGACCCTCCTTGCCACACCCAAAGCACGGTCTCTTGGAAGTCCTCTTTGTCTTGATCTTGTCTTTGTCTTTGTTATTGTTGAAGAAGCCACTCTTCTTGAACATCTTGTTGAACTTCCTCACAAATAGAGCCATTTGCTCGAGAGTCATGTTCATGTCACTATCTTCATCACTATCTTCCTCGACCACAGTCTTTGAGGTTGATGATCTTGACTTCTTCACCTTGCTAGATGCCTTGAGGGCCACCCCCTTGTTCTTCTCAAGTTGTTCATGCATCTTTGACATTTCTTGTGAAAGCTTTGACTCTTTGACGGTGATGAGGTGTTCTTCCATTCTTCCATTCACATCCGCCGGAGTGAACTTGTTGAAGCCTCTCTTCTCTCTTATGAGTGTTGGGAGTTGAACATCCATTGCCATGTACGCAGAGAGGATCTTGTCAACCACTTCTCTTCTTCCCCAACTTTTACTTCCTAGTGACTTGATTTTGTTGATGATCTTGTTCAAGTGGTTGTACATGTCTTGAGGAGACTCATCATCTTTGATGACAAACCGATTGAGGTCACTTTCTGAAGCTCTGATTCTTTTTTCTCTTACTTGCTTTGTCCCTTCATGGTTGATGAACAATGTGTCCCACACTTCCTTAGCGGACTTCAACCCATCCACCTTGTCATACTCTTCGGACGTGAGTGAACTCTTGATGATGCGTATGGCTTGATAGTTTTTTTATCTCATTAGCTTGCTCTTGAGTTAGCGTCGCATCACCACTAGGAAAGGTAATACCCCTATTCACAATAGTCCAAAGTGCGGGATTCACCGCCATCAAATACTCCTCCATCGAGTTCTTCCACTTGGAATAGCTGGTTCCATCAAATTGGGGTATCTTCCTAATGTGGCTAGAACTCGATGGATGGTTAAAGGATAAACGAGAGTAATCGAAAGAGGTTCGAGTATAGTCCCTTGATGATGGTCGTCGAGCGGAGCGGTTTGACCTAGCATCATCAAACTCTTCATCCTCACTATCGGAGGAATCATCACTATGTCCATGCGCTTGATGGCTCGTGCTTGCACCAAGGGTGTTGCCTCCTTGAGGTCGGATGGGATGTGTGCCAACAATGTTGTTGACGGGATCACCTTCGGCAAGAGGTGGGGCTTGATCACTTGGATTCGACATCTTCTTAACTCCAAGCGGTTAAGCTTCAAATAAGGAGCACTTGGCTCTGATACCAATTGAAAGGATCAAGATGTCGACTAGAGGGGGCGTGAATAGTCGAAACTAAGAAATCACAACTTTTTCGCAGTAGTTAAATCAGGTCTGGAGTTTCCGGATATTTTTTCGGATACTCCGGGAAATCTGGAGAATCCGGGAAAATGTCCGGATATCCCGACCTGTCAGGAGGGAATCAAATCCGATAGAAATTAAACTTGTTCAAATGTAAATCTGTGAAAATAGGTTATGCACTAGGATGAGACAAGCCTGCTGATCCACTCCAAACTTGCAGAAACCTCAACACAAAGTAGATCGGTACCAAACCCTAGATATGTGCTGAAGGGAGGAACAAGCATGCAACAAGATGAACAAGCACAAGAGACACAAGGATTTGTTACCGGAGTTCAACCTCACACCTTGAGGTCTACATCTCCATTGACGTACCCACAAAGGGTGGACCTTTTACACCTAGGTCACTTTCCTCCCTCTAGCGACCACAAGATCAAACTAGAGTTACTTACTCAAATTTGAAGTAATACAAACTTCCTTGGGCAGCCACAACCTTTGGATGCTCCAAGGCGACGCCTAGTCAGCTAGGAGCTCAAGGCTCCAAAAGTAACAAACATGAAGTGTGCCAACCAAGCGAAGATCGAGGTGCTCTAGAGATGGGAAATCAGCTCACTAGCACTCTCCAAGCTCTTGCTCTCAATCCCTCTTAAATCCCAACAAAGTTCTTACCAAACTTGAGCCAAGGGGAGTAAAGGAGGGAGTAAATGAGGTCTGAAAGTTTGCAGGTCGAAAATGGCAAGAAAGAGGGTACAAGAAGGGGTGGAGGGGCTTTTATACCCCTCACCCAGAATATAGCCGTTACAGCTTTAAGACCCGGAATATTCGGGGTAAACTCGGAAACTCCGGGAAGTCCGGAGACTCCGGGGTAAACCCGGATACTCCGGCCTCCCAAGGTCAGCACCCAAGAAAAGATTCCTGTGAATGTGCTGGTGCAAAGGTATCTCTCATAGGTTTTGTTTTAGCAACTAGAGCACTTGTTCGCCTCTTGGAAGACACATTTTTTGTCCCTCTTTATAGTACGGCGTTCCTAGGACTCAGATTCAAAAATATAAGTAAATAAGCCTTCTTAGGAACCCTTTGTAGCATCACTTCCTTTTTATATAGTCAATGAACTGCACTTGATGCCACACATAATTTTAATATCTACTCATGGACTAGATAAACCATTAGCTACTTAAGTGTGTGTCATTAAACCACCAAAACCCACTTAGGGGGCCAAGATACTCTTCACAATGTCGACGCCTTCGTCCCCGTCTTCCAGCACAACCGCGTGGCGTTCAAGGAGTGCTACTATGCGATGGAGTAGGAACTAGGAAGGAGGACCGAGGGGGATGCACCAGCATGCATGCATGCGACCAATTGATCAGGACAGTAGAGGGAAAATAGCTAGGAGTTAGAGCAACTCCAACAATTTGCTATTTTAACTTGTCATTCTAATAATGTTGGCAAAATATGAAAAATTAGCCTCCAACTGTTTGGTAAAACAACTTGGCATCCCTCCCCTCATCGTGTGCATATATGTGTGTGTGTCCGCGGTGCATCCTGTCGTGGTTTAGAAACCATCGACAAATAAAATCAAATTGCGCATCGAGCCTCGGATGGTGTGCAAATGAGGACACAAGGATTTATACTGGTCCCGGCCTCCGTGGAGTAATACCCTATGTCCAGTTCATGCTGCTCGTGTTGTTTGCACTGGTTTGTAGTGGGGCGATACAAATTGGCGAGAGAGGGAACTTGGTCCCAAGTCTCTGTGGTGTGTGTACGTGGTTCCTGTAGTAGAAATCTGCGTATGTGTGTAGGAGCCAAGTCCGGCTAAAGGTTGAACCGTAGAAGAAGAACAGTGAAGGTAGAACTCAGAGTGGGGAGAGAAAATAAAATCCCCCCTTTGCCTTGGGTGCCTTCCCTTTGATAAGCCAAGAGAAGACTTACGCATGAATGCAAGAAGAGAGAGAGTACACGGTCTTCGAGAGCACATGGAAGAGCTTTTGCCCATGCCATGGGCCCCGCTATCCTCAGGAGTAGCTGGCACAGTAAACTTGTCAGGCAAGTTGGGAGCTTCGGGGAGTTCCTTAGCTGCGAAGGAGCAATCGGTTGGAGATGGAGACTCGGAGCTCAGTAGGTCACAGGAAGCAGAAACCAGCAGGTCGTGCGAGGCGGAGTTTTAGTAGGTCGGACAAGTTAGCTCAGGGGGGGCTTCCGACCTATGCATGCATGGCTTGTAGCCTTGTAGGAGTAGCGTAGGTGCTCAAATGCTTTAGGTGTGCACGCAAGTAGCTAGTGTAGACACTTGAGTGTGCATGCATGTAGGTGATGTAGGCACTTGATTGTGCATGCATGTAGGTGTGTGCATGCATGTAGGTGATGTAGGCACTTGAATGTGCATGCATTTAGGTGATGTAGGGACTTGATTGTTTAGATCCATGCACGCAACAAGTTTGCATGTGAGTTTAATAAAAACTGGAGCATCACATGTGTGTTTAGTAGGAGTTGGATGAATTGCATTTTCCCGCTCCTCATTGATCAGATCAGGTGAAGCAGCGATTTATTTGGCTCAGGGGACATTGTCATTGATTCGCTGTCTTTGGGTACCCCTAATATGGGACCCTGACAGTAGCCCTCGAGCCTGGAAAGGAGTCTTAGACTTGTTCCCAAGTTTAGTAGTTGTAATGTGGAGGAGACGTTGTTGTCCTTTTGAATAGGGGGTGCGCGACCACACCCACAGGGTGTAGCCCCCGAGCCCTCGAGGGAGTCGGAGACTCATTCATAGGGTTAATGATTTTGGGTTCGATAGACATTTCATCAGGAGCATCGTCGTCCCCGAGCTTTTGGGGGTCATTCAATTGACCCCGACAGCTCGTTGCATATTTATTTTTACCTCGCGCGTCCCTTTCATTAGGGAAGGAGGGGTGAGAATTGCCATGGCTTGTCTCGGTGGCCGAGTCCGGTGCTCATCGAGCTACTAGCGAGTTAGTTCGAGTAAGACCTGAGTCCCGTTCGCAGGGTCCCGAAAGGATCAGCTGGTGATAGATATTATTAAACGCCTTCGAACATCTCATTTATCTCTGGGGTCATTCGAATAAAATCAAGGACTGCACATCGAGCCTCGGACGGTGTGCAAATGAGGACACAAGGATTGATACTGGTTCGGACCTCTATGGAGTAATACCCTACGTCCAGTTTGTGTTGCTCATGTTGTTTGCATTGGTTTGTAGTGGAGTGATACAAACTGGCAAGAGAGGGAGTAGTCCCAAGTCTCTGTGGTTTGTGTACGTGGTTCTTTAGCAGAAATATGTGTACGTGTGTGTAGGAGCCAAGTCTGGCTGAAGGTAGAAGAAGAACAGTGGGGGAGAGCTCCATCAAAGTGGGGAGAGAAAAAAAATCCCCCCTGTTGCCTTCAATGCCTTCCCTTTTATAAGACAACAGAAGACTTACACATGAAGGCAACAAAAGAGAGAGAGAGAGTCCACGGTCTTCGAGAGTACATGGAAGAGCTTTTGCCCATGCCATGGGCGCCGCTGTCCTCAGGAGTAGTTGGCACGGTAAACTTGTCAGGCAAGTTGGGACCTTCGGGGAGTTCCGTACGAACGAGCAATCAGTCGAAGACGGAGACTCGGAGCTTAATAGGTCATAGGAAGCAGAAACCAACAAGTTGTGCGATGCGGAGTTTTAGTAGGTCGGACAAGTTAGCTCGCGGGGGGGGGGGGGGCTTCCGACCTATGCATGCATGACTTGCATGCGGGTGACTTTTCATGCATGGCTTGTAGCCTTGTATGAGTAGAGTAGGTGCTCAAGTGCTTTAGGTGTGCACACAAAGTGGCTAGTGTAGGCACTTGAGTGTGCATGCATCTAGGCCATGTAGGCACTTGAGTGTGCATGCATGTAGGTGATGTAGGCACTTGAGTGTTTAGATGCATGCATGCAGCAAGTTTGCATGTGGGTTTAATAAATACCAGAGCATCCCATGCATGTTTAGCAGGAGTTGGATGAATCGTATTTTCGCGCTTTTAATTGATCTAATCGGGTGAAGCAGCAATTTATTTGGCTCATGGGCCATTGTCATTGATTCGATATCTTTGGGTAGCCTTAATATGGGACCCCGACACATTCGTTCCGTAGCAGAAGAGGTGGAAGGACATAAAAATAATTTTGTTTCTATCTCGGGGTTTCTGATGTAAGTTTTCAAGAGATAGAAGGGCATAACGTAATTTTCTTTCTCTCTTGGGTTCCTAATGTAAGTTAGATCTAGATTTAGCAAGAGAATTATGCCAAACTGTTGGAGATGAACTCTTTTTTTACTTGGCATATCTTCATAGAAGTTGGCAAAACTCAAGACTTGCCAAGTAAAATTTGGCAAACTCTTGTAGACGTAAGTTCTAGCACTGCATGTAGATCTAGTTGCATGCAGGTTGGCGAAGTCAAAGTTTGAGGAACAAATCTATCTATATATCTCTACTAATCTCTATTTATTTTTATTTTTTAATATTCTCTACCTAATATTAAAGCAAGGACGGTTTCTGTCCTTTTTTCGTTCGTCCTGACAGGTGGGACCCACCTATCAGAGGCTCTCCCCTCACTTCCCCCGCCGTCGCTACCTCCCGTCTGCCTGAGGCAATTTGTGCTCAATCCGAGATGTGTTGCATCGGAGAAAAAGAAATCAAATTGAACACATATCAAACTGGCCATTGATTCACAATGAAGGACGAAATGCATCTATTTTTGCTCAAAC
The DNA here is from genome assembly GCA_947561735.1 of Cenchrus americanus. Taxonomy (NCBI): domain Eukaryota; kingdom Viridiplantae; phylum Streptophyta; class Magnoliopsida; order Poales; family Poaceae; genus Cenchrus; species Cenchrus americanus. Next base: position 101,124,472 of record OX387245.1, on the reverse strand, counting down.
CGCCTATCCATTTGTGCACAAAATATGCACTTATGGAAGTACGGAGAAGCGGGCACTTGTGGAGGTGGAGAAGAAGATGGCCACGGTGCGAGAATTGTTGCCGGAGAAGGGGCGCGAGCACGGGTGGTCGGGTGCGGTGGAGCCGGAAAAGAGGGTGGCGACGATGCAGGCATGGGAGAGTGGAAGAAGGGGATGGTGATGGCGGTGGCGTGGGTTGAAGTGGAGATGGAGAAGAGGCGATGGCGGCATTGTGGTCCTCTGTTTCCGGTTGGCGCTGTACGCCGAGCTAGGCGGGGTAGTCCCTGTAGGATGGTGTAGGCGGCGAACCCAGCTCCAAGGCAGCTGCTCCTCAACTCATGGTCTCACTGGACTAGTGGGTCGGAGGCTTCTCGTGCAAGCCTCGACCTTCCCTCTGATAGCCGCTTGGTCAGGATGTGTTGTCTGATGCCTTATACGTGAAGGATCTATATGTCCTTTGCTACTATTTCGCATTTAGATGATGGGACATTCTCGTGGAGATCTTTCCACATCGGGGAAAATCTCAGGTTGGTCTGACGGCATGGATCCTCCCACTCTGCACCACGGCATGCCCCCGGGTGGCGCGGAGCTGCTCCTGCCACATTGCGGTTAGCACCAGGGGGCTGGTGCTTGGTTTCGGGGGGAGCCTTATGTCGTGTGATACGGATCCCTCTTTCTAAGTACCTGTTTGGCCCAAAGCGCCTCCTTAGGTCATGCGGGGCGAACGTCTAAGTCGATGACGGGCCTTTAGGCGATGCGAGGTCGACACCTGCTGGGAATGATGTCGGGCCGCCGGGGTCATGGGCCGTCTTAGGCTTGTTGATTGGGGATTCGGGGATAAGCTGATTACCCTTGGTTTATTCCCTCTTAAATTTGTGGACCTATTCAGCCCCTGCCGGGCCGTTGTCACACCCTGAAATTTCCAATTTCAGGATGTGAATATAGAGAATAATTAAATAACAATTTTTTTTATAATTTTAAAATTTTTCCAGTATTTATTTTCTTTATAGGAAATATAACATAGGAAAAATCCTTTGTTTGATTTTCTAAATTAAAACAAAGTTTTGAGTGTTGCATTCATGCCGATGCATCTTGGTGCTTCTTGAGTGCAAAAGGTTTCAAAAATGTGTTTACGTGCTGTTCAAATCCTTCCGAGAATTTTCCGGACTTTCCTAGAATTTATTCTCACTTTCCACGAGCTATTTATATTTATTAGAAGGCTCTAAAATATTTTTCATGAGCACCAAATATTTTATTTGGATTGTTTGTGTCCCAATATGTCTCTGGGAAATTTTCTGGAACTTTTGGGATTTTCAAAATATTTTTCATGGCTTTAATGAATTGTCGAGATATTTCTAGATTATTCTTTTCACGAAAGTGTTTGATGAAAATAAAAAGAAATCTTTTTCTTCATCTATCCCTCCTCGGTTGCTCGCCGGAACCAACCAAGGTCGCCAGGAGCGCCACGTCGCTGTGACGAAGTCCCTCCACCCCTTCTCGTCGACCGCCGAGCACCGGAACCCCGCCGTCACCTGAGAACGTCTCTGTCCGCCTCTGTGCTTGCGCCGCTGACGCCCCTCTTCGAACTCCGGCCACCCCCGTCCTTCTCCGCCCAATGTAAGCACACCCCTGCGACCCCATCGACTTCTTCTTTCCGTTCCGAGCCTCACCCGAGCTCCTAGGCTGCCGAGTCACTGGCGATTTGGCCGGTCAGACCCGCCATCGTCTCTCTGTCCAGAGGAAGGAGAAGGCCTGCCGTTTTGCAGCTAAGCCCCTAGAGAATTTTGTAATGTTTCTCCTATTTTTTGTGTCTTGCATCTTTTACAAATAAAACCCTAGATCTATTAGGTTCCTTCAAACAGATCCAAGCTAAGCCCTTTTTCAGATCTAACCCTGAGCTTTATCAGTTTCGCGAGCACTATTCAATGTGTCTTGCAGATCTTCTGTGGTAACCCCTGAGATCTATAGATAATCACGACTAGGTCCTTCAATCCTGTTTTCTCCATAGATTCTTTGTTTTAGCTCCGTTTTAATCCGTTCAAGTTGCGTTAAGTTCACAATAATGTAAAGTGCGCGTTAGTGATGTGTTTTCATCATGTTTGTGTTCTGAAAATTAATTTGGTAATTAATTTTGATTAATGCTTAGTAAACATGTCTTTTCCAAATAAAATCTATATAGTGCTACACACCATTTTTCATAATCAACATTAATTTGATTAATGTTTCACTCACATGCTTTTGTAAATAAAATCTAATTAGATCTTTTACCAGGTTTTCCATAAGTCAAATGTTAATTTGCTTAATGATTAATTAACTTTTATAATTAAAAGTTGATTAGGCTTTTACTCCGGCTTTAAAAATAAATATTAATTTTGATTAATACCAATGTAACGTTGTTTTTAATAATAACATGATCTACTCACAAAGTTATGTTTAGATTATTCATATAGTTTATCTTTTCTAAGTTAAATGTTTAATTGGTATAATTTATACATAAACATTTATGAATAAAACTTGACTAGGTTCTTTCTTCTACGGTTTTGCAAATAAAGTTTAATTTGCTTTAGTGTTAACCTAGGGTACTTTTCTTTATGAAGATACCCTATACATATGTTTTGCTAATTAAAACAAACCTAAGCTTATAGTCTTTTATGTTATAGATGCAAATCGTTCGTTAGACGTTCTTTACCATGTTCTATCTCAGTGTGATCTTTCCGGTCCTTGCTCAATCTTCCACAACCATCTCTTTAAAGTTAACCAATCCTTTCTTCCTCCAAGCACGGTTTGTGTGCTTTAGTGATCCATCTAATCGAGCCTATCCTTTAGTGCGTTCTTTAAAGCTTCTCTTTTGATTGGTGCTTTGTTCTTAATATGCTTGTTTGTTTGCTTTGTATGCTTGTGCCTTATGATTGATGCGAGTAGAACGAACGTGGTTCGAGAGCTTGGAAGAGTGTGAAGTTGAAGATTCTGAGCAACTACTCTGGTTAAAGGCAAGTGTGTCCTTGATCTTTTGCCCAATAACTATGATTCATTACTTTGCATTGCTTTGCATTTAATATGATGGGACCCATGTTTAAGGAGTGACTAGTGTTGTTTATCCTATGCCTTGATCAACCGGGTTTACCTTTATATGGGTAGCTATGCTTAGTTGCTCTACTTGGGTTATAGTGGTTAATATGAACATTAAAGATGAACATGCTTTACCCTTATGCTATGTATCTCTATTTAATACAAGATCACAATGTTTAATCGGAACGTGGAGAACCACCCAGGAAAACCGTACAACCACAAGGCATATGGCTCTGCCTTGGCTGAGTAATTAGAGACTTTGATGTTGTAGCAACCTTACCTGAAAGGGACCAATGGGGAGGCATTGATGGAGTATAGACCTGCTCTAGTGGGGAGTTGGGTTTGTTATTTATGGTGGGTATTGACCCTCTAGGGAGCTTTATGCCCTGCTTCGTCCTGAAACCTAGTGGGTTGCTATACATTGGGGAATATTTGTAAAGGCCTCGTAGCGTCCCTATGCAATCACACCTCGGTAGTGTGGTATGATGCTTGGCCAACATCGCATGGTTGGGTCTAAAGCTCTTCAAAGTTTTTACGCGACTTGTGGTGAAAGTGTACAACCTCTGCAGAGTGTAAACCTAATCGATTAGCCGTGCTCACGGTCAAGAGCGGTCTGGACCCTCACATGATAATTGAACTTGAAGATGGACTTAAACCGTGCTCTCTAGTTATGCTTACCATATTCTTATGGTGCATCTTACCTTTATGCTTAATGTGGGTTGGTATAAACTTACACTTGTTAGTAGTAGTTGCTTAATAAAATTTGACCAGCTAAAATGCTAAATGCTCATAGCCTAGTGCACTATAAAGCCTTTGCATGCATCCTTTCCCCACACTTGCTGAGTACGACAAGTGCTCACCCTTGCTATAAACAATGTTGCTCAGAAGGAAGAATCTACTTTGAAGCGTTGTGAAGATGTTGCTGGTGCTAGGCGTACGCAACCCCCAGTCGGCTGCCTGCGATGTTTGGAGCCTTCGTTTCCACGATTAAGCGTAAAGCTCTGATAGTGTCCCTTTTTCTTACGTTATACTGTTTCTGTATTCACTTATATGTCACTATATGCATGAAACTTGATCCTGGCATGTATATAGGTTTGCACTTGGTTTTCTTTGGAAAAACAGGTGTGACAGCCGTTTAGGTACTTCATTGTGCTGGATGATGCATCTCCTAGATGGAGCTATGTGGACCTATTGTCCATGAGAAACCATGCTTTCTCCAAGCTCATCATCCAAATATTTAGGCTAAAAGCATGTCTCCCTGATAACCGCATCCACACACAAAGCTCATCGTCCATTCGGATGGATAATACTGGTGAGTTCAGGTCGAAAGCTTTTGATGATTATTGCTTAGCCTTGGGCATTAAGGTAGAGCATTTAGTACCTCATGTCCACACACAAAATGGTCTAGCTGAATCCTTGATCAAAATGATCAAGTGGATTGCCCGGCCGTTGTTACACAATTGTAGGCTGCCAACTAGTTGTTGAGGCCATCCACTGTTGCATGCTGCAGCACTGACTCAACTCAGGCCAACTATGTATCATGAAACCTCCCCCTTACAGCTGGTGTGTGGGAAAGAACTAATTATTTCCCATCTGTGTATATTTGGCAGCGTTGTGTATGTGCCAATACCACCGCCTCAGCGTACATCAATGGGACCACACCGGAAATTGGGGATCTATGTTGGTTATTAGACTCTATCCATAACCAAGTACTTGCATCCTATGACTAGGGTCTTCATACGACTCAGTACACTGATTGTGTCTTTGATGAAGACCATTTCCTAGCATTAGGGGGAGAGAGGCATCCTGAAGAATGCTAGGAAATTGAATGGAATGCAACTGGGATGCAATCCTTAGACCCATTGTTGGTATTTCTTAAGTCACCACTAACGGGCCCTTGTTAGTGTGAGCGTAAGATCCACTTGGCATACCGACGAGTACGAAAGAATCTGCAAGCACATGGAAATATCGTTGTAGCACTTCACCTCAGGAGTATTCTAAAGGGTATTGAATCCAAGGAACGGTGTGTACTACCTTCTATCCTAGAAGAACGGTCCAAGGACACCAAGCCCCTGCTTGGGTAGAGAGATGATGGAGTGCTCGGTTCTAGGGGAGTAAAGTTGTAGGATCTCGCTTCGGACACCAGAACCTCCTAGCTATAATAGTCGGTTTACGGCAAAGGGTTGCCTACACCTATATCCGAACGTGGTGGATTCCATAAGGGTCCAACGACTGTCACCACCGTGGCCTACCCCAAGATAAACCATGGGATACAGAGCAATCGAAGGATAACGCGAAGTTCAGACACCACATCTACACCACTTATTACTACTATAGCATGTTTATGTCTGCCGACTCGTAGCAACAATATAGCACTCCGTATAAATACGGAGTGATGAACCCGCGAGTACGGCTATACCTCACCCATCATTGACTGAGGTGGCGCGAGGTCGAACGACTAAGCGCCAATTAATGTATTCTAGTAAGATCTAACGAGATAACTCAAACAAACAGGAATGCAAAATTATTCATCTAGTCAACAAGTTCAAACGATCATGTCACGAAGAACACGAGTCTCTAAATGATGAACAGATGAAGAACTCAAGAATATTCACCCATGCATGAATATCACTTTAGTCTAAAAGGAAAATATAGAAATACTCACTTTGCTCTAAATGAAGAACAAATGGGAGTCTCACCCACACAACCAGCTACATAGCACCGACACCTATCTACACATGGAGAGGTGAGAACTCAGCTCTCCAAGTGAGGAAATGAAAGAGGGGAGAATTAGGGATGTGTCTCTATTCTTACTGAAAGACATCTAGGCCCTTAGTGGGTTTTGGTGTATTGATTGACAACTAGATTAAAGATCTTATGTCTTTGTTAAGCATGTGAGCCGGTGGTAACATATAAATAAGAAAAAATAATATATGACATTGGTTGTCTTCATGATGAAAACAAGCTATGTGTATACAAGATAAGTTGAGGCATAATTTTAGCCTCATATTGTGAAATGGCTTAACTCAATGATGAATGTCATGATATTTGATATGTTTAATCCCATGAAGCATATAGATGGTATATGACAAGCTAATGAAGGATAAGATAGAGGCACATTGATATTGGAACATTGGATGGTCTCTTATTGAAGGAAGAAGCTTGTTATAATCAAAAAGGATATTAAATTAAAAGAAAGCATGATCTCAATTGAACTCCACTCTTGATGTTGAATCAAAGCTTAACTCAAATTGGCAACGAATGGATGAAGAAATCAAGCAAGGGATTAGCAATGAGGTACTAAGCTAAGGTTGACCAAGTAGTTGCTTGGACCATGTGCTTGGCTAGGGTGAAGTGGCTATAGCTTGGAAAGTTTTGAGGTATCAAGTCGAGCCTAACCGAGTGAAGCAATGAAGAAGCATTACATATTAATTGAGTCATGTGAAGGGTGACTTGATCAAGAATTAGGTTTCATTCTCGAATAAAGATCAAAGTCACTAGCTCAAGGTAGAAGTGCTCAAATCAATGAGACATTGATGGATGGATCTCTCATGAGGATATATTGATCAAGTATGGCTATTCTTGAAGAAGAAGCTCAAGAGTTATAATATTGCATTTATATTTGATCTTGAGCATAGGTACGCCGTACTATCAAGAGGGATGCATCACAAGGAGTTTTGATAATGTCTCGGTGCTCAAGTAACCCATGTGAGTTGAGAGAGACACAAAAAACACATGTACACGTCGGGTTTGACCCTGTGTCAAACCCGGCGGCACCGGTTTTGGGAAACTGGTGGCACCGGTTTTGTGTTAGCCGGCCCAACAGCTAGTTTTTTGAAATCTTGATGGTACCGAGTCTGGGAACTCGGTGGCACCGGTTTTCACTAGAGTTTGTAACGGATAGTTTTGGGATGTCCGGAGTATCTGGGGTTTTTCTCGGAGATTCCGGGTTTTAACTCCAACAGCTAGTTTTTGGGGAGTCGGGTATTTATATCCTTCAACCCCCACTGTTGCAAGCTGTTGTTCCTAAGGTTGCTGGTGTGCTTCCTTGCTATTCCTTGCTAAGCCCAAGCCATCCTAGCTCTCCCCAACCCCTCTTTGTGAGGTTGTTCAATCTTTGCTAGATCTAGTAAGTTGGGTGGTAGAGAGAAACCTTTGTGAGCCTTTCAAGAGCACTTGTATCCCTTGAGCATTGTGGGACGTCATCAAGCTCGTGTGAAGTGTTTGTTACTCTTGGAGGCTTGCCTCCTAGACGGCTAGGCGTCGCCCACAAGCTCCCAAGGTGTGGTGAGCTGTGGGACAGTTTGTGAAGGTCGTGCTTCGGAGGACCATGTGTGGTTCGAGGACCTGTGGATGGTCGCTTCCTGGTGTGATGAGTAATTGACAATGTTGTGTGGACTGATTCTTGGCCAAGTATTGCAGGTGCAAGTTGCGGCTTGACTGGTGTTGGTGCAGGTGAAGAACAAGTGCGAAAGGTCATAGCCGGTGAGGCCTCCAAGTGTGGAGAAGACACGTAGGCTTCGTACGAGGGACCCGGTGGCCAGCGGGGTCAAGTGCGGGCCGCATGGTGGCAATAACAGCAAGATGAAGGCATGGACGGTTTCTTGGTTGAGCCTCAAAACCAAGGTCGAGCCGGGATTACGTGGGAGCCGAGTCATGAGTGGCGATTGGCGGAGGCTACACCGAGTTTGAGGGGTTTTCGATGGTTCACCAGAAAACAACTGGGTTCCTTGGTTGATCCACAAAGCCAAGAACGAAGAACCGAAGATGGAGGTGCGGCAGTTCCAGACCGGTCTGACCGGTGGGTACTGGTCTGATCGGTGAGGTGCACCGGTCTGACCGGTGTGCGACGATGCTGTTCGGAGACTTCGAAGCAGAGGACACGCGTCGGGATTGCAAGGCTTGCATCGAGGCTAAGCAAGTTCGCGGTCGCTAGGCATCCGTCCGATGGAGCGATGACAAAGATTTCCGAATTCGCCCTCGAGGGGCATGTATCCCTAATTAGCTAGTAAGGGCATTTTAGACTTTCGTTTACCTCCATATAACCTAAGAAGTGAGAGGATGGCAGCCAACTCTTGGAACCCTAGCTCATTTGTTTTCCTCTTTTCCCTTCCTATTTTCCCTAGGATTTCTATAGGACTAGCTTGAGAGCTTCATGTTGAGATCTTGTGAGAGGGAAGGATGATCGGGCGGCAAGCTAGAACTTGTATGAACCTCTTTGTGATGTATAGATGATTCGACGTAGTACCTCAAGGCTTGGATGTGTTGTTCCCGTTCGTTCTTTTTGGTGATTTTTGGAGCCTTTTCTTGGCAATTTTCTTGGAGAGATTTCGAGGCCTTTCTCTTTGGGATTTGGTGGGGGGTGTGTGCATGAACCCTTCGTGGTTCTTTTCCCTTTGAATCCCCTCCCAAATCCGTGAGCAAAGGGGCTCGATTTTGGGGTTTTCAGTGCTCTAGGGTTAGAGGAGTTCTTAGCGGGATTTCTCTGATTTCGATTTTGCAAGTTTTGGTGGACAAAATCTTGGCTATGGAGTGCCCATGAGGTGTCCTACTATCCCCAAAGTCTTGCGCAAATTCGTGGAGCGATTCAGGAGATCGGGAGTTGGATTTGGGGGAGTTAACCCGCGGGTGTTGTTCATCCCGAGAGCTCAAGTCACACCGGTCTGACCAGTGCCTCTCACCGGTCTGACCGGTGCAGACTCCTGTTGAGTTTTGCTCAGGTGAACGTCTGAGTGAGTTCGCTGTTATCCCATGTTGCTGCTCTTTCAAGTATGGGTCAGTTTGGAGTTCGGTAGGCCTGTTTGGTAGATTTGGGGTTTCCTGGCTTGAACCGGTCTGACCGGTGAGCTACATCGGCTTGACCGTTGTAGGGGCCTTTCTATGGAAGTTCCCAGGTATCACCATCAGGGACCGGTCTGACCGGTGGTGCTCACCGTCCTGATCGGTGTAGGTCAGTGAGGCTCGAGTTGGTGTTCCGCTGCGTTCTCAGGTCCATAAAGTTGGTTGTTGGTTCCTAGGGCCAGTAGCACTCCAGTGGCTGTGTGGTCTCAGCCAACTTGGGTAGTGAGTCGCACTACGTGAAAAACTGGCTTTGGTAACGGGCGTAGATCGCCTTTGGTAACGGGCAGTGCGCCCGTTACCGATCAAGTATTACAAAGAAGCCAAGAAAGGTGATGCGCAGATGCCTGTTACTGATAAGACATATTCGTAACGGGCATTAAATAACGACCGTTACCACAACTAGCCACCGGTCACGTGAAATAGATGTTTTTCTAGGCCCATAAGGAACTTTCGTAACGGGCACGAAAGCAAAGCCCGTCACATAAGTTCAATATCAGAGACGCCCGATGTGCACCTGCGTCTCCACTATCTTGATGAAATAAGACGCGTCAATTTCACACGCGTCTCAGCACAACTAGTATTCGTAACGGGCATCAAACAACGACCGTTACCACAAGTAGTCACCGGTCACATGAAATGGCTGTTTCTCTGGGCCCACATGGAACTTTGGTAACGGGCATGAAACAGAGCCCGTTACTGTTAAATTAACACTAGAGATGCATTCTCTGAACCGGTGTCTCCACTGTCTCGATGAAATGAGACGCATCCGTTTCTACGCGCGTCTGCTTCCTCTCTATTAAAGGAGACGCTTGCTTTCAACCTGCGTCTCCTATATCTCGATGATTGGCCATGTCCTGGGGCCCACCGGTCAGGACTGGTAACTGGCTTTTATACTGCCCGTTACATTGTGGGCATTTTTGTAACAGGCTTTCCGAATGAAGCTCGTTTCTTACTAATCAGTGTTTGTAACGAGCTTTAATTAACGCCCGTTCAGATACGGCGGCCATCGCTACAGTAACTTGCCTGGTTGCCGACAGCATCCTGGAACCAGCCAGGATTTGGCAGCCACCAGGGGCTGCATCCTGGAACCAGCCAAGATATGGCAGCCACCAGAGCAAGGAGACATCACAAACACATTTTCAGATCACAGATATTGGCAAAGCAAGATCGCATTTATATACAAGCTAGCTAGGATCACATCAAGTTTCAAGTTACTCTCATCAGGGCTTGTTTGGATGGAGTCATGAGAAAACAGACTGAACCAGGCAGTATCTGACCCCAACCAAGCAAGCCAAGCAGGTTTCTCAGGCAACAACACCTAACTAAAGAAGACTGAATGAGTTTCAAGTTTCTGGTCACTATAAACTCACGGTGCACCACTGTAGAACTTGCCCTTTCGGTCGATGATCTCCTTAAGAATGTACTCGCACAACATCTCCCGGTCACGCTTTACATCTTCTGTGGAAACATCTACAGGAGGTTTGAAATCCTACAAAATACAATCATTTATGAGAATACAAGTAGAAATCATTTTCTAAAATTAGATGGATAATATGAGCAGAGACAAGGTTGAGCATTATTATCTACTTACAGCAGCCTTCTTGATGTCAGGTATGTCATCGAGTAGTCTTAACATATGGAATGCCACATGGAATCCACACAATATATCTTCTTCCTCAATGCCATCCATATCTTCTTCCTCGCTGCTACTGACAAGCGCTGGTAATTGGGAAGGAAGAAGTGCATTTTTGGGTATGTTGATGCCTAATAGTCTTAGAGCATGGACAATTGATTTAAATGTTTTGTTCGCCATCACATCATGAGCATCAGACCTCTTGTTCCTCTTCTTCCTTTACATTCCAGCGAACTCTTCACCAAACCCTTTACCCCAGCCAAGTGAACTAGACACACCTCGGACCCGACCTCGATACTCTGGAGTCTCAAGTGCTGTGGTGAGGATATCATCCTCCCTAACCCCAGAGAAAGAACCATCGCTACCCTGAGCTGCAAGTGTTTTCACCCTTTCTGCTACCCCCACCACCGTAGGGTTATTGAATGTTATGCCCCCGCTTCCTTCACTAGTATTCTTCTTCTTCTTCCCTACCCTTGCTCACAGATAAGGTCTCGAACGTCCAGGAAATTGGTCCTAAGGGTTCTGTTTTCCTTCGGCAGCGAGCTTTGCATCCTCCTCCTCCCACTCTTTCCTTTTACCACGATAACCTTTTCTGCCCATCTTGTGTGGCTTATTATCAAATGCTCTCTTTTGTTTCATCTCTTGGCTCAATTGCTGAAATGAAGGAGAATTGGTTTCCTGCACAAACATGACCCAGTCTTGTTACTGCAAAAAGGCATGCTTCACAAAGGGAGTCTCCTCTTCACTCACATATTTTTTTCTTAAATGGGCCTTGAACCGCCGTTGCAAGGTTCCAATATGTGATGTAGCTACCTTAACTGCCTTCTTGTGAACAGATTCTTCCACATTGGCTGGGTAATCTAGCTTTTCCTCTAAAACTGTAAGCAGATGGTCCTTTTCAATTGGTGAGAGATCATCAACCGCCTTGTTGATTGACACCCTCTCCCGAGCAATGAGACCATAGACCAATACAAATCTATCCCTCGCAGCATCTAGGGTAGGCCAAAAATTGGCATCAAGTCCAGTTGCAGTCAACTTGTCTTCTGGCCATTTGGTTTGTGTCCTTGACCCGCGGGATCGAGTACTACTCGCAGCAGTCTGTGCTGAGTGACCTTTTGAAGAAGGGTCACCGACGATGGGCTGTGATGATGCACTAGAGGTAGAGGAGTTTGTTGTTGTGGGAGACTGCATAGATGATATGTCATGTTTGTCAGTAGAGCAACATAAGCAAGACTGAAAATCTAAACTTAATTCTTATTAGATGAATTCGTTTTCTCTGACAGGCAAAATAGCTGATACAATCGTAAATAAAATCAGCATAAACATACACAGTTCATATTTTACTTAATTAGCATACAGGGATAGGTGCTAACCATTTTGACAAGGACACAACAATATGCTTATATGTCAAAGTAGAGAATAAATTCCTTCAACTGGTTCCTTGTCCAACTTGAGCAGTGATAGATTGTGTGTTCCATATGTACATGAAACAGGAGGATAAAGCAATGGTCATGACATTATATATAACAGTAGTGAAACAACACTCACAACACATCATGGCACAAACAATAACAATATATATGATAGTAGTGAAACAATTAACACTCACAACAAAGCATAAGACAGTCTAGTTATCACCACATTCAAAGCATAGCAGAATTAAAGTATGCTAACATCCTTTATGCTTTTCATGAATTTATAGTGCAAAATTATAGCAGTAGGAACATGTGAATTTCAACATTTCATATAACTTCATCTGTTAGCAACAATTTATACAAAACAGACTTGGAGCAACAAAATCCATCCATCAAATCCACAGTCAATCAATTGAAGATGAACTATTAAGGCATGTCTCCCTAATCCACCTTGACATGAATATATAGCAGATTGGGTAGACTACATTATAAACCATTGCAATGCAATTCCCAAAATGACATTTTGTGGCCATCATAATTAAAGTATGCTAACAGGTCCAAAGCATAACTGTTGATCTGAGCATAGCAGAATTAAAGTATATGCTACCAGGTCCAAAGCGTAATCGTCGATCTGGTACATTCAGAGCATAGCAGAATTAAAGTATGCTAACATCCTCGATGCTTTTCATGAATTTACAGTGCAAAAATTGTAGCACCAGGAACATGAAAATGAATTTCAACAGTTCATATAACTACATCTGTTAGCAACAATTTATTCACACAGACTTGGGGGAACAAAATCCATCAATCAAAACCACAGTCAATCAATTAAAGATGAACTATCTAGGCATGTCTCCCTAATTAATCCACATTGACATGAATATATAGCAGATCGATTTTGGTGGCCGATGAGTGATATGGCATTGGGGGTTCAAGAAGGACTAACCTCTGTCGCGAATGAAGTAGTTGTTCTCGTGATGGTCGGAGGGGCCGAATCCACGGCGGCTCGTGGCCTGAGGTGGCCGGCCGGCTCGTCGTCATGGCCGGGGACGACATCGACGGATCCGCATCAACCGTCTTTAGGTTGGCCGGACGTATGTCCACACGCCAGTAACCGCGTCCTCGTCACGCAGGGAGCGGTAGGGCTGGAGAAGATCAGGGCTGCAGCGGGGAGAAAGCGGCGAAGGCGAGTGGGGCGACTGGTGGCGGCGGTGGGGAGAATGCGGGCGTCGTGGATCTGTCTAGCGAGGAGCCGAATATGAACGACGCACGTAACTGTGTTTAATGAAACTTACTGGCGTGCCCTTGATGGCTCTGTGCAGCAATTGGAATTTCATGGGCACTATAGTAAATATAGGTGGGAAATTTTGAGCAGCCTGCGCACGGTTCGCCTACCAACGCTGACGAGTGGGCCAGTGTCATGGGCGATGGTGGTTAGTGAACCCGGATCGCCTTTGTTAGGAGTTGGGTCAGCGGTTATCTTTTTTATATTGGCTACTGACGCTGACGCGTGGGCCTGTCACAATTTTTTTGGAATGAAACTTGCTTTCCTGATTTATTACAGCCCATAAAACAGCACCTAAAAATCATAAAAATACGAACAATTCGTATTTTAACATTTAGTATTTGAATAAAATATCAAAAGTCACACTTGTGTGCCCAAGATTCTTAGAATTTGTTTTTACATCCCATGTTAATGATGTAATAATTCTACTAACATCTAGTGTGCTCTAAAAAATCTACAAATTGACATGCCAACATAATTTGGGTACCTAGACTTGTCTTCAAAATTTCAAATGGTTTAGATGAAGGAATTGATACTTGTGTACAAATGTCTACATCTCTCACATAGTTTCCTAGAATGTTTGCTTGAACATTGAAGTTTTCCACACTTTGCAACATGTTCGAACTCATATGCATTTGAAAACGTAACAAAACCTTGTGTTCACCTTAAGCTTAAGAAATGTAAAATTCCATCACTAATGGTTGTGTAAAACAAATATTATTTGTATCTTGTACTTACAAAGAACAAAATAAGGCATATAAACATCACTCAACAAACGGAATGCACACTAAACAATGAAATTAATAAATAGATGGGGATTTTAGAAAAAATAGAAAAAAGTATCAAATTTGGACTAAAAACGATGAAGAAATACTTGTTACAACATTTGGTTGCAGATTAAAAGGAGAAATGGGAATTGTTCTTCATTTGAATAGAACTGGCACCCACAGTCATTTGAATAGAACAAAGGAGGAAGCAGAGGGCACCGCCGACATCCCGATAAAATCAAATCCGCGTTTAGTAATATCTAATAATTTACATTCAAGAGAGATAATGTTCATATTGATGCTTGCACCTACATCCCGATGTTCATCCTGCTGACGGCGTACTCCATCCTACTGACGGCGTACTCCACGGCGAGGCGGCGTACTCCACGACGACATCCTGATGACACTCGGCGCTGCAGTAGTGGACGATCTCTTTGGTATCCGGCCCGTAGCGCCTACATCCTGCTTCCCAAATGCAGATGTGGGGATTTTGCTGGACGGGCAGCAACAGAATGTCGTCGTCGTCGCCGTCATCAAGCCAGTACAATCACGCAATGTTGTCGAGATCCTGCTTGATGAGGTAGTGCAGCCGCCGCAGGTTGTGGTTCTTCCACCGGCCGTCAGGGGGCGACGGGCCGCCGCTGATTTCCTGGAGTAGTGCCATGGCTTCGGGGTCCGTCGGGTTGCAACGGTACTTCAGCATTGCTAAAAACTACTTGGCACCAGAGTCTTCAGCAGGGTCGGCATCTCCGATGAGCTTCAAACCCTTATCGGGGTTCCGCCGCCTCATCAACCTCACCATTCCCTCAAAGCACAATGCCTCCGGATCATTGGCCTTGCGGAAGCGCCGCTCAAAGCACGACCTGACGTAGCGATTCTTGCACGCCAAACGAAGATCACGCAGCAACACGTGCAGTAGTACCTCATCGGAGTTGCAGATGCGCTGGAAGGTGGCACAGATTTTTTTGCAAAGGTTTAGAAAGTTGAAAATGGCCACATCCTTGATGGAGTGGATGATGATCTTGGTGAGAAGTTCATCTGGTAGCAGCAGCATCAAGCACACCGCGACGGCCATCAAGGAGAATGGAGAAAATAGCACAGCGACGGGGTTTGGAATTTGAATGGCGACGAGGGTTGAAGTTGGCGGCAACGAGGGATGAAGTTGGCAAGGAGGATTGAAGTTGAAGAGGGATGAAGTTGGCGACTAGGATTGAAGTTGAAGGAGGCGACAAGCTCGAGGGTTGAAGGTTGAAGATGGCGCCTCGGCCATGTCGTAATAAAACAATAAATGGAAATTGAAAAGGCGTCGCAATTTGGCTGCTGTCGTTGACAAGTGGACCCGACATCATTGCCCTGCCCCTTCTCCTTCCCACCTAAGTGAAAGGCAACGCGTGGCTTTGCGCCTGAGACAGAGCCCGATGCGCAATCGAGTGGCACGTACTGAAAGTAATGCAGTAGTGGGTGGGGCAGAGGCGCCTGACGGTTCCACGTCTTGTCAATATAACTCCCTCGCCCAGTCGCCCTCCCCTGCTTTCTCCCCTGCTTCTTCCATAAGCTTATCATCTTTTTCTTCACTTCTTCATCCTCCTCGCGATTCACCACTACAAATCTTCAGTCACCGAGAGAAGGAGGAGATGGCGTCAAGGAGCCCACCGTCGTCGAAGCGGGGACGAAGGGAGGACGACGACGACGAAAGCCGCCATCGGAAGAAGTTGGAGAAGGGTAAGGAGCCGGCGGCCAAGGACGCCGACGAGGAACCGCTCTTCAACGACAATAAGTTCGCCTCCGAGCTGCTCAAGAGCGCCTTCAGAAAGCTTCAAAGTGTTGGCGAGGCCTTCGACATCAAGGTGCATCATGATGTGTACAAGGACCCGACCTTGAAGGGTCTCACCTTCAGGATCCACGGGTTGGCTGAGAAGCTCGAGAACCTCCCCGTGGTCAAGTGGGCTGCCCGCCGCCACTTCTTCTTCGATGACGGTGGCTCCGACGGCGATGATGGCAGCCACGACAACGACGGAGGCGATGACGACAGCCACGGCGGTGACGGCGGGACTCCGACTAATTGATAGACTCCTCTACCAATTAGTAACAATAATGTTTGTGTGCTTTTGTGTCTTTGTCCGGTTCTTGGACATGAACTGCTTACTTAATTAGCTTGGTTGTTAGATTTTGTATGTCATGAACTCGATCTCATATACGCGAGTAGGGATCCAACTGCGTTGTGATGAACTGTGTTCTGTTGTGATTAACTTGAGTTCTGTTGTGATAAATTAGATCTTATTAGAGTAGTCATTGCCGACGCAGGTTAGCCTGCTGACGTTGACGCTAACGCGCGGGCCAGTGTCATTGGCGACGATGGTTAGTGAACCCGGATCGCATTTGTTGGCAGTTTGGTCCGGGCGGGCAGGCAACGGTTATCTTTTTTATATTGGCTGCTGACGCTGACGCGTGGGCCTGTCACAAATTTTTTTGAATGAAACTTGCTTCCCTGAGTTATTAGAGCCCATAAAACAGCACCTAAAAATCATAAAAATACAAACAATTCGTATTTGGACATTCAGTATTTGAATAAAATATCAACAGTCAAACTTGTGTGCCCCAAATTCATATATTTCGTTTTTACACCTCATGGTAATTATATAATAATTCTAATTACATCAAATTTGCTCTAAAAAATCTACAAATTGACTTGGCAACATAATTTGGGTACCTAAACTTGTCTTCGAAATTTCAAGTGGTTTAGATGAAGGAATAATATACTTGTGTACAAATGTCTACATGTCTCACATAGTTTTCTAGAATGTTTGCTTGAACATTAAAGTTTTCCACACTTTGCAACATGTTCGAACTCATATGCATTTGAAAACATAACAAAACCTTGTGTTCACGTTAAGCTTACGAAATGTAAAGTTCCATCACTAATGGATGTGTAAAACAAATATTATTTGTATATTGTACTTACAAAGAACAAAAATAAGGCATATAAACATCACTCAACAAACGGAATGTACACTAAATAATGAAATTAATGAATAGATGGTGATTTTAGAAAAAATTAGAAAAAAGTATCAAATTTCGACTAATAATGACGAAGAAATACTTGTTACAACATTTGATTGCAGATTAAAAGGAGAAATGGGAACTGTTCTTCATTTGAATAGAACTGGGCCCCACAGTCGTTAACGACGCGGGGCCGATAACCCGCGTCGGATTTGCTGCTCTCCCAAAATTTTGCACAGATAATTCGAGCATTATACAAAAGTTAATCTACTACTACTGATTTCCTATTCTCTGTGCGAACTTTACCATTTCGCAGCGCAGCATACAGTCTTCGCTGCAAAACAGAGAAATTTGAAGCCATCCTTTTTCCACACCGCAGCCGCCGCCGGTGCCTGTGCACGGCTGATTGACGCGCACCTATGCCGGAGGCGGCAGCAGTTCATCCCAAATGTGCCAAGTCGAGTAGTGGAGCGCACGTGCGGCCTTCTCGCGCAAAGGCAGACACCCCTCGTTGCTCAGCCATCTTGACGCCGTACTGCCGCCGCCCGCGACCCACCTCATGTACCCCTTCGCGGTGTCGTCGACGGTGGCACCGCCATTGTCTCTGTAGAGCAAGATGGTGTATAGATAGGCCGCCGCATCGTGCCCACCCTCGGCGGCGTGCCGGAGATCATTGTATCCCCTGTGTTTAATAAAGAAGGCTTTGATTCCGGAGAGGAAACAAGCCTCCAGATTCCCCAGACCGCTTAGCATAGCAAGGAATGCTTTGTAAGCAGTAGGGTTCCACACCTAAGAAATCTCATCTCGTATCCCCTCTATCGACAAATGCCGGTCGACGTCGCCGTGGCCGCACACGCGCCGCATGGTCGAGCAAGTACCGCGTAGGCTGCGGAGGTCAGCCAAGGGCCGCTCCAAGGTCGCACTGACACGTGCCGCAATCTCAATGCGGAGGTCCTGAGGGAGGCCCAGTAGCAACGATGATGGCTGGTGCCGCGTGCTTCTTCCCGGCATGCTATCCATCTCCGGTCGGGAATGGTGACGATGAGGAGTAGGCAGTTGCTGTTTTTCGCGGGTAGAGATGAAGGGGTAGGGGATCTAATTGTTTTGGAAGAAGATACAGGAGATTTGTTTCCAAACACGGTTTAAGTATGCAATGGAGATGACGTTTGGCTAATCCGCGTTATCATTTAATTCTACATTAGAAACGATGTTTGGCTAATCTGCATACCGACGATGTTTCGTTACCCCACGTATCATTTAATTCTACATTGGAATCACTACCTCTGCAGCTCTGCTCTCAGCCATTGACAAGCAACAGTTACGCCATTGACCATCTTGGGAACCTCTTCCCGTTTCCTATGCTCTTGATCTTATCCCTTCCTCTCTTTTTTTGGAGATGATGACTACATTGGATGTTTGGATGGAGGTGTTAGTGTTAGTTTGTAGAAAACTAACACCAAAACTAACACTTTGGAGTATCATTTAATTCTACATTGGAATCACTGTACCTTGCTCTCAGCCATTTACTAGCAACAGTTTCCCAGCCGTCTTGACCGTCTTGGGAACCTTCCCGACCGTTCCTGTGCTCTTGATCTTATCCCTTCCTTGTTTTTTCTATAAAAAGGCACCGACGCCTTTCGGTCCTCCTCACTTCAAGTTGCTTCCTTCTTCTCTAGATCTAGATCTAGCTATATGGTTCCTTCTTCTGATAGGAGTACAATAAAGTGAGTCACTTGCTTCCTTCTTCTCTAGATCTAGATCTAGCTAGTATATGGTTCCTTCTTCTGATACAATAAAGTGAGGCACTTGCTTCCTTCTTGTCTAGATCTAGTTCTAGCTATGGCGCAAATAATAGATCTTGTAGGGCGCAAGCTTTTGCTTTTCTCTCTTCTTCCTCCTCCTCGATCTCTCAGTTGCTACAAGAATTTTTGTGATAAGGGGTGATTGGGTTGCTCATCCCTCGGACACAGCTGTGAGAAGAATTCTTGTGACATACCCCTTGCTTGTAGCCGTGTCCGGGGAAGGTAGCCTGGAACCTCCTGGCATCAGGATGAGCAATTTCATCCTGTGTCCAATGATCATTGTTTTCAGGATGAACAATCCTTCATCCTTTGTCCAATGATCATTATTTTTCCTATGCTTTCTCCCTCCACTCGCGGAATGCTCTTGCAAACCAAAAGTGCAGATTAAGCTAGGAAGCTTTGTGGTTTTATTGCAAGCCAGGAATCATTTCTCTGAGCCATCAACAGAAATGGAGCTTGTTCAATGATCACGTGCAGCAAGATCGATGACCTGCAAGCAAGATCGATGTGTGTGTGTGTGTGATTTTGCATATCTCGTCATGAAGATATGGCCGCATTGTAACCTTGTTCTGATGTATCAATGATGACTGTAATTTGTGTGTGTGTGTGTGATTTTGCATATCGCGTCATGAAGATACGGCCGCATTGTAACCTTGTTCTGATGTATCAATGATGACTGTAATCTGTGTGTGTGTGATTTTGCATCTCAAGAGACATGCTTTTGTGATTATCTCTGTGCAGTACAATTTTTTGTATGATTTACCTACTCACTTGCAAAGCTTGTGATTATCTCAACAGTTTGGCCAATCAACTTGTTTCTCTCAGGATTCCTGATCTAGATTTGGCAAATGAAATTATGCCAGATTGTTGGAGATGAACTCTTTTTTTACTTGGCATATATTTTTAGAAGTTGGCAAAGCACAAGATTTGCCAAGTAAAATTTGGCAAACTCTTGGAGGTACTCTGATTCGTGTCTCTTTTGATGTAATTTGTTCATGATTTTGCATATCTTCTTGCCCATAACAAAAGCGATGCTGGTTCGTTAGTCCTCGTCTCTTGCCCGTAACAAAAGCGACACTGGTTCGTTAGTCCTCGTCTCTTGCCCGTAGCAATGGCGACGCGGGTTCGTCAATCCTCGTCTCTTGCTCGTTACTGAACTCAAGCATAATATAAACAGAGTATATATAGTATCTTTGGCAGAATATGTTACAAGCAAGATTCAAATTCCACCACATCCCATATATTTCAAAAAGGATTGAAATTCCACCAATACAACGCATCCTTTATATTACAAAACGGATTCCATTTCCACCAATAGACACATCCTCCGGCACTACAAAAAGGATTCAGCAGAAATCAGGCTTGCTTTTTCTTCTTTGATTTCTGTATATGGATTTTTCACTATGGTCGCTTCGCAAGTATGGTGTTTTGCTAGTTCCGAATAGTTGGAGCTTGTATGAAGTGTCAAAGGATGGAATTTCGTCAAACTGGTTGTATTCCTCCTCCTCAACAACAGCATTTTCAATCCCCACAATTCCTCCTCCGTCTCATTTGTTCACTGACGCCACGCTCCCGCTTCACTGCAGTTGAGTGCTCTCAGACTTCAATTATTGGCCTCTCAAACTAGTAACGGGCGTCAAATGCTCATCGATAACGGACTTTATAGCACGTTACCAATACAGAGTGATCAGTAACGGACTTAAGCAGCCCGTTACCGATAGGCCATTGATCGGTAACGGACTTTACAAGCCTGTTACCGATAGGTTTAACATTTGTCGGGCTCTTTTAATATCTGTTACAAAGAATTTATGTAATGGGCGTTTAAGAAGCACGTTACTAGAAGTCTACATTGGTAACGGGCGTTGTGGAGGCCAACCCCGGGGTCGTCCTGGCGCGCTTATAGGTAACGGGTGCCAAACAACAACCGTTACAAATGTGGGTGGATGTAACGAGCGTTAAGGGCCCGTTAAAAATGCTGTGTGACATATTTGAGGTTTTCACGTAGTGTCGGAGACGTGTGTTGGAAGTCGTGTTCATCTTGTTGGAGCCTCTATCTCCTTCGAGAAGAATTTTTATTGGCTCCCATTCACTCCCCCCCTCTCTGGTTCGCCGTTTCGGTCCTTCAAGTGGTATCAGAGCCAGTTATGGGTCTCGATTGACTCTAACCAGTCTAAGATCCAAGGATGGCGTACCAGGAACGGAGTTCGGGTCCTTCACACTTTGATGGCAAAAACTACCAGATGTGGAGTAAGAGGATGGCGGCGTTCCTCCGTGGAAAGGGTCAGATCCTTTGGGATGTCACAGTGGACACAGGTTATGTCCAACCGATGAACTTCCTCGCCCCAGGATCGAGGGACATGTTCGATACCAACAACAAGGCGGTCAACTACTTGTTTCGTGCTTTGTGTCAATCCGAATTCGATCGGGTGCATACGGAGAACTTGGCTTGTAGAATCTGGTCAGTGTTGAAGGAAGCTCATGTTGGAAATGCTCAGGTTCATGCTTGGATGTATGCGACTTACCAAAGAGAGTACGAGAACTTCACTCATCTCTCTGGTGAGTCCATTAATGCCTTGTTTGAAAGGTTTACAGTGGTGGTAAACAACATTAGGGCCAATGTGGACATGTTCCCGTACGATGATCATGATAGAGCCGTCAAGCTCTTACACTCGTTGGATCATATTGTTTGGGGCGGAAAGTTTGAGGCCATTGTAGAGTCTGAGAAATATGACACCTTGACGGTGAACGAGCTGTTCTCGAAGCTCAAGTCAGCTGAGGTGGATTGGGGTATGATAGCCAAGATTGAGGGCCCGACTGACTCTCATAGTCTCACCCTCATCGGTGGCTTGAAAGGAAAATATAACGCTAACCCATCACCAGGATGTTCTCCTTGTCCTCTTTGATGTCTTTGCCAGATGAGGAGTTCGATGTGCTCGGAGAGGATGAGCTGGCGCTGCTGACCAAGCAGTTCAAGAGGATGCACAAGAACCGGGTGAACTCGAGGAGGAACACAAAGACATGCTTCCAGTGCGGCAAGCCGGGACACTTCATCGCCGACCGCCCCGAGAAGGTCGAGAACAAGGACAACTACAAGCACAAGATGAAGGAGGATGGCAAGTACCGATCAAGGTGTGACCACAAGCACAAGCACAAGAGCAAGCACAAGGACGAGCGACGATCGAGGAAGAAGGATGGCCGAGGCAAGGCTCGAGCAATGGTTGGAGCGAGCGACATCGACTCCATTTCTACGTACTCCACCTCGAGCTCGAGTAGCAGTGAAGACGAAGGTGATCAGCACAAGGGCAGGAAGCCATCCAAGAACCTGAGTGGGCTGAGTTGCTTCGCTAGAGATGACTTCTGCACAATGGCACTTAGCTCCAGAAGCAAGAAGAGCAACCAGAGCGACTCGGACTCCAACTCCAATGACGAGGTACGTGACGAACTTCCCTTCTTGCGTCAGGAGAATGAACGGCCTGGCTTGTTGCTTGATAATCGTGATGATATGCTTAGAGAGGCTAAGAAGATGATGAAAGCGCTTAGGGCTTCACTTGAGAATGCTAGGACTAGAGTGGCTGAGTTAGAAACACAGAACTTAGATGCTAAGCTTGAAATTGATTTGCTTAAGGCTTCACCTATTGTTTCTGATGAAGTTGAATGTGCTGATTGTCCTATCTTTCTAGCTGATCTTGCTATGCTTAAGGAAAAGCATGCTTCCAAGTGTGAGGAACTAGATGTGCTTAGGGTTGAAGTAGCTGAGCTTAAGTCTAGAACTACTTTGCTAGGTGCTTTCACTTCTTGCCCTGTTTTGCATGGAAAAATTGATGAGATGCATGCTTACATTATTTCTCTTGAGGCTAAGCTGAAAGAACCTATTCCTACTTCTTGTTCTACCTGTGAATTGCATGCTTTGAAGAATTTGGAACTTGCACATTATGTGGATCGCTTGCAGGATGAGAATGATGACTTGAGAAAAATGATGGGTTGGTTGTCGGGGCATGAACCGTAGCTTAGGATGATGATAGAGGCATACAAGCGCTATGATGGGCAAGCGCTTGGCTCAGAAAAGATTGGAGAGTGCAGTGGCGAGGAAGGAGAGAAAATTGGTGATATCCAAGATCCACCAAAAACCTACCACAAAAATTCCTATGTCCCTAAGCTCAATCCTTTATGAAACAAACTCGATACAACCCCAGATCCTCCCATATTCCCTCAACCCACAGATGATTTCCAAAAGCCTATCAAGTTCAAGAGCACTTTGCGGAATGTGTTCTTTGGGAAAGAGGGTGAGAAGCCGAGTGAGGAGAAACCGGTTGAGAAGCCGAGTGGAAAGAAACCAAATGAACAGCCCCATCCCAAGCTTAAACCTAATCCCATAAGGTTTCATTGTGACTATTGTGGGAGAGATGGCCCTAAGGATGAGTTTTGCTTCAAGAGGAAGCGGGAAGAGAGAATGGAGAAGGAGTGGGCTAACAAGGATAAGTACCACCCTTCCAATGGTGTACTTAAGCCTCATGTGCAGATGCCCAGGGCCAAGGCGAGTGTAAGGACACTTACAGCTTGGGGAGAGCGAAAGGCTGCAGGAGGTGCTGCTGGCCGGGCTACACCGGTCAAGCCGGTGCGCCACACCAGTCAAACCGGTGCAGGTCTGTGCAGATAGGGGGCTGGTTTTCGTGCCCGTGATGAGTCTCGGTTTGGTTCAGGAGGTCATGGTTCTGGTGGTTGGTCTGGAGAGTTTGCAGGTGGTTAGTTTGCTAGGCGTTCTCCCCCTCGTGCTCAATACGGGGATGAGAGGAGTCATAGCTTTGAGATGGAGAGGAGGAGCAGACCAAGGTCTTCCTTTCGTGGCTTTGGTCCTCCTCCAATTAGAGAGGGTTGGTTCTCTCGTAGTGGTTACCGTGGTGGTGTTCGTGGAGGTAGCTTTGATAGGAGGAATGTTTTGGATTGTGCTAACCCCACTTTGGAGCAAATGGCCCAACACTGGTTTTACTCTTTTGGTACTAACCCCAGTGCTGAGTCCTTTGTTCTCTCACATGCTCATTTTTGAATTTCAGGTGGGAGACTTGAAGAACATTTGGTTGATTGACTCCAGTTGCTCGAGGCATATGGCCAGAGACAAGGGGTGGTTCTCAAGTCTCGTCCCGGTGGTGACAAAGAGGTACATCACTTTTGGGGATAATGGGCGAGGGCATGTGTTCTTAGAAGGTGAGATTAAGGTGAGTGACAAGATCACTCTCAGGCGTGTTGCTCTTGTTCAATCGCTTGGATACACTTTGCTTTCTATGTCCCAGCTATTGGATGAGGGTTTTGAGGTGTTGTTTCGGCCTGGTGGTTCTCGGATTTTGGATTCTCGAGGGGACCTTGTCTGTATGGTCATTCCCGAGGGTCAGGTGTTTCGAGCTGATTTCTCTCATTCTTCTAGTGTTGAGCGTTGTTTCTTGGCTGGTTCTTCGAGTGAGTTGTGGAAGTGGCATAGGAAGTTGGGTCACTTGAGCTTTGACCTTTTGTCTCACTTGAGTAAACTCAATTTGGTCCGAGGATTCCCACAGCTGAGGTTTGAGAAGGAGTTGGTTTGTGCGCCATGTAGGCATGCCAAGATGGTAGCCTCTTCTCACCCGCCTCTCATCGATGTGATGACTGAGCGTCCATGCGAGCTGCTCCATATGGACCTTGTTGGCCCAGCTCGGGTGCGACTGTGGGTGTGAAGTGCTACGTCCTTGTCGTGGTGGACGACTACTTTCGGTATGCGTGGGTGTTCTTTCTTGAGGAGAAAGGGGAGACGTTTGGTTTTGTCGAGATCTTGTCTTGAGGTTGAGGAACGAAAGGCACGGAGATGCCATACGAGCAATCCGCAGTGACAATGGCTCGGAATTCAGAAACTCTCGTTTCAAAACCTTTTGCCATGACTTGGGTCTTGAACACCAGTTTTTGAGTCTGTATACGCCTCCCCAGAATGGTGTTGTAGAAAGAAAAAATAGAACCCTGTGTGAGATGGCTCAGACGATGCTCGATGAGCATAGGACTCCGAGAAGGTTCTGGGCTAAGGCGGTGAATACCGCATGTTATGTTTCGAACACGATCTTCCTCAGAGTATGCAAGAAGAAAACATGTTACAAGTTGATGCATGGTCACACACCCAAGGTGAGTCACTTCCATGTATTTGGTTGTAAGTGCTTTATCCTTAAGGAAGGGAAGAAGTTGGACAAGTTTGAGGCTAGGTCGGTCGATGGTATTTTCTTTGGTTATGCATCTCACTCTAGAGCATATTGTGTGCTCAATCTTGAAACTAACCGAATCGTGGAGACTTGCGAGGTGACCTTCGACGAGACACAAATACATAGTCAGCTTGTTTTTGAGTGTGCAGGTGACGATGAACATGGCGAGGAGATCTTTTTGGAGGAGGAGCATGAACATGAAGATGATGAAGATGGTGGAATGGTGCCTCCGGCTGAGCATGTACCTACTACTTCGACTACGGTAATGGACGGCCCCTCTCCCACAACTACGACGACAAACCAAGATCAAGGAGAAGCTACTGTTGAGGCGGAGGTAGCATCAAGGCAAGAGCCTCCCTGGCGAGTACAAGTGGATCACCCGGCTTCAAGGATCATCGGCGACATGAATGAATGTACTACACGGTCGAGGGTTCGGAACAATTCCCATTTCGCTCATGCTGCTTTTGTTGCCACCTTTGAGCCCAAAGACATTGGACACGCACTATCTTATTATAATTGGGTCAATTCGATGCATGAGGAGTTGGAGAACTTTGAGAGGAACCAAGTTTGAGAATTGGTTGACCCTCCCCCAGGGACTAACCCGATTGGGACAAAATGGGTGTGGAAGAACAAAGAGGGAGAGAAAGGTGAAGTGGTGAGAAACAAGTCAAGGCTTGTTGCTCAGGAGTATAGTCAGAAAGAGGGGATTGACTACGAGGAGACCTTCCCTCTCGCAGCTCGTTTGGAGGCCATCAGGATCCCTCTAGACTTTTCTGTGGCTAAAGGGTTCAAGTTATATCAGATGGATGTGAAGAGTGCCTTCTTAAATGGTGTGTTGGATGAAGAAGTGTTTGTGAGGTAACCACTGGGGTTTGAGAGTGAGAAGTACCCCCACCGGGTGTACAAGTTGAGGAAGGCACTGTATGGGTTGAAGCAGGCGCCTAGAGCTTGGTACAGTAGGTTGAGGGGGTTCCTGTTTGAGAGAGGGTTTGAGATGGGGAAGGTCAATCTGACCTTGTTTCTCCTCAGGCAGGGCAGAGATATCCTGATTGTGCAGGTGTACGTGGATGATATTGTATTTGATGGCTCGTCTAACTCTCTTTTTGCAAGGTTTGCAGATGATATGAGAAGGGAATTTGAGATGAGCATGATGGGTGAGTTGTAGTTCTTCCTTGGGCCACAAATCAAGCAATCAAAGGAAGGAACATTTGTGCACCAAGCTAAGTACACCAAGGACATTGTAAGAAAGTTCAAGATGGAGGATGCCAAGGCCATGGCGATGCCTATGAGTACGACTACAGCTCTTGATGCGGATGAGGAAGGTGAACATGTGGACCAGAAGGAGTACCGAAGCATGATTGGGTCACTCCTCTACTTGACGGCGACGAGGCTGGACATCCAGTTCTCGGTATGTCTGTGCGCTCGTTTTCAAGCGTCTCAAATGACTTCGCATCGGCAAGCGGTCAAGCGCATTTTCAGTTATTTGCGTCATACTCCCGACTTCGACCTTTGGTACTCCACGTCTTCTTCTTTGGCGCTTCATGGTTTTTCAGACGCGGATTTTGCCGGGTGTCGGTTGGATAGGAAGTCCACTTCTAGGACTTGCCAGTTCTTGGGATCTTCTTTGGTGTCTTGGTCTTCCCGCAAACAGTCGGGTGTTGCTCAATCTACTACTGAGGCAGAGTACGTTGCCGCAGCTAGTTGTTGCTCTCAGCTCCTTTGGATGACATACACCATGAGCGACTTTGGTGAGGAGTATACCCATGTCCCATTTCAATGTGACAGCACTAGTGCTATAAGTGTTGCAAAGAACCCAGTGCTCCATTCCAAAACCAAGCACATAGAAGTGAGGTATCATTTTCTGAAAGACAATGTAGAGAAAGGGAAGATAACTTTGATCCATGTACCCACACATGACCAACTAGCCGATATTTTGCGGGGGGAGCTTGGTGTTTGTTTGATTTCTTGAGTTGGGTGTGTGGGAGCTCCTTTGTAGCATATGTATAGCTTTCCTTTGTGCATTTCTTGCATTTGGCATGGCATATGTAACATGATGTATAGGCATCCTTGTGTCTTAGATTGCATGCATTTTGTATCATATGCATTGGTTAGGAAAAGCTTCTCCTATATACATTGTGCACCATGGAATGATATTTATGTCTTTGCGAGCTTGTTTGGTAAGCTATGGTTAGTTTGGCTTAGCTCTTGATAATTTCAGTTTATATCCATGGTTGATGGCTATGTTTTTGAAAAATGTCATATGTATTCTCTCTTGTGAGTAAATGCCTTTATATGATCTTGACATGTTTTAGTGGTTTGGCTATACCTAATTTGTGGTTGTATAGCTTATTTTGATCATATGGGGCCAGAGGCTCATTTGCTATCATGAATGTTTAGCCCTCATGCTTTATCTTGTGGAGGGGCATAAGTTCCTTTTTGTCGCAACGACATTTCATGTACCAAATATGAATCTGAAAATGAAATGTAAATTGCTTGGAAAATGTGCTCTCATGTCATAAGTGCTAAATTTAATTTGCTTTGGGTGCTAAACCATTGCATGATACCTACCAATGAGAAGTCTCATATATAGAAGTAGGCACATGGCTCGGTGGCTTTGACATGACATGAGGTGCTTGTGGGTGTTTGTGATGGTCTTATGATTAGAATGGTCTTCCTAGCATGAAGTTTGTGTGGCTTTGCCATTTTGACATGTTTTGCTCAAGTTTAGGACTTTGCTCATGAGAGGGGAAATTTTTGCAAAATCGCTCAATTCTATCTTAGCTTTGTCCAATGGTTGTGAAACTTGGTGATCATGTAGTTGATGTCATTACGAAGGTATAGAGTATCTAACTTGCTCATTTGGACATGTGTAGCATTCTTTGTTGAATTTTGTCTATTTGAGAAGCTCTAGGTTGCATTTTTTGCATTTTTTTGGCTTGATTCATGCATTGCCAACAAGGATCGGATGGCGACTAGAGAGGGGGGAGTGAATAGGAGCCGGTAAAAATTATTCTCAAAGAACCCGGCCTATACCCTAGACAAAACCCAGTCACACACGAGCGATGGATCGAATCACACACCAATCTCCAAGATAACGAGGTTATGGATTAACCTCAAGTCTTAGGAACGATTCCTTGTAGCACATGCGGAAGCACGAAAGAAGGAGGGAGGAATCGAACCAAAGAACAAAGCTGCCAGGCACTGGCGGACTGTCCGCCCAGGTGGGGCGGACTGTCCGCAAAGGCCACGCAGACAGTCCGGCCAGGTGCCGCGGACAGTCCGGCCAGAAGCCATGGACCGTCCGTTAAAGCCAACAAAACCACCAGAACCGACCCGAGAAAAACGGACCGTCCGCGAAGACCAGGCGGACCGTCCGCGCGGATTCCGGACCGTCCGCTACTGAAGCTCGGACCGTCCGCGAACCGGCTGCAACAAAAACCTAAACCAAAACCGGATCTAACCGAAACAAAACAAGAACACGAAGAACACCACGACGAACTGGGCTGAACTGGCTCCTCGCGGACAGTCCGCAGGGAGCGGGCGGACAGTCCGCCAGTTCAAAACAGAACAGGAAACACCTGAGCTCGCGAAGTCAACTCCACCTACTCATCACCGGATCTCCCAAACGGAAAAAGCTGTTGAGGCAAGAGTTGGGGACATGATAAGCGACAAACAAGGATGCTATACCCCAAAAATTTTGCCTCCTAACTCCCTAAATCACCGGGAATCGCGGATCCTTTGAACACCACCAAAAGCTAGAACTCCGAACGAGAACCTTGAATCGAAGTGGTTTCCCGGCGTTTGAGGGCACAAGATCAATCCCAAAGATGCACAAGACATCCATCCATGTTTTCCTCAAAGAAATCCAGGGAGAAACCCACTCAAATCCGCGGAACCACACCAAGAACAAAGGCACCAAAAAACAAGCACGAAAAAGACCACGAAATTCACAACGCCGAATCTTCTATACAAACCAGGAAAGATTCACAAGGTCTAGCATGCCGCCCTAGCATCCATCCCTCTCAACAAATCTCTCATGAAGCTCTCGTGCTAGCCTAGAGAAAATGGAGAAGAAAATGTCTCAAGAAAATGAGAAAGAGGAGGGAAGAAATGAAACCCTCAGTCGCGGAGAGAGAGCCCCATCCACACACACTCATGGCTTATATATCGGGTCCCGCCAGTGTGGGAAATGACTCGACTACCCCTAACTCAACTACTGGCTATACAACCCACGCAGGGGCATTTATGTAATGTTTGTGCGTCTTGCCATCGGACGGCCACGCCTTCGTCGCACCCCGCGTCCTCCCGACGCAAGCCATGCGATCCCGCCGCGTGTCCTCCGCTTCGAAGCTTCCCGACATACCCGGATCCCGTCTCCGTCGTGTTGGGCCTTCGGACTTGGTTTTGAGGCCCAAACCAAGAAACCGTCCTCCGATGGTTTTGTGGGCAAACCACCAAACCCCGCGTGCTCAGCCCGGCCTCCCTCCAAGCCTCTTGACTGGACCGCCACCGTGCACCGGCTCGATCGTCCACGACTTCGTCTTGCTCGTCTCGCCACCATGTGGCCCGCACCTAGTCCCACCATCCACCGGGTCCCTCGAACCAAGCCTACTTGTCTCTCCATCTCCCGGAGGCCCCTCAAGGCTGAAGACCTTTCGCTCCCGTTCTTCACCTGCAACAACACGAACTAGGCCACAGCCTACACCTGCGCATTGAGCCAAGAGTCAGTTCAACACCCGTTGTCAATCACTCATCACTGAGGAGCGGTCATCCATCGACCACCGGGACGCTCCTGGTCCTCAATCTCCCCCTTGATGAGTGCATTGACAACACACAACGCGAAATGAAATTTAGAGAAAGAAAGAAAGAAGAAAGTAAAATAAAGAAGCTCAACTCATGACCAAAACCAAGGAAAGGCAAAGAAAGGTCACAAGCCGAGCAAAGCACAAACTCCACACCGAAAACAGCAAGAAAGCTCCCCCTGAACATGTGGATGCATTTTTCTGAATTTTTCATTAAGCTCACCTCTTCACCTCTTCTCCCCCTTGTTGACAATGTATGAATCAAGGTGAAAATGCAGAAATGTAAGACAAAGCATATAAACATCTACATGAGCTTCTCAAATAGGCCAAATCTAGTGTCAAAGGCTAGAAATGAGACAAAGAGCACACATATGGATCATAACATAGTCAAAGGATTGCCACAAGTAATATATGAAAATATAGGCATGTGACAAAGCAAATTTTTAGATTTAAGCAGTTTTATCAAAAGATGGCTCACTTCAAATGTAAAGGCCTATCTATGTCATATTCCAGCCAAAAACATGCATATCATCCAGAGATCATACCAGGATATCCAGTTCTCAACAAAAGATCATTGCAAACACCCATAAAGCAAAGCATGTCATGTTAAATCTCATGAGCCATGTGTCCACTTCGGGGAGACTTCTCCACTGGTGAACATCATGCAACATGTTTTGCACCCATGTGTACAAGATAAGACATATTAAGCATAAACATGGTGGATGGAGCATTTTTCAAGCATACACACTTCTTTTCAAGATTAATTCATTTCATGGTACATGAAGTGCCTTTGCGGCAAAAAGAAGCTTATGCTCCTCCATGAATGCAACATAGCTTTGGCCCAAATGCAAGAAAAAGACATCCAAGCACAATCTAAGCATAGAAAGCACATTTAGACCAAAACGTGACATGGATACACTACTACACATGAGTGGAGCATATTTCATCAAATTTAGTCAAGATTAGCATTTGATTCAAAAAGGGCTATCTCACAACACATATATCTCAAATATTCCAAGAGAATAACCTCACATAGCCATTTCTCCACACACATGACCAATATCTCACAAGTAGCCAAAGAAACTCAAATAAGGCATATGAAAGAAGCTCATCATCCTAAAATGCAATATGATACAAATGCAACATGATATATGACAAGATGGCTATCCTACCATGGTTTATACATCAAGCAAAGCATGTATATACATCAAAGTAAACATGGTATGATACATATGGTACAAAAAATAAATCCCCCAAGAATCAACTAGAAAGGGCAACAAACCCCAAGTTCCCCCCGCAAGCGCACAAATGTAGCTTGGTCGAGAGGCTTTGTAAAGATGACTGCAAGCTGATCTTGGGTAGGGACATGGCTCAATGAAGGACCGATTAGGCGACCAGAGAGGGGGGGAGTGAATGGGAGCCGATAAAAGTTCTTCTCGAGGGAGATTGAAACTTCGACAAGACGAACTAGCTCGGTCGTACCCCCGAAATCACACGCTCCGCACTTCTACCTTCCGTTTGCCAAAACCACGTAGCCACTGGAGTGCTACTGGTCCTAGGAACAAACTCTACCAGCAACCACAACACACACGCACCAACGACAGCAGAAACAACTTGAAATCTGGCTAACCAGAGGGGGGCGGTTAGACCGGGTATAGGGGGCGGTTAGACCGCCTCCACCTGGTAACCAAGAAATCCTCCGAAACGCCTCTTCCGAGCACCAAAACTCACAACGGTTTCACCAACAAAGATCTCTGGTCAAGGCCATGCTAGCTACCAGAAAATCTTGGTGAAAACCAAAACTCCACCCAGGGGCCTAGGGGCGGTTAGACCGGCTACCAGGGGCGGTCTAACCTCTCGTACCCAAGCAACGAACTCCAACCAAGAACACCTAGCAAACAAGACGAGAACGACCCCAAATTTCACCCAGACACTCCTCTGATCAAGGCGAACAAACTCACAGAGGACAATCCGGCGAAACAAAACTTCGACCTAGAAACACCCAGGGCGGTTAGACCGCCCCATGCAGGCGGTTAGACTGCCCCTTCCAAAAAACGAACCCGCGGGTCAAACCTCAACTTCCTCGCGCCCGATCTCCCGAATCACTCCACGGATTGCAGCAAAACTTCGAGAATAGCTGGGTTACCTCCTGGGCAACCTCTACCTCAAAGGAATCGACCCGAAACACTCACAATCAAGATGAATCGAAGAAATCACCTCTCTAGGTCAAGAACTCGCCCAACTCGAGAAACCACCAAATCGAGTCCGATTCAAAGGAGATTTGGGGGCAAAGTCACCAGCCAAAGAGGCACAAGAACCTCATACGTGACACCCACCAAAAACCCCAAGAAATCGTCCTCAAAACACCGCCAACAAAGAGCTCCGAAAATCACCACAAAAGAGACGGGAAAACCACCATGATGAACAACGCCGAACCATCTATACATACCATGAAAGGTTCGTACAAGGTCTAGCTTGCCACCCAAACATCCATCCTTCTCTCTAGATCTCACATGAAGCTCTCAAGCTAGTCCTCTAAAAACCTAAGGAAAATAGAGAACCAAAATGGAAAAACAAATGAGCTAGGGTTCCAAGAGTTGGTTGCCATCCACTCATTCAATGAGTATATATGGAGGCACCCAAAAGACTAAACTACCCTTCACTAATAACTAGGGATACATGCCCCTCGAGGGCGGATTTGGAAGTCTTCATGTCTTCACCATCGGACGGATGCCCGGCGACCGCAACCTGCTTAGCCTCGACGCAAGTCTTGCAATCCCGACGCGTGTCCTCCGCTTCAAAGCATCTCGGCGCCAGCGGCCAGGGCGGTCAGACCGCCCCCCTGGGCGGTTAGACCGGCCCGGGAGATCTGACCGGCCCCAGGCGGTCTGACCGCCCCTCCCCGGGTGGTTGAACCGGCCCGGGTGACCGCACCCCCCTCGTCGAGTCTCCGGCCTCGGTTTTGTGGCTCAACCGAGTAACCCAGTGGTTTTCTGGTGAACCACTGCAAACCCCGCGAACTCGGTGTAGCCTCCGCCAATCTCCACTCATGACTCGGCTCCCACGTAGTCCCGGCTCGACCTTGGTTTTGAGGCTCTACCAAGAAACCGTCCACGACTTCATCTTGCTGTTCATGCCACCATGCGGCCCGCACTCGACCCCACTGGCCACCGGGTCCCTCGAACGAAGCCTACTTGTCTTCTCCACACCTGGAGGCCTCACCGGCGACGACCTTTCGCGCTTGTTCTTCACCTGCACCAACACGAGTCAAGCCGCAACCTGCACCTGCAATACTTAGCCAAGAATCAGTCCACACAACGTTGTCAATCACTCATCACACAAGGAAGCGACCATCCACCGGTCCTCGAACCACACATGGTCCTCAATCTCCCCCTTGATGAGTGCATTGACAACACACTCACATGAAGTAACACAAGAGAAAAGAAAAAAAAAAGAAACAAATAAAAAGAAACCTCAACAAGCGATCGAAAGCCAAAGAGAGGCAAAGAGCAAGATCACTTGAAGAAGACAAGTCTCGGACCCCTTAGGCAAGGGCAACGGCTCGACACGTCCGAGACTAAGCAAAGCTCAAACAAAGAGCATAAACCACCAAAGCGAAGCTCGAACATCACAAAGAGCTCTCCCTGCACATATGCATGCTCCCCCTGAGCCAAAGCACACTCCCCCTGAACAAATGCAGCAATGCAAAAATGGGGATGCAGCAAAGAGCAAAGAACTGCTCACTCTGCCCAGGGCGGTTAGACCGCCTGTACAGGGCGGTTAGACCGCCTGCACCCTATCTGACCGCCTGGGGGCGGCTAGACCGCCCCATGTGACCGGCCCTGCACCAAACTGCTCAAAATTTGCCCGAACCAATTTGAACACCTTCCAAACACTCCTAGGTGCCCAAAGCATGCACAAACTTCTCCCCCTTGTTGACAATGCATGAATCAAGGCAAAATGCGAAAACTTTCAACATATAGCTTCTCGAATATACAAAATTCATCACAAGGAGCTACACAAGTCCAAATGAGCAAGTTAGATACTCTACAGGGTCGTAATGACCTTAACTACATGATCACCAAGTTTCATAACCATTGGACAAGGCTAAAAAGGATTTGAGTAATATTGCGAAAAGTTACTCTCTCACAAGCAAAAACCTAAACATGAGCAAAGCATGTCAAAATGGCAAAGCCACACAAACTTCATGCTAGGACAGCCATTCTAATCATAAGACCATCACAAACACCCACGAGCACCTCATGTCATGTCAAAGCCACCGAGCCATGTGCCTGCTTCTATGTATGAGACTTCTCATTGGTAGGCATCATGCAACGGTTTAGCACCCAAAGCAAATTAATTTCAGCACATATGACATGGGGACATATTTTCCAAGCATTTTTCATTTCATTTTCAGATTTATAGATGGTACATGAAATGTCTTTGCGACAAAAAGGAACTTATGCCCCTCCATAAGATAAAGCAAGAGGGCTAAACATTCATGATGGCAAATGAGCCTTTGGCCCCATATGATCAATAAACTAGCTATCCAACCACAAGTTAAGCATAGCAAAGCCACTAAAACATGTCAAGATCATATAAAGGCATTTACCCATGAGACAGCATATATGTGACATTTTTTAAAAATATATCCATCTACCATGGATCATTCAACAAGATCATCAAGAGCTAAGCCAAAGTAACCATAGCATACCAAACTAGCTCACAAGATCATATATAGCACATCATGGTGAACAATGTATATGAGAGAAGCTTTTCCTACAAAATGCATATGAGACAAAATGCATGCAATCTAAGATACAAGGATGCCTATAAATCATGTTACATATGCCATGCCAAATGCAAGAAATGCACAAAGGAAACTATACATATGCTACAAAGAAGCTCCCACACACCCAACTCAAGAAATCAAACACACACCAAGTTCCCCCCGCAACCGAGTGAAAGTTGCTTGATCTAGGGGTTTGGTGAAAATATCGGCTAGTTGGTCATGTGTGGGTACATGGATCAAAGCTATCTTCCCTTTCTCTACGTTGTCTCTCAGAAAATGATACCTCACTTCTATGTGCTTGGCTTTGGAATGGAGCACTGGATTCTTTGCAACGCTTATGGCACTGGTGCTATCACATTGAAGTGTGACATGGGTATACTCCTCACCAAAGTCACTCATGCTGTATGAAATCCAAAGGAGCTGAGAGCAACAACTAGCAGTGGCAACATACTCGGCCTCGGTAGTTGTGACGCCCCAGGTTTTTAATTACCGTCATTAACGCTAATGACCGGATTAGCCGGTCAAATGGTCAACCTAGGTCAACCTGGGCCCTCACCCCGGAAAACTCACTAACACACCCTAGTGACCCTAAATGAATAGTAAACACACTTTTGGGCCAACCCATGGTCAAAGGTAGGGTCAAACCCCTTGCCACCCCAGTGTCCATAGGTGTTTGCCGGAACTTTTGCCGCGTTCTCCAAAATTCATCTAAACACTTAAAATTCTACATTTAGGAAAGTTGTAGATCTTGTTGAGGGACACAACTTTCATTTAGATTGGCATTTCAAATTTTGAGGGGAAAATCTTGAAAAACCCCTTGCAAGGCAGAAATCACTGTTGCCAAAAACAGGCTGACATTCAAAGTTGGCATTCATGTAATTCAAAATTTGTGAAGAAAAACCCTATATAGCCTTTTTAGAAGTTGTAGAGGGTGGTTGGATCTACAACTTTCATGTTCATCACTTGATCAAGTTTTATTCAAAATTTTGAAGAAAATTTGAGTTGAACAGCGCTTCAGCAAAATGGGTTAGGCGGAGCGCCGACGCGCGCGCGCGTCGCGCGCGCGCCCGCGCGCCGCGCGTCACCGGCCGCCGCCGGCCGCACCCCGGCGTCCGCACCCGCGTGCCTCCCCGACTCCCCCCCTCCGCCCGAGGCCGACCGCGTCCCTAGGCCGCGCCCCCGCCGAGGCGACCCGCGCCCCACGACGCGCGGGGTCGGCGGCGCGCCATGCGCCGACGCGCGCGCGCGCGCCGTGAGGTGGCCGGACGCCCCCCTTCGGACCGGCGGTCCGTCCGCATCCCCTCGCCCGCGTGCGCCGTGCTACGGCCGTAGGTCACGCCGCTGTCACCGCCAGGCCGGGTCGAGGCTATTTAAGCGTCGTCCTGTTCCCCCTCCGCGCGCCACCGAGCCTCCACCCTACCATTACCGCCGCCGCCGGGACCTTGCAGCGCCGCTCGCTCTCCCCACCGGCCAACCACTCCACTAGCTCCCCTTGACCCCAGTGCACCTCCCGGGGTCGCGTGTTGTCCAAAGCCTGCGCCCTCCTCGCCAGAAACCGAGCCGCCGCGGACGTCCCCGCCGGCCGCCGCCGTGCGCCGCCGTGGAGGACCTCCCCGCCCCAACCGCGTGTACCTATTGATCCTAGGTGAGCCTACCCTCGACCCCGAGCTGTTCCCCGACCAGGAGTGCCGCCGGAGCCGCCGGATTTCCGGCGAGCCCGCAACCTCCCCGGCCAAGGACCCAAATGCGGGACTAGAAATCTTAGCAGGGTGTTTTCTGTGAATTAAGGACCTATCAGTAATGAAAGTTATCTAAGTTTTCTTGCTAGTTAGTCCAGTGACTTGAAAAATCCCTAGAAATTCACTGAAAAATCATAAAAATCCCAAACCAATTTTGTAGGGTTCAGGATGATAAACCCCACCTCTTTTGTTGTATACTCATGGCTAGATTCTAAAAATTTTTGGCAGGAAAAATACAAATGTGTTAAGCCTAGATCTATCATAACTTGAAATCTATAACTCCTCTGTAGCCAAATTTTGGATATGTTGTGTGTTAGGACATGACTAGATGCTGTGCCAAAAATTGCACAAAGTTATGCAGTAGATCTTGCTAGATAAATTCTTTTCCATTCCCGCAAAGAATCGCTTAGGTGATTTTTCCCGTTAAATATATTTATGTTCTTGAGCCCGGTGCACACCGTCTTGTAATGCCAAAATACACATCCTGTGAATTAATCATGAATTTTGGATTAACGAAATAAATATTCTTGATTTATGCATGTTTTCCTTTGTAAATTAATAAACCAAGTTCGAGAGAGTTTCCATGTGAATGTGCTGGTCCTTTAGGCTTGTTTAGGGCTAGAGAGCTTGCACGAGAAAATTGGGATCATTTTGATGCTTATTTATTTTTATATGCATTTAAATGGAATCACTAGTTAGCTTTGTTATTTTCCATCATATTTAATTTCCTAGCATCCAACACTTACATGTGGGTCCAATGGACCAGGATAGGTGCTAGTAGGCTTAAGAAACACTCATTTAATTTTTGGTAAGTTAATTGATTAATAAAAGGCTTAAATGCCCTTTTAATATTAAAGGGAAATTAAATAAAGAAAAATCCCTAATTAATTATTTTCCTTTTTGTAGAGTATTATTTAATATAATTAAAAGATAATTAATTAACATCACTGATAAGAAATTAATTCATAAATAAAAATATCAATTACACCATGTTGGTAAAGATAAAATGAAATGAAGCTTTCACATGAAATGATAAGCTTAATAAAAACCTTTATTCAAATGTGGAATAAAAGAGTAACCCATGTACAACCAATAACTTCCTAAAAGAGAAACATTAGATGAATGCTTGTTAAGGTGAATATGACCAACTAGCGTTGGATAAGACAACAAATTATCACATCACCTAAAGTGCATTGCATTCCGTGTAGATCTTCCGGACAGAGATTACTCCCTTGACCCGGAAACCGAGGAAGGAGGAGCGGAAGGTTCTCTGCAGTACGTGGAAGTACTCGACACCGTGGGTGCCCAAGCTAACCTAGCTGACGAAGGCAAGCTCCGGTGCATCTAACCTAGTTTTAAAGTTCTTTATTCAATTATCTATGAATGATTGTGCATTTACGTTCAGGAGTTGAATGAAACCCTAGATGCATGATCCATAGGTACCTTTGGTCCCTACTAGTATGATAGGTCGGTAGTCGCTAAGCTATAGGACCGTTACAAGTCGAGTGATGACCTCACTCGCGAGAATAGGTTCCTAGATAGGAATCATACCGTATCCTTAGATGGATTGCTCACGTGGTAAGAGCATGGGATGCGGGCTCCGGTCCGGTGGTTATGTGGGTTAAGTTTTTGAACGTACTAAGCACATGCGGTTATGGGGCCGGTAAGCCTAGTACCTTAATGAGGCGGCGAGGGATCCTACTATTACTACTCTTGGGATTCGCTCTCACGGCTAGCTACCGGTGGTGTATGGTGACTCCGGGTATCTCGCGGGGTATGCCGGATAGCCTGCACCAGACTGTAAGATTCGATCCCGACCCGAGGATTTTTGGGGACGGCCTGGGAAGTTGTCCTCGCGGGGACAGCCTACCGTGTGTTTGGGTCTACCTTGCAAGGTTTAAATCAACTGATTGTCGGCCTCTCACCGTTATCCGAGACTACTTACTCCACTAGTCATGTGATCCCTAATGATGGAAGTTGATGAACTTTATGCTTGATTAATTGTCTTGTACAACTTCGTTTGTACTAGTTGGCTAATGTAGTAAAGATTAAACCTACTAGAACTTGTGCTAAAATCTTGAAAGTAAGGACCTACTCTTTGTTACTTTTTAGCAAAGGCAACCCAGTAGCCAAAAAGCCTTTCATGGTCTAGATTTGGCGAAGTAGTTATCACCGACGGGTAAGACTTGCTGAGTATTAGTATACTCAGCCTTGCTGTAATGTGTTGATCCAGGTAATGCCTTCAGTGATGTGTGGCCTGGAGAGATCCCGCCCGGCTGGGAGCTGGAGTGGGTGGAGGACGACTACGGAAAGCATCATGGATGGCCTCCCGTGGTGACTTCGCTTCCGCTAGTGATTCCCGATGCTTTTCAAAACTCTGAACTATTTCGTCATGACAAAAACTATGGTTTGTAATAAATAAACCCCTCGGGGTATGAATTTGGATATTAATGTTATATCTCTGGACTCGCCTTCGAGTGAGTTTTAATGCATATATTCGATCCTTGTGCTCTTCAAGTGATTTACCGGGCGTTAACCCGGCAACTAACGACAGGATGATACTTTATTATTGCTTAATGACCAAAGGGGATCGGTCCTAGGCGATAGTACGGTATTTTCCTGGGCAGGTTGTCACAGTTGGCATCAGAGCTTGTATGCACCAGAGATTAATTAATAAACCTTAATCACTGGTTTTTGAATAAAATATGCCAACATTTTCTGATTTTCCAAAAATACGTTGGTCCGCTAAGGATAAACTAGACCGAGAGGCCCTAGAGGGATTTGGGTTCTTTCAGGTGGCTTAAATAACCTATGGTTTATTTTGCTAACTCCCAGCACATTACTTTATGTCAGACTTACTTTCTTGCACAACCATACTAGTTCATCACGTTTTGCCAGGGAAGTCCTGTGAGGGACTAGTGGGACCTATTCCAATGGGTGTCACGTCGCGTCTGAGTCTCGTCACGTTTTGCCATACGTGATGGTACCATGGGAAAGTCCGTGAGGGATGAGTGAGGCCTATTCCAATGGGCACTAACGTCACGTCAGAGTCTTAAATAGGACGCTGTCCATGCAGCGGCTTAACGCATGGGTACCATTTCTATAGTGAACAGTAATGAATGTGGACGCTTTCGTGACGTGCTGGCACGAAAGGTTCGTTTTCTGCAGGTACATAACAGCGCTTCGTTAGTTGTTAAGCGAGTACCATGTAGCTCTCGACTAGATATTATAGGGAGAGACGATTAAAAGCCTTGCCACCGGCACTAACTTCGATTTCTGGCTTGATTGCCATGTGAGGTCGAACAGGACGTCTTGCATGCATGTTAAAAATCGAAACAACTAAAATGGACCCAAAAATTGAAATTCCATATGTTCTCTAAGGAAGTTTATGCTAGTGTGTGCTTTTTATAAATTAGAAGTACCCCTCATACCTAGCCGTCGTGCTGCCAAAATTTTGTAAAAAAAATTTACCTTGTGCTAGGTTTAATTAAAACCAAATTGTTAAGAATAATTGCTCCTCAACTAGTTATCTTGTAACAGCAAGTCTCAATCCTAGTTCGTTGGGTTGGTTCACACTTCCCTAGGCACATCCAGGTTAAGGACCATTCATCTTTTTTTCCTTGATCGATGCTCAACCTTAAAAAGCTTAATTAAAAAGTATTAAAGGTTAATTTAAAACTTGGGAAATTTTTGAGGTTTCTGGATTTTTTGTTATGAATTTTTATTCACAGCTGCCAGAACTTCACCATTTGACATGCCGTTCTCTTTGAGATCTGACATGAGTTACATTTGTGTACAGATGGATTTCCCCGTGTTCCACCAGTTCGACGCTGATGGTACGATCCGTACCAACGGGTTGCACTGGGAGGGTTTTCCGCGCTTGGTGTGGGAAGCACTCAGTGCCGCAGGCTACCTTACCCCACCAACTTACGAGGTGAAGGAGTTTGAGCGCTTTGGCGTTCCCCGCTGCAGAGTGATCGTTACTGTTCTGCCACACCCAGACCACGCTGACTGGTTTGACCTGAGCTTTATTTACTGGGGATTTATCACTCACGAGTCCGTGGAGTCGGCCGCCCTCAGAGTGCTGACAGACTTTTGTGACCACAACCCCACCGTGGTAGCTCTTTCTCCGTTTGGATTGTTTCCTGCTGTGAGTCCTCACGACCCAGCTTGGTTGGACCGTATGGACCACCTACGGGAGCTACTGACCCTAGCAGAGCCGTTGGATGTTACTCAGACGCTTGCCCGTTGTCTGAACGTGGTCTTCACACTCCAGGGGCTGCGTTATAACACCGCAACGATTATTGCACAGCGCTTGGAGGCATCTAGGCGCGATTGGGAGCAGCTTTCAGCAGCGCACCAGCAGCTGAACTTCACGCTTACCCAGGTGCAGCAGGAGAACGACAGGCTGCGTGCTAGGAGGTTCCAGTTGGAGCTTGAGAGAGGTGACCGCCTACAGAGGATCGTGGATCTGGAGGCGGAGAACCATGCACTAGAGGAGGATGCCGACGCTCACGAGATAGAGAGGCTGACACTACTGCAGAACATTGCTGAGATGCAGGAGCACGTGCAGGAGGCCGAGGTACAGGTGGCAGCGTTGCAGGCTATAGTGGCCTTACAGCCACTTCCCCCAGTACAGGCACACCCGGAGGAGCAGCAGGCTGTGTCCGGTCTAGATCAGACAAGCCAGGCAGGACCACCGCTACCAACTCCCCCAGCTTCGCCTTCGTACAGTGGTGCTTCAGTGGGCAACTAGGTTGCCGACAGCAGGGATTAGGAGGATGGCGATCCTATCGAGTTGTCTTTGAGATGTTAGAGTAGTTGGCTTGACAGGACGTCTTCGTGCCAAGCAACTATTGTATCGTGTCATGTCATGATGTTTCGAATTCAAGTTGTAATGTCGTTGAACCTTGTTCTGTCATGTTGTAATAAGAATGCTTAAGCTTGTATGCTTTAAGTAAATTTCGTTGTCATTCAATTTGAAATTTTCTTGCGTTTGAATACATGGTCCTTGGATAAATCGTTGCAAATGACCACGCTTGTCCATGTTGCATTCTCTCCTAAAGACGTTGGTAAAACAAAGCATTTTTAGGAACATCACTCATTGCCAGCGAATAAGTGCTCGTTCGTATACCACCTTCTTTGGTATCCGGAATGACGATGATCGTTTGGAAGTAATTATGAGCCGTGCAATTGAGTAATCGCCGTCCTAACCGTGTTGAGAAGAACGATTCTATGAATCTTGGTGGCTGTAGAATATTGTTGCTTGTTGCTGTCCTCATTGTTTAAGTACTAATGAGATGTGATTATGCATGATCGTGCTTGTCATCATTTGGAGTAAGCTTTCGGTTATCTCACTAATAAAGCTCACTTTTCAGATGGTGGGAACCACGCGCAGCTCTCCCAACGGTTTCGGAGCGAGTGGTAGTGGTGACTTGCCACCACCCCCGCCCATGACACCGACGGAGGCTTTCATGGCCACCCAAACCGAGGTGCTGCTCCAGATCCTGCAGACGCAACAGCAGATCGCCCAGTAGATGAACCGAGGGCCGCCACACGGGGCCAACCACGAGGGGCCTAACCAGGTCACCACGTACGACCAGTTCATCGCCATGAAGCTCCAACCTTCGCTAAAGCAGAAGACCCTCTGGAAGCTGAGGCTTGGGTCAAGGCCATAGAGGCAAAATTCTCTGCCTTTGTGCTGCCTTGCTCCGAGGAGAACAAAGTGAACTTCGCAGCGCTGCAACTGCGAGGGGAAGCTTTGATGTGGTGGGACCACTTCAAGTCCATGTAGTGAGGCCATGCTGTGACTTGGGAAGAGTTCAAGTAGGCTTTCAAGAGCCACCACATTCCCAAGGGTTTGATGGACAAAAAGATGAGGGAGCTGTTGGCCCTCTGTCAGGGATCTGACTCCGTGTACCGCTATGCTCAGAAGTTCAATAGCTTGTGCCAGTACGGTGGGCATCATGTTGATACTGATGCCAAGAAGATGGAGAGGTTTCGTGACGGGCTTGATGGCAAGCTGTATGAGCGCCTAAATCTGCTCGAGCCCGCAAACTTCCATGAGCTAGTGAACAAGGCTATCTCGCAAGAGGATGCTATGAAGAAAGCCCATGGGGACAACAAGAGGATGTCCGGTTTCACCCCAGGTAGCGGAACAAACAAGAAGTTTCGCTTTGTGAAGAAGGAAGCTCCAGGCCCATCCCAGCAATCTTCAACTGGACGCTGGACGATGAAGCCACCCCAGGGCAAACTTGCCGGGAACTTCCAGTTCCGTCGTGCCCAGCAGCAGGATCCAAAGCCTATTGCACCCCCTCGCGATGTTGGAGATCGTCGTTGCTACAATTGTGGCCAGCCAGGGCACTACATTAATGAGTGTCCCAAGCCCAGGCAGATCAAGCCCAACCCGCAGAATCAGGGTACGAGAAGCAAGCCTACCACTCCGGCCAAGAAGCCTATGGTGCAAGTGCGCCAAGGCAAGCTGAACTTCACTACCATGAGTGACATTCCAGCAGGAGCTCCAGTACTCACGGGTACATTCTCTATCATTAACACTCCTGTTAAGGTCTTATTTGATTCGGGAGCCACCCATAGTTTCATAAATGAGAGTCTACTAGACAAATTGGGTCTACGAGGAGCACAAACCAAATCTGCTTATAAAATTACCACACCCGGTGGAAACATCATGTCTCAGTTAGTGACTTTTGGAGTTCCTCTAAGACTAGGAAGTCGGGTTATTCAATCTAATCTGATAGTTATCAAATTGGGGAGCATGGATGTCATTTTGGGTATGGAATGGATGAATCAACATAAGGTGATTCTAGATATATCGGATAGGGTCGTAGAGATCAATTCTCCTACGGTCGGGCACACTACCTTGTACCTACCTTTCCGGGACGGTACCGACTCTTGTGCCTATGTGACCATTATCTCCTCTCTTGATGAAATTCCAGTAGTGTGTGAGTACCCGGATGTATTTCCTGACGAGTTGCCTGGTATGCCACCAGACAGAGATGTCGAGTTTGTGATTGAACTCCAGCCCGGTACCACACCCATTTCCAAAAGACCTTATCGCATGCCACCCAAAGAGTTAGCTGAATTAAAAACTCAACTCCAAGAATTGTT
Source organism: Cenchrus americanus (assembly GCA_947561735.1). NCBI lineage: Eukaryota > Viridiplantae > Streptophyta > Magnoliopsida > Poales > Poaceae > Cenchrus > Cenchrus americanus. Next base: position 101,080,972 of record OX387245.1, on the reverse strand, counting down.
AGATAAGGGTTACATTCGCCCGAGCTCTTCTCCTTGGGGTTGCCCTGCTCTCTTTGTCAAAAAGAAAGATGGTAGCTTGAGAATGTGCGTAGATTATCGACCACTCAATGCAGTCACCATCAAAAACAAATACCCACTGCCTCGAATTGATTTTCTTTTCGATCAATTGGCTGGTGCCAAAGTCTTCTCTAAGATCGATCTTCATTCTGGCTACCACCAAATCAAGATTCGACCATGCGACATTCCTAAAACCGCTTTTTCCACTCGTTATGGTCTTTATGAGTTCTTGGTCATGTCCTTCGGACTCACTAATGCGCCTGCCTACTTCATGTACCTCATGAACTCCGTGTTCATGACGGTGCTCGATAAATTTGTCGTGGTCTTTATCGATGATATTCTCATCTATTCTAAGAGCAAGAAAGATCACGCCGATCATCTCCGAGTTGTCCTTCAGCGTTTGCGAGATCACAAGCTTTATGCGAAGTTCTCCAAATGCGAATTCTGGTTGAGAAGTGTCAAATTCTTAGGGCACACCATTTCCCACGATGGTATCTCCGTGGATCCTAGCAAAGTTCAAGAGGTGATGGATTGGAAACCACCCAAATCCGTACATCAAATCCGTAGTTTCCTAGGATTGGCGGGATACTACAGTCGATTCATTCCTGACTTTTCCAGAATCGCAAAACCCATGACCGAATTACTCAAGAAAGGAGTAAAATTCGTGTGGAGTGAAGCATGTGAGAAAGCTTTCCACACCCTCAGACAACATCTAACTTCAGCCCTAGTGCTAGCTCAACCCGATAATTCCAAACCGTTTGAAGTCTTCTGTGACGCATCAGGCACGGGTCTCGGCTGTGTTCTTATGCAAGAAGGCCGAGTCATTGCCTATGCTTCACGGGCACTTCGACCCCATGAGCTCAATTGTCCTACCCATGATCTTGAGTTGGCTGCTGTTGTCCATGCCCTCAAGATATGGAGACATTACCTAATGGGCAATCATTGCAATATCTTCACCGATCACAAGAGCCTCAAATACATCTTCACCCAGTCAGAATTGAATATGAGACAAAGAAGATGGCTTGAGTTGATCAAGGATTATGATCTAGAAGTGCACTATCATCCCGGCAAAGCAAATGTCGTTGCAGATGCTCTTAGCCGCAAGGATCATTGTAACCACCTAGAGTTGGAGCCAGTCAGTGAACCCTTGTGTGAAGAAATGAGAAGGCTCAACTTAGAAGTGGTACCGCAGGGAATCCTTTATGCCTTGACGGCAGAGTCAAATCTTTATGACGGGATTGTCACCGCCTTGCCGCAATGATGCAGATGTTCAAACCATCAGGCAGAAACTAGCAGAAGGAGACCCAAAGTACACTTGTTTCCAGAAGGATCATCAAGATGTGGTCTGGTTTGGAAAACGTTTAGTGGTCCTCGTTGACCCAGAAATCAAGAAAATCATTCTAGATGAAGCTCACAAGTCCAAGTTCTCTATTCATCCCGGTAGTACCAAGATGTACCAAGATCTAAAGCAGAACTTTTGGTGGTCCAATATGAAGGTGGATGTAGCCAAGTATGTAGCCGAGTGCGATACTTGCCACAGGATGAAAGCAAGTCATTTGAAATCGGCAGGAGTACTCCAACCCCTGTCGATACCTATGTGGAAGTGGGACGATATTAGCATGGATTTCATTGTGGGTTTACCCCTAACCCCTAGAAAGAAGGATTCTATTTGGGTAATTGTGGATAGACACACCAAGAACGCTCACTTCATTGCCGTGCACACCACTTACTCCGTACAACAATATGCAGAGTTGTACGTGGACCATATAGTTCGTCTGCATGGAATCCCAAAGACTATAATCTCTGATAGAGGGACTCAGTTTGTAGCCCGTTTTTGGGAACAGTTGCATGAGTGTTTGGGAACTCAGCTACTCCGCAGTTCCAGTTATCATCCGCAGACCGATGGTCAGACGGAGAGGATAAATCAGATTCTAGAGGACATGTTGAGAGCAAGCATCTTGCACTTTGACAAGAGTTGGGACAAGTGTTTGTCTTTGGCAGAGTTCTCTTACAATAACAGCTATCAAGCTAGCTTGAAAATGGCACCGTTCGATGCCCTATACGGACGTAGATGCCGCACTCCCTGAATTGGTTAGAGGCCGGAGACAGAACACTCTTTGGACCAGAGTTAGTTAAAGAGGCCGAAGAAAGGGTGCAAGTGATAAGAGAAAATTTGAAGATGGCACAGATGAGACAAAAGAGTTACCATGACAAGGGAACCGCACCTCGACACTTTGAAGTGGGAGATTATGTGTATTTGAAAGTATCCCCCACCAAAGGTGTGCAAAGGTTCGGAGTCAAGGGAAAGTTAGCCCCGCGCTACATTGGACCATATGAATTAATAGAAGTATGTGGACCCGTGGCTTACCGTATCAAATTGCCAGAACGGTTTTCCGCAGTTCACAATGTGTTCCATGTAACTCAGTTGAAGAAGGGGATGCCTGTTCCGGAGAATGAAATCATCACGGAAGCTAATGCTTCGATCGAGCCGGATTTCTCGCTCGTCGAGCATCCATTGAAGGTACTAGACCAAAAAGAGCGAAAGACCCGCAGGCAAACCGTGCGAATCTACAAGATCAAATGAGCCATCACACGGAGGAAGAAGCCACATGGGAGACGGAGGATTATCTTAACACCAAGTATCCGGGCTTCCTCCGATCTCGAAACCGTGAGTTCCTTCTCCCCATCTCTTCGTTGTCAATTCGAATCTCGGGATGAGATTCCGTTTAAGGGGGGTAGGCTGTGACGCCCCAGGTTTTTAATTACCGTCATTAACGCTAATGACCGGATTAGCCGGTCAAATGGTCAACCTAGGTCAACCTGGACCCTCACCCAGGAAAACTCACTAACACACCCTAGTGACCCTAAATGAATAGTAAACACACTTGTGGGCCAACCCATGGTCAAAGGTTGGGTCAAACCCCTTGCCACCCCAGTGTCCACAGGTGTCTGCCGAAACTTTTGCCGCGTTCTCCAAAATTCACCTAAACACTTAAAATTCTACCATTAGGAAAGTTGTAGATCTTGTTGAGGGACACAACTTTCATGTAGATTGGCATTTCAAATTTTGAGGGGAAAATCTTGAAAAACCCCTTGCAAGGCGAAATCACTTGTTGCCAAAAACAGTCGACATTCAAAGTTGGCATTCATGTAATTCAAAATGCATGAAGAAAACCCTATATAGCCTTTTTAGAAGTTGTAGAGGGTGGTTGGATCTACAACTTTCATGTTCATCACTTGGTCAAGTTTTATTCAAAATTTTGAAGAAAATTAGAGTTGAACAGCGCTTCAGCAAAACGGGTTAGGCGGAGCGCCGACGCGCGCGCGACGTCGCACGCGCCCGCGCGCCGCGCATCGCCGGCCGCCGCCGGCCGCACCCCGGCGTCCGCGCCCGCGTGCCTCCCGACGCCCCCTCCACCCGAGGCCGACCGCGCCCCTAGGCCGCGCCCCTTCCGAGGCGACCCGCGCCCCCACGACGCGCCGGGGGGGGCGCCGCCGCGCCACGCGCGCGCCGCACCGCACGCGCGCGTGAGGGTGGCCGGACGCCCCCCTTCGGACCGGCGGTCCGTCCGCATCCCCTCGCCCGCGTGCGCCGTGCTACGGCCGTAGGTCACGCCGCCGTCACCGCCAGGCCGGGTCGAGGCTATTTAAGCGCCGTCCTGTTCCCCCTCCGCGCGCCACCGAGCCTCCACTCCGCCATTACCGCCGCCGTCGGGACCTTGCAGCGCCGCTCGCTCTCCACACCGGCCAACCACACCACTAGCTCCCCTTGACCCCAGTGCACCTCCCGGGGTCGCATGTTGTCCAAAGCCTGCGCCCTCCTGGCCAGAAACCGAGCCGCCGCGGACGTCCCCGCCGGTCGCCGCCGTGCGCCGCCGTGGAGGACCTCCCCGCCCCAACCGCGTGAACCTATCGATCCTAGGTGAGCCTACCCTCGACCCCGAGCTGTTCCCCGACCAGGAGCGCCGCCGGAGCCGCCGGATTTCCGGCGAGCCCGCAGCCTCCCCGGCCAAGGACCCAATTGCGGGACTAGAAATCTTAGCAGGGTGTTTTCTGTGAATTAAGGACCTGTCTGTAATGAAAGTTATCTAAGTTTTCTTGCTAGTTAGTCCAGGAGTTGAAAAATCCCTAGAAATTCACAGAAAAATCAGAAAAATCCGAAACCAATTTTGTAGGGTTCAGGATGATAAACCCCACCTCTTTTGTTGTATACTCATGGCTAGATTCTAAATAGTTTTGGCAGGAAAAATACAAGTGTGTTAAGCCTAGATCTATCATAACTTGAAATCTATAACTCCTCTGTAGCCAAATTTTGGATATGTTGTGTGTTAGGATATGACTAGATGCTGTGCCCAAAATTGCACAAAGTTATGTTGTAGATCTTGCTAGATAAATTCTTTTCCATTCCTGCAGTAACTGCTTAGGTGATTTTTCCTGTTAAATATATTTATGTTCTTGAGCCCAACTTGTGCACACTGTATTGTAATGCCAAAATACACATCCTGTGAATTAATCATGAATTTTGGATTAACAGAAATAAATATTCTTGATTTATGCATGTTTTCCTTTGTAAATTAATAAACCAAGTTCAGTAGAGTTTCCATGTGAATGTGCTGGTCCTTTAGGCTTGTTTAGGGCCAGAGAGCTTGCACGAGAAAATTGGGATCATTTTGATGCTTATTTATTTTTATATGCATTTAAATGGAATCACTAGTTAGCTTTGTTATTTTCCATCATATTTAATTTCCTAGCATCCAACACTTACATGTGGGTCCAATGGACCAGGATAGGTGCTAGTAGGCTTAAGAAACACTCATTTAATTTTTGGTAATTTAATTGATTAATAAAAGGCTTAAATGCCTTTTTAATATTAAAGGGAAATTAAATAAAGAAAAATCCCTAATTAATTATTTTCCTTTTTGAAGAGTATTATTTAATATAATTAAAAGATAATTAATTAACATCACTGATAAGAAATTAATTCATAAATAAAAATATTAATTACACCATGTTGGTAAAGATAAAATGAAATGAAGCTTTCACGTGAAATGATAAGCTTAATAAAAACCTTTATTCAGATGTGGAATAAAAGAGTAACCCATGTACAACCAATAAGTTCCTAAAAGAGAAACATTAGATGAATGCTTGTTAAGGTGAATATGACCAACTAGTGTTGGATAAGACAACAAACTATCACATCACCTAAAGTGCATTGCATTCCGTGTAGATCTTCCGGACGGAGATTACTCCCTTGTCCCGGAAACTGGGGAAGCAGGAGCGGAAGGTTCTCTGCAGTACGTGGAAGTACTCGACATCGAGGGTGCCCAAGCTAACCTAGCTGACGAAGGCAAGCTCCAGTGCATCTAACCTAGTTTTAAAGTTCTTTATTCAATTATCTATGAATGATTGTGCATTTACGTTCAGGAGTTGAATGAAACCCTAGATGCATGATCCATAGGTACCTTTGGTCCCTACTAGTATGATAGGTCGAGTTGCTAAGCTATAGGACCGTTACAAGTCGAGTGATGACCTCACTCGCGAGAATAGGTTCCTAGATAGGAATCATACTGTATCCTTAAATGGATTGCTCACGTGGTAAGAGCATGGGATCTGGGCTCCGGTCTAGTGGTTATGTGGGTTAAGTTTTTGAACGTACTAAGCACATGCCGGTTATGGGGCCGGTAAGCCTAGTACCTTAATGAGGCGGCGAGGGGTCCTACTATTACTACTCTTGGGATTCGCTCTCACGGCTAGCTACCGGTGGTGTATGGTGACTCCGGGTATCTCGCGGGGTATGCCGGATAGCCTGCACCAAAGAATGTAAGATTCGATCCCGACCCGAGGATTTTTGGGGACGGCCTGGGAAGTTGTCCTCGCGGGGGCAGCCTACCGTGTGTTTGGGTCTACCTTGCAAGGTTTAAATCAATCGATTGTCGGCCTCTCACCGTTATCCGAGACTACTTACTCCACTAGTCATGTGATCCCTAATGATGGAAGTTGACGAACTTTATGCTTGATTAATTGTCTTGTACAACTTCGTTTGTACTAGTTGGCTAATGTAGTAAAGATTAAACCTACTAGAACTTGTTCTAAAATCTTGAAAGTAAGGACCTACTCTTTGTTACTTTTTAGCAAAGGCAACCCAGTAGCCAAAAAGCCTTTCATGGTCTAGATTTGGTGAAGTAGTTATCACCGACGGGTAAGACTTGCTGAGTATTAGTATACTCAGCCTTGCTGTAATGTGTTGATCCAGGTAATGCCTTCAGTGATGTGTGGCCCGGAGAGATCCCGCCCGGCTGGGAGCTGGAGTGGGTGGAGGACGACTACTGAAAGCATCATGGATGGCCTCCCGTGGTGACTTCGCTTCCGCTAGTGATTCCCGCTGCTTTTCAAAACTCTGAACTATTTCGTCATGACAAAAACTATGGCTTGTAATAAATAAACCCCTCGGGGTATGAATTTGGATATTAATGTTGTTGTATTTCTGGACTCGCCTTCGAGTGAGTTTTAATGCATATATTCGATCCTTGTGCTCTTCAAGTGATTTACCGGGCATTAACCCGGCAACTAACGACAGGATGATACTTTATTATTGCTTAATGACCAAAGGGGATCGGTCTTAGGCGATAGTACGGTATTTTCCTAGGCGGGTTGTCACAGTAGTGGATTGAGCAACACTCGATTGTTTGCGAGAAGACCAAGACACCATAGAAGAACCCAAAAACTGGCAAGTCCCAGAAGTGGACTTCCTATCCAACTGACACCGGCAAAATCCGCGTCTGAAAAACCATGAAGCGCCAAAGAAGAGGACGCGGAGTACCAAAGGCCGAAGTCGGGAGTGTGACGCAAGTACCTGAAAATTCGCTTCACCGCTTGCCGATGCGAAGTCCACGGAGACGCTTGAAAACGAGCGCACAAACACACCGAGAACTGTATGTCTGGCCTCGTCGCTGTCAAGTAGAGGAGTGACCCGATCATGCTCTGGTACTCCTTCTGGTCCACATGTTCGCCTTCCTCGTCCGCATCAAGAGCTGTAGTGGTACTCATCGGCATCGTCATAGCCTTGGAGTCCTCCATCTTGAACTTCCGCACAATGTCCTTGGTGTACTTAGCCTGGTGCACTAATGTTCCTTCCTTTGATTGTTTGATTTCTAGCCCGAGGAAGAACTGCAACTCGCCCATCATGCTCATCTCAAATTCCCTGCTCATATCATCTGCAAACCTTGCAACAAGAGAGTTAGACGAGCCACCAAAGACAATATCATCCACGTACACACCGCACAATCGGGATATCTCTTGCTCGCCTCGGCAAAAACAAGGTCTGATCGACCTTCCCCATCTCAAAACCTCTCTCAAACAAGAACCCCCTCAACCTACCATACCAAGCTCTAGGCGCCTGCTTCAACCCATACAGCGCCTTCCTCAACTTGTACACCCGGAGGGGGTGCTTCTCACTCTCAAACCCTGGAGGTTGCCTCACATACACTTCTTCCTCCAACACACCATTCAGAAAAGCACTCTTCACATCCATTTGGTGCAACTTGAATCCTTTAGCCACGGAAAAGGCTAGAAGGATCCTAATTGCCTCCAAACGGGCTACGGGAGCAAAGGTCTCCTCGTAGTCGATCCCCTCCTTCTGACTGAACCCTTGAGCAACAAGCCTCGACTTGTTCCTCACAACTTCACCTTTCTCTCCCTCTTTGTTTTTCCACACCCACTTTGTACCAATCGGCTTACACCCTGGGGGAGGATCAACCAACTCCCACACCTGATTCCTCTCAAAGTTCTCCAACTCCTCATGCATCGAATTAACCCAATTGTGATCAGATAGTGCGTGTCCAATGTCTTTGGGCTCAAAAGTAGCAACAAATGCAGCATGAGCAAAATGGGAATTGTTTCGAAGCCTCGACCGTGTAGTGCATTCATTCATGTCGCCGATGATCCTCGAAGCTGGGTGATCCACTTGTACTCGTCGGGGAGGTTCTCGCCTCGATGCTACCCCCCCTCAACATCAGCTTCTCCTCGTTCTTGATTTGTCATCGTAGGTGTAGTAGAGGGTTCGTCCATCATCGTAGTCGAAGTAGTGGGTACATGTTCAGCCGGGGGCTCCGCACCGCCATCCTCATCGTCTCCATGTTCATGCTCCTCCTCCTGAAAGATCTCCTCACCGAGCTCATCATCACCTGCACACTCAAAGACAAGCTGACTACGTGGCTCTGTCTCGTCGAAGGTTACCTCGCAAGTCTCCACGATTTGGTTAGTTTCAAGATTGAGCACACGATATGCTCTAGAATGAGATGCATAACCAAAGAAAATACCATCGATAGACCTAGCCTCAAACTTATCCAACTTCCTGCCTTTCTTCAGAATGAAACACTTGCAACCAAAGACATGGAAGTGACTCACCTTGGGTGTGCGACCATGCATCAACTCATAGCATATCTTCTTCTTGTGCACTCTGAGGTAGATCCTGTTTGACACATAGCACGCGGTATTCACCGCCTCAGTCCAATACCTCCTCGGAGTCCTATGCTCATCAAGCATCGTCCGAGCCATCTCGCACAAGGTCTTGTTCTTCCTTTCCACAACACCATTCTGGGGAGGCGTATACGGACTCAAAAACTGGTGCTCAAGACCCAAGTCATTGCAAAAGGTTTCAAAACGAGAGTTTCTGAATTCCGAGCCATTATCATTGCGGATAGCTCGTATGGCATCTCAGTGCCTCTCGTTCCTCAACCTCAAGACTAGATCTCGAACAAAACCAAACGTCTCCCCCTTATCCTTAAGAAAGAACACCCACGCATACCGAGAATAGTCGTCCACCACAACAAGGACGTACCACTTCCCACCCGCAGATCGCACACGAGCTGGGCCAACAAGGTCCATATGGAGCAGCTCGCATGGACGCTCAGTCATCACATCGGTGAGAGGCGGGTGAGAAGAGGCTACTATCTTGGCATGCCTACACGGCGCACAAACCAACTCTTTCTCAAGCCTCAACCGTGGCAATCCTCGGACCAAATCGAGTTTACTCAAGCGAGACAAAAGATCAAAGCTCAAGTGACCCAACTTCCTATGCCACTTCCACAACTCACTCGAAGAACCAGCCAAGAAACAACGCTCCACACCCGAAGACTGAGAAAAATCAGCACGAAATACCTGACCCTCGGGAACGACCATACAAACAAGGTCCCCTCGAGAGTCCCAAATCCGAGAACCACCTGGCCGAAACAACACCTCAAAACACTCATCCAACAACTGGGACACAGAAAGCAAATTGTACCCCAGCAATTGAACAAGAGCAACACGCCTCAGAGTGATCTTGTCACTCACTTTGATCTCACCTTCTGAAAGCACACGCCCACGCCCATTGTCCCCAAAAGTGATGTACCTCTTCATCACCACCGGGCGAGACTTGAGAACCACCCCCTGTCTCCGGTCATACGCCTCGAGCAACCGGAGTCAATCAACCAAATGTTCTCCAAGTCTCCCACCTGAAATTCAAAAATGAGCACGTGAGCGAACAAACGACTCAGCACTGGGGTTAGTACCAAAAGAGTAAAACCAGTGCCGAGCCATTTGCTCGAAAGTGGGGTTAGCACACATCAAGCCATCTTTCCTACCATAACTACCACCACGAACACCACCTCGGTAACCACTCCAAGGAAACCATCCCTCACTGCCTGGAGGAGGACCAAAACCACGGAAGACAACCCGTGGACCGTCCCTCCTCTCCTTCTCAAAGCTACGACTCCTCCCATCCCCGTAGTGAACTCGAGGGGGAGAATGCCTAGCAACCGACCACCCGCCGTCTCTCCGGACCAACCACCGGCAACTCCACTTCCCGGACCCGAAACCTCTCGACTCACCACCTCGAAAACCACTCCGCCCGAGTGCCGGGGGGCCGGTTAAACCGCCTAGCCGTGCCGGTCTAACCGCCCTCCTCTCGGGCTAGGCGGCCCGACCGCCTAGCCAGGCCGGTCTGACCGCCCCCTCCAGAACTGCTCCTCGGCTGCGGGAACTCGCATCTCCCCATGCCGGAACACTTCTCATTACAGCTTTACCCCTGTGCAGTGGCATACGAGTCTTAGGTACACCATGGGAAGGGTTGTACCTATCCTTGTTCGCCCACTCCTTTGCCATCCTCTCTTCCCGGTTCCTCTTGAAGCAAAACTCATCCTTGTGACCCTCTTTCCCACAATGGCCACAACGGAACCTCACAAGCTTAGGTTTGGGCTTGGATTGGGGCTGCTCGCTTTGTTTCTCTCCACTCAACTCCTCCATCGATTTCTCCTCACTAGCCTTCTGTCTCACTTTCCCAAAGAACACTTTCCCGGAAGTGCTCAAAAACTTGATAGGCTTTTGGAGATCATTTGTGGGTGTAGGAAATATGGGTGGAGCTGGGGTTGTGTCTAGTCGATTCCTAAGATGGTTGGGTTTTGGAGGGAAATCATTTTTGTGGTGGGTTTTTGGTGGCTCTGGGATATTCTCTCCACTTCCCTCACCAACCTTGTTTGCTCCAAGTCCCTCACCATCCTGCCTCTTAAATGCCTCGATCATCATCCTCAACTGGGGCTCATGACCAGACAACCAACCCATCATCTTTCTCAAATCATCATTCTCATCCTGCAAACGATCAACATAATGTGCAAGTTCCAAATTTTTCAAAGCATGCATTTCACAGGTAGAGCATGATGTAGGCATGGATTCCTTCAATTTTGCCTCAAGAGAACTAGTGTAGGCATGCATCTCATCAATCTTAGCATGCAAAACAGGGCAAGAAGTGCAAGCACCTAGCAAAGCAGGTCTAGACTTAAGCTCAGCCACTTCAACCCTAAGCACATCTAGCTCCTCACACTTGGAGGCATGCTTCTCCTTAAACAAAGCAAGATCAGCAAAAAATATGGAGCAATTAGCACAATCAATCTCATGCGAAACAACAGGGCTAGCCTTAAGGGAATCAATCTCAAGCTTGCTATCAAGCACCTGTGTCTCTAGCTCAGCCACTCTAGTCTTAGCATCCTCGAGTGAAGCCCTAAGCTCTTTTCTCATTTTCTTGGCCTCTCTAAGCATGTCATCACGGTTATCAAGCAAAGTGCCAAGCCTCTCATTCTCCTGGCGCAAGAAGGGAAGTTCATCACGCGCCTCGTCGTCGGACTCAGAGTCCGAGTCGCTCTGTGTGCTCTTCTTGCTGCCGGAGCTCAGCGCCATGGTGCAGAAGCCGTCTCTCGCGAAGCAGCTCAGCCCACTCAGGTTCTTGGAGGACTTCTTGTTCTTGCGACGATCACCTTCATCATCACTGCTGCTCGAGCTCGAGGTGGAGTATGCGGAACTGGAGTCGACGTCGCTCGCTCCAACCATCGCTCGGGCCTTGCCTCTGCTCTCCTTCTTCCTCGATCGTCGTTCGTCCTTGTACTTGTTCTTGTGCTTGCTCTTGTGGTCGCGCCTCGACCGGTACTTGCCATCGTTCCTCGGATTATGCTTGTAGCCGTCCTTGTTCTCGACCTTCTCCGGGCAGTCGGTGACGAAGTGTCCCGGCTTGCCGCACTGGAAGCACGTCCTCGTGTTCCTCCTCATGTTCACCTGGTTCTCGTGCAGCCTCTCGAACTTCCTCGTCAACAGCGCCAGCTCGTCCTCTCCAAGGTCATCGAACTCCTCATCTGGCATAGACATCAAAGAGGAAAAAGAGAACATCCTGGTGGATGGGTTAATGTTAGCCTTTCCCTTCGAACCACCAACGAGGGCAAGACTATGGGAATCAGTCGGACCCTCGAGCTTGGCAGTCATGCCCCTATCTACCTCAGCCGACTTGAGCTTCGAGAACAGCTCGTTCACGGTCAGAGTGTCATACTTCTCCGACTCAATGGCCTCGAACTTTCCGCCCCATATCGTACGATCCAAAGAGTGTAAGAGCTTGACCGCTCTATCATGATCATCGTACGGGAGCACGTCCACATTGGCCCTCATGTTGTTCACAACCACCGTGAACCTCTGAAACAAGGCATCGATGGACTCACCGGGGAGATGAGTGAAGTTCTCGTACTCTCTCCGGTAGGTCGCATACATCCATACCTGAACCTGGGCATTCCCAACATGAGCCTCCTTCAACACCGTCCAAATTCTACAAGCCAAGTGCTCGGTGTGCACCCGATCGAACTCAGGCTGCACAGAGCACGAAACAAGTAGTCGACCGCCTTGTTGTTGGTGTCGAACCTATCCCTCGATCCTGGAGCAAGGAAGTCCATCGGCTGGACATAGCCTGTGTCCACCGTGACATACCAAAGGATCTGACCTTTTCTGCGGAGGAACGCACCCATCCGCTTACTCCACATCTGGTAGTTCTTGCCATCGAAGTGTGGAGGACCCGAACCCCATTCCTGGTACGCCATCCTTGGATCTTAGACTGGTTAGAGTCAACAAAGACCCGAACCGGCTCTGATACCACTTGAAGGACCGATTAGGCGACAAGAGAGGGGGGGAGTGAATGGGAGCCGATAAAAATTCTTCTCGAGGGAGATTGAAACTTCGACAAGACGAACTAGCTCGGTAGTACCCCCGAAATCACACGCTCCGCACTTCTACCTTCTGTTTGCCAAAACCACGTAGACACTGGAGTGCTATTGGTCCTAGGAACAAACTCTACCAGCAACCACAACACACACGCACCAACGACAGCGGAAACAACTCGAAATCCGGCTAACCAGAGGGGGGCGGTTAGACCGAGTATAGGGGGCGGTTAGACCGCCTCCACCTGGTAACCAAGAAATCCTCCGAAACGCATCTTCCGAGCACCAAAACTCACCACAGTTTCACCAACAAAGATCTCTGGTCAAGGCTATGCTAGCTACCAGAAAATCTTGGCGAAAACCAAAACTCCACCCAGGGGCCTAGGGGCGGTTAGACCGGCTACCAGGGGCGGTCTAACCTCCTGTACCCAGCAACGAACTCCAACCAAGAACACCTAGCAAACAGCACGAGAACGACCCCAAATTTCATCCAGACACTCCTCCGATCAAGGCGAACAAACTCACGAGAGGAAAATCCGGCAAAACAAAACTTCGACACCGGAAACACCCGTGGCGGTTAGACCGCCCCCTACGGGCGGTTAGACCGCCCCTTCCGGAAAACGAACCCGCGGGTCAAACCTCAACTTCCTCGCGCCCGATCTCCCGAATCACTCCACGGATTACAGCAAAAACTTCGGGAATAGCTGGGTTACCTCCTGGGCAACCTCTACCTCAAAGGAATCGACCCGAAACGCTCACAATCAAGAGGAATCGAAGAAATCACTTCTCTAGGTCAAGAACTCACCCAACTCGAGAAACCACCAAATCGAGTCCGATTCAAAGGAGATTTGGGGGCAAAGTCACCAGCCAAAGAGGCACAAGAACCTCATACGTGACACCCACCAAAAACCCCAAGAAATCGTCCTCAAAACACCGCCAACAAAGAGCTCCGAAAATCACCACAAAAGAGACGGGAAAACCACCATGATGAACAACGCCGAACCATCTATACATACCAGGAAAGGTTCGTACAAGGTCTAGCTTGCCACCCAAACATCCATCCCTCTCTCTAGATCTCACATGAAGCTCTCAAGCTAGTCCTCTAAAAACCTAAGGAAAATAGAGAACCAAAATGGAAAAACAAATGAGCTAGGGTTCCAAGAGTTGGCTGCCATCCACTCATTCAATGAGTATATATGGAGGCACCCAAAAGACTAAACTACCCTTCACTAATAACTAGGGATACATGCCCCTCGAGGGTGGATTTGGAAGTCTTCATGTCTTCACCATCGGACGGATGCCCGGTGACCGCAACCTGCTTAGACTCGACGCAAGTCTTGCGATCCCGACGCGTGTCCTCCGCTTCGAAGCATCTCGGCGCCAGCTGCTAGGGCGGTCAGACCGCCCCCCTGGGCGGTTAGACCAGCCCGGGAGATCTGACCGGCCCCAGGCGGTCTGACCGCCCCTCCTGGGCGGTTGAACCGGCCTGGGTGACCGCACCCCCTCGTCGAGTCTTCGGCCTCGGTTTTGTGGCTCAACCGAGTAACATAGTGGTTTTCTGGTGAACCACTGCAAACCCCGCGAACTCGGTGTAGCCTCCGCCAATCTCCACTCATGACTCGGCTCCCACGTAGTCCCGGCTCGACCATGGTTTTGAGGCTCTACCAAGAAACCGTCCACGACTTCATCTTCCTGTTCATGCCACCATGCGGCCCGCACTCGACCCCACTGGCCACCGGGTCCCTCGAACGAAGCCTACTTGTCTTCTCCACACCTAGAGGCCTCACCAGCGACGACCTTTCGCACTTGTTCTTCACCTGCACGAACACGAGTCAAGCCGCAACCTGCACCTACAATACTTAGCCAAGAATCAGTCCACACAACGTTGTCAATCACTCATCACACAAGGAAGCGACCATCCACCGGTCCTCGAACCACACATGGTCCTCACTCAACACAATGGTCCCTTTCTCCACATTGTCTCTCAAGAAATGGTACCTCACTTCTATGTGTTAGGTTCTGGAATGAAGCACTGGGTTTTTCGCTACGCTTATGGCACTGGTGCTATCACAAAGAAGTGGGATCTGGGTGCACTCCTCACCAAAGTCTCTCAAAGTGTATGAAATCCACAACAACTGGGAACAACAACTCGCGGCTGCAACATACCCCGCCTCGGTGGTAGACTGAGCTACACTAGACAGCTTGCGGGAAGACCACGAAACCAACAAGGATCCAAGAAACTGACAAGAACCAGAAGTAGACTTCCTCTCGACTCGGCAACCAGCAAATTCCGCATCAGAAAAACCATGAAGAGAAAGAGTCGAGGAGGAAGAATACCAAAGGCCAAGACCGAGGGGCGGTCGTAGGTACACGAAAATCCTCTTGACGGCCGGTCGATGTGATGTCCTCGGCGAAGCCTGAAAACGAGCGCACAGACACACACTGAACTGTATGTCTGGCCTCGTCGCCGTCAGGTAAAGGAGGGAGCCGATCATGCTCCGGTACTCCCGCTGGTCCACTGGTTCTCCATCCTCGTCCGCATCCAAAGTAGCCGTACTCCCCATGGGTGTCGACATAGGCTTCACATCTTGCATCTGGAACTTCCTCAGCATGTCTTTCGTGTACTTGGTCTGATGTACAAATGTTCCGTCCTTCACTTGCTTGATCTGCAACCCGAGAAAGTACTGCAACTCGCCCATCATGCTCATCTCGAATTCCCTGCTCATCTCATCTGCAAACTTGGCAACAAGGTTATGTGACGAGCCACCAAAGACAATATCATCCACGTATATCTGCACAATCAACAAGTCATTCCCATGCTTGAGGAGAAACAAAGTCCTATCCACGGTACCCATCACGAACCCTCTACTCACCAGAAAACCTCTCAATCTCCCATATCAAGCCCGGGGCGCCTGTTTCAACCCATATAGAGCCCTTTTCAACCTGTACACCCTGTGTGGATACTTCTCACTCTCGAACCCCGGTGGCTGCTTCACATACACCTCCTCCTCTATGACCCCATTCAGAAAAGCACTCTTCACATCCATTTGAAACAACTTGAACCCTTTACCCACAGCAAAGGCTAGAAGGATCCGAATTGCCTCAAGACGGGCCACAGGAGCAAAGGTCTCCTCATAGTCGATCCCCTCCTTCTGACTATAACCCTGAGCAACAAGTCTGGACTTGTTCCTCACAACCATCCCATTCTCACCCTCTTTGTTCTTCCAAACCCACTTGGTTCCTATAGGATGGCAATTTGGAGGTGGTTCAACTAACTCCCACACCTGGTTCCTCTCAAAGTTTTCCAACTCCTCATGCATGGAATTAACCCAGTTTGCATCAAATAAAGCATGTCCAATGTCCTTGGGCTCAAAGGAGGCAACAAATGCAGCATGAGCGAAATGAGAGGAATTTCTAGACCTTGACCGCGTAGTACGTTCGTCGATGTCCCCAATGATCTTCGATAGGGGATGCACTTCTTGACTCCGTCGGGGAGCCTCACGCCTCGAGACTACCTCCCCCTCAACTTCAGCTTCTCTCGCCTGGTCCTTTTGTCGCACCATCGTTGTCCATGAAGTATACGGTCCACCCTCCGTAGTGGTCGTAGGGGAAGTAGTAGGTACACGCTCAGCTTCAGGCACATGGTTCTCTCCATCATCATCTCCAGCTTCATCCTTCTCTTCAAAGAGGTCCTCGGCCATCTCTTCATCACCTGCACATTCAAAGCCAAGAGAGGTACATGGCATTGTCTCGTTGAAGGTTACCTCGCAAGTCTCCATGATTTTGTTAGTCTCAAGGTTAAGTACCCTATAGGCTCTAGAATGATTAGCATATCCAAAGAAAATCCCATCACTAGACCTAGCCTCAAACTTGTCGAGTTTTCCCTTCTTAAGAATAAAGCACTTGCAGCCAAAGACTCGAAAATGACTCACCTTGGGTGCCCGACAATGCATAAGCTCATAACAGGTCTTCTTCTTGAAAGCTCGCAATAAAATCATGTTGGAAACATGACAAGCCGTTTTGACCGCCTCAGCCCAATACCTCCTAGGAGTCCTGTGCTCATCGAGCATCGTCCTAGCCATCTCACAAAAGGTCCAATTTTTCCTTTCCACAACTCCATTTTGAGGGGGCACAAAAGGGGTCGAATACTGATGTTCAAGACCTAGATCACGACAAAAGGCATCAAAACGAGAGTTCTTGAACTCTGAGCCATTATCACTACGGATAGCTCGTATAGCATTCCCATGCCTCTCGTTTTTCAACCTCACGATCAGATCTTGAACAAGACCAAATGTCTCACTCTTGTCTTCCAAGAAAAACACCCAGGCATAGCGAGAGTAATCGTCTACCACAACCAGGACATACCACTTCCCACCCACCGAGCGAACTCGAGCCATGCCTACACGGAGCACAAACCAAATCCTTCTCAAACTTCAACCTCGGCAATCGTCGGACAAGGTCAAGACCACTCAAGCGGGAAACCAAATCAAAGCTCAAGTGACCCAACCGCCTATGCCATTTCCACAAATCAGAGGGACCGGCCATCAAACAGCGAGCAGGACCCGAAGAACGAGAGAAATCAGCCCTGAAAATCTGACCCTCGGGGATGATCATACAAACAAGGTCACCTCGAGAATCCAGCAAACGAGACTCACCAGACTTGAAACGCACCTCAAAGACCTCATCAAGCAACTGAGAAACCGAAAGCAAATTGAAACCCAAAGACTTCACAAGAGCAACCCTTTTCAACATTACCTTGTCACTCACATGCACCACACCCTCAGAAATTACCCTTCCTCGTCCATTGTCCCCAAACGTGATGTACATCTTTTCCTTCACTAGGGTGAGGCTGGAGAACCACTTCTTGTCTCTGGTCATGTGTCGGGAACATCCATAGTCGATCAACCAAATGTTCTCCAAGCCTCCTGCCTGTAGTCAGAAACAAGAACGAGAATGAGCTAGCGACTCGACACTGGGGTTAGCACAAAGAAAGTTAAACCAGTGTCGAGCCATCTGCTCAAAAGAGGGGTTAGCAAGCATCATTCCCTTGCCACCAAACTTCCCATGTCCCATGGAAGGAGTATGAGCACCACGAGGGGGGAAACGTGGTCTGTAGTTCCTCTGGAACCCAAAGCTGCGATCATCTCCCCTCAACCCGTATTGAGGACGAGTAGGGGGACATACAACAAAACCACCACGAGCCCGACCAAACCTCTCACCAGCACGCACACCATCATCTCTCCTATCAAACCTCTCACCACCACCTTTCTGTGGGAACCTACCACCCTGAGCTCCAACTCTACCAACACTCCTCACACTTCCCACACCCCGTGGAAGTGGCACTCTAGGCTCAGGAATACCATGAGACTGGCGATACATGTCCTGGTTTTCTTGCTCCCTAGCAAGCCTCTCATCCCTCTTCCTCTTGTAGCAAAACTCTGCTAGATGTCTCTCCTAGCCACAATACTCACACCTGAAGGGGATGGGTTTTGGTTTTGGCTCTGGCTTCTCTCTAGGTTTCTCACCCTTCTCACTCACAAACTTCACCGTTTTCTGGAAGTCATTTGTTTTAGGTGGGAATTTGGGTGGATCTTGGGTTGTGTCAAGCTTGTTTACAAAGGTGGTTGGGCTTTGGAGTGAAAGAGTTCTTGGGTGCTTTTGGAAGTAGGACTTTGATGTCTCCGATCACCTCAAACTCGGGGTTAGACTCAACACACTTCTCATACACACTCTCCCCACTGTTCTCTCCCACTTTCTCACCCAACTTCTCCAAACCCAAACCACGACCATCCGCTCTCTTGAACTCCTCAATCATGATTATCAATTGAGGTTCTTGCCCAGACAACCAACCCAACACCTTCCTCAAATAATCATTCTCCTCATAGATGACATCCAAATGGGAAGTAAGTTCAAGATTGCGCAAAGTAACTTCATCACAGCTAGTGCATGCATTGACAACAGGAGATTTCAAAGAAGCTTCCAAAGTTCTAATGGTAGAATGAGCATCAACAAGCTTAGCATGCATAGTAGGACATGATTTACAAGTGCCAAGCAAAGTGGGTCTAGCCTTAAGCTCATCATACTTAGTCCTAAGAGCATCTAGTTTAGCCAAAGTGGAAGCATTCTTCTCATTAAGCAACTTGATCTCATTCAACCATGCATCACATTCAGGACATTCAACATCATCAGAAATAGTGGGAGCAAGTTTCAAAGAGTCATTCTCAAGTTTCAATTCAAGCAATTTAGACTCTAGCTCTCCTACTTTCTCACTAGCATTGTCAAGTTGAGCCCTAAGATCTTTTCTCATCTTCTTAGCATCTCTCAACACACTATCACGGTTGTCAATCAAGCCATTCAACCTAGTGATCTCAGCAAGCAAAGAGTCGGGATCACGATTTACCTCATCCTCCGATTCGGAGTCGCTGTCTTCCTTCTCGCTCTTCTTGCTGCTTAAGCTATGGGCCATGCCACAAAAGCCTTCAAGCGCCACACAGCTCAATCCATTGAGGTTCCAGCTTGCACTCTTCTTGCCCTTGCGCCTCCCGGCGTCTTCATCTTCACTGCTTGAGCTTGACTGCGCGTCGCTTGAGCTTGAGTCGACGTCGCTTGCACCAGCCACCATGGCTCTTGCCTTGTCCTTCTTGTAACCGCCCTTGCTCGGTCGCCGCTTGTCCTTGTCCTTGCTCTTGGACTTGCTGAAGTGCTTGCCCATGGAGGAGTACTTGTCTTCACGCCTCGGGTGCGCCTTGTACTCGCTCATCTTGTAGTTGTTCTCCTCCGCTTCCGGGCACTCGGCGATGAAGTGTCCACGCTTGCCACACTTGTAGCATGTCCTCGAGCTCCGCCTTGCATTCCTCCGGCTCTCATGTAGTCGATCAAACCTCCTTGAGAGCAAGGCCAGCTCCTCCTCGCCCAGCACATCAAACTCCTCATCTGGAATAGACATAAGAGAAGACAAGGAAAACTGTCGACAGGAAGGGTTAGTGTTGGCTTTGCCCTTTGATCCACCCACAAGAGCAAGACTATGATCAGTCGAGCCCTCATGCTTGTATTGCAACTTCCTGTCAACCTCAGCCGACTTGAGCTTAGAAAAGAGGTTATCCAACTCAATGGTCAAATATTGCCCAGACTCCTTGATGGCCTCAACCTTAGCACCCCAAACATTTGGGTCCAAGATATGCAAGAGCTTCAAAGCTTGATCATGCTCGGTGTAAGGGAAATCCTCAACATTGTCCTTCATGTTGTTCACGAAGGCGGTGAACCTCTGAAACATAGCATCAATGTCCATCAATGTCCTCACCGGGAAGTTCAGTGAATTTCTCATATTGCAACCGGTAAGAGACAAAGAGGCGAGCCTTCACGTGGTTATCACCACCGTGAGCAACCAACAACTTCTCCCAAATTTGCCAAGCAAGATTCAAATGGCGAACACGCTCAAACTCAGGATCACACAAGCTTCTGACCAAGTGATCAACGGCTTTTGCATTTGCCTCATACTTAGCCTTAGCACCGGCATCGGTCACCATAAGAGTATGGATGTTGGCCGGAATAGCATAGGTCTTGTCAAGCACAATGAAATCCAACAACTTGCCACGAAGAAAGATCATCATACGAGCCGCCCACTTGTGGTAACCTTTCCCATCGAAGTGTGGCGGACCGCCCCGCTCAGCGTACGCCATCTTAGGATTCAAGACTTGTCAAAGTCACAAAGAATCCAGCACCAAGCTCCGATACCAATTGAAGGATCGGATGGCGACTAGAGAGGGGGGGAGTGAATAGGAGCCGGTAAAAATTCTTCTCAAAGAACCCAGCCTATACCCTAGACAAAACACGGTCACACACGAGCGATGGATCGAATCACACACCAATCGCCAAGACAATGAGGTTATGGATCAACCTCAAGTCTTAGGAACGATTCCTTGAAGCACACACGGAAGCACGAAAGAAGGAGGGAGGAATCGAACCAAAGAACAAAGCTGCCAGGCACTGGCGGACTGTCCCGCCAGGTGGGGCGGATTGTCCGCAAAGGCCACGCGGACAGTCCGGCCAGGTGCCGCGGACAGTCCACAAGGGCCACGCGGACCGTCCGGCCAGAAGCCACGGACCATCCGTTAAAGCCAACAGAACCACCAGAACCGACCCGAGAAAAACGGACCGTCCGCGATGACCAGGCGGACCGTCCGCGCGGATTCCGGACCGTCCGCTACTGAAGCTCGGACCGTCCACGAACCGGTTGCAACAAAAACCTAAATCAAAACCGGATCAAACCGAAACAAAACAAGAACACGAAGAACACCACGACGAACTGGGCTCAACTGGCTCCTCGCGGACAATCCGTAGGGAGCGGGCGGACAGTCCGCCAGTTCAAAACAGAACAGGAAAAACCCGAGCTCGCGAAGTCAACTCCACCTACTCATCACCGGATCTCCCAAACGGTAGAAGCTATTGAGGCAAGAGTTTGGGGACATGATAAGCGACAAACAAGGATGCTATACCCCAAAAATTTTGCCTCCTAACTCCCTAAATCACCGGGAATCGCGGATCCTTTGAACACCACCAAAAGCTAGAGCTCCGAACGAGAATCCTTGAATCGAAGTGGTTTCCCGGCGTTTGAGGGCACAAGATCCATCCCAAAGATGCACAAGACATCCATCCATGTTTCCCTCAAAGAAATCCGGGGAGAAACCCACTCAAATCCGCAGAACCACACCAAGAACAAAGGCACCAAAAAACAAGCACGAAAAAGACCACGAAATTCACAACGCCGAATCTTCTATACAAACCAGGAAAGATTCACAAGGTCTAGCATGCCGCCCTAGCATCCATCCCTCTCAACAAATCTCTCATGAAGCTCTCGTGCTAGCCTAGAGAAAATGGAGAAGAAAATGTCTCAAGAAAATGAGAAAGAGGAGGGAAGAAATGAAACCCTCAGTCACCGAGAGAGAGCCCCATCCACACACACTCATGGCTTATATATCGGGTCCCGCCGGTGTGGGAAATGACTCGACTACCCCTAACTCAACTACTGGCGATACAACCCACGCAGGGGCATTTATGTAATGTTTGTGGGTCTTGCCATCGGACGGCCACGCCTTCGTCGCACCCCGCGTCCTCCCGACGCAAGCCATGCGATCCCGCCGCGTGTCCTCCGCTTCGAAGCTTCCCGACACGACCGGATCCCGTCTCCGTTGTGTTGGGCCTTCGGACTTGGTTTTGAGGCCCAACCCAAGAAACCGTCCTCCGATGGTTTTGTGGGCAAACCACCAAACCCCGCGTGCTCGGCCCGGCCTCCCGCCATGCCTCTTGACTCGACCGCCACCGTGCACCGACTCGATCGTCCACGACTTCATCTTGCTCGTCTCGCCACCATGTGGCCCACACCTAGTCCCGCCGTCCACCGGGTCCCTCGAACCGAGCCTACTTGTCTCTCCATCTCCCGGAGGCCCCTCAAGGCTGAAGACCTTTCGCGCCCGTTCTTCACCTGCAACAACACGAACTAGGCCACAGCCTACACCTGCGCACTGAGCCAAGAGTCAGTCCAACACCCGTTGTCAATCACTCATCACTGAGGAGCGGTCATCCATCGACCACCGGGACGCTCCTGGTCCTCAGTTGCGTCTGTTGAAACAGTTGTTGCAACAAGTAGGTGTTAATGCCACGGTGAAAATGGTGTTTGCCTTTATGGGTAGCTATTGCCACAACTGATTGTGCATTGTGATAGTATCGATTTAATGTTGTGATAGATATGTGTTTGTTGCCACGAATATTTAATTGGTTGCGATAATGCATGCCTATGGCCACAATGAAATTTCGTTGTGTAGAGTGCAAACTTTGTTGCGATAGCTGATGTGCCTGTTGCATCCAAAAAATCATTCGTTGCGTTTGATGTGTGTTTGTTGCCATGAATATTTAGTTGGTTGCGATTATGTTGGCTTTCAACCATGATGAATTAACGTTGCCTAAAACTTAAACCTGGTTGCGATAGGTGATGTGACTATTGCATCCAGAAAACAAATCGTTGCATCAATTAGGTTTTATTGCCACGATAAATTTGGTGAATTCATTAGATTTTTTTGTTACGCTAAAAGATTTTATGATGATGTAATTAAACCCACCTGCACTTTTGAAGAAAGAAAAATAAGCAAGCCCAATTGGGTTGTATTGTTGTGGCCGGCTTGCTAACAAAATTAGGAAAAAATCATGCCTCTAACCCAGCCCACCGGCGCATGAGGAGAGGGAAAAAAGACCTGAGAAGAAAAAAAGGCCGACTCATGCCTGTGTATGCGCCTTGTGTAGGTCGGACCTCGGCCAGCCGGCAACAGCATGGTCGTAGAGGCAACAACATGGTCGCAGAAAAAAAAGAAAAAAACATGTCGGCAACAGGAATTGAACCTATGACCAACCACTTGGGAGATAGAAACGTTACCATTATGCTACTTGGTTGTTGATGCCAAATCTTAGTATTTATTTATTTTGAAAAACTCCTATAGGTACTGTTGTTTGCCACGCAAGCGCCACCTCAGCCAGGCACCACACATCACTGCCATGCGAGCCGCGCCACCTCACCTAACCATGTCACCAGTTAATAAAAATTTAAAAAATCAAACCACGCAAATGGGGGGAGTGTGGTTCGAGCCCAAGACCACAAGGTCTCAAGAGATGGGACGACTACCACTGCACCACTTCACTGTGTGTGATGGTTTGATTGTAGTTCTTTTTATATAAATCGAGGTTTGGGACCATGTGGCAGCACTGGATGGTCGAGTTGCTTCGTCGGGACTACGTGGCGCATGATGAGCTCGTTTTCCCGTCATTTTTTTAATCTACAATTAAAATTTGTAACTAGTGTTTCTAGGTCATAGTAACTTCAAATTCAGTGATTCTTTTTTCTATTTTTTTGTAAAATCATCATCTTTTCTGTGACATTGTTTGTTTGCATACTAATTGCTATTCCATTTATCTTTTTTATATAGCTTCTATTTTTCTACCGAATAAAAGAAATTTTTGCATAATAAATGGTAACATAACTTCATATTTTCTAATGTTATGATAAACATAAGGTTGTAGCTAAGTTTGAGATGCATACAACTTTGAAAATATAAATAGCCACTCAAATATCAAAGTTTGTGTTGAGTTATTAGAAACTATGTTAGAGAAGTTTCCATTTGTGAGCAGTGTATATTGTCACTTTCTTGAAACCACTTAATTTTTTTATGGCAGGATTGTGGACCAAAAACATGTTCTTATGCAAATTCACATAATTTTTGTAGGTTACTTTACAAGGGTGTCTTAATTAGATATTTCAAAAGAAAATAGAAAAACAACTTTTCACATGACAATTGAAAATCTAAATCTCCAAATACTAAAAAGAGAGTAAGGGTAAGATTGCACCCAAATTTGAGGTGTCCATGTGGTAAAAAAGTACATGGACTAGAATGGAACATGGAAGGTTAAATATGATTACGAATGGAACTAGGAATTAATCTCGATAAGAACGCAAAAATTCAATTAAATGATAGAAAATAGCAAATCTATTCGAAAAATCTTGAAACACCTAGAAGGAAACTTAAATGTTGTCTGCTACATGTGAAAAATGTATTGCGGATATATAAGATAATTAATTTTCAAGTTACTTCATAAAAGTCACCTAGTCGGCCCGCCATGTCACGGGCCAGACAGGTCACCGGCCACAACAGGCCATGTCACCACCCAGTCTGGTGAAAAGAGAAAAAAATAGGCAGCGCCAT
The DNA here is from genome assembly GCA_947561735.1 of Cenchrus americanus. Classification (NCBI taxonomy): domain Eukaryota; kingdom Viridiplantae; phylum Streptophyta; class Magnoliopsida; order Poales; family Poaceae; genus Cenchrus; species Cenchrus americanus. Next base: position 101,056,662 of record OX387245.1, on the reverse strand, counting down.
GAATGTGACGGTTAAGCGAATTCGTCATGAACCATATTTTAAAAATTATAATGTTATATGAAAAAATTAAAAAAATATGCTAATACCAAAGCTCGACCTTGCAACCTCTTGCACACAATAAGTTGAATTTTCCATTGAGCTATAATTTTGTTTGTTCATTTCCTCACTATATAGTTATTTTATATTATTACACCAAATACCACGTCACCAAGCCAGTTGAGGCCTAGCATGACCGCTCGGATGCAGAGGGCCAGCCAGCCGCACGCCAGGTCACCAAGCCACAGGCCCAGTCAGCCGCGCCGCGCCCCCAGGTGCATTTATGGATGTCTATGCTTTACGTAGTGAACAAATAAGGTTTTGTATATCGAGTGTTTGATATTCTTGTTCTAGCGTAATGGTTAAAGTCGTTCGGTCGGAAGTCTCAGGTCTCGGTTTCGAGACACCAGCCGGACAAATTTTTGCCCTTTTTCCCAACTGAGGACCATGTGTGGTTCGAGGACCGGTGGATGGTCGCTTCCTTGTGTGATGAGTGATTGACAACGTTGTGTGGACTGATTCTTAGCTAAGTATTGCAGGTGCAGGTTGCGGCTTGACTGGTGTTGGTGCAGTTGAAGAACAAGCGTGAAAGGTTGTCGCCGGTGAGGCCTCCAGTCGTGGAGAAGACAAGTAGGCTTCGTTTGAGGGACCCGGTGGCCAGCGGGGTCAAGTACGGGCTGCATGGTGGCATGAACAACAAGATGAAGTCATGGACGGTTTCTTGGTTGAGCCTCAAAACCAAGGTCGAGCCGGGACTACGTTGGAGCCGAGTCATGAGTGGAGATTGGCGGAGGCTACACCGAGTTCGCGGGGTTTCCGGTGGTTCACCAGAAAACCACTGGGTTCCTTGGTTGATCCACAAAGCCAAGACCGAAGAACCGAAGACGGTGCTGCAGCAATGCCAGACCGGTCTGACCGGTGGGTCTGACCAATCTGACCGGTGGGTACCGGTCTGACCAGTCTGACCGGTGGGTACCGATCTGACCGGTGTGCGACGATGAAGTCCGGAATCTTCGAGCGGAGGACACGCGTCGGGATCGCAAGGCTTGCGTCGAGGCTAAGCAGGTTGCGGTCGCCGGGCATCCATCCAATGGAGAAAGCTTGAAGACTTCCAAAACCACCCTTGAGGGGCTTGTATTTGTAGTTGTTAGAAAAGGGTATTTTAGACTTTCGGTTGCCTCCATATAACCCATGAGGTGAGAGGATGGCAGTAAGCTCTTGGAACCCTAGTTCATTTGCTTTCCTACTTTCCCTTCCTATTTTCTTAGGATTTCCATAGGACTAGCTTGAGAGCTTCATGGTGAGATCTTGTTGAGAGGGTTGGATGATCGGGCGGCAAGCTAGACCTTGTATGAACCTTTGTGGCATGTATAGATGATTCAGCGTGGTTCCTCAAGGTTTGGATGTGTTGTTCCCGGTTGTCCTTGGTGGTGATTTTCGGAGCCCTCTCTTGGTGATCTCTTTGGGTTGTTTTCGGGACCTTCCTCTTGGGTATTTGATGGGGGAAATTTGTGGGAACCCTTCATGGTTCTTTGGGTTGTGATTCCCCTCCCAAATCCGTGAGTAAAGGGGCTCGATTTTGGGGTTTTCCGAGTTCTAGGGTTAGAGGTGCTCTTGGCGGGATTTCTTCGATTCCTCCTTTTTGGACAAGTTTTGGTGAGATTAATCTTGGCTATGGACTCCTCATGAGGTGTTCCTATTATCCCCAAAGTCTTTTTCAAGTCCGTGGAGCGATTCGGGAGATCGAGGTTTGGATTTGGGGGAGTTGACCCGCGGGTGCTGTTCATCCCGAGCTGCCCAGGCTACACCGGTCTGACCGGTGCTTTTGACCGGTCTGATCGGTGCAACCCTTGGTGGGTTTTTGCTCGGGTGAACGTCTGGGTGAGTTTGCTGTAGTCCTGTGTTGGAGCTGTTTCGAGTTTGGGTCAGTTTGGAAGTCGGTTGGCCTGTTTGGCGATTTGGGGGCTTTCAGGCTTAGACCGGTCTGACCGGTGTGGAGCCACTTAGTGGAAGTCGCCAATTTTCACCAGCAGGGACCGGTCTGACCGGTGGTGCTCACCAGTCTGACCGGTGTTGGTCAGTGGACTCGAGGTTTGGTGTTCCGCTACGTTCTCGGGTCGGAAGGTTGTGTGTTGGTTCCTAGGTCCAGTGGCACTCTAGTGGCTACGTGGGGCTTGACCAACTTGGGTAGTGAGTCGGAGACGTGTGTAGGAAGCCGTGTTCATCTTGTGGGAGTTTCCATCTCCTTCAAGAAGAATTTTTATCGGCTCCCATTCACTCCCCCGTCTCTGGTTCGCCGTATCGGTCCTTCAAGTGGTATCAGAGCCAGTTCGGGTCTTTATTGACTCTAACCAGTCTAAAATCCAAGGATGGCATATCTGGAACGGGGTTCGCGTCCTCCACACTTCGATGGCAAGAACTACCAAATGTGGAGTAAGCGGATGGGGGCGTTCCTCCATGGAAAGGTTCAGATCCTTTGGGATGTCACGGTGGACACAGGCTATGTCCAGCCGATGGATTTCCTCACTCCAGGATTGAGGGACAGGTTCGACGCCAACAACAAGGTGGTCGACTACTTGTTTCGTGCTCTGTTTTAGCCTGAGTTCGATCGGGTGCACACCGAGCACTTGGCTTGTAGAATTTGGATGGTGCTGAAGGAGGCTCATGTTGGGAATGCCCAAGTTTAGGCTCGGATGTATGCGACCTACCGGAGAGAGTACGAGAACTTCACTCATCTCCCCGGTGAGTCCATCGATGCCTTGTTTCAGAGGTTCACGGTGGTTGTGAACAACATGAGGGCCAATGTGGACGTGCTCCCGTACGATGATCATGATAGAGTTGTCAAGCTCTTACACTCTTTGGATCGTACAATATGGGGCGGAAAGTTCGAGGCCATTTTCGAGTCGGAGAAGTATGACACTCTGATGGTGAATGAGCTGTTCTCGAAGCTCAAGTCGGCTGAGATGGATAGGGGCATGACAGCCAAGATCGAGGGCCCGACTGAGTCTCATAGTCTTGCCCTCATCGGTGGTTCAAATGGAAAGGCTAACACTAACCCATCCACCAGGATGTTCTCTTTGTCCTCTTTGATGTCTATGCCAGATGAAGAGTTCGACATGCTTGGGGAGGACGAGCTGGCGCTCCTGACGAGGCGGTTCGAGAGGTTGCACGAGAACCGGGTGAACATGAGGAGGAAGACGAGGACATGCTTCAAGTGCGGCAAGACTGGACACTATTTCACCGAGTGTCCGAAGGTGAACAACCACGACAGGCACAAGTTCATGGACAAGAGAAAGAAGTCCAAGAAGAAGGATCATGAACATGGGAAGAAGGCTCGGTCTCGAGAGAAGATGAAGAGATCGAGCGACATTGAGTCCGATTCCGAGGACACGTCTTCTAGCTCGAGTGATGAAGACAAAGAGGATGACAAGAAGAAGAAGAAGAAGAAGAAGAAGAAGAAGAAGAAGAAGAAGAAGAAGAAGAAGAAGAAGAAGAAGAAGAAGAAGAAGAAGAAGAAGAAGAAGAAGAAGAAGAAGAAGAAGAAGAAGAAGAAGAGAAGAAGAAGAAGAAGAAGAAGAAGAAGAAGAAGAAGAAGAAGAAGAAGAAGAAGAAGAAGAAGAAGAAGAAGAAGAAGAAGAAGAAGAAGAAGAAGAAGAAGAAGAACGTCGTCAATTATCTCAACGGCCTTTGTGTGACGGGCCTAAGCCTCAAGGACGACTTCTGCGGCATGGCTCGCAGTTCGAGCAGCAAGAGAAGCTAGAAGGACGCCTCGGACTTGGATTCCGAGGATGAGGTATGTGATGAGCTCTCCTCTTTGTGCAAGGAGGATGAGGAGTTGGTTGACTTGCTTGATAATCGCGATCACATGCTTAGAGAGGCTAAGAAGCTTAGGAAGGAGCTCAGATCTTTGCTCGAGGATGCTAGGACTAGAGTGGCTGAGCTAGAAACACAGGTTCTTGATAGCAAGCTTGAAATTGATTCTCTTAAGGCTAGCCCTGTTGTTTCTGATGAGAATGATTATGCTGATTGCTCTGCTTTCCTAGCTGACTTGACTGATCTTAGGGAGAAGTATGCCTCCAAGTGTGAGGAACTAGATGTGCTTAGGGTTGAGTTGGCTGAGCTAAAATCTAGACCCACTTTGCTTGGTGCTTGCACTTCTTGCCCTAGTTTGCATGAGAAAATTGTTGAGCTTCGTTCTTGCATTATTTCGCTTGAGGCTGATTTGAAAGTGCCTATTCCTACTTCTTGTTCTACATGTTATTTGCATGCTATGAAGAATTTGGATCTTGCAAAATGTGTTGGTCGCTTACAAGATGAGAATGATAAGTTGCGTGAAGCGCTAAGTTGGTTGTCGAGTCAAGAACCTCAGCTTGGTATGATGATTGCTAGTTGTAAGCGCTTTGATGGTTGGGCTTTGGGATTGGATAAGGTTGGTGAGGGCAGTGGTGAGAGAGAAAGGAAATTTGGGAATGTTTCAATTCCACCACAACCCACACCCAAAGACAAGTTTGCATCCAAACCAAACCAACCGAGAGAAAAACCGAGTGAGAAGGCAAGTGAAAAGCCTAGTGAGAAACCAAGTGAGAAGCCTTGTGAAGAGCCTGACCCCAAGCCTAAGCTCAGATCAATCCGTTTCCATTGTGAGTTTTGTGGAAAGGATGGTCACAAGAGAGCGTTTTGCTTCAAGAGGAAGCGTGAGGAGAGAATGGCAAAGGAGTGGGCTAACAAGGACAAGTACCACCCTTCCGATGGTGTACTTGAACCTCGTGTGCAGTTGCCCAGGGCCAAGACGAGTGTGAGGACAGTTCGGGCTTGGGGAGAGCGGAAGGTTGTTGGAGGTGCAGCTGCCCAGGCTACACCAGTTAGACCGGTGTGGGGCACCGGTCAGACCGGTGCAGGCCTGGACAGTCAGCAGTTTGGGTTTCGTGCTCATACAGGCGCGAGGGTTGTTCCTGGTGGTCATGGTTCTAGTGGTTGGGATGGAGAGCTTGCAGGAGGTCAGTTTGCTAGGCGTTCTCCTCCTCGTGCTCAATACGGGGATCGGAGGGTTCGTAGCTTTGAGTTGGAGAGGAGGGACGTTCCACGGGCTTTCTTTCGTGGTTTTGGTCCTCCTCCAGGTAGAGAGGGTTGGTTCCCTCGTGGTGGTGTTCGTGGAGGTAGCTTTGATAGGAAAGATGGTTTGGTTTGTGCTAACCCCACTTTCGAGCAAATGGCTAGGCACTGGTTTTACACTTTTGGAACTAACCCCAATGTTGAGTCGTTTGCTCGCTCTCGCTCTTGGTTTTGAGTTGCAGGTGGATGGCCCGAAGAACATTTGGTTGATATCGGGGGTGGTTCTCCGGCCTCATATTCCGGTGGTGACATGTAGGTGCATCACTTTCAGGGATGGTGGACAAGGATGAGTGATTTGTGAAGAAATGATAAAGGTAAGTGTTTTTGTGACCTTCAAGTGTGTGGCCTTGGTCAAGCCACTTGGTTCCTTTTGCTCTCTGCCCTATCTCATGTGTGTAAGGTGAGCTTTGTATGCTTTTTGGCCTTAATGCATGACTTTAGGGGGAGCTTGTAAGTTTTGTGCTCCTTTGCTCTTTTGCCGGTGGTGTCGAGCCCTTTTTGCCTCCCCTCAGGGAGCCGGTGGTTTGTGAGTTTTGTTTGGGAGCTCCTTTGTAGCATATGTATAGCTTTCCTTTGTGCATTTCTTGCATTTGGCATGGCATATGTAACATGATGTATAGGCATCCTTGTATCTTAGATTGCATGCATTTTGTATCATATGCATTGGATAGGAAAAGCTTCTCCTATATATATTGTTCACCATGGAATGCTATTTATGTCTTTGTGAGCTTGTTTGGTAAGCTATGGTTAGTTTGGCTTAGCTCTTGATGATCTTGATGAATAATCCATGGTTGATGGCTATGTTTTTGAAAAATGTCATATATACGCTCTCTCATGTGTAAATGCCTCTATATGATCTTGACATGTTTTAGTGGCTTGGCTATGCTTAATTTGTGGTTGGATAGCTAGTTTATTGATCATATGGGGCCAAAGGCTCATTTGGCATCATGAATGTTTAGCCCTATTGCTTTATCTTGTGGAGGGGCCTAAGTTCCTTTTTGTCGCAAAGACATTTCATGTACCAATTATGAATCTGAAAATGAAATGTAAAATGCTTGGAAAATGTGCTTCCATGTCATATGTGCTGAATTTAATTTGCTCTGGGTGCTAAACTGTTGCATGATGCCTACCAATGAGAAGTCTCATACATAGAAGTAGGCGCATGGCTCGGTGGCTTTGACATGACATGAGGTGCTTGTGGGTGTTTGTGATGGTCTTATGATTAGAATGGCTATCCTAGCATGAAGTTTGTGTGGCTTTGTCATTTTGATATGTTTTGATCATGTTTAGGTCTTTGCTCATGAGAGGCAAGTTTTTCGCAAAATTTCCCAAATCCATCTTAGCTTCGTCCAATAGTTGTGAAACTTGATAATCATGTAGTTGAGGTCGATACAAAGCTATAGAGTATCTAACTTACTTATTTGGACATGTGTAGCATCCTTTGTTGAATTTTGTCTATTTGAGAAGCTCTAGGTTGAAAGTTTTGCATTTTTGGCTTGATTCATGCATTGCCAACAAGGGGGAGAAGTTTGAGCTTGAAATGGCTTGCTGGATGCATTTAGAAGGTTTTCAGGTGGTTTCAAGCCATTTCTGGGCTCTGTTGTGCACCGGTCTGACCGGTTGAGGTCACCGGTCTGACCGTCAGAGTGCTGGTCCTGTGCACATGTTGGGCACCGGTCTGACCGGTGGTGGTGACCGGTCTGACCGGTGTGAGCTGAAGTTGTTGCAGCTGCCCTGTTTTCAAGTGGTTTGCATGCATTCGTCCAGGGGGAGGTGCATTGGTTCAGGGGGAGCTTGCATGTGTGCAGGGGGAGCTCTTTGTGGTTTTTCGAGCTTTGTTTCGGTGGTTTGCGCTCTTTGCTTGAGCTTTGCTTTGTCTCGGATGTGTCGAGCCGTTGCCCTTGCCTAAGGGGTCCGAGACTTGTCTTCTTCAAGTGATCCTGCTCTTTGCCTTTGTTTGGCTTTCGATCACTTGTTGGAGTTTCTTTTTGTTCATTTCTTTTCTTTTTCTTTTCTCTCTTGTTACTTTCGTGTGGGTGTTGTCAATGCACTCATCAAGGGGGAGATTGAGGACCATGTGTGGTTCAAGGACCGGTGGATGGTCGCTTCCTTGTGTGATGAGTGATTGACAATGTTGTGTGGACTGATTCTTGGCTAAGTATTGCAGGTGCAGGTTGCGGCTTGACTGGTGTTGGTGCAGGTGAAGAACAAGCGCGAAAGGTCGTCGCCGGTGAGGCCTCCAGGTGTGGAGAAGACAAGTAGGCTTCGTTCGAGGGACCCGGTGGCCGGTGGGGTCAAGTGCGAGCCGCATGGTGGCATGAATAGCAAGATGAAGTCATGGACGGTTTCTTGGTTGAGCCTCAAAACCAAGGTCGAGCCGGGACTACGTGGGAGTCGAGTCATGAGTGGAGATTGGCGGAGGCTACACCGAGTTCGCGGGGTTTCGGTGGTTCACCGTAAAACCACCGGGTTCCTTGGTTGATCCACAAAGCCAAGACCGAAGAACCGAAGACGGTCTTGCCGCAAGCGGTGCGGACCGGCTCGACCGGTGGGTCTGACCGGTGGGTATCGGTCTGACCGGTGAGGAGCACCGGTCTGACCGGTGTGCGACGACGCAGTCCGGAATCTTCGAAGCAGAGGACACGCGTCGGGATCACAAGGCTTGCGCCGAGGCTAAGCAGGTTGCGGTCGCCGGGCATCCGTCCGATGGAGAAAGCTTGAAGACTTCCAAAACTGCCCTTGAGGGGCTTGTATCCGTAGTTGTTAGGAAAGGGTATTTTAGACTTTCGGTTGCCTCCATATAACCCATGAGGTGAGTGTCAGTGTTTTAGACCGGCAACCTACTAAGGGGAGTACTCGAAGTAGATGAATGTGGCCTCGCCGAGATCGGTAACTCAAAGGAAGAGACACGTGGCACACAATTTAGACAGGTTCGGGCCGCGAGGTGCGTAATACCCTACGTCCTGTATGATGCATGTCTCTGGATTGATTAGGTGCGATTACAAGATGATGCAATCTGGTGCGTATGAGCGAGATGAGATAGAGGGGGTCCCTGCCTCGCCTTATATAGTCCGGGAGGCAGGGTTACAAGTCGGTTCAGGGAGAGAGTACTAGTCGAGTACGTCTAGGAGTTCTCTATACAGTGCAGGACTTGTACAGCTTCCTATCCGAGTACTTCTCCTCCGTAGTCCTTGTGCTTCACGCCATCAGGTGTCGTGCAGCGCAAGTCGAGTAGTCCTAGGGGCCCAACGAGTAGTCGGTCCTGGTACCCACCGGAGCAGTGGGCCCAGGGAGGTCCATACGACAAGCCCCCGAGTACTTTGCAGTCGAGAAGGATAGCTTCAAGTAGTCTTGACGGCCTTAACGAGTAGTCCTCAAGCGTCCCTGAGTGCTACAAGTCAAAAGTCCTCAAGCATAGTTGAAGCATCCCGAGGCTGGAATGTACTCCACCTGATGTTTGAGCAATCCTGAAGTCTTCTCGAGTAGTCCCAAGCGTCCTCGAGTGCTTCCCTTGAAGGTCTTCAACAATGCCCATGTTGTCTTGAAGCCGAAACTTATATGGAGGTGCGATTGCAAAATCGCACTCCATATGGAGTAGCCCCCGAGCCTTAGGTTGAGTTGCAGACTCTGGCTGAGGGTCCATTTGAAGTTTTGGCAAGAATGCCCCGCAAAATCCGGAGAAAAAACCGAAGGACACGTGGCACGGAGCCCCTGAGCCTTGATTCGAGTACTTCCTCTCGAATTGAAGGGTCATCTTGTAGAATGTGTCCTGAGTTGCTCTTGAGTCTTGTCGCTACCCAGGAAGTCGAATGGAAGTAGCCGAGCCCCCTAGACGAGGCCTGACGACTAGTAGAAGTTGAAGAGTCAAGCGCCGCCGCTGACTCAGCCGTCTGGAGACTTATCCATCCGGCCATTAGAGGAGCCGCTGTTGACTTATAAATAGAAGCCGAAACCCTTAGGGTTTCTCACCCCACGCATTTGCAGTCATTCCCAGCAGATCAGGCCAGGAACCACCGCTAGTGCGCACTTCCTCCGTTGAGGGGAGCGTAGATCCGAGCGCGCCACCGCTAGAGACTACTACCGTAGCCCCTGAGCGAATGCAAGTGAAGACACCTTGCACTTGGAGAATGAAGCCCTCGCCATCGAAGGCCCTGAAGACCGCCGGTGGGAAGAAGAGGTCTCGCGAGGAGGCCGCTGGATCTACTGCAGGGACATCGCCGCCGGTGTCTGCGCCACGACCAGATCCAAATCGGGAGTGGAAGAAATCCAAAGCCAAGACTGAGGACCTGCTGGCGCTTCTCAATAGCGGATTCCTATGGGAGAAGGAGGTCAACATGTGGAGAGCCGCTGCAGGGGATCCGTACCCCATGGAGAAGAGCCCGGACGAAATCCCCATGTTCACCAAGTTCGCGGAGCGAGGACTATCTCTTCCGACCAGCGACTTCTTCAAGGGACTGCTGGGGTACTACAGCATCGAGTACCTCAACCTCAACCCCAACAGTATCTTCCACACCTCCGTCTTCGTGCATTTCTGCGAAGCTTTCTTGGGGATCAAGCCCCATTGGAACCTTTTCCGCAAATTCTTCCGAGTGAAGCCCCAGCCCAGCGCCAGTAATCCCCGAGTAGTGGGGGGAGACGGGATCCAAATGCATGAAGAGGCCGCAGAGCAATACCTCTCCTACAAGCTGATCGACTCCAACCAGGATTGGAAGGCGAAGTGGTTCTATATCACAAACCACCACCCGGAGCTACCGAAGCCAAGCGGGAAGCAGCCGAAGCACCGGCCGTGGTGGAACTCAGAGCCCACGATAAAGGAGGGTATCCAACTACCCGAACTGCTGGCGAAGATTAAGGCTTTGAGAGAAGTCGGGCTGAGGGCTGAACATGTGGCCTTCAGCTTCATGAAGCAAAGGGTGCAACCGCTGATGGCCCGTGATACCCTAGGGTACGAGTACACCGGCGACGACGACACGTCGCGGATGCCTGGAGATGAAGTTGACGACGACGACATCGTCGACAGGCTGGGCAGAATCTTCAAAGATATGTCGACGTACACGTCATGCCCGGTGCCCGAGTACTCCGCCACGCGCCCGCCAAATGAGGTTGGTAGCCGTACCCATTGTCGAGTACTCGTTACGGAAGAGTAGTCGTAGCTGATGTGTTGTGCTTCTTGCAAGATGACTTGGTGAAGTTCATCTCCGAGCCGGCGTCGCCTCCTCAACTTGTCGAGGTCCCAGAGGAAGGGAAAGCCAAAGCCAAGGAGCGGCGTGAGGTTGGCAAAGGAGACGACACAGTAGTCGTCGAAGACATGTCCGAGGAGGACGACGATGAGGAGACGCTGCAGGAGCGCTTCCAGTTGCGGTCGAGATTCAGCCGCCCTGGATTGTCGCACATTCCTCTCGTTCAGTATCCGCCGACTAGCATGGAGGCTAGTCTGCCCACGCCGCCAAGGAGGCCGCGCAACGTGGCCCGCAAGCGCGTGGCCAAGAAGTTGAAAGTCACGGAGACCACGTCCCAGGAGGTAAGCCGTCTTGAATAGGGTAGTCGAGTACTTATGTCTCGATGTTGTGTATTGATGACGAAGTTCCCTTGCTTGCAAGAGATGCCGTCTTCCAACCCCATTGAGTAGGGTGACGAAGACGATTGGGACACTGTGGGCGAGCCAGCTGGAGCTAGCCGCAGCCCAGCCTCCACGGTGGAGGAGCTCTTGGAGCAGTTGTCGCGCCAGCCCTCTGTTGTTGAGGGGGGTACTGCGCCGGCCGCTGCTGTCGCTGAGGGGGCAGCGGCTACCGAGGCGCAAGAGGAAGCATCTGCCGAGGCTGGACTGGTCGACATTGCCAGCATCCTCGGCGCCCCAACCGTGACGGTGGTCCGGTCGACCTTTGTAAATGGTAATCCTTCCCGAGTAGTACATTAGATTTGGTAGTCGTACTAGGTTGACAACCAGCTTGTGTACTCTGCAGGAAATCGACGGACTTAACCTGGGAGGAAGATGAACCCGCCACAGCGGTGGCTGGAAAAGAGACCACGCCGCCCGCTGAGGAGTCCGCTCCCGCCCCTCAGGCGAAATCCGAGGCGCCGGCCGTGGAGGCTACCTTGCCCGAGGCCAGCATCGTAGAGGGTGAGTACTCTTCTCAGGTGCAAGTAACCCCAGAGAATAATCGTAGCCGCGAGGTATGACTGATCCACTTGTCCTTTGGTTGACAGGCATCGAGGGTGAAGGAAGTGGTATCCCGTCGGTGGTGCCCATTGAAGACCTGGCACCAGGAACCCTGGAAGCTGCCGAGGGAGCCCCGAGCCGATGGACGTGGTGGTTGAAGAAGCCGCCGCGACAGCCGGAGGGGAACGCGACGACGTGCCACCAGAACCGGCTCTGGTGGTAGTCGTTCGCTCGCCAGAGATCCAGGACGCAGAGCCAATCCGCTAGGCGCCAATGTCCGGGGCCGCGACGAGTAGTCGTGGTGGGATCGAGCTGCTGACGGATGACTTAGTCAACCCAGCGACGGTAGCTCGTCTCCTGGAGGCGGTGCGCCAGGCCGAGCAATGGATGAAGGTGAGTAGTCGACACCTTTGAGTAGTCAATCCTTTAGTGTTGAGTACCCATTTGATGTGTGTTGTCTGTTGCAGGACGTCGCGGAGAGGTCCCGGCAGAAGTCCGACATGCTTCAGGGGTACGGCGACACAGTACTCCGGGCTGAGGCCTTAGAGGAGCAGCTTGTGAAGGCCCGGAAGCATGCCGCCTCGATGCAGTCGAAGTTGGACAACGCCTTCGCCCACTATCATAATGAAATCCAAGATATGTAGGCGAAGAGCGGCGAGCTGGTGCGGAAGAACAAGTCTCTCCGCAACAAGAATAAAGGTACGCGACTGCCTTGTCGGGTACTTGTTGAGTGTAGCTTAAGGTAGTCTGACCCGCTTTGCCTTGATGATTACAGAGCTTGAGACCCGCGTCGACCAGCTGAAAGCCTCCGAGACCGACATGAAGAACCTCTTCTACCGGGAGAAGGCGGCCCGCGAGGTACTGGAGTATGATTATAAGCAGCTTGCTTACGAGTGCGACAAGCACATGGAGCTTCGCATTGCGTCAGATCGTGACGTCGTCAACTGCTACAAATCTTTGCAGAAGCTGAACGAGGACTGCGAGAAGCTGCGGGCTCAACTCAAGGAACTCGAGGAAGCCACGCTCCCCATCGCGAGGCTGCTGGTGCCCCACCCTGGCGGTCTGAAGATTGCTCCTTTGGTGGATCGGCTGAGGGAAGCCCCCAGCCGCTTAGCGACCTACGTCAAGCACTTGGCGAAGTCGATCCCCAACCAGGTTCTAGCCTTCATGAAGTCGTACTTCCCGAAGGCTCCGGTTGACGTGGTCACCGGCGGACTAGCCGCCAACTGCACGGACGAGCAGTACGCGGAGCTGCTGGAGCAGATGGCGCCCATTGCTAGACAAGTCGCCGAGAAGTTGAATCTCCAGTAGTCCTGTCATGTTAGCTTGTAGCAATAGTTGTATATAAATAAAGTTGTAATGAACTTGTTTAAGTATGAATGAAAGAAACTTCCATAAATGAGTACTCGTTATCGCGATCTGTGAGTGCGGAGTCCCATCATGGAGTCGTCGCGAGTAGTCTTACTCGCTAGTAGTCCCATTTGAGGGAAAGAGACAGCAAAGTAGTTGATAGATAATCAAACTTTATTGCTGAAGAAGTACACCTGGATGGCCAGGGCCGTTGTTACAGAGTAGTCGCCAGGACCCGGAGGCCGCCTACGGCTAAGTAGTGCTAGGGCGTACAGCCGCTTACAGTAGTAGATCCGTTAGTAGCTGCATGGGCTGGATCTAGGAGTACTTGGTATCTTAGTAGACCGCTGCTGGAGTCCTTTGTCGCTCGTTGCAGCTCAAGATCCGTTAGTAGCCGCGTGGGCTAGATCCTGGAGTGGAGTAGTCCGGATACTAGAGCCTGGACCCAGAGGCCGCTTACGGCGAAGGGGTCTTTGAGTAGTCGTGTAGACTGGAGCCCCCGGTGTAGTCATGTAGACTAGGCGTAGAATCAACAGAGTTGGTCGATGTTCCACGAGTTGTTGACATCTTCGCCTTCGAGCGTCTGGAGGCGGTAGGAGCCTGGTCCGGTCACCTTTGCAACTGTGAAGGGACCTTCCCAGGGCGAGCTGAGCTTGTGTAGTCCTTCCGTGTTCTAGATGAGGCGGAGGACAAGATCGCCAACGTTGAAGGAGCGTTCCTTGACGTTGCGATCGTGGTAGCGTCGGATACCCTCTAGGTACCTTGCTGATTGGACGTGGGCGGCGCAGCGAGCTTCTTCGAGTCCGTCGATGTCAACTCATCTGCTGTCTTCAGAGACGCCTTCGTCGTATTGCTCCACTGCTGGTGAATCCCACATGACATCAGCAGGGAGGATTGCTTCGGAGCCGTAGACCAGAAAGTACGGGGATTGTCCCGTTAGCTTGGAGTGTTGAGTACGCAACCCCCAGAGTGCATTGGGTAGTTCCTTGATCCACTTGCCTCCTTTGGTGTTGGCGGCGTCATGAAGCCGCTTCTTGAGAGCGTCGAGCACCATCCCATTGGCGCGCTCGACTTGTCCGTTTGCCCGAGGATGGGCAACTGAGACATACCGGACGTTGATCCCGCTGTTCTCGCAGTACTCCCACAACTGGTGATTGTTGAAGTTGGAGCCCAGGTCTGTGATAATGCGGTGGGGTAGTCCGTAGCGATGCACGAGTTCATCCAGGAAGTCGAGTACTCTGTCAGCTTTGGGCCATGTAACCAGCTTGACCTCGATCCACTTGGTGAACTTGTCGATGGCCACCAATACTCAGTTGAATCCATCTGGCGCAATTGGAAGTGGCCCAATCATGTCGAGCCCCCAGCAGGCGAAGGGCCAGGTTGGCGGTATGGTGACTAGCTTGTAGGCCGGGATGTGTTGTTGCTTGGCGAAGTATTGGCACCCTTGGCACCTTCTGACGAGTTCTTCGGTGTCGCCCAGAGCTGTGGGCCAATAGAAAGCCCGTTGGAAGGCCTTGCTGACCAGCGTGCGTGAGGACGCGTGGTTGCCGCAGACGCCTTTATGGATCTCCTCCAAGATGTCCTTGCCTTCTTGTCGGGGAACGCACTTCATAAGTACTCCGGAAGATGCGCCCCGCCTGTAGAGCTTGTCTCCGACGAGGACGTAGGACTTGGCCCGGTGGATGAGTTGCTCGGCCAAGTTCTTGTCTGAGGGAACCTTCTGCTCGCTGAGGTAGTCGATGAAGGGTTGCCTCCAGTCCACGTCGATCATCATGACCTCCTGGCCAGCCGGGGGATGCGCTGGGTCAGTGGTCGGTGGCGCCGGCTCCGGGATGGATGGCGCGTGAAGCTCGTGGACGAAGACACCCGCTGGTACTTGAGCGCGAGTAGAACCAAGCTTCGACAGGACGTCCGCTGCAACGTTGTTGTCGCGGACGACGTGGTGGAACTCGAGACCATAGAACTTGTTCTCGAGCTTGCGGACTTCTAGGCAGTAGGCGTCCATGTTCTCCTTGTTGCGGTCCCAGGACTTGTTGACTTGGTTGATGACCACTGCGGAGTCGTCGTAGACTAGTAGCCGCTTGATGCCCAGTGAAGCCGCGAGGCGGAGCCCGTGTAGCAGAGCTTCGTACTCGGCTTCGTTGTTTGAGACCTTCCAGAAGATGCGGGGACGTACTTGAGTTGTTCGCCTGTTGGAGAGATCAAGAGTACCCCTGCACCTGCGCCCTCGAGGTTGAGTGAGCCATCGAAGTACATCACCCAGTTCTCTGGGCGCTCGGTTGGAGTAGGTAGCTGATTCTCCCGCCACTCCGCCATGAAGCCAACTAGTGCCTGCGACTTGATGGCTGTGCGTGGCATGAAGTCGATGTTGAGGGCGCCGAGTTCGACTGCCCACTTGGAGATTCTTCCAGTAGCATCTTGGTTCTGCAGGATGTCGCCGAGCGGGTAGTCGGTGACGACGGAGATCGAGTACTAGTGTCGTAGCTTCCGCGAGGTGATGAGCACTGCGTACAGAAGCTTCTGTACTGGCTGGTAGCGTGCCTTGGATTCTGACAGGACCTTGCTAACGGAGTAGGCCGGGCGCCCGGCCCGGATAGGCGTGGCCGTCTTCCTGCCGCTCGACGATGATGGCAGTACTGACCACATGAGTAGTCGCATCGAGGTAGAGCAGTAGTTGCTCGCCTTTGCGAGGATCCGTGAGGACTGGTGGCTTCAGTAAGAAGTCCTTTAGCTGGGCAAGGGCTTGGTCCGCCTCTGGGGTCCACACGAACTTCTCTTGGTGCCCTCTATGACCTAGCCGCGTCTCGGACTATTTATAGCCCCCTGGTCGAGAGCCACGCAGAATTACATTCGTCATCCATTGCTGAGGAGCAAAGAAGGGAGGGACACCGTTCCGGAGAGAAGAGGGTCGAGATGGTTGACTAGGGTTCCCCTAGCTGACGTGGGAACCTTGCATGGAAGACCACGTCGAAGTTCCCGGAGCTAGGATCAAGGTCGAGGTAGGATCCGGTCGTGATCTTGTCCATGTATTATACTCTCATGTTGAATTTGCAAGTTTGAATCCGATTTCTAGCTATCAAGTGCTTTCACTATGACTTTGTCTTCACTTGGGTTTTCTTCTTCTCCAATCCGGATAGATTGCATAGGTTGTTCTTGTAGCCATGGTGGGTAGAGGTGCATACCTGACCTACCAAGCGTTTTCATCTTGTCCTTTGGACTCGCCCTAGGCTAACCCGCACGAATAGGGGTGTATTATGACAGAACGGTGGCTCCAAAAGGCGGGCGTCTTCGGAGTTGGAACGGAAGCCACGATTTAAAGAGGCTTTTATGAGATTCGATTTGCTTTGTTCATCTATGCTTGGAACTTCAGCAAGTGCTCGATCCAAACTCTCTAGATTGATTTTACCTATCCCTCTCTATCTCTTGCTACCTCTGGTGTTTCTTAGATTAGATTGGTTTTCTTGGTGTTTCCATAGATGGCAAAACCCCTTTTCAAGATTAAAGTGTTTTCCACTTATTAGATTGGATCTTGCGTTACACATTGTTCCATGGATTCGATACCTTGGGTTCACACTTGAGAGAAGAATGGTCCCTTGACTACGACGGAGGACTTGTCCGCTTGCAAGTCCAAACGAACTTTGATACAACTATTAACTGTCAACATGCCCCTTTTTCTGGCGCCATTGCCGGGGAACAAGTAATCAAGATTCAATCTAGTTTGCGTTTGTGAATATTTTCAGTTTTTCTCTTGATTTTTCTTTTGCATCTCTTAATTTTGATCATCCTCAAAACAAAAAAAATCAATCTAGGGTTTTGCTAATCCCTGGATTTCTTTTTAGCTTTTGTATATATTTTGTTTATTGATAACCCTAACCGGAGATGGACGGCTACATCTCCAACAAAAAAAACATATATTTTGTGGATGGTCTAGAAAAATTTTGCAGGCAAAGGTGACGTGCAACACAAGATCTAAAAGCGGAGGCCGAACATCGTCGGAATGTCCAAGAGAAACTCCACCTCCAAGATCGAGAGGAGATCAACCTCATCACCACTCATCCTAGGGAGATCGTTCCTCAAGACTATCGAATCAACATCGGCAAGTGGGAGATCAAGTTCAACATCGATGGCGTGAGGAGAGCATTCAAGTCAACTACAACTCGAGGTATGTAACACGATTCATGTTAAATACATTCTACCTCATCGTCACATTGGAAGGGATGAGCCAAAGGAGAATGAAGCGAAGACGCAAAAGTTGTTGCATCTGTCAAGACCAAGAATCAACTCCCGCCTGTGAAGACCAAAAAGATGACTAAGCCGAAGAATAAACCTACACCAAAGCCATGAATGGTGTAGAAGTGGGGCCCCTAAGATTGCAACACCCACAAAGAGCGTTGATCCGGAGAAAAGAGAAGAAGTCTAGCTATAGACTATAAATGAAGCGCTTGGCGGGAGGCAACCCGTTCGTCAAGTAAGGAATAAGCTACCGGGAGGACAACCCGTTGAAGAGTCAAGCTACCGGGAGGGCAACCCGAATAATTTTTCAAGTTTTTCAAGTAAGTTGGTCTTAGAATTTGCTATGCATTACATAAATTTCTATGTGGTTGAATAATTTTTAGAGACATTATAATTGCCCGGTCATTTTATTTGAATTTTATATTGATCATAAACCGATGACTTGAGCCATCCCAAGTTTTGTTTGCATCTTTTAGAGAAACTAGTACCAAAAATTCAGCACATACCCCAACCTTTCATCCTCTCCATGGTGTTAAGGTTGGCTTGTTTTACATGATAAAAACACGCAAGTAGAGCCTTGCAATGTTTCTTTTTGTTTTGATCTTTGATGCATGGTAGGACTCACGTGAACCTAAGCAACTTTATTTTTTGGTTTCATTCAACTTGACATCCACCGGTTTCTTTAGATTTAGAATTTTTCTAAGCCCCATTGACTTTATTTTTATTCAAAATATCTCTCTCATGTTTGGCCAAAATTAGAACCTAAACCTATACCACGACGGTCATGCCGGAGGAACTTGCTATCAATTAATGAAAGAAATCGATCCCGGTGCAACCTAAATAAAGTTTATAATTGTTTTTGATGCCTAAAAGCTCCTCTAATGATATATTTGGACTCATCGCTAGCGCTGAGTTAATTTTTAAAGTTTCAAAATTAGGGGAGTGATTAGCATCTAAGCAAGATTAAAGGAGGTTTTTGAGTTTGATTAACATATAGTGCCCCATGATGCATCGCGGGAAGCCTCCATCTTTTGGCATCTCGGGCGCATGTAAAGGACAAGCATGGGGAAAGCAAGGGCTTTGTTTTGCAGGAAATTAGTTGAAGTGCAAGAGGCAAGAAAAAAAGTGTAGTGACAAGAAGTAAAACAATGGAAGTGGAACCCTTAATCACGCAAACAAAGGAGTGGTTGTGAACATTTGGGTGGAGGAATCTCGTGGATCACGCGGACACAAGGCAAGAAGGCAGCGAGAAGTATCTTAGAGAAAGATCAAAGCAAATGGAGTAGGAGGCCCCCTAGGCCGGCCTAGCCTCCACTTATGGCCCCTGGTGCTCCCCTTCATCTGGTAAGTATTTTATGCATTTGTTAATTTGTGTTCTTGAGTTCATAGCCCATAAGTTTCAGAAACAACCTAGAAAAAAATGTTCCATGGTGTTGTAGGATCTTTTCATGTAATAGCTGAATCTTTTATTTCATTCATGTTGATAATGCTTTGATGCCTAAGGCTAGCTACCATGCTTAATGGGAGTATGAGGTCTGCTGCTCCCGTAGATCCCATCAACATATCATTTGTAGGTTTAGCTAAAGTGGCTTCATGTACACACCTCAATAAATTAGTTTAAGCTTCACCTTAATAGGTGGTTGCATGTTCAAGAATCCATAAACCCTATGGGGCTAATATCCATCCTAACTTGTGCACCTCACTCACCACCCTCCGACAATAATAATAAAGAAAATTCACCATAATAAACTCCACCCCCCATATACTTCCCTTGTGTGTTTTTCCCACCGGCAAGCAACCCCCGGTGCATTCGTTGTGAGTTAGTACAACAACAATATGGAAGATGGCCACCAATTTCTTTACCAAGAAAACACAATCATCGAAGGTGCCATCATCGAGCTCTTCGAGGAGGCACTCGGTCTCCGAGTCGCCCCAAATTATGGAGGAAGATGTGGCACCACCGAGGAGCAACACGCTACCCCTCGGTGGCATGAGGAGGACACGAAGTTCATCCGTGTGATACACCGAGCCGCAAGGACACACAGAAGAGCCACCTGTTCCACCATGATGCTCAACTCGGTCATCCGCTCCACCACCATACACTCCGAGGTGTTCCAATGGATGTATCATGAAGACAGAGGAGGAGGAGGAGGAGAGGCGTGTTCGTCTTGAGAAGAGGCTCAAGCCAAATGTTGATTTCGATGACACCCTTGAAGTGTTGGATTCTACTCGGATATCAAATCTTGAGCAACCTTGGATGGGTGCGATTCTTTATGGAGTTGGTGCGAATACTCACAAGGAGCTTGATTCGGACGTTCTTATGACATTAGCACCGGTCATTAGTGAAGGAGTGTCGTGCCTCTCATTCCACCTTGAAGATGAAGAACAACTAGTTCTTTGTGGATATATTGGAGAACTACTCAGTTACAAGAAGGAAGCCCGGAGCAAGTTGATGTCCAAGAAAAAAAATGTTAGAAGGATTTTTGGGGGATGATTTCGAGAGGAGATTACAAGGAGCCCAAAATTTCTACTTGTCGGGATTTCTTTGGGGGTCGAGAACATGAAGCAAGGAAAATAAATTAGTGGAGATGAGAGGAGAGGGTGCAAGTTGACGTTCCTCTTTCCAACATGGGGCTGAATTTATTTGTTGAAGGGAGACAAAAATTGGTTAGAGGAAGGATTTCTTGTACCGACGAAAAAGATTAAAAAGGAAAATTGTGTAAAAGGGACTATCCTCCGTAGCCCAAGATAAAGGAGGGGTTGCGCATGAAGTTAATAAACAACAATGGAAGGATTCCAATGCCACCACAGTATGAAGGAATTATGTCAAATGTAAGAATGGGGGAGTGGGGCAGCCACGCCACCACATCCTCCACCACACATGTTCCTCACGAAGTTTTCATGGCGCTCCATCCAACAAATGCAAGAAGAAGGAACCGCAAACATTTCCTATCAAATTGGCCGCCTTCACAATGGGAGCAATTCAGAGGAAGATCGGCGCAATCATAATATAAGCAAGGATACAACGCGCCGGACCATCAATATCAACCACCGAAAAATAAAGGAAGAAGGAGGAAGAAAAGAAAATAGTAATTCGGTTTTATTTTCTCCTTTTCCTTTTCTTTATTTTCAGCTTTTGTGCAACTTTATATATGTGTAGCATTTTATGTTTTTATTTATTTTCAGCATGTGTGATAATAGTAGAGTTAGTTTAAAATCACCATGAATAAAGTTTCCCACCTTGATCAACCTTTGGTAAAAATATTAAGTTGATGCCATGGTAATATATGATGAAAAATTGCCGCTTTGCTCAACTTTTGTACTTGTTTTATGCATGATTAAGCTAATGCTCTCTTTAATATGAATCTGAAATTAATTAAATGCTAGCTAAATCTTTTGTGGAGGTTATGATAAAAATAAGACCCATAGTGTTGTTTTCATGCTCTCAATTTTCGACGAGTTAAAGATGATTTGTTCTTAAAAATATATATGCTAACCTTGTCATTAATTCTACTTGAATTTTTCTCTACCTATCCAAAGCCATATATATATTGTAATATTGAGTGCATAAACCTTAGTATACAAGAATTATTTTTGGGTGATTTATTTCAGGCCTTGATTTCTCTGTCCCGAGACTAAGAAGCCGGTCAATCTGTTTTTGCGTATCTATCTTTTTGCTAGCATTTCTATCCGTGCATTGTGGATCCCCACATCAGAGATTTCACAAACCTCACCGGATATCCACCCTTAAAATCAAAAATATCATCTTTTGTGTTTACCTCCTTGACCACAACCTATCATTGAGTATGGATCGTCAATTTAAGGAAGATCGCAAGATGGTGCCAAGGTTGAAGATTTCAAGTATCTCTCCAAAGGAAAAATATTTCTAGTACCTACCTTATCTCTATCACCTCTTTGCCCAAGGACGAGCAACATCAAAGCATGGGGGAGGAAGTAGGTACAATGCAATTTAGAGTTCAAGGGGAGCAAATAAAAAATGATGAAAGAAGAAAAAATGAGAAAATGAGTATAAAAAAAGAAAAAAAGGATAAAGAAAAAATGTGTATGAAGAGAACAAATATATGAGTTTATAAAAATAAAATAAAGTGAACTCCCCGGTTCTCTAAAGTGCATTAGGAATCTCAAAAGATTTTGTCACACCCTGAAATTTCCAATTTCAGGATCTGAATAGTGAGAATAATTAAATAACGATTTTCTCATAATTTTTAAATTTTTCCTACATTTATTTTCTTTACAGGGAATATAGTATAGGAAAAATCCTTTGTTTGATTTTCTAAATTAAATAAAAAGTTGTGTGTGTTGCATTCATGCCGATGCATCTTGGTGCTTCTTGAGTGCAAAAGGTTTCAAAAATGCGTTTAGGAGCTGTCCAAACTCTCCCGAGTTTCCGGATTTTTCTGGAATTTATTCTCATTTTCCTTGAGCTATTTCTATTTATCAGAAGGCTCTAAAAATCTTTTTCATGAGCACCAAATGTTTTATTTGGATTGTTCATGTCTTAATCTATATCTAGGAATTTTCCTGGAATTTTTGTGATTTTCTGAGTATTTTTCGTTCTTTAAAACATTTTAAAAGAATTTCCTGGAATTGTTTTCGCACTTAAAGTATTTGCGGAAAAATAGTAAAGAAATCTATTCCGAGGCTTTCGGCCCAGCAACCGAAGTCTGGAAAAGGCCCCTTAACTCCTCTAGCATTGCCTGCATCACCTCTACCAGCAGCCCATTCTTCTTTGAGGCCCAATTCCAGAAGTCCGATGTTGCTCCCCGGACTTATTTGCTCGCGTGTCGTCTTTTCGGCCGAACTTAGTTTTCAGCCCAGCTCCGGCCTGGTCCGCCCGCACCGACCCAACCCGCCAACCCGCCCCGACCCGACCTCGGGCCCGCCAAGGCCCATCGCGAGGCACCGGCCGCATGGCCGGGCGCCGCCGCCGGCCGCTAGCCTAGGCGTGCGTGCCCCGGGCCCCCCGCGCCGCGCCCCTATAAAGGCGGCGCCGAACCGCGCGCCCGCGAGCCCTAGCGCCCCCCCCGCTGCGCCGTCGCCCCGCCCGTGCCGCCGCCAAGCCGCGCGCCGCCGGAGCCGCAAGCTCTCCGCGCCGTTTCCTCACCGTGCGTCGTTGTCGTCCTTCCTCGAGGCAAACGGACGCCGTCACGAGCACCGTTGCGCCGAGCCGAGCGTATCCCGCCTGCTCCCTCGACCTCTGGACCGCCGGAGCCCCCAACCCGCGTTGAACCGAGCCGGCCGTCGCCGAGCTCCGCATCTTCTTCGATTCCGGCCGCCCTTGTTCGCCCCCTTCCAAGGTGAGCACTCAATCTTGGTCCCCTCGGTCTCCTCTTCCTATTTCTCTAGGCGCCCGAGCTCCTTGCGGCCTTGGTCGCCAGCGCCGCCACCCCATCAGAGCCGCCGTCCCCTGTTCGCATCTCTGTCTAGAGATGGAAGAAGAGGCCGCCTTTTTTGCACCTAGCCCCCTGAGTAACTCGTATTTCCGTTTCGTTTTCTTGTCTCTTGCATCTCTTATCGATAACCCCTTAGTTCTTATAGATTCCTGCAATTAGATCCACCAGAGATCCTCTTTCAGATCTAACCCTGAGCTTTATCAGTTTTGCGAGCACTATTGCATGTGTCTTGGAGATCTTCTCTGCTAACCCTTTAAATCTATAGTTAATCGCGTAAAGGTCCTTCCAATCTTGTTTTATCTATATCTCCTTCGTTTTAGCTCTCATTTAATCCGTTCAAGTTGCGTTAGGTCCATAATAATGTAAAGCACGTGTTAGTGGTGTGTTTTCACCATGTTTTGTTTTCTGAAAATAAAATTAATATTAACTTTGATTAATATCTATTTACACATGCCTTTTATAAATAAAAGTAATATAGATCTATAGAGCGTTTTTAATAATCAAATTTAATTTGATTAATGTTTCTATCACATGTTTTTGTACATAAAAGTTAATTAGATCTTTATCTCGGTTTTCAAATGTTAATTTGTTTACTTGTTAATTAATTTTTCTAATTAAAATTTGATTAGGCTTTTACATCGGCTTTTATAATAAATATTAATTTGATTAATGCCAATACCATAATGTTTTTAATAATAATATGATCTACTCGAATTACAAAGTTTCGTTTAGATTGTTCATATAGTTTAGTTTTTTTCTAAATTAAATGTTTAATTGATTAATCCATATATGAATCTTTATAAATAAAACTTGACCAGTTCTTTACACCGGTTTTGTAAATAAAATTTAATATTGCGTTAATGTCAACATAGGGTATTTTATTTCTGAAATATCCTTTATAATTGTTTTGTTAATTAAAATGAACCTAGCACATAGCCTTGTTCTATCATTTATGCAAAACGTTCGTTAGACGTTCTTTATCACGCTCTATCTTAGTGTGATCTTTCCGGTTCTTGCTCAATCTTCCGCGACCATCTCTTTAAAGCTAACCAAGCCTTTCTTCCTCTAAGCACGGTTTGTGTGCTTTAGCGATCCATCTAATCAAGCCTATCCTTTAGTGTGTTCTTTTAAAGCTTTCTTTTGATTGGTGCTTTGTTCTTAGTATATGTGTTTGTTTGCTTTGTGTATGTTTGTGCCCGATGATTGATGTGCTTAGAGTGAACGTCGTTGAGAAGCTTTGAAGAGCAAGAGGTTGAAGATATTCTGAGCAACGACATTACTTTGGTTAAAGGCAAGTGTGTCCTTGATCTTTGTCCCAATAACTATGATTAATCACTTTGCACTGCTTGCATTCATTTTGATGGGTTCCTATTAAGGTTTATCCTAGTCTTTGATTGTCATTCCTTGTTAACCTGGTTTTACATTTATGTTGGGTAGCTATGCTTAGTTGCTATACCTGGGTTATGGTGGTTTTAATGAACATTAATGATGAATCATGTTATACCTTTGTGCTATGTCTTTGGATGCTTAATACAAGACCATATGTTTAATCGGAACATGGAGCGACCACCCAGGACAACAGTGCAACCACAAGGACTATATGGCTCTGGTCTTGGCCGAGTAATTAGGGAAGTCTTTGTGTGGTTATTACTCGCATAGTAGGTTGGGGACGGAGGAATGCTTTTATGGCTCTTCTATTCCGGAGCGGTGTTGGAACAGAAGACTCTATGGCTGACCGTCTGTAATAGAAGTGTGGTACGAAAGATAGCCTCTGTGACATACTACTATGGACTAATACGCACGGGAGGACTCTTTGTAAAGGCCTCGTAGCGTCCCTATGCAGCCACACCTCGGTAGTGTGGTATTGTGCCTACTTTTGCACAGCGTGGCTGGGTGCAAAACTCTTCGGAGTTTTTACGCGACTTGTGGGTAAAGATGTACAGCCTCTGCAGAGTGTAAAACTAATCGATTAGCCGTGCTCACGGTCAAGAGCGGCCTGGACCCTCACATGATAATTAAACTTGAAGATGGACTTAAATCGTGTTCTTTGGTTATGCTTGCCATATGCTTATGGCGTATCTCTTACCTTATGCTTAATGTGGGTTGGTATAAACTTATACTTTATTAGTAATCAGGTGCTAATAAAACTTGACCAACTAAAATTGCTTAAATGCTTATATCCCAGTCCACTATAAAGCCTTTGCATTCATATCTTTTTCCACACTTGCTGAGTACGACAAGTGCTCACCCTTGCTATAAACAATGTTGCTCAGAAGGAGGAAGCTACATGAAGATGACATGAAGATGTTGTGGAGTGCTAGGCGTACGCAACCCCCAGTCGAGTGCCTGTGTTGTTTGGAGCCTTCGTTTCCAGGATTTAAGCGTAAATCTCTGATAATCTTTCTTTTTCTTACGTGATACTATTTCTGTATACACTTATATGTCACTATATGCATGAAACTTGGTCCTGGCATGCATATAGGTATGCACTTGGTTTCCTTCAGAAAATCGGGTGTGACATTTTAAGATCCAAACTCATCTTTCCAACAATGTGCAATCTGATAACGAGGACTTCCTTTGTGCCTCGGGATCAATCTTTGCCATTTGCACATGTCCACCTATAAAGTGTGTGTATTTTTCTCTCCCCCTCCTTGATGTAACATTATTTTTCAATGACCTTTTTGACGAGTCTCGGTAAGACCATGAGAAGCTTGTCTTGTTTTGACAACATCTCATTTATAATATATTGATAGAACTAAAACTTTTCCCATATAGCTCCACATAAAGCCTTCCAATATATATATTGAGAGGGGAAAGGAGTAGAATGAATAGGCTTTGAGAGACAAGATAAGATGAGAGTACATGAGCAAGATGCAAGGAAGATTATTTTTGATCTTGGTTTAGCTCTTTTTCTTCATCTCTCTTAATTTCAAAATTTCTAAGATTTACTTAAAATTTGGGAGCATGAGGTAATTACTTGTGGGAAGTGCTAAAATTAATATCTACTCTCCATAAGGACGAAGGCTAGTACATTATGGAACTTTAATGATTAAATCCTTGAGAGCATTATGTTTTCTCGTGTGATCAAGTGCAGAGTGTAAAGCAATGAAAGGCAACGCTGATATTCATTAAAGGCTTACTCGAGGACGAGCAAGGTTTAAGCATGGGGGAGATGTTGACGGTGAATTTCCGTCAACCTAGCCATGAGTTTACCTTTAATGTTGGCATTGATTTATTATTCTAACCACTGGAACTAACCCTCCGTATATAACAAGTTCACTCTTGCATGTCAATTTTGGAGTTTATTGTTTACGTAGGAAATCTACTCTAAAGAGGAGACTTTCGAGATAAGTTCATCAAGAACTTTGGAAGAAGATCATGAAGCCAGAAAATAGTCAAGACACGCGATGAACATGACTCCAGATGACCCGAGGACCAAAGCGTCAACATGCAAATCTTCAGGGACTCAACCAGGAAATGACGAAGCTTGGATAGCAAGATTCAAGCCTTAACCGCGAAGGAAACGACATCAAAGGCCCACATGCAAGTGCACACAAATAAGGAATCGCGCGAGAAGCAAGCCTGGAGGAAACCGGGCCGAAATGGGCCTGGGTTGGCCGGACTGGGCCGACCGGCCCAGCCCATTCCGGGCCCGGTTTGGTGCCCCCTTTGACCTAGCCGCCTCTCGGACTATTTATAGCCCCCTGGCCGAGAGCCACGCAGAATTACATTCATCATCCGTTGCTGAGGAGCAGAGAAGGGAGGGACACCGTTCCGGAGAGAAGAGGCTCGAGATGGTTGACTAGGGTTCCCCTAGCCGATGTGGGAACCTTGCATGGAAGACCATGTCGGAGTTCCCTGAGCTAGGATCAAGGTCGAGGTAGGATCCCGGTGGTGATCTTGTCCATGTATTATACTCTCATGTTGAATTTGCAAGTTTGAATCCGATTTCTAGCTATCAAGTGCTTTCACTATGACTTTGTATTCGCTTGGGTTTTCTTCTTCTCCAATCCGGATAGATTGCATACGTTGTTCTTGTAGCCATGGTGGCGAGAGGTGCATACCTGACCTACCAAGCGTTTTCATCTTGTCCTTTGGACTCGCCCTAGGCTAACCCACACGAATAGGGGTGCGTTGTAACAGAACGGTGGCTCCAAAAGGCGGGCGTCTTCGGAGTTGGAACGGAAGCCACGATTTAAAGAGGCTTTTTATGAGGTTCGATTTGCTTTGTTCATCTATGCTTGGAACTTCAACAAGTGCTCGATCCAATCTCTCTAGATTGGTTTTACCTGTCCCTCTTTATCTCTTGCTACCTCCGGTGTTTCTTAGATTAGATTGGTTTTCTTGGTGTTTCCATAGATTAGATGCAAAACCCTATTTCAAGATCAAAGTGTTTTCCGCTTATTAGATTGGATCTTGCATTACACATTGTTCCACAGATTCGATACCTTGGGTTAACACTTGAGGGAAGAAGGGTCCTTTGACTACGACAGAGGACTTGTCTGCTTGCAAGTCCAAACGAACTTTGACACAACTATTAATCGTCAATAGTATCTCTCCAAAGGAAAAATATTTCTAGTACCTACCTTATCTCTGTCACCTCTCTGCCCGAGTACGAGCAAACATCTAAGCATAGGGGAGGAGGTATGTATAATGCAATTTAGAGTTCAAGGGGAGAAAATAAAAAATGATGAAAAAAAGAGAAGAAAAATGAGTATAAAGAAAAAAAGATAAAGAAAAAATATGTTTGAGAAAGTAAAAATATATATATATGAGTTTATAAAAACAAAATAAAATGAACTCCCCGGTTCTCTAAAGTGCATTAGGAATCTCAAAAGTTTTTAAGATCCAAACTCATCTTTCCAACCATGTACAATCCGATAACGAGGACTTCCTTTGTGCCTCGGGATCACTCTTTGCCATTTGCACATGTCCACCTATCTCAAAGTGTGTGTATTTTTCTCTCCCCCTCCTTGATGTAACATTATTTTCTAATGACCTTTTTGACGAGTCTCGGTAAGACCATGAGAAGCTTGTCTTGTTTTTACAACATCTCATTTATAATATCTTGGTAGAACTAAAACTTTTCCCATATAGCTCCACATAAAGCCTTCCACTATATATATTGAGAGGGGAAAGGAGTAGAATGAATAGGCTTTGAGAGACAAGATAATATGAGAGTACATGAGCAAGATGCAAGGAAGTTTATTTTTTGAACTTGGTTTAGCTCTTTTTCTTCATCTCTCTTAATTTCAAAATTTCTAAGATTCATATGAAATTTGGGAGCATGTGGTAATTACTTGTGGGAAGTGCTTAAATTAATATCTACCCTCCATAAGAACGAAGGCTAGTACATTATGGAACTTTAATGATTAAATCCTTGAGAGCATTATGTTTTCTCGTGTGTGATCAAGTGCAGAGTATAAAGCAATGAATGGCAATGCTGATATTCATTAAAGGCTTACTCGAGGACGAGCAAACTTTAAGCATGGGGGAGATGTTGACGGTGAATTTCCGACAACCTAGCCATGAGTTTACCTTTAATGTTGGCATTGATTTATTATTCTAACCACTGGAACTAAGCCCCCGTAGATAACAAGTTCACTCTTGCATGTCAGTTTTGGAGTTTATTGTTTACGCAGGAAATCTATGCTAAAGAGGAGACTTTCGGGATAAGTTCATCAAGCACTTTGGAAGAAGATCATGAAGCCCGACAAGAGTCAAGACATGCGACGAACATGACTCCAAATGACCCAAGGACCGAAGCGTAAACATGCAAATCTTCAGGGACTCAACCAGTAAACGACGAAGCTTGGATAGCAAGATTCAAGCCTTAATCGCGAAGAAAATGACGTCAAAGGCCCACATGCAAGTGCATACAAATAAGGAATCGCGTGAGAAGCAAGCCTGGAGGAAACCGGGGCCAAAATGGGGCTGAGCCGGCTGGCCTGGACCGACCGACCCAGCTTACTCTGGGCCCGGTTCGGTGCCCCCTTTGACCTAGCCGCCTCTCGGGCTATTTATAGCCCCCTGGCCGAGAGCCACGGAGAACTACATTCGTCATCCGCCGCCGAGGAGCAGAGAAGGGAGGGACACTGTTCCGGAGAGGAGAGGGTCGAGATGGTTGACTAGGGTTCTCCTAGCCGATGTGGGAACCTTGCATGGAAGACCACTTCGGAGTTCCCGGAGCTAGGATCAAGGTCGAGGTAGGATCCCGGTGGTGATCTTGTCCATGTGTTATACTCTCATGTTGAATTTGCAAGTTTGAATCCGATTTCTAGTGATCAAGTGCTTTCACTATGACTTTGTCTTCGCTTGGGTTTTCTTCTTCGCCAATCTATTCCGGATAGATTGCATAGGATGTTCTTGTAGCCATGGTGGCTAGAGGTGCATACCTGACCTACCGAGTGTTTTCATCTTGTCTTTTGGACTCGCCCTAGGCTAACCCGCACGAATAGGGGTGCGATGTGACAGAACGGTGGCTCCAAAAGGCGGGCGTCTTCGGAGTTGGAACGGAAGCCACGATTTAAAGAGACTTTTTATGAGATTCGATTTGCTTTGTTCATCTATACTTGGAACTTCAACAAGTGCTCGATCCAATCTCTCTAGATTGGTTTTACCTATCCCTCTCTATCTCTTGCTACCTCCAGTGTTTCTTAGATTAGATTGGTTTTCTTGGTTCTTCCATAGATTTGATGCAAAACCCCTTTCCAAGATCAAAGTGTCCTTAGCTTTATTAGATCGGATCATGCGTTACACATTGTTCCACGGATTCGATACCTTGGGTTCACACTTAAGGGAAGAAGGGTCCCTTGACTACGATGCAGGACTTGTCCGCTTGCAAGTCCCAACGAACTTTGATACAACTATTAACCGTCAACAAGCTCCTAGCTGCTGGATTCATCCGTGAATGTAAAACCTGGTCTGGCTTGCTAACCCAGTGCTTGTACCTTAGAAAACCGGTCAATGGAGAATGTGTATCGACTACACCGATCTCAACCGACACTGCCCTAAAGACCCCTTCCTGAGGACCAGGAGCGTCCCGGTGGTCGGTGGATGACCGCTCCTCAGTGATGAGTGATTGACAACGGGTGTTGGACTGACTCTTGGCTCAGTGCACAGGTGTAGGCTGCGGCCTAGTTCGTGTTGTTGCAGGTGAAGAACGGGCGCGAAAGGTCTTCAACCTTGAGGGGCCTCCGGGAGATGGAGAGACAAGTAGGCTCGGTTCGAGGGACCCGGTGGACGGCGGGACTAGGTGCGGGCCACATGGTGGCGAGACGAGCAAGACGAAGTCGTGGACGATCGAGCCGGTGCACGGTGGCGGTCGAGTCAAGAGGCTTGGCGGGAGGCCGGGCTGAGCACACGGGGTTTGGTGGTTTGCCCACAAAACCATCAGAGGACGGTTTCTTGGTTTGGGCCTCAAAACCAAGTTCGAAGGCCCAACACGACGGAGACGGGATCCGAGCGTGTCGGGAAGCTTCGAAGCGGAGGACACGAGGCGGGATCGCATGGCTTGCATCGGGAGGACGCGGGGTGCGGCGGAGGCGTGGCCGTCCGATGGCAAGACCCACAAACATTACATAAATGCCCCTGCGTGGGTTGTATCGCCAGTAGTTGAGTTAGGGGTAGTCGAGTCATTTCCCACACCGGCGGGACCCGATATATAAGCCATGAGTGTGTGTGGATGGCTCTCTCTCTCTCGGCGACTTAGGGTTTCATTTCTCCCCTCCTCTTTCTCATTTTCCCGGGACTATTTTTCTTCTCCATTTTCTCTAGGCTAACATGAGAGATTCATGCGAGATTTGTTGAGAGGGATGGATGCTAGGGCGGCATGCTAGACCTTGTGAATCTTTCCTGGTTTGTATAGAAGATTCGGCGTTGCGAATTTTGTGGTCTTTTTCGTGCTTGTTTTGGTGCCTTTGTTCTTGGTGTGATTCCGCGGATTTGAGTGGGTTTCTCCCCGGATTTCTTTGAGGGAAACATGGATGGATGTCTTGTGCATCTTTGGGATTGATCTTGTGCCCTCAAATGCCGGGAAACCACTTCGATTCAAGGATTCTCGTTCGGAGCTCTAGCTTTTGGTGGTGTTCAAAGGATTCGCGATTCCCGGTGATTTAGGAAGTTAGGAGGCGAAATTTTTGGGTGCCTGGCGGGCAGTCCGCGTGCTCCCCGTGGACGGTCCATTTTTCGGGGTTCACTTCTGGAGGTTCTGTTGGCTTTAACGGACAGTCCGCGGCCCAGGCCGGACGGTCCGCCGTACCTGTGCGGACAGTCCGCGGTACCTTGGAGGACGGTCCGCTTGGCTCGTGCGGACAGTCCGCCCCTCCTGGCTAGACGGTCCGCCAGAGCCTGGCTGTTTTGCTCCTTGGTTCGATTCCTCCCTCCTTTCTTTCGTGCTTCCACGTGTGCCTCAAGGAATCGTTCCTAAGACTTGAGGTTGATCCATAACCTTGTTGTCTTGGCGGTTGGTGTGTGATTCGATCCATCACTCGTGTGTGACCGGGATTTGTCTAGGGTATAGGCCGGGTTCTTTGGGAAGAATTTTTACCGGCTCCTATTCACTCCCCCCCCCCTCTTTAGTCGCCATCTGATCCTTCAATTGGTATCAGAGCTTAGTGCCGAATTCTTTGTGGCTTTGACAAGTCTTGAATCCTAAGATGGCGTACATTGAGCGGGGCGGTCCGCCGCACTTCGATGGGAAGGGTTACCACAAGTGGGCGGCTCGTATGATGATCTTTCTTTCGTGGCAAGTTGTTGGATTTTATTGTGCTTGACAAGTCTTATGCTATTCCGGCTGAGATCCACACTCTCATGGTGACCGATGCTGACGCTAAGGTCAAGTATGAGGCAAATGCAAAAGCCGTTGATCACTTGGTCCGAAGCTTGTGTGATCCTGAGTTTAAGCGTGTTCGCCATTTGAATCTTGCTTGGCAAATTTGGGAGAAATTGTTGGTTGCTCACGGTGGTGATAACCATGTGAAGGCTCGCCTCTTTGTTTCTTACCGGATGCAATATGAGAACTTTACTCAACTTCCCGGTGAGGACATTGATGCGATGTTTCAGAGGTTCACCGCCATAGTGAACAACATGAAGGCCAATGTTTAGGATTTTCCTTATACCGAGCATGATCAAGCTTTGAAGCTCTTGCATATCTTGGACCCAAATGTTTGGGGCGCTAAGGTTGAGGCCATCAAGGAGTCTGGGCAATATTTGACCATTGAGTTGGATGACCTCTTTTCTAAGCTCAAGTCGGCTGAGGTTGACAGGAAGTTGCAATCCAAGCATGAGGGCTCGACTGATCATAGTCTTGCTCTTGTGGGCAGATCAAAGGGCAAAGCTAACCCTTGCTGTCGACAGTTTTCCTTATCTTCTCTTATGTCTATTCCAGATGAGGAGTTTGATGTGTTGGGTGAGGAGGAGCTGGCCTTGCTCTCAAGGAGGTTTGATCGACTACATGAGAGCCGGAGGAATGCAAGGCGGAGCTCGGGGACATGCTACAAGTGTGGCAAGCGTGGACACTTCATCACCGAGTGCCCAGAAGCAGAGGAGAACAAGTACAAGATGAGCGAGTACAAGGCGCACCCGAGGCGTGAAGACAAGTACTCCTCCAAGGGCAAGCACTTCAGCAAGTCCAAGAGCAAGGACAAGGACAAGCGGCGACCGAGCAAGGGCGGCTACAAGAAGGACAAGGCAAGAGCCATGGTGGCCGGTGCAAGCGACGTCGACTCAAGCTCAAGCGACGCGCAGTCAAGCTCAAGCAGTGAAGGTGAAGACACTTGGAGGCGCAAGGGCAAGAAGAGTGTAAGCCAGAACCTCAGTGGATTAAGCTGTGTCGCGCTTGAAGGCTTTTGTGGCATGGCCCATAGCTCAAGCAGCAAGAAGAGCGAGAAGGAAGACAGCGACTCCGACTCGGAGGATGAGGTAAATCGTGACCCCGACTCTTTGCTTGCTGAGATCACTAGGTTGGCTTGTGTTGACGGATAAAAGACGTATCCCTCTACGATCCGCAAGCGTATGGACCCCACACCTTTTTCACCACAGGATTCCCAAGGTTCTTGTCAATCCGCGGAGCAAGGGGATTACAAGCGTTCGATCTACAACGACACACTAGCTACTAAAACCCTAACTAATATTATACTAGAAAACAACTAAACTACACTAGAGAGAATGATAAACGATCAAGGTAGAAGACACTCGCCCACGGGTCTACGATACTAGAGCATGCAATCGCTTAAAGACATGAAAACCAATCTAATCTATCGGGGTTGTGACCATGGTTTCGCCCTTTCCCTCCTCTCGTACTGTCACTACGCGAAGGTATTCATGACTAGACCTTTGATGGACACGGCGTATTGAATGGATCCAAGGAAGCATTGGAGCTCGTACTCCCTTTACGGCATGGTAGCTAACCTTAAGCATGAAAGTATATTCAACACAAGATGATAGATAGATAAACCAACAAAGTGCGATTACATCTCAATATCGATTACAACCCATGGACGAATGAGAAGATTACCCCATCAAGGTGCTGATCATGGCACCGTTGATCATGGTTTCCCTTCCGCCGGTGTCTTCCTTCTTCTCCACGAGAGGGTGCTTCCTTCGAGGTGGTTGATCTCCCGCCGGAGATCCTCCTCCTCTCTCTCTAGCTTGTGGATGGCCTTCTGGTGCGAATCCCTCCTCTTTTCGGTGTTGCCGGCGCCTCGGGGCTTTTAGGGTTGAAGATCCTTCGAGGGCAAGGAAAACGGGACCGAACCGGTGCGGAAGCGGGCCGCGGGCCGGCCGGCCCCGTGCCCACCCGGCCCGGTTCGGTCGCCCCTTTTGCTCCGTGGGTCCTCGTGCACTTATGTACTTTGCCCCCTCCACTTGCATGATTTTGACGCTGTTATCCTCGCGTCCAAGATGGAGGCTCTCTTCGCATGAAGTTCGATCTTTTACGCTTCAATCCTCGGGGGTGTTCCTCGTAGCACTTCGGTCCTCGCCACCATTGGAAGTGATTTCATCAAGCTCATGAACACGAACAAGACTCAGTAAATGCTCCTTTGAACTTGTTGCGAATCCATCCTTTATGTCCATGTTTTCCTACATAAACACAACACTTCCAAATGCATGCACAAAGATGAACTTGTTATATGATTAGTGTGCCTAGTGGCGGGTTAGTTCCATAATCAAATCCAAACCAAAGTGTAATGAACATGCTAGGTGCACCAAAATACACCGTCAACATCTCCCCCACGCTTAGCTCTTGCTCGTCCTCGAGCAAGTACTCGTAAAAGAACTTCGTCCAAGGTGTTGCAATCATATACCACTTATCCTTCTTCACAAGTTAGTCAATCCCTTCATCTTTAATACATAAACACAAAGTATTGATAATCAAACATAAACATGGGCGTTTAGAATTTTTACCACGTCAAGTTTTACCCCACAACTCAAACTCTTCACTCGAAGTCTTCAATTTCAGCAATGCTTACTTCTTTGCTTCCATCGGAGGGTTTTTATGATTTTCAAAACAAATATCCCTGCAACAAGTATTAGACAAACACCTTTCTCCAAGCTTTCTCAAGTCACTCATATGAAGTAGCTATCCTAACCAAGTTTTATAAAACTCTCACCTCCCGTTTATCTCTCATATCATGTAAAGTGGAGCTATAGGTAGGGCTAGCGCAATCAACACAAGTATTGTCAAACTAAGAACTTCCTCTAATGGTTGTCTACCTTTCAAAGCCAATGATCATGAGAATTAACCATATGTAGGGATATCAAGGATGAGAAGATTTAGAATGGTGGACATGTGCAAGGGCAAAAGAAAATTGTGACTACAAGGCACCAATGATGTCCTCGTTGTCGGATTGCACATGGTTGGAAATAGAGTAAAAGTTTTGTCTCACAATCAACGTGACATCCTTCCTTACACTTTATTTTTTTTCTTTCACTTGATCCATCCCTCTCATATCTTTATTGCTACCTCATCTTTTTCTCTTTTTCTTTTTCTTCTTTCATTCACATATGATTTTTCTTTCTTTCTTTCTTTTCCATACACATACTTTTTCTCTTTATTTTTCTCTCTCTTGAAAACTTTCCAAAGCTTTCAATTCTCTCTTTTCTTGCATGCGTACAATCTGAAATTTTAAATAAATCATGCTAGAGACGAGACGAAACTTTGAAAATAGGTTGTGTTCAAGGAATACGATGTACAAAAGAGATGTATAGGGTTGGGTATGGAATCCGGCGACGATCGTGACTTTCATTGTGAAGGTCACGTAACCGAATATATGACGAGGCTAGCAACAAAAGATAAGCACAAGAACATGATCATTGCTCGAAATTAAAACTCACCAAGAGAGAAGGGTCCTAGCCTAACTCATCGTGCTAATCACACTTATGGTGGAGCGAAAAAAATAAACTTGGCTTTGGATAGGAATTTTTTTCTTACTCTCAACTTGGAAAAAGAAGTTTTGCTAACCTTTATTACAAGGGTTTTAAGATAATTTTCAGAACTGAAATCCTCTAATTTTTAGCATTGAACATAGCACAACTAACATGTGAAGCTCAAGATCGAAGTGTGGTATGGGTACTTTAAGTAGTAGCAATTCCACTAAGCACCACAGTAAACGTTTTTCAAACCACATACTTATGTTCATATATCAAGAATCGAAGATTAAACAAACAAGTAAATAAAGATAAGCAATACATAAAACACAAAGATATATATAAAGACTCTTTTTATTTGATTTTCTTGACTCAACACTAATTTAAGACACTTGAAAAAATTTTAAAACACACTCAAAAACTAAAGACTCATTAAAACACTAAGAATCTCACACGAAGATTAAACCGAACCTAAACTTGAAGTTCAAAAGCTAAGGCTAGCGAGCTAGCTCTCCCCCACGCTTAAAACATACGACGTCCCCGTCGTATCTTACAAAAATCCTAAGGGGAAAACTAGATCTAGTGGTACTTCAAGCAAGTATTGCACCACTTGCCTCTCATGTTTCCAACCATGCCGAAAAGTTTGTGCACGTTACGGTTAAGGAACTTGTAGTCATCTTCAACTACGTGCTCCAAGTCCTCCATATGCTGCTTCATCGCTTCCATGGCTTGGAGACATTTGTCGGGCGACGTGTAGAGATCCGCGATGGATTGACGGCAAGCTCGACAACACATCGGATGCAATCCGAAGGGGTCGTCGTCGCCATAATCTCCACCATCATCACCACCGTCGTTGCCACCTCCATTGTCGTCGCCTTCGTTGCCATCGTTGCCATCGCCGTTGGGGCCTTCGGGAGTCCTTTCTTTGGGCTGCTCATCCCAATCATCATCATCTCTACCGGCGGCCGCCCACGAGCTCGGGCTACGATCGTCGGAGTAGTCGCTACCCCCATAATCCTTAGTCTCTGGCGACACCTCCTTGTAGTCTTTGCGCTTGATGCCTTGGATGCGTGCCGACCTTCGAACGGGCGCAGGGACCTTTTCTCCTTCAACGGGGTTGCGAGATGCAAGAGCTCCGGTCGGGACACGCCCTCCGCAACGGATGCGTGCGGTCCTCTTGACGGGTAGCTTGAGCTCGCATCACATCGCCTCCTCCATCGATGGCTTCTTGGCTTCTAGCTTCAACTCTAAGCTCCTTGGAGGCACAATGGCTGCTACAAGGATGCAAAGTATTGCTTGAAAGGTTTGATCCTCGAGCTCCCAATTCGGCCAAATAAATAGTCCTGAGAGAAAAGCCCTGGGAACCTTATTTTCCTTTTTTACACTTCCCTTAAAATTTTCTGACCAAACAAGGAAGTCAAAAAGGAGCATTTCGGGCGAAATTCGGCGTCATCGGACGCCGGGACCCTCCGGGCCGGTCCGCCCGGGCCGGCCGGCCCACCCCCTCGGGGGCGGGACGATCCGGGTTTTTGCACACCGCCCTATTTTTTTCTTCCTTAGCCCATGGGAAAAAGTTGGCCCGGTAAAATCTTCGCGAAAAACTCCAGAAAACTAAAAGAAAAACTATTTACAGAAATTCATGCCTTGCTTTTCGTCCTAGGCGGGACGTTCGGGCTCTTCCTCCATGGTGAAGACGTCAACATGGTGAAGGGGCACGACGTCGGGTTCGTAGTAAACCTTAAGCCGCTGACCATTCACCACAAATTGATAGCCGTTTATATCCATAATGGTTACCGCTCCGTTGGAGAACACCGAATGCACAACATAAGGTTCGTCCCACTTGCTTTGCAATTTCCCCTTTCCGAAGGTTTTAAACCTCGAATTGTAGAGGAGGACCTTATCTCCTTCTTTAAATTCTTTTTTCTTCAATCTTTTATCATACCACCTTTTGATTCTCTCCTTGTATATGCTTGCGTTTTCATATGCTTTCAACCTCAACTCCTCTAGCTCGCTTATTTGGATTCTTCGTTTCACAACCGCGGCATCGAGATCAAGGTTCATCTCTTTAATTGCCCAATAGGCTTTATGTTCCAACTCAACCGGAAGGTGGCAAGCCTTTCCATAGACGAATTGATAAGGGGTCATACCTATCGGTGTTTTAAACGCCGTTCGATAAGCCCATAAGGCTCCGTCTAATTTCTTTGACCAATCCTTGCCTCCCTTCTCTATGGTCTTGTTGAGTATGCTTTTTAATTGCCTAT
Organism: Cenchrus americanus; assembly: GCA_947561735.1. Taxonomy (NCBI): domain Eukaryota; kingdom Viridiplantae; phylum Streptophyta; class Magnoliopsida; order Poales; family Poaceae; genus Cenchrus; species Cenchrus americanus. The sequence continues at coordinate 101,019,727 of OX387245.1, read as the reverse complement.
TTGACGTCTCCGCTTGTCCGTTGGTTTGTGGGTGATAGGTCGTAGAGACCCTATGCTCAATTCCCAACTTGGAAAAGCACTTTTTGAAATTCTTCCCGGTGAAGTGAGTTCCTCCATCACTTATCAAGATTCTCGGTGTGCCGAAACGGGGAAAAATCACGTTCTTGATCATAGTGATGGACTCCTCCGTGGAAGCTTTACGACATGGTATTGCCTCTACCCACTTGGATACGTAATCAACCATGACTAGGATGTATTCGAATCCAAATGAGTTTTTAAAAGGCCCCATGAAGTCTATGCCCCATACATCGAATATGTCGATTTGCAAGTTGTATTTCAAAGGCATAGAATTTCTTTGAGAGATGTTTCCGGTTCTTTGGCATTCGGGGCATGACGCAACATATCTTTTAGTATCTTCATGCATCTCCGGCCAATAGAATCCGCTCGACCATACCTTCGCTTGGGTTCGAAAATGGCTATAGTGCCCACCGTACTCTGCCGAGTGGCACTTTCTCAAAATCTCTACCCTTTCTTCTCTTAGCACACATCTTCTCATTACTCCATCATTGCCAAGTTTGAAGAGGTATGGTGCATCCCAAAAATATTTCTTACTTTCGGAGATTATCTTCCTTTGAGTGTATTTATCTAGATGATCGAGGGGCATCTTTCGAATTGCTCGAATGATGTCGATCATCCAAGTATCTTTATCAAGCACTCTATAGAGGTGGTCATCTCTCATCTTATCTTCTATGGGCTCTTTATCATCTTGTCCACGATTCATCCTAGACAAATGATCGGCCACAACATTTTCCATCCCCTTTTTATCACGAATTTCAACATCAAACTCTTGGAGAAGAAGGATCCAACGAATCAAACGTGGTTTAGCTTCCTTCTTAGCCAAGAGATACTTGATGGCTGCGTGATCGGTGTAAACAGTGACCTTCGAGTTCACGATGTAAGATCTGAATTTTTCGAAAGAGAATACCACCGCTAGCAACTCCTTTTCCGTAGTGGCATAATTTAATTGTGCCCCACTAAGAGTTTTGCTAGAATAGTAAACGGCGTGAACTCGGCCTTCCTTTCTTTGACCCAAGACCGTGCCTACGGCGTAGTCACTTGCGTCACACATGATCTCGAAAGGTTGGCTCCAATCCAGAGGTTGGATGATGGGAGCGCTCACCAACGCATTTTTCAAGGTCCGGAATGCCGCTAGGCACTTCTCATCAAAGTCGAAAGCCACATCCTTTTGAAGGAGATGTGTTAAAGGCTTAGTGATCTTCGAGAAGTCCTTTATAAATCTTCTATAGAATCCGGCATGGCCTAGAAAGCTCCTTAAGGACTTAACATCGGTAGGAGGTGGGAGTTGCTCAACCGTCTCTACCTTAACCTTGTCCACTTCAATTCCTCTCTCGGATATAACATGTCCGAGCACTATGCCTTGCTTGACCATGAAGTTGCACTTTTCCCAATTTAAAACCAAAACTACCTCCGCACACCTTGTAAGGACCTTTTCTAAGTTTGCTAAGCAATCCACGAATGTCTTCCCGTAAACGGAAAAATCATCCATAAACACTTCAACAATTTCTTCGATGAATTCCGAAAATACGGCCATCATGCAACGTTGAAATAAGGCCGGAGCGTTGCATAGGCCGAAGGGCATCCACCTATATGCAAACGTTCCATAAGGGCACGTAAACATTGTCTTATGTTGATCTTCAGGGTGAATGGGAATTTGCATGAACCCCGAGTATCCATCGAGAAAGCAAAAATAAGCGTGGTTTGCTAACCTCTCGAGCATCTCGTCTATGAACGGTAGGGGGAAGTGATCTTTCTTCGTCGCTTTGTTAAGCTTACGATAATCGATACACATCCGCCACCCGGTCACGGTTCTTTGCGGTATCAATTCGTTCTTCTCATTCTTCACCACGGTCAAACCTCCTTTCTTCGGTACACAATGTACCGGGCTCACCCACTCGCTATGCGGAACTAGGTAGATGATTCCGGCATCAAGTAACTTGATAACCTCTTTCTTTACTACCTCTCTCATGGCATGGGTTAGCCTCCTTTGGTGGTCCACTACGGGCTTACATTGGTCTTCCATTGGTATACGATGAGTGCAAAAGGCTGGGCTAATACCTTTGAGATCATTAATCGAATATCCAATCACCTTCCTATGTTTTTTTAATAAAATCAGCAACGCTTCATTTTCTTCGGGACTCAACTCGTCGCTCACAATGACTGGATGAGTTTTGTCTGGGCCCAAAAAATCATACTTTAATCCCTTGGGCAAAGGTTTAAGGTCTACCTCGGGCACTTGTGGCTCCTCGGGTTTGATTTCTCCTATGTCTTCGAATTTCTCTTCCTCCACACTACCATCATGCGGCTCTAAGCCTTTTGTTGCTTCCTCTAGTTCTTCATCTTGTTGATTACTAATTTGATTTTCCATCGCTCTTTGCAGTGGGTCTCTAAGGGTTTCAACAAAACAAAGACTATCTATCTCTTCTACTTCTTCATCTTCGGGAGGAAAAGGTGTAAGGTGTTTAGAAGCACGAAGAAAGTTATATGTGTACTTTGTTCCATTAAGGTTCATTGTTACTTTGCCTTCTCCGGCATCTAACACGGCATCAACCAACTTAGGAAAAGGCCTACCTAAGATTATATGATCATGATTACTATGGTAAGCATCGATAACAAAGAAATCGGTTGGTATATAGTTTCTAGAGATTTTTACTTTCATGTTGCAAGCACTACCTAGAGGTTTGATAGTTCTACCATCTCCCATAATTAATTTCGTTGATGTTGGAGCTAAGTCTAGGTTGTGGTCTTGAACTTTATCGTAAATTTTAGAAGATAGAACACTTACTTGGGCTCCGATGTCGCATAAAGCCTTGCATTGAACTCCGTTGATCTCGCAACTCAAGTGTGGTGTCATCTTCTCTTCTTCTTCGGATCCTATCGAGTAGATTTCAGCGAGGCGAGCGTATGGTGATGCTTCGGGCTTGATCCCCATGATTCTCTTCACCTCGGCAATATGTTCCGGATCCACCACGTCATCTCCAAAGAGCTTTTCAAAAATCTCACCGGTGGTTTCGAGGTCGTATGAATTTTCAGCTTTCTTCTCCGGTGGGAAATCCACTTCCAATGCTCTCGCCATTCCCTTTTGGTTGGGGAACGGTCTTCTCTTGTCGAATACTTCTCCGTAATCGATAGGAACCCAATCCATTGGTTCGAACTCCCTTAGTGGCTTCGCGCTTGACATGCTTCTCTTGTTCGTCTCATTTGGTGTGGCGAAGTCGACGTTTGGTGTAGTTCTTGACTTGATGTGTTCTTGTTCAAGCTTTTCCATGATTGGTTCCTCTTTTGTGACTTCCGGGGTTGCCTCTTTAGAAAAATCAGCAAGCTTCTTCTTCCTTGAATTGTATTCCGGCTCTTCCGCAAGTCTTGTTTCCCAATCTCTTCGCATGGCAGCCGCTTTACTAACTTTTTGTAGAAGTTGGGTGGCTTCCGTGAGTGTTTTCTCCATGAGATCCCCACCTGCACACATTTCGACGTGTTGCATGCAACTAGGGGTTAGGGAAAAGAAAAATGTATGCAAGAGTACGTCACCGGTGAAGCCGAGTTTTGGTCCTTGTTCGATTAATCCATTAAACCTATCCCGTGCTTGGTCTATCCCTTCCTCTTCTCCTTGCATGAAAGTGATCACTTGCCTCCTTAGATGTTGAACCTTGCTAATTGGAAAGAACTTCTCGCAAAACTTCTTTGTCAACTTGTTCCAATTGCCTTCAACTTCAAAGGACGCAACCGAATACCATGTCTTTGCTTTGCCGGCAAGTGAGTAGGGGAAGAGATTCCATTTGAACCATTCATCGGGAACTCCTTCTTGACGCACCGTGTTGCATATTGTCGTGAAATCCCTTATGTGTCTATATGGGTTCTCCGTAACCATCCCTTCAAATGGGTTTTCCGCCACCATCTTGATGATCTTGGATTTAATTTCATACTTGGTCGCTTCGAGCTTCGAATCCGACTCTTGTACTTTTATGTCTTCACATCGAGGGCTAGCGTAATCCCTTAATGATTTCTCCGGTTCTTCCACGGGTTGATTAACGAACTCCATCTAGACAATAAGATAAAAACAAAAACAAAAACGAAACAAGTGTTTTTCTAGATAATATATGTTAGATATAGCAAATAAAAGATAAACTAAATATAAAACTAAGTTAGATGCAAATCAAACGATGTAAACTAACTTGCTCCCCGGCAACGGCACCAGAAAAAGGGGCTTGTTGACGGATAAAAGACGTATCCCTCTACGATCCGCAAGCGTACGGACCCCACACCTTTTTCACCACGGGATTCCCAAGGTTCTTGTCAATCCGCGGAGCAAGGGGATTACAAGCGTTTGATCTACAACGACACAATAGCTACTAAAACCCTAACTAATATTATACTAGAAAACAACTAAACTACACTAGAGAGAATGATAAACGATCAAGGTAGAAGACACTCGCCCACGGGTCTACGATACTAGAGCATGCAATCGCTTAAAGACATGAAAACCAATCTAATCTATCGGGGTTGTGACCACGGTTTCGCCCTTTCCCTCCTCTCGTACTGTCACTACGCGAAGGTATTCATGACTAGACCTTTGATGGACACGGCGTATTGAATGGATCCAAGGAAGCATTGGAGCTCGTACTCCCTTTACGGCATGGTAGCTAACCTTAAGCATGAAAGTATATTCAACACAAGATGATAGATAGATAAACCAACAAAGTGCGATTACATCTCAATATCGATTACAACCCATGGACGAATGAGAAGATTACCCCATCAAGGTGCTGATCATGGCACCGTTGATCATGGTTTCCCTTCCGCCGGTGTCTTCCTTCTTCTCCACGAGAGGGTGCTTCCTTCGAGGTGGTTGATCTCCCGCCGGAGATCCTCCTCCTCTCTCTCTAGCTTGTGGATGGCCTTCTGGTGCGAATCCCTCCTCTTTTCGGTGTTGGTGGCGCCTCATGGCTTTTAGGGTTGAAGATCCTTCGAGGGCAAGGAAAACGGGACCGAGCCGGTGCCGGAACTGGGCTGGGCCGGCCGGCCGGGCCGACCGGCCCAGGCCCACCTCGGCCCGGTTCGGTCGCCCCTTTTGCTCCGTGGGTCCTCGTGCACTTATGTACTTTGCCCCCTCCACTTGCATGATTTTGACGCTGTTATCCTCGCGTCCAAGATGGAGGCTCTCTTCGCATGAAGTTCGATCTTTTACGCTTCAATCCCCGGGGGTGTTCCTCATAGCACTTCGGTCCTCGCCACCATTGGAAGTGATTTCATCATGCTCATGAACACGAACAAGACTCCGTAAATGCTTATTTGAACTTGTTGCGAATCCATCCTTTATGTCCATGTTTTCCTACATAAACACAACACTTCCAAATGCATGCACAAAGATGAACTTGTTATATGATTAGTGTGCCTAGTGGCGGGTTAGTTCCATAATCAAATCCAAACCAAAGTGTAATGAACATGCTAGGTGCACCAAAATACACCGTCAACAGCTTGATTGACAATCGTGATAGTGTGCTAAGAGATGCCAAAAAGATGAGGAAAGAACTTAGGGCTCAACTTGAGAATGCTAGTGAGAAAGTATGAGAGTTAGAGTCTAAATTGCTTGAATTGAAACTTGAGAATGACTCTTTGAAACTTGCTCCTACTATTTCTGATGATGTTGAATGTCCTGAGTGTGATGCATGGTTGAATGAGATCAAGTTGCTTAATGAGAAGAATGCTTCCACTTTGGCTAAACTAGATGCTCTTAGGACTGAGTATGATGAGCTTAAGGCTAGACCCACTTTGCTTGGTGCTTGTAAATCATGTCCTACTATGCATGCTAAGCTTGTTGATGCTCGTTCTACCATTAGCACTTTGGAAGATTCTTTGAAATCTCCTATTGTCAATGCATGCACTAGCTGTGATGAAGTTACTTTGCACAATCTTGAACTTACTTCCCATTTGGATGTCATCTATGAGGAGAATGATTACTTGAGGAAGGTGTTGGGTTGGTTGTCTGGGCAGGAACCTCAATTGAAAATCATGATTGAGGAGTTCAAGAGAGCTGATGGTCGTGGTTTGGGTTTTGAGAAGTTGGGTGAGAAAGTGGGAGAAAACAGTGGGGAGAGTGTGTATGAGAAGTGTGTTGAGTCTAACCCCGAGTTTGAGGTGATTGGAGACATCCAAGTCCCACTTCCAAAAGCACCCAGGAACTCTTTCACACCAAAGCCCAACCACCTTTGCAACAAGCTTGACACAACCAAAGATCCACCCAAATTTCCACCCAAAACAAATGACTTTCAGAAACCCGTGAAGTTTGTGAGTGAGAAGGGTGAGAAACCTAGAGAGAAGCCAGAGGCAAAACCAAAACCCATCCCCTTCAGATGTGAGTATTGTGGCAAGGAGAGACACCTAGCAGAGTTTTGCTACAAGAGGAAGAGGGATGAGAGGCTTGCTAGGGAGCAAGCAAACCAGGACAGGTATCGCCAGTCTCATGGTATTCCCGAGCCTAGAGTGTCACTTCCACGGGGTGTGGGAAGTGTGAGTGTTGGTAGAGTTGGAGCTCGGGGTGGTAGGTTCCCACGGAGAGGTGGTGGTGAGAGGTTTGTTAGGAGAGATGATGGTGTGCGTCTTTGGTGAGAGGTTTGGTCGGGCTCGTGGTGGTTTTGCTGGACGTCCCCCTACTCGTCCTCAATACGGGTTTAGGGGAGATGATCGCAGCTTTGGGTTCCAGAGGAACTACGGACCACGTTTTCCCCCTCGTGGTGCTCGTACTCCCTCCATGGGACATGGGAAGTTTGGTAGCAAGGGAATGATGTTTACTAACCCCTCTTTTGAGCAGATGGCTCGACACCAGTTCAACTTTCTTTGTGCTAACCCCAGTGTCGAGTCGTTGGCTCATTCTCGTTCTTGTTTCTGACTACAGGCAGGAGGCTTGGAGAACATTTGGTTGATCGACTCCGGATGTTCCCGACACATGACCGGAGACAAGAAGTGGTTCTCCAGCCTCACCCCATTGAA